>OX381714.1:24996709-26328150 GCA_947462335.1 Harmothoe impar | reverse complement strand
CACATGAATTACAACAAGTAGTCTCGAGCGGTTCAGATCTGTCTCTCTACCAATGTTATATGTGATTATACCATGATTCTGGCGTTTCCCGTGCCGAGAGTGGATATTTGCTGTGCGTATACACTGTAAAAATATTCCGTTGAATATACGGAGAATCAGTGTAAAATTTAACGGTGATTCATCATAACATATGATTACGGTGAGGCAATGTAAAATCAATCAATTTTACTTTGAATATCGGTAATCCAATACAGTGAAACACCGTTTATTTTTACAGTGAAACTCAGTTTATTTTACGGTGAAGCTACATTTAATTGATTTCAGTTTTATCACACCAGGTGGCAGTTTGGTTCATGAAGAGATTTTCCTGGATGCTAGGAACACCATTTTTGTGGTGATAAGAAATATATATACAGATACAGCTGTAATGTTTGCTCTGTAGCCATCCTAGAGTGACTTCTGCTCATGGACTGGTATTACAAAGTGTCATGAAGCATTCTATAAGGCTTTCATAGACTAATTCCTAATGATTAGGTCTAAGGTCTTGACACTAAGATGATATTGCTGATTGGAACCAAATTGGGTTTGGAACCATATTGAGCATGGAGTTAGGTATAGGGAGATAAATGAACTGAATAACACTCGGACAAATCAGTTAAATTACACAAAATACCATTACAATTATTGTTTAGGCACTGAATCAGAATACAGTGATGTTTTGTATTCCTGTTAAAATAACGGTGATTCACAGTTCCGTAGAAATGACGGTGACTTTGGGAAAAACGGTGACCGTGACAATAACGGTGAAAGTCCGGCACCCAGTGTTGCCAGTGAATCACTGTTTTTTTAAACGGTACTGAGAATCACTGTTAAAAAAAATTTATAACGGAGATTTCTTGTTTAAAAATAGCGGTGACAGTTCCGTAAAAATAACGGTGACTTAGGAAAAATCGGTGACCGTAAAAATAATGGTGAAAGTCCGGCACCCAGTGTTGCCAGTGAATCTCCGTTATTTTAACGGAATATTTTTTACCGTGTATCTCAGGATATACGCACGCTCAGAATTAAATTTTCAGTCCAAGACGTTCTTACATATTTTAACAAGGTAATGAAAGAAATGCAGAGCCATTTTGGCTACGAAATTAGAGTGAATCGTCCAGGTTGTCTATCAGCCCTCATAAACACTATACTATTTGGTAAACCTAGTATGTCCCCCTAAAAAATAGGAAATAAATGAATATTGGAGAAGCCCTAATAATGTGCTATAGTTAAGTGTCCATACATTTTACACTGAGTTTCAAAGTTCAGCAGAAAGGTCTAGGTGTATAGTGATATAGTGCTAGTGTGGAGTAGAAGGAGAGGAGGACGGCTGAATGCTTGTCTGGGGCCAGATGCAATCAAGCAGACGTTAGGCCGTCCCACGTGGTCACTGACGTCACAAACTAACTAACACTCTCCAACCACCGTCTTGTCACCAGCTCCCTAACCTAGTGTCAACGGTCCTACTTTAAGGTACCCAAGTTGTGCTGGGAGAGAATAGAACAACCACAATCGCCCTTGGCGTCGGTCGCGCCTTGCGCCGTCACCACGAATCTGTTCCGACATAAAACATGTGCGTCTGACGTCACGCCAGGCGTCAGCGGTAAGAAGAAAAGACACGGCTCAGTGGAGACTGCAGCAGTGTGCAGCAGGACGGGGGTGGGGGGGGGGCTCACATAGGTATAAGGTAATAGTGGAGACTGCGGCAGTGTGCAGCAGGACGGGGGTGGGGGTGGGGGGGGGCTCACATAGGTATAAGGTAATAGTGGAGACTGCGGCAGTGTGCAGCAGGACGGGGGTGGGGGGGGGGGCTCACATAGGTATAAGGTAATAGTGGAGACTGCGGCAGTGTGCAGCAGGACGGGGGTGGGGGGGGGGCTCACATAGGTATAAGGTAATAGTGGAGACTGCGGCAGTGTGCAGCAGGATGGGGGTGGGGGGGGGGGCTCACATAGGTATGAGGTAACAGTGGAGACTGCGGCAGTGTGCAGCAGGACGGGGGTGGGGGGGGGGGGGCTCACATAGGTATAAGGTAATAGTGGAGACTGCGGCAGTGTGCAGCAGGACGGGGGTGGGGGGGGGGCTCACATAGGTATAAGGTAACAGTGGAGACTGCGGCAGTGTGCAGCAGGACGGGGGTGGGGGGGGGGGGCTCACATAGGTATGAGGTAATAGTGGAGACTGCGGCAGTGTGCAGCAGGACGGGGGTGGGGGGGGGGCTCACATAGGTATAAGGTAACAGTGGAGACTGCGGCAGTGTGTAGCAGGACGGGGGTGGGGGGGGGGGCTCACATAGGTATGAGGTAATAGTGGAGACTGCGGCAGTGTGCAGCAGGACGGGGGTGGGGGGGGGGCTCACATAGGTATGAGGTAATAGTGGAGACTGCGGCAGTGTGCAGCAGGACGGGGGTGGGGGGGGGCACACATAGGTATAAGGTAACAGTGGAGACTGCGGCAGTGTGTAGCAGGAGGGGGGTGGGGGGGGGCACACATAGGTATAAGGTAGTAGTGGAGACTGCAGCAGTGTGTAGCAGGAGGGGTGGGGGGGGGGGGCTCACATAGGTATAAGGTAGTAGTGGAGACTGCAGCAGTGTGTAGCAGGAGGGGTGGGAGGGGCTCACATAGGTATGAGGTAATAGTGGAGACTGCGGCAGTGTGCAGCAGGACGGGGGTGGGGGGGGGGGGCTCACATAGGTATAAGGTAACAGTGGAGACTGCGGCAGTGTGTAGCAGGAGGGGTGGGGGGGGGGGCTCACATAGGTATAAGGTAGTAGTGGAGACTGCGGCAGTGTGCAGCAGGACGGGGGTGGGGGGGGGCTCACATAGGTATGAGGTAATAGTGGAGACTGCGGCAGTGTGCAGCAGGACGGGGGTGGGGGGGGGGCTCACATAGGTATGAGGTAATAGTGGAGACTGCGTCAGTGTGCAGCAGGACGGGGGTGGGGGGGGGGCTCACATAGGTATGAGGTAATAGTGGAGACTGCGGCAGTGTGCAGCAGGACGGGGGTGGGGGGGGGGCTCACATAGGTACAAGGCAGTAGTGGAGACTGCGGATGTGTGTAGCAGGAGGGGTGGGGGGGGGGGGCTCACATAGGTATAATGTAGTAGTGGAGACTGCGGCAGTGTGTAGCAGGAGGGGTGGGGGGGGAGGCTCACATAGGTATAAGGCAGTAGTGGAGACTGCGGCAGTGTGTAGCAGGAGGGGGTGGGGGGGGGGGGGCTCACATAGGTATAATGTAGTAGTGGAGACTGCGGCAGTGTGTAGCAGGAGGGGGGTGGGGGGGGGGGGGCTCACATAGGTATAAGGTAATAGTGGAGACTGCGGCAGTGTGCAGCAGGACGGGGGTGGGGGGGGGGCTCACATAGGTATAAGGTAGTAGTGGAGACTGCGGCAGTGTGCAGCAGGATGGGGGTGGGGGGGGGCTCACATAGGTATGAGGTAATAGTGGAGACTGCGGCAGTGTGCAGCAGGACGGGGGTGGGGGGGGGGCTCACATAGGTATAAGGTAACAGTGGAGACTGCGGCAGTGTGTAGCAGGAGGGGTGGGGGGGGGGGGCTCACATAGGTATAAGGTAACAGTGGAGACTGCGGCAGTGTGTAGCAGGACGGGGGTGGGGGGGGGGGCTCACATAGGTATGAGGTAATAGTGGAGACTGCGGCAGTGTGCAGCAGGACGGGGGTGGGGGGGGGGCTCACATAGGTATGAGGTAATAGTGGAGACTGCGGCAGTGTGCAGCAGGACGGGGGTGGGGGGGGGGCACACATAGGTATAAGGTAACAGTGGAGACTGCGGCAGTGTGCAGCAGGACGGGTGGGGGGGGGGGGGGGCTCACATAGGTATAATGTAGTAGTGGAGACTGCAGCAGTGTGTAGCAGGAGGGGTGGGGGGGGGGGGGCTCACATAGGTATAATGTAGTAGTGGAGACTGCAGCAGTGTGTAGCAGGAGGGGTGGGGGGGGGGGGGCTCACATAGGTATAATGTAGTAGTGGAGACTGCGGCAGTGTGCAGCAGGACGGGGGTGGGGGGGGGGGCTCACATAGGTATGAGGTAATAGTGGAGACTGCGGCAGTGTGCAGCAGGACGGGGGTGGGGGGGGGGGGGCTCACATAGGTATAAGGTAACAGTGGAGACTGCGGCAGTGTGTAGCAGGAGGGGTGGGGGGGGGGGGCTCACATAGGTATAAGGTAGTAGTGGAGACTGCGGCAGTGTGCAGCAGGACGGGGGTGGGGGGGGGCTCACATAGGTATGAGGTAATAGTGGAGACTGCGGCAGTGTGCAGCAGGACGGGGGTGGGGGGGGGGCTCACATAGGTATGAGGTAATAGTGGAGACTGCGTCAGTGTGCAGCAGGACGGGGGTGGGGGGGGGGGCTCACATAGGTATGAGGTAATAGTGGAGACTGCGGCAGTGTGCAGCAGGACGGGGGTGGGGGGGGGCTCACATAGGTACAAGGCAGTAGTGGAGACTGCGGATGTGTGTAGCAGGAGGGGTGGGGGGGGGGGCTCACATAGGTATAATGTAGTAGTGGAGACTGCGGCAGTGTGTAGCAGGAGGGGTGGGGGGGGAGGCTCACATAGGTATAAGGCAGTAGTGGAGACTGCGGCAGTGTGTAGCAGGAGGGGGTGGGGGGGGGCTCACATAGGTATAAGGTAACAGTGGAGACTGCAGCAGTGTGTAGCAGGAGGGGTGGGGGGGGGGGGGCTCACATAGGTATAATGTAGTAGTGGAGACTGCGGCAGTGTGTAGCAGGAGGGGTGGGGGGGGGGGGGGGGCTCACATAGGTATAAGGCAGTAGTGGAGACTGCGGCAGTGTGTAGCAGGAGGGGGTGGGGGAGGGGGGCTCGCATGGGTATAAAGTAGTAGCTAATTTGGGAAATTGGAATATTGAGTCAGGATAGAGAACATGATATCTGCACCTTTATTTCATCAAAGCTGATAAAAGAACATCACCCATGGTCCACTTGCCAAATTGGGAGTCTCGGAGTAGTGATGTCTTAGTGGAAAACATCTTCGAGGGGAGGCTAGAATTCAACTTATAGAATATATTGTCCTATTGCACGCAAAGCTTAGAATATATTGAAGAATACAGCGGGGCTTGGGTCCATCTTAACCTGATAACAGCCTTGGATCGCAGACCGAGTCCTTATTGATATTAGTTAGGGCTTATTAGTTAAATCTCAGTCCATCATCTGCATTACTAATTATCGACAATTCACATCATTATAATATATAATGGGGTAATAAGTTAGTCGTGCGTTCTATAACCAAATATGTATTTATGTTTAATAGCTCTTTACACAAGTCTTCCTCATCGGTTGACAGCCTTAGGCTGATTTCAGACTAATAGACGAAGAAAACGAACTGGTTAGAATGTAGGATTCTCATCATCTTTCAATATAATTGGTTCTCTCTCAAAGAAAACTGTGTAGCGAGACAGATAGGAACCTGGGGTCCGTTTCTCCAGAAGTTATGTACAGATTTTCGTATGCGCAAATGCAGCAAAATTATAAAAATGGTGTAACAATTGTTTGCATTGCTCCAGGTGCCACTCGTATTTTGACCACTTTTACATGTAAACAGAGGTGTATGTATCTTTGGTAGTTATGTGTACTACTGTTATTATTTATTACACGACCTAACGTTATTGGTACGATCCTGTATTTGTTTAAGCATTAAAAGAGTACCACCCGGGGGTGTGGTACGTTTTTGCGTGCCACCTGGCCGTGTGGTACGCTTTTCACTGCTCTAGACCAATCAGGAGGCAGCATTTTGGTCACGTGACAGGGCAATGGCGGCGATGTAAACAAAGCAGACGACGATGTGAACAAGTCTAATTAACAATGTAAACAACTAAATTTGCAATGTAAACAACAACTAAAAGGTAGGGGGGTCGGAAAATTGTCTTCTGGTCATATGATAAAGCTTGTATTGTATGCTAGGGCCACTCACATCCCGTACCTCCCATACCAACCAGAGGTGCGTCTGGCTTTACGTGACCCCATCGTACAATACTGGCTATGTATACGTTTACCATTACATTTACGTATACGTAACTATGTACCTAGAGATAGATTACAGGGCTGGAAGGCAATAGAAATACGTCACTTCCGGTCTGTAACAACTGCGTATACCTATCTGTATCTGCTGCCTGCATGTAAGTAACTTGCCGTTGCTCCCTCAACTTCCCAAGGGGTTAGCTAAATATATAGTTTGATCAAGTATGTAAATCTAAACTATATGTGATGGACATCCTCCGTGGGTATGTGGTATTATAATTGTGTATGTATACGTGAGTCAGCAGCAACACAAACAGCCAGAATGCCCCGTTTTGCATATTCTTTTTCTAGTGCAAAAGACCCCTGGACTGATCAGGCGAGAAAACCTTTGATTTATTCCAGTTGAGTATTTTACCAAGCAGATTGGATTCATTTTTGTAATTGTGTTCGGAGTGTAATCATCTCCAGAAATGATAGTCAATATTGGGTACTCGCTTTCCAAACAAATCAATACAATGCCCATCACACCAACGCTTGCCATGCCCGATGGAGGAATGTGATATAAATAAACTTTTGAGAAAAAATAGCAGCATGTCCTTGACAGAGTGTTCTCGTTACATGGCCGAGAGTTCCTATTTAGAGCTGGCAGGTCCCCAGAGACACCAATCCAGGCAGTGCTGGACTAACACACAGTTGCTCTATGGACAGATTCCACCAACGATAGCGTTTTCATGAAAAACAAGTTGGTGAAAAACAAGTGTCTTTCATCATATATAGTGACTCTATATATATATATCCTTACATGCTACTACTACTGATAAGAATGTATAATCAGAAGGTACCAACATGACATAGGACATAACAGCAATATGATATTATCTTCAAATGAAAACAATAAAGGGTATTCAATTAACAATAAGTCAAATAGTTTTAAATTGCAAACACCCATATGAATATATATTAAAAATCCGGCTCTATCAGTTAGGTCTGATAAAATGTCAAAATCGGATATCCCTGGCGCACCTGTAGGGTCATCCAGAGAATGTCGGCATTGTGGACTCTGTTTCTTTTCTCTATGCTCCAATTTTGTCCATTACATGAGTGAAAAGGTGATGGAAAAGCGTTTAGTGTGATATAGTTAGAAAAGCCGAGGTAGGAAGGTTGGACTTGCCTAACTGTGCCTACCGGGCTATCTTATGTGCGGGCAGAGCATGTCACTCCCCCTGGACTAGGGCAGCACATGGTAGTAGAATTACTCATACTCTCTCACCTTACAGAGTGTATAGGGTGGGCGTTTTGCCATGGGGAGGGAGCAGACTCCCTCACTATCCCCTTTATCCAGAATCAAGACTAGGCTGTAGTTTAGTATCTTTATTGAATATGGATTACACAGGATGTCATTAGGACGCCTGCTGCTAGACCACTTACCCCGAGAAGCTCACGTTCAATAAGAATTAGATTATAGCAGGACGTCTGGCTGAGTAATTGATGTTGGTGCAGCAAGAACAGTGTACGGGAAACGACCAGACATACCGCGTGTCTGGTTGTACCTTAGAGGTACCTACCAGACATATCGCACGTCTGGCTGTACCTTAGAGGTACCTACCAGACATATCGCACGTCTGGCTGTACCTTAGAGGTACCTACCAGACATACCGCACGTCTGGCTGTACCTTAGAGGTACCTACCAGACATATCGCATGTCTGGCTGTACCTTAGAGGTGCCTACCAGACATACCGCACGTCTGGCTGTACCTTAGAGGTGCCTACCAGACATACCGCACGTCTGGTTGTACCTTAGAGGTACCTACCAGACATACCGCATGTCTGGCTGTACCTTAGAGGTACCTACCAGACATACCGCATGTCTGGCTGTACCTTAGAGGTACCTACCAGACATACCGCACGTCTGACTGTACCTTAGAGGTACCTACCAGACATACCGCGTGTCTGGTTGTACCTTAGAGGTACCTACCAGACATACCGCACGTCTGGCTGTACCTTAGAGGTACCTACCAGACATACCGCACGTCTGGCTGTACCTTAGAGGTACCTACCAGACATACTGCGTGTCTGGTTGTACCTTAGAGGTACCTACCAGACATACCGCATGTCTGGTTGTACCTTAGAGGTACCTACCAGACATACCGCATGTCTGGTTGTACCTTAGAGGTACCTACCAGACATACCGCATGTCTGGTTGTACCTTAGAGGTACCTACCAGACATACCGCATGTCTGGCTGTACCTTAGAGGTACCTACCAGACATACCGCATGTCTGGCTGTACCTTAGAGGAACCTACCAGACATACCGCACGTCTGACTGTACCTTAGAGGTACCTACCAGACATACCGCGTGTCTGGTTGTACCTTAGAGGTACCTACCAGACATACCGCGTGTCTGGCTGTACCTTAGAGGTACCTACCAGACATACCGCACGTCTGACTGTATCTTAGAGGTACCTACCAGACATACCGCACATCTGGCTGTACCTTAGAGGTGCCTACCAGACATACCGCACGTTTGGCTGTACCTTAGAGGTGCCTACCAGACATACCGCACGTCTGGCTGTACCTTAGAGGCAACCACCCAGCTAGAAAAATATGTTATTTTACGTCAAAATAACGTTTTTAGTGGTATGTGATGTTTAGCGCCACTGGGGAGCCATATATAAAGGTTATACAATGTTATATAACATTTTTTGTTTACTGGGTACAAGACATACTACGTGTCTAGCTGTAGCTTAGAGGTAAACTACCAGACATACTACGTGACTGTCTGCCCCCTGGTATAAGCAGCCACCAAACAATCTGCTTGTACAGCTGTACCTTAGATGAGTATGTGCTGTACCTTACATACAGATATACATACATGAATACATATTTATATTTATACATATATATATATATATATATATATATATATATATATATATATATATATATATATATATATATATATCATACATGAAAGGAATCATTGTCATCCGCTTTAAAAAAAACGGTGGTGGTGTATCTCCTGACATTTTTTATCTGTGTCATGCTTTGAGGCTACTTGTTCATCTTTTTCTACTTTGGAAGATCTCAGATATAAAGTCATCACCCACTTTACATGTCTCATGTTGTATCCCCCATAGCTGAGGGCTACAAAGGTAAAGTTACTTCTTCTGGCTTGCGAAATTACCATCTTTATTATCCTTAAACGACATCTCCTTCAGGTAATTTTCCAGCATGATGTAGACATGTTAGACTTTCTCATGGTACATATAGGGAACATAGGCCATTTTCATCATACTACTTGCTAGTATTTTCCTCATTGAATAGGTGTCAACTCTAGCTTTTATTATATCCATGACAGAGTTCCTTTTCCCTCCCAAATAGTGATTTATCTACTTCATAACATTTCTTTCATAATATATCTACCAAATGATGCACATTATATTATTATTATATTTTTCCTACTGAAAGGCCTATTTTGGTCAACCAGAGTTGTGCATGAGAGATGGCTAAAGTGGCATACACAAACTGCCCAGAATAGCATTTTCAAATCCACATTTTGTCTTTTATTGATCTTCATATTTGTCCGTGTTCATCTTTAAAACTTAAAGAGATTTTCAAATCATTTTCTTCCACCAATGTGAGATACAATGTTTCTGTTGAGTTCCTAATGTGACCTGTTTTTTTACACTGCTCGTCCCTAAATAGTGAGGCCTAGGAAACTGACACAGGGGAGTAAATGCTTTGATAAGAGGAACATTCTCAGGCTGTAGCTGAATTGAGCTGAAGATTGTCGATGGGCTTACGTTAGAACCTGCCCTCCCCACTCCGCTACGCATCCCTTATCCCCCCAGGGTGTACCAAGCCTTTTAACAGAGCACTTGAAACATGGTCAATATCATTTAAACGTTCTCCCCTCCAGGTTCCCCATTCTCATCTATTCCTCTACTCTCTTTGCCTGTTTATGCCTATGCCTCTCTCTACATCTGTCTGTCTCTGTCTCTGTATCTCACTCTGTCTCACTTTCTCTTTGTTTGTCTCTCTCTCTCCCTCTGTATCTCTATCTCTTATTTTCCCTCCTTTGGGCACATTACTCATCAAGCCTATCAAAAGGAGGGGAGGAAAAGGTAACTCTCTCACACACACACACATTGTGTCTACACACAGAAATAGGACCATCTTCAAGGAATGTCTTTATATAGAACTGCCACATCACCAATCAGAACCAACATGTGCACTGGGCAGAATTCACCATTTCTGCTGTGAACTGGAAGGAAGGGGCAAGGAAAAACCTTGTTTAGGGATGAATACCAGGTAGATGTAGAGGTAGGGGCAGAGATACCGAGTGGCCGGTGGGCATGGCTGCAGTGCTGAGCGTGAGGCCGAGTGCAGGCAGCTGTGTGAGCACCCAGAGGTCAGCCTGCCTCGTCCCCTTACTGAGTACCACATTCACAGACAGCAAGCTGACATCTCCCAGCGCCCTACAGTCACGCCTTCTGCTCAGCCGTGCAAAGGGATCTCAATTAATTCCCTAGATACTGAAAATACTGAAATGGGAACCATGCTTTTGTCCCTCTCCAGATCACCCGCCCCTGTTAAATTCCTTTCCTACCTAAATGTCTCCCCGCCAAACATTCCACATTTCCTCATTGTTCATTCTTCTATTCTTTTCCCATTTCACACGTTTTCAGCCAAATCCTTCTCAAATCATTTTCGTCCTTTCTCCGAACATTTTTATCACATTCTCTACCATTTAGTTTTTATCGACACATATTTACCATTCTATTCAGATTTTCAGGTATTTGATTCTTTCCATGAAGTGTTCCCCATTTGGCGTCTGACTTTCGTAGAACGCTCCTTGCACGAGTTGTTGTACCAGACGGAATCCGAGCCGCCCTCCACAGACACTCTCCCCCCGGGTGGTCACTTCCGCCACAGGCTATGAATAATGAATGTGTCGTTGCTGCAGAAGAATTAGTTTAAAACAAGATGAATGGCGCGTGGAGAGAAAGCAGATATGGGGAAACTCTTGTGTCAGAGTTAGGAACTGGAAGATAACCTTCTATCCGCACGCACGGGTTAGCTCTCCGACGTGAGAGGACAGACGTTTCTAGAGAGCGTTATCTTAATAAGACAATTAAGACAGTCTTAATAGTCTTCCGGTTTGGGTTAGCAAACCCTTTTTCCTACCCTAACGTCAACCTAATCTATTACTACTACAAAAATCAATTCCGGTTTTGGTTGGTGAACCCATTTACCTACCCTAACGTCACCCATAAGTACAAAAAAATAAATTTAAATGATTTATTTTTAATGATTTAAGCGGGCTTCCGGTTCCGATTGGCAAATCCTTTTACCTACCCAAACCTCACCCTAATCTATTATAACTACAAAAAAAAATCTGGTTATGGTTGGCCCTGCATAAGACACTGAATTAAGACTTTAGACTTAAGATTAAGATAACGCTCTAAACGTCTGTCCTCTCACCTGAGAGAGCTATCTAGTATTTGCCTTCTATCCGCAATGTAGGAAAAGGTCAACTTTGAGACGGTTTAATATTGAACACTTCAACCTTATTCAGAAGGAACACTGACCTCTTCAACCCCAGACATCTTCAACCTCTGCTTACATTAGAAATGATCTGTATATATACGGGTGCAGATAGTGAGATAATTGACCAAATTTCCAATTTATTGCCTATGCGGCAGCATTATTATTAGGTATCTTTATGGCGCACAGACTTAGCCATTGCCTCAGCAGTGCCCTCCCTGCAGCCGGCCTGTTCTTATATCCAAATCCACACTCAATGAGCAGGTGTAGTAGCCCAGTCGGCACTGCTATGCAGCATAACACCCCCTACTGCTTTCCACACCGCCTGCTCCCATTGACTGCCGAGCTTGTCCCAAATGACACCAATTAGTGACCTCCCTTAATATCGCCCAGCCAGCCCACGTGACCTGTGTATTAATCCCGACAGGGGCAGTGTTCATCAATGGGCGATATTGGAGGGTCAATATGGTGATGGATTGCAGCACCACCGACCAGACGCCGAGGAACTAGCAGCGCTGGGGGCTGTCAGGTAAGGGTGCGCGCGCAGCAAAGGATGACTGGTTTGGAGTGTACGAACGCTGGTGGTGGGAGAACATTAACTACGACACCACAGACAGCCAGTCATTACTTAGCATGGAGGGCAGCGCCCCCTGGCTATTATCAGGGAACTACGGCCAAGTAAATTCCATGCAGCAGGTGAAGGGGTCGTCGTTGGGAGTAAGGGTAAAGACCTACTGCAAGATGACCTAGCTGAGGAAAACATAAAGATTAACATTTGGGAATTGCAGGAGAAATTTGTCAAAAGACTGTTCCATATGTCATGAATGATTTCGAGTGAGTTTTTGCAAAAGAAATTTTGCGTGTGTATGTTTAAATGGCCCAACCATCAACATGATATCAAATACAATAAAGCCTAATAATGTTCCTCAATGGTCTTCGACTTATCTAAAGCAACCAATAGGCTTTCAGAATTAGGGAATAATCTCTTTTGCTTAAGCTATTGCTGTTCTTATTATATACCGTAATTTGCATGTAGCTGAAACCTTTCTGGTTGGGATTGATGTGTCATGTGAAACCTCCTTATACAGAGGAGGGGAGATCTGGCACAGAGGTGTAGTGCCTGTCATGGTGTAGGTATATAGTTGAGACCCCAAGTGTACAAAGTTTTGTCTCACAGTGAGGTTAGATGCCTTTACCTGGTGCTTAGACAGCTTACAGACTCTGTGTGTACAATGTCATGTAGACCATGTGTAGGAGATGGTGGCAAACAAAGCCATCTGGCTTCCGTCACACGTTGGCGGAATGGCAGGTGCATCAGCCTCGAAGCAGATCAGCCATCAAGACCCCCTATTCCCGACCTCCAGCATTCCTACACAGCAGAAGACATATGCCATCAAGTCGGCCATCAGACAAATCCATCCATCTAGTACCCCTAAACGCTCGTTTGACCCTTTACCCCTTACTGCTTGAGTTAAAAGCGGCTTAACTGTGATTTTTTTGTCCCATTTCACCAAGTCTATGTGGAATATCTTTTGGAACATTTAACAACAAATAGTACTGCCCTTGGACCATAACCACAAGATGGGAAGAGAACTCATAAATGCCGTTTAACTGCTAGGTTGGTAACCCAAGGACCTTTTAACTTGTGACCCTAGAACAAACCTTGTCACAAAGGGAATCCAGGCTACAAAAAGAGAGGCAGGCCTCTCCTTCACTCCCTTTTAACACTGTCTGACTCCCCATTCTAATGGTTCTTACTCCTTTTTAATTAGATCAAACAGTGTCCAGATCAGCTGAAGTGAATAAATGGTTGCATGGACCTAAAGGGAGTGATGGAAGAAACACACTATATGGCACTACAGTATAATGACTCTAGTGCATCTAGCATTTTTGGTTTAATATCATTTATTTGCCAAAATAAAGAGTTATACATGAGTTCCTCGTTCTTGTTCTTTTACACTTTTCAACTTGGCTTTTGAATACCATTGTTGTCAATACATTCAGCATGATTATACTCGGTAGAAAACACATTTCAGACCATAGATATATCTGGGCACGCTATAACATGTAAGAACATATAGGAAAACATTTAATTAAGTTTTAACCAACACGGATATTTATGACAAAAATGAAAGAAAGGACACTCATCCCCACTAAATGGTATATGGGTTGATTTTCAGGTCCTTCTGACTTCAACAGTAGTATCTAAAGTACAATTTGGGAAATATATATATAAAGATATTTATAAGAAGGGAAAAAACCTTTTGGCTTTATAATTTATAATGATGATAATACCGTAACTTCCAGAGGAAATATTCGATTTAATTGTGAATTAGTAAAACTGAGGGAATTTATTTGCGGTTGTCAGAAATTATTTCAGAAAAAATATATACAGGTATAATTTGGGGTAGAACAACCCCTCACCCATGTCACTCTTACACATACACACTTCATCTGACATTTGGAGTCAAGGTCCCAGACCCCCTTTCCTATCAAAACATAGATTCAATGTCAGTTGAGGGTGTCACAATTGGCATGAATATCCTAGGGAGTCGGTGAAATGTATAATGGAGTCAAACAGTCGGTCATGATTTGTCCCACTAGGTGTTAGTATCATCTTACTTTAAATAGTGTATGTTGTATGCTACTGACTCCCTTCATCAAGAGAGAAAGAAAGATAGTCAGAAAAGAGAGTCATTCTGGAAGCAAGTCTGGTCTCCCTTTTGACTCTGTTTCTTTTCTCTGTGTAGTTTTTTGACGCATTTTTGTCACTTCCACATCCAATCGCTCAGTTGAACCCCACTGACATCACTAAAAGCCCTGTCGACCCGTGATCAACCCCTTTCTCAACATGGAGAGAAAGATGTAACTCAATTGAGCGGACTGCTCAAATTAAAGCAAAAATCCTGTTTAATGAGTAAAAATGGCAAATTGACAAAAAAAATTTCGTCAGCGGCAACTTAGTTAGTAAAGCATACCAACCTGCTATGTGAAAAAAAGAAGAAATCCAATCGTTAGACGAAACTAAAGCAAAAACATGACAAAAGGGGTCAAATTTGATAATTGGATTTAAGCAAAAACTGTTTTGTAATCAATTTTGTCAAGGACATGGCCTATCCTCCGCTTGATCATATTTATCTTTGCCTGCCCTGGAGACGCCGCCATTGCTGGTGTAGTAGGCCTACCCAGTGACCCAGACCCCAGAATGACCACGGTCTAGGTAGTAGCTGATGTAAGGACTGCCGGACCAACAGGTACAGAAGGGGTAATTGGTATGACATCAAAGGGAATCTGCAGAAAAGGAAGGATACTTCGTGTTCATTTATCCAGTTGGATTTCAGTCTGTGGCTGGAAAGTGATGGCTATGCTTTATGGACTGAGACGCGTAGAGACTACTTTGCCCGCCGCTAGGCCGCTAGGCAGCCAAGCAGACCTCCATAAAACTACTTAAGTATATCGTATATATATATATATATATATATATATATATATATATATATATATATATATATATATATATATATATATATATATATATATGGTCTATGTAAGGGTCGTAGATTTTACAAAACCAAACTCTGGGGTCATCACTGTGATGATCCAAAGTTGTCATTGTAGCGATCTTGGTCATCAAATGGACAACCTGGAGTCATTAGTACTGAAGCATTGTCACTGCCTCTAGTCCATGGAATTGTGGGGACAGCTGGGAAATAGCGTAGCTATGATGCTAAGCATAATACATTAGCCATGTAGGAACACACTATACTTAATTGGACGGTCCAGTGAAAGGAAACCTCCTGCTTTACTTTAGATGCCAAGTCGACCTCAATTCCTCTCTTCTTCTTCCTGTTGATACCATCACTCGTCTTTCATTGCCTTTCCATGTTCCCCCATTGCCTCCCTCCTCCCCACTCTCCACGGACTGAATAGACAATACGTAGCCTCTTTGGTAGAGGCTACATAAACGTGTTCAGCGCTGAATATGTAATGGCAGGCTCAATTGAATGGATCAGTTCTTTTTTCTTATTGCCCGTCTGAAGTATCTCTCAGTCCATAAGCCTGAACTCCACTGAGGCAATTGGTGTATGTGACACTGAAGTGATGGCGCCTGTGCCCTCCTGTCAAGAGGTGGAGTGGGCAGTCATTGATAGGAGGAAGCCTGGCAGACTGAGAGGGAGAGTGGGCAGTCACTGGCAGGAGGAAGCCTGGCAGACTGAGAGGGAGAGTGGGCAGTCACTGGCAGGAGGAAGCCTGGCAGACTGAGAGTCGGAGTGGGCAGTCACTGGCAGGAGAGAGCCTGACAGACCGAGAGGTGGAGTGGGCAGTCACTGACGGGAGGGAGCCTGGCAGAGCCTGGCAGACCGAGAGGTGGAGTGAGCAGCCTATATAGTAGCCTACATGGCCTGACTGTTGCCTACACACATGGCGTCAGTGGAGTTTGGGCATTACTGGCAGCAGTTGGCCGTGTTCGATCTGGAGGAGGAGGAGGCCGGCCCAAGGAGCTGCAGCACTGGTGTAAGGCTATCGATAATTCATTACCGCCCGTGTGTATTATGGATATGCTGAGTTTCTGCTGCTCTGAATGCAAGAGGGCTGTGTGTTGTTATAAAGATATATGAGTAATGCATTAGTGACTGAGGTTCAATGGGAGCAGTAGCTTAGGAATAGGGGCCAGCCCCCCCCCCCATAATGAGAGAGGTGGTGGGCCTGAATATATTTGGGCCCCCCAACATGTAATTCCCAAACCTTACCTCTTCAACATAGGGAAAATGAGGCACAGGGGTCTGACCCCTTGTCAAATTTTAATCGGGCTCAAACCTTTCAATATAAGCGTATACACTTGCACCCATCACGTATAAAAACTGACACTGACAACTGGTTTGAGTGGACCCCCATGCCCCCCCCCCCCCAATGAAGCTTCCTACGCCTCTGTGGAAGTGTCCCTATATATTTGTGTAATTCCTTATTCAAACGGCACCTCACAAATAGAGAGACCATGATATTCATATTCATATTTTATTCATATGGTGGCTTTTTTCTAGTGAAAACACCATGCCATAATTATATCACTTTTAGAACCTGTGTGGTACGGTGATCTTCACTAACCAACGTGAGCTGCAGTAGTGCAGATAACGACAGGCCATGCAACCGTTATCTGCATCAATTTAAAATACTCAGTTAGGATGATAGCAGTGCACGTTATCAGCAGTAGGCAGGATCACTCAATTTGCTACAGTTTGAGGTTGGTGATGCAGATATGGGTTGATGTGAAAACGCGATATCGCTGGTTTTATCACTTATATAAGAGTATTTTAAATTGATACCATCATTATTGATAGAAGTCGTCTGGAAATAGTTTGGTATTTTCTTATAATCATTCGTAAAAGGGCATTTCTGTATGTTATGATCCCACGTATGAAGGAACACTATGGCTTTCAACTTTTAACTCCCTAGCCATCCCGATAAAAACAAAACATGACAACAATACCAGTCTCTATAGATTTATGGCGTGCAAAAGAGAGTTTTAGGGATCATCCCCCGATTAGTTCCCTGGTTTGGGAGTGATCTCTGGGGGCCGATAATAGCCCCATAGTCAGACAGGAACAATTGCCATTTGCCCTATAGCTGTCCCCTTTTTGCCAACACTAAACTGCAATCAACATGTATTGACCTAGGGATCATATCACCCCACTAAGCTTAAATGCCTACAGCCAGAAATGAGTGCCGGGGGAATCCAGCCATATTATATATCTATGCTCCAGCCCCACCGCCTCGTGCATTATCGATCGTTAGATCATGCTTCATTGGCGATATGAACTGTTAATAACATTTGGGCATGGGTATCTGCCACATCAGCTAAAAAGGGGCACTCTACTTCCTGTATAGAATGTTCCACCGTTAATGGCTATTACAGCCATGGCTGCAGTGGGAGAGTTGGCACTCTGATTGGCACTGGAGCACTGGAGAGAATAAAGCTTCACTTCTGGGATTGCCTGGGGCTAAAGGCTATAGAACTTGCTCAGGAAACCCACTAAGGAGGGTTGGCTGGTGTATCTGGAGATGATTGTATCCTAAGGCTAACAATGAACTCACAAAGGCATCCATAAACAGGTGTAATAAATCATATACCGCCAGTTTAGTAAATAAAGGAATACCTTTATATTACATGTATGTAAAATATAATACTACATACACTGATAATGTTTAGGCTCAAGAACTTAGTCAGTTAGTTAACTTAGAAGGAAGTCATCAGCACACATTAACATGGCAGTACTGTGTGATATCAGGAGGAAAATGAAGCGAATTCATTTTGAATGGAGCATCTGAAACACTGACTCAGATATACATGCTAGACCAACGCAATGTTGAACCCAGCACTGAGTGCGATAGAATTGATCCACAGTCCCTCCTCATGTATTATGTTTTCCCAGCACCCACATGCAGCACCCGTGGTGGTCCCCTACCACGGGCCCGGGTAGGAGGCTATAGGTCATTAGTAAGGGTCATAGAGGTCAAGGTTCAGCCCTCAGGCCCAGCTGACCAAAGGAATCAATAATATATTAAAAGGGTTGGCAACAACCACTGGCTACCGCTGAGTTATCGTAACCCCACCTGCTACTTTGAATAATCATCCTGGGCACTCTATTGCTGCTGCTACCATTAACTACCTGTCAATACTCCACACCACTGCCTCCCCACCCGCCGCACGTAGAGGAAACCCTTAGGCCAAAGATAGCAATGGTATCATTCAGGTCATTCCCACAGTACATAATGACCTAGCTCAGATTATCTTGAAAAACATCAAAATATTATCTTGAAAAAAAACATCGAGATAATTGTTATATATATTATATATAGTTCAGAGATCTTTAAGAATTTCCAGATACTTCCTAATTCTTATAGAAACGCTGAAAGAACAACAGACCTTACGTCTTCTGTCGATCATGTCTGACACACGCCTTTTATTTATTTTCTGCCCTAGCATAATCATTGTAGGTGTGAGTAAGATCAATGTTCCGTCCCCAGCTGACTGCTGCCAAGCCGCCACAACACACGGCCTTAAGCCTCCAGCGTGAAGGAAACATACCCCCCCCCCCTCACACCTCCGTCCTCCATATCCCCCCTACCTCCATCCTCCATACCCCCTCCTCCCCCTACATCCTCCATACTCCCTCCTCCCCCTACATCCTCCATACCCCATCCTCCATACCCCCTCCTCCCCCTACATCCTCCATACTCCCTCCTCCCCCTCCACCTCCATCCTCCATCCTCCATACCCCCTCCTCCCCCTCCATCCTCCATACCCCATCCTCCCCCTACATCCTCCATACCCCCCTCCACCTCCATCCTCCATCCTCCATACCCCCTCCTCCCCCTCCATCCTCCATACCCCATCCTCCCCCTACATCCTCCATACCCCCCTCCACCTCCATCCTCCATCCTCCATACCCCCTCCTCCACCTCCATCCTCCATACCCCATCCTCCCCCTCCATCCTCCATACCCCCCTCCACCTCCATCCTCCATACCCCCTCCTCCCCCTACATCCTCCATACCCCCCCTCCACCTCCATCCTCCATACTCCCCCTCCTCCTCCTACATCCTCCATACCCCCTCCTCCCCCTACATCCTCCATACCCGCCTCCACCTCCATCCTCCATACCCCCTCCTCCCCCTACATCCTCCATCCCCTCCTCCCCCTAAACCCTCCATCCCCTCCTCCCCCTACATCTTTCATACCCCATCCCCCCCTACATCCTCCATACTCCCCCTCCGACTCCATCCTCCATCCTCTCCTCCCCCTACATCCTCCATACCCCCTCCTCCCCCTACATCTTCCATACCCCCTCCCACCTCCATCCTCCATACCCCCTCCTCCCCCTACATCCTCCATACCCCATCCTCCCCTACACCCTCCATCCCCTCCTCCCCCTCCATCCTCCATACCCCCTCCTCCCCCTACATCTTCCATACCCCCCCTCCACCTCCATCCTCCATACCCCCTCCTCCCCTTACATCTTCCATACCCCCCTCCACCTCCATCCTCCATCCCCTCCTCCCACCTCCATCCTCCATACCCCCTCCTCCCCCTACATCCTCCATACCCCCTCCTCCCCCTACATCTTCCATACCCCCTCCTCCCACCTCCATCCTCCATACCCCCTCCTCCCACCTCCATCCTCCATACTCCCTCCTCCCCCTACATCCTCCATACTCCCCCTCCGACTCCATCCTCCATCCCCCATACCCCCTCCTCCCCCTACATCCTCCATACCCCCTCCTCCTCCATCCTCCTCCACTTCCCCCGCCGTCCTCCACTGCCCTTCCTCCTCTCGCGTCTCCTCCCCTCAGTCGTCTGTCGTCCGTTATCCTCCCTCCCTCCCCCACCGTCCTCCGTCCCCTCTCCCCCCGCCACCCCTCCTCCCGCCTCACAGCACCTTCTGACTGGCCACGTTCCGGGAGACTTTATTGATTCTAACAAGGTTCGGACACGCGGCGAACGTCGCTTTGGCGGCTCCCTACGTGGCCAAATTACCTTGGCGGTGGGCGCTGGATGGCGACGGAGGGTGGAGGGGGGGGGGGTGGTGATGGAAGGCAGCCGGGACGCACCAGCAGGAAAGCAGCTGAGTAACAGCAACGGGAATTGGTTAAAGGAGGAAGGAAGGTGAGGAAGGTGGGCCGAGGGAGGCAGGGACCGAGACAGAGAGGATAGGTGGGGTGGGGCAGGGGCAGGGGCAGGGGAGAGATTACGCACATAGATATTTATATCCCAAACGGCTGTTGATCTATCGCTTGCAAAGCTGACAAAGAATCATGTGAATTATGTTCAGATCACGTTGGTGAATCTTTCACACAGTTTCTTTTCTTCAAAAAGTCAAAGTTACAGTGCTTCCGAGTAATATGACCAAGCTGTATGATGACAAATGGTCATTCTACCATTTTCAGCCTATATTCATTTCGCCAAATATTGGAAGTCTAATATTGTAAACTTGGCTATCTTAGATATAAGGGAAACCCAGAAGTCTGATATCGTAAGCTTCGCTATCTTAGATATATGGGAAACCCAGAGGATATAAAAGTAAAGATACCAAAGATCTGCGTGTGGAAGTTTGACGCGCATAATCACAAGGATATTGAAAGGAGGGGGGGGGGGTAGAATGTGGACTGGCAGGAGAGAAAGATGACCCTTAATAAAGAGAGGACTGGATGCCGTCACGTCTGGATGTTGGGATGCTGGCTGGTTGATATAGAATTAACCGTTTTGTAAGGGAGGGCAGGTTTCGGAGGATGTATCACGTGCCTATGGTGAAGAGGGAATACTTGTATATGGCGGCATGTCTGTATAGTCGTTTGTGGTAAGAGGCCCTCCCACGCCCACGCTACACGACCAAAGCCACATCAGCACTTTGTAATATACAAGGACGCAGTCCTCTGCCGTCTCAGCCCCCCCCCCCCTCTACCATGTCACCCCTTAGCCGTCAACATATCTACTGACCATGTCCCACAGTATCATCCTACCTCGTGAGCCCCATACTGGTGGTCCGATCTTCTACGTTACAATGTAGCCCCCGCATTGGAACTAAATGCCCATTATTTCAAAGGACCTGTGTATATTGAAAGGAATGCCACTAATAGGACGGACAATGTAGTCTCAGTTTCAAATAAATAGATTCATGAGCAAACAAGAGATCATGGGCGAACAAGAGATCTTCCTTTGAAAACGATCAACTCCTGAATGTAACCAGTGGCAACATAATCAATACCTCCAGCGACCAATTACATATTACATACATGTGATGTATATCATGGACGTATTCAGATCCCATGGCCTTCCCCTCGGATTCTCCTCTTCCCATCTCGGCCTGGTTTCCTATACAGCTGTAGGTGCACTTGTATAGTACGGGCGGATACTACAAGTGCCATTACCTGTCTCCGCACAAAGGCAACACCCCATACACTGTCCAAGTGAAAGGGACGTCAATAAACATATTGCGAGCTAATGTGAGTTACTGATAATATGCTGACATGCAGTGCACCCATTGCTTCTAGTCCCCCATAAGCCTTGCCCTCCACCAATGGCCACGCCCCGAATGACGCGGCAATTCTTTGGGGATGGCTCCTTATATCATGCCTCCCATTTCACACACCTCCCACAGCCAAACCTGCCTCCACACCAACAATGCACACACTAAATGCAATTCATCCGGGCCATTCGTCTCTCTGGATTCACGTCATCAGACCGTGGTGAGTCCCCTGCGTGCTTCATAATGCAGGTTTCGGAATTAGATTCATGAAGGCCGGGCCCACACCGTGCATGTACAAGTGGAGGCCCCCGGGTGGCAAGGAGTAAAGGAGATTATTGATGATGCTGCGGAACTCTTCTGATCGCCGATAACCGAGTCTCCCCATTGAAATATCTCAAGATATTTTAAATGTTTCCATTTAGCTAAATCCCGAAATAATATGTCCCAGCACATACATCATATATCTGATGATGATGTATCTGGCTGCTGGTATGTGATCGGGAAATTTCTTAGGTTAATGCATTAATCCTGTGTCAGAGGCGAGGAAGCAAATCTTTACTGGGGGGCCCACTCCGACCAGCTTTATCACCTTTATGTATGATTTCGCATACAGACGCTTACTTTGGAATTGTATATAAAAGTAGAGTTTGGGTCCCCTTCATTTCTGATGGGGGGGGGGCAAGGCCCCTCCAACCCCATGTGGTAAAGCTAAGGTTTGGAAATTGTGTGTGATATTATAGGGGGACAAGCATATATGCAGGCTCACCTCTTCTTTTATTGGAGGCCCGCGGCCCCTCTGGCCCCTCTCCCTTCTCCCATGTAACTG
The DNA here is from genome assembly GCA_947462335.1 of Harmothoe impar. NCBI lineage: Eukaryota > Metazoa > Annelida > Polychaeta > Phyllodocida > Polynoidae > Harmothoe > Harmothoe impar. The sequence goes on along the minus strand of OX381714.1, from coordinate 26,305,717 downwards.
TGTGTATTGTACGATATTAAATGTATTGTAGCTATTTAAATTAAACATACTAAAAAGTATGTAACTAGAATGCCCTGATCCTGCATCCCTCGTTTTCACATCGATGTAGAATGTCACATAGAAGTGACCACAACCCAACAGTGAACTAAAATTGGCGGGTTGCATTGTGGTCTGAGGGAAGAGGGGAGCAAGCTGGGAAGGCGGGGCATATCACACCAGAACTGTATAAATACATAGAACATAGGGCATGTCCTTCCCAGAGCGGACTTATAGATTGTAATGTGCAAAACCCTCCCAGCAGTGAATTAAGGCTTATACTGCAATATAAGACTCACTACTATCGTGTGATGAAGCCGAACAGAGAGTCTGGACGTGAAGAACCTTATTATCTATGCCGTACACAGTGCTAAAGTACACGTTATAATTACTATAATGCTACGAGGGACTTCATTACACCCCCCCCCCCACCCAGGTGATGGACATCAGGACGTCGTCTGATACATGGACAACAGCTCATGAGGATTGTTTGCTCTTTAATCCTAGAGTGCATCCGCACACTACATACTCTATAGAACGTCATGTACGAGTGGGGTAGGTTTGAAATACAGTAATGCAATAATTATATGTACACTAATCTTTAATAAGCGCCCAGCCACCTCAACAGGCCCTACAGTACTTTAGGAGGCGTCTAGCTGGATGCATTATCAACCAATGAGAGAATTCCCTGGCGTTCAATGCGGAACTTTTAGGTGCATTAAGTAACAGCCTGTACCCATTGTGATTGCTGTATCATTGCTAATCTCGCCGGTTACCAGATCAAGCAATGGATGCGCCCACAGGGCGACCAGACTGACCCCTATACCATGGCTGCTAGGTGATGGCAGTAGACTACAGGTAACATACCATTGACAGGCCAGGTTAGAGCTATGGACAAGGAGCTAGTGTTTGTGTAGAGCCCTTTGTGAAGGTGCCTCTATGGGAAGTTCCTGTATCACCTATGTATTAAGTGTATGCCTCTGTATAGTAGGAAGGCATTATGAATAACCTCATTTATTGGCCATGTCTTAGGGATATGACCTTTAATTATGCTGAAACATAAGAACATAAAGCAAAGATTTGCAGCTGCTCTGTAGGAAACATGTCCTTAACAAAATGGTAATTGCTGACTGGGGTTTTGACGTTTTCACTGGGCCTTTGTAGTTAATAAATAATCAAAGCATTGATCCTGTGAGTAGGACATTAGCAATAGGAGTCAGAAGCCATGTTTTAGAGCTATGGTTGCTGTGTCTTTAAATAATCATTTTCTACCTCCATATTTGCATCCAATGGGTCACAATGTCTATCTAAATGTGACCATGCCAAAAGTTATTTTCTAAACAAGCTTCACCAGAAGGCTTCCCATTGTTAAGCATCAAGTTCTGAACGTAATAGTTTCTAAACTTGATATTTTCACCTCAGCAGACCATTGGGTAGATTTAACATTGTCCTCAAGTCCTTTGTTAAGAAGAGCGTTGTCTCAATATGTGGATGAAGGCAGCTGTTTTTGTTCATGGCTTTACCCGACTAGCATGAACCGATGTGTAAGTAGTAGAGGGCAAAAGGACCCTGGTGCAGGAATACCAGTGAAAATGACACTGCCCAGATGTCAAAGCAGCAGAGGCTTTTATCATACTTCCCCAAAGGCGTGATGGTTCTACGCATCTTGCAGCTAAACCCTCATTTTTGCCATGCAACCAACATCAGGATGATAAATATAAAGAATATTCTATCAAAAGGACTTAGTATAGAAAGTGAGTATAACCCAGTAGGATATATACATTCATGGGTGGAGCTCTGCATCCCTTGGCCAACACATAAATCCTCGTAGCCCATACATATAATACCCCAAACCTCTCACATCATAGCTTTCATAGAAGCCAATGGATTCAGAGGTGTGGGGTCAGACGTCCGATGTCAGAGGTCGTGGTAGAAGATGGAGCCATGGTGTGGCCCCTGTCATTGACAGTGGCTTGCCTCCTTTAGAGAGAGCTCGGGTGGCAGAAGAAAGGAGTATGGTGGGGACTTTGGTGCAGCGGACAAAAGAGATAGTAACAGCCATGGCTCATATGTAGGAGGATGCTACGTTGTTCAAACACTGTTTGTATTATGAGTAATACCAGGGGTCTTCCTACCGACCCCATGGTCGGTTAGCCCGGAATCAAAGTGCATGGCATTGCCAGAATCCTCTCTCCCCTTCCGAATGGACTCATGTATGACTCAATTACGATGTCCTGAAAGGAATAACATGTTCAGGAGTATATATACACAAACTTCGACAAAAAGGAGCACCTTGTCCATGGATATAAAACCAGTTTAAAATCTGTGTCTCATTATTGAATTGTATTATAGATTTGGGGAAAAGGACCTGGAAAAGGAATATTATTTTTTCGATTTTCTTCCCCCTACTGTGTCCTACATTGTAATACTGCTCTTGTAACAGAACTGACTAAATCAAATTTAATGTCGTTTCTAAACTATTCATTCCCCTGTACGTTGGTGGAATCTAGCTATGACTATGACCAAATTCAATTCTTATTAAGATTGATCACAGATTTAACCCTGAGACTATGTAGGTGCCCCCTAATTCAACGGTCATTAAGGTTACTCTGAGATACCTAAATGATGAGCAACTTCCGGGTGAGCTACTCTCATGTATATACAATGAGGGCTGATTAACTCGAGATTCTGTTAGTGAAAGCAGAGTCCATAGAGTAGGCCATTAGCATAGCAATGCCTCCCCCAGCACTAAGTGATATTCCACCTCCATACCGGCTTTAAGTGGTGCTGACTTCCATAAACATAGGGTGATTTCTGTGGTGAACTCCGGTAAGCTGCAATGTGGTCAGTGGTAGGCATCACTAGCTATTTCAGAGTGAATACATTACTTGACGTCCACATTGTATCCATAGATCACAGATATTACCCCTGATTTCCCCATCTGATCCCTTTGTACAGACTGCTGTAAAGATTCCTCCCACAACCCCACTATCCCATCTACTGTTGAGATGTTTCTTTTTGATTTTTCCATCCATATTCATGTTTTAAATTAAGTTTCACGTTCGTCACATGCATGCATAATTTGTTCACATTGTATGGTACAATGCTGTACCATCAATAACACGATACAGGATTTCAGGGGGTGTTGATATTGGGAAGGGTTGGTGGGTGGTATGGAAAAGAGTAAGCTCTAAACCTATGTTCAAAACGGCATAAATGAACAACTAAACAAACACAAGCTGAGGAAAGACACTTGCTTTCTGACAGGAAAATTCACCTGTCTGTGTCTCCAGTTATTCTGTCTTAAAATCAGCTTTGTTATGATGAAATATATGTGGACACTAGAACTTTATATTCCAATTCAAGCTAGCTTCAGTACTTATGCCCATTGGTGTTCAGCCCCACCATTTCAGCCGTTCTTTCATCTGACCGACCCCATTTATATAGGTTGACTTTTGTAAACCCCAAACTGTACGTCATTCTGAAGAGTGCTAGTCACACTGGTAGTCAGAAGACATCTCTATGAGCACTTCTAACTGTTTAATCTATTAGTACTATATGTTTATTCTAGATATGGATTGAACAACTTACATATATATTGCATGCGGAGTAGGCGTCCACCGCTCTGATCGATCTTGTGTGTCACTTACCCGATCCATCTGGCCCTTATCAGGTTGAAGACCCCAATGACGCCATTCCTCCATCGGCGTGACATCACCATGACTTCACATGTAGACCGGGTGAGCAGCTCACTTGGTGCTAAATAGCAGCTGTCTCAGAGACGGCTTCTGGAGCTGCTCACGGCTCAGCCAACTGGAAGTATGCTGCCCCCAGCCAGCCTCTAGTTAGAATAGCTCGCCACCACAACCCTCTACTACATCCTAAGTCTGAGGCACTTGCTGTGGATACAACTAGTCTCATCAATTTTTCTATCTTTAGATTTGAGGAGTGCTAAAGCTGTTAGGTCAGGCACTCAAAGTCTGTACCTCACTTTCTAGATCGAATTTTTTAAAAAAGATCCGGGAGATACTTAGTCTTTGATAGTTGTCTGAGATTGCTGACGCTGTAAAGACAAATTGCAGTGGCGTATTAAAGTGTATATTGATGGCCATGTAGTTTTGTCTCTACTCATAGTATGTGGTTATCAGCAACATCCATATCAGCAGACACACCACACCTGATGAAGAGGGCCTTTGAAGTGGTAATTGGTTGGAATTAATCTTACCCCATCAGTTAACCACACTGGACGATTATTGATTTTTATGCCAGAAGCAATTCATGATAGGTATGGTTGTGTGGCATTTGCATGATTCCAGCCTAACAGTAAAACAATTGATTTTGATTGATTAGGTGCCGGTTCCATAGTTTATTTCTCAATCAATTATGTAGATTGGTGGGGTAGTAATTAGCCGATGTATGCGCTTGATGGATGTATGACCAAGTCTAAATAGGCCAGGAGAGCTTTGTATTACACGTCACCACCGTGTAAAAAAGGGGTATGATTTCAGAACGGCTTATATGATTTCTTAAAGTTAGAGGTGGAGCTTGTACATAAGTTAGGCTTATACATGCCAGAATTTACGGTATTCATTGATTCCACTGAGAACATTATATCATAAACACAAAGGCAAACATAGTCCTTCTGTTGATTCATGTTCATCTGTTACAAGCTCTGGGGAGTAGCATCAGTATTATGAATACACTTGACAGTTTCTTCAGAAGCGTTACAAAATGTCCTCTCCTTCATGAACCAGGCAGTCATAGTCAGGACACTGAGTGGCGTAGGAAAAAGTCACAGTAGGGGGGGCTGAATATGTTTGCCCAACCCCCCCCCCCCCCAAAAAAAAAAGAAGAAGAAGAAATTTAATCATACCTCTTCTACATAGGAAAATGTGAGGGCAGAGTTGCTTGGATTCCGATTCAGAACTATAGAGGGGCCCAAAACTATGTTTCATACAATTCCAATACAAGCGTGTATATGCACCACCACACTTAAAATTTGATGTTTAAAAGTGGCTGGGTTGCCCCTCAATGAAGATTTGCTTCCTACGCCTCTGCATTAGTCACATAAGCCATTATAATGTGACAACAGCAATCCCTCATCTCTAGGATGAGAAGCTCCTACCCAATAGTCTGTGTGCATGGGTCCTGGCTACCTGCTGGCAATTAGAGTATAAAGACAAAGGTCCACGAGTTTTGGTCTGTAGCCTGGGTTATTTCACAAGTTGAAGGTAGGGCCGTATTTCACGAGGCTGCAGGCCGAGTGAAATGCGGCCCTACCTTCAACAAGTGAAATAACCCAGCTACAGACGAAAACGAGTGTTCCTTTGTATTTATTTTTTACCTTTTTCGATTCAAATTAAATTATTATAGGGGGGAGGGCCTAAATTGGCTAAAATAGCTTTTTTCTAGGCTGTTCAAATGTAAACAAACCGTCATTTTGATGACGTCATAGGGCCGTGTAATACGGCCATGGGTTATTTAACAGGGGGTGTGTAATACGGCACTCCTTGGTTAAATCAATGAGGCTGCCGTATTCCATAAAAAATAACATACTGAACTGATATCTTCAGTAATAATAATTGATAATGATAATATAAAGGTTGCTGAAAAAGGTATCATTGGACTCACTGGAAATCGAACCGGGGACAAGGATGTTAACCATTACACCGATAACCCTTTCTTACCCAGTGTGCACAAAATTCAATTCAACATTTAATCAACGTTGAACCAACATTGAATCAACATTGACAACTATTTGTCAATGTTAATCCAATGTTCTGTGCCCACTGGGTAATAGTTGACTGTGCATTATAAGATTAAAGCCAAACTTCTATTTAAAGTCTTCAAGAGTGTCGTACCATGCCTGTGCCTGCGCAAGCCTCAGGTGACTTGATCAATGTTCACCTATACACACTTTAATCAATTTACGGTATTCATTGAAGCATTAAGGCAGGAAATGTAACAGACCAGCAAAAAGCTCCAATTGAGGTGCCCTATAAGCAGCTATTGGTTCCATTAACATGTCTCATTAGCTGCATTGTTATTTCCTTTTGGTAATGTGCTATTAGCCTAATTAATGACACAGTTGAGCTATTTAGTACTGTATCTAGGCAACATTATTACAGGTATCGATTAACTGCAAACGATCAGCAGAGCCTTTACCCACCAATATACATGTATATCTGCACTCTGACTAAATATGATGTAATCCACCTCCAACTCAACAACCTAGCTTCCACTTCATGTCATGGGGACAGATGGACGACCGGGCCTGAGCCAGGGTAAATACCCATTGGCATCACCACTCCAACCAAATATATCATATATCGTCATTAAACCAAAGCAGTAGTGGCCAAGATTATACTCTCCCAACCAGCCCCACGGATTCCTATGGAGTCCTCTAACTAGGTCTGTCCCATACACCCCCCCCCCCCTCCCTCAATCAACCCCAACGCACCTAGTCTTGCAGGCCAGGCGGGAGGCCAAGGCTTCTGGTTTTGCAGGTTCCCTTGTGGACACACGACTTGGAGCTAAGCGACAACCAGGTCCAGGTCAACACAAATCAATGGGGGGGAGGGGAGCAGGTTGGGAAGCTGGGGTATATTTAGATTCTGGCCGAATATAAAGATATGGGTAAAATGACACATCCCCTACAGATCAATCTCTGCAGGCAAACCGCCAAGTACAGGACACCGCAGTGTGCTTGTTAACCCTTATACTTCAGAGTTTCGTTGGAAAGGCATAATCCAGATACATATAGGCCAATTCATACACCACTAAATACATATCGCCTCTTCCTCCTAGATTGCATCCCAGAACAGGGCTTTGGATTTGAGAGCTCTTATCCCACACATTTGGGCCTTCTCATTGTTTATTCCTCTGGTCATTTTTATCTCTGCCCAAACCTACATATTCTAACAGGGATCTGCTCCTTAAGTCTTCTTTATTTGCACCGTAGAGTGTTAGGTTGCTGCAAAGTCAAAGAGGCTTATGCAAGGGAGAGTGCTTGGCTATCATGTGCAGGAATGACATTCCCTGCCGGTATTGTTGCCCTTTAGGGCAAGCTGATGTTGTCTACATTAATGATGGTATCTTCTGTGCCCCTGCTACACAGTTGACCCTAACCCTGTCTGTAGGGTAGGACAGCAAACATGGCCCTGTCAAGACAAGGGTCTCCTGGCTATACAAAGCCCGCTCCTAAAGCTGTGTTTAAAGCTTATTTCCTAGACCATTTGACATTTAGGAGGCCCTCACCAGTTGCTTATGTTAGCTGTCACCCTTACCTTTATGGGGCAGTGTGTGGTGCGATAAGAGTGAGTGGGAACCCGGCAGCTAGCTGACTGACTTATAGTGGTACTAGGTCCCCTGTGGTTACCTAGGGAACATAGCATGGTGACCCTTACTCTTCTCATATAGTCAGTACAGGAGGGTGGGATCTACACAGTCTGCTTGGCAACAGCTGGTATCGAGGGGAGGAAGTGGCATCTTAATGCAAGTCTGAGGATTATAGCAAGCTTAGACCCAGATTCCCTCCCATGTATAGTTACACTCTCGTGCGTTAGTTTAGTATGCTTAATGTTAGCGTACATGTATATAGGTGCTGTGTGTGGTGCTTTAAATAGCTACGTTTTATCATCATATCATATTTAATCAAATTGACATGCCCTGACTGATAAAACCGAGAACGAGTGGCCATGCTCTAAGTTTAACCCAAATCCTAGGGTAGTGCATTACACTTACAATTATACCAATACACTATGGATGTACACATATGTTTTTATGGCCTTTTAGCCAAAATAGTTTATTTGCATATATATACGATGTAGCAAGGTTACCTACCTCACCGTAAGAAATTCTTGAAGAATGGTTTTGAATGATTGTCGTGAACCGCTATCAGTCTCATACACAAAAGTACAGCTCCATCATCAACAATGTCACAACCTTCAACCCCATCTGTCACACTTTATACCCACTGTGTGACCCTCTTACCTGCCCCTGACATGCCGACATCGGCATGCCCGGTAATAATGTCATGTAGGAGGCGCTCTGTATAGTGGCTTTGACATAGGCATGGTCGTGGCCACGTGCTATACTCTACCCCCAAGCTACTGACAAAGCTGGAAAATACTGCCTAGGTATAGAGGCACAGCAGGCGAAATGGTATTGATTTTAATCAGAGTTCTTAAATGTGTACAGTTCTTAAATGTATTATAATCGACCCACCATAACGATTTGGTCAGAAGGTCATGCATTTTACCGCGTGTCTGTTCATTTCACAACAATATAAATCTCCCAGCCTCAGGGCTGGCCATAGGGTAGATTCACCCAATGACGGACACATACCTGAAGTCGGACACTTTTGACTATATAATTTATAAAGAGATGCGTGAAAAAATGCAGAAATCTCAACTTAAAATGAAAATATGTGTGTTTTTCTTGATAATAATGAATGAAAAATGTGTTTAGGATCAACTTAAAGACGTTTGCCAGTGTAATGGAGTTGGAATATATTTAGTAATTTCCATGCTCAAATTAACAACTCCAATGTGAAACTTGTTTTACTAATTCCCTTCTTGGGAGCATATGCTTAACAATATATCATATATGAAGATATCCGTTGAAACCCCTACATTTTCTGAAGCAAATGGTCAAACAAAGAATTGTTATATGTTAGCTGATTTCTATTTATAGCCATTTGAAATAGACCATGTAATTTCACCTAAAGTCGGATACTAATTTTACCTTAAGTCGGACACTAATTTCTCATTATTTCCCTATGTTTTGATCAATTTTTATGTGCATCCTATTTTGAAATAAGGAGAGAAACGATGTAGGATACAGAGGGGCATCCTACGATGCAGGAGAATGCAAAATATGACATTTGCCTTGTATGATGAGTTTGACATAGACATCCATAGTGAATTCTTATTAATCACTATACTAAACAAATCATACATCCATTATAACAAACACAGTGATAGTAACTGATGAAATAGGTATTTTTTAATGTTAATAGTATTCACAATACTACTTAATGTAAGTCCTGCCACAGAATTATTGCATAGCCACTTTTAGAAATACTCATCTAGAACCTATCCATGGCGATCCACCATAGGCAATACTCAACACCTATGTAAAGGTATTCTACACATACAACCCCAGAATATTATGTGATAAACCCCATTCCCATATCATCATGAACATTCTTACTATTTAAAAATAATAATTTCCTTTATATATCTTTATCAAAACAGTTAAAAAGGAAGGTGTCCGACTTCAGGTGAATAGCCTAATCATGTGTCCGACTTCAGGTGATATTCATCCTTTTAAAATATCAATGTTCAATGACATATTTCCCATATAAAACTCCTTAGATTAACAATAACTAATAATGATCCATAAAGAAGGGATTCTCCCCTTTCCATAGGTACCTTTATGACAGTACAGGTTGGTCTAGAGATGTAGCTATCTCAAAAAGAAAAAGCGTCACATTCTTAATGAAAACGAACGTCCGAAAGTGGTGAATCTACCCTATCCTGGAAGATGAACTTCAGCAAGCCGTCAGTAGTTGATTGATTGGGTATGTGGCCCTAGTAGAAAGCAATCACCCAATCAGTTCAGCTTACCCTGAGCTGCACCTATATCACGGCTGCTCCTTGATGGCAGTAGAATGTCACACGGCAGACACCATTGACATGCCTGGTTAGAGAAATCGGAAGGGGGATAGTGTCTACAGAGGCCTATTTTGTGACGCTGCCTTTAGGCTAGCCTCTTCTATTGTCCATGCACGATGGATAATGCTGTGTGCAATGAATTTCCACCTGGGTGTTTTCATCAAACCGGATCACAAAATTTATCCACATGTAGCTTTAATACCAAAAGATTCTTTTAGTATAGCTTTTCTAAAAATGTCAATAGTCTCGTATTGGGTCCTTAGAGGAATATAAAAATATTGTATTATGTATACATATATATATATATATATATATATATATATATATATATATATATATATATATATATATATATATATATATATATATATATATATGAATATATATATACATGAGGTGTATATATAGATATCAAACCTATCCCGGTAGCACATACATGAAATACCACACACTTTTCACATCATTACCTTCACAGAACCCAATGAGCTCCAGTATGTGACTGGAGGTCACAGGTCAAGGTCGGGGATGGGACCACTGTATGGTAGTGGATGGCACTCTGCCGTTGGCAGTGTCTTGCTTCCTTTGGAAAGAGTCCGAGCGGCAGAAGAAAGCGGTTTGGTGGTTGACTCAGTGTAGTGTGAGACAGATATAACAACAGCCATATGCATAGCTCATATAAAAGGATGCTACAGCCACCAAACAGTCCGTTTTACCATGAGTGATAACAGGAGTAGGTAGGCATGAGGGCTGGGCTAGAATTAAAATAGATGGCATTGCCTGATCCCTCTCGTCCATTTAAATGGACTCCGTTCATGCCTCAATGCGACGTTCTGAATGGAACAGTCTGTTGAGCAGGATGTAGGCGAGTTAAGGAAAGTATATTGTTCAAGGACATCTTTTGTATTGCTATTGAAGGAACGTCCATGAGAATTCCCATAATGATTGTTATTAGTATCTCCTATTCATCACCAAAACATATTCAAACGAGATGAAAGTGTTTCAAAGGAAAAAGGAAAGAAACAAAGATTATCACCCTGAATCAGTCCTTGATGGGTGTATCTGAATGAATTACAGCCTTATTTGCAATGCCTTCATCAATAAACCCATCAAACGGATCACGTTAAAATATGTTTGATAAATGCCTTTGATTTGTGTAGTAAATATGTTCTGGGCTAGTGCTATATCTATACAAACTACTAGTCTGGAAGTCTTAGATCATCCTTTTATCAATCAATGTCTATTTCGTAGATTCTACCTTTGGGTAACCAAATCACCTCTCATTAAGCTGGCCTACAGGATTAACCCTAAGCCTTCATTTGCGGCCAGACTCAAATAGAATTTAGATTGGGAGACTTAACCATCTTGATGCTCCTCCTAATTCAGTGCTCATTAGGGCAGCACTTGGATACCTAAAGGATGATCAACTTTTGAATGAGCTGCTCTCATGCATGGGAAATGAGGGCCTATTAATTCAGTCTTCTCTAAGCTAAAGCTTAGTCCATAGATGTGGCCATGGGGATAGCCACCCCCTGCCCTAAGTACTTTGTCCTATTCAACCTCTACACTGGCTTTAAGTGGTGCTTAATGACACAGACATTGGGTGATTATGGAGGTAGACTCAAGTAAACTGCAGTGCGGTCAATATTAACTTACTGCCATTTCCTGCCAAGTGGATGTAGTGGTGTCCATACGGAATTCATAGATCACTAACATTATCTCCATTACCTCCCACCCTTGATATTGCCCCTATACTAACCTGGCTGGCCGCCCCTGACATATATGTTTTATTTGAGGGGAGTACTTACTAAACTAAGAAAATTGAAGCCGGATCAAAATCGCGTTTTTTATGAATGGATGGTTTTATTAGAAGAGTTTATGCTCATAAATTACACAAACGCAGCCCTTAGTCTATATTAGGGAACAGCCCAATCAGAGAAGGTGCAGAGAAAGCCTGGAGATTGTTGTCCATACTGATAGCTCTCATGTGTCACTTACATAGCCGTCCATCCTTATCAGGTTAACAATGGCACTTACGTCACAGCTCCACCAGTATGACGTCACTGTGACGTTAGAGGTGCACTGGTTGAGGAGCTCTGTAAGTGGTAACTGACTGTTGTCTCTCCTCCTCTCTTACTGACCGGAACATATTGCAATACGATGAACTTCTTGATGTTATAATTATCTTTTTATTTTGTTTAACTATTGACTTTAATTTTCTTTCACCCAAGCCAAGCCACCGAATTATTCTTCTATAGTTCTATAGAAACGCAAAACAATATGACGTACACATCTATAAGAAACCATTTGGTCTACTGACATTGAGCATGTTTCTCTAATTGCATTCTAGTTGCTACCTTTATAATGTGCTATTACCCTGATTAATACCACAGGTTATCCCTGAACACTGCATCTAAATGGACACTGCATCTAAAAGCAATAAAGAAGATGATTCCTTGCTCATTGAACTGCCGTTGTCAAACTAATCCCCACTATCTACCAACGTATGCAATATCAACATCGTCTATCCGTCGTTAGTATACTGAGGGTTTAAAGGTCAGTTCTTGCAATATAGCCAGATCGAGAACCGGCCCTTAGCATTTGGGTGTTAGCACTCCCACCAGCCATTCCATTCAATCATCCACCATTGAACAAGCAGTAGTGCCCACAGTTTCACAACAACCTCAATTTCCTAGCTTCGTATCGACAACATCAACACGTTTGTGCTCGACCTTTCAGTCTCCGGGATTCTAACTCGGCACAGAAAATCTGGATGCTCCGGCCCTTAAGTGTAGTGCTATTCAGAAAATGACCGAGGCAGAACAACATATGATTAATGCCTTACTCAAATTGACTTATCCTACACCATGAGTCTAGTGTTTAAAATATTCACACGGAATATTTGTTTATAGATAGAGGTACCTCCTGATCTGCCCCTTCTGATCCTTAAGTTGGAGCAGAGTCGCAGAAAGGGGGTGCTGCAAAGGAGAGTGCTTTGACCCTTGTTGGACCGTGCAGGATTGCATTACCCATCAGAACTCTTACCCTTCAAGGCAAGCTGATGTATATGTTGTCTACATTAATGATGGTATCTCCTGTGCCCCTGCTACACAACTGACCCTAACCCTGCCTTTAGGGTAGGACAGCAAACATGGCCCTGTCCAGACAAGGGCCTCCTGGCTATGTGTGCATGCTCCTAAATCTATCAAACCTGCTCAGCTGCACTTAGCCCCCCGTATTTAGAAGGCCCCAATAGTTGCTGGCATTGGCAGTAGTCCTTACCTCTATGGGGCAGTGCCTTGTGTGATAAGGGTGAGTAACCTAACAACCAGCTGATACTAAGTCCCTACTGGTTACCTAGGCAACATAGTATAATGACCCTTACTCTCCTTTGTCTATTTAGCCATAGCTGGCAAAAATAATGGGATAAACATATCATAAACATATCCCAGTCTAAATATATTGTATTGCAAGTGCCACTGATTGCAAGGGTGCGCTATAGTCTGGCACACATAACATTTAGTTGAAACTGGCGTGGCGAGATTGGTGTGTTTAGGTTGGTGCATTCTTAGTGTGATCAGTGTATGGACCGGGGCAAATATATTCTCTCCATATACTACTGACGACGGAAGTTCCAGTACATCATAAGGCGTCCTCTGCGCTACAAACCCTGTTACTTCGTTACTAAACCAAGTTTCTGTTTAAAGCATTGGCATAAACCATCTGTCAGCTATTGTACCCAGTGTGTGACGCCCCACCTGCCCCTGACATGCTGACATTGGCCCCTGTGGTAATAACGTGGTGTAAGAGTAGCTATGTATGGTAGCATTGACAAGCCAGCCGCTATACTGCATCCCAAACTGTTGTTGAATCTGGCAAAGGTTTAGATAATGATAGTCAGCTGGGTTAACAGCATGTACTCAGCAGAGTTCTTGATATTGCTATAATAGGCTCACCACGACTCATAGGCCATACATGGAAGGGTCACTGTATATTTGCCCATTTTGTAGATAATAATCTCCCAGTCAGCGGCCCTTCAGTGGGCCGGCCAAATCCTTGTAGATGAACTTTAGTTAGGCGGCAGAAGTTGATTGATTGGGTACAGGGACCTGGTAGGAAGCAAGCACCCAATCAGTTTGGTTACCCTGAGCTTCTCCTGTGCCGCAGCTGCTGGAAGACGGCAGTGGACTGTCACCCAGCAGACATCACTGACAGGTTAGAGCTATACAGGAGGCGCTAGTGTCTGTACACGGCCTTCTGACGCTGGATGATGGCAGTGGACTGTCACCCGGCAGACACCATTGACAGGTTAGAGCTATACAGGAGGCGGCTAGTGTCTGTACACGGCCTTCTGACGCTGGATGACGGCAGTGGACTGCCACTGACAGACACCACTGACAGGTTAGAGCTATACAGGAGGCGGCTAGTGTCTGTACACGGCCTTCTGACGCTGGAAGACGGCAGTGGACTGTCACCCGGCAGACACCACTGACAGGTTAGAGCTATACAGGAGGCGGCTAGTGTCTGTACACGGCCTTCTGACGCTAGCCACTGGAGAAGCCCAGTTACTGTCCATGTATTGGAGATGTCTATTTTCTACCTAGTTTGCCAGCAACAGTTCAGCTTAGAGCCATAGACAAGAGGCTGATGTCCATTCAAAGCCTTCTAGTGAAGCCGGCTTTTGAAGAAGCTTAGTGTTTGTACTTGCATTAGAATTATATCATCATCATCATATTATGTAAGCAAATGATAGGTCATTACATGAAATACCACAGACTTTTCATATTGTAGTCTTCATAGAAGCAAATGGAAATATGGGATAGGAGGTCAAATGTCAGAGGTCATGGTTGAAGATAGAACCACTGTGTGATAATGGATGGCAATATATTGGTTCCCTTTGCGAGATTCCATGTAGTAGCATAACAGGATATGGTGGGTGACTGAGTGCAATGGAAGAAAGAGATATTAAGCAACCATCGCTCATGATAGTAGGATGCTACAGCGTTCAAACATCCTTTTTAGCATGAGTTATAACAACAATGTCAGTACTTACCCCATGCTAAGTTGGGAACCGATGGCATTGCCTGATTCTCCTTCCCTATTCAAATAACACCTTTTATGACTCGAGTTTCAGAGAGCAGTTGAGCAGAAAATATATACATGAATTTGTCTTGTCATTAAGTGGGTGTCAGCGAGATGTCTGAATTCTGAATCTCACTGCCGCATAGTACTGTTGATTTACAAGAGACTACTCGTAAAATAAATAGAAATGGAATACATCACATTCACTCTTCGCCATGTACCACCAATTCCTAGTAGTCTTCCATGAATGGAATTGGCTAAATCAGAACTCCTGCCATGGCTGGCGGTCCATATTGGGAGACTATCCAATGCAATTATCATTAAATGGATTGCACAACTATAAGACTATACCCTCATTTGGACCTGAGCAACAATTGAATTATAGATTACAGTACATGTACTAAATAGATGCCCCCCGTAACACATCACCCACTATATCAGGTGACACTTGGAAAGTTTATGGATGAGCAACTTCTGAATGAACTGCTTCCATGCATATAAAATGAGGGCATATTTGCCAGAGTAAAGTAAAGCAGTCTATAGTTAAGGGGTGGCTGTTAGTATAGCCACCCCTCCCCTATTATCGCTTAGTCCTATTCAACCTCCACAATGACTTCAAGCTGCACTTAATGCTGTGGACATTGGGTAATTCAGGAGGTAGCAGTGCGGTCAATGGCGAGCATCCACATTAACTCTCAGCCATTTCTCGGTGATTGAACGGATTGGTGTCCACACAGAATTCATAGATCATGGAGATTACTCCTTCTAAGTCCAGCCCGACATTATTTCTACTAACACTACCTTGCATTACCCTTACTAACCCCAACATTACTCCTTTACACTCAGCCCCACCCACACACTGGAATACTTGAAATTGCGCCAGATAACCAGGAATGTCCTTTCTGCTCCCCATTCAAATGAAATCTCCTATCCACTTGGTGCCCATGTTGTTTTGTTATTTGGATAATATTGGGCACTTATTTTGCCACCTCAGTTGGTCCAATCTGGCTAAATACAATCAATCAGGGGCACAGCCAATGCATCCAAAGACATGTAATCTTTGCATTCATAATCCAACCAGACCCCTATGGGCCTTCTGATTATGTACACATGGAACCTATGTTGGTTATATGTCATTTCTGCATGTCTGTACACATTCAAAATGTTTTGATTCTACTGCTTCATAATAAATACAATGTGTATGCAGGTTGATACATCCATGGTAGTCAGACATTGCATAGCCCCTTTTAATTCATAATAAAGGCATTGTTCTAATACAATGTTTATAAAATGATTGTCATGATATAAAGGTATATATAAATATTTGTCTAGTAGAGGGGCATAAACTTGCCTTGCACAATCTACATTGTGGTAATAGTGTGCAGACCTGCGCCGTGCCTTTACTGCACTTTCTCAAGCATACCGTCAGCCATTAATGTGCCTCTTTATCTTGCACAAACAGCCCTACCCCCTCACTCCCCAGTCTACCTAAATATCTGAGGACCTATGATCCAAGCCATCGCAGAAGCCAAATTAGGAACTAGGATTAATGGTATCTAAGCAGGTGGCCAGTCTGCAGTTGATGTGGGCATTATATTAAATTGCTTGGTGCGGCATTACTGTGTGAGGGGGGGGGGGGGTAATAATGTATGAAAACTAAAGGCGGATTGATTACAGAGATTGCTACTACAAACTCCCGTATCTCTGCCTTTCTGGTACGATTTCCAAGACATAGATCAAATAAATTGTGTTAGTCCAGATCATATATTGCACAATACAGAGTTGCCTATGGTTCCTGGCTGTACTGGTCATACGTTGTACCGCAGAATAGAGGCCCATATTCGTTATTCATGGGCCATATATATCGGTGTAATCGTAGGGGGAGGTAAGGCTATTTCGGAGAGGGCTTTCGGTTGAGATGGTAATGGATTGCTGGGATGCAGAGAGAGATTTGTGCAGTAAAAGACCCAGAACAGGGGGAGGTTGTTAGGGAACCTCAGACGTCTAATAGAGAGTGAGATATAGGGGATGGGTTTATGGAGAGGGTTGGTAAGTAAATTTGATTTATAGAAAGACCAAACTGAAGATTGGGCATTGCTTTGTGTGAGTAGTGACAGGGAAATTCGTCACTTGAAATATCCTAAGGCAAGTTTAGGCAGATGATGGACTCATATTATCTGGATCTTATGGATGTCTGCATATTTTCGGTTCCTGTCCATTCATTCTCTAAATGCAAGCTGAACTTTGGTTAGTTTCTTCTGTTTGCTCTCATATTACATGTTGACTTTTACAGCCTTTCTCCTATCCTCCATGCCAAGTGCTAGTTTCAGAATAATCCCTTTGCTCTGACCCCGGTTGGCATTTAAACCACCAACCTATACCGTCCATGCTGGATACCATACCACTAGGTACCCCTGCAGTTATTAGGGGTGAATATCTGCTTTATCCCCTGTAGGGTAATTTGACCTACAGGTAACCACGTAACTTGATATGTCCACCATAACTATGTCCTTATTCATGTATGGTATTTTCCTTATTTGTCCATAGCTGGAGAGAGTAGCACTGTTTTACTGTGATACACAAAAACACGGCTCGTCATGCAGGAATGAGTATAAAATTGAGGTGGACATCTCAAGGTACATGGGTGCATTTAGGCCAATCTACCCTATATCCTTCCATACCGACAGACAGGGAGGCAGTTCAATTAGGGAGGGTGTCAGTGAAAGCCTGAGAAGTCGCCCCCACACGGATGGCTGTTGTGTGCCACTTACCCAGTCCACCCAGCCCTTATCAGGTTAACGACATGGATGACGTCATACCTCCATCATGATGACATCAGAGCTGCACTGGCTGAGCAGCTCACTTGGTGCTAAATGGCTGCTGTCTCAGACACAACCTCTGGAGCTGCTCACGGCTCAGCCAACTACTCTAACCGGGCTGAGGGTGAGGATGATTTGGACTGCAATTGGTGCTCCAAAGAATCTACCAGTTTCCTTCCATTAATGTGATTGCTTGTACAAATAGGTATACCAGGTTATAAGTTGTATGAACTAGCTCCTGTTGATTAGAGTATACTTACCTTGTAGATTGCGAACAGAAATCCTCTAATTTTGATATGAAGTATGAAAGCGCATTTTGCATTGGAGTAAATTCCATGTAGTTGTGTATGTTGTATATGTAAAGTCTTATGAAATTCACTTCCTTTGCTGCGTTTTCAAGAGGCGGGTCACCCTCTGTATCTAGAACAGACCCGTATACGACATTTTTCATTTATGTTCCAATAGCACATCACTTTATATCACAAGTGACTAGTGATAACGTGTTCTCTAAGAGTTTCGCATAATATGATATCTAACGCACTTTGTTATTACAAAATCAGAGTCTTTCAGGAGTGTCGATATCTATATTATACCTTATCACAACCACTCACCCCCCCCCCCCTTGCTGTGTGCTGGTCAGCAGCCCTCCACGCGAGCAGTCACACCGAGCCTGCTCAACAAGCCTGTTACGTTAGTGATTGATCGGAATAGATTTTACACAAGTTACAGGATGATGATTGATTTTTACTCCAGAAGCAGTTTGAGGCAGCTTTAGGCTCATGTGACATTTGCATGATTTCAACCGAATGACAAGACGAGTTACATTGATTGATCATATGCTGGTGCTCTAATTTATTCCATAATAAATCAATGTTAATTAGTCGGTTTCAATTGTCCGTGAAATGCTGCTGGTGGACCTTAGAGAAGGGGTAGACCTGGTTCTGTATGTTATAGGGCAGTGGATACAACACATGGTCATAAATGGAAGACGCAAAAATACAAATATAGATCCTAAATCCCAAGGCAAAGCCAAGCTGCCAGGAATCCATTCCATCTGTTGCAATTCCCGGAAGGTCGCCTCAGGCTAATGAAAACACATAGATGCGATAACATCAAGTACACTACAGTGTCTTTCTGGAAGCAAAGAAAGATCTTCCTTGATCTTTCGCAAACTTCCTCCTGCTCGAGTCTCCCTGAAGTCATTACAATGTGGAAAAACGAATCTCTGATCTCAGGGATAAGCATATCATTCCCAACAGTATGTCTGGTACATGGCTATTAATTCGGGAACAGAGGGCAACTACTTATAGATGAGCCGCTGTTGGACTTTGGTCATATCACATAAGTGTATAATATACCGCCCACCAAGACTTCACCGACCATGCGCTGTGGCCCGGGGTGTGGCTCCACCGTACCTTATGGTGAGTGTGGTACGTCTACGTCCCCAAGCTTCAACATATGCCTGTATATATCCTAGAGCTAGTGAAATCGTGTGAAGACAATGAAGGGAAAATGTATTCTGCCAGTATGTCAGTTTATCTAAAGTAAATACCTAGGGACCTCAGTGCGTCCTCTGACTCCCTGTGAGTTGGACCCTTCTACTCCTTCCCTCCGGCTGCCTTAACCCAAGCCGTCCTGGTGCACCTGATTACAACTACTATGACGTCACGGAGGGCAGGACCCCCACCCTCTCATCTTGACCTCACCAAGGCCTTTGATGCTGCCCCTCAATCACAAAGTCACTTTTCTGTTTATCCCCATCCCAACACCCAGGAACCTATTCCGCAAAATAATAGCTCCGTCACACTGGCATAGCATTGACATATTAAAAGGGGGCACGAGCGTTTATGGGCAGGATTTGCGTTTGTTCTAATGTATCATTTGGTCCCTAAGGTGAGAAGGAAGAATTTTCCCAAAAGCGCGCCACCCCCTTCAAACTCCTGGATAAACAAAACAAATATAATTTCCACCGAGAACTAATAATATAACATAAAACAACATAATAGAATTTCCCAGGTCATATATATATATAGGCTTTTTGTATTTAATCTCAAAGAAGGTCTCAAGAAGGCGAGTAGCTCTGATGATATAGAGCTCTGGTGTTCACTTCATGTACCCAGTGGGCAAACTTTAGTTGATTCAATGTTGATTCAACCTGTGTAGCGACATGATATCAACAGTTGATACAGGGTTGTCATTTGGTTGATATTGATGAGGCCATCAATGTTGATCATTCATCAGTGATTCAACATTGATATGGCCATTGTGAATCAACAATGAATCAACATAATAAATGAGGATTTACATTGCTTTAATATTGACTGCTGGTCGATAATTTGAGATTAAGAATAAAGTCATGTTTTCAACCTAAATGCAGTATTCCTATGTAGACACATTCCTTGCAATTTATATATTTTCATTGCAACATCCCCCCCCCCCATTTCTCCAAGATTTAATGAAAGTTCTAGCACCATCCAGGGCAGGGGTACATGAATGACTTCTGATGATCACACTAAGAGGCATTCATATCCATTTCAAACTAACCTGGTCAAGACTGAGGCTTTATCTATTATTCTTAGCAACATAAAGGGTGTCTTACTGAAACCATGCATTTATTCTTGTCATTTAATTCCAAATGTCAACCAAATGCACACACCATAGATGTCAATGAAAATGAATGAGATTTTGATCAATTGTATACATTGATGAGAAAATAAGAGCTTACAATTAGCGAAAATAGATGTAGCATGTAGATAGATTTGCTAAGGAGTAGGTTGTGGAGGCACCTAGTGGGAAAGGCAGGAAACACGCGGTTGATTCAAGGTTGATATCCAAACATTGCATCAATGTTGAAACAGGTGTTGGTTGACAACGTTGAAATAGTAACATTGCATCAAAGTTGAAAACATGTTGATCTACCCTGTAACCCTATATCAACCAGTTGTCAACGTTGAATCAAGGTTTTGTGCCCACTGGGTAATTAGTGTGTTCATTCTACCGGTGACGATACCTGTCCACTGAGGGGCTCTGATTCAACCTGAAGGCAATAGTGGGTTTTTATGTTAGTAAATTGAACCGCTCAAAGTGATAAAATGATAAAAGTGCAGCAACAAGAATCGTTTCCAACCAACTGTGTAGTTAAAGTGTCAGTCTAAACTAAAAGCCATCGGTGATGAATACATCAAAAATCTATTGCAAGGAGATTCGAGCTGCCAGCGCCTCCTACAATTTAGTTATAACTGAATTCTATTACATTCCCAGTCAGGTGGTAGTCGACAGCTGCCTCTGAGGACTGCTGGGTTTCAGCAGGTGGATGAAATAATGAAAATACTCTGGCACAACTAATGGGGAAGACAGTGTCAATATACCCAGCTCCCTTTTATATATGTTTTTTTAGATATATTTATATATATATATATATATATATATATATATATATATATATATATATATATATATATATATATATATAGATAGATATATAGATAGATATATAGATATATAGATATATAGATATATAGATATAGATAGATATAGATATATAGATATAGATATAGATAGATAGATAGAGAGAGAGAGAGAGAGAGAGAGAGAGAGAGAGAGAGAGAGAGAGAGAGAGAGGCCTAGAGGATCGGTCCTCGCTCTACTCAACCCCCTACTGGAGATGCAGTACTAGGTGGTACTTTAAATAGTGTGTTTAGAACAGCAAAGCTAAGAGATATATGTTGTGGGTCATGGGGTGAAAGATATTTTTAGTGATGAATGATTTGGCCGAATTAAACTATTTGGTCACCAATGCATTGTGCATGTGAAGTCAGTGAATGAGTAGAGGTTTTTATGTAGGTACAAAGGACGAATTGGGACTTGAGCAGTAGAAAGGGAAACAGGAGAGACACTATATCTTACGTTACAGCACTTTACCTGAGTACCAAAAGTATGAACACCTTGAACATCGTTTACAACTTGCAGTCCATTGAGCACACTCTCCTACTGTAAGTGTAAGTCAGATATGGATATGTATGAGTAGGTTCATAAGTGTTATAAGCCTTGGACAATGGTAATTATCTTTGGCTGATGCCTTGGACAATTACCCTGTCCTTGGCTTATAACAGTTATACAGCTACTCACTTGTACCATATCTACCACGTCGATGTTGTCTTAGAAAAGAGTCCTCCATTTTATAAATACACGAGTGGAAATAGGGGCTCAATATACAGAACTGGACACTGTAAACTTGTGCCCGACACTATACAGAGGGATTAATCAAATCAGAAGTGACGGGGAGGGGCCGTACATGTGGGGAGAGCTGTTTCTGGCCTGTTCGCTATTTAAAGCTGTGGCTTCTGGCATGTGTCTATAGATCTGTGGTGGGTGGCAGATGCTGGTACAGATAGGTGAACAATAGTATGTAAAGGGGGTGAAGCTAAAGTGTATTTTTCCAAGGTTCTGTGATCTACTTTAAGGCATCAGCTTTGGTGTAAAATGATGTAAAATGATGACGGTCAGGAGATTTTTCTAAATCCCCTACACAGAATGATTCCCCCGCTCCTCCGCTCCTCGACAGATATATGACGATGGAATTAGATGGTTCTAATGAGACAGGCAGACCTACATGTGAAGGGCACATTTGTGTTTACTTCACTCCCATTCTCATGTGCATGGATACTTCCAGCTAGTATAGTGCTACCTAAAATAGAGGACTAATATACAATACAGAATACCTTTTCTGAAATTGTTCCCAAAATACCACAGCGGAATACGCCAAATAGGAAATGGCAAGGACTTATGGAATGATTACTACTCTTTACTTGTCCAACGTGATCCAACTGCCGTCGTTACCTGTAGGGAAGAGACTTTTGGCCCTCCCTTAGCTGTGGCTTCTTTGTATGGATCTATGGCTAGGTCTACGACTCTATGGTGAGTGTAAGAGGCAGATACAGACCCTGCAGCAGTACACCTTATTCATCCCACATAATGATGGTAACTACACCTTTCAAAATGGCTCAGCTACAATCCCCTATACTAATACAAGATGATACAAACTTTGCATGAGACTGTTAGTGAGTAAGTCAATACAGAACTGGACACCTCCTGTATCCTTGTCCCCGACACTACGGAGGAATTAGTCCAATAAGAAGTACATTGTAGTAGGGAGGACCAGGCATGCTGATTACCCTGCACCATCTTGTCGTACACGATCCCACTGCTGCCGCCCGTGAGGAGCTTCAGAGAGGAGCTATTTCTGGCCTCCCACTAGCTGTGGATTCTGGCAGAGGTCTGGGAATCTATGCTGGGTGTGTTGGGGGCTGATAAGGGGGGCAGGTAATGAGGGGGGCAGGTAGGGGGCTACAGGTTGGGTAAGGTGCAGGGGGCAGGCATGGGGAGATGATCATTGTCATAATTACAGTAATGCTTACCCTCCTTAGCCTTTCATGTTCCACGTGTGACGCCCCCCAACACCAACACCTCCCAGCTGATCCGCAGGAGAACATAGCGATAGGGTCATGGCGGCAAGCTAACAGCAAATTGCAGTGGTGAGGCAATGGGTAAGGCAGGGTAGTCGGTGATGTGTTTTTCCCGTTCATTGCACATACGGGAGGGCAGTGACCGCCCATTGGTGCTGTGGGTGGGAGGGGGGATGATTGAGGGGAGGGGGCTTTATTGAATTGCTGCTGCCTGGTGGCCCTGAAGGACAGCCGAGGAGGGCGCTGAGAATTAAGCCATGGTCCTCCAGGCAAAAGGCCAACGTCAAAAGGCAATAGGAGCTAAGTAAACCTCTGGCACTATTCAAACATACATACACCAGACACCCCGTCCCAGCCTGCTCCCCCTACCCTCCATGTCCATATTTCACCTCATGTATGTATCCTAGACTGTACAGAGCCCATCTAGATAGGAGAGCAGGCCAGCTACTATAGGTCCCACCCGCCCCCTTTTACACCAGTCATCACTGAAAACCCTGCCTATTAGAAGGTCGTCACTGCAGACGACTTTAGGGTTGCCATTCTTTAATGACAACCTAGGGTCGTCATATTGATCACCCAAACTCATCATTGTTCATCCATATTCAGACACTAGAGGGCCTTGCTATACACTGATGTAATTTGTATGAACTGTTTTGACCAATATCTATATCGATTTCAATGACATATGCTAGATTATTCATATGTAATATGGAGGGTGTTAAGTTTATTTCATTCTAAAATCAAATGAAATGAAATAAGGAAAGTCTGGATTGTATTTTGAATTAACGTGTTGTGTGTATTAAGCTATAGTTACAAGGATGAGAAGTCACTGTACATTGTGTATTACATATTATCTTGCCTCGTTGTGTCTAGCCGAGGGGTAGATGTACCAGATGACGCCTGAACGGATTGAAGAGGGGGTATTACAAGTATTTTTGTAGAGAGAGATTATCCAATAAATCAAAATATAAATATATTCATTATTGACTACTCATAGTTGTCATATTGCCTAGCTCAGCTTCCAGAATATGTTCCCGACACCAGAACGGTGAGTGCCCAATGTCGTCACCATTGATCACTTTTGAGACCTATATGGCTTTCAGCGCAGGCTGTAACCCACTCAAGTTAGCGCCTTTTCCTTCAAATCCACCCTTTGAATTTGCCGGAAGGGTGGTCCGAGTAAACACCGTGAGGATGTACCTCCCCTCCATATACACACGGCCGTGTGAATATTAAAGATTGCCGAGTAACAATTAGGATCCCGACTCTTGTATGTTTGTTCTTTGGTGTTTAATGCCCAACCACGTTTAAATCCCCGTACCCCCCCCCCGTTCTTTGGTTATGAACGTCTAGTATACCTCAGTGTAACATAGAGTGTAGATGTTGTTTTGACATTAGGAGGGGACAGCGGGAAGATTGCTGTGAGATGTACTGGCACTGTGAGCTGCTCCCATGCCTCCATGTCCGCTCGGTGTGGGGGTGAACACCAAACAATAACACTGCTTGTAGCAGCCTCAGCCCTCAACACTCCTCAACCACACACCATACATATATAGGGCACTAGCAGGATGCAGTAATTCTACCTTGTGAGACCTTTAGCTGAAGCTGGTTCCTGTCATGTCCAAAATCGGAGTTTTAGGGGTCATAAACCTTTCACTTATAGCCCTCTATTGTGGATACTTAGGTCATCTGTTCAGATTGGGGGAGTGGTTAGGACTCTGGCCTACCAATCAATGGGTCATGAGTTCAAGTCCATGTCAAGGCTGTTTTGTTCACACATAATTATAACATGTATTTTTGGTAGGTCAAAAATTGTGATATTATACAATTCGGTTTTAAAGATCCTTTACACAAGATCAATATTTATAGTGTAGTCTAAAATGGTTTTGAATCAGTTGTATTTGAATATTTCTCATGCCACCTGGTTGCATTGGGGGAGTGGTTAGGACACTGGCCAATCAATCCAGGGGTAATAGGTTCAAATCAATGCCAAGGCAACTTTTTTTTTTAATAGTTGGTAAGAAATAGTAATATTATATACAAAGAAAACCCAATGCAACAATACAAAACCATTTAAAATCTTAGATTTTAGGTGTTAAGGATCTTTACAACCGAGTTGTATACTATCACATTTTTTGACCTACCAAAATACATCTTAAAATTGGGTGTGAACAAAGTTGCCTTGACATGGATTTGAACCCATGATGCATGGATTGGTAGGTGAGAGTTCTCACCACTCCCCCAATCAGAACAGGTGAACTAAGGACCCACAATAGAGGCCTATACTTGAAAGGTTTATGACCCCTAAAACACCAAATTTCGGTCATGACAGAAACCAGCTTCAGCTAAGCAGCAGACTTCTATAGTTAGCAGAGGAAAGAGCACTGGTACCAGACAAGATGGCACTGTACAGTGATCATCTAGCTAATGCGGAATATAAGCCTATACATGTGCAGATCTGATATGTGGTGGCTTGATTCAAGTATAGCCCTAACTGGACTGTGTTTATTTTTCAGGAGGATTCAACCTTAGAAACTACGTCGTCATTGCCTTCTGCATTGTATGGCTCATCGTGACGGCTCTACTCGTCCTGGGAACATGCAAGGTAAGCTTTTTCTAACGGCAGAATATCTCCCGGAAAAGTGAATATAGTTGACAGTCCCAGTGACCCCTCCCCCCCCCCCCTCTGTGATATGTCTATTATTATAAATATGTGTATAGATGTACCAGTCCTTCAGACAAAATGTCCAAAACTGCTGCAAAATACAGTTTTATAGCCAATTAAGGGTACACACTCTTGGTATAGAACACAGGTCTTCTGATGAAAGCTGGAACAAACAAGGCCTTAGGAATGACAGGCATTAATGAATATCTGAAGCACTCCATTCACTGACTGCTATGACCCGGGAAATAGCGGAGTTGAGCCCACGCTTATCCGTCACCAGAGGATCAATAGCGTGCAAATACTATGCCATGACTTCACATTAGAAATATAAATGTGTCGGTGTTCAATAAATTCCTTGTACTGTGATACATCTAGCCTGCACAATTAATCGGGACGGGTATGTCCATGTCTGCCTCAGCTCCCAATGTCAAAACTCAAAACACAAAACCTTGAACTGTAATAACATTTTGACGTGGGTCAATATTTGGTGCAAATGGCATGCTGTAATCCTGAATAAGGCCCAACCCAAAAAGAAAATTGGTACGTATTTGCCCTCCAAAAGAAAATGGTCCAAGCGCAATAGTATTACTCTCCATCAAAATGAACACTTGATTCAAGCAGGAAACAGGCTTTCTTGTAATACCAAAGGTGTTAAACTGTGACCAAGGCCAAAGAGAATCAACATTTAAAATATCCATTCTTCACATATTCACTCATGCATGATTTATCTACTACTTATATCACACAAAATCGTTCTCAAAAGATGATGTGGGAATACATGGGGAGTAAAGTGTATAGGACGCGGTTGGATATCCTGCAACATGCCATGTATGTAGATAAGATGATACCCTTACATGGCCGTTTGGGGATTTGACTGAATGCTAAATGGTCATTTGAACACAGTTTAGTTACAAAGAGATTCTGCTTAGATAGTGTGCACAAAAAGAGTCAATAGAATAATCATGATTATGTATGGCATCCCAATTCCTGTTTCAGCAGAAACTAGCACTGCATTAATAACCAGCGTCCATTAGTAAGCACATTTGGCACACTTTGTCTATGTAAAATGCTGTCTGTCTGCTAGACATACAAACCATGTTTTATTCAAAATACCACACATGCCAACCCGGCAGCACACCACTGTCAGCGCTGCATGGGGCACGGATGGTGGGGGAATGTCTCTGCTTCACTCCAGTTTGAAACTGTTTGCGGTCTGCTTGACTTGCTCACATGGTTCTCTGATTGACTTGCTTTACAGAGAGGTATATTAATATGCTTCATATCTTCAATTATAGAAGGTATTGCTTATTAGCGACAATGGGCCTTTCCCTTGGGGAACTTCTGAAGACCCCCTCCCCCCTTCGGGAAAATGGCCGTGACTGTGGGTTGTACATTATAGTCCAGAAAAGGGGATCAAAGGCAATCAAACCTGACAGGCAGCCAACTGTGTATTGTGTCCCACTCAACACACAGCCATTACACACAACACCCCCCACCCCCACCGCCCTCTCCAGTACTTTATGAAATATTGAAAAGCTATCTAGCTATTGGGTGTTGATCGATGTATTTGTGTGATATAAAAATCCTAAATTTCAGCAAGTTTTAGGACACTTTTGTAGTTATGGTGAAAGGAACGACACTTACCCCTGCTTAGATTTGTCTATCGATGGGACAAGGGCAGGGTCTGAATCAGACAAATTGGGAATATATGCATTAGACCAAATTAAAAAAAGGGTTTGTTTCAGATAACATGGAAAGAAAGTCTAGGGTCGGCAGGCCCCTCAACAAATCCTAAAATTGGGGGGGAAAAAGTGTAAAAAGATGTACCATGCTGAATTTCTATTTCATATTATGTAAGTAACTTGAAAATAGTAGCCAGTTTATTTTTAAACCTAAAATTGACCACAAAAGTGTAAGAATATAAAAATGTCGTCAAAATTCCATAAAAATACCTAGGGTTGGCCCTGTTTTCATAGGGTCGGTCGGGTGACCTGAAACGAACCTTTTTGGGGGCCTTAGGTTCCACCAGAGTAAAGCTCATCACAGACACTCAGTTAACCCCGACACCAACTTCCTGAAGCCGATTACTGCCATCTGTCACTTTCTATCAATGGAATACAGAATTGATATACTCTTCATATAGGTCAAATACAAATTATTTGATCAAACCATACATTTTTAGCTAATTGTTCCATTATATTTATAATATCATGGGAAATTACAATGATAAGGATTAATTTCACCCTTGAATTTGTCTCTTTCAGAGGGCGCAGTTTCTGTTTCTGCCCTGGATGATTCTAACATGTGTGCTGACTCCGCTCTTCATGGTTGGCATCGTGGCCGGAGGAAAGGTCATAGGTATGTATAATTTACTGTCAAAATCACCATTATATACAATGATATTATATCTTATAACCACACCGTATACAGGTATAGGTCGCTTAGGCTATCTCCTCCTAGTGGCAAGTACCTGAGCTGTTGTAGCAGTTAAATATAGCTAAGCAGTGTGAGATGCTGGAAGTTGTGCACTGTGGTGCCTCCTGGTGAGAGGTTTAACTGCATGGCCTTCCATAGAACCAGACAGCTAGGAGACAATTATATTTGTTCAAATCAATATAAAAGCATTTATCTAAATAATCAAGTTATCTCAGTAATCAAGTCAAGTGAGACTTTGAAGTAGTGGTTTGAGATGTTGGGCCTGGTTGAAGTAATGGTGTGAGAGGTTGGGCCTAGTTGAAGTAATGGTGTGAGAGGTTGGGCCTGGTTGAAGTAATGGTGTGAGAGGTTGGGCCTGGTTGAAGTAATAGTGTGAGATGCTGGTTGAAGTAATGGTGTGAGATGTTGGGCCTGGTTGAAGTAATGGTGTGAGATGTTGGGGCTGGTTGAAGTAATGGTGTGAGGTGTTGGGCCTGGTTGAAGTAATGGTGTGAGATGTTGGGGCTGGTTGAAGTAATGGTGTGAGATGTTGGGCCTGGTTAAAGTAATGGTGTGAGGTGTTGGGGCTGGTTGAAGTAATGGTGTGAGGTGTTGGGCCTGGTTGAAGTAATGGTGTGAGATGTTGGGCCTGGTTGAAGTAATGGTGTGAGATGTTGGGCCTGGTTGAAGTAATGGTGTGAGATGTTGGGGCTGGTTGAAGTAATGGTGTGAGATGTTGGGCCTGGTTGAAGTAATGGTGTGAGATGTTGGGGCTGGTTGAAGTAATGGTGTGAGGTGTTGGGGCTGGTTGAAGTAATGGTGTGAGGTGTTGGGGGCTGGTTAAAGTAATGGTGTGAGGTGTTGGGGCTGGTTGAAGTAATGGTGTGAGGTGTTGGGGCTGGTTGAAGTAATGGTGTGAGATGTTGGGCATGGTTGAAGTAATGGTGTGAGATGTTGGGGCTGGTTGAAGTAATGGTGTGAGATGTTGGGCATGGTTGAAGTAATGGTGTGAGGTGTTGGGCATGGTTGAAGTAATGGTGTGAGATGTTGGGCCTGGTTGAAGTAATGGTGTGAGATGCTGGTTGAAGTAATGGTGTGAGATGTTGGGGCTGGTTGAAGTAATGGTGTGAGATGTTGGGCCTGGGTGAAGTAATGGTGTGAGGTGTTGGGGCTGGTTGAAGTAATGATGTGAGGTGTTGGGCCTGGGTGAAGTAATGGTGTGAGGTGTTGGGGCTGGTTGAAGTAATGGTGTGAGGTGTTGGGCCTGGGTGAAGTAATGGTGTGAGGTGTTGGGCCTGGGTGAAGTAATGGTGTGAGGTGTTGGGGCTGGTTGAAGTAATGGTGTGAGGTGTTGGGCCTGGTTGAAGTAATGGTGTGAGATGTTGGGCCTGGGTGAAGTAATGGTGTGAGGTGTTGGGGCTGGTTGAAGTAATGGTGTGAGGTGTTGGGCCTGGTTGAAGTAATGGTGTGAGATGTTGGGCCTGGGTGAAGTAATGGTTTGAGGTGTTGGGCCTGGGTGAAGTTATGGTGTGAGGTGTTGGGCCTGGTTGAAGTAATGGTTTGAGGTGTTGGGCCTGGGTGAAGTAATGGTGTGAGGTGTTGGGCCTGGGTGAAGTAATGGTGTGAGGTGTTGGGGCTGGTTGGCAGGTGCTGTACAGCTTGTGGTGTTTGTGTCCCTCAGCCACCTGCGTGGAGGAGCGTACCGGAGACTCGTGCCTCCACGAGTACCACCTGTTCGGCACCAACGACCACACCGCCTCCAGCATCAAGCTGGGCGTGCTGCTACTCATGTTCATCCTAAATGTAAGTACCATGTCCCATCTGCAGCCGATCGGGTATATACACTTTGTTTGTTTGTGTAGTTCAACGTCCTATTGACCATGCAGGGGAGACTTTCTCAAGTTTACGTTTTTCACAAGTGAAAGATCCTCCTGCGATCGATCTGATGTAGTTATAAGTATTGAAATACTAACGCCTGGAGGTATTTGCGAAGTTTTTTTATTTGAAATATGATTAAAGATATTAGTATTATAATATAATTGTATAATACTATAGGTGTCTATATCGTATTACAACAAGGTCAATCACAAACAGTAATTGCCCTCTATCCAAGTACAAAATAGTGACGGAATCTGGAATGAAAGGTTTCATTCTGGGAATAATGCTCCAATTTTCCTGGGGATCATATACACAATGCTCTATATGTCTTCGATTCTTCAAAATCATCTTTCTGTTAATGGGGAAAACGAATAGACCTTGAACATCATTTGTAAATTACTTGTTCTTGATGACTAACGGTCGAAATGTTTGCTAAACACCTAATAAGATCAATATGTGACAGTATAGATACTGATATACAAAAATATATAAGAAATCACATGTAAAATTATATTCTTTTCGGAGCTTGTAATATTCATTTGTAATTTCTTATTCTTTTCAGAGCATATCGTTCCTGATTGTGTATAGATACTTCATATTTTTGTCAAGTCAGGAAAGCAGAAAACGAAAACAAGTAAGTTATAAAGCGATCATGTTATTGTTGAAGGTGAGATTGAGCATTACTATAGTATTTACATACAACCTCACTCAAAATCAACATCTAGTTCACATCATGCAACAATTTATAAGCCATTATAGCTCAGTGAACGTGTTTTGTAGTGTACCCTTCTCTACCACTTCTACAAAAGTGCCCTTTCAACATTCAACTTGCTGAGCTTCACCAGCTAGCTTGATTAAATTTCTTCTATATTTTAGCAAATTTTTGGTCAGGAACAAGTCGCACTGGGTCCAGTGGCCTATTTATTGTCTGACCTCAGAAAAAATATGGGTTTTAAAAAAAGAATAACCAACAATTTTGTGATACTCGGGGGTTCCTTGTTACTGGAGGAATCAGTGAGTCATCCTGATGACCCCCGAGTCGATGTTACAATGTATGACCTTCAACTTTGGCAGACCCTGAGGTTAGCTGTTCACTGGTTCCAAACTACTAGCTAAGCAGCTAGGATTGCCCAAACCAAGCAAAATCCAACTTGAAGGTCATATTGGTTGTTACCAGAGAACGAGAGTAAACTCATTAATTTTTTTGTTATCATTGAGTTATTTATTAAAGAGCGGACAAGAGGCTATTAGATTTCAGGAAGGCTGCCACATTGTGTTAAGTTTGTTAAGAACTCGCCCCAATCAGGATTTATTCAAAACTTGGGACCAAACTGTTTGTCGTCCATGCCCGCGTCCATGTATGACTTTGCAGGGGCGGATCCAGGAATTTGGGAAAAGGGGGGGGGGGGCGCCGTAATACCAACAGCATTGGGGGTGTTGAACCATCTAAATTAAAATTTACAAAAAAATAGGGGGGCGCGCGCCCCTTGCGCCCCCCCCCCCCCCCTGGATCCGCCCCAGCTTTGCATACCTTCCCTGGTCTGCATGTACTGGTACTTGACCATTAACCCGTCTCCATGTGCCCCACAGGAGGTGAGTGTGACAGACAGTGAGGTGCACGACGAGCCCCACTCACCGCCCAGCTCCTCCGTGCGCTACGAGCGGTTCCAGGATGACGCCGACCCGGAGACCAACATGCCGCTCTGCCCGGACAAGGACGACGACGACGACAACCGCGAGACGACGACGTGACGTCACAATCCACACCCGCCAGTGACCAACTAACCAAACGTGCCCTGCGTCCCTGCTGACGCCATCTTGGATCTGACGCACCTACATGTCTGACAACAAGGTCTCATGCTCAGCGCACAACCCAGGTGGGACTGAGGTGAGCTGAGGTCAGGCTGGATGCCCTTTGCCCCCAGTGACCCCCCAGTGCCCCACCATCCCCTCTGACGGTACAGGTGGTGTTGGACCGGTGCCGCAGGGTGCTGCCTGTGACGTACCTAGACCCATCTCTGAGCTGCGCAGCAATTCTCAATGGAGACCCAGTGTATGTCATCGAACTTTAAAGTTCGTCCTTGGCCGGAAGTGACGTCATTGTCAACAGAAACGTGGCTGGAGTGTGATGTTTTATTCTATGCGACGTCCTCGACTGGGAGGTCCAAGCATGAGTCGCGACATCCAAAGACAGGCTGTGACCAGTATCAATATGTGCATACATTCACTTACCATGTCAGCGGTAGTGGCTGCCCAGCATGTAACTATTGTATAGATGCATTTACAGTTATTTACGACTGGTTGTGACGGAGAGTCCATCTTCAAGGATGACCTCCTGGACACCAGACCAGCTCAAAGTGCCTTGATGCGTTATTGAGTCCTTTTTGGATCATAAAAATTACCCTTCACTTAATCGTGCATAGGTATCTAAGGAACATAAAGTCATGAGTAATGATTACAAAAAATATTTATCCTTGACATTTTGATCTCTTCTGCACATGCATCGTCCTATCAGCATAACGAAAAAAACGTCTGAAATTTTTTAACCTTTACCCTCAAACAAATAAGGATCTTAGTTTAACCCTGTTGAGACTGATTTCAAGTGCATCGATACTTTGCAGTGGGTTGTAGCTTTTTATCATAATGTAAACATTGCTTTCCTATCAATATGAGTAACAGGTGAGTTGTCCTGATATATGCTGACCCTGAGTATTTGAATCTGGATTTCCTCAAACAGTTATACCTATATAATGTAATGAAGTGCAATAATTTATTTCAATTTCCTAGACTATTGTGTTACGTAGATTTTACTTGACCCTTTCAGGACAGGCAATGTGGCTTGAAATCTTCCTGGATTTTAGGTATAAAATGACCCATGTCCCTTCATTTCTACATATCTATTAAGTAAAGAGAAATGAGGAGAACACTCTGGATGTTAGACTGGTATGCGGTGGGGTTTTCCTGCACATGCCATCACGGGCCGGTGTGGGGAAAACTACACTGGTAACATGGTGACGTCAATTGAACAATAGCTTAAAAGTGGAATATATAAATGTTCATTTAACGTTTCCTGTTACCTTGGTGTTGCCATCTTGAGATGGTTAACTTGATGTTGTACGTTTCTTGAAATCAAAATGCCATGTCATCACCGTAAGGTTATCGATGATCCTGTATTTACCTACGATAATCAAATTGCGAGCGTTGTCAACCAAAAAGGCACTATGCAATGAACAGATCTGCCATTTAGCCAAATCGTTAGTTCTTGGTATTACTACCCTCTTGTCAGTTATAGCTGATCATGTACTTACTATATTACCTAGGTCTGTGATACCCCTTTGTTGGTAGATATTACCTGGTAATGGTAATTCTTAGAGTGCCATTTCTACTGATGAATAATTTGTTTGAATTATGGAAAAGCCCCCATTGTGTAAATATGGCAGTACTCTGAGACTAACTGGATAATTACATAGGATCCCTTAGATTTTAGAATTTGCATTTTACCTGTAAATTCCATAAGACAAGTATTTCCGATGATAGGCTTTTGAAGAACTTAAATAATTGTACTATGTCCATGGCGATATTTTCATTGAAGGGCTGCTTTGTCTTTAGAAATAAGGGTTGTGAAAAGGTCCAAATATTCACAAAAGAGGTCTGTACATTGCCTAGATGACCCACTATGTGCCACATTCTACATTATACAATCGTCCTTTCCATCCTTGAGCTTCCTTGTACTTTCTTCTTACCAAATGTATGTTGAGGATTAGATGCTTCAATCGATTCATGTTCTTGATACTCCTACCCCTCCAGAGGGAACAGTGTGCTCTTGGTATTTAGAAATCTTTCTAAGAAATCAACTTTTCTCCTCGCCCCTGTAAGAAGAAAATTTAGGATATAATATACAATCAGAAAACAGAGAAAGACCATTGCCTCATGCCAGAGGAGATCCAAGCTTTCCGGGATTGACATTAAGATATCGTATAAGGGGGACGTCAAAGTGATTGACCTCTATCATGTGCTACTGTTACTCCTGTCCCTCACAGTCGTTGTACTGTCTTTAGCTCCTCTTCTAGCCACACAACAGTCTGATGTGATGATAATGCTCTCGGCATAGATCGTGTTGGTTTTGAACTAAAACTGTTGCAATGTTCACCGGGGTCTGATATCATCTCACCAACAGTGGAATACTACTTGCTCATATAGAGGCTGAACCATATAATGGGGAATGTGCAAACTGTCTGCTTAAAATATAGTCTTTACTTGTCGATTTCTGTGTATTTCTGTCTGACATAACACGTCCTATGTGTTAGATTGAAGTTGCTCCTCTAATATGGAGCAGATATGATAAATTATTAGTTATAAGCTTCTGGGGAAATTGATGCATATCAAAAACATTCTATAGCCACACCTCACCAAAATATGTTTATCAGTTGATTGACAATTGTACTTAGAATGTTTCTGCAGGTGAAACGTTGGTAGCTAAAGTTGATGAAATCCGTCAGAAAGCTGTCAGAACAGTGGTCAGAAGCACGTACGTGTCACCCAGCGTCACCAGACGGCAGCCCGTGTGCATGTCCCGGAGAGGGTTCAGCTGCAACCATTACACAACCCCCCTTATCATTAATCAACAAAAACCAAGAATTTCAGCTGGACTGATTAAGCCAATATGTACAGGTCAAACCCCGTATAGTTGGGGCACCTGTCGTGTATCTAGGCAATATTTGGTATCTTCTAAAGGCAACACAATGACCTGCAGGTCATCTGCAACGTTCTCAAGTGCAATGACGGTAAGAGGTTAAGGGTCACCAGCGAATATTCACTCATGCTGGGAACACTTACATAAAACATACATCATAACCATATAACCCCCCCCCCCCCCCCCTCATACACACACCACCCTTGCTCTCCCCATAAAGGATAGTAAAACACATATTTTGCTGTAGGTGTGGCCTACTGAACTTACTGAGAAGACGATAAAACATTGAAAGGATAATGTATAGAACTGGTAATTAATTCAACCTCAAGGGTTTAAGAACAGACTTAGCTCTTAAATCATCTCCATCCAAGCTACCAGGTTATCTGCGGGGATGTATTGTGTAAATAACATATTATATTGGCGGCACTTCACAACTATTTTGAATTCTGTCATGTAGATTTCAATCACTAGTTTAAATTAAGCTTTACACTATAACTCATATATACAGTAAAATAGTGGGTTTTTATTAATTAAATTGTATTTGCAGTTTATTCGTGTATCTTCTATAGATAAAGTTGATACTTGAAGATGAATTCCCCTTAGTAGAATCGGATAAATTGTGAAGATCTGTGGCACTAGGTAACTTTAAAGGACGAATATAGGGCAGGTTTCCGCGTGTGGATGATGATACAAATATGATGAGAAAACCCTCCTGTATTTGAACTAAAGCGCACATGAATAGAATATGTACTATACTATACATTTTTAACTGGCGTGTTTCTCGCAGAGTATAGGCCTATGTCAGTTGAATATAAAACACAATGTAAATGTTATGATCACCAGTAGTAAGCCAAGTGCAGAGGCATGTGCCACCAGAGGGAATAGAATCGTCGTTTGGTTGATTATTTATTAGTGAAATTCTCTCATCTGTAACCTAGTGTGAGTCTTCTACCTCAATATAAGCTGAGAAGGCTGGCGTGTTGATAGATTATTCATTTTGGTGGTTACAGATTGGTAGCAATAAAGGCTTACCTATTTTGTTATCGCCCAAAATGGAAGCAACTCGCTAATACCTGAGATATATAATGCTAGGCCTAGGCTTATGACATCACATCCATAATACATGAAACATGATGTCATTTATCGTGAGAACAGAATAATGATAATAAAAACTCACCACATTTGCTCAAATGTATGCCCACATGTGATGGTATGTTTCATACTCAGTCTACACTGCATCAAATTAAAGAGAGGGTCGCGTTAAAACGTGTTCACCGCCTATTTAGGTGGAAAACCACCCAAAAATGTATCGTTATTTTATAGACGAAAAATATCATAAAAATGTGGTTTATTAAGCATGTAACAAATTGTATCATGTATTCCCCAAGAGAGGCATAATGCGATCCAATACTTTGCATTAGGCACTGGCTAGGCCTACCGATCTCTTGTGTCCTGTTGCATTCACACAAGTACTGTCACAGCCGGCGCTTTTACAGGGACGGTTAAACGCAATTTAAGGATAAGCGTGATTTTAATGTTATTCAAATCGCACATGACAGCGCTGGCAGTACCGATGTGAAAGGAGCGTGAGGGTCCATAGGACTGTACATGTCAGGTTTACATCTGGAGTGTACATTGTATTTAGCTGAATAGTCTTGATTTCAATGCTAATTCCACCTAATTTACGGTCTGAGGAACTATTTGAGTCGATGAATCGTGATGCTGTGACACATGTAGACATTGTTTGGCAGCTTTTGATGAGGTTTCGGTCAAGTTATGCTTAAGCCGTTATTTTGTGAACTAATATACTGAGGAACTCTTTATAACGGCTCAAAACAGTTATTCGAAGGAATATGGCCTGCAAACTATGCTTAGAGGATAATAAAGGTCAAAGGGTATTGTCTCGGCTGCATTATCATAACACAACGTATACAAGTGTACATAGTATTCTAGACAGAAAACCTGATGTTTTATAGTTACACAGCGACCTCAGAGGGGGCTCCCTGTGGTGCCATCTGCCGGGCTTGCAGTGAGTTGTTCTGCATCTCATATCAGCAGAACACACGACGTTCTTGTGTAGATATGGTATATCTTTGATCAGCAAATAAACTGCACCAGATTTTTGAATTCCATCAAATGTTCGGTGTTTTTCTTCTTTTACATATTCTATGGGGATATAAATGCCAGCCTGTTTTCAGTATAATCTTATTTTTCGACACTACACTCTAAAAACAGTGTGTTACGTTTACACATTTTTCAACACAAATTTTCTGAAGCCACTTTTTAATACACCTTTTTTTGTAACACACTACACACTTTTGACAAAAGTGTGTTGAATCTAAAAAGTGTGTTGATGCACAAAGCCATGGTATTGAGGAGGTAGGGGTTAAAATAGCTGTTCTACACCTCACATAGTATGTCAGGTGCCGTGGCTGAGTGGTCTAGGTGCTGGCACATGAGTCCTATCCATGAAGGTTTGAATCCCTTGACAATTATTGTTTTTTTCAATATTAAGTATGATTACTTTCTATATGGGTTAAGAGTTAAATTAGTATAGATTTATTTAATTTCTTGTCAGGGCTATTCATGTTCATACTGTGCATATACTGTGCGTATCACTTTTAAAGGCTTCTTATATCTAGGAAAAGTGTTTATTGAACCACTCATAATATACAGAAAAGTAGGAATAGAAGTATTATATCAAAACTGAGTTTGTATTGACAGTGAACAAATCATAGTCAACCACTGTGAACACATCCTAGCTCCTGACCCTGGCGAAACTGACACACCTGATAACCAACTGGTGACTGTGGCGCAATGTGCCATGACCGCACCACCGTCAGATAGCGTGGGATGGCTGCTCTCACAACCTTTTCTCAGAGTCTCCGGTAGTCCTTTGTAGCCTTTTCCCCTCCCGGCTAGGACCACCTTCGTCAACACTGATATCTGCTATCTCTTTACCAGTCGCAAGTGTATTATGCTTCTATGGGTTGAAGCGGATCGGTGCAAGTCTCATGGGAGACCAGAACACTGAAGGTTCACCGCAGTCTGTCTACCGACACTTACAGACGCGACTCCTGTCAGGACAACTTGTTTCACTTGGGAAGATTTGGTGCCAGGTCTTCTCTGGGGATAGAACCCAGGACCTCTCACACACTTGTCCAGGGACTTGCTTACTAGGCCACCAAATCTCCTTGTACAATCATGGCATATTCCCCCCTCAAATAGGTACCAGAACACACAACAGTGAGGAGACACAAAGTATTCTCAAAGATCACACAAATTCTTACCAGTTACCAGTAAGCTATATAACTTACCCTTGGGTATTAATATGTTATGACAGGAAGTGGTTCTTAGACAATACAAAGACCGCCTTTATTGAGGGATGCCAATGCACTGACTGATTATAACATAATTTGCAGGGCTTGATATCTTTTATAAAGACAATAGTTAATCAGCTATTAATAAGCCCTGCTTTTACAGCCTTGCAGAACCTCTAATAAGGTCCTACATGGGATGGTTATTTGGATTGGGCAAAGAACATGTGTGTATAGTTGAAGAGAAAAAACTTCCCATCTATTTCCAAAATGGATTGAGTGAGTTTGCTCATTCAATGAGATTCAAATAATACAGTGTTTGTATGTATCTCATTGCAAATTAACCCCTATTAAATAGGTGTCATATATTTCATTGTAGTAGAGGGGTTTGGTTGGGGAGGGGGTTGTTAAACAGTTCAACCCCTCCTGAGGGGAAAAGAAATTTGACACTTCTTGAGGGGGGGGGGGCTAAAATATTATGGTCCTTCTTAGAAAATAAACATTTCCATTTGACAGTCAGCCCCATAGGGAATCGAGCCGGGGATCTATAAGTTCTCAGTCCAAAGACTTGCCCACTGAGCCACTGCGACAGCTACTATATGGCTGTAAGAATGTAGCATAGGCGCATGATAGACCTTTACTGCTGCTGCCCCCTTTTGTATATGATACACACCTCTCTGACCACAAGTGCGTAAGCAGGTAAGTGAGTTGACAAAAAGTGTGTTACAATTAATAAGTGTGTAAAGTCTCAAAGTGTGTTGCAAATTCATGTGTGTTACTCTTTAAGCATGTTCCCACAACACACTGTTCTTAGAGTGTAGCCTACAGTTGTAACATGAATATACCCTCCTATTCCGACTGAATCAAAGTAAGAAGTGGAACTGCAAGACACTTGTCTTATTGCTGGTCTCTATGTGGACAGTGATTGTAGTCTACAACATGTCTGTAACATCTACATCTGAGTTAACCTTCTGCACCTTGCATGACCCCTATTTGTATCGCTAAGCTCATTATAAATTCAAAATGGCTTCCTCTAACCTACATGGGAATCACACCAATGAATTCATTTCTGAAGTATATATATATGGAATCTAAAATTGTGTTTCTAAGTTGATTAGAGGCAACGATAGGCTTTTGATCTCCGAAATTGATGGAAAAGGGTGCATTTCTCACAAGTAACCTCATTATAAATTCAAACCGAGGAAAATGCCCCAGAAACACAAGATCACACCTACTGCAAACCATCAGATCCCCCGGCCCGCCATAAGGAACTTCAAGACCATACCTACAGCAAACACCGCGAGATAGGAGTCCTCATAAGACCAAAATACGCGGACGACATAGGATGGGAAGCAGCCAACTGCAAACACAGGCTGAAAGCAGAAAAGGAAAAGGTAGCACTGAAACTAATAGGTAGAGGACTTAAAGTCAACGAGACAAAAACAGAAGAGTTCCACGTTAAAGCGCACGGAGAGGAGGCATGGAAAAAATGCAAAGTCTTAGGAAGCCTATTGGACACACAAGAAGACATCAAGAGAAGGAAACAACTGGCGAATAACGCCATACGAAAACTTAGCCATGTTTTCGAAGACAACCATCTGAAAACGAAGACAAAAGTGAGAGTGTTTAGAGCCTGCGTGGAGAGTGTATTCTTATACAACTCTGAGTTAGGGACAACAAAAAACCCACCAACAACAAGATCGACTCCTTCCACAGAAAACTCCTTCGAAGAGCCATAAACATCAGATGGCCCAAAGAAATATCAAGCGAAGACCTATACCGAACCACCAAGCAAGAAAAATGGAGTGAGACCATCAAGACAAGGAGGCTAAGATGGTACTGACACACAGAACGCCCACACGAAGAAACACCAGCAAAGCAAGCACTAGCGGAAGCGAGAAGAAACTACGAGGCGGCCAAGCATCAACATGGCTAAAGACACTAGACAAAGATCTAAAGGACCTCAA
Source organism: Harmothoe impar (assembly GCA_947462335.1). NCBI lineage: Eukaryota > Metazoa > Annelida > Polychaeta > Phyllodocida > Polynoidae > Harmothoe > Harmothoe impar. The sequence continues at coordinate 26,265,706 of OX381714.1, read as the reverse complement.
AATAACACCCGAGGAAGCCCAGGAACTCACTCAAAACAGGAAAGAATGGAAGAAACTGATTAATAGAAAACCCGATGGGCCACATGCTAACGCACTTGGTGGGTAAATGATGCATCAGAAATGTATATTTTGAATCCAAAATTGTGTTTTCTAAACTAATTAGAAGCAGAGATAGACACCTTTATATATTTTCGTACTATCTCTAATGTCACTCGACCCATAAATTCAAAATGGCCGCCATATCTTCTATGTGGATTTCCAGAAAGGTTGTCAGATAGAATCAACTTGTTATGGGTCCTACTCATTGAAAAAACACCACAACCTTTTACAGCAAGACCAATACCCTGAGTATCACAAGTAAAAGAAAGGGTGTCTATTATGCAAAGTATAGTTGGTTGCTACTTAGATGACATCGTTCTTTGCGTTAAAGTGATCAAATCTGTACATTGTTTTATATCCTCATTAATGTGCGCCCCAGAGACAAGTCAACACGGGAATGGGGTGAAATAAAATTTATTAAGTATGATAAATTTTATTAAGATGTGAGTTATGTACACATTTGTATCTCACATGATTTAATTGATATTATGACAATAATATAACACACAATGGTATAATGAATGACAATATTTGTAAATAACTATTGTAAAATGACCTATGAGTATAATAAGTGACAATATTTTTGTAAATAACTATTGTAAGATGACCTATGAGTTTTATGATTATATGGAATAAATATTAGATGTGTGAAACCTATAATATAGGTGTGGGTGGGTGGGTAAAAGTTGGTAGGAGGAGGAGGTGTTCGCCCGGTGGCTGGTGGTGTGGAAGTGGCAGAGAGCGGGCCTGCTCCCAGTCAGGCGCCGCGGGTGATGTCACTGCTTCCTGTGTACTGGTACATATTGCTACCTGTAGATGGGGCCACCGGGTAGGATACATTTAGTTGAGTGTGACAGCTCCCGGGGGACAGTAATGACTGGGAGGGCCGTGAACGCCCCGCCCACACCTAACTTAGCTATTTTGGTGTATTCGTGCTAAGGAGAATCACTCCTGTTTTTTTTGTCGTTGTTGCGTGTTTGTTTTGTTTGTTTATTTGTTGTTTTGTTAGTGATTTCTTATTTCTTTACGTTTTTCTTTTTTGGGGGGAGGGGCTGTACAAAATGGCCAGTCCATGTGGACCCCGTTTGGAGCCAAATGTTCAACACCAAGCTTAAGTGTATAGTCGGATTTTACAAAGATAAGAACAACAACACTGTATGTAATATGAAAACAAATGGAAGCTAATGTATTTTGCACACTCGTTTTGGTTCAACGACCACTCTAGATCGATATGCATACAGTATAATCATTTAGGAGAGACTCTTTGCTTTTCTGTACATGATATCCTACTCCTTTAAGGGTGGTAGTGTCCTCTTCTGAGGGGCTGAAGGGTCTGGTACGGCAACTGGTGTACTGTGCAGCCGTCCGGTAGAGGGCTGCATGTTCATCCAATAGTCCTTCCCACATCTGTGGCAACAAGAGGATGAGACGTGCGTCAAGTTAGAGACATGCAATGAATGTGACATCACGTCCATTGGTATATAGGCAAACCCCTACCACCAAGATACATTTGCATCATTATTCACTCGTTACAACCTGGGCGTATCATACAAGGCTCTAGGCCGAGCTTCAACGAGTGGAGAACAAATGTGTCATGCTGAGTAGAGTTTTGTATATATCACATGTCCAAACCCCTGTTTTATTGTGATACCGTCCAAGACCCAACACGTGAGGAACAACGCAAGATAGACTCTGCTAAGTGAGCCCTTTGTATTCATTGCATGATAGTACATATATAAACCGCTTTCCATGCATTAATGTCGTCACGGGTCATTATGTATGAAAGTTCCTATTCCATGGGGGTCCCAGAGTACACAATTTCTGGGACTTGTATAGTACATTGTACTGGTTCTCTTATCTAGCATGCAGTTAACACACATAACATGACACAACGAAGATAATGTTATCTCTCCCTGTTCTTTAGGGTCCTGCAACATGATATCAATCTATGTCAATGCTGTTGCTGATTAGACCATGTGAGACATGTATAGTGTTGGATAGGTGAGTATATAGTACAGGTGGGGTCTACTAGAAGGGGCAAACAATTATACATGTACAGCTCGTTGTCTGTGGTTTACAGTAAGTTAGCCCCAGAGTGTTGGGCTGACAAGTACTATGATGCATCAGTATTACAGTCTCACCTGAGTCTGAGGAAGTGGCTCATGGCCTCAGCCATACCCTCGCCGTACGGCAGGTTCTTGTCCTGGCCCGGGGGACGTTTTCCTCTCTCCTCGGCCAACTGCAGACAGTAATGGTATACGTTGTTTCAGGATCTATGCTATTCTATATTTGTACTCTCAGATTCGAATATTCATCAGTTTGATAACTTATTGTAATTGCATATTGTTTCAACTGTTCTATGCTCGAACATGCGGACAGAGGTTCTCAAGAGGTACACGAGATATTTCTCATGTGATTGGCGAGTACATGTAGTGTTTACCGCCACAGAGAAAGAAACAGCGTCAAAAGGGAGTCCAGATTGCCTCCAGAATGAGCCCAGGGAGCCCAGGTGACTCCCTGGCTGCCCTAAAAGAGTCACATAGGGGAGTCACATAGCTCCCTGGCTCACCTGAGGGAGTCACATGGCCTCCCATGGAGAGGGGAGTCATTCTGGAGGCAACCTGGACTCCCTTTTGACGCTGTCTCTTTTCTCTGTGCGGGTACTCACATGCAAGATGCACTTAAGGCCACTGCGCTAAGGACAGCTTTTGGGTGGTCGGGTTTTGCAGTATTACTCTATAAGCCTCACCTCTTCTGCCATCTCCCTGATGTGGTACGGTTCAAACCCGCAGCAGCCGCCCAGGTACCGGACCCCAGCCTCGTACGCCTCCCGCGCGTACTTACGCACCTCCCACCTCGTTAGTAGCCGAGGTTCCAGCGCTACAAAGTCAATACGTGTGCCATAGACATTGCTGGAACTGTGTCTTAAGAACGTAAGAATGTATTTTCATGAATGTCGAACTTTAACCCTCAGCCCACAAAACTGCCTCCAGCCCACAAAAGAGTATTCAGCCCAGAAAAGTGGCGTTAAGGCACAAATGCCTTCAGATACCAATATATGGCCTTTCATATCAGATTGCCTCCAGCCCACAAAACCTATGCAATGGTCTCACATACCAATTTGGCCTTCCATATTTACTTGCCTTAAGCCTACTAAGCCTACAAAACCTATAATAGCTTTAAAAGTAATGTATTGCAGATACTATACTGAATGGTGTGACTGAGCTCACCGAAGGGGAACTCAGGAAGTTCGTGGTAGCCCATCTTGAGGTTGACAACCTCGGGGCAGTGGAAACAGACAGGTTGCAGCATGAGGTAGGGGTGCAGGCCCGCCTCGTCCAGGGCTGCCTTCATCTGCTTTATAACCACTATACTGCTGCTGGGGTCGTACTGGCAGTTCAGCCCGATCATATCAGCACCTGCACACAACAATGGGTAGAAGCTACATACAGCAAGTTATATCACGGCTGATATTGCAGTTTATCTAGACTTGAGATTTTTTTAATTAAATTAATTTTGCAACTCAGATATCGACTATAAAAACTCATGGACTATCAAACCAGCACTAGAATAGCCCCAAAATGACCCAAAATGTTTAACTTTTCTCAAAATTGGATTTTAAAAAAGCGTTAGCTTTCCCAGGTAGGGTTTGGTAACCTTTAACACATCTATTTTGGCCTAAGACACACCAGAAGATCCCCACAGCAATGTTCATTCACTACCATTCATTACCTGCTCGTGCCATTCTCAGTGCACATTCCTCGGCTGAGATATCAGCCATGTCGCCAGTAAACCCGATGCGCATGGTCACAGCCACTGGGAGTCCGCTTTTCTTCATGACTTCAATGGCCCATTCTGCCTCTTCGACGTATGCGAAGAACTGTAGAACAATGATGAAGATTGGACACCATGACAATAAGATTTCAATAAATTGAGACGATATGAGCGTGTATATAAAAGCAACTTTACATGAGCTTTACAAAACAGTAAACGTAAGTAAATGTAAGGTTTCATGCATTGTAAGGATGTTAGTCCGGTGGTGAAACAACAATTTGGGGTCTGACCCTGAATTCTCCGATATAGAAATTGGGACCTAATTGGTACCTGGTATATAAATACACCGTAGGCATTGAGCTGCTTGGGTGCTAAACAGTCAAAATTGACTTATCAAAGGGAGAATTATTGAATTCTAACACAAGGGGGACTGTCAAATTGTTGTTCCACTGTCGGAAGATAGATGATGTTTTTTCTTATTGTTTAGTAAGTTCCCTGGATTATTTTCAGTGACCGATGTCCTTTTGGCTCGATTATAACTTCCATACAAATCATCTCAAAGTCCGGAAATTACAGTACTCTGATGGTACAGGAAATAGCCAGGTAATATGAAACACGCCATGTATACACACTCATGTGTGATATAACCTGTGAGAGAACATGCCATTATAGCTACCTCTCCCAGCAGAAAGTCAGCTTTCTGGTCGACAAAGACGGCGACCTGCCTGCTGAGTTCCTCCTGGACGGTGGCCTTGTGGCGGCACTCTACGTAGGACTGGGTGGGGGAGATGCCCCCACACATCAGGGCTCCCCCCGGCCCCGCCACCTCGTGGGCGATCTCACACGCCCTGCTGTTCAGGGAGGCACACTGGGAAGGTGAAACAAGAAAGGAAAGGCTTAAAGAAACCATTTGTGCACTGGCATGTTTAAATAGCATTTGCGAGCAAAGAATTATTTTCACACAATAACAGTAGGAGCATCATGTATAAAACTTACATTTTACTGTCACCATAAATATATAGGATATCAGGGATGTACAGGGATCTAGTAGTAGCATCACCTATTACAACTTTATTTAAATATGTTAAAATGTATGTTGGAACTGTTGGGGAATGCCCTTTAAAAGGCTCTAAGTATTGTTTCCAACAGCAGTGATCTTATTCCAACCTGAATCAATGCATAACCATAGAGACATTTGTATACCACATCTATGTGTATACTCCCAGGCTTCAATTTGTGAAAAACTGTGGCAATATATCAGGCTGCAGTGGGACTGTTAAATGTGTGTAATATTGGTGATGTTGACAAAGGTAGCCCGTAACACATACGTCCATGCCCTTGGTGCCTTCCCTCCACTTCAACTGGTCCTCACTGGAGAAGAAGGTACAGGACTGAATGACGTCACTTCCGGCACGAAGGTAGTCTTTTTGTAAGTTGCGGACTTATTTGGAAAAGAGACAAGCGGTACAATGTATTTCAGGTTACAGGGTAGCAACCTAGATTCAGTCATATTCAACAATAATTTAATGTTATGGTACGTATAACGTTAACTAAACATACACTGTGATCCAAGCTGTGATGTGTGTAAATTCTACTTTTCCTTACTGGTGTGCATAAATTGCAATTGACAAGGCACTGTAGTAAAAGTTCAAGTTGACATTACATATGGAGATATTGTCTTTTTTTTGTTGAATAAAAGTAAGAAGGTTATTTTTTTAGATTTTCCTTTAATGTGTGGCGCTCACATCCCTCCGTAACGAATCATTACCTGCATCCGGGTACTCCAGGACAGCCTCAGGGGTGTAGGGTCCCCCCTGGATGTAGCCTCGTTTCTCCAGTACAAAGACCATACTGCCGTCCCCTATAACTGGCCCCTCGGCCAGCCGCTCCAGTAGGCCCTTCTTGGACATCCTGGAACACAAAACACGCCATCCACTTACACTGTTAGAAGTAAGTGAAGCTGTACAGTGACTTATACTGTAAATTAACAGTATTAAAAAGGACTTTTCTTTTTGTTTCAAAACCAAAAATACGTCCTTTTATGCTGTAAATTTACAGCTACACTAAGTTCTGAAAGTGTAGGAGGGGTCATATACTAATTATTGTAGGGGGATTCGAGAGGGTCGCTTAAAGAAAATCCGATCCCACTTGAGGTTAGTTGATACCTGATTGATAACGTACCAATTCAATTCAATTTCAATTTAATTGTTTATTATACTGAACAGAACATTCTACAAATTAACGCAGATATCAACAGTCTCCTCAGTCGGAAAATAAGAAGATGAGATTCATTCCTTAATAATAACATTCCATTTATACATGAACACACCTTCTTTTAGCTTTATAATGATGTAAAAGAATTAAATAATTCTTGGATGATATTACTTAGGATGGTGGGGAGGGGGCGGGGTGGATGAACATACTTGGCATCATTTAATCATATAAATAGTTTTCATTTAACCAGATTGATCAATGCACTACATCTCCTACAGAAAGGTACTCAAATCATACAGACACCTTTACACAGTACACCTTTATAATGTTAAGTCCACTCTACTTACCATAGATATAACATTTGATTTTAGCTAAGCTTACAATACTGTTGTTGTAATACTAACAAGTATTTTACCAATCAAACTGTTGTAATACAAGTCCTTTTGGGAGAAAAAAAACAATCAAGCTAATTATATATCAAAAGAAATGTACCCTTCATTCAAGATTTATATAAATATTTGCAGGGGCTTCATTTGTAAATTGTAATATATGCAACCATTTCTTTACAAAGAATTTATTTACAGCTTTTTTCAATGCCCTTTTAAAGATTTCCTTATTCTCTGATGACCTAATATTTGAGGGAATCATATTCCATTCACTCACAGCATTTACTGGGGGTGACTTTCTAATTCTCTCTGTATGAGCTAAATATGTAACTATTAGAGGACCATCTGCAGCTCTTGTATGCCTATTATTTACCAAAACCAATGCACCAATAGAAATCATTCTATAGCATAACACTCCTTGTAAATACTTTCTCCTTAGGTCAATAGGGACTATGTTAGCCCTTTCATGCAATCTTTTAACAGATATTTCTGTAGGGTCATAAATTTTGAAACAAACTCTAAGAGCTGTGTTCTGCAAAACCTGTAGTCTCTTTTGGTCTGTTAGATTAATTCCAGAAAAGAACAATACACTACTATCAATATATGGTAAAAGCATTGCTTTCAATATTATCACACATGTATCATCATCAAAACAGCTTCTAAAATGACCTAGAATCCAGATTTTGTGATTAACTCTGCTAATAACCTTGTTTAACTCTCTTTTGAAAGATAAATCACTCTCTAAGGTTATACCCAAATATTTATAAAAATCGACCAATTCTAAATCTTTACCCTTGACCAATAATTTACCTAACTTTTTATTCTCCTCATAAGTATACAACATGGACTTTGTCTTAGAAGCATTAATGGTTAACTGATTTCTATCACAATACTCAACCAACAAATTCAAGTCTTGCTGTAACATTAAAGTTATCTCTTCTATGGAATTACCAGCCACATAAAGGACAGTGTCATCAGCATACTGTAACACTTTACTTTGTAAATTTAAATTAGACAAGTCATTCACATATAGTATGAATAATAAAGGGCCTAAAATGGAACCTTGAGGGACTCCATATGTTACATCTAGCCAATGTGAAGACACATTATTTGCTATTGTTTTCTGAACTCTCCCAGATAAGTAATTCTCAAACCATTTAATCACACTTTCTGAAAAACCAAACCCTGGCATCTTAGCTAATAATTTCTTATGATTGATAGTGTCAAATGCCTTACGATAATCAATATATACAGCACCTATATATCTACCGTTATTCAGGTTTTCATATAAATCTTTAACTAACCTAATTACTGTATCTTGTGTACCCCTTTTGGACCTAAACCCATTTTGACAATCAGTAAACATATTATTACCCTCTACAAATGCCATAGACTGCTTGTGAACAAATTTCTCTAGAATTTTCCCTGTAATAGGCAATAAAGATATTGGCCGTAGATCTGTGACACTTGTTGGATTATTAACCTTAGGAATTGGAGTTATTTTTGCCTTTTTCCATTCTAAAGGAAATATACCACTCTTGAGAGAAATATTTAGAATGTGAAGAAAATGCACATTTAGACCAATTAGACATTGCTTTAATACCTTAGCTGCCAAGTGATCAAAACCTGAAGATTTCTCTTCATCAATTGCAATCAATTCCTTATTCAGGTCTTCTAATTGAATTTCATTAAATTCTAAAAACTGACCATCTCTATTAAAAATATGCACATGCTCTTCATCAACTTCTAACAATGGAATTTTATCTGCGAGATTTTTTCCTACATTTGCAAAAAAATTATTGATGAACTCCGATGCATGCCATGAAAGAAGAGAAGAAAACGAAAAGGAAAAAGGGAGTGCGGGGTCAGAGCCCTGATGCATACTTCATATCTATAGCACTTTCTACTACTTCATCATAATTACTACCTGACAAAAGCAGATGAGTATGTCCCACATTATCTATAAATTCTAACGCTTTAGAATTATGTGGGATATGGTTTGATTTTCTTAGGATTATTCAGTATATTTATATGTTAGTGCATTCTAACATTTCAGATTATGTGGGATATTGTTTTAAAGGTATAGACCAGGGTTCGGTCAATTATGATCTAGCCATAATATCTCTCAATCACTTGGGATTATATGAGTTTGATATATATGGTGATGTAATAGAAGCATTGAAATCAATGCCTCAAAATGCTAGATATATTGACATTTTGAAGATAAGGACAGTCTAAACTATGACCGTGTATGTGTAAGCCCCTATTCTTTCAATGTTTTTCAAATTTTTGAAAGATTGATCCATAATATCCCAACCAAACTACTCAGATCTTTAGAGGAGATTATACGCAACATAATCAATCAATGAAAATGAGTAGTCATCGGTGAAAGTCGTAGGCCCATTTTCCATTAGCCGATTTCTGTGTCGTATCGGTCAGTAGATCGCGACTAAAGCCAACGATCCGCTACTGGTGCTGTCGGTAGGTTCATCGTAAAATGGGCGGTAGTTGTTGAGGTAGTTGTTGAGGTTTGCTGCAGAAGCTGGATATCCATATCCAATATATGTCTAATTATATGTTACGTAAATGTATAGAAATCTCGCTATGTCAACATCTTTCTAAAAACATTGAACGTTCAAACTCAGAGTAAGACCTACCTGTCTGTTTGTGGATAGTGTAGAGTTGTGGGAGGGTGAACCTTCTGACCGTGTGGGAGAGCTAACAAGTGGGCCCTTGGTAATCTAGGATTATGTATCTATTTACGTCAGGAACAGTAGCCAATTGTTGTAACGTATCATTGACAAGGTCTAAAGGCCAACCCTTTTAGCTGATGTATAAGCTAGTGACATACCATTGCCAAATCAACTTATTTCCCTCAAAAATCAAAAATCCACTGACAAGACATGCCCTAGGGCCTGTCATTCCACTACAAATGTATGTATGTAGATGTATTGAGGAAATATATGTAAATTAGGCTATAGCAGACGCAAAGCACATTCAGTTCTCGAATCGGAGATTTCTTGCTAAATTGCCCAAATTTCTTGTGCCTTATTATTATTAACTGTACCCCTTTGTAGTTTGTTCTGGGGACATAACAGGCGCGGTGATGTGTGTCTCCCTACAGGGGCATGTATTTTGACCCTTTTTGGCCCCTTTTTACTAGACCTTTTTGGTTTGACCTTTTTTGGGGTTGGTCACCCCTCCCCGGTTGCCATGCCCCTGCCCTATGTCGTGTGATGAGAACAGTGGCATTGGCAACGATTGGGGGACAAGATGGCTATCTAGGCACAGACCATGCTAGACATTGCGGAAGTTACTGTCATACGTGCGATCGGAGTCGGGGTGTAAAGGGTACGTCTGGATTGAACCTGTTTTCCCATGGGCTGGAGCGTGAGATCCCTCGCTAGTTTGGTCGTTCCCACTCGGTGCATGAACAGTACAAGCACTGAATGGGATAACGGGTCTTATGCTGAAGATAAGATTCACATTTACAGTTGATATAGGCCATCTAGGAAGGGTTATTTATAGAGTTGAGTTTGAGTTTGGTATTTTTCCTTGCCCACAATTCCACAGCATTCCGTTTCGTCTCTCGCACTGAAAACCCAGAGGCAGGAGACTAATTATTGTGACGGCCTAGGTTGTCATAATGAATAATGGCAGGTGCTCTGGAGAATGGTATATGAATATAGTCTCTGATTAGTTCACCTCTTAACAAGAGGCATCCCTTTCACATATTTGGTGTACTCTTGATTTAACTAAATAGCATTACTTGTTATAAATAAGTTGCCAATGGGTAAGAATGATGGCCCCAAAGGTAAAGAGACTGCTCCCTGTCACCAGTTTAGAGCTTGTGATAGTTATGCAGATCTATACTTCATACGATTTACACTGGGTGGCAGTCCTGTGCCAATGCATGTCCAGTGTGCAATAACATTGGGTAGTCATTGGAACAACCTAGGATTTGAGAGTTGTATTACTGATGACTTGGTGTCTTCAAATTTACAATACCTAAATCAACAACTTTAAGGTAGTCATTCTGACTTCCCAATTGATGTGACTATCTAAGGTCGTCATTATGACAACTTTGGTCTGAACAACGAGCTTGGGTAGTCACAATGGTGACATAAGGTTGTCACCTTGACTACCTAAAGTTGTCAATTTTGGTATTTGTCAAAATGACGACCCTGCGGTTTTCAGTGCAGACAGAGCCAATGTGAGAGTAGACAGACAGCAATCATTGACATACAATAAGGTAAGTCAATCAAGCAATAAACAAATTTACACACTGAGACTATTCGCACATCTATGTATAGACTGGTAAGACGGACAATAAGTAGGCAGCGAACAATAGTGGATTTCAGGTCATAAAGACAAGGGCTTTGGTCGGAACTAGAGATACATCAGGAACATCTCATTTCCAGCATGCACTCAGTCAATATAACTTCAGGTAATTAACAGTTTAGTCTTAGACATACACATGAAGACATACAATATGCCCAATACATTCATCATACTATTACACAGCAACATTCGATTCAGGAAATCTTCAGATAGGAAAAACTCCCAAAATACTGTATTACATACTTAGATACTTAAGAATCATGTCGTTGTATTTATTTAGATCCCAGCCCGTCATCAGTCGGAAATCAGAGAAACACACACACACACACATGGGATCATGGGACAGTATCAGGCATGCTTAGCTGGGATATGGTGTTTCAGAATACATGTACATGACTGTATATGAGTAGATTGGTTCACGAGTTTCCCTGTAGGTGGCCTCTGTGTAGCGGATGACCCCTCTGACCAGTGCAGCTTGTGCCCGGCTGTAGTTAACCCAAAGCCTTCCAGGGGGAGTCACTGTATTCTGTAGATTCATGGCCACAAGGCTACAAGCCAGCATCAGCTCATGCATACACCAACCTATTTGTATATATGCATAGGCTGTCCTAAGGACTAGGGTTGTTGTTGTATCTATTGGATGCCTAGCTAGCTTATCCAGTGGGCACAGAACATTGAATCAACATTGAAAACTGGTTGTCAATGTTGATTCAATACTGAACTGGGTATGAACTGGGTAGGTGGATTCTTAGCCAGGAAGGTGGGCCGAAGTGAGGAAAATTTGCGAATTCGGGGGTGGGGGGGGTCTTTTGTTGGGCACAATTATGGACACATGTTTTCCAAATGGGAAATAATATAAAAACACCTCCTGTTGAGCTAAGTAGAGCATGGGCTGGGTGTATATAGCAGGACGTGGCAGACAGAGGGAGGCCCACCAATGAGGTAAGTCATGGTGGGGCCATGCTCTACTTGCCCTGCCCCAGTCAGCCACCCTACATGACCTGAGACCCACCTCCCTCACCACCCTACAGGCCGTATACCACTAGCTGTACAAGCAGCAGCGTGTTATCTCACTACCTGGGTGGTTAAATCCAGGGTGAGAGAGATGGTAGTGAGGTAGAGGGCATTAGAAATCTCTCCCATTTGCTCTGATTCAAAATGATACCATGGCTGTTGCTGTTTTTGTATTCTTGTTTACTATATACAAAAATTGGTGATTTGCTCCTACACGAGAATATTACGGTTCTCCATGCATCTACGATGTAGAGGCCAGTTATCTGCAGCCTGTTTTGGACACAGTCTACTTGTGTATGGGACCCTCCTCTCACTGGGCTGGGTGTAGGCCTCCGATGCATGACCTTATACTTAAGGCGTGTCCAACTTTACATTCTGCACATCGAGCATTGTACCCCTAGTAAACCTTCAATAGATGCTAGCCTTTCACACGCCCCGGCAGCAACTATCAGTTGTTTTCTACCTGCTATATAGGATGCATAATATCTATCTAACTCTTCTACATTAATCTGACCTCTGCTACAGTCCACACACACACGGAGACACACACACGCACACCATGGGCTCCTATCTCAGGTTAGTGCCAACATTGTGTTCACCTCATCTCCTTCACTGATACATACATGTGGAGCTCTTTTCCAGGATTAAAACACTAATAACATATTACCAACAAGTTCCTGAAGGCTACTCTAGATCGTGACACAGAGAAGAGAATTATAATTTCTTTAATCACTGTGTTGGTGGGGTTGGATCTGCTATGCCTGGGTGGGTTGGGATCATGGCCAGTTTTCTCACAATAGCATGTACCTCACATGTACAGGTAGTCTACATAGAAGCCACGTCATTCCCCCAGTATGTGTGTCTGTCTGCCAGTTTGGTGCCACACCTAGTACAAGACACACTCCCTGCACACCCGGCAGACACCCGCAGCTCTGTAAACCACGCCCGGGCGGAGGGAATGCTTCTCTGACCACAGCAATCTCACTAAGGACCTATGAAGAAGATAACAAGACTTCTTCGGTAATCCATCTTTAAGTCATTGCCTTAATGCAAAGTATTGCAGAGGACACACTCTGTGTAGACAAGTCATAGAGAGGGGGAAGTCTTAGATCATTTCTGGACATTTATCAACTCTTTCTGATCAGAGAAAATATCCAAGGAAAAGGGAGGAGAAGACAGGAAGAGATCTACCACTATGTTTGCAGCGTGTTTCCCCGAGAGGTGATATCTAGTTCGTTGTATCCTCAGCACCTTACACACCTATATACGTTATATACCCACCTACCGTTGGCACCTTTAGACCAGACTTAAATATTACATCAAAATCTCACGGAAAGTTCACTGTCCCTATCACTTGTCACTGCGAAATATATAAATTATATGAGGATATAGGTTTTGGTGTGTCATGGATATATATAGCAACCAGAAAATGGACTCCAATTCCCTACACAACGATCAACTTGCAGTTGTCATTTTCATAAATACATTATACTGACAGATGTATGTACACCTACACCCACAGGGACAACAATGTTATATGCATCATACTGTATCACATAGCACCTTATAGTGTACATGTACACTGATAATAATAGCCCTGGAAATGTTAGTCACTACGGACTACGTTTCTTTAGTCACGTGAACGTAGAAAAAACGGCTATACCTAATTAGTCACCTATGTCTAATGTAAGTTAGTCATATAGTCAACCTATAGTCAGCCATTAAATTGGCTGATTTGGGCTATATAGTCAAGTGACTATGAATTTAATGGTTTCATGGTCTAAAGTAGTCATTATGACTAATAGATATAGTCAATCATGAGAAATAAGGGAAAGGCAGGGCAAGCTTTGTCCTGCTCTAGGATAGGATAAGGCAGGGCAGGGGAGGCTAGGATAGGATAGGGAAAGGGACAGGCTAGGATAAGTCATGGCAGGGGACATGCTAGAATAGGTAGGGCAGGGGACAGGCTAGGATAGGGCCAGGCAAGGGACAGGCTGGGATAAGGCATGGCAGAGGATAGGTAGAGCAATGGAGACAGGCTAGGATAAGGCAGGGCAATGAAGATGCTAGGATAAGGCAGGGCAGGTGACAGGCTAGAATAAGGCAGGCCAGGGGACAAGCTAGAATAAGGCATGGCAAGGGACAGGCTAGGATAAGGCAGGCCAGGAGACAGGCTAGGATAAGGCAGGGCAATGAACATGCTAGGAGAAGGCATGGCAGAAGACAGGCTAGGATAAGGCAGGGCAATGAACTTGCTAGGAGAAGGCAGGCCAGGGGACAGGCTAGGATAAGGCAGGCCAGGGGACAGGCTAGGATAAGGCAGGCCAAGGGACAGGCTAGGGTAGGGCAGGGCAAGGGACAGGCTAGGATAAGGCATGACAATGAACATGCTAGGATAAGGCAGGGCAGGTGACAGGCTAGGATCAAGGCAGGGCAGGTGACAGGCTAGGATCAGGCATGGCAGGGGACAGGCTAGGATAAGGCAGGGCAAGGGACAGGCTAGGATAAGGCATGGCAGGGGACAGGCTAGGATATGTAGAGCAGGGGAAAGGCTAGGATAGGGCAGGGCAAGGGACAGGCTAGGATAAGGCATGGCAGGTGACAGGCTAGGATAGGTAGGGCAGGTGACAGGCTAGGATAAGGTAGGCTAGGATAAGGTAGGCTAGGGAACAGGCTAGGGGACAGGCTAGGATAAGGCAGGGTAGGGGACAGGTTAGGATAGGGCATGGCAGGGGACAAGCTTGAATAAGGCATAGCAAGGAATAGGCTAGTATCAGGCATGGCAGGGGACAGGCAAGGATAGGTAGAGCAGGGGAAAGGCTAGGATAAGGCAGGCCAGGGGACAGGATAGGATAGGGCAGGCCAGGGGACAAGTTAGGATAGGGCAGGCCAGGGGACAAGCTAGAATAAGGCATGGCAGGGGACAGGCTAGGATAAAGCAGGCCAGGAGACAGGCTAGGATAAGGCAGGGCAATGAACATGCTAGGAGAAGGCATGGCAGGGGACAGGCTAGGATAAGGCAGGGCAGGAGACAGGCTAGGATAAGGCATGGCAGGGGACAGGCTAGGATAGGTAGAGCAGGGGACAGGCTAGGGTAGGGCAGGGCAAGGGACAGGCTAGGATAAGGCATGGCAGGTGACAGGCTAGGATAGGTAGAGCAGGTGACAGGCTAGGATAAGGTAGGCTAGGGAACAGGCTAGGGGACAGGCTAGGATAAGGCAGGGTAGGGGACAGGCTAGGATAGGGCAGGGCATGTGACAGGCTAGGATAAGGCAGGGCATGTGACAGGATAGGATAAAGCAGGGCAGGTGACAGGCTCCTGTGTAGGCCTATTATGCTCTGTTAGTCTAGACATAAACTGTTCCTATATTTCTATGTTATCAAAATTTGAACAAAATACCATGATTACTCTATCAAACATGAAAACTCATGCACCCTATAACATCTTATGTTGTCATAGTCAACTGTAACATAACATATAACAGGCAGGGATATCTATAGAACAGTGGTTTAGAAGAGGATGTTCCTACCTGAAGTCCATGGACCATTCAAATTTGAATCCTAACTGTTTCCTGTGCACACATTCCTGTGACATCATCAATTTGTGTGATCCAGATATAGTCACTACTGATTATCTTATGACTAATATGTGACTAAGTTGTATAGTCCCCTGACTACAGGGGTCAAAATATGGTGGTATAGTCACTACTGACTATAAGTATTATTATCAGTGTAGGCCCAGCAGGTAGCCATCCTATCAGCTCTTATCAGTGCGGGCCGCCGCAACAAGATCCAGTCCAGCATCTCCGCTGGCCACTTCCATCTTATTGTGATGGGTGCAAAGATTACATTTACAGTGAACACAACTACACCTCCACTTAGTTCAGTGATTGATTTTGCGTCTCTTTGCCTCCCTGTCCCTCAGTCAGAGTTGTCAACATTTCCTGCCAAAACAGTTAGTTTACACACTGTCCGGTCATAATAGTGACGCCGTCATGACGACCCTGATTCAAAGTCAGTTTGCATGAAATTTCTCTGAAAAAAAAGTGAATTTGTCCAAGCTCATCTACTTCCACTTATGTCCAGGCTCACCTACTTCCACTTATCCAGGCTCATCTACCCATGTCCAACTCATGCACTGCACCCATTTACACACTCAGCCACCCATGTTTACAATTACCCCCCCCCCCATTTTCCTGCTCACCATTTATAAGTTTACGCTTTACAGGGCTATATCTTATGCCCCCATGTAGGCGCCGTGTTAAATAGTTCACACCTAGGACTGTCATTTAATTGGATCATTATCCCTTTGTACCATTGTATGTGTTTGGCTGAGATGATATCGATAGGAAATTTGGAATAGTGCACTAGAATTGTCTTTGGTAGTACTCCCTAGCTTTCTAAAGGCTCTTTGATAAAGAGGATCTCAGATTCTTTGATTCAAGAATTGGCCAAATCTTTCAATTGCCTTTTTTGCTAAGATTTATTTCCTATTTTTAAAAACGATTCTTCTAGTCCTCAGTCCTCCTCCTCTAAATCAGTTGGTTATTTGACTGAAAAGAACTGGGTGAATCTAAAGTCTAATGCATCGCAGAGGTGGCTCACTAGGCCCTGGGGTCCGCAATTGTATCGAGGTTGTAGTTGTACCATAATGTGTCTCTATGCTTAACGCACAGTACACATGCATGTACATATTACACAGTTTCACTTAAATCGTTTTGGGATATATCATTGCATGAGCTTATGGTCAGGTAGTGATATTTTATGCGGATACATGTACATACAATGTTAATACATGAGATACCATGTGATTGGTGACCTGTAAGCTGTACTGCTGTTTTGGACATCAGCCTTCAGTGAGTCCCAAAGAGTAACCTCTCTATAATAGGGTGACTTATATAAAAACAGGTTTTCCTCTTTTTTTTCAAAACGAATCAAATCACTTCTGGATCTAACAATTCGGTTCCCTAGAGCCTCTCCAACGTGTGTATATTTGACTTTTTACTGATGGTTTCCGTGAAGCGTTCGCTGCTTTTATGTCCGTATTTAATCAGGGTAATGACTGTACACAGGCTGCGGCTATGCTGAGAGCCGGCGTTGTATCAATGTCACTAATTTGATGACCTTTTCCTTGCCCCCTCCATCTGCCAACGATATCTCCTTAAAGTGATTACTATATACATGTGGTAGAAACACTGGAAGCACTTAAAACTTAATGGAGATCAAACAGTAAAGATGCACGTTTGCCTTACACTATAGTTTAAGAAAATAATGGTAATGTACGAGGCCCTACAGAAGGTCATGCTCGATAATCTCTGCGTCTCAAGCTACAGAGATCACTGTCCCCATAGTTATAATGTTCTAAGGCCTAGCAGCAGAGCTTGGGGACGCCCTCATATAGGTGTGCTGCTAACAGCTTACACTGCTTACGATGAGTGATAGACGTCTGGGAACTGCCTCAATATACAGCGGTTACTGCTGAACTATCAGCTTACACTAGTTACAAGGGTCTGTCAGTGACACGATACACATCCCGTGGACGGTATATTGTATTGGTAATGGAATATCGTGATCCTCTCCTCTGGGATAACTGTTAATGATGTCCCACCCACGTTTCTTTCTCTGTGCTTGTTGATCCATTTAGTGTAATTACCTGTGAATGCAATAACTCTCAGGGATCTTTGCGTGTCCTACTTTAAGTAAGTCAGTTTTGTTATTTAAAAGTAGGTTCTCCTAGTCACAGGGACATGCCACTATCAATTAACAGCAAAGAAAGCGCCCTCTTGGGCCACATTATATGCTGCCAGATTATGTCGTGTTATGCTATGGAAACGATTCAACCACCGTGACACAAAATATGATTGTGCTATTTTTACGATGACCTTACATGGTGTGCATGGATGATTCTACATAACACAACAACACAAAGAATATCATGTTACATACTACATACCTGATATCATACAAGCGTCCCACACCCTGATACAGCATGACACTAAAATACTAAATGTCTCCTATGAGGGTCAAATACTTCTTTCTGCGCGTCTTTATTGAGGTTTATGTTTTCCTTTACAGTTTTCTGCCGGCATGGATCAAAGGTGCGCCTGAAGATGAAGAGGTGACTTACCAAATAGAGGATAACCCTAATGCAGGGGTCCAGGCAGCTAGTGAGTGTACTACTCTATCTCTACACAGTGCTGAATGGTAGATGTTAATTACCTACTGTTTACAAACTATATTGCACTGAAGTCTGAAGAGAAGGTATTTACTGGCTAAACTTTATTGTATGCACTTTTACTTTAATCACCATGGTAAATTCTACCAACTGCACCGAACTCGTCTGTTTCTTTGTTATAAAACTCCACCTATATGCGATCTGCGAAAAGGGACCTTAATGCAGGGTACACTACGGCCTCTTTTCCCAGTGCATGTCACATATGTATACATTTGTTACTTTAATTATTTCACAGGTCCCCGAGAAGCTATTGCGGCTGGGTACAGGGCATGGACGGCGGCATTTGAGAAGAAGAACTTCCTGGCCATCTCCCTCCTGTACACACAGGACTGTAAGGTGTGTCCCTCAGCCTCCCGGTCGGCGTACGGCAGACAAGGTAGCGTTGTACAACCATGTGCCATCTAGTATAAACACATCAGTAACCAAACTGGTAAGGTATCCATATAAACAGTAACCCTGCTACAATACTATGTTGTTACTCGACAAAGTATGCTACGGAGAAAATAAGTGTGGTAGTGTGTGATCTGTAAACCAGGACCTAAACCTTGTTCTACAGCACTAAATATGGTTCACCGAAATGAAGCAGTACCATGTGTGATCTTCTGACATACTGTTGTAGGAGTGGAAGGAGATCATACTGATTTGCTGAATTATTACTATGAAAGTGTAGGGACACTAATATTAGTATTATAGTCGAACGCCTACAAGGTAGTTCGGGCGGCCAGAGCCAGGGGGCACCCCTATCGGAAGCGGACAGTATATAAGCTGTCCTCACCCCCTTGCTCTGGCAGACCTTCTCAGGTCTCTGACTGTGTGATATATAGAAAGTTATTTGAAAGCTAAACATACATTGATCGAACCTCATATACTTCAAGGATTAGCATTGTTGTACAGGTGAACGACTAATAAACCCTGTTTCCTTGCATCTCTACATGAAAACTGCAGTTCGAGTCCTTATTTAATCGAATTACATAAAGACGAACTCTACACTGGTGCCGTGACCAGGATTTTTATGTAGAAGATAGCGGACTGACCCTGGCAGAGGCTCAGTCAAGGAACGGGGGGGATGAAGGATCAGGGACCGAACTAGAGGATGGGGAACTGGATTACACAGTCGCCCAAATAAATGAAATCTGGGATATTGCCTCTCGAATGCATACCCCGGAGAATAAAAAATCTCGAAAGAGGAGTCTGATTTTTCGAACTCCGGGAGAATTTCCTCCCATTAGAACAGTTCCGAACACCAATCCGTTCAGAGGAAACCCATGGGCAGACATGCTTCCCTCCGGACCGAACCTCGGACATATGGAACGAGACTTGTCTAGAAGAGGTCGACAGGTCCCTGACTATGACGCCTACTGTGAAAAATTGAAAGCGGAGGAGGAGGCGATGAGGGATCGGCATACAGCCATGAATGAGGATTTGATCCGACTAGCCGACGAAAAGGCAAGGGTAGTCGCCCAGAACCAGAAAGAAGCGGAAGAATTGAGCGAAGTGAAATCCCGAATTCAAGCGGATAGGAAATATATAAGTGAACAGTTGGCCCTCGAAACCTCTCAATTGGCTAAAGTCCAACAGAAGGTTAAGATCGCTCAACACAGTCTGACAGAGGAGCAAGCACAACTCCAGAAAGAAAAGGAAGAGGCTCGCCGAAGTCGTGATCTTCGGGATACCTATGAAAGCGAGATCGAGCGACAATCCAAAAGGGTCAAGAAAATCAAGGCGGATTATTCGAAGGAAGAAAAATCCGGCCAGGCCCTGCGGGAACAGTTCGAGCAAGAACGAGAGGAATTGAAGCAAGCTCGAATTGACATGAAGGCTGACCTCGAACTTATTCAGAAAAAGAAAGACGAAATCAATGATACCTACCTGGCCTATCAGAGTCAGATAGAAGAGATCCGCAAAGAAGAAGAGACTAGGAGCCGGGAACAGACGAATGAGGGAGCCCAGCCACCTAAGCACGTTGCATCCACACCTAGTCCGATATTAACTACGGTAGATCCAATCGAAACACGGGGGGTTGTTTCGGAGGGAAAGTATGAACGAACCCATGGGGGAACTGCCCCGAATGAGACTTACCGTAAAGTCACGTATGGGGGAACCGAAGAGAAAGAGATCTCTAGCACCCATGATATTACGAGCGAGGCCCCACCCAAACGAATGAACCATAGTTACGGCTCTCTGCATCCCTTTGCGGACGACACGCTGGCAGGACATAATTATACGGTACCACCACCACCGATATATAATATAACCTACCAGTATCGGGCACCATTACCCGGAGCCGGATCGAACGAAGGACATCAGTCCTATAATGAAGGGGGTGGATCGATTCCGAGCAGGGGGACCAGTGGTGCTCCGAACCCCGGAACTAATCCGGGAGGAGGAGCCGGGGCTGTGCCGAACCCTGGTTCATACGGAGGATACCCCCCCAGTCCTGATCGAACCCAGCCCAATCCAAGAGGAGGGACACCAAGACCAGTCCCTGCCCCTAGAAGGTTGACAAAACGATCATCTATGGGCCCAAGGGTTGCTGCAATAGTGGAATCCGATCCTTGTATACAGGGAATGGGGATAGACTGTTGCAGTCGGACCCGGGAGGATGAGTCAGAAATTATGGAATGGAGTCGGAGGCAGTCTGATAGACTGGTATGGAGTCATAACAGTGCCCGGAAGCCTGTTCGAACTCCCCGGCGGTTCAATGGAGAGAATTGGAAGGAAAGCTACCAAGACTTTTGCGACGATAACCGTTATCATGGGTGGGACAAGGAGGCTTCCTTGGGTCCTCTCATTAAATGGTTGAGTGAGGGTCCTGGGCGAATAGCGGTAGATGATTGGCGAGAGACGTATGGGGAAGATGGAAATTATGACCAATTGGTGGCAGCCGCCACACATATCTTTGGGGTGCTGTCCGCGAATGATCCTTGGTCGGAGTTCCAGGTACGAACACAGAAACCAAAAGAGTCTCCGAAAGTATTCGGACTAGAGCTTCAAAGATTGTTGCAAAAGGCTCGACCCTATTGGAGACGGGATGATGAATATTTCTTAGATGAACTATTCACACACTTTATAAAAGGACTGAGGGATCCGTCCCATGCTGAACTCGTCCAGAAAGAATGGGGACGAGGATCATCAATGGTAGACTTCTTTTTGGCTATCGATCAGCACGAGAAGAAGAAACGGCTACTTTCCGGGTTCGTACCCAACCAAAGAGTGGCGTCTGCACATACGGCCACTCCAGAAGAGAGCGATTCGGACGATGGTTCGGAAGAGGAAAGAATTGCAGCCATGGGGGGAGATAAGTGGGATCGAAAGAATCGGTGGAAGAAAAATGGTAGTAAGCCACCCGAGAAGGAGAAGCCAGTGGAGGCAAGCTCTAAGTCAATCCCTACCCCCCAGGTGGTAGCGTCATCAGAGAATGAGAAACGGTTGATGGCCATGATGGAAGAAATGAAAGGATTGTTGGACTATCAGAAACGACCGAAGCTAGATCGAGCAACGGTGAAGTGTTTCAGGTGCCAAGAGACCGGACATTTCGCAGCCGAATGTACGGCCGAGAAACCAGTTTGGAGAGAAAGGAAGAGAGAAGAGACGGGAAATTAGAGGGGGTTGTCCGTGAAGGCAAGCTGACGACCCCGAATAAGGTATGCCAGGGTACAATCCATACGAACGCGATTGAGGAGTCTGTAATGTATCCGCCCAGCAGCATGGGAAATGCTGATGAGCCGAAAACATGTGGGGCTGGGGGTATTGGTGAGACAGTTGCCAGGGAGAGCAAAGAAGGGAAACCGATCACCAATAGAGAGGAAGGTTGGGTAGAAGAACTATCCAGGATCGGGGGGATCCGCCTTCCCCAAGGTCATCCGTGTCTGGAGTATTTGAAAGGATTCGGATTCAATTTTGACATGGCAGACGACATCAAACGGTTCGCAAGTAATCCCTCAATGATGGGAGGAAAGAGATGGTATGTGTCCGTATCTGTAAACGGCAGAATGGGGGAATTTTTGTTGGATACCGGAGCTAGCCACTCCGCTATGTCGAAAAGATTCTTCGATCTGGTGTCGAACATGGATGATGACCTCACAACGAGGGTAAATGCATGTGCGGCTGATGGGAGCAAGATACGAACGTTTGGTAGAACTTGTATGATCATCTTGGTGGGTGGTAGGGAATATGTCATTTCCCCTACTGTCGCTGGGATAGAGGACGATGGTATCATTGGGATGGATTTCGCTTCCTTATATGGGGTAAAATTGGACCCCGTCACTGGAATGTTGAAAGTAAATCATCCCTACAAAGACAGGATACAATGCCTGGCACGAGAAGTTAGTGGAGTAGCGAGTGTGGTACAGACGGTAAAAATACCTCCCGGAATGGCATGTGATGTGTTAATAGCCTCCAGTAGGATGAAGAGGGGCGTTCCGGGGGTTTTCGAACCTAATGTGACAGTGTTGGGAAAGAAGGGTTTGGAATCGGCCGACACCCTGATAGGCAATATAGCATGGGGTGTAGCCCCTATAACGAACCCGGGTTCGAAAACCATCTACCTAGAGAAAGGCACTGTAGTGGGAGAAGTGATATCCGCGGAAGCGGTCACCAGTAGCTTTGAGAATGGAAGTGGACTAGTCCCGAACAATGAAGTAATGGAAGAGGGATTGGCAAAGTTAATAGAGGGATCCGGAGTAGAGACGGAGGAACAGAGGAATGCCCTGAGGGAGATGTTGACTGAGTGTAGTTCAGCCTTTGCGCGGCCTGGAGAGCCGTTGGGACGAACGGATCGAGTCCTACACACAATTAACACGGAAGGGGCGAATCCAGTAAAGATACCATATAGACGTCTTCCGCTGGCAAAGAAAGTGGTGGCGGAGGAAGAGATTACGAAGATGTTGGCGGAAAGAGTGATAACTCCTAGCACTAGTCCTTGGAGTAGTCCAGTATGTATGGTAACAAAGAAGGATGGGAGTATCCGATTCTGTATAGACTACCGAAAACTAAATGGCTTAACTAAAAAGAATTCGTATCCGCTCCCCCGGATAGATGAGACCATTGATTCCCTCGGAGGAAATAAATGGTTTTGCACGATTGATTTGCAGTCTGGTTATTGGCAGGTGGGAATGAAAGAAGAGGACAAGGAGAAAACGGCGTTTTCGAGCCATGTAGGGTTGTTCCAGTATAACGTGATGCCATTCGGACTCTGTAATGCTCCGGCCACGTTTGAAGCAATGATGGAGACTTTACTGAGTGACTTATTGTGGAAGAAATGTCTAGTGTATCTGGACGATGTAATAATATTCGGAAAGACATTTGAGGAATGCCTGGGGAACCTGAAGTTGGTGTTGCAGCGAATAATCTCGAATGGATTAAAGCTGAAAGCTAAAAAGTGTAATATGTTTCAGGAAAGTATTAACTATCTAGGACGGATCATCTCTACAGATGGGGTGAAGGCTGATCCGGAGAAGGTTAAGACGGTAACAGACTGGAGCATTCCTAAAGGACCGAAAGAAGTAAGATCCTTCCTAGGATTTTGTTCTTATTATAGAGATTTCTTACCAGGATACTCCCGGATAAGTTATCCAATACAATGTCTGTCGCACTGGACCCCAGGGAGACGTAAGGAGAAGTTCCCATGGGGGAAAGAACAAGGGGAATCATTCGAACTGATTAAGCGGTTGTTCGTGGAAACACCGGTTTTGAAATACCCCACTGCGGATGGTCATTTTATATTAGACACTGATGCGAGCGATGAAAGTATAGGGGCAGCTTTGTCTCAAGTCCAAGATGGGAAGGAGGTTCCAATCGCATTCGCAAGCAATACAATGAGTAAGGCGCAAAGAAATTATTGTACGACAAAGAGGGAATTATTGGCAGTGGTAGTATATACTAAGAAATATAAGCACTTCTTGTGGGGATCTGATTTTACGTTACGTACGGATCACTCCTCCCTGCGGTGGCTATTAAACTTTAAGGATGCAGAAGGTATGATAGGACGGTGGTTGGCACACCTATCAGAGTTCGGATTGGACCATAGCCAAATTCAGCATAGAAAGGGGGCTAAGCATGTGAACGCTGATGCGTTGTCGCGAATCCCGGTGAGGAAGTGTCAGAATGACGGATGTGATGATTGTGGGAAGCATAATGCCGTGTTGGCAGGAGTCCGAAAGCCTTTTAGAGATCTCGAACCCGTGATACTGGAATGGGACGAGAACTCCATTAAGAGCTTCCAGGAAAGAGATGCGAATAGTATCCGTCTGAAGATGTTACTTCAAGAAGGAAGGGTCCCGACTCGGCCAGCATTATCGTTGGAGAATAGGGAGATGAGGCGACTAATAGCTCAATGGACAGAGTTAGAGGTGGTAAATGGACTGATCTATAGGTGGAAGACGAATGCTTTGGGAAATAAGTCAAGACAGATCTTTATTCCTACTGCCATGCGAAGGGATATAATGTTCTTTTGCCATGGGCATCGGACCAGTGGCCATTTTGGGAGAAAACGGTCTCTGGAAAGGCTGGCTAGAATGTATTACTGGCCAGGTATGAGTACGGATCTGTTGAGATGGATAGACACTTGTCCGAAATGTTGTTCGAGCAAGCCCGGGCCTGGGCTGGGTAAAATGCCCTTAACCCAGGAATTGTTTGGAGTGAGGTTCGCAAGAGTGGCAGTGGATATAATTACAGGATTTGTGACAACTCCAGAAGGGAATACATGTATGATGGTAGTAACGGATTACTATACGAAGTATACGAAGGTATTTCCAATGAAGGATCACAAAGCAGCAACTTGTGCTAGAATGTTGGTGAAGGGATGGATACTGTACTTAGGCGTGCCTCTGATGTTGCATAGCGACCAAGGGAGAGAGTTCGAATCGAATCTATGGCAGGAAATGTGTCATCAATTGGCCATTTGCAAGACCCGAACCAATCCGTGTCGACCACAGAGTGATGGTCAGGTGGAGAGATTCAATCGTACCCTAATACAGGTCCTAAAGAGTTTGATAAATCAGGAAATGGATGATTGGGATGAGCAGTGTGACTTTGTTTGCCATGCTTATAATAGCACGGTACACGCGAGTACGAACTGCTCTCCGAATCTGTTAGTATTCGGAGAGGATTTGATTATGCCAGCGGATCTGGTGTTCGGAGTAGTGGGAATGAACCCAGATGTCCCGTGTCAGATCATGTTTGTAGAAGCGTTGAAAGAACAATTCAGGAAAGCTTATGAATTAGTAAGAAAGGAGTTAGGAAAGACGGCTAAATGGCAGAAAGTAGGCTATGATACTAACCTTAAGGTTCGGCGGTTTGCGATAGGGGACTTAGTAGCGAGATACCACGAACCCCTGGTTGGCATCAAGCTGAGAGACAATTTGGACGGTCCGTGGAGGATCACCCAAAGAATAAGTGATGATACAGTCCTGATGAGAGATACGTTCGGGAGGAATCAGAAATCGAATGTGGCCCGGTTGAAACCATGGAAAGGGAGAGAGTACTCCTCGGAAATGTTCAAAATGGGACAAGAAGAGAAAGACGAGATGAAAAGAGATTTAGATAGAGTAATCGAGAAGAGGGGTCCGGGTAGGCCCAGAAAGGTGAAGAAGGAAGCGGTGCAAATTAAATCATCTCCAAAGAGATCGGAGAAAACAAAGAATGTCTCGGCAGGTGTAGACAAGAAGAGAAGGACTGTCCCCTCTGTGGCTACGAGGGAACGGGCGAGAACCTCTCCGAATGTCAGGTATAAAGAGAATCCAGTAGGGGTTCGTCGCAGCCCTAGATTGAGGGTGAGGGGTGCTGTTACCTAACCTGAAACACAACGATGTAATCAGTTAAATATTGTCATAATTACCGGGGTAACCGGGTAATTCGTCTTCTATGTAGGAATGATCACGATAAAAGTCCGAAATCCAACAAACTTACCTGTGAATGTGCCAGTGGGTAATGGACGGATAATCCGGCGGATTAGTAGTTGCTATCCGTAATTAGATCCATAATGACTCGAGATGAATTCGACAGGGCGGTGAGGATATCAGTGCTATAATTACCTGATCGTAATGCGTGACGCGCGGGAAGGGTGAATGATTGTTTATATTTTGCAAGCGCGGGAAAACTGAAGTCTCGCCGAATGCGCGGTATCTCGCGAGACCGACGCGCGTGCGCAAAGGTCGACGCGGGTCAACGATCCGCCATATTTGTTTACGGTTCGCCGGACAGAGCAAGGGGAAGCGTATCAGAGCACAAAAGCGAGGAGATAAAGACTGTTTGAAAGTGAACTCGGGGTATAGCAGGTGGGTGAAGTCGCCAGGATCCCGCAGAAAGGGTCCTGGTACCTGTCATTCATTTTTTATCGAGTGAAAGAACTTTTTGAGTGTCACGATGGCTTCGGCGTCTGGCTCTCATTCCGAACGATCGGCCCTCGACGAGGTGTCCGAAGCATTTATGGAGACTGAGGCGATGTCGCCAGTTACCAAGAACGAAGAAAGTGCATTGAATGAGGATAATTCCGAAACAGAGGAGGTTAGCATGGGAATGGAGCTTGACGAAATCCTGGAACGATCGGACGAGCCGCTGCTCGAACCGAATCTGGGCGGATTTAAATCAAGGTACGACGGTCGGGAAATCCATATTCACGACCGGATCTTAAAAGGAGAACGAAAGTGTTGGGACGCAACCACCAGGGACTGCGTTCGACACTTCCTATCCCCGACCGAGTATGCAGCACTGCCATCCGAATGGCTGCTGTTTTATAACCGGACTGAGGCTGGACTGCAAGTGAGTCAGTCGTTCCGAAAGGCCATGTTCGATTGCGAAATCGCATATCGACAGAATCGCCTTCCGAACATTCCGCATGTATTGACTGACCATACGGGAATGGGGGTTACCGGAATGGACATCGCAGGAGAGGTCCTGTACCGGGAACCAAACATGGAGAAAGAACCCAGGACTGCGGAGGACTGGGTCGAACGAGCGGAGCATCCGGACGTCCCGAGGCTCTACACTCTGAATGGAGACGAATTGCTTCGTCGACTGGAGGAGTGTTCAGAGCCGGAGGATGAATTGAACGAAATCATCAGTACGATGATTCGAGAGGGGACCTACGCCACTAGGGCCTATGTTCCCGGGTTAGAGGAGGAGATGAGCTCTGCCCAGCATAAAGAACGACTGGCATCCATCCGAAAGGGGAAAGCGATCCTGAAGGCCGCCAAGAATAAGGGCAGTCTGTCGACGGAGAGCGAAACCGACGGAGAGGAAAACACAAAGAAAACGAAAGTTAAAGGCGTGAAGGGAAGAGCAAAGAAAAAGTCTCTGACCGACACCGAATCTGACAGTGACCAGGGTGCCTTCACACCGGTCCTGTCAGCGAAAGAAAAAAAGAAGTTGAAGGAATCTAAGAAAGACACAAAAATGACTGTGCCTCCGAAAGTGATTGCTAAAGTCACAGAGGTAGTGGGCAGGAAAGATCCTTCAAGTGATAATCCACTGAAAGGACGAATGGCTGCCGTTCAGGCTGCTGCCACCGCCAAGGTCGGCAGTATTATTAAAGGAGCCACTAAGAAGGCCGTCAAAGTGACTGAACCCGAAGACAGTCCGGACGACGAGTCTGGACCGGACTCGGGTGGCGAGCCTCCAGAAACCGATCCGGATCCAACTGCAAAGGATCCGGAGGAGAAGATGGAGGTTCCGAATGAGGAGGGACCAGAGGAGGAAGAAGAGGGAGAGGATAAAGAGGGGTCGAAAGATGAGGAGGAGCATGAAAGAGAACAACGAATCTGGAAGAATAGTGAGGCGAAGTTCGAACACTTCATTCCGGGTTCGTTTGAAGAGTGTGCGAAGGGCAAGAAAGCGTATGGTTGCCCCGAACCCCGAAATATGAATGGCGAAAGTGATGACGAAGATTGGATTCGGGAAACCGAGGACGATCCCTTGCCATCAGAGTTCTATATGGAGTGGTTTCAACAATTAATGAAATATCCCGAAAGTTACTACATAAGAGACCAGAAGTCGAAGTTGCGCTGGGCCTACTTATGTTGGTATCTGAAAGACGGTGAGCGGTATTGCCCGTTCACTATTTGCATAGAAGAGAAAGGAAAGGACCGGACATATCCAACAGCGATGCGGTTCCTAAGGCATCTGTGCGAACGGCACTTCCACCACACCGTGGTCTACGAATGTGCCAATTCGAAAGGACAGAGGGATAGCGCAACCTGTAATGGTTGCGTTACTCCGAGAAGGGGTGTGATGCTTCGCCATCTGAAGTTTTGTCACAGCCCGGGACTGAGGGCAGCACGCGAGAAAGTAGTCAGTCTGCACGATAAAGTGATGATGGAATACAACAGAATGATCCCTTCGGACTTCAAGCATATCCACGTGAAGACCGATTCATTCTGTAATGTGCATGAGTCCACGAAGGGCAAGCTATGTGGGAGAATTGCATTAGTGAGAGCTCGAGGGAAATTTCAAATGACGAACGAACTATTCTCTAGAGTGTGTGAATGGAGGGGTGATCCACCCAAGGCAAAGATTGATGAGAAGAGGCGGGCTAGCCGCAGTCCAGCGAGTGGCAGAGGAAAGAAATCTCGGTCCGATTCGCCCGAGGCCTCGGAGTTTAAGAAGCCACTGGCTGTGGCTCGTGACTCCAGGTCGAAGCAGCAGAAACGGAAAGATTCGACTGAGTATCAGTCGCCCATGAGTGGGAGGTCGGACACACGTCCGTCCTCGTCAGCATCATCGGCATCAGCGTCAGCTTCGCAGAGTGATCATGCACCTGCTTGGTTCGACAAGAAAGATCCGACCCCAGCGCCGGAGTCGGGTGACTTCCCCGAATTGTGTGTACAGAAGGTTCCTGAACGTGTCGAACCTGTAATGACTCAGATTCCGGACAATAGGCCCCGACTGAGCACAAGACCGGTGGATATGTATTTTGATCCGAGTGACAGAGTGGTTTGCGCCCAAGCCCAGCAGGCAGTGGACGATTTCCAAGATACACAGAGGGAATTGGCTGTCCGATACAATCAGGGGGTGGCGAATTTATTCGCCCGCTCTCTGGTTGAACAGGAAGCCAAGACAAGAACGTCCCTGGAGAAAGATAACGAGGTGCTTCTAGCCGCCGAAACGAATAAAATTCGGAACGAAGCCAAGCTAGCCGCATCACGGACTGCTTTGGCTCAAAAACGTCTGCAGGAGTCAAATGACCGGAACGAGGCTATGAACGTCAAGTTCCAGCAGGTATTTGGAGTGTTCTTGGACGATTGGGATGGCACCCGCGAATCCGCTCTGGAACTACTAAAGAACCAGAGTGAGGAAGGGTGAGCCCACTATTCGAGAGTGAGAAAATATGAGTGATTTGATATTCGAAAGAGAATGAGTTAGTGTAGTATGAACGTCTACTGAACCCTTGAACAGCAGTAACTGGAGTACGCAGGAGGAATACGGTGACCAAACATCTGAAGAGGAGAGCACCAATCACCCGTTCGAAAGAACGTGTCTGTTCAGCCGGAACAGAGACAGCAGTACGAACAATGAAGAGGAGAGCACC
Organism: Harmothoe impar; assembly: GCA_947462335.1. Lineage (NCBI taxonomy): Eukaryota > Metazoa > Annelida > Polychaeta > Phyllodocida > Polynoidae > Harmothoe > Harmothoe impar. Next base: position 26,236,119 of record OX381714.1, on the reverse strand, counting down.
ACTAACCCGTTCGAATGAACGTGCCTGTCCAGTTTGGGACAGGACGGCTGTTGAAGAGGAGAGCACCACACACCCGAGTCCTTCCGAAAGGATGGTACTTCGTGCCTAACCAATGATGAAAAAGGTTAGGATGGCTGCCCGGATCTTCAGATTTTTTTGTTCCTGTTTTTTTAGTCATGAGAGATGTCAAGTTGCTCTAGTCGCTAATCTATATATGTTTGTATGTATACTATACATGTGTCCTTAATAATTCGAAATGAGTCTAGCCGTTCGGATGTATTACCACCTATGTAAATAATATTAGTTCTGTATATCTTTATATACCCTACTGTGTTCACGACGTAACATAACGCTTTACTAAAATAAACTCAGTTGTATGAGTTCATATTATATTGTATATATATTTAAAAGAGTAAGCATATGTAATGTCTGGGGGGGGTGGTGTAGGGACACTAATATTAGTATTATAGTCGAACGCCTACAAGGTAGTTCGGGCGGCCAGAGCCAGGGGGCACCCCTATCGGAAGCGGACAGTATATAAGCTGTCCTCACCCCCTTGCTCTGGCAGACCTTCTCAGGTCTCTGACTGTGTGATATATAGAAAGTTATTTGAAAGCTAAACATACATTGATCGAACCTCATATACTTCAAGGATTAGCATTGTTGTACAGGTGAACGACTAATAAACCCTGTTTCCTTGCATCTCTACATGAAAACTGCAGTTCGAGTCCTTATTTAATCGAATTACATAAAGACGAACTCTACAAAAGTATACTAGTAGGGACACTTACCGTGCTTAATACTGGCCTAAAAGCACTTGTTATGCAGATACCCATTAATGTTATCACAATGTTATTTCCCCGATCCCTTATCCCACAGAGTGCCTTACGGGATGGGAGAGCCTGATAAAGACGGGTGTGGAGCGGGTGTCCTTCTCCGACACGCTGATAGAGGCCAGCACCGGCGACGTGCACGCTGTGTCAGAGACTTCCAACTACCACATGTACGGCGCCGACAACAAGCCCATAGACAACGGCAAGTAAGTGCCACATGGTTATGCAACGTGGATGTACTGATTAGGGGAATGCCGTCTGTAAAACGGACTGTAAAGAGTGGATTACACTACAGCCGATTTCTTTCCAGAGGAAGACCTGGTCGGGGCCAGATGGAAGATCAGAAGTATTTACCATAGTGAATACTATGGTGAATACTTCCGATTTCCCATCCGGCCCGCGTCCAGGGCTTTCTGAAAAGAAATCAACCAAAGTGGAATACACCTGTAATCTTTAATCGGATGTATAATTGGACTGATAATTGGCTGGTAGTTGAACCATCTGGGCTACCGACTACCAGATCCAATCCCGGAGGGTAAACGTGATTACCAGCCGATTATGACCATAATGTGCATTTGATGGAATTTATCGTATCTGTGGACCAGTGATAATTGAACCATCTCCTAATAAACACTTATTGATATTTGCTATGTCCAAGATCATAAATATAGAGAGGGGAGTGCCATCAACAGTAAAATATACATAAGGATGATTGGGTCATGTCCCTCACCGTTGCAGACACATGATGATCTGGAAGAAGCTAAACGGGAAGTGGTTCATCCACCTTCACGTCTTCAGCAGCAACAAGTCCCGACAAAAGAGTGAGTCATCATTTTCTGAATTCAATTCAGTTTAGCTCTTGGAAATACAATAGCTGGCCTTCTCATAGGACGTTTCCATGGTCCAATTATGATTACAGTGTGATCAAATCAATCGTGTCTATAATCTGATACATGTATAACCAGAGTGGTCAAGGTGGTCATGAACTTCCTGATTGAATATAAACGTAAATGCGATTGCTTTTCCAATTCCAATTGCTTATACAACTGTGATAGTGGATTTGCCAGTGCCAAGCCTTAATCGTGTCTACAAGCCACGTCATCCCCTAATCATGTTAACAATATCATAAAGATTTTTGTTAATGCTCATGCTATTTGAGAGTATATTTGAAAGGGGATATTTGAAAGGCACTCCTCCATTACCTAACTTGACCGATTCACATGGCTACACAGAGCAAAATGTGAGAGTCATGTGTCTCCGAAACGGACACTTCTGAAAGTCACTGCCTGCCTTTCAAAAGGTGCTCGTTTTGACGATAATGACTGTGACAACTTTCTCTGTGTACACACAACTCTTGATTCTATTTCAGATGCTTTCGATTACCTGCGTGAGGTGTGCACGATGTGGGAACACGCCTTCTTCGCTAGAGACTTCCGTGGTGTGCAGGATCTGTACACGGCCGACTGTAAGCTGTGCCCCCCGGCATGGCCCCAGGTGGAGGGCAACCTCTGTAAGTGCACACAGCTCGTGTTGTATCGTTATACACAAAATAGGTCCCCCAAAACATAACAAAAATAGGCCCTCCAAAAGATAACCAAAATAGGCCCTCCAAAACATAACCAAAATAGGTCCACGAAGGCCCACGAAGGCACATCGGAGTTAATAGTGCAAAACGGTCGAAACAGTATTTTTCACCAATCTGTCAAGTTTAATTAATGAGATGATACTGATGGCTGAGCACCGTGTATATTTGTACGTTTTCACATAATTGTCAGATCTCATGCAAAATATGTGAAAACGATAGGAAATATGCATTCTTTGGAAGCTATCGGTTTCGCCCCAGTGGAGCCTGCAGTGGGGAGCCCGGTCTTGGATAACTAGGATTAGAGCCCAGGATAATGTCCCAACATTTTATGTTTAGATCATTTTAGGATACAGAGATATCCATTTTAAATATCAACATGACACTCTATACAGTAAAGGCGCCTCTCTCTGACTGCAGCCACACAGCGGTTCTGGGCGCGCTTCCCGTCCATGGGCGTGGACCACGTGGACCGGGTGCCGGTGTCGGTGGACGAGATGGGGCCCGGCGTGATGGCAGCAGAGATTAGGTACACAATGTACGACTACAGGAACGGCGTCATCGACATTGGCAAGTGAGTCAAAACACTGTCTCTATACTATTGTCCTTAGGCATACAATTCATCAGAGGAGAACGGTAGAAGAGATGCAAAATGACATCGATCACATTACAATAATTATAGTCGGCGCTTTTATACAGCAATTTATGTATATTCATAAATTGTGACACACTATTTCCTCAAAGAACAAATCCGACGAATTTTCCCCCCTTAAAAGAAATTACGAGCTGGCCATCAGTTAAAGGTCGGTACTGTCCATTTGATGTGACAGGAGATGTGACTCAGAGGTAGACCAATTGCTTGGCAGGCGAAAGGCCCCGGGTTTGAGCCCCTGTGTCTCTAAAAATGACTCCGAAAACGTCAAAGAAACTGTGTCCCTCACACACATCTCAGGCTTTCAGTTGTACGTGATTACTTGATTTGAACGATTTTACAAACCCCTTATTGTCTTTCAGATCCCTCCTCATCCTGAAAAAGAGTAAAGATGGCAGATGGTGCATCCACTCTGAGATGTTCAACAGTGACGCCTCCCTGCCCAGTGTGTCCACGGAGGATGAAACCACCCCTCCCCACACCCCGCAGCCACAGACAGCAGTCGACAACCTGGGCTACACCGAGGCATAGACCACCCCTCCCCACACACCCCACCCACAGACAGCAGTCGACAACCTGGGCTACAATGAGGCATAGACCACCCCTCCCCACACCCCGCAGCCACAGACAGCAGTCGACAACCTGGGCTACACCGAGGCATAGACCACCCCTCCCCACAACCCCCACCCACAGACAGCAGTCGACAACCTGGGCTACAATGAGGCATAGACCACCCCTCCCCACACCCCGCAGCCACAGACAGCAGTCGACAACCTGGGCTACACTGAGGCATAGACCACCCCTCCCCACCAGACCCCGCAGCCACAGACAGCGACAACCTGGGCTACACTGAGGCATAGACCACCCCTCCCCACCAGACTCCGCAGCCACAGACAGAAGTCGACAACCTGGGCTACACTGAGGCATAGACCACCCCTCCCCACCAGACCCCGCAGCCACAGACAGAAGTCGACAACCTGGGCTACAATGAGGCATAGACCTTAGGGAGTGTTCATTTTTTAACAACAGGGGGGGGGTGGTGAGTTTAGGGGGGGGGCGTAAAATAACTTGACCCCTTCCGAGGGGGGGGCGTAAAATAACTTGACCCTCTTGAGGGGGGGGGGCGTAAAATAACTTAACACCTTTGGAGGGGGCGCGATTTGTCGTGACGTGACGCTGAATACTTTAGCTCTTCACTTTTTCTGTAGAAATGCCATAAAATGCAGCAAATTACCTTTAAAATCATAAAATTTTCTCGCGACACTTCGTGTCGCACCCATTAAATCTGGCAATTTTACTTCATGAATTTTTAAAATTTTCTCTTGGGGGGGGTGGGAGAGGGGAAAGAGTGTGCATTGTAGTCCTGTATTTGCCAGTAATATGTGTGTTTTCACCAGCCCAGTCTACCGGTTGATGGTTTCTGCTGATATAACAGACCGGACTACAAAAAAAATCATTTCCGTGGAGTTTGAACCAAAAAAGGGACATGGTTGGGCAGCCCAGGCTGGGCACCAGCCATGTGTGAAAACAGACAGTAGATTACACCATTTTAATTCTAGACCTTCAAAATTTCCCCCAAAAAATCTGTTCCCTCGTATCCCAGCCCAGTGGTGGTGGAACAGGGTCGGGTCAGGGCCCCCCCCCCAACTTTAAAGTTTAAACTTTAAAGTTGGGGGAGGGCCAAATTATGTTTTGGACCCCCCCGCCCCAACTTTTTGAGAAACAAACTCAGAAACCCCTAGAAAGCACTAATCTCAGGATAAAATTCCTAAAATTTTCTCAAATGGCAAGCTCAAACTCCATCTGAACACATCCAATTATGTGTAAATTCTCTAAAATCTCTTAATATTATTCAAACCACTCCGAATGCGCCAATTTTATGGGGAAATTCTTAATTTTTCCGGGGCCCTATGGCCCCCCACACCCCTACTGTAAACGTAGATATTTGCGCGCTGGGCATATTTTTGCGTATTTTGCTGATTTTTAAATCCGCGAAAATATGTACAGAGCGAAAATTTATCCAATATAGCTTAATTACTACCACCTATCAAAATCCTAGAATTTAAATCCCAGCGAAATTGTACTTTTTAGCAAATCCGTGAAAATTTATACCAGCGAAAATATCTACATTTACAGTATTTGTTACTCCCTCCCACCAACACCATTAGGTGTTGAGACCTGGGCCCCCCCAACTTTATCCACCTTCTGCCGCCCCTGCAGACTTGCTCCCAGCCCCAAAGATGAAGGCTGATTTATATCTTGTATATCTAGATTACCATTGCAATGCTGTTATTTAAATAGTTTAACATCTGCAGAGCAAGCCTAAGCTATCCAGAATTACACAAGATGAAACCGTTTCCTCACTTGTTGTTCAAATCTATAAAATGAGGATAAATCCGGATCTGAGCTTTACTATATTTTGTGCCAAATAGCACCAGATAGTTTCAAGATTAGATGTTCAAAATTTTCCGCAAAAGTCTTCACATTCAAAAAGACAGGGGCTGAATACACTGAAGCATAGACCCTCAATACTTACCCCTTGAAAAATATGTGCCAGTGCCATTGACTGAGGAGGAATCCAGATCTTAGCCTTTATATAGTCATGTTTACCAAAATAGGCCACTAGATTGCCCTGTTTCAAATATAGCCCTTCTAAAATCTTTCCTTTTAAAAAATGAATTTCTAGCACCATCAACAGATATGTGTTAAGTTTTAATTTAAGGGGTCATTCATTACTGCACACTCAAAAGAACCTAACTTTTTGCCCGTCTGAAGGAGAAAAATAGGGTCAGAACCAGAAATGTTGTCGCCTATTTGTACTGTGACTATTTGTACTGTGCCCACTTGGTTTGACTGCAGCTCTTTTCTTGCAGTTGGGGTAACATACTTTAAAGTCACTATATTTACTACCCAGTAAGGATGCCATTGATATCCCCCAAATTGATATTCCAAAATTTACGGAATTCCTATCAACAAAATCGTCTTATCAATGCACCCTTTGATTGGCAGGCAGAGGAACAATTTACTTAGCTAAACTTGAAAAAAGTTTGTAGTCATTCCAACTAGATTTGAACATATTATTCGAAATCTACTCAGGGTGCTTCATCGTTCGAGATGTTACCAACTGTTCATTTCAAACAAGGACTAAACTGCCCTGTTGGTTGACAAGGCCACCAGCTTGGATCAAGGCCATTCATTTTTTTATTTGACCTTGAGAGCAATACCTGCAACAAATGATTGACCTGTAATGTTGGCATTTATGGAACATAATACTGAACAGTAATAGATTGTATTGAGTAACATTATGGTTATTCAGAATTCTCAACTTGTGGGTGTACAATCCATCCAGGATTCAACCAGCTATTCATATAAAGCTTCCAAAATGCACTTGATTCAGCTAGGAGATGGATATGCCCCTCTGACCCCCTTCTGAGGCACTGCACTTTGAGTGTGGTTGTGATTTCCTGGCAGCTGGGTAGATATTGTGTCCCTAATATTCACATAAATTTGATGAATCCATAGATCAAAAGTAAAACTTGCAATTTGTGTGTTTAATGGCCATTTCTATGAGTATATTTACCGTAAAACCCCTCCCTTAAGACAACTTCACCTTTAAGACAACCCCCTTGTATGAGAAAAAACTTTAAAAGGTGTTCTCTTTAAACACATTTAAGAAAGCCCTGTCTTTAAGACGACCACCTAGTTTGAGAAAAAATATCCCAAAATAAGTCTGTCTTAAAGGAGGGGTTTTACAGTACATACCATGAAGCAACATAGGGATAGACATTGTAACTATATCCTATATATGAAATATAGATTCATTTCTAGGTAGCTCTGACGTGAAACAGCACAATGCAACACAAATTGATGCAGAAAAATTGAAAGGGGGGGGGGCGCAAAATAACTCTGCCCCTCCTGAGGGGGGGCGGATTTTAATTTGGCCCTTCCCGAGGGGGGGGCGCAAAATAACTTACGCGTCAAAACGAAAACTCACCACCCCCCCCCTGTTGTTAAAAAATGAACACTCCCTTACACCTTCAAACCTGGCATGCTGATCATATCCTTCAGTTCAATGGAGTGGTTATTATAAATCATTGGCCAATTAAAAGCTTACGATGGAAGTGCATATTATATGCAAATCAAAATATGTAATAACAGAGACAAGTTGGAAGATATTTATTACTCCGAGTTAAGAGTTTATAGGTAAAGAACAAATGTTTAACTCATATCAATAGGATCATGTTACCAAAAAACAAATGCGCCCTCATAGTATACGTTTTAGCATGTTTAAATAACAAAAGGTTCCGGATTTGACCCTGTATTACTCATAGATAATGATATTAGTATTTATTTGTAACAGCGTAGGGATTGTTTGTACAAACTTAGGGTGACATTGGATCGCCTATACTTGTCTCAGTTATGATAGACTTCATATAACCACCGATTATTTTATAACCATTAGACTTTTTAAACTATTAAATATGTATGTCCTTCACCGGCCTATTACTAAGCTTAGGAATTAAATGAGTTCGCTCTAGATACCTTTGGCATTTAATGATGGCTATGCCATAAGCCGCATATTGTGGAATATGTATAGTCGTACATGGTAGTATGTGAGAAATAAAAGTTCATGATAAATCTTCAATGATTTAAAATCATACATATTATGATAAATGTAAAGACCGTAATTATTTGGCTATACTCTGACATCACATTTCATTGGGGCAAACACTTCCAAACTAACAGAGAGAAATGCATCAACCTGGCACTCTGTCAAGGGTCAACCATGTCGCGAAATGAGAGAGAGGGAGTCCAGCATCACCCCCTCCCTTGGTCTCAAATATCAGACTGATGCATTTTAAAGGGAGTTCCCAGTGTCGATGCCAGTGACATGGGGATTCTTTCTTGAGCCTCAAATACAAACGACAATAACAAGGCATAACTCGGCATTAAGGTGGGTCGACCATATTGAAAACGGACCCATCTTTACACACATGCGATTTAGATATATCAGAGAATGCTCATATTGGAATTCCATTTACCGATATACATTTTTTAAACCCTATGTACCACATTCATCATAGCTTTACCCATCGTGCAGTGGTTCAAAGAGAAATGCACGGGACCACAGTTAAGAATTCTTTCATTAGTTGGCAAATGACCTACGTACCTACGCTATTTTCGAGGGAAGTTTAAAAAAACTTTAGTTATCGATTTCTATTGATTTTGTTATGAGATGATAACGAATCTAGCTCACTTTTCAGCCAGAATGCTATGTCACAGAACTATATAAAAAAGGAGTAATATCTTGGCTTTCTCTATGCGATATATCATACTTTACATTGATAACATTTAATACACTTTTGGAAGTTTTGGCGTTTTTTCCACATTTTGAGAGAAAGTGAAAAGGCGTCATTTAAAAGAGTAGCATGGGAACCCCATTTTGTCTCTTCGAATTGTTATTGTAAATCATCTAAAGTATCGGTGGGGGGAGATGGAAGAATTTAATCTTAATGAATTCAATTTAATGGGATCGACCCACCTTAAACATTTTCGTCTAGTTCAAATATATTACTTGTATATATGTGGTAATAACGCCCTAATTAAAAGGTAACAGGAAACCAGATGAACATTAAGAAGTAAATGACCTCCCAGACTAAGCCACTTGCTAATATTATTAGATGTAGATGGACGTTACTCTGTAAATTACTCATAAATGTAGCAGGGTGGCAGTGTGTTTTGATTTCTGGGTTTAGTAGCGGATTATGTCAGAATGGGTGTATATACTGGCACTCTTGGACCTCTTAACCCACAAGCTACCCCCTGCTCACCCAGCTATTCCCATTCACTGCGATTTGCCCCTGTATTCTCTACACTACCGTTAATACCAGCTAACTCCCTCCCTCCTTCTTCCCTCTCAGCCACCCCCACTCCCACTTCTCTCACCACCTCCCTACTACTACCACACGGTATTGGCTGTGGGATTAACCAGAGTTGAGTTTTGTATGGCCATTTATCCATGATATGTGACTCATAATCTACCAACATTACATGCGGATATCTTCATAGCTACACCTCAGCCGTTGGGATAACTATACAAACCATTTAGAAAATATACTTATAACAGGATGATTTCACCTCAACTGGAGACAGCAATACTAGATGGGCAAGACCTTTCTTGGATTTAATGCAAATTGGATGGTATTAGCCACCACTGTGGACAGTAATATAGCCTGCATGGATAAAGCAATACTAACTTTAGTATAGTTAATATTTCGTCACTGGTGAATGGTGTGTGATTTGAAAATAGGCTCTATATGTAGCCCCGGTCCATTACTCCATTCAGCCTTGGTTTGTATTGCTATACGGCCATAATAGTCCAACTATTGTCAGGCCATTACCAAGAACGTTAATGCCATGTGGGCAGTACGTGCAGAAATCGATTGCCATAAAAGACCCAGACTGACAGAAGTATAGATTTTTAAACACACGGCATGCCATTGTGACTCAATATGCCTATGTAAGGTGTGTGGATTCTGTGGATCTAAAACTGACGATACTCTACAGCTCCTCACCCTGTGATTAGCTCTTCTCACTTCCAGCAGACGGCGCCATCTTGGAGAGCTGCCCTGCCCATACGGGCCCCAACTCGTGTGGTTAACCTATCTCTATGTAGAGTGTCATCGTGGGACATCCATGACCACAGCACATATACATGTTCTTACGCCTGCATTGGGCCTAAATTAGATCCGGAAATCAACACTTAAATATAGTTCTTACGTCAACTGCACGATGAACCATTTACGGAGGACCTTATCACGCCAGTCTTGCGTCTCCTCAGACGAAGACAACAACATTAATGATGGCACAGCAGCATCAGACGGCATCCCAAAACCTAAAGCTTTCCTTGACATTTTCACGGTTTCAACTCCTTCTGAAAACTTTGTGAATAACATTAGTCAACACGAACTGACACCTGTCGGGAGTGTAGCAGTCCTCACTTCCGGTGGAACAGAAAGTGACGTCACCGAGTATGAGGAGCGTCCTGCTCCGCCATCTTTCCTGGCCTTCTCCATTGTGAGCTCCGTGTTCCTCAACCCGCTGTTTGGCGGCATCGGCATTTATCTCTCATGTAAGTAATCCCTGGTAAGCCTAAATCCCGTGCTGGCCCCAGCTCCTCCTCGGACGCGACCGAGCGATACCACTGGTATCAAGCTGGCCCCAACTCATCCCCGGACGCAACTGAGCGACACCACTGTGTGGCTAGGGAAAAACCCTTCCACATCAATGAGGACGTAAAAATGAGGTGAGACGTCAGTTTCAGTACTTGGTATCTTTTATTAATAATAATATTAATATCAGAGTACCAGTCACTAGGGCTCAGTATATAAGTTACTGATGGTTGCAAGATGATGAGTGATTTCCTCCTCCATCTGACCGGGGTATAAGTACAGGTGCCCGGCAGGTGGAGGGGGTGCCCATGTGACCGGAAGTAGATGTAACAGTGGTTTTCATTGGATAATATACATTTGACATTTGATTGGATAATTATATATTCATGGCTTTAACATGTGGTGTGCGCTGGACCGCGGGTGGGGAGCCTGGGTCCAGTGCATTATGGGTAATGGATTACATAATAAGTAGCATGCACACATGGGGGCTTTGTCGCCTGCCTCCAGTGTGGCCTCCAGCCGGCTCAAGTGGCTTTGGCGGTGCCACACTGATTAAGGGTGTCCAGCTTTATAGCTTTGTTTATGTGTAGACAGTTAATCCTTGGGGTCAACATATTGTGTATAGGTGGCCGGTCAGTGCCTTGTCGTCTGGAGGGGCTGACCGTTACCTATTGTCCCTGGGATAAGGGTCTGCTTGTGATCTATGGATTAGTTATGTATGGGGGTTAGTTTGGCTTGGCTTAGTGAGAAATAGGTATGTCTGACGTCTGGGTGTACTTTGATGGACATATGGATTTGAAAATATGTATAAAGTATTGTGCGTATTACAAATAATGATAAATATGAATATTAATAATCATAAATCATAATTATGACGTAATATGACGTAATCTGACGTAATACAATTGATGAAGGTATAATAAGGGGTTTTGTGGCGTGACAGCACCCCCCAATACAACTCCTGCACGCCCTCGTGCAGGCCGAGAAGTAGTAGAGGAAGAGTTATGTCACGCTTCAAAAGTATTTGTATGAACATTTTTTTTGTATTTTATGATTTTTGTATCTATCTATCTTATACATTTGACTATGACTAGGTTCTTAATCACATTTTCTAGGTAGTACAGTGTTTTATACATACATGTTATGCAGTGGTAATAATAATATTTCTATGGTAACGTACTGGTACTATATGTCTCGCTTCCGTTCTATTTATATGATTATACCTTTGGAAGCTTTTAACCTTTACCAATTATTTACATAATACAAGTCGTGGTATAGTGGTAATAGTAATGTGACGTACTGGTTCTATATGTCGCGCTTCCGTCCTAGTCTATAATACAATCAATTCATACGATAGAAATCTGTAAGAAATTCATTTCAATAATAATACAGATGTACTAAGCGTTTACATAGGCCATGTGTAATACTTAGTATGGTATGATAGTACATGTATAACAATAGGTTTTGAGCAGTGTATTTTGTTTATGCGATGATCTTTGGCAATACTTGATCTTTGATATTCATTCTCAATGTCGAGGGGCAATGGAGGAAGTTCGTTCTGAGTTATCACCTTCTATAATAAATTTTTATGTTTCATTTCCTGTCTCACTCTTTTTCATAACAATGGCTGTCAATAGTTCGGTAGTGGTCATGTCTTTTGGGTTTTTGATAAGTGACGTAGTGTTGTCACAGTCGGGGTCAATGTCAATGTTGTCTTGGGTTTCAGTCGGATGTAGGGATGTAGTCATTTCAATAGTTTTAAGGGTTAATCCTGTGGTGGTTGTGTCGTCTTTCAGGGCCGGTATGATAGAAAACCGTGCCGCTAGGGGTAGTATGATGTGGTTGGGTAGATAGTATGACTTCTGTTTTCCGTTGATGTTGAATGATATGGGGCCGTTCCATGTCATGTTTATGCGTGGGTATGGGCATGACCGGGCTGAGATGGCCGTCAGGGTTGGTATGAATTCATTAACAATAGAGTCACGTTCGTAGGGTAGGGATAGTAGTGGTATGGTGTGGTTGACGTGTCCTTGGTAAATTTTGAGAGTAATAGTAGGATTGGTCTTATGTCCAGAGTTTGTCATTCCAAAGTGACGTGCAATCTTGTTTTTACACTTGAAGATGGTTTTGATAACAGCGTATACGATTAAAGCTACGAATATTAGGGTAAAAATGTTATGGGCATCAACGTATTGATCTAGATTGATAGTGTGGTTTTCTTTGGTTTCACTCTGGGGGATGGGGTTAATAAATTTCCAAGAAATGTTGTTGGGTCGAGCACTAACGGTTGGGATGGTCGAGAATAGTGCTTTTCCTTTGGATACATATAATAAGTAGAAGAATCCTACGGCATTTAGAATGCAAGTGACTGGCACTATATAGTTCCATACAGGGCTAGCGAAGAAGCTAGCTATGTTCTTTTGTATCGGTGTGTCCTGGATGGGTCGGTCTAAGATGTCTGCTGCGTTGGTGGCTTCTATTAGGATATTCCTGGTGAAGGGTTCCAGGTCCAATGTAATGTCTGATGATAACTTGCTGATGTTTGTCATAGATCTGATGATAGCTTGTGTATGTAGATGTGGTATGTGTATTGGGTCGTGGTGTAGTGATGATGCTGTGATGTTGAGATTGTTTGTGAGTGCGAGTAGTATGGGTGTATTGGCCGCGTGCATTAGAAAATGTGTTGAAGAAGATTCGTTACAAGGAATTTTGGTGTTTGGGAGGTACAATGAGTCAAACTGTAAGTGGCACATACATGGGACACCAATAACTGCGTAGGCCGAAGCTTTCTTAGTAGTTGGTGTCATGTGCTGGCAGATGACGTGGTAGTACTCCCTGTTAGTAGTTACTAAATATTTGTCTTTACCAATAGCTATAGCACGGGTTTGTATGGGTCTCAGAGGGTGTACTTGAAATGTGCAGAGTCTGGCTATGTCTGCCTGGTTACCTTTAAAGGCCGCCATGAGGCAGGTTGGCTGGTCACTGCGTATTCTAGGCATGGTCCTAGCGCATACTTTCAGTATCGAGCCTTGGCACGTAAGCAGATCTGCGTTTGTCATCTCTAAGTACAATGTCTCTGCCTCGTTGACGGCGAGGTAAGTTTTGTCAGTGTGTAATAGGGTAGATCCAGAACTTGTCGTATTTTCGGTGTTAATGGGGACATGAGTTGTAATTACTTGATATAAGTTAAATGCTGCGTCTGTGGCAGAAATGATAACATTAATATGAATGTATAGGTGAGTTTTGGAATAGGTGTAAAGTGCAACTGGTTGTGAGTAGTAATATGCGGTGTCAATAATGGTTACCTCGGATCCTGGGTTCCTAATTTTGAGTTGTGTGTCTAAGGTGGCTAGCTTGAGGGCTAGTTCTGTGGGTTGGATCATATCCGGTGCTAATATTCCAGTGGACAATAATCTGAGAGAATTTTCCACCTTGTATAACCCTTGTTGGTAGGCGATCCTGGTCATTAGGACAATTACCTGAGCCGATATGATGGCTGACTGGGTAATCCTACGATCCTGGTCGGCTTGGATGGAGGTTAGGGTTGTGGAGAAATCATCAGACCACGAGTCTATGGCTTCGGTAATATTAAGTAGGGATTCCTGTACAACGTCCTGTTGTTTTATATAAGTGTCTAGAAACTGCTGGTGTTGCTGGGTGACGTCATGTAATCCTTGTGCAGTTTTAACATTGACGTCGGCCAGTGTACCAATTCTAGCATCTAGGTGATGTATGACGTTGATGATAGAATCCATGTCTCTAGTAGTTGCCAGGCCAAAGATGGATTTAAAGAGCTCCCCGAAGAATCCTAGGATAGCTCTCTTTGGCCTGTTAGTAATAGGATCCGAGAGGAAGTGTGCAATGTTCTTTAGAGTCTTAATAATGTTAATATCTACGTTTTGTAGTAGTCGGTCGAGGTCAGCAGCTTGTTGTAACATCTTGGCGTCATGGCTGTCATGGGGTCCTAGTGAAGTTAGTTGAAGAGTCCTGATGGTGTTGTAAATGAGTGGCTTCGGACGAGGAGCCATTGGGATGTTGTAGGGGATGGCCAGTATGACCTCGTGTAGGTCATGACCGGTGATGATTTGTCCCGGCAGCTGTTCATAGATGAGGCCGATATTTTGCCTCACTATTGGTTGTGCTGCCGTGTAAATGATGTGTGTGATGATTAATAGGAGGTAGAGTGTATACCTCATGATTCCCGAGTTGTTGGGATTTGATAGTAATAATAGTAGTAGTCGATCGTTTGTAGTAGTAATAGTTGATAGTTGATAGTTGGTGAAGGATGAGTGTAAGTGCGCAGTACTGGCGGGGATCTACCAAATTAACTGTGGGCTGCTCCTGACTGAATCGATGTGTGTAGGGGTGTGGTCACTGGGTGACTGTGGAAAGATGGGGGGGTGTGTGGGAACTTATACCCTTTGGTCTGGGTACAGGGTGGTGGCTATGTCACCCTGCCATGTTGGTCGTTATCACACTCCCATAAGTGGAGCTTTTGTTTGCGCGCTCCAGTGGTGGCGCCATCCAGGGCTCAGATTGCGGTCATCCTCCTGGTGTTGTTGACACCTGCGATGCATGCGGGCGGCCGCCTGCATACACCGCTTTTCCACTGGTCTATGGGGGGGGGGTTAATAAGAGTGCGCAAACTGTCCTTTCATGTCGGATTTTGACATGTTGATAATAGTTCTATTTGAAGTGTCAGTTTGTTAAAGGAGCAGCAATAATATGGAGTCGCCCTGCCACTTACTTGTGTGGTGAAATGGGTATAGATGGATAATAATAATAATAGTAATAATTGATGAAGCTTGTGCGCTTTATGGTGATAAATACTGTATTTCCAGTATTTCTTTTGATGATCGGTGTGTAAGTCGTGATTCTTTGTGAATCATTATAATAGTAGTAGTGATAATAGTAGTCGTAGTAGTCAGTGTTGTTCCTTTTGATATTAAAGTTGATAATATATGACAGTTGATGTCTCTTTGTAATAGTAGCGATGATATAGTGAGCTTTTTGTTGTTTATGTAATATAGGTGATAACTCTTTTCCTCTTATATATTCTATAGTTTATATTATGGTTTTAGTCCTACCGGTGTCCTCCTCTTGACCTTGGAGTGGGCCGGCTTTGCTTTATATATATTTTTGGTTTGTAGAAGCGCTGGTCTCGCTTTATATGAATCTCCGTCTTTCTTCCATAGTTTGGTTATGAGGTCCTCGTTCGGGTCAATGAGTCTGTGTATGAAGTCATTGTTTCTCACGTGACGTACGAGTTTCAGTCTGTCTACATGGACTGGGTTTTTCATTGTTTTCATTGTGATGACAGATTTGAGGAGGACAGATGTTTTTGAGACGAATTTGCACACTATGTATGGACCAGAGTACACCTTCTGAAGTTTCAAACATTTTGTTCTATCCATCAGTCGGGGTACCTTGACATACACTAGTGATTCTTTCTGCACCTTTGTAGGTTTTGCCTTTTTGTCGTGTTGTTGTCTCATTTGTTCTGTCCTCTTTTCGATGTTTTCAATGACCTGGTTGTATGTGTAGTCTATTCACTTTAATTTGTCAATGATGTGGAGATTTAGACTTTTCTCTTCTTCCTGATTGAGTTTGTTGTCTATTATGGTGTTTGGATTCCTTCCCTTCATAATGAAGAACGGTGTGAAGGCAGTGGTGGCGGACTCTGTGTTGTTGATGGAGAACACGAGGTGTGGTAGGAATACATCCCATGTGTCCTGGTGTTCCTCACAGTAGGCCCGTATGCCTTCAGACAGCGTCTTCACATATCTTTCAGCCTGGCCATTCGATTTTGGTCTATAGGCCGAGCTGAAGACATGTTTTATGTTGAGGGAAGATGTCATGTTTCTGAATTTTGAATTTTTATATGACGTTCCATTGTCTGACTGGAGGTATGTTGGTATACCCTCGGCCAGAACAACCTTCTCTATGAATTCTGCGGTAGTTGTTTCCGCGTCCAATGATGTAGTAGGGTAAGCTATGCAGAATTTAGAGAACCTGTCGACCACTACCTGAATGTATACATTCTTTCCTGGTGTTGGTGGTAGTGGGCCTATGGCATCTATGTGGACAAACTGGAATGGGTAAGAAGGGGTACTATGGGCCGTCATTGGCAGGTTGTTGGTTAGGTTCATCTTTTTGGCTTTCAAACAGACGTGGCAGGTCGCTGTGAATTTCTGGACGTCGGCCGCCATGCTTTTCCAATATACTTTGGGAAGCATGGTCGACAGCATTCTTTGTGCGCCAGCGTGTCCTGCCATTGGGAGGTCGTGAAAAAGCTTCAAGATGGGAAGTCTCATGTCATCTGGGATGACAGGTTGGAATGAGAATTCCTTGTGTTTCTTCCATAGTACCGTGTTGATATGGACCAAGATATCATTCAGCATGATGTGATCATCAGCTATTCTGATAAATTGCTCCGTCTCCTTCTTGTTTTTGTCATTGGGTACCTGTCCGTTCTCTAAATACATGATGATAGCTTTCGTATGTAAATTGTATCTTTGTTCTCTTTTGAGGTTGAGGATGGAGATCTGTGGGTCGGAGAGGCTTTCTATCATTTCAATCAGATGATTAGTCTGATTGGCCAAGTGTTTTGCCATGTCTGTGGCGTCTCTTCTAGGCTTCTCATTTTTCTTCTTCGTTTTTGGTTTATCTGTGGTTTTCTTAGGTTGCGGTGCCGGGGTGTGGCCTGGGACCGGTCGGGTCGCCGCAACCTGCTCTATTTGTTCTGTTTGAGTTTCTTCTATGAATGTTGATAGGGCTTCTAGGGATGTAGAGGGTACTGTCAGCTGCTGTGGGGCGTGGCCTGGGACCGGTCGTGCAGCTGAGTCCACTTCCTGTTGTACTGAGGCCACTATGGCTGCTAACAGTCCCTTGTATTCTGTTTGTGGAAGCCCAAAATGATGTAATTTGGTACTTGGGATGTCAGGATTTGCTCTCAGGTTGGGGGTCAATCGTTTTACTTCTTCTATGTCTTCTGTGTTTTCCTCCATACATTCACAATAGAAGTGATGGGTGGAGCTTCTCTTCAGGATTGATTTGGGTAGTCGTTTTGGTAGCGTCAATGGTGGTTCGTCTTCTTTGAATTTCTGTGTGTGTATGTCATCCTCAAACATAATTCTATGTTGTACCCTTATGGCTTTGGGTTTTGGTGGAGGATCTGTCATTGGTGTGTTGTCTAGTGGGTAGTCTCGTCTTGACATAACGTCTGATGGTATATTTAATTTGCCTCTTATGTGTCTGATATTAAATTGAAATTGTTGAATTTTGAGTGCCCACCTTGCCCACATGTTTTTGTTATCTGATTTTGTCAACATGTGGATGAGGGCTTGGTGGTCAGTATATAACTCGAATGGTCTTCCTTCTAGGTAGTGTCTGAAGTACTCTATTGCAAATACTACTCCCAATAGTTCTCTTTGGGTGGCACCATAATTCCTTTCGTGGTCATGGAGTGCTCTGCCCGCAAAGGCTACTGGTCGTAGAACGCCGTCTTTTTCCTGGGAAAGAGTAGCTCCCAGGGCTGTACCAGATGCATCTGTTGTAAGATGGAACTGTTTGTTGTAGTCTGGATACAGCAAGATGACGTCATTGCATATCGAGTCCTTCAGGGTCTGAAATGCAGTCTCACATTCTTTTGTCCAAACAAATTTGTTCCCATTTTTGAGTAGGTTGAATAGAGGTCGACCAATTTCACTGAACCCTTTGATGAATTTCCTATAGAATTGGGCGAGTCCAGTGAATGACCGTACCTCTTTTGCGGTCTTCGGTGTGGGGAATGTCTGGATCTTGTGGACTTTGTCTGGGGATGGTTTGATACCGTCAGTGGTGACTTTCATTCCTAGGAAGTCTAGTTCCTCTAGGAAGAACTCGCACTTGGTTTTCTTCAGCTTTAGTTTGCCATTTCTTAGTGCTTCGAATATGTTTCTTAAATCAATGAAATGTTGGTCTATGGTAGGTGATAAACACAAGATGTCGTCTAAGTATGGGATTGCACATTTGTACTGCAGGTTCTGTAGGATCAAGTTGACTACAGCTTGGAAAGCCTGAGCACTGCTGGCGAGTCCCATGGGCATGGTCTTGTATCTATACTTTTTGGTCCTAGTGAGAAAGGCTGTGATGTCTCTGTCGTCCTCTCTAATTGGTATCTGGAAGTACCCTTGTTGGGCATCCATTTTAGAGAACACGGCAGGTCGCATTTCACCAATCATTTCTAGGCTGTCGTCTGCTCGTGGTGATGTCAAAGCTTGGTTGATGGATTGGGAATTCACGTATCTTAAATCTGTCACTAATCTGTAACCCTGCCCGTTCTTTTTCTCTACAAGAAAACTTCTGGATGACCAGGGACCCGTTTTGGTTTCCTCCAGAATGTCCTGCTTTACCAGCTTCTGACATTCAATTTCAAGTCGTTCAGCTTTGTGCGGGGCCATTCTGAATGGGTAGAACTGTAAGGGTTTGGCGTCTGGGATCAGGTTGATTTTATGGGTGTACAGATGGGTTCTTCCAATCATATTGTCTTTTCCCACGAATATGTCGTCGTATTCTTCAATTAATTGGCAAAATGTTGTGAATTGATCTTCTGTGAGGCAGTCTGGTTTTTGGAAGACGTGTGATTTTTCTTTTTCTGGTTCTATGTCTATGTCCTTCCCTATGTACATGTCTTTGTCTATGTCCTGTTCGTCGTGACCTGTCATATCTTGTACCATATTTATATGATCTTCGTCGTCTGACATGGATTGATCCATGTCAGAGTCAGAATACTCTGAGTATGTTGGAGTTGGTACATAGAATGTTTTGTCTGACCCTGTTGATGATGCACTGTCACTGATAGTAGAGTTGTTGTCTATGTCTATGTCTATGTCTGTCTCCTCGGGTTGTGTGTCCTCGTAGCCTGTCGATAATATATGATTTTCTTTGTCTATGTCTGTTTTTGTATATAAGGCTACGATTTCACCCTTCTGGATTTTACAGATTCTAGATGTGATATTCAATAATATCAGTGGGTGTCTGTCTCTTTGGTCAGGTGTCACGACTGAACGTTGTACGATGTAATTTGGAAGTTTGTCTGATCTGTCAAAATTGTCTGTTATACCATTGATTTGACTGACTGAGTGGTAGCATGTGACTTGGCCTGTTATGGCCATTTCGGAAAATGGAGGTATCGAAATGGCTCTCACTGCCCTGATTGGTTGAGATTTTGGAGTTGGGTCAGTGGAGTAATTGATTTTGCTTTTAGTCTTTGATAGAAAGTCTGTTCCCAGTATGATTGGTGAGGAACAATTTGGAAGAATTGCAAATTGATGACTGAATGTTTTGCCTTGAATTTTGAATTTGATTTTGATAGCTCTTTTGATGTGACACAATGCTCCATCGGCAAGATAAACTTTGGACCTGATTCGTGAAAACTCATGAGGAACTAGTTTCGATAGAGTGGAGGCTAGACCCTCTCTCATGCAAGAGACGGTGGCTCCTGTGTCTACTAGACTGGGGATGTTGGTATCTTTGAATTGTAGATCTATATTGCCATTGACCATGTTGATAAACAAAACACTCTGCTCACCTTCTTCCATGTGTAGGTCGGGGAGTGGTGGGGGGACGACTTCCAGAGTAGCTTGGACGTCGGCAGGTTTCCCGCGCACTGGTGCAGCGTTGTGGATTGTCTGTGGGTCATGTGGCGTGATGTCGATGGGCGATGCTGTGTCTTCTGTGTTGGGGACAGTTTTGTCATCCTGATGAGGCCTATCCATAGGATGACAATCTAGTTTCCCGTCGTCTTGGTGAGGTCGTTCATCATGCTGACGAGCTGTGCCATGGTGTACTGTGGAGTGGGGTTTTGTGGCGTTGGTTGAAGTTGTAGTTGTTGTTGTTGTTGTGGCCATTGTTGTTGTTGTTGTTGTGGCCATTGTTGTTGTTGTTGTGGTGGCTGCCATGATTGCTGTTGTGGCTGCCACCGTTGTTGTTGTTGTTGGCTCTGGATGAGTTTGAAGTGATGTGGGGGTAGGGAACCCGTTTGAAGAAGGGTTATGATGTCTTTGGGTCCCCCTTTGAATCGGTGGGTGGGAGGGATGAGGCCCATTGAACGTGCCTTCCTTATGTTGTCGACGTAGTTGATGTCGAAGTCCTCTCTCCTCCCCCTATAGTTGGGTGGTAATGCAAAGTCAGTTGGTGGAGATTGGTGTGTAGGTGTAGCTGCTTGTTTGTGGTAGGTGGGTTTTGGTTTACCACCCCCCATAGCAGCTACTGTATGTTCGGTCTCCATTACTTCCTGTTGCTTCTGAAGAAGGTCTCTCAGTTTCTCATTCTCCCTATCCTTCTCCCTTAACTGAGCAGCTATGACTGGGTCTAGGGTGTTGCTGGATAGGGATGATACCTTATGTGTGGAGGTCTTCTTATAAAGGTACGCACACCTGAGTGCTCTGCAGAGGGAGGCCCATGTAGTAGGACTTTCCGCCCTGATCGCCTCTCGGTAGTCCTCGTTTAATACTGTGGCTACCTGGATGATGGCAGCTTCTATGTCCACCCCCTTGTTTTGGAAGTGGGTGTTGGCGTCCTTTAGCCATTCTTCCATGGTGTGTAGGGTGGGGTCAAATTGGGACAGTGTCAATAGCTTGATGTCATTTTCGACATCCTTGAAGTGATGAATAAGTCCCTTCTTTATGAGATCGTAATCATCCTGTATGCTAGTGGGCTGCATACTGTACCACTCGTACGCTGGTCCAGTTAAATAGACTGCGCAAGTGACGTGGATGGGGTGATCTTCTTGAGGGTATTTAAGTCTAACAAAACGTTCTAGGTCTGTGAACCACTTTCTGGTGCTCATCTTAATGTCTGGTTTTGAGAACTTGGTTGGTTCACGGATGGTGTACTTGTTAGCTTTTGAAATGGCGCTAGCCAGGTCGCTAATCGACTTGACATTTCTATAGTCTGCGAGATCGGCTTTAAGTCTTTCTAGCTCTGCCTTGTGGGCCACTAGTTGTTCGTCTAATTTTCTTGATATCCTATCGTCTAGTTCTCGTTGTCTTTCTACCTCTACCTGATCGTCTCCGGCCATGTTGACAATGGGTTCAACACGAATGGGAGAGGTGGGTGGGGTAGCTATGTCTATAGGTATAATAGGTACAGTGTCTATAAGTGTTGGTTTAGAATGTCTTACTATGTCCTTGTAGATGCAGGAGGTGGGCTTGGTGATGTGCTTGTTGTTGCTTGGTCCTTTCCTCCTGGTGGGTTGTAGACCTGATGTTGGTGCTGGTCCCTGGCTCCTAGTGTGCCTCCGTGATGATAGGTCACTGAGGGACTGGTGTCTCTGCATTAAAAAATTTCTTCATGGTCGCAGGTAGCTGAAGGTTGCCCGGTTCTCTACCACTCTGTGGCTAGGGAAAAACCCTTCCACATCAATGAGGGCGTAAAAATGAGGTGAGACGTCAGTTTCAGTACTTGGTATCTTTTATTAATAATAATATTAATATCAGAGTACCAGTCACTAGGGCTCAGTATATAAGTTACTGATGGTTGCAAGATGATGAGTGATTTCCTCCTCCATCTGACCGGGGTATAAGTACAGGTGCCCGGCAGGTGGAGGGGGTGCCCATGTGACCGGAAGTAGATGTAACAGTGGTTTTCATTGGATAATATACATTTGACATTTGATTGGATAATTATATATTCATGGCTTTAACATGTGGTGTGCGCTGGACCGCGGGTGGGGAGCCTGGGTCCAGTGCATTATGGGTAATGGATTACATAATAAGTAGCATGCACACATGGGGGCTTTGTCGCCTGCCTCCAGTGTGGCCTCCAGCCGGCTCAAGTGGCTTTGGCGGTGCCACACTGATTAAGGGTGTCCAGCTTTATAGCTTTGTTTATGTGTAGACAGTTAATCCTTGGGGTCAACATATTGTGTATAGGTGGCCGGTCAGTGCCTTGTCGTCTGGAGGGGCTGACCGTTACCTATTGTCCCTGGGATAAGGGTCTGCTTGTGATCTATGGATTAGTTATGTATGGGGGTTAGTTTGGCTTGGCTTAGTGAGAAATAGGTATGTCTGACGTCTGGGTGTACTTTGATGGACATATGGATTTGAAAATATGTATAAAGTATTGTGCGTATTACAAATAATAATAAATATGAATATTAATAATCATAAATCATAATTATGACGTAATATGACGTAATCTGACGTAATACAATTGATGAAGGTATAATAAGGGGTTTTGTGGCGTGACAACTGCTACCAAGCTGGCTGCAACTTGTCCCCGGACGCGCCCGGGCAACATCGCTGGTACCTCAGGGGCCATAACTGCATCACCACCCCCGTATAATGGGGGGACCCTTCCACGATATCCATATTTTTAATATTACAGCACCAAGCGCACCAGAACTACTTTTGCCAGCTGTGGCCAGCTTGCACTGGTGTCTGAGGGGCCATAACCGCATCACTTCCCATGTATGTTGGGGGGATTCTACCGTGCTAACATATGATAACGCTGGGAAACAGAGGTCGAGTAGGGGGCCAGCTTAGTCTAAGACCATCTCCCAGTTTATTTCTGTACTTGATGTTCTCACTTGCGTCATGGCCAAGTTTGGGAACTGTTATAGCATGTAGATATATTGTGCCCTATTGTGATCACACTATTGTCATTCTGCAGCTTGGAGATCTACACCGATCCTAAACAATTGTTGGTATATAAATGTGATCACTTCCACTTCTTACTGGACCTTCTCTCCGACACATGATTAGTTCAAGCTGACAAGATAGAGAGCTCTGGTTCAAGCAGTTGTGTCCCCAAACTGTACAGCCTTATCATGTGTACACTCCACACCCTGCCCCTAGTGTGACCCCCCAGGACAGCGCTGTTTGCAGGCTTCACTGCAGTAACACAGCCGCACGTTGTTGTAGATGAACCTCTTGAGTTTGCCCAAGGTCTGTCCGCCGTCCAGGTAGCAGCCCACGAGCAGCACGACCAGACAGATGAGGAGCAGCACGGTGGGCAGCAGCACACTGACCAGGGCCGCCGTGTACGTGAACCGCAGCTTCTCCACCACCAGGCGGGGCTCCTGGCCGTTAGCCGAGCACGGCCACGTAGCAGGCAGTCTGGTGCTGTTCCAGCGGTCCACGATGTCCCTGATCGCCTCCTCAGTCTTCTTAATAGATGAGCCACATCTCCAGTACGAACACGGCTGGAGAGAACAAGGCATTGACAATGGTCAACCAAAATCTATTAAAACTAAGCGTTTCTTCACAAGTTGGGCCCTGGGCCATATTTAACCCTTTAAGGGCCGCACAATGGTTTAATGTGCCCCTGTGGTCATGATGCATGAATGCAGCCCTGAGTCTACTCATGCACAAGGGCTGCATTCATGCCACTAACTAATCCATGTTTTTAAAACCCACGGGAATAGGGCTGTTTTTCTACCAGGAATGTACTAGAAATGTGTAAAGGGGGCCATATTTTCCGAGAAATTCCATGAAAATCAGAAGAAGGGGGATCTATATTTTACCATTAATTCATGACAATGAAAACTGGCTATGAAAACAGAGAAAAGGGGCCGCTTTTGGGGCTCAAATGCCCATGAGCTCAAGGAAAGTGGGGTAGATGAGTACAAACGTCCGTGTTTTGCTAAAATAGGGGGTGTTTTAGGGGCCTCAAACTCAAGGGAATGGGGTACTTTTTTATCCAAAATATCCGTTGGAGTATTTTCGAAAATTCTCAACGTGGATGGTGTCAATGAGCCTGTTGAATGCAGGGACCGGGATCACCAGTCAGAGCCATATTGACTAGAGTGGCACATGTCAAATACGTTTACCAGTTCAATGTCTTTCTGCAATTATTACACCTCTGGCTTGGGCATTGCCAGTACTCATTGGCCTAAATATGGCCTAGTGATCTCATCGTACATGGAGGTTTTTACTCCTGCCAGCGAAGAGAGAAGTGCACATTATAAATGATTATGTGATCACGTGAGGTTCAACTAAGACGCACATCTATTTAGGTGTGCTAGTATTTAATTAAGCAATCCAATTACCCGAGTTTTCGCTTGCCCTACCTGTCTTTCCTTTTGTGTGGCTATGTCCTCGTAGACGGTGCCGGTCACCATACCGCCGTCAGGCCGCGCGTACCGCACCTCTATCTGCAGGCACGGCACGCTGTTCTCAGATGCAGATCGGCCATGAGTATAACTTGTAAAAGTGAAAGTAAAGGACATTGATCTCACTCCAATCCTCTTGAGGAAGTGCCATAAGCAATCACTTTTACAGAGTAGTGGTGGAAAGCTGAATTTATTTTGAACATGCAAATACTTAACCTAGATATTAACATTACGTCACAAGTAAAGGGAAGGTGGTGGTAATTATCCAAGCCCCAGCAACATGTTCGTATCTTTACCAAAATCCAAGGCGACCAAACCGGAAATTCGACTGTCATTTGTGTAATTTGTGTAACATACCATATTGTCCCAAGTTATGGTGGGTGAAAAGCAATACGATGTGCCTAAAGCAATACTCACATACACTCTCTTGTCCCGTGGTCTATCACAGCAACGAAAGAACAGGCTGATGTTATGTTGAAGTCTTTCCCCTCTCGGTATGGCTTCATTACTTCAACACCGGTGATAATGAGTATGACAATCGAGATTGCACCAACAATAAGTGACAATGTGATCATGTACACACCAGTACTCCCACCCATCATTAAGCCTTGGTTATGGCCTGGCGGTTCAGGACGAGATGTGTGGAATGCTGGAATCCTACAGTGTGTAGTATTTATACCAGTGCGGGCTACAGGTCAGAGGGATATACCCTACTTGTTTCTGTATGCAACCCCATAACTCATTACACTTTTAAACTAGAGTAGCACACATAACCAAAAACTGATGTGCTTCAGTTAACATGGTCAGAAAATCCAGGTTATATCTATGTTGGATTGCAAATTTCATTTTTATATTTTAAGCATGAAAGTACAGTGTTGACGGATTGTCTCCGTTGACATTGAGAAAGGCCCTGCTTTGTTAAGCTAAACGTTTTACCTGAAACATACTTTCTTTTTCTTGGCCAACTAACATTGGCCTACTCTATTAAGATGACACTGTAATTAATCAAGATGATGAAAATGTCAAAAGAAGCTGAAAGTAGATCCACATCCTTTTTTAACTCTTAGTAAGTTCGTCTTACTTGCTATCGTTCAGCGCTCTATCGTCAATAGCAGTAGTAAAATAGGACAATCAAGGAATACAAGTATCATTCAAATCCAATAGATCTTATTAGACCTTACAATGCCTCAGTACTGTAGTGGGCCACATTTGTGTCTAGTGGCCAGCATTTTCTGAATACTATTTGACTGTATAAAGAGGACACAAGTGACCTTGCCTTCCTTATAGGATAACTGTGCTGGTTGAGCGGTTAAGCTAGGTCGACGTACTGTAAACAGGTCTGTGAGGGAATGCACAACGTTATTGTATCTATATAGTTAGGTATTACGAAGGTAAGGGTGACATAATCAGTGTTAACGGGTGTTAAGCAGATAACAAAGATTCAAAAAGATGTTATCAGCCATCAAAGAGACTCTTTTATCATACTGAAAAGGGCAAAGTAGGTTTTGGTGGATTAGTTATACGCCCTTGATAAGCTGCAACGAATGGGTTACTGCAATGTTAAAGTGACATGGTCCAATTCTTCCATATTTTAAATCATACATAAATGTCCTCCAAATGTCACATTTGGAGGATAGGTGACAATAAAATGTCCTCTAAGGGCAATAAGAGCCAACATAGAGGGTCCATGTGGCCCAGGTATAGTCTAGGGATTTATAGCATGCACTCCAAATATAATGAATTGACCTATAATCTAATAGTTAGTCAGATGCTGAGCTGAATTCTAGGGGATGGGATTGAATAAAGTAAGTAGCACATGAAATGACCATAGGGAATGTTTGCTTCATCTTCAACTAAATTATTTTTTGGGTCCTATTGACCGGACCATGGCAGTTAAACCCCATTAAATATTACCATACCAGACAAGCATTACATGAAGATACACGCCAAATAATACCCTGTTTTCTCCTTTAATTCAGGTCGTTCCAAAAAGGCTATGACCAAAGGTGACCGACACTCTGCACGCACACTAGGACGCGGTGCGGTGGCTGTGTGTGTTGTGGGACTCTGCGTCACCCTGACTGTCATCGTCCTGCTTGCTAAATACTCTGGTGGCAGAAGGTGACAGGACAGCCACAAGGGATCACCAAATACTCTGTGGCAGAAGGTGACAGGACAGCAACAAGGGATCACCAAATACTCTGTGGCAGAAGGTGACAGGACAGCCACAAGGGATCACCAAATACTCTGTGGCAGAAGGTGACAGGACAGCCACAAGGGATCACCAAATACTCTGTGGCAGAAGGTGACAGGACAGCCACAAGGGATCACCAAATACTCTGTGGCAGAAGGTGACAGGACAGCCACAAGGGATCACCAAATACTCTGTGGCAGAAGGTGACAGGACAGCCACAAGGGATCACCAAATACTCTGTGGCAGAAGGTGACAGGACAGCAACAAGGGATCACCAAATACTCTGTGGCAGAAGGTGACAGGACAGCAACAAGGGATCACCAAATACTCTGTGGCAGAAGGTGACAGGACAGCAACAAGGGATCACCAAATACTCTGTGGCAGAAGGTGACAGGACAGCCACAAGGGATCACCAAATACTCTGTGGCAGAAGGTGACAGGACAGCAACAAGGGATCACCAAATACTCTGTGGCAGAAGGTGACAGGACAGCCACAAGGGATCACCAAATACTCTGTGGCAGAAGGTGACAGGACAGCCACAAGGGATCACCAAATACTCTGTGGCAGAAGGTGACAGGACAGCCACAAGGGATCACCAAATACTCTGTGGCAGAAGGTGACAGGACAGCAACAAGGGATCACCAAATACTCTGTGGCAGAAGGTGACAGGACAGCAAGAAGGGATCACCAAATACTCTGTGGCAGAAGGTGACAGGACAGCAACAAGGGATCACCAAATACTCTGTGGCAGAAGGTGACAGGACAGCCACAAGGGATCACCAAATACTCTGTGGCAGAAGGTGACAGGACAGCAACAAGGGATCACCAAATACTCTGTGGCAGAAGGTGACAGGACAGCCACAAGGGATCACCAAATACTCTGTGGCAGAAGGTGACAGGACAGCCACAAGGGATCACCAAATACTCTGTGGCAGAAGGTGACAGGACAGCCACAAGGGATCACCAAATACTCTGTGGCAGAAGGTGACAGGACAGCCACAAGGGATCACCAAATACTCTGTGGCAGAAGGTGACAGGACAGCCACAAGGGATCACCAAATACTCTGTGGCAGAAGGTGACAGGACAGCCACAAGGGATCACCAAATACTCTGTGGCAGAAGGTGACAGGACAGCAACAAGGGATCACCAAATACTCTGTGGCAGAAGGTGACAGGACAGCAACAAGGGATCACCAAATACTCTGTGGCAGAAGGTGACAGGACAGCCACAAGGGATCACCAAATACTCTGTGGCAGAAGGTGACAGGACAGCCACAAGGGATCACCAAATACTCTGTGGCAGAAGGTGACAGGACAGCCACAAGGGATCACCAAATACTCTGTGGCAGAAGGTGACAGGACAGCCACAAGGGATCACCAAATATTCTGTGGCAGAAGGTGACAAGACATCAGTCACCATGCATATGTTAACAAGGGACGAACTAGTGACTAGACGCCACCATTTTACCTGTAGTCTTAAAAAAGACATTTTTCTGGTAATCTTAATGGTTCCTCCCTCTTCTCTAGATGGCGTCTCTGTAAGTCTGCAAGTCTGAATGTCCTTTCTTTTAGTCTTAAGTCCCATCCTTAGAGGTAAATGGCTTTGGTTTCAAAAAAGAAAAATGGAAAAAAAAGAGAAAGAAAAGGGGGGGTGGGGGCAGAGCCCCTGAAATATACACGTGCAGCAATGTTACCATTTACAGTGGTGCCATCTAGAGGATAGGCCTGGAAACTGATTGGCATTACAGGTAAATTAGGCGGTGTTTAGTCACTTGGCTAGTCTGTCCCCACGTGCATATGTAACCTTCTTCTCTCAGAGATTGCCATATTCAGTGGGTGCTGCGTCATGTCATGTGGGCAAGACTTGCTATATCTAAAACAACTTTTAAGTATTATTTATTTATACATTATAATAGAAAGTACTTTGTTATTTTTTCTTCTCTTTGTATGTCTGTGGATATTGTTAACATAATCATCTGGAGATTGTGATAACGAAACCAGCTAGTGGACAGTCATAAAACAGTTTTAAGATCGAATAAAAAATGACACATGATTACTGCAGGTAGTCTCACACTCATGAGTTGTAAATTTGGCATAACTCCCTTTAAAGCTGCTATATAAGCTGGCACACCCAAACCTACATTTCTTCATTTGATTCTCAGATGATTGTAAAATCCTTTCCCTCCTATAATCTGCCATCTATTCTGACAAGAAAGGCTTAATATATGTTAAACAGGTCTTAAATCTCACCCAACATTTATATTCTGGAGGGGTTTGATTATTTAGTGATGATAAAAGCCATTGGGTGGTAGACAGGAGTAGACAGGAGCCTGAGAGTCGTCCATTGCTAAACTCACACAGTTGTGTAGTGCCTGGTGTATCCCTATAGATGGCACTATACCTTGTTGATGTAATCAAGTGCTGAATAGAATACTGGAAGCATTTTATTTTTCCTCATCTACTTCCTTGAATTTAGCACAGTTAAAATATGTTGGGATGCTACCAGTACACTCCAACAAGGAGACTGTTTACAACTATGCAGAAGGTGAACTATCTTTGGTCGTACAGCAGCTTTAGGTATTCCCCAGATACAAGAAATGTAAACGTTACTTAACCTGACACATCTGTAATGGACTTCAATAGTACAACCGCCTGATCTCCAACCTCAGCATTATAATAAAAGCTGTGTTTTAGGAACTTCTGTTTTTATGAACCCTGTGTATATACATGCATAGACAGAGGCTCACGACTGTACAGTCCCTGTACATCTTCACGAGTTGGACCAGGGCCATATCACATGAGGCCGTAGTGTGATGCGACAATAGGTCCAAAGATTGAACTATACAAACTCTGCTGAGTAAGCATTTGCATTTCTTTTTAAATTATTAGGAGATATGTTAAAATCCAATCATCGGTCCTGCAGATAATAAAACAAACGTCTCTTCATGATGACGTCACGGGCCATGGGGAACATCGTATTCAATAGGTGGTGTATAATACCGTATTAATTACAGCATTTCTAGCACTAATCTATAGTAAATTTCCCATGAAATAAGCTGCAGTTGCTGCCGCCACCACCAGGGGGCCACGCCTCTCGCTGTCTCCGTGCTGGAGGTCAGGTCAGCTGATGTCTTATCGACCGGCGCGCGTCACTGAGGGTGCTGGGTGTGTACCTGGCCGTGGTACCTGTCAGTGACCTGCCTGCCGTGTGTGTGCCTGCATGCCTCCTCCAGGGTCTGTCTGCACACCAGGACCAGCACGCGGACTGATACATACCCTGCACCACAGCTACAGTTACAGCACAATAGAGCTGAGTAAGGTAAGGCACCCTCTCCCATGCAGTGGGCACAAAATTCAGTTCCATGTTGAATCAACATTGAATCAACATTGGATCAACATTGGCAACCATCTATCAATGTTGATTCAATGTTCTGTGCCCACTGGGCTGTGTGTTCTACAACTGTGCTGCATGATGGATACCCCCATGTGTTCATGTAGCAGTAGTGTACAGGTGGGCTAGGGTACACTGTGGGCGTTGGTGTGTGGCTTGAAGACAGGATAGTCCAGGATAAGCCTCCTCGACACGTGTGCGACTTTGTGTGTTACTAACATACTTCTCCACACGCTTCTATTTTTATAGAAAGAGCATGATGTGAAAGGTGTACACAGTGTTATGAAGGCATATACTGATTGTATATAAACTGGCCACTATCTATATACACGGAATGTATCATCATAATGTGTGGGTTTGTAGGATGCTCAAGTCTCGACATATTGGTCTTCAATAAGTCGGTTGACTCACTCATCAGCCATGTATCCAACTGAACAGACTTGATTATGCCTTCTGATTTCTGTAGTAATCCTCCTTCAGAAAAACGGCCGATTCAGTAACCAGCCAATTTTTATCTAGAACGGAGGTGGCCGGTTTATAGAGACATGACTGCATATATATGCTGGATTACCGTTTGGCGACAACATTTTTATTTGTGATGTGTGCATATAAAGGGATCGGATCGAGTTTACTGTATACTTGGGAGGGAAATTGAAGAGGTCGGAATAATACAACACACACAGAAAAGTGAGAGTCATTGTCGCTAAAACTACCCTCACCTGAGGGTCAGGCACTGCCTGACTCTCAAGTGAGGGTAGTTTTAGCGACAATGACTCTCACTTTTCTGAGGGTGAAGGTATGTCTGCAGCCGGAACATCAAGAAAGGAAACTGCAATAACAGCATCATCAAAATGGTAATCACAATCTGCAATATTATACCTGGCGATGGAACAGATCAATTACTGCCCTTTAACACGTTGCTGTTGTTGCTCATTGGTTTACAATATGGATGTATTGATGACATGTTATTGTGGAACACCTGCATATAGATGTCTCACCTATGGGTGGTGCCTGCTTACATTGCCCTCCTACTTACCTGATTCCCGGACATGACTTCCCCATCCCTCTTCCCTCTCTCCCTCTCCCTCCCTCCCTCTCCCTCCCTCCCTTTCCCTCCATCTCTCCTCGCTCTTCCCTCCTTCTCCCTCCCCTCCCTCCCTCCATCTCTCCTCGCTCTTCCCTCATTCTCCCTCCCTCCCTCCCTCTCCCTCCATCTCTCCCTCCATCTCTCCTCCGTCTTACCTCCCTCTCCCTTCCTCTCCCTCCTCCCTCCTCCCTCCCTCCCTCCCCTCCCTCCCTCCCTCCCTCCCTCCTCCCTCCCTCCCTCCTCCCTCCCCCTCCCTCCTCCTGCCCCCTCCTCTAGGGCTATACCTCCGTACATCCCATGATCTACCCCCTCATGTCTGCCTCTCTTTGTCTCTCTCTTACCCATCTGTCTTTCGCTCCATCTTCTCTGTCCCGGCACCGTACGTGAATTCCCTGTGTCCTCATAATGCAGGACTTTACCCCCCCCCCCCCCCCAGGTGTGTGCATCATGTATTGATGCCTGCCCCCAGCTGCAGGTACCACGGAGGTACACGCTGTGGGTGTGGGTGACGGTGAGGCATGTGTGTAACAGGTGAGTCGTGTATGTTAATGGATGTATCCCGCACCACCGATACGTCCTCACAGTAAGGCCGTTTTATTATCATAACTTGGATTACGGATCCACTGATGGGAATTTTGGCGTTTTGCAAACATCCAACTTTTTTTCCTCCCGCCCCCAAAATATCTGCTCTGAGCGCCCGTAATCCAACACACAGAGAAGTAAAGGCGTCGCCATGACTCTTTTACTATAATCAACCCTAGTTGACTCTGGTAGCAGAGTCATGATGACTCTGGTGGCGGGGTCACAGCTACTCCAGTCATACCCCTTGCTCCTTGTACAAATTGACTCTCCCTCTTGACTTTATCAGTGCAGAGTCAAGTGCAGTTGACAGCAGAGTCATTTGTAGTTTGACCCTTCATGAAGAGTCAAATAAAAAATGTGTTGACTCTGATCATACCGACTGCCTTTTACATTGTCTCGTACCCCAAAAATTTCGGATTTCATGGGGGCAGTGGTACATCGTAGTTTAATCGGTCTCACCCATGTGTTTACCAATCACATGGTGCCTTGCCATGTATCATCCTTTTACACCTTTACATTCCCTAAATCATCCATTTTACACTGTTAGTTCTGTAAACTGTCTGGTACACGCCAATAGCCTGTAAACTGTGCATACAAAAAACGGCCCTCAGGAGCCAGGAGTATATAGGCACCGCTAATATATAAGGAGCCTAACCTATTTTCTCCTGATTAAACATTACAAAAAAAATAGTAGTTGCACATAAAACCACCTGGTGGGGCAACTATGTCTAAATAGTGTGGTTAATGGATGCCAATGGATAAGCTTTCCAGTTAACTCACCTGGATCAAATGTGATGACAAACTGTACAATACATTCCAAGAACATCAACACTGTAGAGCTTAGTCACCATATTTGTGGGTATGGGAAATAAATATCAGGCTGGGCACTAACTGTGTGAGATATAATGTGTGGCACTGCTTACTACTTCATGTAGATCTGATATTGGCATCTAATATTATATGGCCAAAAGTCTGTAAAAACTTAGCCCTTTCACACAGGGGAAAGTGGTGGACATGACACCATGTCTTGTTATTGGCCTGTCTTGGGCAATGACCTCACCTACTCACTTCTCTCACAGGCCTCACCTGGCCGGCCCACTAATTATATACACCTGTTGCCCCCACTGTACCCTATAAGTACAGGATCCACCTTACCTGCAGGCCACTCATGTATTCAAGTATCGATTTTGACTCCTGCTCTTTTGAGGGGTCAATTGCTATTGACTCTTCAGGAAGGGAGAGTCAAATGAGTTTGACTCTCCTCCACAGGTGTCACGTGGGAGACAAACTGTGACTTTGGCTGTCAGAGTCATGGCGACTCCTTTACTTTTCTTTGTGAAGTTATCAAAAAAGGTGGCCTATAAGTGCTACTAGATATGGAATATTAAATATTAGTACGATGTAACCTAATGAACTAATTTCCATTGGAACACAAAAGGCAGAAACAAATGTATAAATACAAAAGTAATGAATGATTAACAAAAGGGCCTAAGTTTTGCCATGGAAATTGTGATAACATGGGCACCATACATTTAGGCAGATTAGCCGAAAAGATGCTCCCTCAAATGAACATTACACATACAGGGTTCCTCTAGTAGGTACTCTTTGTTAATGAGTACATAGCTGGTACATAGACCAGCTACACCTGTGCATCCTGCAGCCCGGCGGTCACAGCTTCACTCAACACTGGGGGGGGGGGGGGGGGGGGGGGCTGGGGGGTGGAGCCTGGTATTCAACGGACCCCTCCCCCACCCCGACTAAATATTGTGATATTACCTCTATGCTCTATTACAAATTCTCTCCTTGTATTTTGTGATCAACGGACTATCATGAGATACGGGATCGTAAAGGTGTCACGTTTGTTATGCCTCCCTAATATGAAACTCCCGGAAGCACGTGTCCGCTGTACGAGACTTGGCACGTCGTAAACGATTGTCCCAGTGACGTATGAAGAGGGATGGACCCCCCCCCCCCCCCACCCACCCACTTTAATCACAGCGGAGGGGGGGGGGGGGCTCGGATAGATCAGTCACATCTAAAGCAGGATCAGTCACATCTAAAGCAGGTCAAACACTTCTCTTCTATTAGAATTAGAAGAATGTAAACGTGTCAGCATGTATATGCGGCAATGCCATGCTTAAAGCTGTTTGTGCCACTAGACACCTGATGGTCGATAGCAGGGCTGCATGCATGTCACCTGTATAAATTACTATAAATAGATGTTATCTATAAATATAGCAACGTAAGGCCTTATGGATTTGGTAATGGCGTAGTCACTGATTCAGATGTAGACTCATGAGCTGAGAGAAACATAACATAGAAAAACACAACGATTGTATTGACATATTCATGTAATGACTGTTGTCTATGTTGTCCCCGAGAGACACATGTACACAGCTTGTCTGACCACTCAGTACGTATGGATCTGGTCATTCCGTGTGACCTTGGTGTCGTAGATACATAAACCCTGCCTGGCCGTCATCAATAACATTAGGGGCGCGGGAAGGGATTTATGAAAGTACGTGTTTACCTTGTTTGACGCAGATGAAGAAATTGCTAGTTACGGAATGGGTCATTGCAGATTCCCATCACCGGACCCCACCATCGCCTGAGTATCTTGCAGTCTGTCTAAACTCTGTTTGAAATGCCAGCCTCTGCATGTATAAGTTGCGTTTTTCGTGCACGATATAGATAGGCGAGATATCAACTAAGAAAATTCTTGAAGGATTGTAATCTAACACCAATAGAATATGGTTAAATTGATTTCTGCAAAACGTAAGGTGATTTGGGATATGGGTCCTACACAGAGAAGATTATCAGAGTCAACATAACCCTTAGAGTCGAAATTCTATCACCAGAATAACTTTTTTTTTACTCTCTTTAATAGGCAAGAGAGTCAAACTGACCTAGATTAGTCACAGCTGGGGCTCATCATTGCATAATGGTGGTAGGTCTAGGTTTTCAAATGGATGAGTTTGGTCTGGTTCCAGATGACAAGATTATTTTATCAATTTGTTTAAATATATAACCACATATAGAAGTGATATTTAATACATTAGTGCCACCAAGGGTTCACATAATGTATCACCAAGTCTTTACTGAGGATAGGCTACTCATCAGCGATGGACTATAGGCATATGTGTGGATCATACCAGTAGAAGGGACATGTCCCTACTTCTGCCCTGGTGAATGACAGAAAAGAGGTGTGTTCACTCTACACCTATCATCTACATGTAGTTCTTTAATGCTGCCAAAACCATGCATTCTTTAGATTATATTATGTTTTTACTAGATACTTCACAGAAACCTCCATATTAACATATATATATGTTAATACACAATATTATATTAAGATAGGAATTAATCAATTTATTCCCAAGAGTACACATTTATGCTAGACAATGGCCACCTGCAGGGGAAATGGTGAATAACTTCTAGACAAGTTTAGGGCTGGCATGTACCAGGTGGAGCTAGTTGGGTCTTCTTACTAAAGAGTTTTGCTTGTCAGCCCCTTTCCTTGTCAAATTGACAAGGCAGTGCCAGGTTTGCCGACTCTGTATTTTTTCTGTGTACCTCTCATTGCAATATTGAATCCGTAATACCATGACATATTTCCCCATCCAGCCGTCTAAATAGGGACCGCCCGATATAGGTGTGTATGGTAGAAGCCTGATGGCGGCTACCTGGGTTGTGTAATAATCTACCAATAACCCTGATGACCATGGTCACGGGCACGGACATGGAGTGCAATGCAATGCGACATGTCTACATACTGATTGCGTCCTGCTGGACTGAGTGAAGGGGTGACGGACTGGGGAGTATTGTATCTATCAGCACACACACACACGGCAATAACATGGAGCAGCTCACTAGAGGCTCTACCCAGGGCTACAGACACACTTATCACTCTGGGTTAATGGTAACTATGTGTGCACAACCGTCATCACTTGATGACTATATTCAACCAGACCCAATTGTCTCCCAATTGGAACCGGGGACAATCTGGAGCTATTGCAACACCCCTGTCAGTGCAATCAATGACATCAGACTGTACACCAACATGTACCGGGCTCCCCTAAATTTGATTGGTTTCTTCTATTTTCAAAACAGAAAGCTGGATTATTGAGGACAAATACCTAGAGGTTCATAATAATTGCTCCCACAGGGTCATTCTTAGGGAGTCAACTTCATTTGATTGAATAGCATTATAAGAACCAAAGTTCATATTGCAATATGGTTTCATGTAAAAGTGCAAAACTGCAATACATGTAATATAGCCGTGAAGTATGTGATGCATGCAGCTCGTCCTGGTACCCTACATGGAGGTAGGTGCAGCGTGTAGAGGGGGGGTGGGTGTAGTAGTGGCTGCTAATTGGTGTCCCTTTACACATTAACCTGCTGACTTAAACTGTGCAGCATGCTGCACCGCTCGGTGTAGGAGGTAACTGATACTACCATACTGATTCAGGGTGACATGCATGTGGTATACTTGAGGGTGTAGCCATCGCATTTTCCATGAGTGTTAGTCGCCTGACGAAAGGTCTACATTCCATATGCTACTATGTGATAATATACTTAAGTACTGCGCAATATCCATATCGTTGTCAAACCTGTCTATTTTTTGTTACTTGCTCATCTTTGTACTTCCGGAAGGGAGATATCAGTATATGGTTACACAGAAAGTCATACTGCACACCCCGTGACCTATTGATGGTGGGCTGTTGATGCTCCCAGGTGTAAGTACATCCAGGTATAGGTGAACACCTACCAAGTTCTCTACTGTCCATACCTGAGCTTGTATATCACCATGTACTGTCCGTACTACAGACTACTACCGGGGAGCTGCCTTCTACACGGGGTATAGAGACAGCCTAATTAGCGGATGGAACCTTCAGAGATTGATTCTTAACTAAGTCCCTGTGCCAAATTGGCACCAGAGCCTATCGATTGTTAATGCCCCTTCTCTAGCGCCATTAGTGATAGCAAAGTGGCAAAGCTATAGTATGGAGACATCCAATACAGTTGGGATGTATTTTACATTTTCATGTTATCAAAAAGGATGTTAATAAAGCTGGATCAATTTTCCCTTTCGACATATCTACTGTTTGTACTTGTAACTTTTAACCAAAGTCTCATTTAAAGTATGTGGTGGGTGGGTGGCTTATGATGGGCATCGAAGGCATATTTCCAACCAAGAAAAAAATAAATTGGAGTTGGATCACTGTAGATTTTTTGACACATAATGGTCAGAAAGAGGTGTGGAGGGAGAATTAACTATAATTATGGAGTTCTTGGACACAGCAACTACGAGAACCGTACATTTAGCTGTGTCCTTAATGGGTTGCCGCATGCTAACATGCATGGTCCTGTCAGACGCAGGCACGTAATGAGGGTAGGCTCAGGTTGAATAACACAACTAATTACACGGTTCTATGCAGCGATAAGATCCTTCTAGTTCAGGGGCATGTTTGGAGCTCCGTATGGTATTGTTGCTATATACTGGTATAGTCAGTCACCAGCATGTAAAGGGTCGCACAATAAGGTAGCCATAGCCTGCTAATGAAAAGAATTATCCAACTCTTGAGGTTTCTACAATTTAAGTTAAACGCTTTATTGTTGGTGATATCTTGCTCATCACGCTCATGTTAACCTTAGCACTGCCATAGCGGGCCAATGCCTGCCGCCAATGCCTGCCGCCAATGCCTGCCGCCAATGCCTGCCGCCAATGCCTGCCGTCAATGCCTGCCGCCAATGCCTGCCGTCAATGCCTGCCGCCAATGCCTGCCGTCAATGCCTGCCGCCAATGCCTGCCGCCAGTGTGTCTAGCTGGCTATAACATGTCTATGCTATAGATCTGCTGTACATGTAGCTGTGTCATAGTGTTAGCATCAGTATCATACATGGACTTTGTTCCTATAGTAATGGGCGTTGGAGGCCAATGACCTGGGGACGCTGATGAAGTGTGCATGCTGTCTACTGAGTATGTCATTAATTATCTCCAATCTCTCACTGAGAGATCAGGGTAAATGGCGGGTGAGATCACACCACACGGCCACTAGTTTCTGAAGTAGAGATGAGGACGCATGGCTGCTGGTTCCTTCAAGGCACCCAGCTGCTGGTTCCTGATGTAGAGATCAGGGTACACAGATGCTGGTTCCCTCAGGGTACACTGCCGCTGGTTCCTTCAGGGTACACAGCCACTGGTTCCTTCAGGGTACACGGCTGGTGGTTCCTTCAGGGTTCATGGTCGCTGGTTCCTTCAGGGTTCACAGTCGCTGGTTCCTTCAGGGTACACGGCTGCTGGTTCCTTCAGGGTACACGGCTGCTGGTTCCTTCAGGGTTCATGGTCGCTGGTTCCTTCAGGGTTCACAGTCGCTGGTTCCTTCAGGGTACACGGCTGCTGGTTCCTTCAGGGTACACGGCTGCTGGTTCCTTCAGGGTTCATGGTCGCTGGTTCCTTCAGGGTTCACAGTCGCTGGTTCCTTCAGGGTACACGGCTGCTGGTTCCTTCAGGGTACACGGCTGGTGGTTCCTTCAGGGTTCATGGTCGCTGGTTCCTTCAGGGTTCACAGTCACTGGTTCCCTCAGGGTACACGGCTGCTGGTTCCTGATATAGAGATCAGGGTGCACGGCTGCTTATGTATACTGTGCCTGATATTGGTGTAGCCTCACTTCCACTATATATGTAAAATACAATTTTTCGTACATCTAAGGCACTAAATTACACAAAGCTAAAAATGGGCGGAGCTACCCCTGCACCCACTAAATTCGCCACTATACTGACAATAGTACCAGGTATCTTGGGACAGATATGGCAGAAATTACCCCTAAAGGTCACTGATAGTGACGTCATAGAGACTAAGAGGAACCGGAAGTAGGCCGTTACTGCTACTACTCACGAGACCAGACAGGAAGTCTCCTGCCGTCGGCCCCACCGGAACCGGAACTAAGCGGTAGCGGAGGCAGCTGAACGCCCATGTATCTACCCCATGAGGCCCACGTGCGTCTAATTGTGATTAATTGTAAGCATGTTTTATGCAGAATAATATAGTGGGATATGTGATGGTCCTTGTGAATGTGAGGCCTATAGTTATTATAGTGGGCCAATATAAAGCTGCAGGTGATTGATATAGAGGGAAGGGCAGAAACGGTGTAGCTTAGCTGAACATGCATGGACTGCTTTTCATTTTTTAATCAAATTCTCGCTTTTCAAAGAGACACTTCGTTATTTTTTGCTTCATCAAATGAACGAGACAATAACCTGATCAATACTGATGATGTGTAAATTATTCTATTTATCTACACATTAGGTACTAGTATATAATAGCACTATAGAGGATCATTGGGACACAGGTAGATTCACCTGGAGTCGGACACATACACTGTAAAAAAAATTCCGTTAAAATAACGGAGATTCACTGGCACCACTGGGTGCCGGACTTTCACCGTTATTTTTACGGTCACCGTTTTTTCCTAAGTCACTGTTATTTTTACGGAAATGTCACCGCTATTTTTAAACAAGAAATCTCTGTTATAAATTTTTTAAACAGTGATTCTCAGTACCATTAAAAAAACGGTGATTCACTGGCACCACTGGGTGCCGGATTTTCACCGTTATTTTCACGGTCACAGTTTTTCCCAAAGTCACCGTCATTTCTACGGAACTGTGAATCACCGTTATTTTAACAGAATACAAAACATCACTGTATTCTGATTCAGTGCCTAAACAATAATTGTAATGGTATTTTGTGTAATTTAACTGATTTGTCCCAGTGTTATTCAGTTCATTTATCCCCCTATACCTAACTTCATGCTCAATATGGTTCCAAACCCAATTTGGTACCAATCAGCAATATCATCTTAGTGTCAAGACTTCAGACCTAATCATTAGGAATTAGTCTATGAAAGCCTTATAGAATGCTTCATGACACTTTGTAATACCAGTCCATGAGCAGAAGTCACTCTAGGATGGCTACAGAGCAAACATTACAGCTATATCTGTATATATTTTTCTTATCACCACAAAAATGGTGTTCCTAGCATCTAGAAAAATCTCTTCATGAACCAAACTGCCACCTGGTGTGGTAAAACTGAAATCAATTAAACGTAGCTTCACCGCAAAATAAACTGTGTTTCATTGTAAAAATAAACGGTGTTTCACTGTACTGGATTACGGATATTCAAAGTAAAACTGATTGATTTTACATTGCCTCACCGTAATCATATGTTATGATGAATCACCGTAAAGTTTTACACTGATTCTCCGTATATTCAACGGAATATTTTTACAGTGTACCTTGAGGCGACACTTGATTTTGTGGTTATTCAAGCATTTTAAGCCCTTTATCTGTGAACAATGATAAAGTTAGAGTGTTATTCTTTCCAAAAAATAAACACCATTAGTAGTAGTGTACATAAATAACCTTAAATTTCTCTGTTCGTCTCAGGGTATGTGTCCGACTCAGGGTAAATCTATCCTCGTGACCTGTGTCTCTTTCATGCATGACCTTTGTCTTGTGTATTGGCCTAGCTGTCTAAATTGGGTGAAATAACTTTGTCAGAGGTTGAATCGAATGGCCCATAGCATAAAGGGGTGCTTTATGTGGCAAATAAAATCAATGATCACCCTTAATATAGACATTTTGACACTTTGATATCGAAGATTGAAACGTTTATACGAGGCTTGGGTATAGATAAGATTTTCAAGGAGTTTCTTGGTTCAATATCAGGTTTTGATGATCAATATATGTATATGAAATTAATAGTCTACGATAGACTATACCAGAACATGCAATAATGACTCCAGAAAATGTGATATCAATTGAAAAACGCTGACATAAAATATAGAAACTCTTGAAATTAAATATAGTGGCGAACATATCGCTTGCTGTAGAAAGGTTGTCCGTACAGATGACCAGCTGCACCCTGACCCACATTGTCCTACGTCTGAAATCTGAGTCGCCGCTCGATCTCATACATGAATGTATGACCCTTGATACATATTCAGTAGGCGTATTCAACACCATACTCAGCCAGAGACCCAGATAGATCCGTAGTACATGTAATACTGACAGGGGCGGAGCATCTCCCCCCCCCCCCATCTTTACTTCCCCCAATTCGCGGTGAGTTTTAATGTTTAATTTCAATTCAATTCCAATTTAAATGTTTATTTAATAGACTGAATAAATCATCTACAAATTACAAATCTTTTTTTCAAACGCAGTTATCGCGCCGAAAAGTTTATTTTTTGTAAACTAAATGAATTACCCCCCGGGATAACCCCCCACAAAACACTGTCCGGTGAGAGTGCCAGCCCGGGTGACAGTGTCATCTTACCGCTCCTTCCTGACGCGATGAGTGTCCGCTTTCACTAACACCCCCCCCCCCCCCCCCTCCCCAGGCTTCTATTCATTCAGGGACCTGCCCCACCGCACCGACCACCACGCCCCGTAGACAGCCTACTGGTGTACTAAATGCCAGGTATACACACACCTACAAGTCCGTCTTTCCATTTTGGCACACCGTACCGTCGCGAATTAGCGCCGGGGCGCTCTTCAAGTTGGAGGGGCTTTAATCTCCAAGACAGGCGCTTATTCAAGAACCTATTTACCGGCGCTTTATCACGACGGTACAGCATGTGCATTGGACGGAGAAGTAATTAAATTATTATAATCTCGGGAGGCATATATACGTTCAATTCGCTCATAGACAGTGACAATGTCTTATTGTATATTTTCAGATAATACCTTTAAGTAGAGTCTAAGTTCTGTTTTATAAAATTGGACATTTCTGGCACACAAGACAAGACCGTTTCTGAAGCAGTGATATTGGTAGTTGGTCCTAGATAGTCTATATCTATATACGTGTAAAATATAAAGTAGTCTATTCTATGATATCAATAACTTTGCATGGTTCCTAGACAGAATATAATGGTGATATACATGTAAAGCACTAACATATACCCACGGATGCACGCGTCTGCAGTACGCACGCACGCATGCAAGGGGGGGGGATGGGGGGGGGGGGGGATGGGGGGGGTCTGTTATTCATTGCCCACCCTGTCCCCACCTCCAGTCGCACACAGACCCACAGAGGGACAAGACGCAGACAAAGGTAGGTCTCCCATACAGCACAGGCTTCACACCACAGGGTGGGCTGTGTCTCCGAGTGTGAACCTTACATACACTTATCATATACACCTCACAGACTGTACGGGGCAATTGCAGATGGACAGTGTAAACGACACATTCTGCGCCCACCAATAGATGCAGGCGTTGGATGAGATGGTTCTTGGAGTTAACTTCATAAATGACTTGAGTTTGTCTACTGTAGAGACTGGAGATTTCACTTTTACATCTGAGAGATAACGGTGAGCATTCTTTCGATATGTACTATGCATACATAGATCAGCAGTGACAGTTCACTGATTATGAACCTTCAAGACCGAAATGTCCAACACCTACAGGAGACCTTCAGCCTGTTGACACTGTCCACACACGGCACTGGAGGTGGCCTATTGCTGCATACCCTGAGGGGGTTAAGCCTTTAAGGCACAACACCTGCATGATGCACGCAATGGGTCGCCAGGTTTGGACACCCAAAAGCAGTATATATTAAGTACTGATCCACTGAATATACTTTGGAGTAAGTAATATACAATCTAAGATACTCTAACATAATCTGCTAAGCTAAAAGGAAGATTAATATTTGGCAGTGATACTGATAGTTATCTGCTCGTTTCTGTTCTAGCACCATGGGAATAAACAATAATATAATATACACTCTAATATAGATGCAGGGGACACAGGCCAGCTGGACACCTCAGACCATCTGCCAAAGGAGTAGACAGAGGCAGGCAGGGGTAGGCTAGATAGAGACAGCCAGGAATTGGCAGGGCTGACAGGGAAAGGTAGAGGTAGGTAGGATAGACAGAGAAGCCAGCGATAAGTATGCAAGGTAGGCAGGGTAGGCAGAGACATTCAGCCTGTCCTTTCCCTCTGCCTGTCCAGGGGGGAAATGACAGGCAGGGGCATGGAGGGTAAGCAGGATAGACAGAGACGGGCAGGGGTAGGAGGATAGACAGAGACGGGCAGGGGTAGGAGGATAGACAGAGACGGGCAGGGGTAGGAGGATAGACAGAGACGGGTAGGGGTAGGAGGATAGACAGAGACGGGCAGGGGTAGGAGGATAGACAGAGACGGGCAGGGGTAGGAGGATAGACAGAGACGGGCAGGGGTAGGAGGATAGACAGAGACGGGCAGGGGTAGGAGGATAGACAGAGACGGGTAGGGGTAGGAGGATAGACAGAGACGGGCAGGGGTAGGAGGATAGACAGAGACGGGCAGGGGTAGGAGGATAGACAGAGACGGGCAGGGGTAGGAGGATAGACAGAGACGGGCAGGGGTAGGAGGATAGACAGAGATGAGCAGGGGTAGGAGGATAGACAGAGACGGGCAGGGGTAGGAGGATAGACAGAGACGGGCAGGGGTAGGAGGATAGACAGAGATGAGCAGGGGTAGGAGGATAGACAGAGACGGGCAGGGGTAGGCAGGGGCAGACAAATCCAGGAGGGGAGGCAGGTGAGTGAAAGGTGCCATTGTCCACGCCTGACCTACACATCTATAGTTCTCTCCCCCCCGGGGGCGGGGGGGGGGGGGGTTGTCATTGTCCCCCAGCATTGTCTCTATCCTCGCTGCACACAATCTGCTGATCTCACCACGAAACCAGGCGACAATTCTACAACCATAGACGTATATCGGAGGAGCTCATTTTGTGGTATCTGGAACTGATATGCGTAGACCTAGAGAGACGATAGGAGTTAATGGTTTCATCCTTGGGTGTTTCATGTTCTTTTGTTTTTGACTCCTCTTTCCAATGAATATTAATTAAGCTGATCCACCTTATTAATAGCATACACGTTGTACAGAGATTCAACATAACAAGTCCCACGCTGTAGAAAAGGTGTTTAGATCCTAAACACAATTCCTATTACACAATCATGCCTCGTATTTGTCCACACAATATGTTCCTAGACATGTTAAGCCAATAATATGTTTAGCTCAGTGCTTAGAAATTAATGTATTTAGGAGACTACAGTGTTTATCTGTTAAGCGTTTAAGGCAAAAAAAAAACACACAGAAGAGGGGAGTCATTTTGGAGGCAACCTGGACTCCCTTTTGACGCTGTTTCTTTTCTCTGTGATGCATACATTTTCACGAACTATTTCAGTTTATAAAACAGAAACTCATCGAAAACGGTATATACTTGCTGTTTACCTCTGTCGCTATCTTCATACATCTTTCTCTTTCTCTGAATTTCCCTCTACCGTTTCCTGCCACAGTTTGGTGCATATATAAAGATATACCAGCTATAGAGTTACCGTGCCAGCCCCCTTTGCGTATGTGTCAATAGCAGGCCAAACTCCCTTACACCTGCCGTATAATTACAGGGGCAAGCGCCAAAGCCCCCCCCCCCGCTCTCTCTCTCTCTCTCTCTCTCTCTCTCTCTTTCTCTCTCTCTCTCTCTCTCTCTCTCTCTCTCTCTCTCTCTCTCTCTCTCTCTCTCTCTCACACACACACACACACACACACAACCGTTTACATTAACCTCTTTTGCAGCTCATCTTAAAAAAAAGTTCTTCCCATTCAAGTCACCCTTATCCGCTTTTGATTTATCCAAGATCGCATTGCAGTGGGCTATTCGAAAGTTAATCAACAACAAAAATTAAAAATGTTGAAAGTTGACCACACTCTTTTGAATAATGGTACAGTGTTCGGGAATTTAGCACAGGGGTACGCACACTGTTAGAAGTAAGTACTGTAGCTGTACAGTATAAAAGGAGGTATTTCTGGTTTCCAGTATCGCATACTGTACAG
The DNA here is from genome assembly GCA_947462335.1 of Harmothoe impar. Classification (NCBI taxonomy): domain Eukaryota; kingdom Metazoa; phylum Annelida; class Polychaeta; order Phyllodocida; family Polynoidae; genus Harmothoe; species Harmothoe impar. Next base: position 26,191,655 of record OX381714.1, on the reverse strand, counting down.
CTACACTCACCTACTGTAGAACACCACACACAGGAGATCGTGGGTTCGAATCCCACCTTGGCACGATAGGCAGTACTGTTGTTTATCAATAGAAAATCTAAATTATACACATGTCCATATTCAAATATTCACTAGCTGACATTTCTATGTCAATATAGGTGGAAATGCATGTCAACTAGGTTAAAGAAAAATGAGAAGAAAAAGTATCTCTCATTGTGTAGCTGAACAGTATGTGATACTGGAAACCAAAAGTACCTCCTTTTATACTGTGCAGCTACAGTATATCTCGCTGTGCAGCTACACTTACTTCTGACAGTGCAGGGAAGATGTGGAGCAATGTCTTTAAATCGGGCGTTTTGAGTCTAGATCTTAGAAGTCTGTATGTAAGACGGGGCTTCTGATATTGGCATCTAATATATGGCCAATGATCTGTAGAATGTAGTGTGAGGCAGATATAACTTTGCCCTTTCACACAGGGGGGAAGCGGTGGACATGCTACACCTTCCTACACATACAGGATACTTCACATGTCTTGTTATTGACCTGTCTTGGACTTAAAAGTATATGGCCACTTGTGACCCGAAGCCCCGGACCTACCACACAGGCGGTGGTGTATGCTACACTGTTGCAGCTTTACGTTGAGCTGGCACTACAATCCCACTAACATATAAACTGATTGCATGGTGTCGAAATAATTTAACGACCAAATTGTGACCCGAATGGCTAGGAAAACATATGTATTTTTATGATAGATAGACTATTTGATATTCGCTGGTATGGTAGATGATATATATATATATATATATATATATATATATATATATATATATATATATATATATATATATATATATATATCAATGGTGCTCTGATACTGTTTGTTGGATGTTGATGTTAAACCAGTTCATCTTGTTGGATTGTGGCAACGTCGTTTGGTTGTACCTCCCCCCCCCCTTTCCCCTCTACACTCAAAACCTCTACGTAAAGCTACTCGGTATTGGATACCAGCAGTTAAGTCGTCAATCGTTGTACCACTTCATCCATTTGTAAATATCATCTATATGTATGTAGTTTAGTAACAGACTGTCACCTAAGCAGCAAAACCGGGTGGAGCCAAAAGGTTATCTAAAATTGTTAAAGCATATGTTAAACTATGAGTATCTACTTTACTGGATGGATTACCCCCGCAGAATTAACCGGGAAGACCTTCATGTATCACTTGTTGTATGTGATGATCGGTTAGATAAAAATTAAAGATTAAAAAAAACAGTTTGCATAGTATATGATCAAGAAGGTGAGCAGGAAGACAGCAGGTATAGATGATGGAAACTGTATTACACCAGGTCCCTCAGAGGAGAGACGACCCAGTGCACAGTACAGGGGGTGGCAGTGTTCTGTGGATAATCCTGGGGGTAATCTCAGGATTTATATATGTGCAGACGGTATAATGATCTATTGGGGATCAAGGATCATCTATGACGGTAGGCTTTTGCCCGAAGCACGATGGATACACATTGTACCACCATCTATGAATATAGGGCTTCATGCCCAATCAACCGTATTTCCTTTTTTCAAAAGGCATAATCCTGGGCCAACAACAGAAAAACGTGGTGTAGAGAACGTGTTTCTACTTTTGGATTAAAGTTTGATTCAGCATAAAACCGTATATATGTGTTCCAAATTTCTGAAGATACCACGGCATTTGCTGCACTCATAGTTCTCTCGACAATATAAACAATTACATCAATTTTCGATTTTTTAAAATGATATTTTGATCTACCTTGATGTTTGGTGGAACCCTTTTTAACATAAAAGTAGAGAATAGATGAAATAAATCCCGACTTGTCGGGTCTAGCTTATAGGACTATGTTACTGGAAACCAAGCTTCCATCTTAAACCTTTTACGTTAGATTATATTTGTCTAATTGTCGGATTTCTGTGCTGCTTTTGAAGTACACGCCAAACGTAGCACCTATTGAAAAAAATGAACGTGTGCTTTACATCACAAATGACTCAGAGTCAAATATCACCAATCAACCGTCATATGGTTGACTGGTTCACGGGACAGCCTTACGCCAGCACCCCACCTGGCGAGTGGTGACAAAACTGTTGCCATGCTACATTCTGACCCCAGACAGTCAGCAGCTCGCAGATCTACACTCCTACAGTGGGCAGTGCACTGCGGCAGTGCTTTGTACACATTAAAGTAGGAATTATAATTTGGGGGATATCTGACACAACAAATTTGATCGTAGATATGTCAAATGGTTTCTCATGAACACCCTGGAGGTGTCTTCTTTGATACCACAACCACAGAAATATCACGGAGACGCAACCTTCCTTCACTGATCAACTATAGATGGTGCCTGGGAAATGAATCGATCCAATTGAAATATGTTTCTTACTGTGACGTAGTGGTTAACGTTTAAACCTATGTTGTATGAGGTGATGATATTAATGATGTGATTTGATTATAATTGTATTATTTGGAATATGATCACCTTGCAGATCATCAGATATTATGTGGGTTTTTTTTTAATTCAGATATATTTTAGACATAGTAATGAACATGCTGCGGATGGAAAACATCCTTAATATATGACTTTTAAATTCAAATATTAATATCTTTCCAATATGATATAATCTATATAATGTGAATATAACTGCTTCAAGAATGTTCCCCTTTCTTGCTGAATTCACTTATACTAGTAGTAGTACAGGTAAGCTGCAGCTGAACCCGCCACTAACCCATGTGGTACATTGCAGGTTGTTATCAGGGAGTGTGGCACCAGGCTGGTCCTGCCGTACACCGACATGTTATCTCCTGAGGGCAACCACTACAACGGCTTCTTCGTTAACGCCATAGACGACACCCCCGAGGTGGACTTCACGGTGCGTGTGGCCACGCCGACCCATGGCGGCATGCTGCAGGTGCCGCCCCAGACATGGAAGAGTCAGGAGGACCTCACAGAACCCAGGTCTAACAGGGACAGTGCCAGGTCGTCTACCAAGTCATCCAAGGCTGCCTCACCCACCGTAGACAAGACAACGGCACCTGCCTTCCCCGTTAGACGCTCGTCTGCAGAGATTATCAAAGCCATAGAGTCTGCAAACGGCAACATGGGGTTGTTCTACCGCAGGTCGTCTGCACCGATGCAGACGGGCGGGGGGAAGGTCAACAGTATAAGGGAACAGTTTGAGAAGAAGGAAAGAGAGAAAATTGAGAAGGATTTGCTTAAAGAGTCTGCATCGAGAGGGGACAGTGAGCGAGTGCCTATATATGTATGACCCTATCTGTGTCCGTTCGTGGTCTTTCGAGCAAAAACGTGCTTTAACAAAGAAATCATGGTAGTAGTCCATTACCCCGACCGTGTGTAGCATCACCGCCCCGATTACCATATATTAATGAACACTTGTCAGTTACAACTCAATTCTCAAATATGACAAGTAATGTGCTGAACAACCGTTTCGTGATGCAGAATACATGGTATAGTATAGGGCTGTAGACTCATGTCCAGTGGGTCCGCCATTTAAGATTTCGCTGGGTGCGGTTATCAGCACTGATAAGACTCACACTGACTGGTACCTTGTCCCTGGGTAACAATCACTTCCAGGGACATGCTGGTACCCAGCCTATCACCTCTTATCTGTACTGGCCGCCGCAACCAGCTCAAGTCCGGCCTAGGCCCTATATGTCGCGGCTCGGCAGCCCACCTGTAGTGAGCAATACTAGAGCTGCCACACTCCTTAGTGGTGGTCAGAGGCCACTGTTACAGCAACACGTCCTAGTACATTGTACCACAGCACCGGACACACGGGGGGTAAGGCGCCTGTCTGAACCCTCATGGTCCTGATGCTCAGATAGAACGCCTTCAACATTGTCACTGACTCATGCTGCAACTCCCAGTGGTAATAGTATGGATCGCCCGACCACTGGGCCCGACCAGCTCTCTGCATGGACCAGTCTGGTAGCCTTGTGGTGCACTGCCTTATGCCCCTCAGTGTGGTATGATGCATCATTTAGTCTAGTCCTTAGCACGTACTTTTTTGTATCTGTCTTGTCGTTTCGTACTAAAGACCTATGTAGGTCGAAGTACAAACCCACGAGGCCGTTCTGCTTTTTGGTAACAGCTATACCAAAAGGCAACTTATATGCTACAATTTTCATTATGCAACATACATTCATATATCGATTAGAATGTTAACAAAGAGTATGTACCAGGGATGAAAGTGAAATATTCAAATTGAGGCCCCTAAATACACTTCACGTCCTCTATAGCTAGGAGCAGATCTTGGCAGCAACAAAAAATCTTGAAATCAGGGGAAAACTTGAACATTTTCATCCATGGTGCACTTTCACATGTAGTATACGGTAAGGTTCAACCCGTAAAGCATAAGTCTTGCTAGTCATTTCATAGAAGCTGACATTATCATCTGGACACCAGTGAAAGGGCTCTGTATATATCTGCCATTCACTTAGACCCATCAACTTTATAGAGTATCGTCTTCTTTTAGTTTATGATTTATCGTTTCACTTAGATACTTTGTTACGGCACAGACAAACTCTAGACCGTTAGGTAATATCAATAGTATAAACGTGTAAATTGCAAAAGCCAAAAGAAAACACCTAGCCCACCCACCAGTGTATCTATGGCGCCGTCTAAGTATCCACAAGTACAAGGTTCCGGTTACTACGGACCATCTACATGTAGCGACACACTGCCTTCAGATAAATATCACATAAATGTGCCAAATAAAGAAGTTAAGAAAGAACTCTTTGGTTTCTGTTTATATAAGGAAGCCTTTACTTGTTTCTCATTATCAGTTGACTCTAATACATGGCATGGTATTGTGACCGTGTAGTAATGAGCTTTATCAAATAAAAAAGGTCATCAAGATGTGTGGTACATTCTGTTCTCACATTCCACATGCCGCCCGCACAGTAGGAGTCTGCATTATGAGGTACGTAAACCAGGATGGTACCACGTGATGAGTACAACGTGACAACACATTGCGTCCCTAGCAACCTCATGCTGCTCTATCTGGGACTTTTAAAACCTGAATACAGAAAAGTTGGTCAATGAAATTCTGGATACCAAAAAGCCTGCCTGCTGCTATAATGGCTGTGGATGGGTGAGCTGGCAGCTAGTACCTGAGGGGTTCAACAGGCGAGTTGAGACCGATATATTTGTCAACTTGGCTCAAGGACGCCAAACTGCTCTGTAGCGCCAACTGGTGGTTTATACCATCACTAACAAGCCATGGATACACATGAGTACATTGATGGTAATTTACAGTATCTACTATTCGAAAAAGGGCGTCCAAACATTGAAAACCATGATATTAAGATCTGCATTTCAAAGAATAGTTACATTAACCTGATTAGTTAAGGTTTAAACGTGAATGAACATTTACACTGCAGACAGACTCCCACTCTGCGCCCGACATAGTTGTGTGCGTGTGTATAAAGTCTACAATAGATGACCCATCTTCACTCGTGTTGAGCTGTTGTCGCGGCACGACCCTGGAAACTGCACAATAGGTATACTGCATCATAACAAATACTGTATAGTCCAAATGTCTGTTTTCATCAATAAAGGGGACGGACAACAGACTACAATGACCTTTTATACATCATAATGCATGATTATGAAAAACAAAACTAAGAAAACGATATATATATCATTATATATGAACGTTATCCTGCTAGATTCAACAACAACAACAAAAGTATCCTTCAAAACGGTAATAACCGTAGCACTGTGAGTGACATCTTCATAAACTTAGTATCTTGTGAAATTTGGGCGCCTTTACTTGTGATATGCAACAAATCAGTATCACATATATTCATAATCTACCCTCGATATATACACGTCTGTTTCAAAATACAACTTAATGGCAAACATTTTGTTATAAAGTGATGATAAAACTAGGAGAATATATTACAAATTATAATAAATTAAGGACAGATGTCGGAAACTACTAATCTTCTGGCTTCTATTTTACTTAGACATGAATGAGGAAAAACATTGATGAGTCCAATGATTGCACACTATGTTTGACATGTAGATGAAATGACATGTGGTCCTCTATATGAAGCAGCTAGCGTGCTGCTTTCCTTAGTTTGTTGGGAATGCTCTAGAGTTATCGGTATAACCAGCTCTTAAAGTTATCACAAAATAATTTGTGCATGGGCTTGTATGACCCTTCTTTTACAATTTAGAATAAAAAATAGTGATACATTTGTGTATTTTCTCTCTATGACATAGGCTAATTCCTAAGGGGTTTGACAGTTTCATAACATATCTATCCAGTTAAAAGCATATACAGGTGTAGTAACTAAACATTAGCACATTACTACATGTACATGTATAAGAAATACACCGATAACGGTAGAGCATTCTTTGTATCACATACTGGTCACACAAACCGCACTAACAACAGCGGTAACATACATGGTAATGAGTGCACATGGACAATAACTACTGCATTAAGTTACCTCCAACACCTCGTTACACCCACCACATTACCATCCATACTACTCTCCTACACAAGATGACTCCAAGAGTGCAAACCATACCTAGCACGGTATCAATTAAAGGTGATATGAATGTATACATCTAACATGCTTGTGTAGGCAGAGCGAACTGTCCTAGAATCAATCTTACATACAGAACATTGAACTTTCATGAATCAACTCACTCGACAGAATATACACCATCACACGTATATCTTAATCAGGTCTACTGGGACATTGAGCTAAGTCTGTATTTCAAAGACGCTTCTGTCAAAAGCAAAATATAGCAAAATATAATTTATTAGTTGGCACTTGAATAAATATAAAATAAGGTTAGTACCATCTGTTCTAATAGGCATTATGACTAACTAGAAATTTATCCTTATGGCATTTTCGCCAAATTTTACAAGCTGTTTAAATTGGGACGCTTTAACGTCCCTAGTGAAGTTAATGGTAATGGTACCACAGATAAAGGACCATTCTCGATGGTTTATATTGTGACCTAGGAGTCGTATCGCCAGAACCCTATACTATATACTCAAAGTTTGATCTTAGTTTAGTAATCTTTTATATACAGCGTATATATATTACCTATACAAAGTTTTAACAAATTCGTCTAGCCTTTCTATATGCCAATAATGCATGTTTCATTCTATGTAGCTTGTGTACTTTTTGTAAGGAGACATTAACAGGAACACATATTTTCCGTGAGTATAAAACCCAGCTGTTCATCCAGTGCCTCTGAATTAGTGAAAGTTTATAATTTCCTCACGGCTTGTCTGTCAGATGATGACGGTGGCCTGGTGAGTTATCCTGGTTACCATGACGTACACCCGACAAGGTGCGGCTACATCCAGACACATCTGGGGGAACTGAGGACTACGGAAGAGCGGCAAGTAGCATGAGTTAACGACATCTCACAATCCAATGACATCATGAACGAACACCATCTTTGATTAAGTCACATGTTGAGATAACTGCTTCAGCTTCCACCATCTTGATCATTGTCCTTATAACCCTAAGCGCAATGATAATATATTTCTGTCAATTTGTTCATTTGGCTTGGCCTTTAAACCAGCGTCCGGTGATCACCACAGATATTCTCGCTGTACTACAACAGCGACTGTTCTATCATTATTTCTTCAAATCCCTCTGGTGGTGGATGGTAGAAGCCTGTGAACTGAACGTCTATGATTGCCCCTTCATCCACTGTAAATGTAAAACATGTTCTCGCATTAGTTACAGCAAAACTACAGGTAGAGGGACAAGTTGGTTATGTATGTTGTATTTCGATCCATATTGCTAACCATAATTTTCGTAAATTGTCGATGGATCTTTCATTAATATTTATGCTGTACACCTAATTATTCATTTGATCACTCTCCATCATATGATACCGTGAAATAGACAAGCCACACACTGTTGAATTGATTCATTACCATAATTTAATACATCATTATTTATACATTATGTATTAATTAAATCAGTTTGCTTACCATAAAAGACTGGGAAGATCGTCCCGCGAATCCCAGTGTATGGCATCTCCATATTTTTCCCATTTAGATAAAAGTGGAACTCAAAGTGGTCGTACGTCATTCCCTAAAGTGTAATACACATATTCAATATCATTTAATCGATAATCATTCAAGCATAATTTTGTGCCTTTTATTTTTTCTAATTTTGCTACGACTGCAGGGTAATGATAGTTGAATTTCAAAGCTGTATATTGCGATATTGGAGGGGAATCAAAACTATTAATTGCTTAATTAGGTATAAGATGTCCTTCTAGGTGTATACAGTAGCACAGGGACAGCCTGTAGTAATGGGTGCACAGAGTACAAAGTGTGCTTGGTATGCTTACAATGATGTCGCCTTCCTGCGGCTGCTCGGGTAGCTGCCCCTTCTGTTCCCCGTTGTGGTAGAGCACCCCGTCGTGTCGCAGCACCCAGCTCTCGGCGTCAGACCCCAGCGGTACCGTGTTCAGACCACACTTCCTGGTAGCTACCCCGACTCCCCAGATACCTAGGGACAGACATGGTACATGGTTCTCTTAATGTGGGGTACGGGTTAAACAAGGGTTTTAGAAGTGGACATTTTCAGCACCCCAGTTCGGGTCATGGGATCTCCAAAGGTCTAGGTGCGGGTTATAGAACAGATGCGGGTAGTACGAGAGATGTAACAGTATCACATAGATACTGTTAAATATCTCTTTTGTAGTTTTGCAGTACAATACACCAATATAGACTCTGTCTACTTGTTCACCTACCTGTGGACTGAAGCTTTATCTCAAAGTAGGCTTTGTTCTGGACGATGGGCGCATTAGCCAGCGCTGCACCCGTACCACAGATCCGCCGCCCATTCTTGACTATCACAACATCATTTCCTAGAGACAATAGAGTGAGAAATATGAACAAAAGTTGAAACGTACTACGGACTGCAATGTAATATTTGGAGGTCAGACTAGTAAAAGGGGTACGACGAATATGGAGTCCATGTTATAACGATTTATATCCAGTGGTTTTTTTTCGAAATCTGTTCTATCCTACAGGACATTCGCGCCTGCAGACTTTCAATTCTGTGGGACCGGTCAGGTTTTAGCATAGTAAGGGGCCCATACTCTCACTATCCACTACAATTCTATGAGCAAACACCAGAGAAGACCGATATTGACTTGTGTTTGCGAATGAGCCCCTTGTACTAGTTTTAGCAGGACCGAATACTTATGCCAAGTTTTGCAGGTTAATTTGATTAAAATCATATTTTATGTATAAATAAGCCCCACCCTCCGACCACTAAAATCTATTCCAAATAGATGCGACAACTGCGCACTAAAATAGATAGGCCCTATATACTAAATACAAGTGGTCTGTACCGGCATATAGTGATTATTATTAGTATGGTCATAGACACACTGATGTTCACATACCTATATTATATGCCTATAGGCCTAGGTGACCGTACCCTATAGCAGTATAGGCTATATGGTATAGCTAGACCCACTGAACTGAACATAATTACGGTACATTTAGATCGAGTACTTCTTTGGCCTATCCTGGACCATGGTCTATGCATGGGTCGTCCAGGATAATAAAGATGGATTGTGTGATATACATCACAGGTGACCCAGGGTTTTTCCAATGATGTATAGTATTCCAGTATATCCAAATACTTATGCAGTATCAAAGAGAAAGAGTGACTAAAATCACAGGGCGTCTCAGGGTTCATGGGGCAAGAGGGACTGATTGGCACTCATGTCCAAACTCGTCCCAACCCCCAACCCCCAACCTTAATGGTTCATTCAGCCCTCTTTGAAGCTAGACATGCGCCACTATGCTGTTTGTCGACAGATTTCTGATGTCCCCGAACCATGACCGAGGTAATAAAGATTGAAAGTGTGATTAACATCACAAATGACTCATGGTCAGGGTGATAAAGTGATTGAATTGATTGACTAAACAACTGAATCCATAAATATCATCTCAGGAACAATGAATTATTTGTCAATTCTGAGAGCAGGAATGTATTCCTGGGTCAAAACTACTCTCAAATCATGTGTCACACTAGTATGTTATTACATTTCAACTGAGCAGGTGGTTGTGGGAGAGCTGGTAGGTGTGGGCGAGCCGGTGGGTGTGGGCGAGCCGGTGTGTGTGGGCGAGCAAGTGGGTCTAGGCAAGCAGGCTGTGGGCATCAGCACCCGGCGGCATGTAACCACCGTTTTACGTCTCGGCCGAAAAGCGAGTCCATCGGAGGATCAACAGCGACGGCATTGGAAGGTCCTGGTAACTCCGGCCTAATAGTACAATGCCCCCCCCCCCCCCCCCCCACTGCGCCCATACCTGGTGTACTGGCGCGTGGGGCAATCAACTTTCAGCTAGACTAGGGAAGCAGCAATACCCAACATACACACACACAGCCTGTCTCATGGGGGTGGGTATAGGGGCATGCAGTATAGATGATTATGATGCATGGCTAGTTGTAGATGTGCCTAAAGGGTAACAGGCCTGCCCCCTGATGGACCATGTCTGCCCTATAACACCTGTAGCATACAGGTGCTGCCTCATGTATTATCAGATTTGAACTAATTAGCTCCTCCCCCTAAATACTGTGAGTGCATTCCCTCTGATTCCCGCCACAGATTGAGATTTGCCACGATTTTATACTTCTCCACTGAAGTATTGAAGCAGCCAATATGTTGCAAATATTGAGTGCTAAGTGTCAGAAAACAGTAATAGAGCTTATCACATTGATCTGTCATCCCTTTCAAGGAAAATGTACCGGACATGTATTAGCTGGTATTGTATCTTTAATGTGGCCTTTACAGATCCCCAGGGTCCCCAGACCTCTTTAAAAGCGTCTCATTTTTTTATCTCACCTCCTCTTCACCATTGCAGGTATAGGAGTCTGGGTGAACGCTCATCTTTTAAAGGCTGGATTCAAGGTCACTGGCCTATGCTTCAGCATTAGTTCACACAGACCTGTGTTTTATGTTATTTTTGACATATTTTGATTAATTTCACAGGGAAATAATTGATTTGGCACTGTTTGAACAAAACAGTAAGACTAGACATTGTTTCAGAGAATCCCACCAGCGTTGTTTCATGTAGAAACAAAGTAACATGGAAGCAGGGGGAAAGGTTGAAGTCAGGTGACCAAACACCGATTTCTTGGGGAAAACCGTCTCACAGAGACCCAGGGTACCCTGGGTCAATAATATCAGGGTGTCAACCAGATTGTGCCTCAGAAAAATAGGAATATAGGAGTTTTGAAATTGGAAAAATAGGAACAATCGGCACAATATAGGGGGAAAAATAGGAGTTATTAAAGGAGAAAATTAGGCCTAACACATACACATGTAAGAGGAAATAATCTGTGCCCAGAGGTTTTGTCTCCCCGAACACCGCAAGTGAAGCATAGTGGTCCAAGTAGGGAGGTTTGGGGGCATGCCCCCTCAAGAAAATTGGAAAGTCTAGATTTGAAATTGTGCGTTCTGGTGCATTTTGGCACAAAATTATATCAAAGCTCAACTCTGCATTAGTCTCTATGATTGGGGCTGGATCTAAGCTTTTTTTGGAGAAGGTTCTAGGAAAATTTGAAACTTTAGACTTGAAATAGTGCATCCTGGTACATTTTGGCCAAAAACATATTAGAGCTCATAAATGTATTATCAAGCATCTATGATTAGGGTTGGACCGTTTTTTGTTGGGAAAGTTCTTCAGAAAATTAAAAAATCTAGACTTAAAACAGTGCATTCTGTCTGAAAAATGTATCAAAGCTCAAATTTGTATTATCCAGCTGCAATTATTCGGGATGGAATCTATTTGGAAGGAAAGGTTTGTAATTTTTTTGAAATTCTAGACCCAAACTGGTGCAATCTGCTGGTTCATTGGTAAAAAAGATATCAAACCTCTGGTGTGTTATTGTTCTCAATGACTGGGGCTGAAAAATTACTTTTGGAGACACACACCTTGGGAAAATTTTGAAATTTTAGACATGATTATTGCAATCTGCATGTCTTTATCTGTTTTCTATAATTGGGGCCGGAACCTTGTATTTGGAAGAATATTTTAGAAAATGTTGAAATTCTAGACTCAAGTGGTGCACTCTGGTGTATTTTGGCCAAAAATGTATCAAATCTAAGGTCTATTATTATCCAGCCTCTATGATTGGGGATGGAACTGACTTTTTGGAGGGAAAGGTTTCGGGACAATTTTGAAATTCTAGACTTAAAATGGTCCAATTTTGGCACAAGACATATTAACAATAAGGTCTGCATCTGTTTTTTATGATTGGAGCTGGAATCCAATTTTTTAAAGGGAAGTGTTTTGGAATGTCTAAAAATGGTGCATCTAGTACATTTTGTACATTTGGGGCTGGGACAGTCTGCTCCTCTGATGCTTTACTTATGCACTTCCCCCTCACCCCCAATATTAATATTTAAGGCATGCCTGTCCCCCCACCTTAAAGGTGCAAATCTTGTTACCCCTCTAGCAAAAATCTGAGTGGAGTCGGGACAGGTACTCAAGGGGTGATGGCAGATTAATCCACCACTGAAGGTGTTTAGTTTGGAGGCATGCCCCCAGCCCCAAGAAAATTTTGAAAATCAAGAAGGCAAATGCTGCAATCTCGTGCGATCTTTCGTCTGAGGAAATTGCTAAGCCCCCCTCCTATTTAAAGGTGAACACATTTCTCATTGGATCTGGACAAATCTCATGAAGTGCCAAAAATATCACCATTTTAATTTTTATTTTTTTTTACAAATCTTCAAAAAATAGGAGAAAGTAGGAGTTTTTTGTCCAAATATAGGAGAAAATAGGAAATATAGGAGTCTTTGCCCAAATATAGGAGAATATAGGAGAAAATAGGAAACCGTTGACAGCCTGTAATATGGAATGGCCAGCCTGCCTTCCTTTATAGTATGAGTATGACTTTGACAGTCTTTGTGTACTAGGGCCCAGTTAAGTCATATATTACTAGCTGGGGGTGGGGGGGGGGGGCTTGGACCTTGGTGGATTTTCCCAAAATGGCAATTCTTATTCCGAGCCCCCCCCCCCCCCCCCCCCACCACCCCACCAGTTAGCCGAAAGTGTCTATAATCTCGAACCCCCCCCCCCCCCCAACCTCCCACTAGGCTACATTCAGAGAAATGCCCCCCCCCCCCCCCCTAAAATCACATGTGCCTGTGGAATCATGCACGTTCGCAGCTGAGTATTAAAATGAACCGTTTTTGATTTTGACCCCCATATCCACCAGCCCCCCCCCCCTCCCAACCCGGCTGGGAATAAATGACTCGGCCTACTACAACTTACAAGTATACCTACTATACTAGTCTATAGTATATACCATAGACTAGTATAACCAATGGTTTAACTATGTCTGTGAGTCATACTCATAGACATTTTATAATAAATGACGGTATGTGTATGGCTATGAGTATGACATCAATAAAGTAAAGAGTCATTGGCCCCACCCCCGGCCCCACCCCATCAGCATTGATATCCTATGTCACATACTGGAAATCAATCGTACTTCAAGCTACAACCCAGGCAATGCACAACTAAGGGAGGATTCATTATTTATGGCAGGGGGGGGGGTGAGCGTTTGGCAAATCGAATACGTCAAAAGTAATTGCCCCCCCCCCTCGGAATAGGTTGAAAAAAAAGCCCCCCCCCCCCTCGGAATAGGTTGAAAAAAAAGCGCCCCCCCCCCTCACCCTGGATCGTTTTCAACTTTATTACAAAAACGATGTTGGTGTCTACTAATTGTATGCATTTAATCCTGGGCACTTTTTTACCTACAATTTACTACCTTGCAATAAATTCATAAGGTGTTCTAGTGTAAACGTCTCATGATACTCGCTGGTGAGCGATAATAGTCAAACCTCAGACATTGACTTACATACCGTTGAGTTTAAGGGCCTCAGTGCTTATAAATTGGAAGCTCCCATACCCTCAGTGCTTACATGAGGCCGGCACTTTTTTGAAGAGTGACAAAACGGTCAGCTATTCTGAGTGTCAGAAGTGATGCAGTGAGAAATTTGCTGGGAGTTTGAGGAAAATTTTAGAAAATTTTGAAAATATTGACATAATTTGGTAAAATATAACACAGGCTGTTACCAAAATTCGCGACATTTCAACGTACTAAATTCGCGACATTTTAAGGAATACCCCTAAAAAAAAAGGCCCCCCCCTAAGAATAGGGTAAAAAAAAAAGGCCCCCCCCTTTGAATACGGGTACCCCTAAAAAAAATTGCCCCCCCCCCTCAAATGCTCACCCCCCCTGCCATAAATAATGAACCCTCCCTAAGGTTCAATCAATCCGAGTTTGGGGATGTGGATTTCAGGAGTGGAGGAGCGTTTTCAGTGTTTCACTGCAGCGTTATTAAAGACTAGTGCCTAGTGTTTGTGATGCTGTAGCGTGCCCAGATTTTGTTCTCTGGCCACTTTAAACCCCGCCCTACGTCTAGGTTCCAAAGTGAAAATGGACTCACCCATATGTGTGGTATCTAGTTTGACTGCTGGTAAGTTGGTTAGTTGCACATGTCCAGTATTAAAACCAGTTCTATTGAAACAGCAGCACCGGGGATAACAAATCCAGGCCGCCATGGTGGCTTAGGGCATCCCTTTCAGTGACGTCATGATGACGAAAATGAGGCTCTGCAGGGAATCCCCACAGGAGACAGATTGCAGTGGTCTTTGCAGTGCTGGGGACTACGGGTGCCACGCCCCCTAAGCGGCCTGCTGCGCGGAGCAGGCGACCGCGGGACAGTAGGCTAGTGGCGGGAGGGGGATGAGTGATGTACAGAGGTGCCCTTTTAACATCTATTTTTGGTCTCCAAGACTACACAGATAGTCGTCATTGTCGATAGGATCTACACTAGGCCGGCTTGGGTACTGGGGACTAGGCCTACATGTGAAGTCCGGATGTCTACAAGTGTAGTCTTGAGGACTAGAGTCTACAGTGGTAATCCTGGGGACTACCTGCAGTCATGAGGATTCCGGTGGCATCTTCCTGACACTCATCTTGACTCTTAGATTAGTGCAGGATTAGTGTGATCCTCCGAGAGGCCGGTGTGTTACTGGTGAGAAGTCGCTGCTGTAATGCTTGTTTAATACCGTATAGGCAACTATACAGTATAGAAGTACCTAAAGTTTATAATGTTATTTTATTATTCGAATCCAGAGATGAAAGTTCTTGGTGGGAGACAACAAAACTCCGCATATTTATAATAATTTCTTGTTTATTTTCTCTAATCACTTGTCGTGGATATCTGCAACAGTGGAGGGGTTGGCAGCATTCGTGCCTATCAATATATCATACATGACCACCATCTCTATATGCTATACCAAACACCTTTATAATTATGTTACTTGGTATTTCATTGATTGTCATTCGAAATACATGTCCTTCGTACAGGTCCTTCAGGCCACACCAAGTTGATCTATGGATTTCCGGCAAAGAAAATGTTATAAAAGGGAAATTCTAAATAGATTTCCCTCTTTTGATGTTTAGAGACCTCTAAAAACGGGTAGAATATTAGTCTGATAAAGTCACTGCTTATATGTTTCAGAGTTCATTGAAAGAGATATCCTACGCGTAAATACAAAACAAAGGAATGTTGATCGTCTCGCCTCCCATTTCAAAGTGGAAATCCATAGGCTAACTTTAATGTTGGCCTAAGTAATGATTGTAATCTGTACAATGACTACAGGGTTAAAGCACTTCAGTTAAACATCCATTTCTTAAATGCCCAATCGCAAATTTGAAGTGACATTTCATCCTGTCATACCTGCAACATGCATACCGATATATCCTTGTTACATATTACCAAGGGAATCTACAACTTTGTTATTACAACCTTATGGTGAAAAATATGTTAAGTCTTTATATTTACAGGCGTTTAATTATCATATACGACGTATTTATAGTGATACAAACTGACATGTTTATAAACACAGGTATATTTGTATTTACTTATCTTTACCTGCACTTGTTTACAAATACAGAGACTGGGGAAAAGAAATACACCGGACAACCTTGGTTATAAGCCGAATTTCATTTGCATTTGTTATTTGATATAAGCCGAATTTAACCCCCAAAATCCCATTCGGCTGATAGGCAATGCTTTACAAACAAATTTTAAGCACTTTTAACAGAGGCCGAATTTTTCTTCTTTAAACTCACATTCGGCTTATAACTACTTGAGGTAGGCTTATAACTAAGGTTTTACGGCAGTTTGTGATTCTGGTAGAATCTCAGATGAGATACATTGGTCACACGCACTTATTTGTAAGGGTAAGCAAGGGCTGGCTGGCTGGTTTTGATTCTCCCATTATTATTTCTAGATGACTATTGGAGGTATCAGTTTGGTATCTAAGGGTGTGCTCATGTTTTAACAACTGGAGTGGGAGGGCGGGATGAAAAAAAGATTTCACCTGTTTTCAGCGAAAACTATGATTAAAAGCGTTACTGTTGTCGACCCACGGGGGAGGGGAGGGGCTTTTTTTTTACTCCTCTGGAAGGGGGTGGGGGGTGGTGAAAAAAAAAGTTCTGTGCATCCACAGAAAAACTCACCACTCAAATCTTTAATTATATACGATTCTTGACCGGTAGGCCAAGGGTAAAGGAACTGGGAGTTGGAAACCGCTAAAATCCGTAAGTGGGGGGCTATAATGGAAGATGTTGCTACCAGATGGCCGGTGCATTGCCTGTCCTGGTCACCTTTAAATCACAACACATATCCTTCAATGCAACATATTCAAGAACACTCCTCTACAATATCACAATTACCTCAGGGATGGACCTCCACCGGTCCAACATTGCACATATTCCAATAAATCAGCCTCTTCATACCACACTAGAGATGTACATCAATGATCACTACATGCTGTTTGTACGTTCATAATAATACCAATGTACATATGGGTTATCATGGCTTCACTCCTCCTATATACAAACGCTCTTGTACGTGACATACATGTATGACATGTACATGACATAGGAAATAAGATATTTTTGAACTAACACTTTCTTGATGGACAGTAACACATTTACCAAATAGGTGCCAGGTGGAGTGGGCTGGTTGAGATGATGTGCTGTATCTGGCGTTTGTCCAGTTTCAGATTAATCTGCTTAACAACCTCTACATGTAACATGGTACCAGGCGTCATGCTGTGTACGTAAGCCACTTCAGCCAAACAGTTCAACTACAGATATTCTGATGGATAACAAAGCTTTTAATTATTAAATATTCATAGAAATTGACACACATTAACAACAAAATACAATCCTCCCACAACTGTTCCTTTATACACTAATGATTCTAATTCATAACAAACCTAGACTTCTCTACCTTGTAGTTATATATCATGTTGTTATCTTTTTAAACGTGAATACTCGATGCTGATATATCTAATATAACTATTTTTGGGAAATTTCAAGTTTAGCTCAGAAGCACAAACGGTGATTGCCTACTAAGCAGCGGTAGTTCAAGAGTGGGTAATACATCCTCACTTATACAAAAGGGGTCAGTTAAATTATTGGGTTTTTATTTTAAATGTAAGTCAGCGAACAGAATCGGTAAACCAAGTGTAAGACTTAGATTTGGTGAGGCCGACAAACAGACAGCTATTTGAGAAAGAAGTCTAGAGGTTGAGAGACAAGCTGTGACTTTCTGCCAGATTACCTCAACCCTATCTAAACCCGTGTGAAGGCATAGTATCTGGTACCAATGAGATGACAGCTATCGTGGGTTAATTAGATTTTGCGATAATCATTTTGAAAAAGTGGAAGCTGCATTATGCTTCATATGCTTCAATATCCTGACAGAACAGGGTACACATAGAGAGGACCTTCCCGCATCTAGTGTCCCTTTACGTAATCTCGTTCAAGATACAACTTGTTCTCTGTGGTGGATGGCACATGTGGTGCAAGGATGTCTTCATGCTGTAATATTAATACTATCAATATCAGTATAACGAGTTGAAGGGGACAGCCATTGACACACTTCATGGTAAGACTTTGTCAGCATGATTTGGGGTATTGATTGTCACGTAATGTCGGGATTACATCTGGATTCACATCTCACTAACCTAACCCGCGTGTATCTACAGAATTGAGCTTTGTATTGACTCGAGATACGAGTTAAGTGAGGTCAGCATAGAAATCGAAGTCATTCTATATGTTCGCAATCCTCACATTACTTTCTAACCATTGACTCTGAAGAACCAAAATAAATTTCGCAGGGGTAGACACTAACAGTGTGTGCCAAAGCCCATATATATATATATATATATATATATATATATATATATATATATATATATATATATATATATATATATATATATATAAAAACATATATATATATATATATATATATATATATATAAACACAGGATAGTATATATATATATATATATATATATATATATATATATATATATATATATATATATATATATATATATATATATATATATATATATATATATGCATAAGCCATATGTAGCCATTTTTCTGCCAGCCAAATGAGGCATTTTCAAGGAAAATTTAGAAAGAAATGATCATACACTTATTGCCACACCAAGAGGTACAGGCATTTGCTGCTGGTCAGCGTTGTGCCCATCCTGGGATGTACTACATCCATGATGTGAGCCACTCACAGATAAATCATGCTGACCACACAGCCCCTTCTGGGTCTGCAGCCGTGTCAACTATTATTCAACACATGGGAAACCTCGGTTACCGAAACTCACCGAGCAACCAGGACTTCCACCACTGTGCTGCCGCCCGGGGTTAGGGGCTGTTGAACCAAGGGGGAAGTAACTGCATGTTGCCATAACAGTGGTTGTGTAACAAGTAGGACCTGCAGAGAGTAGTTCTTGGACAACCACAGAAGCTGTCTACCAGGATGATGCAGCTGTGAGTGCTGAGGATGGGAGACCTGGGTGGCACGTCAGATGTGGGTGAGGTGAGGCGGGTGATGTCGGATGTAGGCGGTCAAGGCGACAAGTTGAGACAGGTAGGTATTGACGTAGTTAGGAACGGTAGGTGGCGTCTCACAAGTCTGACCACAGCACCGCCTTGTGTTGTTTGTCACACGTCAGCAGCATGTCCCCGTGTGGATGCCACGAACACGCCATCACAGACGCACTGAAACACAGTACAAGTTGGTATAGTCACAGACGCACTGAAACACAGTACAAGTTGGTATAGTCACAGACGCACTGAAACACAGGACAAGTTGGTATAGTCACAGACGCACTGAAACACAGTACAAGTTGGTATAGTCACAGTCGCACTGAAACACAGTACAAGTTGGTATAGTCACAGACGCACTGAAACACAGAACAAGTTGGTATAGTCACAGATGCACTGAAACACAGGATAAGTTGATATAGTCACAGACGCACTGAAACACAGGACAAGTTGGTATAGTCACAGACGCACTGAAACACAGTACAAGTTGGTTTAGTCACAGACCCACTGAAACGCACTGAAACATATACAGGACAAGTTGGTTTAGTCACAGATGCACTGAAACACAAACAGGACAGGTTGGTTTAGTCACAGACCCACTGAAACACAATACACATTGGTATAGTCACAGATGCACTGAAACACATACAGGACAAGTTGGTTTAGTCACAGACACACTGAAACACAAACGACAAGTTGACGTTCTGCCAGATTACCTCAGAGACGTCACAGACGCACTGAAACACAGTACAAGTTGGTATAGTCAGAGACGCACTGAAACACAGGACAAGTTGGTATAGTCACAGACGCACTGAAACACAGTACAAGTTGGTATAGTCACAGATGCACTGAAACACAGGACAAGTTGGTATAGTCACACATACACTGAAACACAGTCCAAGTTGGTTTAGTCACAGACCCACTGAAACGCAGTGCACCTTGGTTTAGTCACAGACCCACTGAAACACAGGACAAGTTGGTATCGTCACAGATGCACTGAAACATATACAGGACAAGTTGGTTTAGTCACAGATGCACTGAAACACAAACAGGACAGGTTGGTTTAGTCACAGACGCACTGAAACACAATACACATTGGTTTAGTCACAGACGCACTGAAACACAATACACATTGGTATAGTCACAGATGCACTGAAACACATACAGGACAAGTTGGTTTAGTCAGACACACTGAAACACAAACGACAAGTTGACGTTCTGCCAGATTACCTCAGAGACGTCACAGACGCACTGAAAAACAGGACAAGTTGGTATAGTCAGAGACGCACTGAAACATATACAGGACAAGTTGGTATAGTCACAGAGGCACTGAAACACAGTACAAGTTGGTATAGTCACAGAGGCACTGAAACACAGTACAAGTTGGTATAGTCACAGAGGCACTGAAACACACAATACAAGTTGCAATAGTCACAGATGCAATGGCAATACACACAGGACAAGTTAGTATAGTAGTTCTTATACAAGCTTCCCATGAAAATCTAAGAGTCTCTGATACTTTCAAAGACAAAAATAATCATTTCCCTTGAGCACATCAAGTCATACCATTGATATTAACAGTATACGAGTATATTGTTTATATCTATGGTCATATCTATAAGATGATTATATGCCCGTTTTTATTGTGGTTTAACAATAATTTGTATAATATATTGAACGTTAGGTCGGCGTCATATAAACCTTTTGTGACTTTTACAATTTAAACATCATGTTTGTTTTGTACTTGAGAAGACTAGTTACTTACGCGTGGTCTTTCAGCACCTTTTCTACTTTGGTAAGTTTTACGTTCCAGATGTAGACTGAGCCGTCCTGAGAGCCGGCCATCACGTATTCACCATCAGGGCTGCAATACACGGGGGGATAGGATAACCTATATTCAGTCTAGACTATGTTTAACGATCCTCATGTATCTATGTAGAGTTGTATTTGGTAGTTTTATAGAAGACGTTTGAGTTTGTCTTTTTATCTAATTTCCTAAAGTTCTAATTTGATATAGGGGTATGAGTATTGTTTGAGGCAAGTAAGCGATGGCTAACCGGGTATTACCCCTATGTAAAAGATAGGGGACGCACCAATCGTGATCAGCTAGTATAAATACTACGACCCTTCCCTAAGTGAGATAGACCTGACCGGGTCTCAGCCTAGGAATGATTGCCCTGACCGCACCATAACTAAGAACTGATCTTTATATACAAGACACTGCCTTTTTATTGGATTAGCATTATTGTACAGCTTCCTTGAATAACCCCATATTCTCTATTTCACATGCTATCACTGTAGTTCGAGTTGTTGATGATTATTCGAATTACACGAACTCTACAATAATATGATAAAGGTTATTATTTACACCAACCTAAAGACTGCCCGCGTCCAGTCAGCTCCAACGTGGAAACCATCCGCACTGTCAAAAGTAGAAATGTATATAACACATATCAAAGGGTACAATGTATACTCTTATTATTATATTACAAATCCAATATATACTCTATCTTGAATCATTTTACTTCAACAATGTAGAAACGTTGATACAAATCCATGCAAATATCTGGATCAATATACCAATCAGTTACTTTGATTTAATAGGGCCTACAGCAAATATGGTATATCACATTACAGACTACAAAAATAATCGGTAACAAATATGCCCAGCAAATATGTAATACATGTATATTGCATTATTAGTAAAATGAGCAGGTGGCAAAATATTGGTTCAAACAGATTTGCGAGTATTGACATTAAATTGTTCATATCTTTGTGAAGCGAAATGGAATAATTTCTTCCTTGCACGAGGAGGATTTACTTCTCACCGGCTGCACTCTTTGTGATGACGTCACAGTATGTATTCTCACAAGAAAGAGTATCCCTAACAGATAAAAACATTTTGAATAATACTATACCTTAATGTTCCTGACACGAGGTTTTGTCGGAGGTCTATTAACTTGATAGTGTCGTCCCTAGAACAGCTGAGTAGCGTGTTACGGTCTGTGGACAGAGAATGTTGATGTTACATGACATACGTACAGGATGTCTGAATTCAGTCATCTCTAATTCTCTGGGATTAGCATTAAATAATAATGGAGAAATCACATCAGTTTGACCCATTTTATGACACTTTGGTATTCTGACTATGTGGAAGTAGAACAGTGTGTTTTGAGTTTTGGTTAACTTTGGCTCGAAGTAAAATAACATGGGTAATAGACTGCCGTGATCAACATTTACATACAGCCTATAATCCGAAACTCCAAGTTGATAAAAGGAAGTTACCTGGAGAAAGGTCAAGTGCAGTAATTCGACCTTGGAGAGCGATTTCTTTGGCGGCTGACTCGGATCGTGTATCCCAGAAGCGCACTTTACGGTCAAAATGGCCGCTAATAATGTTTGTACCCCTGCCGTCCGCTGTCACCAGGTCGTTACAACTCGACCCTGCGAAAATGGTCCGTATACCTGGAGAGTAAGAAAGAACACATGATGAAGTTATTTTACAATATTCAAATCAGAACGCGATGGCCGTTAAAAACAGACCAGTATTCAGGTCTGATGATGTCCACTTTGGTACTGTACTATATTTCTCAATACCTCACTTATAGCCCGCACCTCCAACTTTGCAATTGTTTATAAGCCGCACTGATTTACATACAACACGCAGGATATAGGCCTACACAGGAATTTATTGTATATCATATTTGGGTTTCAATAAATAAGTAAATAGGGTTCAAATAGAAGTAGCCTTACATGCCAATGTGCGGAGGTCCCATATTTTCAGGGTTCGGTCGTGGCTGCCGGAGACGACCTTGGTGTTCTCTCCTCCCAGGAACTTGGCGGCCAGCACCCGACCGCTGTGTCCCGTTAACGTGTGCTGAAGTAGTGAGGACTAAGGTGTAGCATCTGTAGAAGCAGCCACTGTCTGCGTCCCTCCCCCTACCACTGTGGACGCCCCCGTCCCCACATTGCAGATCGTGAAGTAGTGTGCTACATGGCTTCAAAGTTAAGCCCCCTCCCCTCTCAGCAAGAGGGTTAGAAATGGCTTTGCCCCTCCTCTCCTTAATCTATTGTTAAACCTATAGGCCACTGTGAACCTCTCCCACATCCTAACAAACAAGTCCCATGTCATATGTCAGTTCTTTAACCTGCTACAGCACAGAGACATGCTGTGACAAGGATGTGGATTTACTATGTTATGCAGACATGGTTTGAGTATATAGTGTGAGCTCACCCGTAGCCGCTGATTGCCGACTGTCCACACCCGGCTAGCGAAGTCATGCGATGCTGCGAGCACCAGCTGGTCCTGGATTAAAATAATTTTAAATATTCAATATCAAATTAAGACGTTATATCAATTTTATTAAAGAATGGGAGAGGTAACAAATATCTTTAAATTTAGTGGGTTTTTTAAAATTCATTACGTGAACTAAATGTCACCAAGGTTGGCTTGTATACTTCTGCAGCTCAGGGCCTCTTCTCCTATACTGACAACCTTTAGTAAATGTGATGAGCTTATCCTACCACTTACCTCGTAGTCAAACTCTATGGACATGATAGCCGCATTGCTCCCCGTTAGCGTCCCTTGAAGTTCACATTTTCCTAAAATTCCAATATACTGAGTTCAAATGAATGCAACTTTTACACTTTTGGTTCAACTTAAATTTTAGGTAAGTGTGAAAAATAGAATGGGTATGTGACCATACGTGTATAAATTCGCGAATTGATATTGCAGACATATGGAATAAATATGTATTTGATAACAGAGTAACCACATGAGGTGCTTACCGTTGGAGACTTCCCACAGTTTGAGTTTGCGGTCAGCCCCGCCTGTAGCAAACATACGCCCGTTGCCGCTCCAGCGGATGGCGTTCACCTCTCCTTCATGTGCATCCTGAATAACAACAGACACAAGGTTGGACATCTTCACAAACACTGCTAGAGGTTAGTTAGTAATAGTGTATGGTCATGCAACAGTAATGGTACCTCTATTATGGACCGAGTAGAGATGAGACTGATGGAACGCTGGAACACCAAAAAACCGTTTTAACAAGAAATCCAACTCCAAAAAATGTACCTATCTTTTTAAACTGGTTTATGTTAGAAGAGGTACTCACAAACTTGTGGGCTGCTCGGGTCGGGATGGAGACAACGAAGCAGGGGAGTCGGTCCTGGGGCGACTCAGACCTAAGAGGAAAATACAATATTAACTCAACATAGTAACTTTTGATCAAATTAGGAAAGGGAAGATGAAATAGAAAGTGTCAAGTCTCCCTTGTATGTGGGTGAGACCTGAAACAAAGCTACACTTTTAGTCAGAGTAAACTTACAGCTGCGTGTTATCAGTCTTGATGGCATCATTGAGTTCCTTCTCGTGCTTCTTGCGTCGCTGTGCGAGCATCTTCTCGTTCTCCTCGTTGAGTTTGTCTGCGGTGAGCGCCTTGTGCGCCATCCAGCGCGACACCAGGTGGTTGTTCTCCTCCTGCACGTTACGGAACTTCTCCTCCAGCGACGTGAAGGCCAGCTGCAGCGCCTGCTGCTCGTCTGTCAGCATCTGGGGGACAACACGCGGTACGATCACGCAGAATCACCTCAGGTCTCCAGACAACACGCGTAGTGTCACAAAGAATCACCTCAGGTCTCCAGACAACACGCATAGTGTTAAACAGACTGACATCCGACAACACGCGTAGTGTCACACAGACTGACATCAGGTCTCCAGACAACACGCGTAGTGTCACAAAGAATCACCTCAGGTCTCCAGACAACACACGTATTGTCAAACAGACTGACATCCGACAACACGTGTAGTGTCACACAGACTCACATCAGGTCTCAGACAACACGCGTAGTGTCACACAGACTGACATCAGGTCTCAGACAACACGCGTAGTGTCACACAGACTGACATCAGGTCTCAGACAACACGCGTAGTGTCACACAGACTGACATCAGGTCTCAGACAACACGCGTAGTGTCACACAGACGGACATCAGGTCTCAGACAACACGCGTAGTGTCACACAGACTGACATCAGGTCTCAGACAACACGCGTAGTGTCACACAGACTGACATCAGGTCTCAGACAACACGTGTAGTGTCACACAGGCTGACATCAGGTCTCAGACAACACGCGTAGTGTCACAAAGAATCACCTCAGGTCTCCAGACAACACGCATAGTGTTAAACAGACTGACATCCGACAACACGCGTAGTGTCACACAGACTGACATCAGGTCTCCAGACAACACGCGTAGTGTCACAAAGAATCACCTCAGGTCTCCAGACAACACACGTATTGTCAAACAGACTGACATCCGACAACACGTGTAGTGTCACACAGACTCACATCAGGTCTCAGACAACACGCGTAGTGTCACACAGACTGACATCAGGTCTCAGACAACACGCATAGTGTCACACAGACTCACATCAGGTCTCAGACAACACGCGTAGTGTCACACAGACTGACATCAGGTCTCAGACAACACGCGTAGTGTCACACAGACGGACATCAGGTCTCAGACAACACGCG
This sequence comes from Harmothoe impar, assembly GCA_947462335.1. Taxonomy (NCBI): domain Eukaryota; kingdom Metazoa; phylum Annelida; class Polychaeta; order Phyllodocida; family Polynoidae; genus Harmothoe; species Harmothoe impar. The sequence goes on along the minus strand of OX381714.1, from coordinate 26,166,123 downwards.
TAGTGTCACACAGACTGACATCAGGTCTCAGACAACACGCGTAGTGTCACACAGACTGACATCAGGTCTCAGACAACACGCGTAGTGTCACAGACTTACATCAGGTCTCAGACAACACGCGTAGTGTCACACAGACTCACATCAGGTCTCAGACAACACGCGTAGTGTCACACAGACTGACATCAGGTCTCAGACAACACGCGTAGAGTCACACAGACTCATATCAGGTCAATAAATTATCAATGTTCGGACCCCCTGTGCGGCTTGTAGGAATTATGATAATGTGGCGTACCTGGTTTGTGGTGGTGGCCTCTATCAGGGACTGCTCCAGGTTCCGGTTGGCGTTAAGTAAGGCAGCATTCTGCGTGTCTAACTCAAATATTCTGCACGAGTAGAGGATACAAAGTAGTACAATTACTTGACTACAAACCACATTTTCCGAAGTTCATACTTCCTTAAGAATCAAATGCGTTTTCTATTTCTCCAGTTATTCCTTCACTCCTTGTCACAGACCATTAACTTGCATTGTGGTCGGATTGCAGAGACATGATTGTCAGATAGCGAAAAGAGGAAATCCAGCGGCAAACTTTGTTTGGTGTGGCCTGATAATGAGGTGACGCTGAATGTGGTGGGGACGGGCCTTCCTGCCTTATACACCAACTACTTCAACATTGGGCTACATGTATATAAACCTCCTTGTTTGTATCAAATGTTAATTTCTCAAACTGAAATAGCTTTGATTAGAATTTCTTTGTTATGATCACTTTACATTTCGAACTTACTTGGCATCTTTGGAAGAAAGTTGCTTTTCTTTTTCTTGGAGGGCGTTGTTTGCATCGATAAGCTGTTGGGCATTCTGCAAGGAAAAAATAAATAAAACGTCAACTAGGATAATTCACCGCCACCTAAAGAATACGGTATACGTGCGGGCTGGGAACTGGTTCCTTTATGGTGGTGAGCGAGCCACATACCTGTTGAAATAGTGTGGCTAAAGAGGCGATTTCGGCCTGTTTGTTCTCTAATTGTTCTCTAATGTAGTTTTCTTGTCTTGAATATGACCATAGCTGTCGAAATGGCGTTAAACCCTCATTACTCACTCACTCACCAGGACCGAGACCGGTAAAAAATAAATAATCATAAAATCTTTGGAAAAACTATATACCATAATTATCTTTTTTAATCATGAACCAGCCCCTTTGGGGGCCGGGATTGTGGTGGGGTCTCTTCCGATCCTCTTACAATGCTGCGTCTATCCCTCCCCCCCCCCACACCCACCCATAAACGCCCAACCATACCCACCCACAATCTAGGTAGGCCTACTGGCCACTTCCTCCCACTCACAACCGTAGGCCTACGCCACCCCCACCCCCCGCCAATAGTTAGGCGTTTCCCAGTTACACGTTGCCTAGTTACCAGCGTCCCGTGACCTTTGACTTTTGACCTAAATAGCAGCCCTTCCGCATCGTAGTGACAGAGGAGCGCCAATGGAAAAGTTTAAGCTCAATTATATAAGTCATTTCACTGTTTTATAATGTTATACTTTTAGGGGACGATTAAAGATGCATTTACTTTGTAATTTCATTGTGTTTGATCGACAATTTTTGATAGACAAGTTATTTTAGGGACTTTTCATGTCAGAAAAAAATGGCGGAATTTTGGCAGATTTTCTTTCTGTTGTTGCTAGATCCAATGTGCGAGAGTATTTACATTATATATCCTTCTTTTCTGCAAAATACGATGGATTTTTGAGAATCATTCTCATCAGGAGATATCACAAATAAAGAATTTATATTATTGTTTGAACTTAAATTGGGAAGAAAAAACTTTGAGAAAAAAACATATTTTCACATAGCCTCTTTAGGTTTATCTGTTCTCGGCGAGCACTCAAGCCTATTTCAATGGGGTGTTTCGCTGGTGCCCCTATTTATATATAGGGGAAATAATTGTCAAATATTAGAATCGGCCTGTTGGGTTACCAGAAACAGTGCTTAGTATCGGCTAGACCTCCAATAGTCAGGGTACTGTGACATTGTATGTATGAGGGTGGTAGGTGAGACATTGTATGTATGCGGGTGGTAGGTGTGACATTGTATGGGTGAGGGTGGTAGGTGTGACATTGTATGGGTGAGGGTGTAGGTGTGGCATTGTATGTATGAGGGTGCCAGGTGTGACATTGTATGGGTGAGGGTGGTAGGTGTGACATTGTATGGGTGAGGGTGTAGGTGTGGCATTGTATGTATGAGGGTGCCAGGTGTGACATTGTATGGGTGAGGGTGCTAGGTGTGACATTGTATGTATGAGGGTGCTAGGTGTGACATTGTATGTATGAGGGTGCCAGGTGTGACATTGTATGTATGAGGGTGGTAGGTGTGACATTGTATGGGTGAGGGTGCTAGGTGTGACATTGTATGGATGAGGGTGCTAGGTGTGACATTGTATGGGTGAGGGTGCTAGGTGTGACATTGTATGTATGAGGGTGGTAGGTGTGACATTGTATGTATGAGGGTGGTAGGTGTGACATTGTATGGGTGAGGGTGGTAAGTGTGACATTGTATGGGTGAGGGTGGTAGGTGTGACATTGTTTGTATGAGGGTGGTAGGTGTGACATTGTATCAGACTGGGTGCTAGGTGAGACATTGTATGGGTGAGGGTGCCTGGTGTGACATCGTATGTATGAGGGTGTAGGTGTGACATTGTATGGGTGAGGGTGTAGTTGTGACATTGTATGGGTGAGGGTGCTAGGTGTGACATTGTATGGGTGAGGGTGGTAGGTGTGACATTGTATGTATGAGGGTGTAGTTGTGACATTGTATGGGTAAGGGTGCTAGGTGTGACATTGTATGGGTGAGGGTGTAGGTGTGGCATTGTATGTATGAGGGTGCCAGGTGTGACATTGTATGGGTAAGGGTGCCAGGTGTGACATTGTATGGGTAAGGGTGCCAGGTGTGACATTGTATGTATGAAGGTGTAGGTGTGACATTGTATGGGTAAGGGTGCCAGGTGTGACATTGTATGGGTAAGGGTGCCAGGTGTGACATTGTATGGGTAAGGGTGCCAGGTGTGACATTGTATGTATGAAGGTGTAGGTGTGACGTACCTCCCCGCGGCGGCGGTGCAGCTCGGTGAGTTCCTCCTGCAGCTTGAACACCTTCTGCTCCAGAGCCTGGGTGCGCTCCCCGCCCTTACCTCCCGCCGCCCCACCGCTGACAACAAGACACCACACAGATTAACTAGGTTCATATTGCGTTAGTAGGGCACATCAGGTCATGTATGCATTTTTCTCACATATCTTGGAAACAATGTACATAATACATATACCCCATGCATGTACATATACATTGTACATATATGTATACATATATAAATGTATACTTATTACAAATATTCCTCCTCATGGCTTCCTTTTTGAGCAAACATATATTTTAAATACTTATGATTCACAAATTTATGAAACAGATTCTTACCCGGCTTCTAGTTTGACCTGTAGGTCGAGGTTCTCCTGCCGGATGCGCTCCACCTCCACGGCCAGCTGCACGTTGCGTGCCTTGATGCTCTCAGTCTGGTCCAGCAGCACATTGTCTGAAACACGCAGCACACCCTCAGCACACCACCACAACCCGCCACACAGAGAAACCCTGTCCAAAGTCAATTAACTTTTGAGTCCCCATCAGGCCCCATCAGATAAATGCCTCTTACAAAAAGTAAATCTAATCTAATATGAAATAGCAATTTTAATAACAACATCTTAACCCACTCAGAACCGCATGGTAGTTCAACAACTCAATGGCTTCTTTCTACGCCGTTCAAATGTAAACAAACCGATGACGTCACAGGCCGTTAAATACGGCCATGGGTTATTTAACGGGGGGTGTTAACATTTATATCAATATTTTCATAATTTTCTCACCCTTGGAGCCGACCAGAATGCTGTAGAGTGTACCAATTGACATCTATATTTTCAATTTTTTCTGAACCTGCACTCCCAAATGTCCACCCCTAGATGTCCACTTAGAAATGGCAGCATGTAACTGATGCAGGGGCAGATTCAGGGGGGTCCACCAGGGAGTCCAGACCCCTTCCCCCTTTATACATGTAGACCCATAAGGATGTCCACCGGAAAGTCAAGACTACCCGCTTTAACAAGTCACGTGACCACCGAATGACCAATCAGGGCGCCGCTAGGGCTCCGCTAGTTCCCGTGCGTTTTGTACGATCTGTGAGGGCAGGTAACAGTCTTTGCTAGCATCCGTGCTAGTCCCCCTTTAAAGCAATGGCTCTGCCGTATTCCATAAAAAATAAATAGACAGAGCTGCACGCTAAAGTGACTGAGTCAGTGGTTAGTGCACGAGCAGTGCTTGGGCCGTATTGCACGCTGGCCGTAGGCCTAGTGCAATACGCCCAAGCACTGCAAGTGCACTAACCAGTGACGAGGTCACTTTTAAGTGATGCTCTGTATTTATTTCAGGGTTTATTGATGTTAAATAGATCTACAGTCCATGTTTGGTTACTTCCACAGCGTTTTTTGTTTGTTTACTTCCGTTGGCCGCCATTTTGAATTCCGCGCAGGTCACGTGACCCTCAGGAGCGTGAAATATGGGCAGAGCGTGAAATACGACCGAGGGTTATTTCACGCTCCCCTCGCGTACGGCACTCCCATAGCTTTAACCTTGATAGGCCATATTCACCATGAAATAAGTGATATTATTTTTTATGGAATACTGCAGTGCCATTGATTTAACCAAAGAGCCCCGTATTTCACACCCCCCGTGAAATAACCCATGTCCGTATTTCACGGCCTTGTGACGTCATCAAAATGGCGGTTTGTTTACATTTGAACGATGTAGAAAAAGACTAGTTTAATCCCTTCACCCCCCTAGAGGCCCTAATAATTTAATTTGAATCGAAAAAGGTAAAAAATAAACACAAAGGAACACTCGTTTTAGTCTTTTGACTAGGTTATTTCACTTGTTGACTGTCAGGCAGCATTTCACTCAGCCTACGGCCTCGTGAAATACGGCCTGACAGTCAACTCGTGAAATAACCCAGCCAACAGACTAAAACTCGTGAACCTTTGTCTATTTATTTCATGGTGAATATGGCCTATCAAGGTTAAAGCTATGGGAGTGCCGTACGCGAGGGGAGCGTAAAATAACCCTCGGTCGTATTTCACGCTCTGCCCATATTTCACGCTCCCGAGGGTCACGTGACCTGTGCGGAATTCAAAATGGCGGCCAACGGAAGTAAACAAACAAAAAACGCTGTGGAAGTAACCAAACACGGACTGTAGATCTATTTAACATCAATAAACCCTGAAATAAATACAGAGCGTCACTTAAAAGTGACCTCGTCAGTGGTTAGTGCACTTGCAGTGCTTGGGCGTATTGCACTAGGCCTACGGCCAGCGTGCAATACGGCCCAAGGACTGCTCGTGCACTAACCACTGACTCAGTCACTTTAGCGTGCAGCTCTGTCTATTTATGACATTCAGTACCCAACACCAGAAGTGGGAACTTAAGAGCCAGGAGCACAAGCAGTCTATATAGTCATTTGTAGACAATCTCTTCTTTCTGTTGAGACTTGAGACTGAGTGTTGTTGTGAAATGGGAAATAAATAGGGAGAGGAGGGGGGTGAGAATCTGGCAAGCGGTACAGGTTCAACCCAAATATTTTAGTATCTCAACGTGTATTCTCGCACCAAGACTTGATCCAAATATAAGTCAAAACACACGTGATACTTACGGGCGTTGATTAATGCCGCAAATGTTGCACCTTGCTGCTTATTTCTGTTTTGCAGCTTGGAAAGAAGGATTTTTCTCAAGTTGTCATCCATTTTGCGCGGCCTTGACCCCTCCTCTGTCCGACAGCAACATTATTTCGTATATAATTAATGAAACTAAACTGGTTAATAACATATAAATCCGGCTTTATCAAAATTTAAAAAATCACATATAAATATAATTTAGTGCTTTGATTAGAAAAAAGCGTTACGATTAGATGCGAAACTGATCCACCGCTTTCCGCCGGTGGCAGAAAGCAGCGTGAAGTGTCGTCCCCGGGACTTTTCCTCCGTTCCCGCCCTGTGCAGATCTACCCTGAGTAGGCTATTCCACTCACAGTGATGACCCTAGACCCCTAAATTCGACATGGCGACATAGGCCTTTTTGGGACTTAGTGACATGGTACAGGAGGAATAAATACATGTAGATAACATGGGACATAGATCATTCAATAAAATCGACAGGCGACATGGGGACCCCCACTCCACAAGTGACAAGGCTGGCTGCACAGCTCATCGGAGCCAATCAGGGAGCACGGCTGCATGACTCCCTCCCTCCTGGTTTACTCCAGCACCCCTGAGCCACTTTCGGGTCTTTATCAAGTCTTAATAAGTCTTAGTCTTAAGTCTTGATAAGTCTTAGTCTTAAAGTTTTGATAGTAGGCCTACTCACCCTTAATAGGCTAAAGAAGAAAAAAAGAAAAGAAAAACGGGGGTTGGGTGGCAGAGCCCCCCATGATATCGACATATGATGCCATCTACATTTGGTGGGTCTACCTATAATTAATACTTTTAAGATGAAGACTATGATTAAGACTCACGCAAGAATTCCGATGAAATATGCAGCGAGGTCACTCTCATCATGAATCTAAATACACATTTAGATTCATGCTCTCATCAAGGACCCCACAGTGGCCCCTAGCAGGGGACGGGGAGAAACGGAGCACCGAGACAGAACAGGTCCGGTCTACCCACAGTGAACATCAAGGTAAAACCTCGACCAAACACAGCCTGGGCATCCGACACCTTCACTGTGTATTAATAGGGCAAAGTCATTTATTGCCAGCTGGGGGGGGGGGGGGGCTTGGTGGATATAGGAGGGGGGGGTCATAATAGAAAACAGGCCCTCGGGGGGGGGGGGGGGCAATACTGGAAAGCATCCATGCTTGGGGGGGGGGGGGGTAATTAAGGGACTGAACCCTTTTTAATATCTACATTCCCCTCCGTAATAGAGTTTAGGATAGGGTTGATTCAGGTAAAGTGGGACATCAGATAAAGTGGGACAATTAACATTAATTAACATTAAGGCCATTTTAAGAGGTCATTTTCTCTCCTGGGTGTTAAATTTAGTTTTTGTTTAAAAATAAATGTCTGACCCATCTTTTACTGTAGGCCTACCTATCTCACCAAAGTTATACCTTCTTAATTTCAACATGATATGTGGTGGCCAGGATCGGCCAGGAGGCTCCATAAACATCTGGTGGTTATGTAACTGTGTGTCATCACTCTGTATGGAGTGGTTCACTTGTCATCATTGTTTCTGCTACACTTTTTGAATGTCATGAGGGGAACTTTACATATAGGATCTCAATATGTATAAGTATATGTAAATAAAATAAGGTAAAAATGACATTTTATTTATATGGTTATGATAGTTGGATTGACCTAACTCAGCTTCTCAGAATATTTGAAAAATTCTTTCACTGTTGGAAAGCTGAAGTCACGGAGATGCCAATACCCATTTTCTTTCAATACAATATTGGATTTTAAGAAATATCAATACATCAACACCATAGTCCAGTCCATAATATATACAGGCAGTAATCTGATTATCTCTCTGAAGTTGACCCTCCTCTGGAGGCCAGAGATTTATCTGACCACATCATGTGGTACCAATTAGACCATGGGGCCAAGGTGGCCGGCGGCCACCTCAAGCAGCAACCTCATGTGCTGTATACTGAATAGTACAATTATTTATTAGTAGTGGTATTAAGGGAGTGTTTATTTATTAATTACAGAGGGGGGGTGAGATTTTGCGCGGAGGGGTGAAATTTTTTTATGCCCCCTCCCCCTCGAGAGTGCATGGAATGTTTTGCGCCCCCCTCGCCGAAGGCGCAGAAAAAATTTCGCCCCCCCCCTTTGAACTATAGTAACATGCGGGCTTTTTTGCTAAAAAGGGGCTTAAATTTTTACCCCCCCCCCTCAAGAGGGGTTACACTTTTTTATGCCCCCCCCCTCAGGAGGGGTCAGACATTTTTATGCCCCCCCCCAACCCACCACCCTCCCCCCCCCCCCCCCGGTAACTAATAAATGAACACTCCCTAAGAATAATAACATGATATTTCAAAATGTATGTACATATTAGATACATATTGTTTCTTTACATCTTGATACCTTTTTATTAGTCAGATATTGAGATAAAGTACACTGAGACCTTAAATGTAAGTGTCCCATTTTAGCTGAAGGTGTTAGGTAAAGTGGGACAGGCGGATTCAGGTTAAGTGGGACACTATATTAATCCCATCTCTCAGAGTAGCATTACACAATATCATAACAATACTTAGTTGTGTAAATGACACCAAATGATTATGTATAATAGCCAGAATAGGGCTTTGTTGGTACTACAGGTTGTGGTTTATCTATAGTCACTTCACTCCCCGGGCTTCACTCATGGTCATTATTTAGATGAGCGAACCATTGACTTCCATCATAATTTAGATAATTATCATGAGATTTCTTACCTTTAATGATTTTTAATCATACATTATGATGTTGAATGGTAAAATCTGTAGTAAATTCATTTATAAATAAGTTTTTGATATATTGAGGCTAAAACCATATAAGCTGATCCTGCTACAATGAAATTATTTTGACAGTTTAGAGAAACTCATCTATACGCCGAATGTGGCTTTTTGAGGATCTATGGCCCCATTCCGACCCCAGAATAACCCCGTTATGAAAGTAGTTATAGACCTTTTTGAATGGGTTTTAATAGATAGATGATATGTTGCATTAAACCATGTATATTCCAGACGAAAATGTCTTTAATATAAAATCAAAGTACATGAAATACAATATTATGATCCCTATATTTTCAACTCATTTTCAACATTCACTTTGTCAGAACCCTGCATAAAAGTCAACGGTGACTTTGAAGAGAAAAATTTGGCTTATATGAAAAATAAATGAAAATTAAAATGCGGCTTATAGGTGGGGTTTTATGATAGTTGAAAAAATAACATGGCATACACTTATGTGACAGCCCAACCTATCACAGGTACTCAACACAATCTAACTGATTGTAGATCGACCAACAATATTTCTTAATGACTTTTAGGGTTGTTAGCTGATTAGTTGATGCATATGGAACACAAAGAAAAGAAATAAATCCTATGTCACAGGATTTATTTGCCCGTTGGAGGGTATTCTAATTTGGGTGCATGATATAGGCTCTCATGAGAAAATCATATTTTTCTACATTATTTGACACAGAAAAATATCTCAATAAAAATGCAGGCATGCATTTAGATGATCATTAGGAACATGTTGAAAACAAGAAAATAGGGGGTCACGGTCGAAATGAAATTATGCTGAATTATTCCAAATAATTTCTTATCTATTCACTGTATGAGCCTATGTGCAGGGCATATAGGAAATATAGTGATCAAGATGTGTAAAATACAAGGTGACACTTGGATGGCAGATAATGAAGATCATGACATATAAGTGGGAGAAATCTGCAAATATCATGGTTTTAGGTAGTTCCAGTTTTTGCCGCCAGGTGCCGTATGCAAAGATTGTGTTGAGTGACTTCAAACCACCTATGCGACAGGCAGAACAACTTCCCACTCAACAACACATGCGTAGTACTCAAGACATCACCTTAAGGTCCATATGGACAGCTGTGGGCCTTTATCTTGATCAGTTAGCCTAGTGCCTTTTACTCAGTAAGGCTGGCCATTTCTTCTTACCACAGATTGGGTTAGTCTAGTTATATAAACAGAGTTAGCTTAATCCTCAATCTTTATTTCAGGCAATTTTCTCTATTATTGCATTGGTTTAATTAGGCTAGCAATTGCCTACATGACCACATATAATTAAACTAATATGCTACCAACTATCCTGTAGGAATATCAAGTATTTTAGATACAAGTAGACCAAAAACAGTTAACATTGATTACTCCCCATCCACCAGTATTGATGGACTAACTCCAGATTCAAGGTCCAGGGTTCTTACACACTGAAAATAATGCATCTCAAATGTTAGTCCAAAGTTAGTAGGTTGTACTAAGGTTTTACTAAATTTTATGCAATCATTAGCAAAAATTATGTGCTCAAAGTTCCTATCCTATCTTAGCGTTTTGCTGCTAACCCTTAGCTAAAAGTTAGCATTGCCCAGGTAACCTGAACTTATGAGGCTACCATAAAATCCTGTGTACACCCGCATCTCACATATAACCCACACCCCGACTTTGAGAGAATCCTAAACCTCTATTTAGGGCTTGAAAATTGTGATTTTAGTACTGTACTATACTTTCAAAATCCCTTGTATTACCTGCCCCTAGACCTGAGAATATTGTATAACCTGCACTAGAGGTTTGGCTCTAGTATAACCCACAGGTTACACATAGGAATTTACGGTAGTCATTCATTAGGGATTAGTACATCTATTACCAGTCAGTGGCATGGCCCTGGTTAATATACAACAGCCACAGCATGAGTTACCTGTGCAATGGTAACTCCATCCATTGAAGCCAGTTTGTCTACATAACAATTATTGTCCTGTAGAAGTGGCCATATAGAGACTTGAGGCTGTCTTTGATGTATGCATTTTTCACAAAAAAAGGTGTCCCATTCAGAAAACCTCATTGGGATAGGTTGATCAGTTTGAAAAAATATCTGGCTAAGTAGATACATACATACATTATGTTACACCCCATATCATATTCAAAATTAGAAAAGGTTACCTCTAAGCATGATAACACATGCAATTACAATTTTATCATATAGATAAATATCTCATGATTTGCTTGTGCTGTCACCTGGTGTGGAGTTCCTGTGGGTAGCTGGTTAGTAAAAAGTTAGTCATAGTTTAGCAAAATCTTAGTTCGATTTAATAAATAATGCTGATAAGTTAGTGGTTTTGACTAAGATATATTAGCATTGACTAACCCCCGGAATTTTCAGTGCAGTGTCTATAGTTAGTGTCCGAACGCACCCGACGTACCTGCCCTAGTTTTGCAATTACATGTGACACGGTCTACCTGGCAGGCGTCCCTGCAGCCCCGCACCCTCAACACTCCCCGCACCGACCGCAGCCACACAGGAGGAAGCTCCAGGCACTGCTCAGGTTAGTATTGGCCATCATGTAAAGTGGGTAATTCTTGGGAGCAGCACCTATACGTACGTCACAGATGAGTGGAGACCTCATCTGGCTGATCTCACACCTGATAAGGGCAATGGAATTAAGGGGGTTAAATTAAACAGGCAATGTATGTAGGAACGGTGTTAAAATCCTTATCGCAAAAGATCTAGTTTACCAACAACAAAATACATTACAAAATCTGAAAGATATTCTAAACATGGTTTTAAAATGGGACAAATGAGATGCACTATGTTCTAAAACAATTATTTCAAGAGAAGATGGCAAAAAGGTGACTCTCATGAGGTATGACTGGTATGACTAAAGGTTTGTGTCATTTATGTAGCATGTAGGCGTGGTCACGGTAGTAAGGGATCGTTATATACCTAGATATCAAGAAACAGGTGTAGGTGATTTAAATTTGTCAAATTGCTGACCAATGCCGTTTTCACTTTATATTCTTTTCTCTATTGAGACGTATACGATGTTATCATACCACTATTACAGCAGACATGCACAACAACTGCCGCCCCATAGTGGTACATAGTGGCCAGTACCCCGTCTAACCCCCGGAGCCTGCTGCAACTCCAGGTCATCTCTCTTGGTCCTGGTCTTGGAACAAAGGTGTTACCCCCTGTATGGAGCCTGCTATTTGTAGCCCGCGCACACATCGGTTACACACATCAATATTTACATATGGATTAGCTACCATAGCCTACATATTGACACAGTGAACCGCCTAAATATAGACACAAGACCCCTATATTTGACAGGCTTAATTCATTCACCCACCCTCACCCGTCCATTTAAATTGGGATGGGGTGGCAGGGACTGTCCCAGGAAATCGTAACAGTATTTGTGTGTCTCAGCGTCAAACGTCAAGTATATACTTTAAATTCTGGATCAACTGCTGCTTTTCAAGCCAATTACCCTATTTCATGTCTAAGGTATGCCGGGTATAGATATACTATGTTGTGCATGCATCTTCTGCATTGTAGTCATGATTATAGCTGACCTCAAATCCCCCCGTTCCCTTTCATGAACCTCTCTAGCTAGAGGTACTTTCGGCAAGAATAACACTTGTCACCGCACTAACTGTCTGCGATATAATGTATGCTTACTACTACATATAAATGTATGATATTGACATTTAATTTGTTGTATGTGGCCAATGGTATGTATAATATAGTATGAAGCAAATGTAACTTAGCTCTCTCAGCCAAGGCTCAGGGGCGGATCCAGCAGGGGGGGTCCTGGGGGTCCGAACCCCCTTCCCCTTTTTGGTCTGCCCATAAGGCTGTTCAAATAGACTTTGCCGAGGGTGGACCCCCCCCCCCTTTTGGTCCACCCCTGAAGTCCAGCCCCAGATGTGCTATAAAGTGCCTCAATTGACATCAATATTTTCAAAATTTTCTCACCCTTGGAGCCGACTAGAATGCTGTAGAGTGTACCAATTGACATCTATATTTTCAATTTTTTCTGAACCTGCACTCCCAAATGTCCACCCCTAGATGTCCACTTAGAAATGGCAGCATGTACCTGATGCAGGGGCAGATTCAGGGGGGTCCACCAGGGAGTCCAGACCCCTTCCCCCTTTATACATGTGGACCCATAAGGATGTCCACCGGAAAGTCAGTATACAAACACAGAATTTGTATTTATTGAGGGAGGTCAGTAGGGGCCACATATACCCCAGACCCCTCCCAAGATCCCTATCCCCATTCGAGGTGGAGACGGGCAAGTGAAAACCCCACCTGAGCATGGACCCGACTCACCACAATGCTATAAAGTGCATCAATTGACAAATATATTTTCAGCATTTTCTCAATCTTGGGTTAGATCAGAACCACAATGCTATAAATTGCACCAATTGACGTCCATATTTTCACTATATTTCTCAGCCTTGAAGTAGACTAGAATGCTATAAATTGCACCAATTGACATCCATATATTCTAAAATTTCTCACCCTTGGGGGCATGCCCCCAAACCCCCCTAAATTATCAAAGCATGTTGCTTTCGACGCATGTCGCGCTGATAATTTAGGTGTATTAAACTTCATACTTCTGGGGTGGACCCCCCCCCCCCTTTTCAAAATCCTGGATCCGCCCCTGCAAAGAGAAGTGGTGGACATGGTCGACATTTCTGGTTATTGACCTCTTTTCGTCAATAACCTTAACTACTCACTTCTCTCACGATCCTCTGATTGCAAAGCAGGCATCATCACCACTACACTACCGATTCTAGTGGAGATCTGAAGAACTGGTGTGTTATTTATTATTCCATACAATTCATATATGCCATGAGAGGTCCCCGAGAGGGCTAGCTACATAGTAGGGTACCGTGGCCCAAGAGGGTCAAAATGGAATTTAGAAAACAAAAAGTTATTTGGGAAGAAATTCCAACTTTCAAAGAAGAAGTTAGTGTTCAAATGCAAAATGAAATGTCAAAAGTGATTTTCATTTCAGAAATGGGTGTTGTCAGTCTGTCATATCAGACAGAACTGTTTGTGACAGGTATCTTTTAGCATTGGGCACATGTTCTTCTGCTTCCCCTAACTAGAAAGTCAAAGATATAGGGGTGTATTTGATTCATTAGGTTGTGACTTTACCACAGTTAATGGAACATTCTAACTTAAGACAATGTCTGTAGCTGGTCTGTTTTATATTAACCGATTACCTACCATGCATTATCAATGTGGTGAACAGAACAAATCCACAAAGCAAGACTTAACCAAGGGGACAAGATGGCTGCCATGTGAGGGTGACCAACTAGCTGTAGTAGTTTCCCTAGCACAGGGAGGTCCGCTCCGACCATGCCTGTGCCTGTTATGATATAATTATGGCAAGCCAATTTAGAAATTAAGAATATTTTTTAATGGGTCCCTCCAACTCCCCACAAAAAGGTTCCACGGACATTATCATTATGTGGCTCGAATATCTGAAATGCTCAAATTGATGGTATTTAGTTTTGACCTCTTTCCCTTTAGTCCCCCCCCCCCCCACCGCCATCCCCATCAAGGTGTGGCCACGGTAGACATAGAAATGGTTATGTCACATGCCACTAAGGAAAAGGCCATGTCACTAGTGTCGACCACTAAGGAAAGGAATTTAGGGACATAGCGGGGTAGGTTATGGGAGAGGTGGGGGGGGGGGGAGGGGTAGATGAGGGAAGGGGTAGATGGGGGGGGGGGGTGTCCCTATGTCGCATGTCGAACTTAAGAAATATATATTAGATCATGTCACATGTCGATTGCCCATGTCACATGTCACTTTAACTGGTCATATCCCATGTCGATTTTAAGAAATGCCCATGTCGCCATATCGATTTTAGGGGTCTATAACCCATATAGGTGTAGGGTAGGCGTGGAGTAGATGCGGGATAGCTGTATGGTAAGTGTGGGGTAGATGTGGGGTAGATCTACAAAATTTGATAGGATATATAGACCTGCAATATGTAGCCATTGGGCCAATTTTAGTCCACCCCCTCCCCCTCTTACCCAACTGCATGTATCTGTATGCGTTTTCTCAACACAATTGTAGCTTTGGTCCCCGGCGGGGCCACTCCCTCAGCATTGGTTTACTATGTGTGAACACGATTTCAAGGGAAAGGGTATGTTTTTGGGCCCTAGGCAAGGGCCCGGGAGGGCCCTTGAAAAGGGGTGCTTTGTAGGCAGTTTTGGAGGAAAAGTGGTACATTTTAAGGCTGAAACTCTGAGATAAAACAATACTCCATTTTTTTTCAACATTAAAGATACATATTTTATGTATAGGGTAAGGGTAAGCCCTACCTTTTGCGAGCCAATTTTTAAGAACACACTTCATAAGTGTATATCTCCTTGGTCCCCCTAAATTAGGGTATCCTTTTTTGCTCAGTTTCTCGTGAAAAGGGTGCTATTTTCTTGAATTGCCTCCCGTGATGAGAGTCCTAAATTTGAGGTGATATTCACACATAGCTACTAAAGAAAAGATGAGGAGTTGCCCCCGGGGCTTTGGGTTAGGCTGCTGGGCGAAAATGGCCTTGCATAGCTGGCAGCTCTCTGAACCCCACGCATCTGGTCTTATGTAATGTCACAGAAATACCACCGGCAAGGTGGAGGATGTTCATGCGTCCTAACTAGGTCAGTTACCCCGACGTATACACAAAGTAAAGGCATGTAGACTTGCAGTTGTCAGCTATTGGCTATGTATACATAATATTCCGAAATCATATTTGAGAAGAAATACTCTTGTGATAAAGATAAACAAAGTACATGGTGTCACTATCTGAACTAGCATTAAGACCAGATGTTCCAGATGGGAGGCATGTGAATTATTTTCTTCCTCCCCATTTTGTATCATTTTTAGATATGGAATTAGGTCCCAAAACGTTAAGAAAATATGTTTTTATAGCACTGCCCTTCCCCTTCTCAAAACCTTGTATTTGTCACGACTCCAGGAATAGTACTCATGTAGAGCAACCTATCTGCAAAAGTGGATTCCCGATTTAAAAGGGGGCTATGGGAATATCGTTCATAAATAACTTGTAGGCAAATATTGTACATTATACATTTTACAAAAATAAAACTCTCCCCACATCTTTCTCTAAATGCACCACTGACATGTCATTCTAATTACTAGTAGAGCACGTTCATAAAAGCATCATTCCCATCAAGGGTATTCAAATAGTTTTTCAGTTGCTGTTCTACTCTAATAATGGGTATTATCAGTAGTGAGTATGATGCATTCAATAGGAATCATAATTATATCAAAAACAAGTTTGGCACAAATGCTATTGCACATCTCCATGTAAAATAAATAAACTGACCTTGACAAGTCTAGGTTTGAGAATAGGAACGACTCCCCCCCCCCCCCCCCACTCACACCCCCACTACCAACCACCAACATAAGGGGGGTGGTAATGAAAGCTAGTTGGTCACCCTCACATGGCAGCCATCTTGTCCCCTTGATTAAATCTTGCTTTGAGGAGTTGTTCTGTTCACCATATTGATAATGCATGGTAGGAAATCGGTTAATATAAAACAGACCAGCTACAGACATTGTCTTAAGTTAGAATGTTCCATTAACTGTGGTAAAGTCACAACCTAATGAATCAAATATACCCCTATATCTTTGACTTTCTAGTTATAGGGGAAGCAGAAGAACATGTGCCCAATGCTAAAAGATACCTGTCACAAACAGTTCTGTCTGATATGACAGACTGACAACACCCATTTCTGAAATGAAAATCACTTTTGACATTTCATTTTGCATTTGAACACTAACTTCTTCTTTGAAAGTTGGAATTTCTTCCCAAATAACTTTTTGTTTTCTAAATTCCATTTTGACCCTCTTGGGCCACTGTAGTACGGTAAAGTGCCCATGAGTCGACCACTTGTACCTGTGTTCCAGCTATGAGGTATTTTGGGATCTATACTGTAATATGCTAACCAGTATGGGTCCCCCAAAGATAGTCAAAGTTTTTTTTTTCTCAAGTCCTAGGCATTATAAAAAATGAGGTCCCCACTTTTTTGAAGACAGTAGGGCCCTATTGGCTTAACATGAAAAAGGTGTTAAATTTGTCCACATCAGTACCATGAGTCAACCACTTTGGTACCTTGAGTCAACCACCTTGACACATTGGTACATCCCTTTCAAAGGGTCTATAGACTGGGTAATCACATGTGAATTTTAAAGAATTCAATTTGCTTTTTTTTTATGCAGAATTAACAATGTGATATATAAATGGTTTTTTTTTAACATTTCATACCAATTAACAACATACCAGCCATGGATACCACCATCAAGCAAAATGCCTTGGGGTCTGGGGGTTGGCTCAGAGTTCACCCATTATTGGTTAGGAAGTACAGCAAAATGTGGTTATACATGGGACATCCGGCAGAGAGAGGAAGAAATATGTCCCCAAATTTGTAAAGTAGCGGAAAGCTGAATTTCCCTTTTATTCTACTAGGGAAAATAGGGTAAATACCAATTCAACAGCTTTTTATGGCTGATAATTGGCACTAAGAACAGGGCAAAGTGGTCGACTCAAGGTACATGGCTGACTCAAAGACAGTTTACCCTACCTGGGACTATAGTGGGAGGCCATTGCTTTAATGGGTTATGCTCTTATTCTCTTGATAAGAATCCCTTCAGGCTTCGGTTCTCAGCCTGGCTTTTAGATGGTCATTCAAAGTCGTCTGCAAAAGATTGCTTGCAAACCTTTTCCAAACCTTTATCCAAACCTTTTTCCAAACCTTTTCCAAACGTTTATAAAATGTTTAGAAACGTTCTAACACAAACGTTTGTTTCTGTCAACGTTTTAACGTTTTAAAACGTTTTATAAACGTGTTTTTTTGCAAACGTTTGTAAACCTCCAGCAAACGTTTTCCAACCGCTAGGAAAACGTTTTTTTGTTAGCTGGGTAAGGGTTTGCGAGCTCTATATTTGACTAGGTAAAATAAACAGTACTGGCAAGTTGGGAGCTACACAACATTCCACCTTTTGATGAGGTAGAGTAGGCCAGGTACATCTGGCAGTACCAATAAATATATAGAGATTCTCTGTCTTTTCCAGCATCAATGAGCACCAGGTTGACTAGTAAAGATGTGAAGACAGTGTCACAGTGTGGTTCAATGAAAACAAAGAGAGAATAATTAAGAGATAATAGCACCACTCTTCTTGATTAATTAACCAGGATTGGCAGAGCAGTCTTCTTATGCTTAGACCTTTTAATCTTGGACTTGTCCTTTTTTGCAAGTGGTATCCTTTTTGTGGGTTTGAATTTTTCCATAATTGTAGCACAAAATTTTAATAGGTTAATTAGGACAATTGGGTCTTTGTTATTGAAGAGATTAGCCATGGTTACAGTGCTTGGGGGGATGGTATATTGTTGGCGAGGAGTATCGATCGGTCATGATCGAAGGCGCTGCAGTGAAATATGTAATGAAATTCATCTCCTATGTCACCACTCTTACATAAAGGGCACTTTCTCTCTGAATGCTCAACTCTGCAATACCTTCCCGTAACGATTGGGAGACTGTGGTTCCCACACCTGAATCTGCTCAGGCAAGTTCAATTTTTGGCATTAAGGTTGACTAGATATGTGTCAAGGATTAGCTCATTTTTAAATATCCTGTAGTTATAACAGTGGCCAGAGTTCATAACAGTACTGTGCCAATCCTGGTGTTCTATTGTCAGTGAGCCTTCTTTTCACTGTCGTTTTTATGAAGCTGTGTGATGTAGTTATGGCCTCATCACCAAAAAGATTGCCAAGCCCACCTTGGTTTAGATTATCCTGTACATGTGCAAGCCATGGCGACTGAAAGCCATCAATCATTTGCCTATCCTGGACAATTTTATAAATGATGTGGGAAATCTTGCTTGTTTTACCAGAAACAATTCTATGCCAGAAACTGACCATCCTTTGTTTGATAATACAGCTTAGCTTAAGTCGCCCCAGTTCTCCTAATGCCATACAATTTGCTGTGTGTGCAATCAGCTGTAGGACAAATTTACAGAAATAGCTCTGGACTCTTTCAATTTTGTGTAGGTCTGAATAACCCCATACCTCACAGCCGTATAGTAATATTGGTACAATACATGCATCAAAAAGATGGCATTGGATATCAACTGGGAGCTGCAGTTTCTTTGATAATAAACTAAAAAGGGCTCTTTTAGCTTGTGTGACCTGTCTTTTTATGGCTTGGGTAAAGTTACCGTTATGATTAAACTCTATTCCCAGATATGTATAACTGTATTGTACTTCAAGTGATTCGCTCTGGTACAGTAACTCTGGTAGCTTCTTTACCTTGCCACGTGAGAATATTACTACCTTTGTTTTGAAGGTATTCACAGTAAGCTTTCAGTCGTGGTAGTACTGCTCCAAAACGTATAGCATGTTCTGTAGGTCTTCAGTAGACTCGCTAAGTAAGATTGTATCATCAGCATACAGTAAGATATGCAACTTTAGAAGTACCGTAAAACCTCGCGTAGGAGCCGTGGCTTGTACGCGAATCAGAGCCAGCTTTCTTTTGATACCAAACATGCCTATATGGGGTGCGGCTTATACGAGAGTTTTTATAAGTATAGTACAGTATCAAATTAACAATTTTCAGATAGCCAATTAGGCTTATAGGATTTCCCAAAGTTAGGGGTGCGGCTAATACGCGAGTTAGGCTTATACGCGAGGTTTTACGGTACCTGAGATTCAGGGTCAGTGCCCAGCGAGGTAACACCTTTACAATGATTTTCAAAATGACTTTCTAGGTCGTTCAAGTATATGGCAAAAAGCAGTGGCGAGAGGTTCTCCCCTTGCCTCACCCCTACGTTGCAACTAAAATAATCTGACAGGCAACTGTCAACACGTACACAAGATTTTGCTGCCCGATACATACTTTTTATCACGGTCAGCACCTTACCATTGACATTAGATTTGAGCATTTTTACCCACAGTGAGGACCTATCCACAGTGTCGAATGCCTTTTTATAGTCTACAAAGGCACAGTATAGTCTCTTTTTCTGTGAGAGCAATAATTCAATAATACAATGTAGGTTAAAAACATGATCGAGTGTGGAATAACCTTCTCTAAATCCTGCTTGTTCTTCTCCTAGTAGATTGTTATATTCTAAATAAGTATCTAGCCGTATGTTTAATATCCTTGTAAACAATTTCCCCATACAGCTAAGTAGGGTTATACCTCTATAATTGTCTGGACTATTAATATCACCTTTATTTTTATATATTGGTACTATAACACCAACCGACCAGCTTTCTGGGACAATACCTGATCTAGCACAAGGTTAAAATATGCACTGATGATAGCTAACAGATCAGGAGGACTGTATTTTTATATACTCATTGATGATGGAGTCGCTTCCTGCAGCCTTGTCATTTTTCAGCATGAGACATTTTTCAGCATGAGACAGCATGTCACAATGAGAGGATGTTCTTCTAACCTTTCTCTATATTGTTGCAGGTACAATGGAGGCTGTAAAGGTGTTTGACATTGAGATTGACATCCAGGACTGCAGCCGGCTGTATGACTATGGCCGCGGCGTGTACGTGACGAGACCGGAGGGGGGCTGGGACCACCAGGTGATTGCCGCCGCCTGCAGGGAGGCCCTGGCTGCTGTGGACGACGAGACAACTCATGGCATGATCAGGAGAATGGACGGCATGCATATCGACAAGGGAACCCTGGAGAAAGATGCAGGACAAGAAGCTAAGGATAAAGAGAGGGGTCAAACCTTTGACAACCTTAATGCTGATGCTGTGACAAGCCTCCCTATGCGGGTACTACCCATCTTCAGAGCAGGGGATGTTGTCAAAGGTCAACTCATCCTGGAGGCAGCAGACACCATTGAAGCAGAGGAGGTCAAGCTGAAGTTCAAAGGCATGGCCTCCACTAACCTGCGCTATTATAATAACAAGGGCTACTATGACGACAGGGGTTACATTGAGTACGTCAAGGAGAAGGTGGCTCTGTGGAGGAAGGAAGGCAGCCAGGACGTGGATGAAACTGCCCTCCTGAGTTCGTGCATGCAGACGGGTGGGACGCTAGCTCCTGGTCGGTACTGCTTCCCGTTCAGCTTCACACTGCCTGCCGACTGTGTCCCCTCTGTACCTCCCATGGTCAAATCCTGCTGTGGAGACTGGGCGCATGTTTCTTATTACATCAAGGCAACCATCGGCAAAGGGAAGACACTGAGGCGGGGCAACATCATCACCAACAGAGGTCTGTGGGTGGAGAAGGCGTATGACGCAGCAAGAAACCCGGAGCAGCTCACTCCTCTAGTGGAGAAGCAGGTGCAGGAAACTGGCCTCATAACCAAGGGGAAGATAACCTGCAACGCCTCATTGCCTGCACAAAGCTTTGTTCGGGGCAGCCAGGGGTATATTCCACTTAAGCTAGAAGTGGACAACCAGTCAGGGGGGCCAATTGACTCATTGAAGGCCTGTGTGATGCTCAAGCCTCAATATCGTGCTAAGGTTGGAAAGTGGCATGGCACCCGGTCAAGCAAATTCAAGGGGGCCCGCGTGAAGGAAGGCACCATTGGGACTGGGATGAGCCCACAGTTTGCCCTGAAAGTCCCCTTGGCGTTCAAGGAGGATGGCGTGGATGGAAACCTGATCCCTGCTGGACCGCTAGATGAGTGTGACATCATCGATGTGAGCTATGAAGTCTATGTTCTCCTGAAACGTAAGGGGATGCATCGTAATATGGAGATGCATATCCCGATAGATATTGCCACAGAGAACTCAAAAGAAGATCTCTATCCGTCCCTGAGTGGACTTCAAATCTAAAACAGGCCCATTGCAATGTTGACCTTTGACTATAGGAAACAGCATTATGGTTTGTTCAATATCAATTGTTTATAC
This sequence comes from Harmothoe impar, assembly GCA_947462335.1. Lineage (NCBI taxonomy): Eukaryota > Metazoa > Annelida > Polychaeta > Phyllodocida > Polynoidae > Harmothoe > Harmothoe impar. The sequence goes on along the minus strand of OX381714.1, from coordinate 26,144,628 downwards.
CAAGTAAAACTCTCAACAACCTCTTTGTTTTTGCATAGTTAAAGTTTGATCACACAAAACCAGACAAGTTGTGCTCGTACAGTTGCGTTGGTGCCTTTATCAAGGAGATTCAAGTTGATGCAAGTAGTAAAGGTTGTTTGCAATGTAAACTGTATTGACCTCCATTGGACAGCCTCCTTCCTAATCAGTACATTGCTACTGGTTTCAAATATCTTCACACTTTTTGAGAGGAATGGGATAATATTCTTTTAAGCATCGTGTATGTTTGCCTATGCCTTGCCAAGCTTTATGAGTCGTTGTACCTAACCTTAAAGTGCATGTCAGTAAAATGTCTCAATTTGCCTAAACCTCGATAGCAGCCATATAGCAGACGACTAATAAAGGTCCATCATATTGCCACAGAAGTATTTGATTTATGGTCATGTATATTGCAATGCATTCTGAAAAGGACACACCATGACAATAAACAATGAACAAAATCTTTAACATGTTATTATTGTTCACATGATGTGATAAGCATATCTGATTCTAACCAAGTTTAATTTGAAAACTTGACCACCTTAGTTTTCTCATTGCGAATCTTAATGATTACACACATGCACTGATAGGATTGGGCTTATTTATAAAAATACCATATCTCTCCTTGGTGTTAAAAACGATCCATAACTTCACTTTAAGAGCCAAAGGCTTCCTTCACATTTGATAACAACATAATTGTAAGTATAAGTGTGCCTTATACAGCTATAAACCAAATGTAAATGTATGTTATCCACCCCGGTGTGTCCACCTACTGGACAGGACCTCCTGCCACTGGCCTGCCCCCTGGTGGACTCTTATTGAACTGTTGTGTAATACAGGTGCAACAGGCCAGTTGGTACGGTACAGTCGCCCGAGCAAGGTCAGCTCGCTGTTAGTCGCTGATATGACTAGAAAACTTCAAAATTGTGCGGAGTGTGGTACTTCTCACCCACCAAAAGGTGGTAAGGAGTGTAAGTTCAAGAAGGCGGCAGTGGTGTCAGCCATAAGTGCAGGAGGCAGTGAAGAGGACTGGAAGTTGTACTTAGACTTGACAGCGGTAGGTGCGGAGTGCATATCATACCTCGGTGGTGAGGATCCAAGTACCGCCAAACCAGGCCTAGGTGGATCCGGAGGCACCATGGAGCAGGACTTAATGAAAGAGCTACTGGAGGAGTGCAAGGAGTCCAGGAAAGTCATCAGGGACCAGATGTCCATGCTGACGGGGTTGTGTCAAGGGTTATCCAGGATGTGTGTCGGGCAAGGTGTCATGGCGGACCCCTCCATTGCGGGCGCGGGAAACCTTGGGGCAGCCACGGGTGGTGTGCCTTCTACATCAAGATTTACTACCGGTACTACACAACCGGCTTCAAGTGTCAAACAGGATCCCAATGAGAAGTTGGATATTGGGGATGAGTCAGACAATGGCGAAGGTGCAGGAGGTCATGAACCCCCAAATATGGATTTGTTTAATGCCTTGTTTGGGTTGAAAAGTGGTGGGGGGAGCAGTGGTGGGGGAGGTCAACCGGTAGGACCTAAACCCCTTGTGCTCGGTACCCGGTATCTCCCCACACATTTGTTGTCAGGAGACACAGCTGAACAGTCCTACTTCCAGCCGGCGTCAGTGAGGGGTGCGTCGTCAGGTGCGGGGCAACAACAGCTTTACACACAGGTGCCTGGAGGAGGATTTCAACAGGTTCCCAACTACAGTCAGGCGGGGCTAGGCCAACAGTTCCTACACCAGCAGGGGCAGTTCTTCCCCCAACACCCGGGTCAGCAACCGGTTGTCGTCGTCGCGGAGAGGGCTGCAAAGAGTAGGTACATTACATTTGATTTGGATCCACACATGGCTTATGACAGAGTAAAAAACCCCAGCATCCATGATGTAATTTCTGCCAGTCAAGGGTTATGTAACAGTATGAGTGAATGTGGTGTTAACACCAGCTTATATGGTAAACATATCAGATTTATGATGGATAAAATAAATATTTATGACCATGGGGCTCTCATAAATTACGACAAGGCCATGAGGGACCGGGGGGAACTCCATGGGTTAAAAGCCTTTTCATATGGGGACCATGAGATAGGCATCAGGTACTTAGGGGTGGAAAATCTTAGCAGAACCCGGTATGGAGAGGACAGACAGTCCCAGGGATCAGGCCAGGGCCAGGGTCAGGGTCAAGGTCGTAACAGAGGTGGTTATGGGAGAAACAGGGGCCAAGGTAGGGGCAGGGGTTACAACAATTATAACCAGGACTGGTACCAGGGGGGTAGTGGTGGCTATGACCAGGGTGGCCAGGGGTATGGAGGTGGCCAGGGAAATTGGGGTTACCCTCGAGGTGGTAGGAAAGTATGCAATGAGTACAACTCTACACAGGGGTGTAAGTTTGTTCAGTGTAGATTCCCACACATTTGTAGAGAGTGTGGGGGGGACCACCCCGTCGTAAAATGTACCAGCAAAGGGGGTAGCAAGGATTAGGGTGAGGTGGCTCTCAGGTCTGGGTTACTAGGCGGGGGAGCGGGCACCAGTTGTGCGGGGAAGGTGGGTAAGGTGACTCCTGGGGAGGTTTTTCATGGCCCAGTGGTAGAGTCCAAGGCGATAAGTGATGGTTGTGAAGTTTCGGTGGTTGACACTTACCCTTCGTCAAAAGGGGGCGTGGTCGGGTCAGTCTTTGGTAGTCTTGGTGGCGGCTCCCGTGTGGAGTGTGGACGCACAAATTCCAGCGCAGAGGTTGTGGTACCTGTAGTTCAGGACCATCTTTCAATTTTTTCTGGTTGATACACAATGGGGTACCTGACCCGGGTACTGCCGTGTGTATTGGTGAAAGTCAAGGCGAGCGCAATGTTTTGGTTTCGTCCACCATGGGCGCCGCCATCTTGAATCCCGTGGGAGGCGAGATGTTGGACGTGGGTTGGCACGAGACCAGTGACGTCATACAACATGGCGGTGCGGAACAAGATGGTTCTGCGGTGGATACGGTTGGGAATGAAAATGAACTTTTCACGTGTAATGAGCACTGTTTCGGTGTATGTTATGATGGTGACAGTGTGGATCTAGACATTCTCTCGTCTCCGGACATTTGGGAGGCGGAGCCTAGGCCGGCAGGAAGTGGTCAGAGCTCGTCCCTCTTTTATCGCTCAGGAGTGTCAGTACCGGTGGTGAAGTCTGAAGTCGTCCATGACGGTGTTTATGTGAGTAGACCTTGTGGGTTATTCTGTAAGAAATATCACCTGCTGGCTGGAGTGCCGGTTCAGTTAAATCCGTGTGTTTTCTATGATGAGGCTTATAACCACCCGTCGGGAGTGGATACAAATGCAGCCTACATTCTGGACGGTGTTACAAATGGGTTTCAAATTGTGGATAGTGATTACACAGGCTCGTATGAAAGACAAAATTACGACTCAATCGACAAGGGTGAGGCAAAATTCAAGATGGATACGATTGTGAGTGAGGAGGTGTTGTCAGGGAAGGTGTGCCGGGTAGCGACCAGACCTCAATGTGTGCATTCACTAGGTGCCATTTATAAGCCGGATGGTTCCATCCGCCCCATTACGGATTGTAGCCGGGGCGAGGGGGGGGGAGAAGGAAGGAGTATTAATGATTACATGGATTCGACTTGCCAAAAATTTTCATTTGTAAAAATGGATAAAATCTTAGAATCTGTTACTCCAAACTGCTGGTTTGCAGTCGTAGATATAAAATCAGCCTATAGGTCAGTACCGGTGAAGCCTGAGGATAGGACAAAGCAGGGATTTGTTTGGAATTTGGATGGTGCTGATGAGTATTATGTAGATTGTGCCCTCAGTTTTGGGTTGAAATGTGCACCGTTTGTGTTCACACAGATCACAGAATTTGTTCTGCGTTGTTTGGCGCGTAGAGATGTGAACCGAGTCTATGGGTATTTAGATGACTACCTAGTGATAGGAGATACTTTTGAAGAATGCAGGGCCAAACAGGCAGAGCTGTTAGACCTGTTGAGAAGGCTGGGGTTCCACATCGCTTGGAAAAAACTGGTTAGTCCAAGTCAAGTATGTAGGTACTTAGGCCTCGAGTTAGATAGTGTGAACCTGGAAATCAGGCTTCCTTCAGATAAGTTAGACAGAACTGGGGTTTTGGTCAAAGAATTTCTGAACATTAGGCAATGTTCGAGGAAAGATCTGGAAGTATTAGGGGGCCACTTAGCCCATGCCAGTCAAGTGATAAGAGGTGGGAGAACCTTCTCTAGGAGAATCATAAATCTCTTAAGATTTGTTCCCAAGGAGAGACGGGTAGTCCATCTTCCAGACTGGTTCAGGGAAGATATAAAGTGGTGGGACAGTTTCATGAGTGTATTCAATGGGAAAGCCAAGATGATAAGGTGTTCTAGGAAGGAGGCAGCCCAGGTTCAAACTGATTCATCCACAACCGGGTTTGGTGCTCGGTGGGATGGGGATTGGATAGCGGGTTCATGGGATGAAGAAGGCCAAGATTACGCCAGGTTCTATCTAGATCATCATTGGTCCAAGCGCCCTGATGAGGTTGTCCCTGAAGCAGATATTAACATTCTAGAGTTGTGGCCTGTCCTTGCAGCATTGGACAGGTGGGGGGATGTTTGGCGGGACCAAAAATTTGTCATTTGGACTGACAATACCCAGGTACAGTCAATGTTGTTGACTGGCAGGTCTAGGAGTATTAGGTGTATGTGGTGGTTGAGAGAGTTGTTCTGGCGGTGTTGCCTTTACAATATACACATTGTCTCAAAAAGAATCAGTTCCCGGGAGAATACCGTAGCTGATTACTTGTCTAGGCTGTTTGACAGCAAGTGTAAAGGATCACTTCCACCTTCATTCTTAGACTGGTTGTGTTGCTTTCAGGTGAGCAATTGCGCCGAAGGTTACGGGTGTTCCAGTCAAGGTGGATGGCGGAGAGTTCCAAACAGACAAGATCATCTCAGTGGAAGAGCTATTTAAGTTTCTGTGAGGATTATGGTTATGAGCCTCTGCCAGCAACAGTGGATATGATTCTCTTATACATTGTGCATTTAACTGATAGACTATGTTATAAATCTATTGTGCAATACTTAGGGGCTGTTTGGATCCTTCATGATTTGGGGGGGGTACAGCATGTTGACCCACATAAGTTTGAAATTATGATCACACTCAGGGGTGTTAAGCGAACGTTAGGGGACGTCACTAAGCAGGCCAGGCCGGCAACCTTGTTGGACCTGAGTAAATTATTCCAGGGGTTGGACATGTCAATCAGTCAGGATTTAGCCTTCTGGGTGGCAATATTATTAGGGTTTAGGGGGTTATTGAGGAAGTCAAATCTGGTCGAGGTGGAGTTGGGGCTGAAGGTATCAGATGTGGACTGGCATGATTGGGGAGTGGGTATCACAGTCAGGCGTACAAAGACGATTGCATTTAACGAGAGGGTGTTGTATATTCCCTTTGTCCCGGTTCCGGGGTCAATCTTCTGTTTGTATTATTATCTATCATTATTGCTAGGTACGGTAAAGTATCCTTCAAAGGATAGCCAATTAATTGGTTACTGGTTCAATGGTAGTTGGGTCCGGGGGTCCTACAACTGGTATGCAAAGAAACTGTCAAAGCTGTGTGTGGCAAAGAATCTTGTGTTAATGTCATCTCACTCCATGCGCCGTGGAGGAGCCAGCCTGCTTGCGGAAAACGGTGTGTCTCTGGTCGACATAAAGAACCTTGGGGACTGGAAAAGTGTTAGCGTACTCCTGTATCTCACACGGACTCTAGCCTCTAAAATAGGCCTGGAAAAGTCTATTGTTCGGGACATTTTCATGGTAGCAGACACACTTCTACATGACTAACTTTGACACCTTCGGTTTGGCGTGGTTGGCTGGAGTTCGAGTATGGTCGAATAAACACGCCCAAACCATCATCAGTGTCTTCTCATTAATTAATAAATACTTGTATGCCAGGTTTATTGTAAGTATAAGTGTGCCTTATACAGCTATAAACCAAATGTAAATGTATGTTATCCACCCCGGTGTGTCCACCTACTGGACAGGACCTCCTGCCACTGGCCTGCCCCCTGGTGGACTCTTATTGAACTGTTGTGTAATACAGGTGCAACAGGCCAGTTGGTACGGTACAGTCGCCCGAGCAAGGTCAGCTCGCTATATAAATTTTTTTTATATATAGGTTATATTACCTGGAGTTCGAGTATGGTCGAATAAACACGCCCAAACCATCATCAGTGTCTTCTCATTAATTAATAAATACTTGTATGCCAGGTTTATTATTCGGTAAAGGTTGGAAACGTTTCCATACGGTTTGGAGGAAAATGTTTGCAGGTCAAAAAATATTCGACGGCATTTGAAAGGCAGAAACAGTTCATACCGATCCGTAATATACGGATCTCTGTATTATGTGGAGGAACAGCGCCCTGATTGGGACAAGAGTCTATGTATCCAAAATATTATTTAGTGTTTCTGCATGGTTTGGACCGAAACAGCACCCTGGTGCTAAAACAGTGGAACTTCTATCTATGACTGAGTTTTTTTCTAAATCATGCCTGTTACAACCCACTGTGATAGAGGTTACTGAGGTTACGCGCCGCCACCAGTTACTGGGACATCTACACCGAGAGTCGCTAGACAACAACCAAGTTGTTGTGCCCACCAGGGAGCTAAGAGGTGGGGTGAAAAAACAGCTCAAGACACCAAGGATTGTCCAAGACATCTATGAGAAGAGCCCCTATCACAGAGGCTTAGCAGCTTGGAACGAGCTAGAGCCGGCAACTCAACATACTACAAATAGGACCCAGTTTATGAATTTGATAAAGTCATGAACACTGATGCTGACACCGATAAAATCATGAGCACCAAGACTGATATTGACTGGACATTGTATGATCTCAACAATACGACATGTTCTGTATATATTCATTGGTTACATATTCTATCGAAATTGTGTCTTTCATGATTTCTTGGCATTATATTGAAAAATTCCATATGTACTGAGATTGTTTTGCCAAAATAAAATTTAACAACAACAAAAAACATAGCTCAGAAACAGTGCCAACCCGTCAGCATTTCACTGCTCTGTCAATTGGCTCAATATCAGCGGATGAATTGCTTCCACCTAGTATGAAATAAGGAAATATTTATGTGATGTTTTGGAAACAAATGGAAATGCATATCCCGATAGATATTGCCACCGAGCACTCAAAAGATTATCTCTATTTGTCGCTGAGTGGATTTCAAATTTAAAACAGGCCCATTTCAATGTTGACTCTAGATTCATTTAGGAACAAGAAGGCTTTGTATTCTTCCTTAAATATATACATCTGCATTGACAAACATATAAAACCTTTCTTTTAGCTTTATTTTTTATCTGGAAGGATTAAATACTTAGGGAGTTTAGTTGGGAAAAGGGGGGGGGGGGTTAGGATGAATTGATGAGGAATACATAATCAAATGCAAATCTCGATTTGGCTAGGACATAATGTACAGGATCAATTTTCTTCTGAGAATGAAATGCTTATTTCAATTAACCCATGGAAACACCTCGGAAATAGTCAATGTTTATAGCAGGTGAGAGTCCATTATGTAATGTATACACTAAGCAGGAGTGCTGACAGTACAAACAGTCTAGCTATGTTACTAAGGCTGATTACATTTTGGCAGGAGTCCTCCCAAAAATTAAAAACCAATTAAATAAAATTACTATAAATAGCTTTAGATATCTACTCATGTAAATGTTTACCAATGCATCAACTCATTTCCTTTAACTGCCAATTTACTAATATCCAAGCCCTCCTCATAATATGTAAAGAATTGACTTGGTTTTATTGGAATTTATTATGGTAAGCTGATTTACATCACAATATTTTGTTAAGATATTCAAATCCTGCTGTAAAGTTGCATTGGTAGCATCTATGCTATGTCCTCCTTTATGTAATGGTACCGTGTCAACTGCATATTACAACAAATTGCTTCTAATACAATGTATTTAATTGAGAAAGGTCATTAACATAATAAAAGCAGCAGTGGGTCCAGAATAGAGCCTTGCGGCACCCCATAAGAAATCTCTAGCCATTCTGAATGTACATTATTTGCAATTGTCTTCTAAACCAAGCAATTGTTTCTGCAGTAAAACCAAAGTCGGGCAATTTATCCACATGGGTTTATAGACGTAAATTTTGATCTATTTTTCAGAAATTTTGCTACTCTTTATTCTCTTGCCTCCCATTTGTCTTTTGCCCTCCTTAAAGCAATGTCTCTATCCCTCATTATCTCTGCAATCTGGGGGTCAACCAGGCTGGTTCTTCCCTTTTGAATACATTTCATTTGATGGAGCATCTTTCATCCAAATATTGAATTAAATATCCAAAAAATACATTCCAAGCTTCAGAGGGATATATAGGTATGCTAAGAAATGGTCCCAATTTATATTTCTCATATAATTCAGCAAACCTACGATATGTTCTATTAAGGAACTCTGTTGCAATTCTATATTCTACCATCAATATCTCTTCATCACTTGGGATTATATTAGTTTGATGTATGATGATGTGATGGAAGCAAAGAATATCCATACCTCATAATGATTTTGATTTAAATATGGTCGCATGTATGGTGGAAACCCCATTTTTTCAACAATTTCCCCGTTTACAAGCCGGGCCTCGAATATAAGCCTGTCCCGTTTATAAGCCGGGCCAATACCCCATTTGAGATCAGTATAAGCCGGGCCCCGAATACAAGCCTGGTCGATAAAGGAAACTCCAATACAATTTCTTCAGAGGGGCATAATCTCATTTCTAATTGGAGTAGTTTCACATTTCTTACATGCACATCATGCCAATGTACCACCCCTTAAGCTGAGTATAATTTAGAGAAAGAAACCCTTTGAATTTGTCATCATATTATTAAAAATGTCCTCAAGAAATGTGTAAAGAATATATCCGAGAATTTTAGACAGACTGCTAGAGTACTTTAAATCTAAAAATTAGAGTAGATGAAATAATATAGGCCTGCCTCGAATATATAATATATACCCCATTTGAAATCAATAGAAGCGAAATTTTTGAAAGTCCAGACTAGAAATGGTGCAAACTGGTGCACTTTGGCTCATATCATGTTTTAAATAGCATGGTTCTGGGGGCAGAAAGGGTCATGTTTTCGTGTCAGAATGAGACAGGTTGAAGGCCCCGTTTGAGGGTCAGGAAGGACCAGCCTCAGGAACACTCAGGAAGGGCCATGTTCAGGGCCTGGTTTGAGGGTCTGGAAGGGCCAGGTTGGGGATCAGAAGGGCAATATCCGACTTCTAGAAAGGGACAGATTTCCCTTTCTCCTCTTTCTCCTAGCTTAGATTGCTTCATTCTGGCGGTTCTGTGAGTATGTTGCATCAGGGAAGTTTTGAAAAAAGAAACCATTGAGAATTGCTATATTTTCTGGGTAGTCTGTGAGTACGGTACATTGAATCAAGAAAATTTTGAAAAAACGGATGCTTGATTTGTGTATTAATTTTGCTTCTAATAGGAATATTTACAAAATTCTTTCAGTTTTAGAAGGCCCAGACCATCCCTGATGTCACTGTCGCATTTTCCAAGTCCTTTGTCGCACATTTTGTGCGACATAGCGACAGATGCCCACCCCTGAAGCCTGGGCTTATAAATGGGGAAATACGGTATCCCAACCGAACTTCTCAGATGTTTAGAGGAGATGATTTGAGACATAATCAATCCATAAATATTAGTAGTCTTAGGTGAAACCAATGAGCCAAGACTGAATTTGGGGGAAAAGACTAAATAAATCTATTGTATTTTTTCTATATTTTGCAACACGGAAGAGAAATCTTCCAACAATTTGTAATCAAAACCTTACCCAGCTAGCAAAACTCGTAGTAAATCACGTCATCTCTACATCTTTTCTCAACAGATATTTACTACATTTGTAGGCCCGTAGCTAGGGGGGTGACTTGGGGTACTCGTCACCCCCCCCCCCTACGGACCCCCAGTGAGAAAAAAGTCCACATTTTGGACCCCTAGAGGTTTTCGCAGCTTGTAAATCGGACAATTATTAAGGATTTTACAGAGTCAAATGTTAAAATTGAATTTTTGAATACCTGCAAATACTATTCACTAAACTCTATAATAGATATTTCATCATATTGGACCTTAGGGATTGAATCATTTGCATGTTGGGGCTGTCTACGGGACAGTGGCGATTTCAGGGGGTGACCTTGGTGGGGAACTTCTAGGGTGCAAGGACTGTCGATGGTGTGGGACCTGGGGGGTGACCTAGATGGAAAACTTCTAGGGAGCAAGGACTGTCGATGGTGTGTGACCTTGGGGGGTGACCTAGATGGGAAACTTCTAGGGAGGGAGGGCCATGGATGGTGTGGGACCTTGCAGGTACCTTTGGGGGTGACCTAAGGGGGGGATTTCTAGGGAGTGAGGACTGGCAATGCTGTGGGACCTAGGTGGGACCTTTGGGGGTGACCTAGCTCAGGAAAAATGGACCTTGAGGGGGACCTTTGGAGGTGACCTAGGTGGGGACCTTGGGGGGGGGTGACCTAGATAATACTTCTAGGGAGCAAGAACCACAGATGTTGTTGGACCTTAGGGGAGACCTTTGGGGGTGACCTAGGTAGGGAAGGACTGGCAATTGTGTGGGACCTTGGTGGGACCTTTTGGGGTGAGCTAGGTCTGGAAATTCTAGGGAGCGAGGACCATAGATGGTGATGGACCTTAGGGGGGGAGGGGGACCTTTTGGGGGTGACCTAGTCAGGAAATTCTACGGAGTGAAGACTGGCAATGATGTTGGAATTTGGTGGGACCTTTGGGGGCGACCTAGATCAGGAAACTCTAGGGAGCGAGGACCACAGATGGTGTTGGACCTTAGGGGGGGAGGGGGACCTTGTGGTGGGGGGGGGGGGGTATCATTGAGGATGACCTAAGTGGGGAACTTCTAGGGAGGGAGGTCCATGGATGGTGTGGGACCTTGGGAGGACCTTTGGAGGTGGCCTAGGTGGGGACCTTCTAGGGAATGAGGACTTGCAATGCTGTGGGACCTAGGTGGAACCTTTGGGGTCGACCTAGCTTAAGAAATTCTAGGGAACGAGGACCATGGATGGTGTTGGACCTTGGGGGGACCTTTGGGGGTGACCTAGGTATGGAACTTCTAGGGAGTGATGTCTGGCAATTGTGCGGGACTTTTTGGGGTGAACTAGGTCTGGAAATTCTAGGGAGCCAGGACCATAGATGGTGTTGGACTTTGGGGGGGAGGGGGACCTTTTGGGATGACCTAGGTCAGGAATTTCTAGGGAGTGAGGACTGGCAATGGTGTTGGACCTAGGTGGCACCTTTTGGGGTGACCTAGTTCAGGAAATTCTAGGGAATGAGGACTATAGATGGTGTTGGACCTTGGGGGGGGGGGCATTCTGGGGTGACCTGGGGGGTGGACTTCTTGGGAGTGAGGCCTGGCAATGCTGTGGGACCTTTGGGGTGACCTAGGTCAGGAAATTCTAGGGAACGTGGACCATAGATGGTGTTGGACTTTGGAGGGGGGCGGGACCTTTGGGGGTGACCTAGGTGGGGAACTTCTAGGGACCAAGGACCATGGATGGTGTGGGACCTTGGGGGGGACACCTTTGGGGGGCACCTAGGTGGGGAACTTCTAGGGAGTGAGGACTGTCGATAGATAGATATTGGAAATGAAAGACAGGGAGATGGTGGGTTATAGCTTAAAAGGGCAAGGAATGGCAGGGATATGTAGAAGTGGAGTACAGTCTACCCTCACTTCCTCGAATTTGGAAAATGAAAGGAATAATGTCTTAGGAAGCAAATCATCCAAGGAATTAAGTCCAAATATAATAGAACATATAAGGGCAGTTGCCAGGCAATTCGTTGGGGAAATGATTAGAGAGGGTTGTTATACCTGGCTAGAGGTAAAGGGAATGGGAAGGGAAATAGCCTCCCAGAAGGATGGTCAGAGACATAGAGGCATATGGAGGGAGAGGTGTAGGTCTATACTGAGAAGGAGTATGTGAGAGGTCCATATGTAGGGGAGGGATGTTCGAGGAAATCAATGAGCAATATTGTATAAATAAGAACGCACCAATCTCTCAATCTACAGCTCTTAAATGCACTAGAATGCACCATTTGATCTCTAAATTTCAAAGTTTTCTTGGGGGTGATGCCCCCCAACCCTCCTAGCTGCACTTCCGATATACAGTGCTGCACTTGTGATACACCACACTGCACTTGTGATACTTCACCCCCTAACAACTACCTCAGCTAGATCTTGCCCCCCCCCCCCCCCTCTAGACATTCCTGGATCCACCCGTGGTCAATCCAATCAGTATGGTAGGTGATAATTACACACACTAGCTGTTGAATATTAAATGCCAAAATGCATGAGAATGCACCATTGGAAGTCTAGTTATTTCACCGGGATGGTAAATGGTCCCATTTTGGAGCCAGGTCACCCCCCCATCTGGAGGTCTAAAAATTTGGTTACGTCATATTCTTGGCCTCATGACGTTCTATATGCAAATGGTTTAGACGTCACTCTTCTGACATTTTTTCGATGTAACATAATGATATTAGTATGACCTGCTTTGAATGATTTGAAGGACATCAGGAAGATGCAATATAAAGATGTTAGTAAGTGGAATAATTATAACATTGTGTGAGGTAGGTATATTCCAAAATCATTCTAATTGTGGGGTAAAATTTATATCATAGATCTACATAAGATACCAGATGCAGACACATTTTAGACATCATGAAAAGACATGTATCTAACGTCTACTCTACACCTAGAGTAGGACTTTTCCATCAGTAGTAGGTAAGATCTAAGGCAATTGATTTAATCAACACATTTTGCCTGTAGACATCACCAATATTCCTGCAGAGACTTAGCACATTGATCCTAGCACAGAGGCCAAGATGTGATGTCAGCTTGTGGTCAGTTTATGGGATTTGAATAGATTTAGCAACCACAGAAAAGGTGTGCTCATACTAATATCCTGGTTGTTCGATTAATAATTGTTCTATAGAAACAAAAATAACAGATCATACATTCCAGGGAAGTTTCATCTTCTATGTAAATTTATTGTGTTGAGTAGATACTCATTTATGGTCAAACTATTACCAATGTAGATTGAATTCTATTGATATTGGTTAAGGGGGACATCTTGTGTCAAAAGTGTGAACTACTTGAGAGCTTAAGTACAGATGTGTTATAGACATCATAATCTGACCAGCTAAAGATGTACAACATATGTAAAGTATAGGTAATGTCGGTGTCAAATCTATGACATTATTTTGTATTATGTGTATAATTTCTCAACAAAAAAGTAATATTCTGATCAAGATTTTTACATAAAAAAATTCAAACATTCAAACGTACAGATGATATCAAATGACTAATGTCTCTCTCACATTGCCATTAAGATGTAAATAATATGTCAGTTTCCTGTCAAACTACTATGTAAAAAGATTTACTCCCTCAAGATGTTGTGATGAGGTCATTTTCACGTATTAACATGAATATGACCAGTAAAGGACGTGCTTTTTACATAAGGTGCTAGCTGGGTAGGCATATGTACATAGGATGATAAGATACACTTTACATTCAGAATAATAGTGATTCATTGATAAATTAATGCAGTTAGGGACTTATTCAAATATTTTCCAGTTACCCCAGTCAGGTCATAATGGAGTAGTGCATAGCTTTTGGCAGTAGCAAAACACAGTGATAAGATGTGTAGAATACCAGTCTGACATTTAAAGGGTTATCAAAGGTGAGTTAAGACATAAACAACAGGGATATATGCTTTTATCATGGTTTTTGGTAGTTTCATTTATGCCACCAGGTGCTGAATGCATAGACCCTGGCTTTCCCCTATAAAGGGGCTTTTTCGGCTCACTAATGTACTGTGTAAGCCCAAAAACTGCCTCCACTAGCTGCTACCTGACCTTTGGTTTAGCCTTTTTTTGTAATCTATATCAAGATCCCCCCAAAAATTATATCAAACTCTTTATTACCTTCTAATTTTTGGATCTTTGCAAGAGCTTTAATTATGTGCAAGAAAAAGTTATCAATTTTCCCAGAAGAAGGCCTATATGAATTTAGAACATATATCTTTCTCGTAAAAGGTAAACAAACCTTTGCTTTTAATAATTCCAAATTCCCATTCATAACATTGAGTTCATCTCCTTTCAATATATTCATGTCTGGTATCATTTGCTATGATAGTGGCCAGACCGACACCTCTTTTTTCTTCCCCATCATCATTTGAATATAATCTATTTAACCCATGCGTTATGAAAAAACTCATTAATATTCACATTTTTTGTCAACATCACACTTTGAGCATTCCGAAATACTGACATAGAGTATCACTGTAATTCATTGGTAGGTATTACCATAATTCTGGGATATGTAATTTTTACTTGGTTTCCTGACTTGGCATTTACACCTTCAACATTAATAGAACTTGTTTACTTGTTTTCGATCTTCTCTCTTGGTATGAACCATTCGCCATCAGGAAGGAAAAAATCAATAACATGGTCATGTATCATTGTAATTCTAGACCTCACTTAAGAATCACTGTAATTCTAGCCCTCACTATGATCCTGTGGGTATACTCCCCAGGCTCAATCCCAGATCTACAGGGCCTGAACTTCACACTAAACGGAGCGGACCTGAAACTGGTCAGTGAGTTCAACTATTTGGGAGTGACAGTCAACACTTACCTAACCCTCTCAAATCAACTGAAAAAAACAGATCCAACTGATGAGACTCCGCCTGCCCCAGCTAAGACGGATCAGATCCAAGACTGATAAAGAGACTAGCGTACAGGTATACAAGCACATGATACGCCCAATACCCGATTACTGTGCATTCCTTGCTGAGGATGGTCCCGTCTGGGCATCAAGAAAGCTCCAGATGCCGCAAAACGACTGTTTAAGGGCATGTGAACGTATCAGGATTGCTCAGGACATGCACGTCCTAGACCTACATACTAGAAACAGAGTGTCCTACCTAGAAGTGACGAGAAGACGACAACTGTTGTCTCAACTCCACCGCTTGTCCAAGGATCCAACACAAGTCATTGTGCCAGCCAGGGTCCTGAGAGGACATGCCAGCGTGAAGCTTAGACTACCCCACACAAAGAAAGACTTCACCAAGGGCCCCCTGTACAGGGGAATCAGACTGTGGAACGAGCTCTCCCCAGAAACTCAAAGAACTGTACTACGAGCAGACTTTATGAAGGCTGTGTCGTAGAATTGGACACAATATCGGCTAGATCGTTGATAGATAATGTTATAAATTATGCTAATCCTAGACTATAAACTCTTGAGATAAAATCGCTCGATTGACTCTCCTTGGCATTAGTTGAAAAACGCCCCTTGTATGTGAATTCTTATGCCAATAAAATGATCAATCAATCAATCATGTACCTTCATATGCAAGTACTCACATGCTAAGGCTCCGATTCCACTCAGAAAAGGTACAAATCCATTCTAAAAACAGGAGCTGGGAACTAGTGCATCCTGCTGCCTTCAGGTCTTACACCACTCTCCCACTTAGTGTTAAGTTGATATTTTCAGTAATCCATTCAGAAAGGGAACAGATTTTGATACAGATAATAGCATATTAATACACAAAACATTATACAGATAACGTTTTCTTGATACACACCACATTCACATGGTGAGACGTGATATCTTGTTTATACACATGACACCATTGTTAGACATCATGGTTGTACAGAAGTCTCTAATCTTATTTCAGGAAAAGAAAAAAAAATGAGAAAGAAAAAGGGGGTGCGGGGGCAGAGCCCCCGATATATACAGCAATGTTACAGACTTACAGTGGTGCCATCTAGAGGATAGGTATCACCTGTAAACTGATTAAGATTACACCAGAAGTGTCGATTCACTGATTAAGATTACGCCAGAAGTGGTGATTCAAGATTACGCATAGAATGGGCGGCGTCTAGTGACTTCGCAGGTTTGTCCCCACGTGCATAGAAGATGGTGGAGAGAGGAAAGGTTGTTTGCACCAGTTCGGTAAACTTTATTGGCGTTCATTAGGCAACCTCATTTCTACCCAGTACATTGTCACTGGTTTCGTACACTTGTTTAGAGGAAGAGGATATTATTCTTGTACACATTATGTACTTTGCCTATGTCTTGCCTAAATGTATGGTTCGTCGTGCCTTAAACATTACACTACATGTCAGGAGAATTTACCAATTCCTCTGAATTTTCAATGTGCATCACCAGCTAGTAGGCATGTATCTAATATTGCAATGTATTCTGAAGGGTACACACATGACAATAAACAATGAACTAACAACTAAGTATTTGGCCTCTAATCATTGTTAACATAATATGATAAGTACCCAGCAAATCACTGAGTCTTTTTCTGGAACATGTATCTTGTTTGACTGCTTCCCATGTAACTGATTGGTCCAACATTACACTGTGCTCCATTGGACAATAATAGGACGTTGTGGCTATATCTAATGATAATGATTCTATTTTGGCTATGAGGATATCAAGGATCAACAATGAGGACACCTAGTATCAAATCCCTGCACTATTTTAATCTGACAAAGAGACGATGTGTATTTGGAAATGTGTTAGTGTGTGCCAGAAGTGAAGATATATGACCCTTACCTGTATCACACATTGTCCAGCAATACCTGCAATATGTGACACCAGATGGCCTCAGTGTTGTTCTCATCCCATTTCATTTAAACAGAATGCTTATCGATATAAGTATTTAAACAAGTTCCCAATGTATTGTGAATCAGAAAATGCACCCCTCTGTCCATTAAGGTTCATTAGGTAATAAATTGGAAGCCATGTACCTTTAAATAAAGCAGCAATAAGAAGTCTACACCATAGACACCTGCCTTGCGGTGTTTGTATTTGGATAATGGTGTCAGTGTGTGTGAGTCTGTTAGATGGTGGACTTGTGACACAATATGCATACTTTTAAGGTGGTTGCCTATCATGGATCAAAAGTATCTAGATTCACTCCAAACATTTCCACAATATACCTTACATATGTTGAAACCAAGTAGTGAAAAGAAAAGTAGGGGGTCCCAAGCTACTTTTTTAAATATCAAATTTTGAAAAATAAAACTATTTCTCCAACACCATTTTTCTTAAACTCCCCCAAAATATTCTTTAGATTATTTCTGAATTAATAGTATCAATTTAAACATATATATGGTCCCTTGCATAATTCAGTGGTTTTGGGGAATCCAAAATAAAAAATAATGATATTCTATAAATCAAAGGGTAGTAGAGATAGTTATTATGTATGACCACTAGCAGAACAGCCTCTGTGGCCTAATAGGATCAGCACAGAGCTTACACACTGGGGTTGTGAGTTTGCTGCTTGCTCAGGCCTTTTATTTTACATATTGCTAAATATGAGAGCTAGACATATCAGCTGCGCAGAAATCTCCGCAATAAACGTATTCATGATGGTAGGCAACCACCTTAACACACCCAACCAAGCAGTTTACACGGCGGCACGAACTGGAACTAATTTGCTTGTTATGTCTGATTTTAACCATGTTCATTTTGAAAGCTTCACTAGATTAGGGGTTATGCAGGGCTGCAAAAGTAGGGCTTAATAATAGCTGATTAACAACTTTCGTTGTAATAAATATTAATCCCAAGAAATTAAGTTATCATCAGTCAGTGCAAGGTAAGTCCTTATTATGCAGTGAATCAACATGCCCTTATCAGGGCTGCTTGTTCACTGTCTAATAACCATCACATTTAAGACCTTATTAGAGGTTCTGCAGGGCTTGTCAATAGCTGATTAGCCATCTTCTTGATAATGGATATTAAGCCCTGCAAATTAAGTACTTATTAGTCAGTGCATTGACATCCCTTAATAAGGGCTGTATTTGTATTGTCTAAGAACCACTTTATGTCATAACATATTGATACCCAAGGGTAAGTTATATAGCTTACTGGTAATGCTAAGAATTTTTGTGATCTTTGAGAATATTTTGTGGCTCCTCATGGCCTTCTGTTCTGGTACCAATTGGATGGGGGAATACACCATGATTCAACAAGGAGATTTGGTGGCCTAATGAGTAAGTCTCTGGACTTGTGTGTGAGAGGTCCTGGGTACGATCTCAGGAGGAGTCATGGCACCAAATCTTCCCAAGAGTTGTCCTGACAGGAGTCGCATCTGCCTACTAGCCAAGAGGGGAGAATGCTACAATGGACCACTGGAGACTCTAAGAAAAGTTTGTGAGAGCAGCCATCCCACACAATCTGACAGTGTGTACGGTCAAGGCACTTTGTGCCATAGTCACCAGTTGATTATCAGGTGTGTCAGTTTCAGCAGGGTCAGCAGCTAGGATGTGTTCACAGTGGTTGACTATGACTTGTACACTGTCAATACAAACTCAGTTCTGTTATAATTCTTTTATTTCCACTTTTCTGGTTATTGTGAGAAGTTCAATAAATACTTTTCAAAACCTAAAAGAAGTGGCCAAGAACTCATCCAAACCTTTTGCTTTTGCTTTACGCAAAGAACATTTGTGTATACCGTAAAACCTCGCATATAAGCCTAACTCGCGTATAAGTCGCACCCTGACTTTGGGCCGATCCTATAAGCCACACCAGAGATCTGATTATGGTGGCTTTAAGTACTGTACCATAGTAGCAAAAACTCACGTATAAGCCAAGCCGATGCTATAAGCCGCACCGCTGATCTCATTTGCGTACTAGCCGCGGCCTATACGAGAGGTTTTATGGTAGTTGAAGAGAATAATACTTCCCCGGGAATACTTCCCATCTATCTCCAATGAGTATTTTCCATTCAATCAGATTCAAATAATACAGTTTTTGTTTATATCTCACTGCAAATTAAGCCCTTTTTAGCCAGTGCGTGAGCATGCTATATGAAGGGCTACTTTTGCAGTGTACCTAGGGTATGCTAGGGGTACAGTAAGGTTTAGGACCACCACTTATCATCAGCCCCACTAACTCATGCAATAGCATACTGGACTTTACATCTGGAGGTAGGGAGTTCAATTCCCACTGAGGACATTTGTGCAACAATCCTGAATTTCTAATGCATGTATACTGAGCTACTTATGAAAACAGCAGAAAGTTTCAGTTGACTTTTTTTTATATTTGGAAATTATTACTAATCACTGCTTTGAAGTACTTGATAAGAACTGCAGAGCAGGTCACTTATAAGTGCTGCTTATAGCAGTGCGATAGTGTCACAATTATAATCTCTGAATAGGTGAATCATTGAACCTCTTGATTAGCAATGCTTTTAGGGCTTAATAAATGCTGCAGGTTAGCTAACTAATAGCCATTATATTTAGCCACAATATAGATGGATAAAAAGCACTTCATCGGAGAGCTTATTAGTCACTTATTCAGTGTTGCTGTGCGCACTGGGTGGGAGGCCTGTAACCGTCTTATCAGCATGTATCAGTGCTTGTCGCCATAACCAGCGCACGTCCCTCCAAATCCCCATAGAAACGGACCGTCCATGCATGATGCCATGCAGAAGGGAGAGTGAGGGTCCAGTTCCCCATATATTATACTATGCATTTGATTACAAATATACCATAGTCTTATTTATTGATGGCCCCAACCGCTAGTTCCGCTATGCTGCTATGTCACCACCTGTGTCTTATCACTAAGGTTTAACTAAATGTGAGTCTGTTATCTGAACAAAAAGGTTTGACACCCAATGCTTTCGGCACTGGATTGTGGAGATACCAGTCTTTAAATTAAGTTCTACTCGGGACTGTAGCTATATGTGGTGTGAAAAAAAGACCAAGCCCTACTTATAAGGAAACTCTGCCCCCTCCGTTCACTCAACATCCCCGTGTCTATGACAAGGCGTACCTCCTCATACAATTTGAAAAAAAAAAGATTGAGCGTGTGAGTGGCCTCACAGATGACTCAGGGTAAGCTGAATCTGAAGCTTATCATGTACTTAGATATAGTACTCCCTACGGTGGCCCAAGAG
The DNA here is from genome assembly GCA_947462335.1 of Harmothoe impar. Classification (NCBI taxonomy): domain Eukaryota; kingdom Metazoa; phylum Annelida; class Polychaeta; order Phyllodocida; family Polynoidae; genus Harmothoe; species Harmothoe impar. The sequence continues at coordinate 26,124,613 of OX381714.1, read as the reverse complement.
GGTCAAAATCTCATTGGAAAAAATAAACTGACTTTCAACAAAAAGTTAGAGGCAAAGTGAAAAATGAAATGTCAAAGTGATTTTCAATTTGAGAAATGGGTGTTGTCAGTCTGTCAACCCATATAAAACAGCTTGTGACAGGTATCCTTTAACATTGAGCATGATGCTTTAGGGGTGTACTAGGTTCCTTATGACATTGTGTTGTACAAATCTAACTATGACATACTAAGACGAGCAAACATCGTTCATACTAAGACAAGGCCTGTCATTGGCCTATATAAATAATAATCTCTGTTAAATTCATACAATGCATAATGAGTAGAACACCTCCATGAAGCAACATTGATTCTAGGGGACAAGATGGCAGACACAAGAAGGTGACCAGCTAACCACCTGCAGGCACTAGGCCGGTATGTGGTCACATCTTTGATGCCACCCCGTCTTTATCCCTCAATTATGGCGTTAAAGCCCAAGTGTCTTTATCCCACAAATGTCTTTATCCCTCAAAGCCAATATAATAGTCTTTATCCCACATAGCCAATGATAAAGGCTTTATCCCACAAAGCCTATATAGTGGCCATATTTGCCGAAACAGTAACCAGTCTTTTTCCCACAAAGCCTATATAGTGGCTATATATGGCCGTACAATGACCAGTCTTTATCCCACAAAGCCCATATAACCGTTATATGCCCATACAGTGACCAGTCTTTATCCCCCAAAGGCTATATAGTGGCTATATATAGTCATATAGTGACCAGTCTTTATACCTCAAAGCCTAAATAATGGCTATAAGACCATACAAAGACCAGTCTTTATCCCCCAAAGCCTATATAGTGGCTATATATGACCATTCAGAGACCAGTCTTTATCCCCCAAAGCCTATGTAGTGGCTATATATGGCCAAGCAGTGACCAGTTTTTATCCCACAAAGCCTATATAGTGGCTATATATGGCCAAACAATGACCAGTCTTTATCCCACAAAGCCCATATAACCATTATATGCCCATACAGTGACCAGTCTTTATCCCCCAAAGGCTATATAGTGGCTATATATGACCATTCAGGGACCAGTCTTTATCCCCAAAGGCTATATAGTGGCTATATATGACCATAAAATGACCAGTCTTTATCCCACAAAGCCTATGTAGTGGCCATATATGGCCATACAGTGACCAGTCTTTATCCCCCAAAGCCTATATAGTGGCTATATATGGCCATACAATGACCAGTCTTTATCCCACAAAGCCCATATAACCGTTGTATGCCCATACAGTGACCAGTCTTTATCCCCCAAAAGCAATATAGTGGCTATATATAGTCATATAGTGACCAGTCTTTATCCCACAAAGCCTAAATAACGGTTATAGGCCCATACAGTGCCCAGTCTTTATCCCACAAAGCCTATATAGTGGCTATATATGGCCATACAATGACCAGTCTTTATCCCCCAAAGACTATGTAGTGGCTATATATGGCCATACAGTGACCAGTCTTTATCCCACAAAGCCTATGAAGTGGCTATACATGGCCATACAATGACCAGTCTTTATCCCACAAAGCCCATATAACCATTATATGCCCATACAGTGACCGGTCTTTATCCCCCAAAGGCTATATAGTGGCTATATATGACCATTCAGGGACCAGTCTTTATCCCTCAAAGGATATATAGTGGCCATATATGGCCATACAATGACCAGTCTTTATCCCACAAAGCCTATGTAGTGGCCATATATGGCCATACAGTGACCAGTCTTTATCCCCCAAAGCTTATATAGTGGCTATATATAGTCATACAGTGACCAGTCTTTATCCCCCAAAGCCTATATAGTGGCTATATATGGCCATAAAATGACCAGTCTTTATCCCCAAAAGCCTATGTAGTGGCTATATATGGCCATTCAGTGACCAGTCTTTATCCCTCAAAGCCTATAAAGTGGCCATATATGGCCATACAATGACCAGTCTTTATCCCACAAAGCCCATATAACCATTATATGCCCATACAGTGACCAGTCTTTATCCCCCAAAGGTTTTATAGTGGCTATATATGACCATTTAGGGACCAGTTTTTATCCCCCAAAGGCTATATAGTGGCTATATATGGCCATACAATGACCAGTCTTTATCCCTCAAAGGATATATAGTGGCCATATATGGCCATACAATGACCAGTCTTTATCCCACAAAGCCTATGTAGTGGCCATATATGGCCATACAGTGACCAGTCTTTATCCCCCAAAGCCTATATAGTGGCTATATATAGTCATATAGTGACCAGTCTTTATCCCACAAAGCCTAAATAACGGTTATAGGCCCATACAGTGACCAGTCTTTATCCCCCAAAGCCTATATAGTGGCTATATATGGCCATACAATGACCAGTCTTTATCCCCAAAAGCCTATGTAGTGGCTATATATGGCCATACAGTGACCAGTCTTTATCCCTCAAAGCCTATAAAGTGGCTATACATGGCCATACAATGACCAGTCTTTATCCCACAAAGCCCATATAACCATTATATGCCCATACAGTGACCAGTCTTTATCCCCCAAAGGTTTTATAGTGGCTATATATGACCATTCAGGGACCAGTTTTTATCCCCCAAAGCCTATGTAGTGGCCATATATGGCCATACAATGACCAGTCTTTATCCCCCAAAGCCTATGTAGTGGCTATATATGGCCATAAAGTGACCAGTCTTTAAGACTGGTCACTGTATAGGTCTATAGCGGTTAAATGGGCTTTGTGGGATAAAGACTGGTCATTTTATTGCCATATATAGCCACTAAATAGGCTTTGGGGGATAAAGACTGGTCATTGTATGGCCAAATATAGCCACTATATAGCCTTTGGGGGATAAAGACTGGTCACTGAATGGTCATATATAGCCACTATATAGCCTTTGGGGGATAAAGACTGGTTACTGTATGGGCATATAATGGTTATATGGGCTTTGTGGGATAAAGACTGGTCATTGTATGGCCATGTATAGCCACTATATAGGCTTTGTGGGATAAAGACTGGTCACTGTATGGGCATGTAACGGTTATATGGGCTTTGTGGGATAAAGAACGGTCATTGTATGACCATATATAGCCACTATATAGGCTTTGTGCGATAAAGACTGGTAACTGTATGGCCATATATAGCCTCTTCATAGGCTTTGGGGGATAAAGACTGCTCATTGTATGGCCATATATAGTCCCTATATAGGCTTTGGGGGATAAAGACTGGTCTCTGAATGGTCATATATAGCCACTATTTAGGCTTTGTGGGATAAAGACTGGTCACTATATGACTATATATAGCCACTATATATCCTATGGGGGATAAAGGCTGGTCACTGTATGGGCATACAACGGTTAAATGGGCTTTGTGGGATAAAGACTGGTCATTGTATGGCCATATATATAGCCACTATATAGGCTTTGGGGGATAAAGACTGGTCACTGTATGGCCATATATGGCCACTACATAGGCTTTGGGGGATAAAGACTGGTCATTGTATGGCCATATATAGCCACTGTATAGGCTTTGTGGGATAAAGACTGGTCACTGTATGGCCATATATAGCCACTACATAGGCTTTGTGGGATAAAGACTGGTCACTTTATGGCCATATATAGCCACTACATAGGCTTTGTGGGATAAAGACTGGTCACTGTATGGCCATATATAGCCACTACATAGGCTTTGTGGGATAAAGACTGGTCATTGTATTTAACCAATAATATATGAATATCGCCGAACGCGGGGTGTGTATTCTTGAATAATGACCGAGGTGCGTAGCACCGAGGTCGTTATTCATGAATACACACCCCAAGTTCGGTGATATTCATATATTATTAGGTTTATTATACGATATTTCCATTCAAATGTCTTTAATTACCTTATATGAGTCCTAATTTGGCCATTTTGAAGGATTATTGACTGAATATCACTCGTACAGCAGTAGCGCCATGTTGTTTTGACCTCCCACCAACCCTGCTCGCTGATTGGTGGAGCCTGGTGACGTCATAGCCTCAATCTCCAACACTGAGTTCAACATAGAATTTGTGAGGGGGCCAGCTTGGGGCTATGTTATATACTAACCAGCGTTTCCCTCCACCAGCACCACAGCCGGATGGGCATGGCGGCTAGCGTCTCCGCCTCACACACCAAGGGTACCCGGATCGATCCTGGGTGGAAACGAACCATTCTCAAAATGCCTATTTCTATGTGAAAAAAAATCCCTAGAATTATTTTAACGAAAGGCTAAGTAAAGTCCAACTTCTACCTTTATAGTGTAGGGACACTAATATTAGTATTATAGTCGAACGCCTACAAGGTAGTTCGGGCGGCCAGAGCCAGGGGGCACCCCTATCGGAGGCGGACAGTATATAAGCTGTCCTCACCCCCTTGCTCCGGCAGACCTTCTCAGGTCTCTGACTGTGTCATATAGTGAAAGTTATTGAAAGCTGAATATACATTGATCGAACCTCATATACTTCAAGGATTAGCATTGTTGTACAGGCGAACGAAATAAACCCTGTTTTCTTGCATCTCTACATGAAAACTGCAGTTCGAGTCCTTATTTAATCGAATTACATATAGACGAACTCTACACTGGTGCCGTGACCAGGATTTTTATGTAGAAGATAGCGGACTGACCCTGGCAGAGGCTCAGTCAAGGAACGGGGGGGATGAAGGATCAGGGACCGAACTGGAGGATGGGGAACTGGATTACACAGTCGCCCAAATAAATGAAATCTGGGATATTGCCTCTCGAATGCACACCCCAGAGAATAAAAAATCTCGAAAGAGGAGTCTGATTTTTCGAACTCCGGGAGAATTTCCTCCTATCAGAACAATTCCGAACACCAATCCGTTCAGAGGGAACCCATGGGCAGACATGCTTCCCTCCGAACCGAACCTCGGACATATGGAACGAGACCTGTCTAGAAGAGGTCGACAGGTCCCTGACTACGACGCCTACTGTGAGAAATTGAAAGCAGAGGAGGAGGAGATGAGGGGTCGGTATACAGCCATGAATGAGGATTTGATCCGACTGGCCGACGAAAAGGCAAGGGTAATCGCCCAGAACCAGAAAGAAGCTGAGGAACTGAGCGAAGTGAAATCCAGAATACAAGCGGATAGGAAATATATAAGTGAACAGCTGGCTCTTGAAACCTCTCAATTGGCTAAAGTCCAACAGAAGGTTAAGATCGCTCAACACAGTCTGACAGAGGAGCAAGCACAACTCCAGAAAGAAAAGGAAGAGGCTCGCCGAAGTCGGGATCTTCGGGATACCTATGAAAGCGAGATCGAGCGACAATCCAAAAGGGTCAAGAAAATCAAGGCGGACTATTCGAAGGAAGAAAAATCCGGCCAGGCCCTGAGGGAACAGTTCGAGCAAGAACGAGAGGCGTTGAAGCAAGCCCGAATTGACATGAAGGCTGACCTCGAAATTCTTCAGAAAAAGAAAGACGAAATCAATGATACCTATCTGGCCTATCAGAGTCAGATGGATGAAATCCACAAAGAAGAAGAGGCTAGAAGCCGGGAACCGACGAACGAGGGAGCCAAGCTACCTAAGCACGTTGCATCCACGCCTAGTCCGATATTAACTACCGTGGATCCAATCGAGACCCGGGGGATTGTTTCGGACGGGAAGTACGCACGAACCCAAGGGAGGACTGCCCCGAATGAGGCTGACCGTAAAGTCACATATGGGGGAACCGAGGAGAAAGAGATCTCTAGCACCCATGATATTACGAGTGAAGCCCCACCCAAACGAATGAATCATAGCTACGGCTCTCTACATCCCTTTGCGGATGACACGCTGGCAGGACACAACTATACGGTCCCACCACCACCGATATATAATATAACCTACCAGTACCGGGCACCATTACCCGGAGCCGGATCGAACGAAGGACACCAGTCCTATAACGAAGGGGGTGGATCGCTTCCGAGCAGGGGGGCAGGTGGTGCTCCGAACCCCGGAACTAACCCGGGAGGAGGAGCCGGGACTGTGCCGGACCCTGGTTCATACGGAGGTTACCCCCCCAGCCCTGATCGAACCCAGCCCAATCCAAGAGGAGGGACACCAAGACCGGTCCCTGCCCCGAGAAGGTTGACAAAACGATCATCTATGGGCCCAAGGGTTGCTGCGATAGTGGAATCCGATCCTTGTATACAAGGAATGGGGATAGACTGTTGCAGTCGGACCCGGGAGGATGAGTCAGAAATTATGGAATGGAGTCGGAGGCAGTCTGATCGACTGGTATGGAGTCACAACAGTGCCCGAAAACCTGTTCGAACTCCCCGGCGGTTCAATGGAGAGAATTGGAAGGAAAGCTACCAAGACTTTTGCGACGATAATCGTTACCATGGGTGGGACAAGGAGGCTTCCTTAGGTCCCCTCATTAAATGGTTGAGTGAGGGTCTGGGACGAATAGCTGTAGATGATTGGCGAGAGACGTATGGAGAAGATGGAAACTATGACCAATTGGTGGCAGCCGCCACACATATCTTTGGTGTGTTGTCCGCGAATGATCCTTGGTCGGAGTTCCAGGTACGAACGCAAAAACCAAAGGAGTCTCCGAAAGTGTTCGGGCTAGAACTTCAAAGATTGTTGCAAAAGGCCCGACCTTATTGGAGGCGTGATGATGAATATTTCTTAGATGAACTATTCACACACTTTATAAAAGGACTGAGGGATCCGTCCCATGCTGAACTCGTCCAGAAAGAATGGGGACGAGGTTCATCGATGGTAGACTTCTTTTTGGCTATAGATCAGCATGAAAAGAAGAAACGATTACTTGCTGGGTTCGTACCCAACCAAAGGGTGGCGTCTGCACATACGGCCACTCCCGAGGAGAGTGATTCGGACGAGGGTTCGGGTGAAGAACGAATTGCAGCCATCGGGGGTGACAAGTGGGATAGAAAGAATCGGTGGAAGAAAAATGTTAGTAAGCCACCCGAGAAGGAGAAGCCAGTGGAGGCAAGCTCTAAACCAACCCCTACCCCCCAGGTGGTGGAGTTATCCGAGAACGAAAAACGGTTGATGGCCATGATGGAAGAAATGAAAGGGTTGTTGGACTATCAGAAACGACCGAAGCTAGATAGGGCAACGGTGAAGTGTTTCAGGTGCCAAGAGACCGGACATTTCGCAGCCGAATGTACGGCTGAGAAACCAGTTTGGCGAGAAAGGAAGAGAGAGGAGACGGGAAATTAGAAGGGGTTGTCCGTGAAGGCAAACTGACGACCCCGAATAAAGTATGCCAGGGTACAATCCATACGAACGCGATTGAGGAGTCTGTAATGTATCCGCCCAGCAGCATGGGAAATGCTAATGAGCCGAAAACATGTGGGGCTGGGGGTATTGGTGAGACAGTTGCCAGGGAGAGCAAAGAAGGGAAACCGGTCACCAATAGAGAGGAAGGTTGGGTAGAGGAACTATCCAGGATCGGGGGGATCCGCCTTCCCCAAGGTCATCCGTGTCTGGAGTATTTGAAAGGATTCTGATTCAATTTTGACATGACAGACAACGTCAAACGGTTCGCAAGTAATCCCTCGATGATGGGAGGAAAGAGATGGTATGTGTCCGTATCTGTAAACGGCAGAATGGGGGAATTTTTGTTGGATACCGGAGCTAGCCACTCCGCTATGTCAAAGAGATTCTTCGATCTGGTGTCGAGCATGGATGACGACCTCACAACGAGGGTAAATGCATGTGCGGCTGATGGGAGCAAGATACGAACGTTTGGTAGGACTTGTATGATCATCTTGGTAGGCGGTAGGGAATATATCATTTCCCCTACTGTCGCTGAGATAGAGGACGATGGTATCATTGGGATGGATTTCACTTCCTTATATGGGGTAAAATTGGACCCCGTCACTGGAGTGTTGAAATTAAATCATCCCTACAAAGACAGGATACAATGCCTGGCACGTGAAGTAAGTGGTGTAGCGAGTGTAGTGCAGACGGTAAAAATACCTCCCGGAATGGCATGTGATGTCTTAATAGCCTCCAGTAGGATGAAGAGGGGCGTTCCGGGGGTTTTCGAACCTAATGTGACAGTGTTGGGAAAGAAGGGTTTGGAATCGGCCGACACCCTGATAGGAAATATAGCATGGGGAGTCGCCCCCATAACGAACCCGGGTTCGAAAACCATCTATCTAGAAAAAGGCACTGTAGTGGGAGAAGTGATATCCGCAGAAGCGGTCACCAGTAGCTTTGAAAATGGAAGTGGACTAGTCCCGAACAGTGAAGTAATGGAGGAGGGATTGGCAAAGTTAATAGAAGGGTCCGGAGTAGAGACAGATGGACAGAGGAATGCCCTGAGGGAGATGTTAACTGAGTGTAGTTTAGCCTTTGCGCGGCCCGGAGAGCCGTTGGGACGAACGGATCGAGTCCTACACTCAATTAACACGGAAGGGGCGAATCCAGTAAAGATACCATATAGACGTCTTCCGTTGGCAAAGAAAGTAGTGGCGGAGGAGGAGATTACGAAGATGTTGGCGGAAGGGGTGATAACCCCTAGCACCAGTCCTTGGAGTAGTCCAGTATGTATGGTAACAAAGAAGGATGGGAGTATCCGATTCTGTATAGACTACCGGAAGCTAAATGGCTTGACTAAGAAGAATTCGTATCCGCTCCCCCGGATAGACGAGACCATTGATTCCCTTGGAGGAAATGAATGGTTTTGCACGATTGATTTGCAGTCCGGTTATTGGCAGGTGGGAATGAAGGAAGAAGACAAGGAGAAAACAGCGTTTTCGAGCCATGTAGGGTTGTACCAGTATAACGTGATGCCATTCGGACTATGTAATGCTCCGGCCACGCTCGAAGCCATGATGGAGACCTTACTGAGTGACTTGTTGTGGAAGAAATGTCTAGTGTATCTGGACGATGTGATAATATTCAGAAAGACATTTGATGAATGCCTGGGAAACCTGAAGTTAGTGTTACAGCGAATAATCTCGAATGGATTGAAGCTGAAGCCTAAGAAGTGTAATATGTTTCAGAAAAGTATTAACTATCTAGGACGGATCATCTCTACAGAAGGGGTGAAAGCTGATCCGGAGAAGGTTAAGACGGTAACGGACTGGAGCATTCCTAAGGGGCCGAAAGAAGTGAGATCCTTCTTAGGGTTTTGTTCTTATTACAGAGATTTCTTACCAGGATATTCCCGGATAAGTTATCCAATTCAATGTCTGTCGCACTGGACCCCGGGGAGACGTAAGGAGAAGTTTCCATGGGGAAAGGAACAAGGGGAAGCATTCGAAACCATTAAACGGTTGTTCGTGGAAACACCGGTTTTGAAATACCCCACTGCGGATGGTCATTTTATATTAGACACTGATGCGAGCAATGAGAGTATAGGGGCAGCTTTGTCTCAAGTCCAAGATGGGAAGGAGGTTCCTATAGCATTCGCAAGCAATACAATGAGTAAAGCGCAAAGAAATTATTGTACGACAAAGAGGGAATTGTTGGCAGTGGTAGTGTATACAAAGAAATATAAACACTTCTTGTGGGGATCTGATTTTACATTACGTACGGATCATTCCTCCCTGCGGTGGTTATTGAACTTTAAAGATGCGGAAGGTATGATAGGACGGTGGTTGGCACACCTATCTGAGTTCGGATTGGACCACAGCCAAATTCAGCATAGAAAGGGGGCTAAGCATGTGAACGCTGACGCGTTGTCGCGAATCCCAGTGAAGAAGTGTCAGAATGACGGATGTGACGATTGTGGGAAGCATAATGCCGTGCTGGCAGGAATCCGAAAGCCTTTTAGGGATCTCGAACCGGTAATACTGGAATGGGATGAGAACTCTATTAAGAGCTTCCAGGAGAGAGATGCGAATAGTATCCGTCTGACGATGTTACTTCGAGAAGGAAGGGTCCCGGATCGGCCAGCGATATCGTTGGAGAACAGGGAGATGAGACGACTAATAGCTCAATGGACAGAGTTAGAGGTGGTAAATGGATTGATTTATAGGTGGAAGACAAATGCTTTGGGAAATAAGTCAAGACAGATCTTTATTCCTACTGCCATGCGAAGGGATATAATGTTCTTTTGCCATGGGCATCGGACCAGTGGCCATTTTGGGAGAAAACGGTCTCTGGAAAGGCTGGCTAGAATGTATTACTGGCCAGGTATGAGTACGGATCTGTTGAGATGGATAGACACTTGTCCGAAATGCTGTACGAGCAAGCCAGGTCCTGGGCTAGGTAAAATGCCCTTGACCCAGGAATTGTTTGGAGTAAGGTTCGCGAGGGTGGCAGTAGATATAATTACAGGATTTGTGACAACTCCGGAAGGAAATACATGTATGATGGTGGTAACGGATTACTATACGAAGTATACGAAGGTATTCCCGATGAAGGATCACAAAGCAGCGACTTGTGCGAGAATGTTAGTTAAAGGATGGATCCTATACTTGGGAGTGCCTCTGATGTTGTATAGCGACCAAGGGAGAGAGTTCGAATCGAATCTATGGCAGGAAATGTGTCATCAATTGGCCATTTGCAAGACCCGAACCAATCCGTATCGACCACAGAGTGATGGTCAGGTGGAAAGATTCAATCGTACCCTAATACAGGTCCTGAAGAGTTTAGTAAATCAAGAGATGGATGATTGGGATGAGCAGTGCGACTTTGTTTGCCATGCTTATAATAGCACGGTACATGCGAGTACGAACTGCTCTCCGAATCTGTTAGTATTCGGAGAGGATCTGATTATGCCAGCGGACCTAGTGTTCGGAGTAGTTGGTATGAATCCAGATGTCCCGTGTCAGATCATGTTTGTGGAAGCGTTGAAGGAACAATTCCGGAAGGCGTATGAATTAGTAAGAAAGGAATTAGGAAAGACAGCTAAATGGCAGAAAGTGGGCTATGATACTAATCTAAAGGTTCGGCGGTTTGCGGTAGGGGACTTAGTAGCGAGATACCACGAACCTCTGGTTGGCATCAAGCTGAGAGATAATTGGGATGGTCCGTGGAGGATTACCCAGAGAGTAAGTGATGATACAGTCCTGATGAGGGATACCTTCGGGAGGAATCAGAAATCGAATGTGGCCCGGTTGAAACCATGGAAGGGGAGAGAGTACTCCACGGAAATGTTCAAGATGGGACAAGAGGAGAAGGAGGAAATGAAAAGGGAGTTAGATAAAGTAGTCGAGAAGAGGGGTCCGGGGAGACCTAGGAAGGTGAAGAAGGAAACGGTGCAAGTTAAACGAACTCCAAAAAGATCGGAGAAAGCAAAGAATGTCTCGGCAGGTGTAGACAGGAAGAGAAGGACTGTTCCCTCAATGGCTAAGAGGGAACGGAAGCAGACCGCTCCGAATGTCAGGTGTAAAGAGAATCCAGTGGGGGTTCGTCGCAGCCCTAGGTTGAGAGTGAGGGGTGCTGTCACCTAACCTGAAACACAACGATGTAATCAGTTAAGTATTGTCATAATTACCGGGGTAACCTGGTAATTCGTCTTCTATATAGGAATGATCACGATAAAAGTCAGAAATCCAACAAACTTACCTGTGAATGTGCCAGTGGGTAATGGACGGATAATCCGGCGGATTAGTAGTTGCTATCCGTATTTAAATCCATAATGACTCGAGATGAATTCGACAGGGCGGTGAGGATATCAGTGCTATAATTACCTGATCGTAATGCGTGACGCGCGGGAAGAGTGAATGATTGTTTATATTTATCAAGCGCGGGAAAACTGAAGTCTCGCCGAATGCGCGGTATCTCGCGAGACCGACGCGCGTGCGCAAAGGTCGACGCGGGTCAACGATCCGCCATATTTGTTTACGGTTCGCCGGACAGAGCAAGGGGAAGCGTATCAGAGCACAAAAAGCGAGGATATAAAGACTGTTTAAAGTGAACTCGGTGTAGAGCAGGTGGGTGAAGTCGCCAGGAGCCCGTAGAGAGGGTCCTGGTACCTGTCATTCATTTATTTTATCGAGTGAAAGAACTTGAGTGTCACGATGGCTTCGGCGTCTGGCTCTCATTCGGAACGATCGGCCCTCGACGAGGTGTCCGAAGCATTTATGGACACTGAGGCGATGTCGCCAGTTACCAAGATCGAAGAAAGCGCATTGAATGAGGATAATTCCGAATTAGAAGAAGGTAGCATGGGAATGGAGATTGAAGAAATCCTGGAACGATCGGACGAGCCGCTGCTCGAACCGAATCTGGACGGATTTAAATCAAGGTACGACGGTCGGGAAATCCATATTCACGACCGAATCTTAAAAGGAGAACGAAAGTGTTGGGACGCAGCCACCAGAGACTGCGTTCGACACTTCCTATCACCGACTGAGTATGCAGCACTGCCATCCGAATTGGGTTATAGTGGAAAACTAAAGAAGAGCAAAAAGGTTTGGAGGATATATTTATTGATTGATAAATAATGTATAATATAACATAAGGGAACGGGCAAAAATGTACATATATATGTATGAATATGTATGGGTATAGTAGATATACATTGAATAAGTGGGGGGAAGCAGTACACTTTAAAATACAAGTACAGTGAGATTAATATAATAAGAGAAAACTTAAAGTCGTCGCATACATTAAGTCACATGTAAATCGGGCAAGCCCAGTACGCGGGCCACGCAGTAAATAATGAATATAAGGAACATGTATAAATAATGTTATAAGATCCTGTAATGGTAGACATGGCCACAATAAGAGTCAAAGTTATATGGGTTAAATATATTCAGCTATGTGGCCAGGGTCTAGAGCCCGAGCAGGAAAGCAACAAATAAACTAGGATCCGGGCTGACACAGCTGGTGGGAAAGATAACAGCGGTATAAAATCCAGGTCAGGAGATAAGCTAAGATCGGGAAGACGAACGGCGAATGGGGAACGCGGCCTCAGCGATGGGAGCAAGTAGTACAGGCAAATGGGGCTATGCGTCGGGGTTAAAATCCATATGACCAGGATGTCCGTGGCCGGGGTCTTTGAGAACAGCATGTGGGGTAGGTAGTGAAGGAGGCGGTTAACCAGGGCCTCAGGGGCAGCAGGTGGGGTAGCTGGTGAAGGAGGCGATCACTAGGGCCTCGAGAGCAGCATAGGGGGTAGGCGACGACACAGGCTGAAAGCCGGCCCCGAACACAACATGGCCGCGACCATCCCCTGCCTAATTTATTCAGGATGGTCTTGAGTAGGGCCGCCTAATGGCCAATCAATAGGGATGAGAGATGACGCTGACGAGCAATCAATAGGTGCTGGGTGTGGTCATGAAGGAAAGCTGAAATAAAGTAAAAGAAACAAGTATAAGCCTAGGGGGGAAAGGAAAGCGCAGTCAGTTATCAGTGAGCGTTTGGGGGAGTACGATCGAGAAGACCAGATGGCACTGTGTAACTCCTGAGGAGTATGTGTGTGGTTCTAAAGGTTTAACATCGGTTTAACATTGACTAATAACGGTCCCGTGATCTAGGCGTTGGGAAATATGGATCATTGGAATCTGTGCATTTAGGTGTAACATTTCAATTGGAGTTATTAGGTAACGACATTGCCACCGAATTTGTACCTTGAATGTTCTATTCACATGCTGACCTGGAGTCCTGTATTCTGGAGAGAACCATGGAGTTAGTGATACAGTATACCGGTTTTATAAGTATGGAGCTGGAGAGCCAATTGTTTAGACTGGCCGACCTGATGAATTGGAAACTGATAGTATGTGTATACCCCGGATCCATAGTGGTGACCGGAGAGTTACCATTAGATTGCACCTGTGTTCTCGTGAAACCGCTATCAGATCCGTCGGTATCATAGAGAAGCGTATAAGGTCGTCTTCGAGACATGTTGACGATTATGATGTGGACATATAAAAACCTAATTGAAATCAAGTTGGAAGTATTTATTGGTTGATTGCACGGAGACTTATACATTCTGGAGTCCCTAAAGGATTCCTGCTGGATATTTATATGTATACTTTGCCTTGACTAAGGCCGTCGCATATAATTATCAATGCAAGCCCTGGAGCTAAATGATAGAAATGATGTACATATCTCTATATATATGAAGGGAAGGCTGTGATTATGACATATACCTGTGAAAGTGCTCTATATATATTATAACATCCACAACATCAAATAAAGCTGGATCTCACTACCCTTGCGTTATCTTTGGGCGGAAGCCTACCTCTGACTAGTTCACCCCACAGAGTAGGAGTGTAGAAGGCGAATGTTGGACCCCATTTAAGTATACTAAAACGCTATGTTTGTATAGGACATTAACTATAGCCCAGATGGTGGTTTACTCTGGTTTGGCTGAGATGGACTTTCATGTCTCTGACGCCATTCCCCGTACCGCCCAGCGGCTCGCTGCCATGGGGGGCGCCCGGAGGGGGTGAGCAGGGTATAGAGCACACAGGACACAGCAGTAGGGTACACATAGGGCTAACGAACCAAGTACATAGGAACACAAACAGAGAGGAGGATATACAATTTATAGACACAGAAGGAGAAGGGGAGGAATCAACAGAAGAAGAGATTGATGAAAGGAGCCTCCAACAGGGGACTGATCAACCCAGGAGGGGGCTAAGATCGTCAGGGGCGGTAGAGAAGATAAGCCTAGGATATAGGAACAGAAGAGAGGTGGCAATTAAGACAGGAAAGAAAAAGGAAAAACCACACACATCCCGGCCAGGTGAAAGGGAAGAGCTACCCGAGGTAAGGCCTATACCAACGGGAGCAACACCCTACCCAGGACTGTCGGCGGTACTGTGCCGGCCAATACATAAGGAAACTGACAGGACATCACCTGGACCACCTACAGTAAGAAACAGTGAACAAGAACAGGTGGAAAACGGGCAGCGGCGAGGGGCCCACGGGGCCACGGTTGGAGCAGCTGACAATGACTTAGAGGTGGGGGGAGAAACAGAAAACCAAGAGAACAGAGAACCACAGAACAGAACAGTAGAAAAAGGGGAGGGCGAGGGAAAAGGGGAGAACAAAGAATCAGAAAAGGAAGAGGAAAAGGAAAAAGAAGAAGAAGCATCGGAAGCTGGAGAACTAGAACAGGAAGAACCAGAAGAGGAAGGAGAAGAAGGAGGAGAAAGTAGAACAGAAGAGGAACAGGTGGAAGGAGAAGAGGAGAGTACAGAAGGGGAAGGGGAAGAGTTGGAGAGAGAAGAAGAAACAGAAAAAGACCAAGACGAACAGACTCCGATAGTAAAAGTTACAGAGCGTATATACAGCGAGGCAGAAGGAGAAGAAGTAGATGGGGAGACAAAGGGAGAACTGATCACAGCCACCGATAGTGGCACACCTCTAAGTCATAACCTCGGAGAGGGGGGACATTTAGAGACAGTAGTTAGGAAGTTATTCATAGAAAGAAAACGACTAGGGAGAAAGAGGGAAGGGACAGAAAACGAGAAAGACAGAACTCCAGCAACTAGTAAGACATATAGCACAGATGAAGGGGAAGATGGTACAACAATAATAGGAGGGGAACAAATCAGTCTAACACCAATACAAAGAGAGATAACGAGCCCTTTCTTTAAGGAATACAATATAATACAGGAGCAGGAAGACAGTGAGACAGAAGAATCATTGACACAGAAAAGAACAGAGGAATATGTATTACAGCAGGCACGGGATGGAGAAGCAATAATAACACAGGTAGGGATACAACAAAGACTACAAAGCCCAAAAATAGCTATAATACAGCTACAGGAAAAAGGGAGCATAGAAGAAACAGCAAAGAAAGGAACACCAATACACAGAGAAGGACAGAATATAGGTCTGAGCCAGGAAGAACAAGCGAAGGGGATACAGGAAAAAGGAGACGAAAGGAATAGGGTAGAAAGGAAAAGAGACATAGTACAATTAAAAAACCATATAAACGAGGAGCAGAGGATAACAGGAAGCAACCGGAGACAACAGGAAGAATACAGAGAAGAAGCAAAAAGGAAGTGGGAGAGAGCTGCAACAAGAGAGAAAGGAACAGAGGAAGAAGAAACAACAACTGAGGAAGGACAGAAGGTAGTAGAAAGAGGAGAAAAGGAAAAAGGAATAAATGAAGAGAACAGGAGCCAAGGCCTGAAAAGAAAGGAACCGATTAGAAGCAGAAGTAGTAGTGAGGGAGGACTCGTGAGTAGTGGAGAGGAAGAGGAAGGAGACCACAGAAAGGGAAGCAGAAGAAGTAGAAGCAGCGATAGCCAATTGAGACTAAATAAACAGGGGCTTTATGAAGACGTACTACCAGGAATAGGGATAGGGTATTGTAAGAAAACAACGACAACCGAGGAGGAGGACAAAGAAAGAGCAGCAGAAGAGAGAGATAGGAAGCTGGAAGAGACAAGGAAGAGAATAGAGAAAGCAAGAGCGGATAGGGACAAAGAAGACAGGGAAAGAGAAGAAAGAGCAGCAGAGGAGAGAGATAGGAAGCTGGAAGAGACAAGGAAGAGAATAGAGAAAGCAAGAGCGGATAGGGACAAAGAAGACAGGGAAAGAGAAGAGAGACAGGAAACATTAAAAAGAAGATTATTGAAAGAAGGGGAGGAAAGAGCAAACAATAATAAGATAAGAGAAAGAGAAGAGGCAGAGAAAAGGAGATTAGAAAGAGAGAGAATAGCAAAGGAAGACGAGGAGAGAAAGAACAGGAAGACAGTATACTACCCAGAAGAGGAGGAGGAAGAAGAAGAGGAGGAGGCTGTAGAAGTGGGAGGAATAGACAACATCATGCCTAACCCAAGCCTAAAGCTGCCTACCTTTACGGGAAAGCAAGGTGAAGACTATGAAGAATTTCTGGATGAGATAAAAATGATTTCGGGGGTGTGTGGATGGACGCCAGACATAGAATTGAAATACGTCAAACTATGCATAAAAGGAGCAGCAGCCACTTGGATGAAAGCCATACAGGAACGAGAAAAAGATTCATTGGATAAAGTCAGGAAGATACTGAAAGACACATTCGATGACAATAGATCCCCATGGCAAAAACATCAGGACCTGACTCATTTAAAACAAGAAAAGGGTCAGTCAGTAAGGGATTTTGCCCTGCAGGTGAAGGAATATGACGGACCGGGCAAGGACGATTCATCTATGATATCAGTATTTGTATCAGGGGTAAAGGACAGTATCGCGGAAGAACTAGAAAAGACAACCCAATTAACATTCAATGCAGCGGTACAGAAGGCAGAACTACTGGAATCCATAGAAAGAAGGGAAGAAAGGTAAAACTAGGGATGGCCGAGGTATATGAAACAACAGATAACAGTCTGAGGGGATATGAAAGAAATGAGAGAGAGATGAACAGAATGATGGAGATGTGCGCCATGGAATACAGGAACCAATGGTCAGAAAAGAATGAAGTACCGACAACATGGCAGGAAAATAAAGGGGGAGACAGAAGGGGTGATTATAACAACGGCAACAGACAGGAACCACAAAGGACACAGACAACGAACAACAATACGGCAGGAAATGGATGGAATAACAGGGATGGAAGGAACAACGGGGGGACCGCAGGAGGAGGAAATGGGTACAGAAGGAATGCCAATCAATACATGAACAACAGGATACAAGGACAAACAGAGGAGATGGACAGCAGAGAGAAGGGTTCAATGAGAGCAAGAGAGTACGTAAGGATGATAGGGGAACAACCACCTGGCGCGGCAGGAGGATTCAGGGGAAAGTACTGTCTCATCCACGACACGAACACACACACCACGGACCAATGTTACTACTTGAGCCAATATAGGGAGAGTATGAGAATGAGAATGCCCCAGAGCAGGAGGGAAGGACCAAATCAGGGAAACGGAGTGGCTGGTCCGTTCCAACCCCGGAATTAAACCTGTTAAGCAGGGACGGATCAGCGAGACCCATGGAAGAGAAGGGACAGTCACCCATGTTTATAGAGATGAACATAGGATGGAGAACATACTATGGTTTAGTAGATACAGGAGCATCAGACTGCTTTATATCAAAAGAGACATTGGAGGAGATAAATGAAGACCAGATCTGGGAAAGAAAGGAAGTCAAAGAGATATCAGTAAAATTAGGGGACGAGACAGACAGAAAACTAAAGGAGATAGTGAGACTGAAATGTAACCTACAGGGCTCAGGGGTATGCTACCAATTTTACGTGGTAGACAAACTGATGTACCCCATTATAATAGGAAGAAACCTACTGAATGACACACAGGCAGAAATTAAGATGACAGAAGGGAAAGTGACGTTGTTCACAGGGGACCCTGTTTCAAGCATAGGCAGCATGGTGATAAAACCATGGGAAGAGAAAATAATACAGGTAGCACCTTGGAGGAGAGACAGTGGGCGATATGGAGAAGTGGTCAGATTGGAACCATCAAACCTCACCGTAGCAGGAGTGGAACATGCTTTAAACTACACGGATAGAGGATGGTTTACGAAGGTGTGCAATGCCACACCGGATCCAATATTCATTGGTAGGTGGGACGTGCTAGCATATGCAAAAGAGGGGAGAGCAGACCATCTCAGGTTAGAGAATACATTAGGACACCTGGAAATAGATAAGTCAATAAAGGAGTGTATGGCTATATATAAAGACAACGGGGAGGAGAGAACACAACAAACAGAACAGGTAGGCGCAAGATGGGGAGAGAGACAACAAAAAGAGGACAGAAACACAGAAAAGGAAGAAAAGATAATGAAGCTAGAAATGCCCGATACATGTATGAATCAGGAAGAACAGATACAGTTTAAAAAGATGCTAGTCAGAAACAAAGACACATTGGCGTTCAGTATGGAGGAGATAGGATACTGCACATGGCAACCAATGAAGATAAGAGTGGACGAGTCAAAGGGACCATGTCAAGCCAGACAATTCAGATATTCCCCACAGAAAATGGATATAATAGACACGCAGATCAGACAGCTGTTGAAACTGGGTATAATAGAACCCAGTAACAGCGCGTGGCGCAGCCCTCTGGTAGTAGTACAGAAAAAGGACGGTAAGCCCAGGCTATGCACAGACTATAGGGTGCTGAACATGATGACAGAGGACGACACCTACCCAACACCAACAGCTAGAAGCTTGTTCCTATACATGGCTTATAGAAAACCAGTTATTTTCACATGTATCGATTTACTGAGCAGATACCATCAATGTGACTTACACCCAGATAGCAGGAAGTATTCAGCGTTTGCATCACCGCTGGGGGTGTACCAGTGGAAGAGAGTACCATTTGGCATGAGACAAAGCTCATGGCAATTCACAAAAATAATGTCACTAGCACTGGCAGGACTAATGCCACGAACATGCTTGGCCTACTTAGACGACATCATAATATTCGACCCTAACGTACAATCACACATAGAAAATGTGGAGAAAGTGCTGAAGGCACTACAGGGAGCAGGACTCACGGTAAAACCATCCAAATGTGAGTGGGGAAAGAAAGAAATAAATTTTCTCGGGCACACAGTAAACGCAGAGGGACTGGGAACACAGCCTAGGATAATAAAGAAAGTACAGGAATTCGGCAGACCAAACAACAAGGAAACTCTACAATCGTTTCAGGGGCTGTGTAATTATTACAACAAATTTGTAGGAAATTACGCCACATTGGCAGTACCGCTGAACAAACTGTTGAGGAAAGGCGTACCGTTTGTATGGTCGGAAGAATGTGAAAGAGCATTTAAAACAATACAAGACAAACTGACCAGCCCACCATTGTTGGTACATCCAGAGATAGGAGGGCATTTCTATATATACTGACGGACGCATCAAATATGGCCTGCGGCAGTGCGGTATGCCACCTGAAGGACGGTGTAATGAGACCAGTCATCTACTATGGATACACATTCACCAAAAGTGAAACAAACTATACCATAACAGAGAAAGAAGGATTGGCTGTGATAAAGACATTAAAACATTTTGAAAACATGCTAGGAGGGTCTAGAATCACTATAATAACAGACCATCAACCCCTTATACCACTACTACAACAAGCGGCAAAGGCGCCTTCAAAGAGGTTGATAAGATGGAGCTTGGCACTGACAGACTTCAACTATGAGATAAAGTACGAACCGGGAAAGACACACTACCTACCAGATTTTATATCTAGGGTGCCATTAAGCGATCAGGAAATAGGAGTGGAGGAAGAAGGAGAGGAATTTGAACCAGAGGTAGGATGTGAGTTGTTGGCGATAGAAGTGGGGACTGGAAGTTCAAGCGGAACGAATACAACCTCCAGCAGCGAAGAGGAAGTAACACCACAACAACAACCAAAGCCACAAAGAGAAACCAACAGGTATGACCGGCCACTGAAGGATATCATAGAAGGAAGACCCAGAAAGCAGGCCAGAGTGAAAAAGGATGAACCTGAAAATATTCCAGTAGGGAGGGAAGAGATTACACAAAAGGAGATCAGAATCGAACAAGAGAAAGACCCCGAATGTAGACCCATAATGGATTATCTGATGAAAGGGGTACTACCAGAATCAGAAAGGGAAGCAGCGGCCGTGTTGGCAAAGGAAGGCTTCATGGGTATAAAACAGGGAATATTATATAAGTTCAGTGATCCTAGAAAGAGGAAGACACAGAGAAGCATGGAAGTGAAGGCACGCACAATGGTACCTAAAAGTATGATACCTAGGGTGTTATACCTGATGCACGACGACATATTGTGTGGGGGCCACATAGGAACAACAGCACTAAACAACAAGCTAGTGGAATCGTTCTACTGGAAAAACATGTACATGGACATAGTAGAATATGTAAGGAGGTGTGAAAGATGCGCCCTCAGGAAGAGAGCACCGCATTTTAGGGCAAAGGCCAGGTCTTGGGACATGCCAGACTACCCATGGCAGGTAGTACAGACAGATTTCATAGGACCGATTAGGAAATCTAAAGAAGGCTACAAATATATAATGACCTTCATAGACCTGCTCACGGGATGGCCGGAGGCGTTCTGCACCAAGGATTGTACAGCCACAACAGCAGCTACAGTGTTCTTACAACAAATGGCATGTAGGTACGGCAGAATAGAGGTAATGTGTAGTGACAGAGGAAGCACATACCTGGGGAAAATGTTCAGGGAAATTACAGCCCGGCTGACATGTAAACAGAGGTTCACAAGCTCGAGAAATCCGACCGGAAATGCCAGGGCAGAAAGACTGCACAAAACATTGGAGGACGTCATAGCATGTTATGTGACAGAGGATCACGAGTATTGGCCGGATCTGCTAGGAATAGCACTGTGGAATATCAGGAGTAATATCAGCCTGAGAACGGGACACTCGCCCTATACCCTTATGTTTGGAAGGGACCCAACGCCGATAGGTTACCCCGAGGAGAGGGAGGAACCACAGGTGGGCAGTGAGGCTGAATGGTTCATAAGGACAAAGCACTGTATAGAGCTATATAGGCAAATGGCAAAAGAACACGTCAATGTATATGAAACCAAAATGAGGGATAGGCTGGACAAAGGAGCAAGGCCGGTAGCCTTCAAAGAGGGAGAATATTGTTGGTACTATGACCCCATGTGTGCAGAGAACAATGTATCCAAGTTCGCGGGAAAGTATAGAGGACCATACAGGATACAGGAGGTCAAGGGAGACAATAGGGTACAGCTGAGGTCAATCAAAACTGGAAAGATGATAGGACACCTGACGAATGTAAACAAGCTGAAAAGGGCGTATTTGGAAACAATAGTAGAAGGGGAGGGAGAAATAGTAGGAATACCAGGTAACAGAATAAAGCCCGTGGATCACACAACCCGAAGGGATGACATGCTCGAGATAGAAGGCAACGGCTCTCAGGAAGAGCCAACCCAACCCAACATAGGGAGGCCAAAACCGAATGTCATTCAAGAAGAAAATAAGAGAACCCAAAATGAACAGAGAAATTCAGGAGACACTCAGGACAGTGACTCGGACACTCAGAGGAGTGAGGGGGGGTCCCCAGAGGAGCAAATCCGCCCCCCCCGATAGGGTGGTAGGGCCTGATAATATTGGCCGGGCCACACCCGAACAGAACATTCCGGGAGTGGATAGAAAAACGTGGCGGGCAGCCATTAGAATTGCCCAAAGTTTAACAGACAAAAGAGACAAACAGGAGAAAATTTTAGGGAAATGGAGCAAGAGACAGAGAGCTAGTAGTGAGGAAGAGGAGAGCGACGAAAAACAAGGAGAACAAAGGGAAACAAAGAAAAGAGGGAGAACTAAAAATGTAGACATAAGTAGGCAATTACTGCAAGAGAAGGAGAAATTAGAGAAACAGAGACAGGAGAAGAAGACAGCCAGAGCGGACAGAGCTACAGAGAGGAGAAAAAGAAGAGACAGAATAGAGCAATTAGCAGCTAAAGCTAGGAGTGAGGAAGAAATAAGCGATGAGGTGGTGATACCTAAAGGCAAAATAAAAAGACAACCACGACAAGGAAGGGAGCAGCTGAGCAGCTCCAGCGAGTAAAGAGGGTGGGGGGGAGGGGGGAGGGCACGATGCAACAGTACCCATGCACATCTCCAAGCATACAGATGTACCCGCACAGACAGGGAGTAGTTCAACACAAAGGGGAGAACCAGATACAACCTCACCACTAGGATTGAGAGGAAAGGGCCACTGAGGCCATACAGAGACATACTAGTGGAATTAACAAGGCAATGAAAGAGTATACTGGAAAACACAACAGGTATAAAGGAGCCGACATAAGTGTAAGACAATTAATCAGCCAACTAGAGGACAATCAATTGATATTGATGGAAAGGGACAGCAGAAAGGAGGAAAGACCAACCATAGGTGAAGGGGAAACACCAAAGGAGATAGTAACTATAAGCGAGGGAGAAGAAGAAGGTGGAAACACTAGGTTCACCGACGAGGAAGGGGAGGAAATACAGGAATTGGATGAATTTTTACAGGACTACTGGACGTATCAGACATCAAAGGAGTCGACAAACCAAAGGGAGAGTGAGAAAAGACAAGAGATAGTAAGGAGAAGTAAGAGGATTGAAAAGAAAGGAAGGTATTACTACGGAGAAGCCACAACCCCATGCTTCAGGAAAGGGGACCCTGAAAAGGAGGGTTACATAACTGGAGAGGAAAAGAATTGGAGAATAAGGGAAGGAAGAAAGGTAGGAAAGGGAAAAAGGGAGATTGAATACAAAAGAAAGAGGCAGGGGGTAGAGGAGGAAGGAGAGACGGAACAGGAGGAACCACTGGATTACTCCAGAAAAGGAAAACAGATCAGAAAGGATAGTGAAGTAACAAACAAACAAACAAAGGAAGCATCCACTCAGACAAGGAAAGCTTGGAGGCTAGATATTATAATAGAAGGAAAAAGTGGAGGAGAAGACACCAGGGAGGTAGATACACAAACAGAAAGTACAGGAGAGGACACAGACAGGCCGTACTACCTGGAGGACGGAGAACAGTACATAGGGGAAGGGTATAAGTGTAACTGGTGTCCACTGGTGTGGCCTACAGAAGGTGGCAGAAGAGAACACTTTGAGATAATACACCAACCCAGAACAATACGATGTAGCATATGCAAGGGAATGTATGCATCGAGACATGGACTAAAGAGACACATCAAGAGAATTCACTGTAAGAAGACAGACGAGGGAAAAGAGGATGAGTAGGGAAACAGCTAGAACCCAATGGAAGGACTCATCCAAGGGAAGGAAGGCAGAAAAAGGGAATAAGGAATATGACAAAATGTTGGTAACAGCAGGAAAGTACAAAGGACAAAGAAGAGGGGATGTGGCCGATGTCATGTGGACCCCAGGATACTACTTGCCACCATTGTTTAAGAAGGAGAGAGCCTCCCTTTTCCAGCTATGCATGCAGAAAATATCACAGAGTAGAATCAACATTGACGCACTGCCAACAGTATTAAGATGGCAGGTCAATAAACACCATATGAAATTTGGGGTAAGGATGATAACAGACAGTAGATACTATACCCCAGTATGTTATGTACATGCTGCACTGGAGGCCAGGATGAAGTGTAGACAATGCATCAGAAGAAGGGACGCATGGGATATGCTAATGCTAAGGATACAGAAGTTACACATCACTGAAGGAATACTGATCAGCGAAGGGAAGAGAATGGCGATCAAAGCCGAGGAGAGAGCAGAACAAAGGAGATTGGCAGTGGAGAGGCCAGTAAAGACAAAAACAAAGGATGGCCATAAAACTATATACAATTTTAAAAGGAGGGTTGGACGTCCAAATTCAGGGAATAGAAATAGTGGGGTAGAAAAAAGGAGAATATGGGGGGAATGGGAGGGGAGGGGGGGAACCGAGCTATAAAAGACAAAGAAGAAAAACAAAAAGGGGGGGGGGGGAGGGAGAACGGGGACCAGACGACAGAAGGATAAGAGGACCAGCAGGAGGAGCGGACGGACCAGTCGGAGCCAAGGAGCCAACGAGGCAGGAGGTAGAGACCAGCCACCCACTACCAGGAGACACAGTGCGGGCCCATAACACCACAAACCAAGTACCACAGTTGATGGTTGGAGTGGTGAGCAGTTAGGAGGAGCTCAGGGCGTGGAGACTGCACAGCAACAGCTACTCACCGGGGAGCCCCTGGAGGAGGGTTGCTACAAGCAATAATAATACAGAACAACACGACATCAGCACTACAGGGCCACAAGCAAAGAAGGGAGAGGAGTACAAACTAAGCAACATAACGGAGCCCTGCAGGGTAACCTGCAGGGGGGAGAGAGGAAACAAAGACAGACAACAGAAACAGTGGAAATGGCAGGGCGAATGATGAGAACATTTATATGTGATAAAGAGACTCAACAACGGATAGAAGGCCAAACAGTACCCATACAGACGATTGTAGAAAAACAGCAACCTTTATATTTAACTAAGGAAGGAGCTGTAATTGACATGATACAGGTCAATTTGAATGGACCAGGGAGACTAGAATGGAGACTACTAACAACAGAGGGAATAACAGCCGGATGTAAGTCAGTAGCCGAGCATGGGAGAATAGTAATGGCAATCAACACACCACTCAACATGCCAGAACTACAGCTGTTTGTAGAAAGGAACGAGGAAGGGGAAGAAGTCATGATAGGGAAAGGAGCAGAATGAACGGCGACCAGAGGAAAAGAGGGGGAGTGCTATTTGAAGCACTAGAACGTATAAGACAACAAACAAAGGTAGTAGCAGATTTTAGAAAACTACAACTGAGGGAGGACGATCTAGTAGAGGACGAATGGAGTAGTATGGACAATACAGAACAATATGGACAACACCAAAAGGACATATAGTGACATGTTCTACAAGCATAACATACAGCAGAGTAGACGATGAAACAGCGGTAGTATATATACCGATCAGCACAGAGAGACAGGAAGGAGAGGTAGGAGACAGTTATAGAGCGTTCGGATTGAAGATA
This sequence comes from Harmothoe impar, assembly GCA_947462335.1. Classification (NCBI taxonomy): domain Eukaryota; kingdom Metazoa; phylum Annelida; class Polychaeta; order Phyllodocida; family Polynoidae; genus Harmothoe; species Harmothoe impar. The sequence continues at coordinate 26,099,269 of OX381714.1, read as the reverse complement.
ATACCATTCCAAATGATGGGAGAGGGACAAACATGCCTTACAATACCCGTGTACAATGACAAGATAAAAGGAATGAGCCAAATGATAGGACTTACCGGTAACTGTGTATGCCTGGTGTGTGTAGCTACTCTTGTGAAGGAGGCTAAAATGAAAGGAAAACATATATCAGAGTATGTGCACAGGGCAACCACAGTACCATATTATTTAGAAATGAGACAATTGCACACCCCTGGATGGGTAGAGGGAATGAATCGACTGTAAAATAAGAAAGGCAGACGACATGGGCCAAATAATACAATGCATGGGGCTACAACCCAACACACCATTTGACCCCGAGCCATATAAAATAAAGAAAATGACACCAGTAAGACAAAGTGCTATCAGAAGGAAACCCCGAGGTAAACAATATATAGGGCCGAGGACGGGGGAAAGATACGACATTGTAAATAACATAAGTACAGGTGAGCCAATGTATATTACGGCTGAGACACACCACAGCCAGGTACAAAGAATATAAAAGGAACCCAGGATAATCAAAGGAACGTACCGAGTGTGGGGCAGAAACGGCGGGAGAATCAGGTGGAGTCCGGGAAGCAGGAGAAATCCCATAGGGAGCAGTAGAAGCAGAGCTGTTAGAGGCAGTACGGCGACGAAGGCGGAGACGATGGCTCCGGCGGGGCGCCATACCGGATGAGGCAGGACTAGGTGATCCCACGGAAGAGCCTGAAGATATATCCAGGCACACAGGTAGATAAGACGGCCCACGACACATGGAGGCGGGGGTGGGGTCCGGCACCACCACCTCCAGACCAGAGGTCAACGGTATCAGGAGCCCTGAAGAAGAAGGGGCGGAAGAGACAGAAGAGGCTGGAGTCACAGTAGTCACAGGAACAGTGGCAGGAAGAGAAATAGAAGTAACAGAGACAGGGTCATGGGAAATAGAAGTACAGGTGGAATGGGTAGTAGGGAGGCTCATCACCAATGAGGGTGTGTTGGAATTAGTGGCAAAAGGAGAACTGAGGTGGGAAGTGACAGTGTTGACAGTGGAATGGACAGAAGTAGAAGAATGGGAGGTAGAGATAACAGAAGAAGTAGTTTGGGAAAGAATAGAGGAAGAAACAGGAGATGAGAACCAGGAAGAAAAAGGAGACATGTACTCAGAGATAGAGGACCAAAGAGCAGTGGGTGTGGCCTGTTGAACAGAGGAAAGAAGGGCATCATAACGGGTGGCAGAGTCCACACGAACAAAGAAGTCATGGATGGAGTCAGAGGAAGATAGATCCAAAGGGAGAGAAGAAGAGGTGGAAGCAGGCATAGGAAGAGGCAAAGAATAAGGGAGAGAGAGAGGAGGTAAAGGGAATGGAGAAGGGGCGCTACCCACATCAACGACACAAGGAGTCAGGAGAAGAGGATCAGAGGTAGGAACTGCATCAAGGGAAGGAGGAGATATAGAAAGAGAGATAGGAGCGGAGAGAGGAAGAGTTGGCAAGAGCAGGGGAGGAGAAGAGATAGTCACAGCAGTGACATCATCAGAAGGAACAGAAACAGGAGGGTCGGCGACTGAAACGGTCCCAGAAGAGGGAGTAGGAACAGAAACCACTGAAAGAAGAGGAGAAGCCACAGGAACAGAGGCCACTGCAAGGGGAGAAAGAGAATAGGCGGGAGTACAAGTCGTTGGTATAGAGATAGAAGGAAGGGAAGAAGGCTCAGTCATATTAAGAGCCAAAGGTGTAGGAGGAGGCATAGGAGTATAAGTTCGAGGAAGGGAAGGCACAGAGGAAAAGGAGGGAGAAATGGCGGGGGGAGAAGAGATAGAAGAAGTAATAGGCACTTGAAAGGGGGAGGGAGATGCAGAGCCAGTAGCAAAGGTGGAAGGGAGAGCGGAAGGCATGGAATAAACAGGAAGGGGGAGAGAAGAAACAGGGGGTAGAAAGGCAGGAGGCTCCGAATAAGGATGCCAGTTGGATCCATAGGGAGCGCTGGGAGGAGGATACCAGTGATGAGCCGGGACCTGACCGTCTATCCTCCAGGCACGCACAGCAGCAGGGGGCATGGAGGTAGCCACCTGGGCTAAGGCACGAACCACATCAGAAGTAGGCGGATTGGTCACATCCCCGGGTAACATGGTGATAAACCCAGGTAAGGCTGAGCCAGGAGCGGACATATAAGCCTGACGGGTGGAGACAATAAATACCCGGCCTATGGGCATCAGATCCAGAGGAAGATAGACCAATCGTCCATGAAATAGGCAGGAATAATAGTCCGACATGATGTGCAGTGTAGCTAATCTCGGGGGGAAATGAGAAGGGGGAATACAGGGGAAGATTGAAAAGGGGCCTGGGAAATAAAAAGGCCAACAGGGACAGATAAGAGCAGCTAGGGAGAGAACAGGACTGAAAATGAACCCATTAAGATAAGAGTATCACATAAAAAGGGAGAAAAGTAGAAAAATACAAAATGGAGGGGAGAAGGAAGGCACTGTGGATAGCCTATATTGTGCTGGGGAGTATAATTTTGGCACCAGAAGGAGGCAACATATGTCCTATTATACAAAGGATAGAATTGGGTGTCATAATGCAAAGTGGAAAGATCATAACTACCAGTGATGAATCCCACGTCACACAAGTATTCGTGGTGGAGATACCAGAAGTGAGACCACCAATGAATATAAGTAGCATATATGAACAATGTAAAGAAAACTTGGAAGGGTTATGTAACAATGCGAGCCAGAATAGGACACTGATATACGAAGACAGTTGTGATAATCTAAAGACAACAGAAACATGGATGGACGCTGCCACTCAAGAGCTGAGAAGGTCACTAGTGAGGAGGGTAATGAAAGGAATTAGAAAAGAAGGAGAAGACATAACCAGAGACAAGAGAAATATCATAGCTGATGGATTCTACTGGATATTCGGATTTGGCAGGGCCGAGGACACGGCCAGAAATGAAAAGAAAATAGAGGTGTTAGAACAAGACACCAGGAGGATTAGTAATACACTAAGAAAGTTAGTGACCACAACAGACAAAACCTTCCAGGACATGCACGGAAAGATAGGAGAAATGAGTGACAGACAGAAGCAACTCAGAGACATGGTAATGAGTATAGACAGAAAAACTAGATATCTGTCTCATAAACTCGGCATGCTGTCACTGGCACTATATCAAAAATCGATAGCGGATACCCATGAAAGCCTATTAATAAGGGTAAAGTGGGGATACATGCTACATCTATTGTATGAGATGATTAGGGTGGTGGAGCTGACCAGCGACCTGGAGGCCGCAAAAAACCACCACTTACCTGTGAGACTAATAGCCACTGAGGCGGTACAAGAGGCCATAAGGAATACCAACGATTACCTAAAAGAAAACTATCCACGCTTTAGGGTGGCATTCACCAACCCCAACTATTACTATGAGAACAGTTTTGTCGATACGTATAGGGAAGGGGGCAGAGTGATGATCACGCTGGGTATACCGGTGATCTCAGAACAGCACTTATATTGCACCTATCAGGTAAGGGCGATACCGCTACCAGTGAGGCTAGAAGGAAAAGAGGCGGACGGCGCCATTATGACAGGATTACCAAAGGAAATAGCACTATCCATGAACGGACGATATTACATCACTGAGCCGGTGGTAAACTGGGCGAGGTGTCACGGGAACACCATTACGATCTGTCCAGACATCCCACATATGCGCAAAGTGTCAGAAACAGGGTGCATTGCAGCACTCATTAGGAACGATAAAACGGGGGTGGAGGAGAGCTGCGATGTGGACTACATAATCAAACCACGCTTCCCGGCTCTGGCCATCCCCTTGCAGGGAGGAAAGACATTAGTGTCAGGGCCGGAGATAGAAGGACAACTACTATGCGGTTCCAGTCCGCCCGTGGTAATAGTAATTCACCACTTCGCAGTGATTAATATAGGCTGTGATTGCGCATTTATGACGGCTGGGGCATGGATGCCCTACAGCCTTAGGGGATGTCACCGGGTTCAAATGGTGAATAACATATCATATATTATAAATGATTTACTGAAAACAAAAACGTTCAAAAGGATAGGCTATAGAAAGACCACGTATGATGGGCACGAGATACAAGCGTTACCGGAAGACCCGCTACCGCCTATGATTAGATCACAACTAGAACATAGGGCGGCATATACACGAGCCCCTGCCCATATCGCCTTGAATCAGCTAGAAGAAGCTGTAATAGAGGGAAGATTGGGTATGGATGAGGGATTCGAGACTAAGATAGACGACGGAATACATCAACTAGCCGGGTATGGATCCTCCGGTATACTGTTGGCGGTGATAGCAGTTATAATAGTATGCTGTTGTTGTAACTATAAGCGGGTAATGACGGGGATGATGCTATCCACGGCAGGGTCGCAAGGTGTTCAAGCCGAGAAGCAGTGGGGCAACCAGGATATGGACGATACTCAAATGAATTGCCCGGAAACGGCAGACGAGTCATACTCCCAACTCACCTCTATGATAGTGATGCTAATATTGGCAATCATAGTAGCAATATGGGCGATCAGAAAATGGAGGCAGGAAAAGAACAAGAAGCCGGCGGATGGGTTATACATACAAATGGCCTCCAAGAGACTAGTAGAGACAATACCGCTAGGGGAGAGTATTATGCCATTGGACCAAATATTCCAAAAGCCGGGAACAGCCCCATTAATCAAAGACGCCAATGTCAGTTATGCCTGTAAAGGACATGTTGCTAGGTTACATTGGGGTAGAGTGGTGTATGCGACGGAGATGGCATCAGGAGAGAGCGCCATACCACTACCGCTACCGACCACCATCAAGGTGAGTAAAACATTAGCCAGAGTGCTCAAAGGGGACCACACTGAGGCGGTCATGGCGCGACTGCTGAGGTTTAGCGGCGGGGTGTCGTCGGCGGTTCCTGTGGATATGCCGATGATATCAATGGCAGGATGGTCACCCTTAGGAAACCGCAGCATGGAGGTGCATAGTTTCAGAGGAGACGAACATAGAAGGGCCATACAACAACTGAACATAAATGCCGCGACCAGGGAATTACCCAGAACCCCTATACAACAAGCGAAAAGAACAGGAGAAATAAGGCTAAATCCCACGGGGGCAGCCAATAGGGACCCAATAGAGATATACCAGGAAGTACATGAGTAGAGTTGCCGTGAGAACTAAAGAAACCAGGGAACTGAAAAGACATCGGATTAACCTGGTTCCCTCTTAACGAAACTGACGGTAGAACATTACTAATCCTATGTTGAATCAATATATATAGATCCTCAGCGCTCACATAGGCAGCAAGGCGATTAATATGCCACGAACGGACAAACTCGAGCCCAGCATCACTCACCGAGCCCGTCAGGGCGAGTGACACTGGGACATGCCACATTTCACATCAGAATCGCCACTGTATTCTACGCCATTTTATTCAATAAAACTGGTCAAATATGGGTTTGATATATCTGGGAATGTCTGTTGATTGTAGGGAAATTTAGGCCATGTGTCTCCGTGGCCCATTAGGAAAGGGAGAGCTGGATTACTTTGGGACTCTTTCCTGGTCGTATTCATACAAAGCCACACTTTGGTTGTTTATCAACATGGCACCGATCTGCATGCCTCCTTTCCAGTCATATTTAGCTTATATAAAAGCCTGTTGCGATAGTAGAAACAAGTGGGGATGGTCATCCTACTATATTTACATTCATCCCTGATCAATTAATCACATGACATCGCATGATGAATTTTATTTCAGTAAAAGTTTGAATTGCCATGTGCGCGGCCAAGGTCATGGTCGTTTGCAGGCTGGTCCTTCCCGTAGGCACTCAGAGGTCGGGTACCAGCAAATTATGTTAATCCACCTGTCCCAGAGACACTCAGCCTGTCGGCTTCGCTGATGTCTTTGGGTACGAGTGTGACGAACGGAATCTAACTATGGTTACTGGGGTGCAGTGACATACGGACAAAGACTTACGAAGAAGCCATACTTCGGCTTGTTACTATCCTATAAGCACCACTAGTAATCTGCCTTGTGTCACGGCCCCATGTTGATGCACAAAATTATACTGTCAGGGGTCGACACGGGTCAGGAATCTCGGAAACAGACTATGAAAGGCCAGAGAGCAGGACTATCCTAGCTCGAGCCTAATTAGCATCTATATGTACATATTTATCCAACAGACTATGAAAGGCCAGAGAGCAGGACTATCCTAGCTCGAGCCTAATTAGCATCTATATGTACATATTTATCCAACAGACTATGAAAGGCCAGAGAGCAGGACTATCCTAGCTCGAGCCTAATTAGCATCTATATCTACATATCTATCCAACAGACTATGAAAGGCCAGAGAGCAGGACCATCCTAGCTCGAGCCTAATTTGCATCTATATCTACATATTTATCCAACAGACTATGAAAGGCCAGAGAGCAGGACTATCCTAGCTCGAGCCTAATTTGCATCTATATCTACATATTTATCCAACAGACTATGAAAGGCCAGAGAGCAGGACTATCCTAGCTCGAGCCTAATTAGCATCTCTACCCAATTCGTTTTATCCATGAACTATGAAAGGCCAGAGAGCAGGGCTCACCCCGCTCGAGCCTAATCACAGTATATAAAAATACATGTTAAGCATATAAATAGATCATACTAAGAGGGGGTTAAGGTAAAAGCTTGCTAGAGCATAGAAAAGGGCAATGAGGGGATAAATAGACGTCAGAAGAAAGTAAAAAGCGTGAAAGAGTAGGGATAGCGCAGAAATAGTAAAAGTGGAGAAACGGGGCACAAAAAGAAAACAAGACAGGAAGCCTGCAGAACAGCCCAGAAACTAGAATTCAAAAGAAAAATGCAAAACATAAGCAACAAAAACATAGATTAGGAGAGAAAAGAGAAGCGAGAAAAAAGAAACAAGAAATAAAATAAGAAAAGCAAAGAAGACCATTCAGAAACCAAAGGAGAGAAAGAAAAGTAAACAGAAGTAGAATAGAGGCAAAATAGAAGCAAAGTAAAAGAAAAGGTGAGATCCAGAAAGGACGATTCGTATATAACACGAATCTACGGGGGACCCCCCTGTCCTGGGTTATAGTGGAAAACTAAAGAAGAGCAAAAAGGTTTGGAGGATATATTTATTGATTGATAAATAATGTATAATATAACATAAGGGAACGGGCAAAAATGTACATATATATGTATGAATATGTATGGGTATAGTAGATATACATTGAATAAGTGGGGGGAAGCAGTACACTTTAAAATACAAGTACAGTGAGATTAATATAATAAGAGAAAAGTTAAAGTCGTCGCATACATTAAGTCACATGTAAATCGGGCAAGCCCAGTACGCGGGCCACGCAGTAAATAACGAATATAAGGAACATGTATAAATAATGTTATAAGATCCTGTAATGGTAGACTTGGCCACAATAAGAGTCAAAGTTATATGGGTTAAATATATTCAGCTATGTGGCCAGGGTCTAGAGCCCGAGCAGGAAAGCAACAAATAAACTAGGATCCGGGCTGACACAGCTGGTGGGAAAGATAACAGCGGTATAAAATCCAGGTCAGGAGATAAGCTAAGATCGGGAAGACGAACGGCGAATGGGGAACGCGGCCTCAGCGATGGGAGCAAGTAGTACAGGCAAATGGGGCTATGCGTCGGGGTTAAAATCCATATGACCAGGATGTCCGTGGCCGGGGTCTTCGAGAACAGCATGTGGGGTAGGTAGTGAAGGAGGCGGTTAACCAGGGCCTCAGGGGCAGCAGGTGGGGTAGCTGGTGAAGGAGGCGATCACTAGGGCCTCGAGAGCAGCATAGGGGGTAGGCGACGACACAGGCTGAAAGCCGGCCCCGAACACAACATGGCCGCGACCATCCCCTGCCTAATTTATTCAGGATGGTCTTGAGTAGGGCCGCCTAATGGCCAATCAATAGGGATGAGAGATGACGCTGACGAGCAATCAATAGGTGCTGGGTGTGGTCATGAAGGAAAGCTGAAATAAAGTAAAAGAAACAAGTATAAGCCTAGGGGGGAAAGGAAAGCGCAGTCAGTTATCAGTGAGCGTTTGGGGGAGTACGATCGAGAAGACCAGATGGCACTGTGTAACTCCTGAGGAGTATGTGTGTGGTTCTAAAGGTTTAACATCGGTTTAACATTGACTAATAACGGTCCCGTGATCTAGGCGTTGGGAAATATGGATCATTGGAATCTGTGCATTTAGGTGTAACGTTTCAATTGGAGTTATTAGGTAACGACATTGCCACCGAATTTGTACATTGAATGTTCTATTCACATGCTGACCTGGAGTCCTGTATTCTGGAGAGAACCATGGAGTTAGTGATACAGTATACCGGTTTTATAAGTATGGAGCTGGAGAGCCAATTGTTTAGACTGGCCGACCTGATGAATTGGAAACTGATAGTATGTGTATACCCCGGATCCATAGTGGTGACCGGAGAGTAACCATTAGATTGCACCTGTGTTCTCGTGAAACCGCTATCAGATCCGTCGGTATCATAGAGAAGCGTATAAGGTCGTCTTCGAGACATGTTGACGATTATGATGTGGACATATAATAACCTAATTGAAATCAAGTTGGAAGTATTTATTGGTTGATTGCACGGAGACTTATACATTCTGGAGTCCCTAAAGGATTCCTGCTGGATATTTATATGTATACTTTGCCTTGACTAAGGCCGTCGCGTATAATTATCAATGCAAGCCCTGGAGCTAAATGATAGAAATGATGTACATATCTCTATATATATGAAGGGAAGGCTGTGATTATGACATATACCTGTGAAAGTGCTCTATATATATTATAACATCCACAACATCAAATAAAGCTGGATCTCACTACCCTTGCGTTATCTTTGGGCGGAAGCCTACCTCTGACTAGTTCACCCCACAGAGTAGGAGTGTAGAAGGCGAATGTTGGACCCCATTTAAGTATACTAAAACGCTATGTTTGTATAGGACATTAACTATAGCCCAGAATGGCTGCTGTTTTATAATCAGACTGAGGCTGGACTGCAAGTGAGTCAGTCGTTCAGAAGGGCCATGTTCGATTGCGAAATCGCACATCGGCAAAATCGCCTTCCGAACGTCCCGCATGTCTTGACTGACCATACGGGGATGGGGGTTGCCGGAATGGACATCGCAGGAGATGTACTGTACCGGGAACCTGACATGGAGAAAGAACCCAGGACTGCAGAAGACTGGGTCGAACGAGCGGAGCATCCGGAAGTCCCGAGGCTCTACACTCTGAATGGAGACGAATTGCTTCGTCGACTGGAGGAGTGTTCGGAGCCGGAGGAGAAACTGAACGAAATCATCAGTACGATGATTCGGGAGGGGACCTACGCCACTAGGGCATACGTACCCGGGCTGGAGGAAGAGATGAGCTCGGCCCAACATAAAGAACGACTGGCATCCATCCGAAAGGGGAAAGCGATCCTGAAGGCCGCCAAGAAAAAGGGCAGCCTGTCGACGGAGAGCAAAACCGACGGAGAGGACAACACCAAGAAAGCGAAAGTTAAAAGTGTGAAGGGAAGAACAAAGAAAAAGACTCTGACCGACACCGAATCTGACAGTGACCAGGGTGCCTTCACACCGGTCCTGTCAGCGAAAGAAAAAAAGAAGTTGAAGGAATCAAAGAAAGACGCAAAAATGACTGTGCCTCCGAAGGTGATTGCTAAAGTCACGGAGGCAGTAGGCCAGAAAGATCCTTCAAGTGATAATCCACTGAAAGGACGTATAGCTCCCGTACAGGCTGCTGCCGCCGCCAAGGTCAGCAATATTATTAAAGGAGCGACTAAGAAGGCCAGCAAAGTGACTGAATCCGAGGACAGTCCGGACGATGAGTCTGGACCCGACTCGGAGGGCGAGCCTCCGGAAACCGATCCGGATCCAACTACACAGGATCCGGAGGAGAAGATGGAGGTTCCGAATGAGGAAGGGCCAGAGGAGGTAGAAGAGGGAGAGAATAGAGAGGAGCCGAAAGATGAGGGGGACCAGGAAAGAATACAACGGATCTGGAAGAATAGTGAGGCGAAGTTCGCGCACTTCATTCCAGGTTCGTTTGAAGAGTGCGCGAAGGGCAAGAAATCATACGGTTGCCCCGAACCCCGAAATATGAATGGCGAAAGTGATGATGAGGATTGGATTCGGGAAACCGAGGAAGATCCCTTGCCATCCGATTTTTATAAAGAATGGTTTCAACAGTTGTTGAAATATCCCGAAAGTTACTACATAAGAGACCAGAAGTCGAAGTTGCGCTGGGCCTACTTATGTTGGTATCTGAAAGACGGTGAGCGGTATTGCCCGTTCACAATTTGCATTGAAGAGAAGGGAAGGGACAGGACATATCCGTCAGCAATGCGGTTCCTGCGGCATCTCTGCGAACGGCACTTCCACCACGCTGTGGTCTACGAATGTGCCAATTCGAAAGGACAGAGGGATAGCGCAACCTGTGATGGTTGCGTTACTCCGAGAAGGGGTGTGATGCTTCGCCATCTGAAGTATTGTCACAGCCCCGGACTGAGTGCAGCACGCGAGAAAGTGATGAGCCTGCACGATAAAGTAATGATGGAATACAACAGAATGATCCCTTCGGACTTCAAACACATCCACGTGAAGACCGAATCATTCTGTAATGTGCATGAGTCCACGAAAGGCAAGCTGTGTGCGAGGATTGCACTAGTGAGAGCTCGAGGGAAATTCCAAATGACGAACGAACTATTCTCGAGAGTATGTGAATGGAGGGGTGATCCACCCAAGGCAAAGATTGATGAGAAGAGGCGGGCTAGCCGCAGTCCAGCGAGTGGCAGAGTGAAAAAGAATCGTTCCGATACGCCCGAGACCTCGGAGTTTAAGAAGCCACTGGCTGTGGCTCGTGACTCCAGGTCGAAGCAGCAGAAGCGGAAAGATTCGACTGAGTATCAGTCGCCCATGAGTGGGGGGTCGGACTCACGTCCTTCCTCGGCAGCATCATCGGCAGCAGCGTCAGCTTCGCAGAGTGATAACCCACCTGCTTGGTTCGACCGGAAAGATCCGACCCCTGCGCCGGAGTCAGGTGACTTCCCAGAATTGGGCAGACAGAAGGTTCCTCAACTTGTCGAACCTGAAATGACTCAGATTCCGGACAATAGGCCCCGACTGAGCACAAGACCGGTGGATATGTATTTTGATCCGAGTGACAGAGTGGTTTGCGCCCAAGCCCAGCAGGCGGTGGACGATTTCCAAGAGTCGCAGAGGGAATTGGCTGTCCGATACAATCAGGGGGTGGTGAATTTATTCGCCCGCTCTCTGGTTGAACAGGAAGCCAATACAAGAATGTCCCTGGAGAAAGAGAACGAGGCGCTATTGGCCGCCGAAACTAACAAAATCCGGAACGAAGCCAAGCTAGCCGCATCAAGGACTGCTTTGGCTCAGAAACGACTGCAGGAGTCCAATGACCGGAACGAGGCTATGAACGTCAAGTTCCAGCAGGTATTTGGTGTGTTCCTGGACGAGTGGGACGGCACCCGCGAATCCGCTCTGGAACTCCTAAAGAACCAGAGTGAGGAGGGGTGAGCCCACGATTCGAGAGTGAGAAGATATGAGTGAATTGATATTCGAAAGAGAATGAGTTAGTGTGGTATGAATGTCTACTGAACAATCGAACAGCAGTAACAGGAGTACGCAGGATGAATTCGGTGACCAGACATCTGAAGAGGAGAGCACCAATCGCCCGTTGGGAAGAATGTGTCTGTTCAGTCAGAACAGAGACAGCAGTACGAAAAATGAAGAGGAGAGCACCACTAACCCGTTCGAATGAACGTGCCTGTCCAGTTTGGGACAGGACGGCTGTTGAAGAGGAGAGCACCACACACCCGAGTCCCTCCGAAAGGATGGTACTTCGTGCCTAACCAATGTTCAAAAAGGTTAGGATGGCTGCCCGGATCTTCAGTTTTTTTGTTCCTGTTTTTTTTTAATCATGAGAGATGTCAAGTTGTTCTAGTCGCTAATCTGTATATGTTTGTATGTATACTATACCTGTGTCCTTAATAATTCGAAATGTGTCTAGCCGTTCGGATGTATTACCACCTGTGTAAATAATATTAGTTTTGTATATGTTTATATACCCTACTGTGTTCACGACGTAACATAACGCTTTACTAAAATAAACTCAGTTGTATGAGTTTATACTATATTGTATATATCGAGGGTCGATAACCAAAAGGTCTTATATAGCATTTTTGCTGATTTTCATATTTCATATTGACTAGAATCTCCTTTCAATTCCGCATCATCTCATGTTTTCTGCTAAGCTATACGATAGTTTATTATAATTTTATAGTGTGTGAAAAAAAGTAGTATCTCAAATGCCTTCCATTCTAGTTAGAGCCAATATGATGTATCTTCAGATGGGACCTATTGGTCTTATGTTTACAAGTTAATTAATTTCTTATAATATGTACCAGTATGTCCTATCTTGTAATAAGATGTTTTGGCACTATGGCACTATCACTGATGAACAAATTTCATTGAGGCAAAAAGGTCCTATCTTGCAATAAGATGTTTTGGTACTATGGCATTAGCTATTAAGAACCAATTTCATTGAGGCAAAAGGTCCTATCTTGTAATAAGATATTTTGGTACTAAGATATTAGCTATTAAGAAGAAATTTGATTGAGGCAAAAGGACTTATCTCAAGATAAGTCCTGTGGGCTATGTATTTCCCGGTATATATTTATAGACCAAGAAGAACTATCTCAAGATAGGTCCCATGGACTAGTCACATTCTGGTATACATTTCTGATCCAAATGGTCATATCTTGAGATAGACCCCAAGGGATGAGCATTGTCTCAATATACATGACTAAGCCAAAAGGTTGTATCTCAGAATTCTTACTTCTATTTTTATTCTTGATGTTGTCATTAACCCTTTGTGGCCTAGTATAAGCTACAGTTGATGCCATGGCTGGCTAAGAATCAATTATAGTTAATGCCATGGCTGACTAAGCATTAGCTATGGTGAGCAAAGGCTTAACCCAGGGAATGTTCCTGTAAAAATGCACAGCCCCTACAGCTACTCGGTAATATAGCTTGAAAAGCTCTTACTAGTGGCTTATACCTCTTGATATGAGGGACAAGGGATTCCCAGAAGGATGCCCTAGGAAGCCCATACAAGGAGCTGAAGAAACACAGAGGAGTTGCATGGACCATCTACACCCCCAAATACTCCTACACTGATATTCCTAGGCTCCCTATACGCCCAACCTCACAGTCACTAGTGCCTAGCCTAGTTAGTCATTTTTTGGCCCCCTATACAACCAACCTAGGTCAGTTATTATTGTCAGGTTGGTCAGTACTGACCAACCCACCTTAGTCTTTTTCTTTCCAGGGGGGGGGCACTGAGTGGTCATGACATGTGGCCCCAACTAGTCGTATACAAATAAAACACACCAATGATGAACCTAGGTTAGCCACTACTGACTGACCCCTCGGTCATTTTTGAATATAACTTTGCCATTATGACTAACACTCATATGACCAACCTAGGATAGTCTGTACTGACTAACCCTTTCAATCTATGGACTTTCAGTGTAGGTAGCTTGGGTAAGCCTATAGTAGAGGTAAATTACCACCAGAAGCCCGAGGACCCCCAGAATGGTAAGAGTCCATATGAGGGACAAAAAGTTACTAGAAAGGTAAAAGAAGCCCGTGAGCGGGGCCCAAGACTGATGGATAGGAATAAAGCCTATAAAAGATCCAAAGAATGATTAGACAAGTCCATATGAGGTACCAAAATCCACTAGAAAGGTTGAATAAGCTCATATAAGGGGCCCCAGACTCTCAGCCAGGAGCTGCAAACCTATATATGAGGGGCCAAAGATGCACAGAAAGGTTGGAGAAGCCCATATGAGGGACCAAGTACCAATAGAATGATTAGACATGAGAGACCAAAGGCCAATAGAAAGGCTGAACAAGTCCGTGTAAGCGGCAAGAGATCCACTTAATGGAATTAAAGAGCCATCCGTGGGCCGAAATACTTACAGAATAATTTGACAAGCCTATATGAGAGTCCAAATGCCACTAGAAGGGCTAATCTAACCCAAATAAGAGGCCTCAGGCCCACATAAAGGTTATACAAGCCTATATGAGAGACCAAAGACCACTAAAATGGTTTTGAAAGGCCATATGAGGGTTAAATACCCCCAGTATGTTTACCAAAGAAGGACCAAAGATGCCCAGAATGATTAGACAGGTCCATATATATGAGGTACCAGAGGTCACTAGAAAGGTTGATTAAGCCCATATAAGGGACCCGAGACCTATAGAGAGGAGTTAACTGCCTATAGGAAGGGCTAAATGTGTACAGAAAGGTAAGACAAGACCATATGAGGAGCCAAAGACCACTAAAAGTGATTTCAAAGTCCATATGAGGTACTAAAGGCCACTAGAAAGGTTGAATAAGCCCATATAAGGGGCCAGAGACCCTCAGAGAGGAGTTCAAAGTTTATATGAGGTGCCAAAGACCACTAGAAAAGCTAAATACGCCCATGTAAGAGGCCCAAGGTCCACATAATGCTTTAAAGAAGCCATTTGTGGGGCCAAATACTGACAAAATGATTTGGTAAGCTAATATGAGGGTCCCAGTGCCATTAGAAAGGCTATACAACCCCATGTAAGGGATCCAAGATTCACTTAATGGGGTTTAAGATGCATTTGTGGGCCCAAGTACTGACAGAATGATTTGACAAGGCTATATTGGGGTTTAAATGCCACTAGACAGGCTAAACTAGCCCAAACAAGAGGGCTAAAAGGATACAAAAGCCTATATGAGGGACCAAAGACCACTAGAATGGTTTTGAAAGTCCATATGAGGGACCCAAGACCCCCAGAATGTTTAGACAAGTCCATATGAGGTACCAAAGGCTGTTTAAAAGGTTGAATGAGCCCATATAAGGGAGCAGAGAACCTCAGAGAGGAATTACTAGCTTATAATGAGGGTTCATAGATCTACAGAACAGTTAGAAAAGCCCATATGACCACTAAAAGTGTTTAATTAGCCGATATGAGGGATCAAATACCAACAGAATGATTAGACAAACCAATATGAGAGACCAAAGACCACTAAAAAAAGATGAACAAGCCCATGTAAGGGGCCCAATGTCCACTTAATGCTTTTTAGGAGCCATTTATGGGGCCAAACACTGACAAAATGATTGGATAAGCCCATATTAGTGTCCAAATGTCAATAGAAGGGCCAAACAAGCCCATGTAGGGGGCCAAACACCCTTATAGAGGAGTAACAACCTTATATGAAGGGCCAACAATCCACAGAAAGGTGAGAAAAGCCCATATGAGGTGCCAAAGACCACTTAAAGTGTTTAACAAGCCAATATGAGAGACCAAATACTAACAGAATGATTACACAAACCCATATTAGAGACCGAAGGCCATTAGAAAAGCTGGACAAGCCTATGTTTGGGGTCCAAGATCCGCTTAATGCTTTTCATGAGCCATTTGTGGGGCCAAATACTGACAGACTGATTTGATAAACCCATATAAGGGTCCAAATGCCACTAGAAATACTAAACGACCCATGTATGGGGCAAAAGACCCACAGAGAGGCTTAAATAAGAGGCCTAAGACCCACATAAGGGTTATACAAGCCTATATGAGGGGCCAAAGATCAACAGAAGGGTTAGAAAAACCCATATGAGGTGCCAAAGACCATTAAAAGTGTTTTACAAGCCCATATGAGGGAACAAATACCCACAGAATGATTAGGCAATTACATATGAGAGACCAAGGGATGCTAGAATGGCTAAGCTAGCTTAAATAAGAGGCCTACGACCCACCAAGATCAACAGAAGAGTTAGAAAAGCCCTTATTAGGTGCCAAAGACCACTAAAAGCGTTTTGCAAGCCTATATGAGGGAAGAAATATCCAAAGAATGATTAGGCAATCACACATGAGAGACCAAAGGATGCTAGAAAGGCTAAACTGGCTTAAATAAGAGACCTAAGTCCCACATAAATATTATACAAGCCTATAGGAGGGACCAAAGATGCCCAAAATGTTTAAACAGGTCTATATGAGGTACCAGAGACCACTAGAAAGGTTGAATCAGCCCTTATAAGGGACCCCAGACCTATAGAGAGGAGTTAACTGCCTATAGGAAGGGCTAAATGTGTACAGAAAGGTAAGACAAGACCATATGAGGTGCCAAAGACCACTAAAAGTGATTTACAAGCCCATATGAGGGACTTAATACCCACAGAATGATTAGACAATCTGATATGAGAGACCAGAGGCCACTAGAAAAGCTAAACAAGCCAATGTAGGAGGCCCAAGATCTACTTGATGGATTTTAAGAGCCATTTGTGGGGCCAAATACTGACAGAATGATTTGACAAGCCTATATGAGCGTCAAAATGCCACTAGAAAGGCTAAACTAGCCCAAATAAGAGGTTGAAGACCCACATACAGGTTATACAACCTTATATTAGGGACCAAAGACCACTAAACAGGTTTTGAAAGGCCATATGAGAGACCAAAGACCCCCAGAGTGTTTAGACAAGTCTACATGAGGTAGCAAAGGCAACTAAAATGGTTGAATAAGCCCATATAAGGGACCCCAGACCCTCAGCCATGAGTTACAAGCCTATATGAAGGGCCAAATATCCACAGAAAGATTACAACAGCCTATATGAGGTGCCAAAGACCACTAAAAGTGTTTTACAAGGCCATATGAGGGACTAAATACCCATGGAATGATTAGGCAATTACATATGAGAGACCAACGGTCATCGAAAAGGTGAAACAAGCCCAAACAAGGGCCCTTAGACCCAAATAGCGATTGTACAAGCCTATATGAGGGATCAAAGATGGTTTGGAAAGGCCAAATGAAGGACCAAAGACGCCCAGAATGTATAAACAGGCTCCTATGAGGGACTAAAGGACACTAGAAAGGGTAGATAAACCCATTAAAGGGGCTGAAGACCCACATGAAGGTTTTATGTGCCTATTTAAGGACCAAAGATACAGAGGTAGGTTAAAAAAAGACCATACAAGGTGCAAAAGACTATTGAAAGAGGTTTACAAGGCTATATGAGGGACCAAATACCTCATGAATGGTTACACAAGCCCCTATGAAGGACCTCTGGCCACTAGAATGATCAGACAATCCAATACGAGGAACCAAGGACACCCTTAAATGATTACACAAGCCCAATAGAGGGAGCAAGGGCCAATAGAAAGATTTAAGAAGCCAATACAAGGGGTCCAAGATCCACTTTTACAAACCACTATATTGGGATAAATACTCACAGAATGGTTAGACAACCCATTGAGGGACAAAAGATCATTTGAAAATACGGAAATCCCAAAATACTTTCAACAAGCCTGAATCAGAGGCCAGAAATCTGCAGAAGGATTGGTGTATGTCCTATATGAGGCAAAAGACTCACAATCTCTAGCCGAGCCAATTTGAGAATGATAAATCTATAGAAGGGTTGCTGTATAAGCAACAAAGGACACCCTTTTGCGGGTCAAGACACCACCAGAAGGTTCATTATCACATGTATCTCCCATTTCAAACCAGAGTCTTCATTTATGGGCTCACCCGGTTATTGTGGAGGTATTTGCTCCCTTCTACGTCCTTATTTTGGCTCTTTATCCAGCTGCATGTACCAACCTGATCTATCATGAGGTGTTTTTACTTCATATTGGCTTGCCTCACCCTTTTTGGGTTGTTTGGACGACATGAAGGCACAATGAGCTCTTCTGGGACATATCATATTGGCTTGTATGGCTGCAACCAACCTTTTCGCAGTCTTTGTCATAGTCCTTCTTGGGGTTGTCAAACAGCTCTGATGGTCATTCAGTACTTGTATGGAGAGGCCCAAATAATTGCCCCTTTTATAAAGGCACCTATCCCCCCAGGGGCCTTTGAACACTTCTATACTGTTAGTTAACTCTTTTAGTGGTCTTGCGTGGGCTTACACAAGCTGACTGAAAGGCTTACATAGCCTCACCGTACCCATCTTGGGTTAGATGAAACATTGGACAGACCCATAGCAGGATCTCGAGAGAAAGGTTTTGGTGCCCCTGTAAGAGCAAATCCAAACTTTTTGGGGGTCTTTAATCTCTCAAATTGGCTCACCCTCTTCTTAGTACGGCTTCACAGATTCTTGTAGTTATGGTCAAGAGAGGACACAACATTCCTCGTTCCTACTGTAGAAGCGCTTCAGCCAATCCTTCTGACTTGAGTCTTTGGATGCTCATTCAACCTTACTGCTGGCCTAAATGCTTGCCTAAGCCTTCTGCTATCTTATATGGCCTTATGCTCTTGATGTAGTTACTGCTTCTGGGGATGTCTGGCTTGCTGGGGATTTTTGACTCAACCACCCCTTTTGGTGGTCTCTGTCCCCCTATATAGGCTACCCAATCCTCTAGAGTTTTTGAAACCTTATAAGACCTTGGCAAAACTCACTGGGGACCCTCATACGTCATCATCTAGTCTGTTCAAAATTCTGCCATTGTGTGTTTGCCATAACCTTTCTGGACATTTGGCATCTTGAATGGGCTCACTTGGCCATTTTGTTTTTTTCCCTCTTTTAGGGTAAAGTGTCCATGAGTCTGCCACTTGGCCCTGTGTTTCACCTGTGAGGTGTCCATGGCTGGTATGATGTTCTTTGGTAGGAAATGTGTATATTTTAGATTGCTATGTTAACATGAAAAACAAAATGAAATTTTAAAAATCAAAACGTATCAAATCTGTCAGCATCAGTACCATGACTCAACCACTTTGGTACCTTGAGTCAATCACCTTGGCACAATGGCACACCCCATTCAGCGGGTTACTAGAATGCATAATCACGTGTAAAATCTTAAAAATTTTATTTTGTTTTTTCATGTTAACATAGCAATCTAAAATATACACATGTGAGCAGGCAAGCAGAAAGGGGTATCCCCGCGGGATTAGTACCAATTTTAGCCACCAAGGGGCTACACCATGGCCTTATTTGGAAGAAACAGGCTAATATTTGTTTTTTGGTAATTTTTTCTGGAGAATTCAGTAGTTTTATACAAAACATTCCATTTTTAGTGAAAAGCTTCCATATTTTGGAATGCAAAAAGAACGTTTTAGAGCCTAAATGGGTGTCTTTGTTGATATGTGTTGCCATGGAAACATGATTTTTATTCCAAATACAGAAAACAAAGAAGCCCATTGATAGAATGATTCACAAGGATTACTATGGTCAAAACAGAACAAAATTATCATTTTTAGATCCAAAGCTATGGCCTATAGGAGGAAAATGTAGGATCATTTTCTAATTATTCTAATTATGCTATTTAGATAGAAATATCTTGGAAACTATGAGACTTAGAGCTAATTGGGGGTTTGGACAGGGCCATGCCCACCCATATTCATATAGACATTTCTCAAAAACTAGAAATGATATCCTCTTGTGTAATATATCAATGGAAAGCTTATGATATCAATTTTAAAGTTGACATTTTCGTCAGATATCCCTTTCCCCTTGCCTGTACACACATTTCCTACCAAAGAACATCATACCAGCCATGGACACCTGTAGTCATTGAGCAGAAAGCCCTAATTTGGGGGATTGGCTTGGAATCCACCCACCATTGGTTGAAAAGGTGATACATGGTAGATTAATCATCTGCTAGAGGGAGGAAGAATTAAATCCCCAATATTCTTAAGTAGCAGTAAGCTGAATCTCCCTCTATTCTGCCAGGAAAAATATGATAAATACCAATTCAACAGCTTTTTATAGCTGGAACGTGCCACTTAGAAGAGGGCAAAGTGGTTGACTCAAGGTACATGGCCTACTCAAGAGCATCTTTCCCTATCTGATCTCAAACCCTCTTTGTTGGTATTCTAGATTTTCAGACCCATCAAGGTTCATACACCCTTTGTTTGTGCAGTTCAATCCTCATTCATAGGCATGACCCTCTCCCATCTAAGTTGGGATTATCATCCCACTTTCTGAGCTCTTGGCCCCTTTTAGCAATCAGTATGGGGACTCTCATCTATCATTCTAGTCTCCAACTCTATGTGTATGGTCTGCAACTGCAATGTTCATTCCACCTCGCACCTGTATACGCTCTGCCAACCTTTGCAGGGATCCATAGTACTCCCAGGGTCCTCTCACCTCTTATTGGGGTCTTGGTCTTTACTAAAACAGTTCTCTCTGACTAGTTTTACACTATTCTGATCAGGAACTGGTGTTTGTTTTTGTGAAACAGTTTCCAAATGTAGCAGCCTTATGATACAAATGTTAAAAGATGGAATGTCTAGTGTGTCAGGAATATAGGGAACCTTTTTTCATTGAAAAACGTAATATACAGCTTTCTGGCAAGATAACTTGGACATTCTTTTGGAATAAGTTTAGAACCAAAAGGTTGTATGGCAAGATAGAGCTGTTTGACAGGTTAAATGCCCAGTAATGTATGCCATTTGCCTGTAACCAAAAGGTGCTATGTCCAGATAGAGCCTTTTACCAGGAACAGTGTCAAGCATTTTTTGAGACATGTATGAAGCCAAAAGATCCCATATCAATATATGACCTTTTGGCACAAAAGGGACAAAGCATTGCATGCAATGTGTTTGAAAGCAAAAGGCCCTATGTCAAGATAGAGCCTTTAGGCAGGAAAGGTGTCCAGCATTTCGTGCTATGGGTCTAAGGTCTAAAGGTCCTATGTCAAGATAAGGCCTTTTGTTAGTGAAATAATGAGCTATTATGTAAGATATTGTATGAACCAAAATGGTGTATTTTAAGATGAGATGTTTTGGCACTAGGAGAATTCTTCATTATGACACATAAATCAGTGCCAAATGGTTCTATATTAAACATTCTGTTATATGAGACCAACCGCTGTTTATTCTTGGACAGGATTCTTTCAGATATCCACCTGCCTAACAAAAAACAATATTGAGATAGGTTCCCTTGAAAAGAAAGGCTAATCTTAAAATAAAAAAGTTTTTCTTGATTTACTCAGAATAACTAAAAGGTGAGATAAGACCTTTTGGTTATTAGCCCTCGATATATTTAAAAGAGTAAGGGTATGTAATGTCTGGGGGGGGTGGTGTAGGGACACTAATATTAGTATTATAGTCGAACGCCTACAAGGTAGTCCGGGCGGCCAGAGCCAGGGGGCACCCCTATCGGAGGCGGACAGTATATAAGCTGTCCTCACCCCCTTGCTCCGGCAGACCTTCTCAGGTCTCTGACTGTGTCATATAGTGAAAGTTATTGAAAGCTGAATATACATTGATCGAACCTCATATACTTCAAGGATTAGCATTGTTGTACAGGCGAACGAAATAAACCCTGTTTTCTTGCATCTCTACATGAAAACTGCAGTTCGAGTCCTTATTTAATCGAATTACATATAGACGAACTCTACAATAGTAAAAAAGAAATTAGAAAAAAATATTGATTTTCAAAGAAACTATACCAAAAAATGCCTTTTCTTCTGTAACTCGGTAAATAATGGTCCTACAGGGCTGGAAATCCGCCTGTAGACTCCTTGTTTCGCCACCTACCTCTACCAGCGCCCTCACGGCGTGGTGGTTAGCACATCGGACTTCAAGTCTTGATGTAGCGTGTTCGAGTCTCCATAGAACCTCGGATTTTATGGCTGCCGATTTCCATTCAGAATCGTTCTGATATTCAGTATATCAGAACGATTCTGAATTCCCCATTCAGAATCGTTCTGATATCCAGAATATCAGAACGATTTCACCCCCCCAAGTGTGCGGTATGCACCAATATCAGAACGGGAATATCACCTAAAAAGCACGGTGTGCGCCCATATCGTATAATAGGGCCATATATAGCCACCATATAGGCTTTGGGGGATAAAGACTGGTCACTGTATGGGCCTATAACCATTATCTAGGCTTTGTGGGATAAAGACTTGTCATTGTATGGCCATATATAGCCACTATATAGGCTTTGTGGGATAAAGACTGGTTACTGTTTCGGCAAATAGGGCCACTATATAAGCTTTGTGGGATAAAGCCTTTATCATTGGCTATGTGGGATAAAGACTATTATATTGGCTTTGAGGGATAAAGACATTTGTGGGATAAAGACACTTGGGCTTTAACGCCATAATTGAGGGATAAAGACCCGTGGGTGTCTTTATCCCTCATAGTAGTACTAATTTGAGGGATAAAGACCCCACAGGGGCACTCCCTTCTTTTTAAATAGTAACTGCGTGTGAACACCAACTCAAATCTGGTACCCTTTATTATATGGTAATTCCGCAAAATAGCACCCTTTTCATGGGAATTAAGGCAAAGAAACATACTCTATTTGAAGGGATATTTCCCCCAAACCAAGGGGTCGCACTGGTCCATGCCTAGGTCTCAAAGGTGGACCCATGTTCACACATAGTATCCACATCTGGGGGAGTGCCCCCCCCCCCCCCCCGCCCACAACATATATAAAGCAGACGGTCGGATTATTTCCGTAATGTTACATAACACCAGATGGTGAGCGTCCACAAACAAGTGAGTCATATGGCAGGCCGTTTTCTTATTAAACCATCCCACTGCTACTCAGGCTGTGCCGTAGGCTATGGCTATGCACGACGATGACACCCATTTTTTTTAATTTCCAGTATAACAATGATATTGCAATATTATTACGTTCTGTAAATGGTAAGTACGAATTAAATGTATGAAGATTTGTCACTACAGGTGGGAGGGGGTATCAGGCCCGTATCCAGCCTTTACTATGGGAGTTGCGTGAGGTGGAACTCTCCCCCCCCCCCCCAAAAAAAAAGTGTTTTAATATATTAGTCAGTATTATTGGTACAGTTTGGTTATGGTCTTTGGCTATCATGCCTTCAAGGGAAAAAATGGGAAATCTGGAACTCTAATGATTTATTCAGGTGTATACGGTCACGATGTGGCAGTCATGTTAATGGTATTTAACTAGGTATTCTTCTTGCTATTTAAGGGGCTTTTAAACCTGCAGGGGTGTGCTGAAACTATAATAAAGCTTGTATTGATCTGGGGCCAAGTCGTACAGATTGCAATGCATGTGCCTTTATAAGGCATCCTGTCAATACTGGTTTTATATTGGCTTGCCATAGCTTCCTCCGGCGCGTCCACCAAGTACCAACCAAGTGCCCTTACTAGGCCATCCACCGCACCTTCATGTAGACTTGCAGTAGCCTTCTGTTGGCTATTCATTACAACACTTAGTTAGCGATCATTTTTAACAACAGCAGGGAGGAGGGTGGTCAAAATCTAAACTTACTCCTCCAACCAACACACATCTCACTTCTGAGAGCTGCCCTCCCAACTATAACGACTTTTAGCCACACCAGTCAATCATGCATGCTCCAGAGGGGTCAAAAGCGACCTGGCAACCTGGGCTGTTTTCTAGGGCCAAAAAAAAAAAAAAGGTGTGTTTCCAGTAACATGCCCCCAGAGCATAGGCCCGGAGGTCGGACTTTGAAAAAGAGGGGGGGGGGCCTAAGGGAGTGTCCATTTATAAATTACAGGGGGGTAGTGAGGCGCGAAAAATCTTTATGCCCCCCCCTTGAGAGCGCATAGAATTTTTGCCCACCCCCCCTTAGAACTATAGTAACACGTGGGCTTTTTTGCTTAAAAGTAGCTGCATTTTTTACCCCCCCCCCTCAGGAGGGGTTGGAAATTTTTGCGCTTTTATAATCCTATGCACGTCCTTAAGGCGTCCTTCAGGAGCCAGGTGAAAATCTTCAGGAGCCAGGTGAAAATAGGCACCGCCTAATTTTATATAAGGAGCCTAACCTGTTATACTCCTGAATAAATATTACTTTAAAAAAAAAAAAAAAAAAAGGCCACTCAAGGGTTTCTCATCACCGCGCGCATCATAAAAATCGTAACTTGGAGAAAACTAAAAGAAAAAAAAAGCCTCCCTCGTCACATTTCTCAGACCTTGGTGATGAGTTCTTAACAAATTTTTTTGAGTGGCCTAAGGGGGCCCAACCAAACATGTATGTACCTGGAACATATTGCCGCAACTTTTTTTTTTTTTTTTTACAATCCCACCTAGGACTGTAAAACGGGCATGTAGCAAATGAAATGAAAAGTGGCGCATAAAATATTTTGGTCATCCAATCTTTTGGGGGGAAACTGATTATTTTACAATTTTTGCTCTAAAATCCTTATTAATTGTCCGATTTACAAGCCGTAAAAATCGGCATGTAGCCCCAAAAAAAAAAAAAGAAAAAAAAAAAGCCAATCCTGCTTGGGTAGACCCGGTCGGGTGACTGGAAACAAACCTTTTTTTTTTTTTGGCCTAGGCAACCTGGTGACCTGGTACAATAGTTTCAGCGGACTTTTGGACAAAATTGTCAGTAGGGTAAATACTCAAAAAAAAAACAAAAAAAACAACTCGGGGGGGGGGGGGCGGAACCCATCTGCACCCCTCCCCCCTCCCTATGGCCCTGGACCCATAAATTCGACATGGTGATATGGTCATTTTGGGGCTTAGTGACAAGTGACAGGAGGAATAAAAATATAGTGACATGGGACATTGGTATTCCTTGAAAAATCAACATGGGACAAATTATGTTCTTGAAATCGACCTTGGACATGGGGATTATTACTATGCTTAACAGAACAAGTGCCTTCCATTAATAAGCGCCCCGCCTCTTTGGGGCAATTTTCAGACCAAAAATTTCGGATTTTGAAGAAAAGAATTCTCTTAAGCACTAAACTGTCATAAAACGATTGTAAGTGACAAAGACAAGTGAAATGGACCTTTTTGAACATGGGCATGTGACATGGGGACGCCCTTATCAAGGGTCCCCGTCCTGGCTATACTAATGACAATATTCAATAGCAAATGCAGACTTTGGCTAGTCTATGTTTTGGTTTCAAAAGCGGATCCCTCCTCACTACAGCTAGCTGGTCACCCTCCTGTGTCAGCCATCTTGTCCCCTAATCAATTTGCATGGAACTATTCTTCTCCTAAAACTGACCATTGTAGGAATTTAATTATGAGATTATTATTCATATAGCCCATGTACAGGCATTGTCTTAGTATGCCCCCTTTACTATGTCACAGTTAGATTTGTGCAACACAATGTCATAAGGAACCTAGTACACCCCTAAAGCATCATGCTTAATGTTAAAAGATACCTGTCACAAGCTATTTTATATGGGTTGACAGACTGACAACACCCATTTCTCAAATTGAAAATCACTTTGACATTTCATTTTTCACTTTGAATCTAACTTTTTGTTGAAAGTCAATTTATTTTTTCCAATGAGATTTTGACCCTCTTGGGCCACCGTAACTCCCTTATAATCATTCATTGGTCTATTCTGGCATCAGAAATGAATTCCTTGTTAAAAAGTACCCTAAAGGCATGTGTCATACATGTATGTTATTCCATTTCAGGCCAGCAGGTGGGTGTGGGTGAGCAGGTGGGTGGGGGAGAGCAGGTGGGTGTGGGTGTGCAGGTGGGTGTGGACGACAGTTGCAGGCTGCGGGCATGTCCTGCCTTCTGTCCCTATCAAAAAGCCAGTCAATTAGATTGGTAAAAGTTGTCATTTCTATCTTTGCTTTAACACTGGAGCCTATGTGCCTTTCATTTAGAGGGTAGCAATTTAAGAGTACTTAAGAGTTTAAGGAAAAGAGAGAAATCACTACCTAAAGATCGCAGGCGAATTACAGCAAGAAGGAAAGACATTTCAATTTTTTTTTCGAAGGAAACATCTGTCCCCCGAACTTGGCCATCTGTCTTCTTTGTTAGCTCATCTATGTCTGTCATACAGGCTGAATGACAGACATTCTCCTATGTAACAAAAACGTCTTAAACCTTGGTTGGCTCGTTTAGTATTACTCAGTTACCCTGAGTCAAAAAAAAATTTTAACAGTCCAAATATTCCTATAAGGTTCAGGGAAAAACGTTTGTAACCCCAACACTATTTAACGGTCTATGTTAACCGGGGTTAACATGTATATATTGTATTAGTAGGTAAGACGCTCTGTAGTGGCCGCTGCTGCTACCAGGGCGCAGTACATGTGTTGTATATTGATAGTGTCTCTATCCCTCACCAGGGTACCCTGTGTGGTCGCTATTGCCGCGCCAACGTCCAGTACAGTTGATTTTGAAACTTCAGTGTGGGCGGACGCTTCCCCCAACGGCTCTGCAAGGGTAGGCTAGCTGATTCAACTGTCAAAATTTTTGAATTTATTTTTCTTTGTGGATTTTGCTGAGTCATCATGGCGTCGGCATGGTGCTATGGATGTGGGGGAGATCACCCCGTTCCCCGAGGAAAAAATTGTACGCAACCCCCGGTGGCAAATTGGAAGAGGTTACCGTCCAGGAGGAAACCTCTAATACATGATCCTGATGCGTCTAAAGAGGAGAGAGCCGCAGCTTGCCAGAAGGAGCTAGAAACCAGTCTAGCAGAGATCCATACAGAAGATAAATTCTCCAACCCACAGGAATATGCTGAGTACTTGGAGGAGCTGGACGCAGAACAACAGCGCCAGGAGAAGGTGGAAGCCTTGGAACGCAGGGCACGTGAGCGCATTCTTGGGCGATACGACGCAAAGAAAGATGTCCCGGACAAGCCTGTCGCGGACAAGCCAGTGGTGGATAAGCCGGACAAGCCCATCAGATCAAGAGACAATTCCCCAGACCGTCGACCCAGATCAAGTACCAGGATATTTGATCCAAGAGACTTTGAGGGTAGGGATTTTTCTGCAGACCGCCTCACTAAGAGTAGGCGAAAATTTGATTTGAAGAGGTTTACCAGGGGGAGGGACCCTAAGTCTCTCACCTATCCAGAGCTTATGTACGTGTCTTTACAATGGGCGGCTGCTTGTATCGAGGAAGGTATGTTCTCAGAGATGGAGGAGGTAAAAAAGTACCTTAAACATCTTGGTTTCTTGTCCTTTAAAGCTTCAAGTGAATTGTATGATCCAAGCGTGTTTGCTGAATATGACCATGATTTGCGCCAAGAGTGTGTTTATGGTCAAGATATGGATGAGTTTGGGTTTGGGAATGAGCAGTTGAACACCCGTCATTTCGGCACTGAAGGCTTGAAAAAAGTCAGAGAGGAGTCAAAAAATTCTAAGAAGACGGGGGGGGGGGTGGTAGGCCTAATTCAGGGAGGCCCCACAATGTTCAAAGTCGCCCTAGTGCTAACCAACATGGGTTAAGGATGGATGAGTCTGGCCATGTCATGGCCTGTGACAGTTACAACCGCATGGGTTGCGATTCAAAAGCATGTGCTTTTTCTCATGTTTGCAATAAATGCAACGATCCTACCCACCGCGCTCAGGACTGTAAGAATGTCCGTATGTATAATAGCTAGGGGATAAACCCACCTGTGGCCTCGTTAATTAAAGTTAATGAGGTGGTCACACCAGTCTCTAATACGTGTGATACTCTGGTAGCCGCTGCTGAAAAGCCAGACATGGGTGAGTGCTCCCGCGCTAATGGTAATGACCCACTGTTTCCCTTCAGTGTAGATATAGGGGTTAATAATCAGCTGATTTCTGTACGTAGTAATATGCCTGTTGAAGATGTAAATGGTATTCATGCGAATGGATGGCCGCAGCCTGACCAGTTTGTAAAATTATTGTTTACTATACATGAATCCATTGGAGTCCGTGAAGAGTCTATTATTGTCACCAGAGAGTGTTTTTTAGGGAGTTGTTCGTGTAGATACTCTCTAGATGGCTTGTTGGTATCTATGAAACCGTGTAGAGTTTTTTCTGAATGTTTCTTATGGGGAGAAGTGGACTCCAACTGGTTGTATATTCTAGAAGGGGCTGTGTTTGGGTTTAGAGTCATTAACCCTAACTGTCCCTGTGAGTATGTCAATGACAACTATGCTTCCATTTTACAAGATGGTAGAAAAGATATTATGAATGAGAAACTACGCAAAGAACTGATTGAAGGTAAAATCATGCTGGCAGATGAGAATAGTATTCCTGTCTGTGTTCATGCACTAGGGGCAGTCGTGAAAAAATCAGAATTTATGGATGTAGGGGAAAAAATTCGCCCTATCACGGATTGTTCGAGGTCAGGCAATACGTCTCCATCAGTTAATGCTTTTACTGATGAAATTTGTGAGAAATTTGTATATAATTCACTTGATAATGTATGTAATATATTGACTGAAGGTGCCAGTATGGCCTGTACCGATATTTCTGACGCCTATAGAGGGCTCCATATATATTATGGTGACAGGGTA
The DNA here is from genome assembly GCA_947462335.1 of Harmothoe impar. Classification (NCBI taxonomy): domain Eukaryota; kingdom Metazoa; phylum Annelida; class Polychaeta; order Phyllodocida; family Polynoidae; genus Harmothoe; species Harmothoe impar. Next base: position 26,071,027 of record OX381714.1, on the reverse strand, counting down.
TATCAAGGCTTGAAATGGGATTTCGGCGACGGTAAGGGTGAAATCACTATGTTAGACGGGCGTCTGTGCTTTGGTCTAGCGAGTGGGCCGTTCATTTTTAATTCCGTATCTGACTTCATGGTGAGATGTGCTCATCGTAGGGGGGTTGACAAGATTGTGAATTACTTGGATAACCCCAACACTATTTAACAATTCTACAGTTTAGACTAAAACAGTTGTATACTAAGCGTTTTTCATATGTCTTCAAAATAATAGACTACACGACTGGGACAAAAATGTATGTATTCAGAATCTCTCTACATGGTATGGACTGTATTGTCCATATTTTAAGGTTAAATATAGATTGCCTTACTTTTGGTTTAAGCTCCCTGACCCTGTCGGAAAGTTGGTATAGACATAGGCTTATATCGGTCCGTTTATCTTTTATTTATTCTATATTACACATGGTGAAATTAATTCATATTAAAACAGGCTAAATCAGTCTATATGCACCACTGCCTAATTCTCTCTGCATTTTCAACAAATAAAGCATGTACTTTATACATGAAGCAGATGAGAATTGCAGTAACTCTTGCATGAACCAATTCTCAAAATCATCCATCTTTATGCCATATGTCCATAAAGTCGTCATAAAGAGGTTTGTGTACAGAGAAGGTGCCGCTTCACCACCATGGCTGTGGGTGCCTAGCGTGTCATGTGCTGTCGCCGGGGGCTATTCCCGCTGTATGCTGTCCATACATCACCCCCATACCACAGCCTGCCTCTGTTCTCACACGTCCTTTATCGATGCCAAAGTTAAACGTACAGAAGGCAACTCTGAAATAATAGTTTTATTCCCCTTTGATTGTGCAGAGACTTGTTATTTATTAGGGTGTTCCCAGTTGTGGCATATGTACAACGTGTTAAGTGCGGGAGTTGTGTATATCATGACTTCTGGTCCCGGTTCTGGAGAAGAATTCTCAGATTGTAAATCAATATATGGGGGCGAACATAGGATTGCCTTCCCCATGTCCAGACACTGGTGACATTATCTGTAATGGCCACCGTCCACTAGGCTTTATGTGGCCGATTTACTTCATGCATCCCAATGTTGCAAAATGATCAGTGTACAGCGAATAGTGATCATAACCCAGTGGGCACAGAACATTGAATCAACATTGATAAATGGTTGTCAACGTTGATTCAAAGTTGATCCAACGTTGATTAAACGTTGAACAGAATTTTGTTCTCACTGGGAAGGATCTAAATAGTGTCTATAAATTCATAATTTAGACCACAAAGACCTTATAAGCGGACATTAAACTGTTCATTTCCAATCACCCATGGTTTATTCCTTAACATATGTGTTGCTAATTCAATCTATGTGCATGGCCGATTGCTGCCCAGTGTTTTAGTTTAATGCTGGGCTGGTCCGGGCGAACCAGCTGACGGAGGAGTGGGGTGAACCCTTGCTTGACCGAATATGACACAAACCCCAATGTTTTAGTTTAAACATTGAAATTGGCATGAGAGGTCACAAAAGACTATGTCTTTTAATTGGATCTACAGCTTCGTGTCAAATTTCAATAAATTATATATTTACATATATTCAAATAGTCATAATTGACATCCCTTTATTATCTCTTTAGCACCGACATTTTCACATTCTTATCTTCCTCACACAGCCTCAGGGGGAGTAAGGTATATGCCTTAAACAGCGTGCACAGTGCATTATCTAATAAACTATAGAGGTGATATCCTAATATAGGATATAAAATTAGTACTTCTGATAGTCACCGGACTTTTAGATCATTTCAGTATAATCTTATATGGGGCTGCCACCTCTTCATTGCCAAAATATACTATGACACAGAAAGCCTATATTTCGTCTCCTCAAATAATTCAACAATCTTAATTTAAGTAGAAAGGTTAAGCAGAAAATAATTCAATAATCAATAAGTGTATGAACCCTGCAGGGTTGGCATGATATATGGATGCAGCACTGCATGGCGAGTTGCTGGTGAGCACTGATGAGTTAGTCGCCATAGCTGTATGAGTGTCCGTTCTGGGGTTAGTGGTGCGCGGCGCGGGTGGTGTTGTGCGGGATGTCCACGTGCAGCCAGGTGTAGAGCGGCAACCGTCTCTGTGCCCTCACGCTGTACACCACAGAACTCAGACCGTCCTTCTTACTGTCAAAGTCCTGCAGTAACGTCCTCAGCATGGACCTGCACAAAGTACAGAGGGTAAAGATAACAGAGCCGTGTAGGACCAGCATCATTGCTATTCCGAGTTCATGACTATAGGGGGTATAGATGGGGGGGTCCCCATGTCGCATGTCGATTTTAAGAAATGGCCATGTCACCTGTCACTTAAATCCCCATGTCCCATGTCGCCTTTAAGAACCTCTCCTGTCCCATGTCGATTTTAAGAAACACCTTATGTCATGTCACTTATTTTTTTCCTCATGTCACTAAGCTCCATGTCGCATGTCGATTTTAAGAAATGGCCATGTCGCCGTGTCGAATTTAGCCATCCACCCCCATACTATATAAACACCTGCACTGTCAGAAATCAGTAAGATATACTGTAGATGTACAGTATAAAAGGACGTATTTTTTGTTTCCAGTACATACATATAATATACTTTTCAGGAAGACCACCTGTACTGATGAGGATCAAATAAAGATAATAATTGACCTACATTGACCTACTGTAAAATCAACACAGGGGAGGTTGTGGGTTCGCGTCTTCAATGGGCACAATATGTATTACTATTGGAATGCAGCTGAGACTAAGAAGCCTCCTCAAAAATGACGAATTAGTATATTATGTAAATGAAGGTAGATAATACGTTTCAAATAATGTAGAAAGACAAAAGAAAAAAGAGAAACATCATTTTTGCCCTGCGAGCCTGCCTGGGGTTTGAACCCAGGATCTTTGGATTGCCCTCCAACTATACACCAAAATTTGGTGTAACCTACAGTATGAACTACATGTACTGGAAACCAAAAACACCTACCTTTTTACACAGGCTGTGCCCATCTACTTACCTCCTGTGGTTCTGCTGGTTGCCCGTGTCCCGCCTGTGCCCCAGGGTCCTGTAGTCAGACACCGGGCGGGGGTTCCGCACTATCTTGAAGCCCTTTCCACTAAGTCTGAGTACAACGAGGTATGTAAGTGTAGGGGCTAGGGTTAAGGGTTAATCATATGGCGGGTTCTGTTGGACGCTGCGTTGCGAACTCTGTCCGAACCCTTCAGCCTGATGGCAGGTGGCAGCACCTGCTCCAGGCTTGGGGTATGGATAGAGGTCGCTATAGGCTTCCGGTCTGCGTGTGCGCGCGCAGGCTGGTCGCCTATATATAGCCAGCGTCCGATGGGACTCGTCGGTCACTCTGGATCTAATCTAGAGACCCTGTTGATCGTATCTGCTGCAAAGCCTACTGACCCGCTCCGAACTCTATAGGGAGTTCGCATTGTAATAGCTCCGCCTGTCTAGGTTCTTGAATAAACCTTAGATTCGCAACCTGTACACTTGAGCAGAACTGTGTCGACCTTGTTCTTTACTTAATAACACTACCAGTATTATAAGGAACAAAGTCTCGTTTATTACATAAGATTGTAAGATTAGTAAGATCGTAAGATTTTTTTTCAAAAAGGGTCACAGTTTTCACTGCGATTTTCATAGGTTGAAAGAAACAAGTATGTACAGTACAGTGATTTCATGCCATTGAAATACAAAAAATTATGGGAGTTTAAAAATATCACATATGTCCATTATAGCGGTATGCCCATTTACAACAGGCAAAGTAGAAATTGGAGTAGTTACGAGAAAATGAGAGTTGGTTTTCTCAAATTACTAATATTTTTATTATAATACATGTATATAACATATAGAGGTGCAGATTGCTAGGCGTGGCAGTGCTTATGCTCTGTACCTAACACCATAGTGCTTGTGCACTGTACCGTCCTCATTAATGAATATCTGTATGTTGTGTTAAAAGGGAGCAGTGCTGGTCACTGCATGTTCTTGCCTGTATGCATGTAAATGAATCATATAAAACAAAAAAATGTGTTCCTCCAGGTGAGGCGATGATGATAATGGCGTCAGCTGATCAATGTGAGAGGGCCAGTGTTTGTGCACCGTACTGTCCTCATTAATGAATATGTATATGTTGTGTTTAAAGGGAGCACTACTGGTGCTCTGTACTTGCCTGTACGCATGTAAATGAATCATTAGAAATAGTGTAACAGTACCTAGTTTGAAACAATAATATATAGACTGTTAGCCAGAATACGCCATGCATATGCTCAACCATTAAAGCCTCTACGGCAAGAGAGGGCATTGTTTTGCCCCATCTACTGAAAAAAACATTCCTCCATTTCTCTCTCCCTGTCTATATATATTTGTCTCACACGAGGATGAACTATGGTGTATACCACGGTAAATCCTCATGCACACTATCGTTATATGGATATAATAGAGAACATAAAGTCATGTATATATGTATACGGGAGAGACTGTCAAGAGGTTGTCAAGAGGTTGTCAAGAGACTGTCAAGAGGTTGTCAAGAGGTTGTCAAGAAAAAATGCTATTTCATGAACAATAAATCGCCAAGGAACAGTCTGATGGCTTACCTGTATGATAAGTCGTCATCTTCACCTCCCCAGCCCCAGAAGCGGTTTGAGAATCCATTGACGGCCTCAAATACTGCAGGACGGAGGGCCACCACTCCACCAAACATACGGGGGTACAGCACCCTGCAACACACACAACCCCTGTCTCTAGCAAACATCAAGTCAGTCTCAATCTACTACTTTGGGTTGATGATTATTTACATAATATTCTAGTATGAAATAATTCAAAACATGCGCACCGTTGGTATTCACTGAACTATTAATGATAGATATTTTCCAACAACATCATTACCTTTGTACATATTGCTTCACATACTACATGTACTGGAATAGTTATTGGTCAGTAAGCTACATGTATCCCACCATGTAGGCTATAAAGTAGCGTACATAGCCTAGATATTCACCCAGGTTTTTTTTGTGTTTACGGTTACTGTCAAGGTATAATCTAGGTGCCTACAGGTCTATCTATAGTCCCTGATAAATCTTCATAAGCATGACCTGTGTGCACGGGTGCCTCATGATGAGGGCACCGAGCAGGGAGCCCGGGTATGGCACATACTAACACTGGGTGCACCAGTTTTATCCCATGTCTGAGTTGGCATTCTCTGTCGCCCGTGTGTTTTTTGCCCATGTATGTGCACATGAATGCACCTGATTATAATGCTCATGGGGACGAACCATCCGTGGTGTTTTAATAGACAAACATTTATTTCATGTAGAGAAACAAAGTTGCTATGCTTAAGTACTAGAATGGCCATTCTCCACACTACTGTGGAGAAACATGATGCTCATTGTCCATGGGGTGTTTCTCCATGATGACATCACTAAAATAGCTTTGAAACCAATCTTTAAATTTCATCTTAAAGTATAAGTTATCAATCATGAAATAAACACAGAGATCCACTCTAATCAGTCTGAATTCCTGGTTTCTCCACTTGTGGTACCTTGGATCATATTACACTCGGCTCTGCTTTGTGTGATATGATCCAAGGTACCACTCATGGAGAAACCTGTCATTCAGACAGGTCATCGTGGACCTCTGTCTATACCCTACGTCTGAAATCTACATATCCTGTATAGTCTGAACATTTCTTTATAAATGACACTTGAGTCCCTACAACATATCCCAACCAAGAAAATTAGTTTGCCTTAGTGTTTGGAACGTGCACCTAGTGTGACTGTTGTCCTCTGTAACTAATTGGCACAATATGAGACCATATATATATATATATATATATACAACATAGGACAAGAAGTCACACATATTCACACACTTCACACACATTCAGATATATTCACACAGCATCGTGTACCATGGCACAATAGGAAACTGGCCATGGTACAATAGATGTAAATATAATTTAAACGTTTTTTTTATAACAACTAACTCAGGTTGAGATTGTGCCCCAGCACGGGTGGCGTACCTGTAGTGGTGCCTACTGTGGTGGGCGCCCAGGTGCAGGGGCTGGTCCTGACAGAAGTACATGTGGCGGCCGTCCTCCGGTATCATGTCTACGTCGTGGAACACAACGCAGTCAGGCTGGAACCAACTGGGGATAAAAGGAAATCACAAATCACTAATGAATAGATGCTGTTCACTCTTCTTACATTTTTTCTTTTTTAACCTTGGTGGCTAATGCCCCCACAACATAATTAGATAATGATCCACAATTCTGATTTGTTTAGTGAGAACATATTTCTTTAATAGCCTATACTTTTATTTACAGTGTATTAAATTCAAATCCTGTGACAATGAAACAAATGACCAACCTGATAACGTTGAGGTAGCCCACGTTCATAAGAACAGCTTTGTTGAAGGTGGGTGGACTCCCCTGAAGGACATAGAGATTCAACAACTGATCATGCTGATACTATAGGGCTCCTAGGGGTTAGGCCATGGGCGCAGCCATATTCGGGGGTTGGAGGTTCAAGCAGGTACCACTAGATGGACACCTATAGACTCAGTACGGCCCTGTGACGTCATAAACCCCGGTTAGCTGCTCCACCTACTGGTCAAGGGCCCGTACTGCAGGTTCTCAAGTTACCACAAGCGGTGCTGCTGTCGACGGCCAGGTGCCCTATATGACATGTTCATTGGTCTATAGAGTACCGTGGGGTATTACTGGCAGGGAGGGGGGTATTACTGGCACCCTGGCAGTGTTGTGCAGATTTCTTGCTAGGCAAATCGGCTCAGGGTAAGCAATGATAATTCAAGACATTTTGGGGACCTATCGTCTTAAGAGAGGGAAAATGGCCTGCGGCTTCGTGGGATGCGGCCCCAGCCTCACCTCGTGGGGAACGATACCAAAATATCCTCTAGCCATGGGCCTTTGTCTATGTATCTGGACCCTGTTTGTGGTGGGGAGTAAAAGGGAGTCATTTTGGAGGCTAACCCAGGGCTCTGATAGGGGAGTCACATAACTCCTGTTAGGGAGTCAGGTACTGACTCCCTGCAAGAGAGTCAGAAAAAGAGTCAGAAAAGTGCACCATTCTGGACTCCGTTTTGACTTTCTTTTCTCTGTGTAGACGGTAGTAATCTGGCAGGGCTCCCCTAAAGAATGGGTCATTCTGGAGGCAGTCTGGACTCCCTTTTGACTCTGTTTCCTTCCTCTATGTACAACTACCATGATAGGTTGGATTATTGATTTCACGACCCTGTTACCTGCTCTACGACAATGATGACGTAGTATAACAGCTGCCCCTGTAGAACCCTGTGTAGGTGACGTAATAAGACGTCCAGATGGGACTTCCGGTCGCGGAAAGGCACGATGATGGCCACGCGCATGCGGGGCAGACAGGAGCGGGGCTCCCAGTGGCCGCCATGGACATCAGTATGGACGGCTTCAGTGGCTGCCACCGACTGGTTGTCTTCTGTTACTTGTATTCTCTGAACTGTATAAAAGTTGCAAAAATAGGACTTGACAGCAAGCTCGTACAAATAAGCTGGATAAATATACATAGTGTCCATAATGATTATATTTCTGCTCATTGTAAAATATATTAAGTCCAGTGTAATATAGTCACGTTGGGACCAACTGAAACCAGTGCCCCCCAGTGAAGATAAAACATTATACAACGTTATATTACGTTTCTCTATGGCTCCTTATTGTGGCAAAACGTTAAATGTTAAAAGCGTTATTTTGACGTAAAATAACGTATTTTTGTTATAGGAAGCTTGACAAAAAACATATCCCCCGTAATCTTAAAAAGCATATCCCTCATAGTCTCAAAGCATATCCCCCGTAGTCTCACTGCTCCATCACTCTACTGTCTCTAGATGGTGACACAATCTCTACCAATAAACAGGGTAGTAGTTGCTATAAATCACCCCCAAATCCCCTTTTCTTTCTTTCTTTCTTTCTTTCTTTCTTTCTTTCTTTCTTTCTTTCTTTCTTATTCGTTGTTAAACTGATTACACAAGTATAGCCGAACCCAAAGATTTTTCATCTTATTAGTCTATTGCGAGAGATTGTGGCACCATCTAGATAGACCCTCTAGCAGAGGCAGTGTCTCACCAAATTGATCCAAGTTGAAAGTCTATGGCCGGGTACAATCTATAATCGATGCAATCCATGATCAGCTTGAAAGAAAATGGTTGGGCAAATGTATAAAAACATTAAACTTAAATTAGTAATGTAAAGTCTTAAAACATCCATCAACTTTCCCCACCCATTTCTATCTACATCTGCCCTAAATAAACCATTTTCTTTCAAGCCGGTCATAGTTTGCACCAAGTCATAGACTTTTAACTTGGACAAATTTGGTGAGACAGAGCCCCATAGAGTCGTGCGACCATGCACTGTAAAAACAGTGTTTAACTTTAAACACCAAAAAAGCTAAACATGTTTAATCTGTACACACTTAAGACATCTAAACACACTTTATGTATGTTAAACACATCATTTCTAAATGCCTAAACACCAAAGACATGCACATGTTTAGACATTTAGAAAGTAAACACTTATGCAGATCGGTGTTTACTATTTAAACATACATTTTCTTTGTGTTTAGCCTTTAAACATTATGTTTACTGCCTGTTCAGCATTTAAACAGTGAGGTGTTTAGATACCAAATAGTGCGTGGATCACCTTTTCTCTTGTATGCCAATCATATTGTTATCATTATTCTGATTATCTTTATAGCAGCTTTTTATAACCTATTGAAATGCAATTCTAATACTTATGATCCCAACATAAGCTTGGCCTTTTCCAAAGTGTTTCTCTAAAGTTCAGAAAATCTGCAGAAATGATATAAGTACCCCAATTACAGGCAAAGTCAGAACCAGAAAAGTGGTAATTAATGGAGTGTGATCCCCTGCCTATATTTGGGGCACAGTTTATAAACAAGGAAATATAGTATTTTGCCTAAAACTGGATCATGGCTGTGTCTGTTTGTCATAATTAGTATACTTGTTTAAACACTAAACATATACATTGTAACCATATTAAATATTTTATCAGTTTAGACTTAAACATATTTAATCTAAACATCTAAACACTAGACCTAAACATGTTTAAGTGTTTAGATATTAAACACAATTTTATCCCACCAGGTGGCAGCTAAGTACATGGATGGCCTTTCCCCACCCATCTCTAAGCTGATCCTTGAATAAACAAACAAAGAATGATATCATTTGAGTGATTCAAATATGGGAACATATGGCTTTTAATACGCAAAAAGTAGGTCTATGATTTCGGGTTAAGACTAATAGAAATAATGTGCAGAAAAGCTATAACCACTGGGGACACCTGTTCTGTGGGACATAAGAAAATATATAGCAATGTTCCCTCTATCATTCTGTTGTACACATTTCCCAGTTACTTAGTATGGATGCTATGTAACATATGTGATGACACTCTATAAAAGTGTTATAAAATACTACTATTTTCAGGCTATCTGAATATGAGATGATAAATTGGACCGGTAATATATCCTAATATGCACATTACAATCACTGTAAACACATTAGCTTCACCTAAACACTATCTAACTAAACACCTACTATATCTAAATGCTATTCATCTAAATGCCTAATAATTCTAAACACTACACATGTAAACACTCTACAGTTCTACACACTATTTATCTAAACCCTTCCTTGGTCTAAACTCTATACATGTAAACACCTACTAGATCTAAACACTTTGCACACTAAACACGGTTTATCTAAACATGTTTAGAAATTAAACATGTTTAGATGGAAAAAAGTGTTTAAAAATGTGGGACAAGATAGTGTTTAGAAAAGTGTTTAGCCACTAAACATGCGCATTTACAGCCTAAACACTGTTTTTACAGTGTGGGGGATATGCCTTCTAAGACTAGGGGATATGCCTTTTGCCAAGGCACTAATTTCAGTGAGATTCTGGTGATACAAGTCTCTTGTCACTGTGTGTAGTATATTAAGTTATTAACGTATGCAGCTACTTACCCAGGGTGGGCGGGGTGCAGGCACAGAACTCCTTGTCGTTAAAGTCGTCCACATGCTTCACTAACAGCCGCTCACAGCGTCTCCCATGAGCAGCAAGGTACTCAGAGATAACCGTCTCATTCTCCGTGCTGTTTCCGAATCTAACCTCTGCCTGCTGATTCGTTGAAACTGTTGTATTCGCCACTGGTACATACTGAAGGGGCTCTTTGAAATTAGGATGCGGTATTTCTGTGAGATTTCCATTGTGAATCGAAAAAGTGCGTGTGTTGTTGTTGACTGATGTTTCATTGCATAGGACGTCATCGATGAGGTGTGATGTTATGACGTAGGTATGAAGGCAGATGTGGCCGGTTAGAACCATGACAAAGGCATAACACACCAACGCTACTTGTCGTCTGCTTGACGTAGATCTCCTCACCATCATCGTCATAATCATAGTTCTCCTGACTAAAACGCGTTCACCTTGATTAGGACTCTCTTGATTGAACTTGATGACGATTCTCCTCATTCACCTTGATGAAGATTCTCCTTATTGGATTAAATAAATATACTCCACGTCCAATTTGATGAAGATTCTCCTGATTAAATCAGATTTTCTCCGTAAGTTTGATAGAGGTTTTTTTCGGAGGGTTCTCCTTGCTTCCCATGATATATCACAATCCTGATAAGAAAAACTTCTTATTAGGACTGAGGACAGTGAAATCACCACCAACCAGCCTCAGTCTCGGTACATACCAAATGTGAGTTACCTTGTTATTGAATTTCTACGCTAACCTCCTTGTTGTTCTGAAGAACTTGTCCTCTTTTTCTAAGCAGACAAGTAGCTGTCAGGCCGGTGTGTGACAGTGACGGAGTACCCCCAGCTGCGTTTTTAGCAGTGTCCAGAGTGCTGTCTGCCTACCAGCTCTGTTGTCTGGCAGTAGCCAATCCACAAGTTGTGGAAAAAGATTATCTAAAACAAAATGAATTCTGTCAGCTAGTTGTGGTTGAGGTGAGGGTATCTGTGAAGCTGTACATATGTGGGAAGGAGGCTAAGTGCATGAGTAATCACCTGTGATACTCAAAAACAAAACTATACAAACTATACACCAAGTCCAAGCAGAACAGAGCAGATAACCCATAGCAGTGGCCGTGCAAGGGTCTGTGTGGTGCCAGGAAGGCTGGATGCATGTCTGGTGGAAGGAGATATATTAGGGGTAGGGGCTTATAAAGAGCCCTGGGCAGAGTAGTGGGGGGGGGGGGGTGCCGGGGCAATGCCCTATGTGTATTTCATAATGTATGGGTAATGTGTAAACATACGGAGGGGGGGGGGGGGCGTCAGAGGGATGTATCTGTTGGGGTGAGGGCGAGAAGGAATGAATGGATAATAGGTGGGAAGGGGTTGGACCCCTATACTGCAACCATCATGCATAGTTAGCAGACAAGGAAAGTGGCTTATACTTCATTATTCAACTTTCACGTTTTAAAATGTTTTTCTAATGGATCGAACTTATGATGGATCAAACATTTGAAACACATCAGGTGTCCATGCGTTTGCTGATTAGTCGTATGTTAGGTAAGCCATTTAAGTCGGATGTCCTACATGAAGGACACCTATATATGCCTATATTCAACCTGGACTAATGATACATTAAATTCACCAACATGTTTAGAAACTCACACCTAAAACAGAATATATTACACGGGCTCATAATTCTTATTTGACACGAACTGCATACATGTATATGTAAGTTATTTTTTATGGTGCGTGGTTACTATGGCAACCATGTAAGAAACTGATGTGGCTATCTTCTAGATTACCACTTGTATATATACATGTTGTTGTTATAATACTGTACCAGTTAGACCATAAACACCCTGCTCAATAGTAATGAGGTTCTTTCCTCAAAGATGAGATGTGTGCTGACAATTTTGTTATATTTTCCTTGAAATTGTTATGATGGTTAGATGAAATTTGGCTAGGCGTAAATGACTTCCATATTTGATCATAACCCTACTGACATCGCAGAATTAAGGCCAGAATTTTGGCGGGACTATTCTCCATACTCGTTGCTAGGCAAGAAATGTTTTTGTAGTCCTGTTGCTAGGCAACACATGATTATAACCAACAACATATTAATGCTGTTTCTAGGGGCACCTTATTTATGACTGATAAATGGCTGTTGCAGGGGAACATATTTGTAGTCAAAATGATATTATTACCATTTTCCCTCATGAACCATTCTTAGAGGGATGTACAAGAGTAGAAGAGGGGGGTATAGAGGAGGACGGTGGGTCGTGGGTGTGGCTCATATCATTGACCTATTAAGCACCCCTCTAACGTTACACGTTACCAATATCATGTTGTGGTTTAATAGGGGGAGGGTGCGCATGGTGGGAGTTTTAGTGGGAGGAATGGTTCATTGTTCTGAGTTACAAGCCGACAAGCTGGGTTCATAAGTCAAATGTCAAATATGTTGTATGTTTTGTAGCTTTTGTGGGAGGCCCTTTCTCTAGCATCACATCTTTCTCCCACTATAATTTGAGCTTCCCTCTTAAATACAGAGTTGGTTGTGGTTAGTCTACAGGAAGGAGGAGTGTGTTTCATAGATCTACAGCCCTAGACATGGGAAAGAGAGTCATCCTGTATGCCGCAACTCTCAGGTATTCTGGAATTGGCAACTCTATACTTATTCTGCAATATACTCACACGTTTCTTCCCAGATGTCTGCACCAACACAAGAGGGCACAAAAAGTTCGAAAAACATAGATCTAATCTTAGAGAACATTCAGACATAAACAGATTGGTGGGTCGTAAACATGTGGGGGCCCACATTCTCCTGTCAACCAGGTAATCAGTTAGAACACCCAGCTATTTCAGGTGGTTATTTTTGATAATGCTCGTGGGGCCCTCATGGGGGCCGGCATGCCCAGCCCCTGGCACCGTATGGGACGCCCCTGGATACCTACAGAAACGTGCTGCAGGTCACGTAAGCACGTAGACCACATTTTTGAATAGGTAGGTATTTTGACTTATGATATCTAATTCAATTCAACTCTTTATTTTAGACTCAGTTGTAGTACAATTGGGCCATAGTATATAGAAAACAGTTATGGGATATATATTTATAAGTGAATATGTAAATAGAGTTTGACACTAGCCATTGCACATATAAGATCATATGTACTCAATATCACCTTTTGTATAGGATGCTGTCGGTCGAACCATAAAGCTGTAGAGGATAGTTCTTTTTCTTTGAGGCACCACAGGGTAGTTTTAAGCCTACAAAAATCAAATGTCTCCTCAGCACTAGAATGAATGGGTATACTTTACAACATTTTTCGGGTGCCATTGTAGTACACTGTATGCTACAGTTACCCTCACATTGAGACATTATTGTAATTGCACCATAACTTTCTTTATTATGGGCATGTCACTTCGCGCAAATAGAGTTCTGTCCTGGCAGATGTTGTATTTACACATGCAGAGGCAATCTATCGCCTTTAAGGGCCACGCAGTGTAGAATGCGGCCCTTAAAGGTCGTCTAGGCCTACATGATATTCTAACACTGTGCGACCCTTTAAGGGCCGCATAGTGCGGAATGCGGTCCTTAAAGGTCACATCTACGTGACATTCTAACACTGTTTAGTCTGTTAAAATGCAATGTAGACAAGCTTTAAGGGGGTACGATACTCTTCCCACTAACAGATTTACCCAGGGTTACAGAAGTTAATTCTCACATGTATTTACTGTATAAAAGTGAAAAGAACATAGGACCTTGCGGTTGAAATTACCATAGTAGGACATTGGCTCACTGTAGACCAATGCAGCAAGAAAGGGTGACTTGTCAGAAAAGTTGTCGATAAAGTTTATGAACATTTCTGAAGTATGACCGACAAATACATGGATATAACCTCGAACTCCTGTATTCCAATATACTAGTATACTGTTAGAAAGCCAATTGTCCTGGGAATCTTCTGATATAAGATGTTAGCAAATGTAGCCACTACAGACAATGTTATGAGGATTCAGCTAAAACCAAAGTAAACACAACTTTATTATGAAAAAGTAACCATTTCTTGGTGCTTTGTTCTATAGTCACATGTGTGAAATTATTGAAATGAATATAACTTAAAGATTCATGATCTAAACAGCTAGTTCTAACCTTGATTTTTATTCAGATCACATACCATTGTAGGGGCTAGGGTTATACGGGTATGTTATATGACGAGTGCTGTTGGATGTTGTGTTGCGAGCTCAGTCCGAACCCTTCAGTCCGACGGTAGGTGGCAGCACCTACCCCGGGCTTGGGGTATGGACAGAGGTCGCTATAGGCTTCCGGTCTGCGTGTGCGCGCGCAGGCTGGCTGCCTATATATACCCAGCATCTGACGGTACTCGTCGGTTACTCTGAGCCACGCTGGTAAGGAGACCCCGTGATCATTACGGCTGATTTGCCTACTGACCCGTTCCGAACTCTATAGGGAGTTCGCACACATAGATACTGCTTGTCTAGGTTTTCTGAATAAACCCGATTTGCAACCTGTAACACTTGATCCGAACTGTGTCGACTTTGTTCTTTAATTGATACTCTACCAATATCATAAAGAGACAAAGTCTCGTTTATTACACTGGTGCCGTGACCAGTTCTGAGTGAAACGCAGGTTAGCCTGTGCAGTAGCGCAGACCTCCTGCTCTGGACGGAGCAGCGAGGTCTCCCGATGAGGCGCCAGCCTTATCACCGGAGGGGTTAGATGCCGTCAAGGAGGCAGATACCCGCAGGAGTGCGAATGTTCCATCCAGAACAAGCGCATTTTCGGGATACAAAGGTCCCGAAATAATGAATTGCTCATTAGATGAAATGAGCCTGTCAATGTTCAACGTTGGTGGGTCAAGATCAGCCGCTCCGAATCCACGGAGGGCTACCATCTTGGAGGAACGTCGTTTCGACGACATGAGAGAGGCCAGAATACAGGAGCGTGTGCAGATGGCCCAAATGGAGTTGTTGACCATTCAGAAACAGTCGAATGAATGGAAAAGCAGTCTGATTGCATTGGAAGGTGCAGTCACACATAGAGCTTCCAAAATCAAGGAGAAAGACGCAAGGCTTTCAACTTTGTTGGAGGAGAACGAGAAGCTGGTGCAATCCCTTGCCTTAGCAGGGTTCGAGTGGAGTTCGATCAGAAACAGGCTGATCTACAGGGACTCCGTTCCGACTTTGTTCAGGCAAACACTGAGCTGAATCAGATTTGTGCGGCCCGAGATGCCGTCATCCATGAAGCAGAGGAGACCCGATCAGAACTTGTTCGGGACACTGAAGACTTACGGGAGGCTCGCCGAAGTCTACTGTCAGAATGTGACATTCTGAAGGCAAAAAGAACTTCTTTGGAGCAGTTTTTGTCAGAGACCAGGGAGAGTATACAGGATAGCAGTACCTCGTACGCTTCCGCTGATAATGACAGTCCGAAAGGTCCTCATTACAGGAGTTTTACAGACACCCCAAATCTTCCTATGGGACGTGGGATGACTGTAGAAGGTGCCTTGTCTACTTCAACGCCAGGACGACCACTAAAGGTTGGCCGAGCAAGGGGTAGAGGTAGGGCGAGTGATTACTCACCTAGGGTGGGTATCAGTGGTATCCGTCCAATTCCGAAGCAGGTCTTTTCGGCTCCGACAGGTGTAAACACGGCGGGCAGGGGAAGGTCATTATCGGAGTTGGTGCGGAGTCCACGTTCTCAGTTGAAACTGGATGAGCAGCAACTGGATTCGGAACGCTTGAAGAAAGCATCCGAACAAGATAAGGCGGCCAAGACCGACTTAACTCCCTCGAGTTTGTCGCAATGGCGAGAATGCCAAGCAAACATACTGTTCAATGAACAGAAAAACTTGGAATTGGAGAGGCGAGATGTGTATCGCAAACAGCAGGCTGCTCTTGAGCAGCAACAGGAACGCATGAAGGAAAATGCAGCCCTCGCTGAGGAATTAGCAGAGCAGGAGGCGGCGGTTTTGAGAGCTCGACAAGAAGGGCTCCGAGCGGCCGGTGAAGCTGCGAAAGCTAAATTGGCAGAGGCACAGCAAGAGGAGGAGGCTGAGAGACAGGCCAAGGAACTGGAAAAAGAGAAAGCGGCGCATCAGCGATTGCTTGCTCTGGCCCAGCAGTGTCAGTATATGACTGACCAGGAGAAAAATTGGTGGTTCAGTCAAGGTGTGGACCCCACTAAGGATTTGGTGTCGTATGGTACCTACCAGACCTATCTGGAGAGGCAGAATAACTTGCCTACCAGAGGCGCTACTCCGGGGACGACTCCGGGCGCAAAGAGTCCGAGGAGGGCTCCAAGGAGAACAATTCTGAGTACAGAATTGCAAGAGTTGTACGATACAAACCCAGCAATAGCTGGGATCGGATTGCACAACGTGGGTACAGAAAAGGACGCCTCGGCTTCCATTTCTAAATGCCTGGCGATAACCTCTAAAATTAGGGGGTCATCCAACGCTGCTAGACGCATTGCTAGCGAGCCTTTTCCCTACTGGCAGAAAAACTCTTGGGAAGAATGGTTGGGAGCCACCGTTGAGGACATCAACCTCAGTGGGTGGGATCAACAGGATGCAATTCCGTATGTCTGTAAGGGATTGCGCTTGGGGGATGGCCTGATGGCCGTGGAGCAGTGGAAAGATGAATGCGGACCCCGCGGCACTTTCAAACAACTGGTAGAGATCGGAACTATCCTATACGGAGACTCCGCTCGGATTGACCCGATGGTCGCTTTTAAGAAGCGAGTGCAAGGCAAGCACGAGGCCCCGAGGGTTTTCGGACTTGCACTGATGAGACTCCTGAAGAAGGTACATCCAGCTTCAGGAATCCATGATGCCTTATTCTCTAAGGAATTGTTCTCTCAGTTTGTTGCTGGACTGAGGGACCCAGAAATACAACATGTGGTGTATGATACCTGGAGAGCAGATACGTCATTAGATGACCTTTTTAAGGCCATCGACATACATGCTCTCAAGAAGTCACTGTTAGGGGACCGGGTGCCCACCCGGGCCTCGGCCATTATAGAGTGTTCCCCGGAGCAGTCTGATGGTTCGGGCAGTGAGGAAGAGGGAGCGATAGCTTCTGCAGCTCAGTTTAAGAGGAATGGGAATTCCTCTAAAACGCCGTGGAAAAATAGGAAGCCGGAAGGGGGTGGAAACCCTCCTCCGAAGAAGGAATCATCGGACCCAAAAGCTCCGATAATGGACGCAGCGTTTTTCACATCGCTGTTTGAGAAGATGACGACTTCCATTCAGGGGGCTACACAGCCTAACCGGAGGAAGATCAATCGGCGGACCGCCAAGTGCTATAGGTGCCTGGAGATCGGTCACTTTGCTGCGGAGTGTACGGCTCCGACTCCGAAAGTTCCCGGAAAGGAGGGAAACTAGAGGGGGTGGTCCGAGAAGGCGAGCGGACGACCCCTGTATATGATGTACGCCAACATACCAGAGAGGTAGAGCCTAGTGAAATTCCGAAGGCAGGAAGGGAATCAGGGGTGGCTTCGAGCTTGAGGGGCTCGGATGCCGGCCTGGTTAACATTCCAGTCCAACAGTTGCCCGGCAATGAGGCAGGGAGGCCCATTACGGATAGGAACGAGGAAGTTGCGGCTGTCACAGACACCGTGTGGGTAGGGAGTACCCAGCTTTCCCCGGATCATCCATGTTTCGACCATTTGAAGAAACATGGCCTTGATTTGGCTGCTCCGAAGGATTTTAAACGCTTTACTGTAAACCCGTCTCCGCTGGGGGGGAGGCGGTGGTATGTGTCTGTTACTGTGGCCGGTAGAGCGGGCGAATTTTTAGTAGATACGGGAGCTAGCCACTCCTTTATCTCCTCTAACTTCTATGCTCTTATGCCGGATAGTCGTGATAACTTCAAAACGAGGGTAAACGCCTGTTCGGCCGATGGGTCAAGTATGCAGACGTATGGGCGCGCGTTCATACCGCTCCGAATTGGAGGGAAGGAGTATGTGGCTTCTCCCACCATTGCGGATATTGCAGACGACGGTATACTCGGATTGGATTTTTCGGCGTTGTATGACGCGGTCCTGAATCCGGGTACAGGGGTACTCCTGATAGAGCACCCGTACCGTGCGGTAGAGCAATGTGTGCTCCGACAAGTGTCGACAGTGGCAACGGTGGTCCAAACTGTAAAGATTCCTCCCGGACAGACGTGTGACGTGCTGGTCCGAAGCAAGGGGCTTAGGAGAGAGGAAGAGGCAGTTGTGGAGCCGGATGTGGCCATGTTGGGTAGTATCGGTTTGACGGGCATGGACACCCTAGTGGGTGATGGTGCTTGGACCGTAGTGCCGGTTTCTAACCCCGGGTTGGAACCGAAGTATCTAAGGAAAGATACAATACTGGGGAAGGTGTTCACCAGTGAGGCAGTGATGCCTGCTGGACAGGTGAGCATGAAGGGTGACCCTTCTCCGACCGCTCTGAGTGAGGGACTTGAGAAAATGATCTCCGAAACGGATTTGACGGATCGGAGGGATCTCGATTCCCTAAGGAGGCTGGTAGTGAAGTATCAGGATGCATGGCAGGTGGAGGGGGAGCCTTTGGGCCGAACCGACAAAGTGTTGCATTCTATCAATACGGGTGATGCACAGCCTTTCAAGATGCCTTACCGACGCTTGCCTTTGGGTAAGAAAGCGGTGGTAGAGGAACAAGTGAAGACCATGTTGGAACAGAAGGTGATCGTGCCTAGCACTAGCCCCTGGTCCAGACCGGTCCAGATGGTTACTAAGAAGGACGGGTCTATCCGATTTTGTATCGACTATAGGCGCCTGAATGGGGTAACCAAGAAAAATGCATATCCTCTCCCCCGGATTGATGAGACTCTGGACTCTTTGGGTGGGAACCAATGGTTCTGCACCCTTGATTTGCAGTCCGGATATTGGCAGATCGGGATGAAGGAGGAGGATAAGGAGAAAACGGCTTTTACAAGTCACATTGGACTGTATCAGTTTGAGCTGATGCCCTTCGGGTTGTGCAACGCCCCGGCCACTTTTGAGGCTATGATGGAAACTCTTCTGAGTGATCTGTTGTGGCGCAAATGTTTGGTATACTTGGATGATGTCATTGTCTTTGGCAAGACTTTTGAAGAGTGTGCGTTGAACCTCGGAGAGGTTTTGGAACGAATTCGGTCCAATGGCTTGACATTAAAGCCGAAGAAATGTGAACTTTTTCGGAAGTCCATGGTCTATTTGGGCCGGATCATCTCCACCGAGGGTGTGCAGGCTGATCCGGCTAAGTTGGAGACTGTGGAGACTTGGGAAGTTCCAAAAGGACCAAAGGATATCAGATCCTTTTTAGGGTTCTGTTCCTATTACAGGGACTTCATCCCCGGATTCTCTAGGGTGTCTCAGCCATTACAACGGTTGAGCCATTGGACTCCGGGGAGAAAAAAAGAACCCTTCCCATGGGGGATGGAACAGAATGAAGCCTTCAAAGAGATTAAGGCGTTGTTCCGAACCACCCCGGTGCTGAGATACCCTACGGAGAAGGGGCATTTCATCCTTGACACTGATGCGAGCAATGAGAGCATCGGGGCCGCATTGTCCCAAATCCAGGACGGAGTAGAGGTCCCGCTGGCGTTCGCTAGTAACAGTATAAACAAGGCACAGAGAAATTATTGTACTACCAAGCGAGAGCTGCTCGCAGTAGTGGTGTACATGAAGAAGTTTCGGCACTTCTTATATGGAGGAAATTTCACACTCCGTACCGATCATTCGGCCTTGAGGTGGCTCCTTAATTTTAAGGACGCCGAGGTCGGTGGTTGAATCACCTCAGCGAGTTCGGACTGGAAAACTCTCATATCCAGCACCGAGCAGGCACGAAGCATATCAATGCTGACTGTCTGAGTAGACGTCCGGTACGCCGTTGTGTGCGTCCGGAGTGTGGGGATTGTGGTGCTCACAATGCTGTGGTAGCGAGTGTGCGTTTGCCTTATGATGGGTTGTTGCAAAACCTGTTGGATTGGTCCACCGACACTATAAGGACGTACCAGATGGCCGATCCTACCATAGCACGACTGAGGGAGCTTGTCCCTACTGGGGTCTGTCCAGTGAGACCCGAAATATCACTGGAAAACCGTGAAATGCGACGTTTCTTGGCTCAGTTCCACGAACTGGAGGTCCGAGACTCGTTGTTGTGCAGGTGGAAGACTTGTCCCGGAAAGCGGAGGGTGTTACAAATGGTAATCCCTGCTGCTATGAGGAAAGACATCCTGTACTACTGCCACGGCCATTCCACTAGTGGGCATTTCGGAAAGAAACGCTCGTTGGAAAGGCTGAGTCGGAGATACTACTGGCCCGGCATGTCAGGCGACCTTTTAAGGTGGATCGAGACCTGTCCGGCCTGTTGTTTAGGCAAACCTGGTCCTGGATTAGGAAAATTGCCACTGCAACAAGAGCTATTCGGAGTGAGATTTGCTCGAATAGCTGTGGACATTATCAGTGGAGTTAAACCAACTCCAAAAGGTAATACGTGTATGATGGTGGTCTCGGACTACTATACGAAATACACCCGAGTGTACCCACTCGAGGATCATACCGCTGCTACTTGTGCGGAAGCATTGGTGAAGGGGTGGATCCTCCATCTGGGGGCTCCTTTGATGTTACATAGCGATCAAGGGAGAGAATTTGAGTCCAAACTATGGACAGCTATGTGCCATCAGTTGGCTATATGCAAAACTCGGACCAATCCGTACCGACCACAGTCCGACGGGCAGGTGGAGCGGTTCAATCCGACCTTGATCCAGGTTTTGAAGCCATTAGTGAACTCCCATATGGATGATTGGGATGATCAATGCGAATTTGTGGTGCATGCGTATAACAATACGGTCCACACTTCGACAAATTGCACACCGAACCTCTTGGTGTTCGGAGAGGACTTGATCATGCCGGCGGATTTAGTATTCGGGGTGGTAGGGATCAGTCCGGAAGCACCATGTACGGTGCTGTTTGTGGAATCTCTACGAGAGAGGTTCAAATTTGCCTACGAAACAGTTAGGGCTCATTTGCTCAAAGCTGCGAATTGGCAGAAGGTGGGTTACGACACCGGATTGAAGTTGCGACGATTCGTAGTGGGGGATAGAGTGATCCGCCTACACGAACCGCTCTGCAACGTCAAGCTGGCGAATAACTGGGATGGACCACACACTGTGGTTAAATGTATCAGTCAAACGACTGTGTTGATTCAGTCCGAAGCAGGACGCATCCGGACGAGCCATGTGGCTCGGTTGCGTGCTTGGGCTGGAAGGGAGCTCACCCCGGAAACGGAGGTGGAGGAGGGAACTTCGGAGGCTAAATTTGTACCTTTGGAAGGGGTGTCAGTGGATACCCCTAAGAGAGTGGTACGAAAGAAGCTCCGGAAGACCGTGAAAAAGAAAGTCTCGGCAGGCGAAGGAAGAAGGGCACGGAAAACTAAAATCAAGGCTGGAGTTTTAGTTAAGAACGAGTGTCCTTCGGCCAGGTTACGAGAGGTGGACGGGAAACCCGTTCGGCGAAGCCCAAGGCTGGTGGCTAGAGGGGCTGTAACCTAGCTTGTTTACACAACGAGTGTGGTGTCCTGTGTTGTCCTATATGTTATATGTATGTTACCAACAGGGGCGCTCAGAGTCAAGAGGAAAAGAATGTAAGAGTGCTCCCCGAGGGTGGTGGACGGATAATCCGGTGGGGTAATCTTCGATTTCCCATAAATATCCACTAATACTCCTGATGAGCTCTTTATTCGAAGTATATTTTGACTTTTGTGAGCCGCCTACGTAGCAGTGTGATCCCCCGAGCCCGAGCTGCGGGCGGGAAAGGTCGTGACCTGATTAAACAGTAATTGGGTCACACCGGGTAACGGGATCGCGTCCAATCACGCGAGACGCTGCGCATGCGCTTTGTTTTAAAAACAAAAGCGAGGGAACGCCATATTGATTTTGGGCTCGCCCCGGTCAATAGCGGTGTTGGTCGGCAGCGTGGAAGTTGGTGTTTTGGACGGCTAGAAGAGGAGAAAAGTCAGTAAAAGAGTTGTAAGCAGTGAGTACTCTTTCCTGGTGCGTCTGAGACAAAGAGGGAGACGGGGAACTAGTGTTTTCCCCGTCAAAACTCCTGTCGAAAGACACTTTGCCGAAGTGAGGATGGCCGAGCAACAGCTCCGTCAATCCGAACTCACCGGACACTCCGAGGTGGCATCCGCCACCGAGGAGGCAATGGATGCTCAGAGCCCTAGTGGTGATGAGTTGAGCCAGACACTAGCGGATCTCCGTGTAGATCCGGCCGTGTCCCCGATCCGAAAGTCCCCGTCGCCGGACGGCAGCGAGGACTCCGGAGTGCTGCAAGGACTCGCCTACACCCAGGTAGCGGCGGATCCTTCCGAGACGACTGCACGTCCCTCCCGGATATGCAGTCTCAGCATATCACCAAACCTCCAGAAGACGGTTGCTCGCAAACTGTCCATGGGGAGTGGGAGTGATTCCGACACTTCACGTCCGAGGACGCGCGGTGGGAAGGGTGCTACCCGAGATCGGTCCAAGTCGGCCGATACTAAGGCTAGTACTAAGGCTATCAAACACACTGGTGTGGGGAAGAAGCCTCCGGGAAAGGACGAGCCTAAAAAGCCCGCTCCGAAGAAGGAAAGTACTGCGAGTACGAAGAAGCCGGGTTCTAAGGCTGCCACTGCAGCGGCCTCCAAGGATCCGAAGACGGTGGACCCCAAGGCTCCTGCTACGAAGGTGCCTAAGGGTCAAAAGAAAGCTGATCCGAAGCCTGGTGCTAAGGACCAGCCGGGGAAGGGGCCGACGTCCGACAGCACTAAAACTGTCAAGACTCCGGGTCCCAGTAAGTCCAACCTACCGATCCCTGCCAAGGGGAAAGGTAGTGGGAAGGCAGTTGTAACCACAGCTGCTCCGACCCCAGCCGTTGACGTGTTGTCCTTCTCGCGAGGGCTGGACAACAGCTCAGCAGTAGCTGCTACAGCCGCTGCGATGGCTGGTACTAAGGGACATGGGGGAGCCCGTCCGAAAACGGTAGTTCCTCCCGAGGCACCTCGGACCGAGGAAGCTATGGATACATCATCCGCAGCCCATACGGTCCAGGTAGTGCAGGATGTGCTGTCTGGCATCACATTCAACCTCCCGACTCCCCTGGAGCCAAGGAAGGAGTTACCCGTTCGGGTGGAGTTACCCCCTCCAAAAGAGGTACCCGTCCGAGTGGATACTCCTCCACAGTCCACCGAGCCTGCTCTGGAACCATCCAATACCATGGATATTTCGGAGGAAGCCGGGAAACTGGACCAGGCTGCAGGTGGTGGTCCAACTGGATCGGGGGTGCAAATTCTCGCTCCACATCAGCATGACTCATGGGAGAAGGAGGACGCCGACGTCCCATCCCTGCTCCGAGGTGCTATCATCGATCAGATGAGCGCCACAGAGGTCAGATCCTTCGATCTGATCCAAATGCGAACCTTCCGGGGGCTGGACGAGTTGTCTGCCAGGTTCCCGGCTTGGTTCCCAGATCGCCTAACGGCGGCAATGAACGATCTCAGCAAACAGTCAGAGACAGCTCGCTTAGTTGCTGAGACCGAGGGACGTCCCGAACTTATCGCGGCCTTGGAGTACGACCTGCAAACTGCAGCGGAATTCAAGACCGTGCATAACCGGCGGGAGAAGAGGAGACATCTGACGCCAGCAATGAAGCTGGCTCGGAGTATGGAACAGAAGACCAAAGAGTCCATTCTGGATGCCACTCTGGAGGATGAAATGATCCAACAGAACACGGCCGCGGCTAGGTCTGCAGACACTAGTCGCATGGAAAAGGCCAATCGGAGGGACCAATACCTACGAGAGACCATCAAGGTAACCTCTCGGAAGGGGGGTCGATCCGACGAGGAGGTAGAAGCGGTTCTGAAGGGATTGGATGAAAATACAGTCCCGGACGACGAACTTCAGGTTCTGGTCCGGAATGCACTCCGAGCCAATGCTGCAAGCGGGTTTAAGTATTTTAAACCCATGTGTGTGAACGACTGCGTCAAGGACAAGCGGGCCTCACACATTCCGGAGGAGGTGGGTCCTGACGGTCTCTCCGATGACGAGGAGTGGATTAAGACGGATCCACTCGATAAGTCGGTACAGTTGTACCACTTTGAGCTTCTGGACAAGGTCCGAAATGGTAGTACCAAATACCATTCGCCTTTCCAGAAAGCTAAGTTAGCATGGGCTATGGCTAGATGGCATCCATTTAGCAAGTGCCCCTTTGAGCCTTGTCTGAACGTCGACGAGACACTGGAAACGCCCCGAACTTGGCCTAGCAAGGTTCGGTACGCAAGGCATATTACCCGCTTTCATTTACGTCACTACATGCGGTATGACTGCTTGAGTGTGGGTACAAAGCAGAGCAAGGGTTGTCCGAATGGTGGCTGGTTCTACACTAGAGCCGATATCATCAGGCATCTTGCTAAGCAGCACGGCTTGGCTCTGGATGTCGCGGCGGAACGCATCCAGACAGCCCATCAGGAAGTCTACTCCCACTTCCCTCCAGTAGTGGGCCGAAATGAGAATCTCGAGGTGGATTTTGGCACCAACGAGAGAGGAAAGGTCCGGGTCTTTTACAAGGTAAACCCGGACGGCAACTACAACCGGGTTCCGGAAGGTGAGCTCTTCGATGAATTCGAGGAGTACCAGAAGCGTACCAGCACGCGAAAAGTGCGGCGCGCTCAGAAGAGACCTAGTGGGTCTTCGGAGCAGGCCGACTCTAAAAAGGCCAAAACGGATGAAAGGAAATCCGTTATGGAGAAGGCGGATCCGGGCTATAAAGGGCCGGCATTCACCTCTCATACGACCGACTGGAAGAAGGGTCCCCAGGGCAGGCCACCTCGGTCTGTTCCGGAGGATCCGAACTCCAGCACGATGGGGTCCTTCGCAGAGGAGTTCCCCGAAAATGAGATGGTTCCGGGTGATGAGTCGCAGACTCTAACCCAGACCGGTAAGACGAAGGCTCCAGCAAAGAAAACGCCGAAGCCAGTTCAAACCCCGGATCTCCCACCCGAGACCGCAGAGGAGGGGCGTCTAGTCTTGCGACTGAAGAGCCCTCCTTCGTTCCCTCCCGCCGACTTCACTTCCTATGAAGCCGGACAGGAGGCCTTCGGTCAATGGCAAGACAACTTTCATCGGTTGCTTGCTGCCCTGAGTCAGGAGGTGGCGATGTTGTCCTTAAACACGGTGCATCATCTCCATCAGAGGGAGGTCGCTACCCAGAAGGCAGCGGCTACGGAGTCCGTACAGGAAGAGCGTGAAAACGCTCGGACTGAACGATGTGCTGCTAAAACCGAAAGGAAGAAGCAGAAGTTGGCAGTTAAGAACGCCGAGGAAAAGCTGGACCACGAACGTCGTCGGTTCCGGGACTGCTTCGCGCATGAAATGCACGAGTGGGATGGAACTCGGGCTCAAATCGAGCTCTGGCTCCAGGAGCTGACTCTGGCGGAAGCTGCGTCGGACTCTGAGGAAGAAGAGGAGCCGGCTAAACCCGGTTCCGATGACGAGTCGGACTCCGGATAGGATTATCCTATTCTAGGAGCCGATTAGGAGAAAGGGGGGGTATTCTAATTATACCAACCCTACAAGCAAAACCCTTAGAAAGGGTTTAGGAGTGTCCGGACAGAGGAACGCGGCAGGCTGGCTACGCAAGGATCCAGTCTGCCAGGTGGTACTGACGGAGGAGGACAAGGAGATCCGGAGGGGACGCTAAACTCGGGACTGGAGCACTTTACCAACATGGATCCGATACACGATGTTTTTTTATATAAACTCTGGATATCAGGACCGAGTGCTCCTAATTATAAGTCCGAAGATCGCCTGGAGGCAGGACTATTTTTTTTTCTCTATTTATCAACTAAAAGGCTCCCGAGCATGAGCTATGAACTTTCTCGTTCCGGTGAGTAAGAGCTGAACGAAGTAGGTTCTGAAAGCCGGGCGGAATGTAACACCATCAACAGAGGATCCGGATCTTCGCTACAAAACCACGTATGATGTCTTTTTGTAATAATACTTTAATATGTCTTTAAACCCTTAAAAGAAGTGATATTGTTTATCACTTATAAGTATTATTCGTTACGAGTTTAATTAGCTCGGGGTCCTGAAGGGACGAAATTTTTTTACTGTGATATTGTACTTTTTCAAGTGTTTGTATACTATATGTATAGATTAACTCCATCTATCCTAGGGAATGGGGCGTAATTGTCATTACGGTCTATATATGTAGAAATGTGTGTAATTAATACCTTTTTGTGTTCAACAGTATACGTCATATTGTTTGTAAGGTATAACTTTAATAAACCCCTAAGGTGGTATTTTTAAGATAATGCCAGTCCGAAGTGTTTTCGGACTTTAACCTTAATTAATTTTTTACCTCCCGGTTATTATCTGGTAGGGGGTAGTGTAGGGGCTAGGGTTATACGGGTATGTTATATGACGAGTGCTGTTGGATGTTGTGTTGCGAGCTCAGTCCGAACCCTTCAGTCCGACGGTAGGTGGCAGCACCTACCCCGGGCTTGGGGTATGGACAGAGGTCGCTATAGGCTTCCGGTCTGCGTGTGCGCGCGCAGGCTGGCTGCCTATATATACCCAGCATCTGACGGTACTCGTCGGTTACTCTGAGCCACACTGGTAAGGAGACCCCGTGATCATTACGGCTGATTTGCCTACTGACCCGTTCCGAACTCTATAGGGAGTTCGCACACATAGATACTGCTTGTCTAGGTTTTCTGAATAAACCCGATTTGCAACCTGTAACACTTGATCCGAACTGTGTCGACTTTGTTCTTTAATTGATACTCTACCAATATCATAAAGAGACAAAGTCTCGTTTATTACACCATATATCAGTACTTGCAATGAAAAATATAGATGGGATGATATTTATTGGAAATTGTAACTATTTTTAACCTCAAAGTCCAATGATGACAGGGAAAAAACACATTTCCGTTAGAAAATAAAAAAGATCCTACCAATATATCCTCTCTATATTAGAAATCTGGAACAACTATACACTTGAGCACAACATGAAAAAATAAAATTGACATGTCACAGCACTCGTTTTTCCACAAAATATTGTTATCTGAAGTAGAGATTATTCTGAGAAAGGGGTAAGTTTCAGGGGTTGATATATATGATAAATCCTTCTCTGGAAAAGAATTACCTAACTTTGTTTATAATTACTACAATGCACAGATTCAACCATATAAACCCTAACATGTTCCTAATCTACAAAATATCATTCTAGGTATTTCTCTTTTTGAGCCACTGCAGCACATCCACTGCCTGCCTGCCTGTAGGAGGCACAGGTGGCCAGGGTGTCTGCTCCCCTGTATACCCACAGGCTGCGCGAACTGGATGTCTGTGGGCAAGTGTAGCGACCCTCTTTAAGGCCCGCATTCTGCTCTGTGCAGCCCTTAAAGGATCGCACAGAATCGAAGGTCCAGGATGACCAGTCCACCAGCCCCCAACAACCTAGCATGGAGACCAGACCAGTGGCCATTTCGGGAAGAAAGGTTATTTGGCCGGTCTTGAAAAGATATTGGTCAGGATGCTGTTTCTCCACATAATGTGGAGGTGTCTGTATAATGCCTCCATATTCAAATGCGGACAGAGTTTTCACAAGCTCACATGTCCGTGCTCTCGTTCCCAAGGAAGGCTGTGGTAACAGCCAAATGACCTTGAACTTGGGATTTTGCTGGGTCTGGGCACCCCCTGCTGTTAGCTTGGAACCAGCGAACAGGAACAGGAATGGAACCAGAAAGTCTGATGGTGTACCATCATACATTCTGGTTCCTGTCCACTGGTTCCAGGCTACCAGCAGGGGTTGCCCAGACCCAGCAAAATCCCAAGCTCAATGTCTTTTGGCTATTACCAGAGCCTTCCTTCGGAAGGGTTTGGGAACGAGAGTAACATGTCCGCAGTTACACCTTGCAGTTACACTGAAAGTTACAGGCCTTCTGGTTGATAACAACATTCCCCCAGTGCCCCCAGGTGGGCTGTTGGGGGAACTACTCATATAATACATATACACAGCTACCCCACCTGGTGGAATATACACCAACAATGTTGCAGCATTATTGGCACCATATTTTACATCAATTCATGTTTTATTTCACAATTCTGGACCATTAAGGACATATAAGAATTGCCTTGGCTATTTTTTAAAGATTTTACCTTGATTTCATTTTTCAACAATTTACAGGGGGTCTCACCATACAAATATATCGTAATAATTATACTATATTATCCAGTTAGGATCAGTCCAAACGTAGTACAAATATTATAACCAAAGAGGGAAATTTTAAAGGAATTATGAAATGTAGTGTTATTATCATATCATATCATTTATTTAGCTTCAGTAAGAAGGGAGAAAGTAATAGATGAACAATAGTGGATAGTTTGGATAGCAGTGGAAGATATAACATGCCTTGTTAGCTGGTCCTGCAGCCAGCACACAATGGTGGATAGTTCTAAATGCTATGATATTATGAATGCTTCTAATTAAAAATAATTAGTATGTTTGGCCCCAGGTGGCTCTCATAGTGTATATTTCTGTATTTCATGTGAAAGTAATTTTGCGTCCAGACAAGCTAATAACATATAACAAATTGAATAAATTGAATATTTTCAAAGGTAGAGGAGGCTATGGGAGGTTTAATAGGCATCTCAAATTTAAAATGCAATGAGTAATTCTTGTTTCTTATGATGAACAGTAACTTTTGAGTAACTAAACCAGCTTCCTTTGAATTTATTCAATGTTCAAGTTTAAAGTTACTGTACTACAGGGTGTCATCATATTACTTCACTTTTCCATGTTTATCTGCTTTCTAATCTCCCAGTATGATGTATCTACTCTTTTTGTCTAGCCTTTTCTTCTAGCTATGAAAATAATGATCATTTTAAAGTGCCCCAAATGAAGAAGTCCAATGCAAATGCAATGATTTTATCATTTAATAAGTCATTCATTTTTTAATTGTAAGTTATTTTCCATGATATATCAATCATCGTCAACCAGATATCATCAATAAACCAACATTTCATGACATCCTCCCTTCATTGTTGTCACAGAACACAATAATCATATTCAATGTACAAAAGCTGCTTGCATAATCTATGTTGCATTTATCACAGTTGTAATGTATGATTTCTGTGGTTATTTCAAACAAAGGTTTCCACTGAATTCTCAATATATAATACATAATTCTGACCAACTTGTGATATAAGTTGTATGTACATAAAGGCACTGTTATAAGACCATTACATTTATTAGATAAACATTTCAGCTCTTTATAAATGCCTTCAACAACAATGGATAACAATGGGAACAAGACAAGATATTCATAATAATGGCAGTATATCCGCATATGTAGCAAACATTTTAAAAAAACATAGTAGCTTAGCAAGGATGTGAAGGAATCCAAGCATTGTTCTGTTAGCTCAACAATGCATGTTAGATCAGCGATATAAAGTACAGGGATTCGCAAGTAGGCCTGCTGGCTCACCCTCAGTGACATGGCTGACAGTAGCGCCACCTCCAGGGAGGTGGCAAAAAACGGAACTACATGTGATAAGTGACCTATGGGGGAGAGTTTTCTTTGCCACTTAGAATTTTCGTATCGAAATAATTCAAAAATGGTTGGAAAACCCTGCTTTCATACTTTGGAACTGAAAAGGTTTCTTTTTGATATCAGATAGGGAACAATTTTTTTGGGAGGTGGGAATTTTGGTGAATTTTTGGAAAAGAATCCCAAATTTGGGGGCCCTATTGTCAACACACCCCATTTCAATATTGTAATAAAACATGGCCAGTTAAATGCTACACATCAAGATCTTTCTAGCACTTTTTGAATCAAAGTGCTCCGATAATTCTAAGTAGGACAAAATAATTATCTCCAGTTGGTCATTATCAGAGAAAATGTCCAGTTTGAAGGGTGACGGCCTGGTCGGTGACCCAAAGGGGAGAGTTTTTCTTTGCCACTTAGAATTTTCGTATCGAAATAATTCAAAAATGGTTGGAAAGCCCTGATTTCATACTTTGGAACTGAAAAGGTTTCTATTTGATATTAGATAAGGAACAATTTTTTTGGGGGGTGGGAATTTCGGTGATTTTTTGGAAAAATTCCAAAATTTGGGGGCCCTATTGTCAACACACCCCATTTCAATATTGTAATAAAACATGGCCAGTTAAATACTACACATCAAGATCTTTCTAGCACTTTTTGAATCAAAGTGCTCCGATAATTCTAAGTAGGATAAAATAATTAGCTCCAGTTGGTCATTATCAGAGAAAATGTCCGGTTTGAAGGGTGACGGCCTGGTTGGTGACCCAAAGGGGAGAGTTTTTCTTTGCCACTTAGAATTTTCGTATCGAAATAATTCAAAGATGGTTGGAAAGCCCTGATTTCATACTTTGGAACTGAAAAGGTTTCTATTTGATATCAGATAGGGAACAATTTTTTTGGGGGGTGGGAATTTCGGTGATTTTTTGGAAAAAATCCCAA
Source organism: Harmothoe impar (assembly GCA_947462335.1). Lineage (NCBI taxonomy): Eukaryota > Metazoa > Annelida > Polychaeta > Phyllodocida > Polynoidae > Harmothoe > Harmothoe impar. The sequence goes on along the minus strand of OX381714.1, from coordinate 26,040,453 downwards.
ATTTGGGGGCCCTATTGTCAACACACCCCATTCCAATATTGTAATTAAACATGGCCAGTTAAAAACTACACATCAAGGGCTTTGAATCAAAGTGCTCTGATAATTCTAAGTAGGACAAAATAATTTTCTCCAGTTGGTCATTCAGAGTGTAATTTGCATCACTGCCAGTAGTTCCTTATTCTCTCACCAGGTGACCCATGGCAGAGAGATTAGACTGCTATGCTATGGCGATTCTCATCCATTGTACTATACCCCATGGATCAATCAGGAAATCGGTCTTCCCGATCAGTCAAGCCGTTAAATCCTGGATATCATTGTAAACAACGATAGATAATAAAGTATAAAAATATATTGTATTTAAAAAAAAATCAGCTTTAGATCCTTCAATATAATTATAAAGTGTCTTCCAGTGTACAACGAAATTCAAGCTCACAAGTAATGTTTGGTGTTATGATAATCAATAACTACACCCTCAGTGACACAGAGTGGAACTACTCTGCTGCAGACAGGAAACTAACAACCTACTCCGCCTACCAGGTACATGCATGCAGTATAGTGGTGTTAATAATACAGACAGCCTGGTTGTGCATAGCACAACATAGCTGTGCATAAGCTGTGGGCTGTTTCACCGCAAATGACAAAAAGAATGTAGACTCCCGTAAATTATTTGTCAACCTCAGTGAATACTTTACTGATGCCACAAATGGTTTATGGACAGTACCAACAATCCCATTTAAGTCTTTGTAGCAACCATAAAGCATTTGCAGGGGCCATACAGTATTTGCAAGGTCCACACATGTCATTTGTGGTAAAACAGCCTCCTGGTTGGCCTATCACTGCTCCACACCCTATAACGTCCCACTATTGTATCTCCCCTTGATGCTGCTGTTGTGTGTCCTCAGTCTACAGAGGTGAGGCCTGCGGGGTCCTCGTCCTCAGGGAGGGGGGAGAGGTCCTCCATGGTGGAGCCCTTAGGTCGGGCTGCTATCAGCGCCTCCTCCCTGATGAGTCTACACATGGCCTTGTGCTCCTGCCAGTTGGAGAGCTGGCACTCCTTGGAGCAGTAGCTGACAGACATGCAGCTGCCACACTTCTTGTTGTGCCCCTCCCGGTTACACACATAGCACCGCGTCGTTTGGTAACGTTTAGCATTAGCCTGTCCCGTCTTGGTATTCTCGTCCGGCAGTTCTGTGATTGTGAGTTTGTCATTAGAGTTGGGGTTTGACCGCTTTAGCCTGCTGAGGGCATCCTTCTCCACCTCAGAGAGGCAGTAGGTGGGAGGGTCTGTGCTGGACTTGGGACCAGATTTGGACATCCCTAACAAGGCATCTATCCTGTCCTGCTCGCCGGCCGGCCTCTTCCTGTACTTGGGGTTATCTGCATCCACCACCTCCCCCTCATTCCTGGCCTTCTCCTTGAGCTGCTCTATCTTGTCGCCCAGGTCGGTGCCTTTACCCATCGGGGCGTTGAACTTGCCCTCGTTCCTGCCGCTGTACATCTTCAACATGGCGGCTATGTCTGCTGCAGGGTCGTCGTCCTTGGGGTTCCCACTTTTACAGGTGGCTATGATGTAATGTCCGCTGGTGTCCTTGATCTCCAGCACATTGCAGTACTTGGAGATGTCCTCCGGGAGGTGCTCTACCGGCGGTCTGGGTGGGAAGGGCTTCTTACTGCCGGCTTCCCTCTTCAGGGGGAACTTCTCGTACATCATTGTGTCTGGCGGCAGCCTCATCTCGGGCATGGGTCGGTGAATGGGGTGAGTTTCTATCTTGGACGTGCCGTCCCCGTCGTACACCAGCCGCACCTCTACCTTGGGCTCATTCCGGCTCCCATCCTTCCCACAGTTGTCTCTCAGGATAGACTCTAAGTTTGAAGACTTCCTTTTCTTGCCATCTTTGTCAAATACATTCAAGATCTCGTCTGTTGTCATTTTAACTGACACGGCTGCCTTTGGCCCAGTAAACAGCTGTTTCACTCTTGTTCTGTCTTCTGACGCTGCACCCCTTTTGGCCAGCTCCAGTTTGAGCTCCAGATCCTCCACATATGACTTGTCCTTCTTTTTGCCATTCCTGATGGCTCTATCCACATCATCCACAGGCTCCAGCAGCTCACCTGTCTCCTTGTCAAAAGGCACCTTGATCTCGTGCGTGTTTTTACGATATTCAAAGAAGGCTCTGCCATAATGTTCCAAGGTGGCTCTCTCAATAACGTCTGTGCCTGTCTCTGTTGAATGTTGTCCGTCTGAGTAGGAGTAACAGGGTTTGGGATTTCCAGCTTTCCGCTCGAGTCGCTCGATATACTCCAATTCAGTGATGATCTCATCTTTATCCGGAATGAGGATGATATGCTTGTTGTATCGGGTCTCTATTCCATCATGTTTGTCATGAAGGTCCCTTCTGGTCATCTTGGCCAATGCCCTCACTGGCCTCCTATTGTACTCCAATTCCTTCTTGTCCTTTGCCTTTCTCTGTCTCAGTTTCTCCTTGATATTAAAGCTATCAGCAAATGATCTATTAGACTTCAGGAACTTCCTGCCATCTGCACCAAAGAACTTCAAGTAGGTTTGTAGCGCTTTCATCCTGATATCACACTGAGGCGTGTGTTTGAATGTCTCCTTCTCAGGCCGTATCCTGTCGGCGTCCACGGGGCAGTACTTGGTGTCTGTACAGGCGGCCACCACGTTCATCCTCCACTGCCGGCACCACCACAGGTAGTACACCCACCACGCACACTCCTCCACGAAGTACACGTTTAACGAGTTGTGGTACAGGTTCTTAAACTTCATGAAGTTGGTGATGAGATCCTCATAGTGCTTGGCGTCAGCTGCGTCCACCAGTTTGCCCTGGAGGCCCACGATGAGGTTCCTCACCATGTCTGGGAGGTCCTGACGCAGCAGCAGGCTCTGTAGGATCTCCACCATGTGGTAGAGGTCGCTGCGGACCGCGGCCATGTCCTGCCATAGTAACAGCTTGATGATGTGCTCATTGGTACGGAACAGCACGGCCCCCTTTTTTGCTGCAACATATTATTGATAATTATTTAGTGTTCATTTCTTGTGAGTTTATGTTAGATGTCTCAGTCAGGCTATTTATGTTATTTTCCTAGCCAGCTGTGACATGAATATATGCAGTAAAATCTCGTTATAGGGAGGGCCTAATTGGGACCAGACAATTTTGCTCCTTATCTGCAATGTTCCTTAAACAAATATAGAGAACCAGGAATAAGGGAAGTTTCTTTCACAGTGAGACCTCGATAATCCGGCACCCCCGTTTATCCGGCTACTTTTGTCAGAGACAGTTACATTAGCATATATAAATGTGCTTTAAAAGCCGGCATATTGAACATCCGGCCGTGTTCTTGTCCTGAAACGGGGTGGTCGGATTGTCGAGGACTCGGTGTTATAGACGCACTCAACGCCATGGCTCACCAAATAAATACAAGTTGAAAGTCTATGACCGGATGCAATCTATGACCGGGTGCAATCTATGACCGGCAAGAGAAATATTTAGGGCAGATTTACATAGAAATGGCGATAAAAAGCTAATGGATGTTTTATTACTTTACTATAGTAATTTTACTCTACTTTTTTATAGCAATTTTTCAAATTCACGTTTGATGGTCATAGATTGCACACTGGCCATGGATTGCACCCAGTCATAGATTTCCCCTGGTCATTGATTGCACCCGGTCATGGACTTTCAACTTGTATTGATTTGGTGAGACACGGCCTCAAGCCCTTCTTTTGGTCTCAGACAGGGAATTACTCCCCCACTATACTTTAATATAGCATGACATGCAATAAATTGTATCATAAGGAGGTATTGAAGGAAAAGTCTATCATACGTCACTACAATGAACCTTCATACATAATCTATTAAAGTATAAGGAGACTTTGTTCACGAAAATCTGAAATGCCACTCCCAAATGTCTACAAACCTCCATGACCGGCCAGTTCTGCAGTGAATAAATTCATTTCAGACCCAACTCAGATACACCCCAAAACAAAGGCCTTTACCTCCAAGAACCATGTTTTATTGCATGTCATATGATTTAGAATTTATATAGGGGCACCTGTGATTTTTAACAGAATTTTAGAAAATCCCCTAACTATTTTGACCACCCAGAACTCATCTGGTATTCTGTGCGGAGTCAGTCTTTCAGTAAGGATGCACCGACTGACCTCGGGGAATTCCCTATTTGAGACCTGCAGCATGTTTAGCTTTGCCTTGTTACACATCCCTTGTCAATAGTTTACATTCTGAACCGTAACAGTAGCAATCTGTTGGTGATATGATACCATCGACATTTCAAATACACATACTGATAGGATTGAACTCTGTAGGGGAAAGGCAATTTCCAGTCTATTTTTGATTTCATATCATATTAGTTTCATGGCAGGGCCGGAAGCGGCATGCCAGTATGAGCATGTTTCCATGTGGTCGAGATCCCAGTCCATAATTGTTTGGAAAATTGCAGACATAAACCTTTCAAAATTAATACCAGGATGTGGAGGTATACATACCCATCTGCTGCTCCAGTACCGATTCATCTTTGGTCAGTTCATCTAATCCTATTACCGACATGTTACCCTCTGGAAGAGAACAGGCTTTAAAAGTAAGGTATAGAAAAGACGCGAGTGTCTCAGTACTCTATAATGAGGCTACTTCCCACGTCTATACTTTGGACTCCTACTGGCCTGTGACTACATGCACCTGTGCCACGTATATCAATGAGCTTGTCCCCCGGGACTTATCCTTAAAAAGTTTGACCTGCAAGATAAGAGACTTCAATGATATGCAAATTACCCCGTTATGGTCTGCATTATACTTTACTTTAATGCATTATGCCCTTGGTCGTCATGAGGCATGAATGCAGCCCTGACAAGTTGATCCGGGGTGCTGCATTCATGCATCATGCAGACCCTATGGGCTTTTATCTATTACACACTTCCAAAGGGTCTGCGTGATGCATGACGCTGCAGTGCTGCATTCATGCATCTTGCCGATAGTGTAAATTAAATACTGTGCGGCCCTTAAAGGGTTCAGGTAGTGACAAGAGCTCAAGTACCCGGCACACGTTAGTACGGTGTGTCACCTTAGGCCACACACACAAACGTTGAACTTATAAACATATATATGTTCGGATACCTATACGCAGATACCTGTATACTCCCCGATACGATTCTCATTCATCTAGTTTAATCGAATAACACATTTATACAAATACATATTATCTCACGCACAGCTTTGTTTAATGACTTGGTATAAAGAAAGAATATATATATACTATTATACCACGATTCTGCCATTTAGCGTGCGGAAAGTGGATATTTGCCGTGCGTTATCTCAGGCTAATGCACGCTCAGAATTTATCTTTTACACCAAGACCTCTCTATATATTTAAACAAGGTAATGAAAGATATCATAGCCATTTTGGCTACGAAATCATTGCGACTCGTACGGGTTGCGAACCCCGGCCGCTGAGGCCAAACGCGAGCGCCTAACCTCATGCGCCATGAAGACAACACATATAACGCGGGTAGGAAGCCAATACTGACTTACCTTGTCGCCATGATTTCGTTGATCGTCCGGTCAATGCGTGTTGAATAACATCCAAATATGGGAAAATTAGACCATGACAGGGTTAATCCTTCAATCCAGAACATGTTTAGAGCTCCTTGTTGATGATCCCGTGCAGTAAAAGCCTTTTAATTGCGAAAAATCCTCATAATTCCACATTTTTAGATCGATACCAAAACGCCGGGAGTAGTAAACAAGGAGACAATATAGATCACGTGACCGACTGACGCAACCAACACCGCCAATTCGAGTGACCAATGGACTACAAATGAAGAAGAATAATCAGCTGATCGAAGCCACCGCAGAAAGTAGGTCAATCAGGCACATTGGTCACTCGACTTCGGCGTGTTGCTTTTACATCCCGTCCCGCTGTGTACAAGTCTAACCGGGCTGGCACCCTTCACAAAATGTCAAAAAGGTACCAGCACAATGCCTGACAACAATGAAGGTAATGGGGAGAATGCTCCTCCCCCAGGGGGAAATGTACCAGTGCACCACTTTGTGCCTGGTATCAGGCCTACTGCCCCTCTAAACTTGCAATCTAGTAAGGCTGAGAATTGGCTATTGTGGAAACAGCAGTGGGGAAACTACACTGTAATCTCCCACCTGGACACAACTAATGCTGTGTACCAAATCTCCATGCTTCTAAATTTCATAGGAACAGATGCCCTGAAAATCTACAATGGTTTTGTCTTCGCAGACGAAGCCAATAGGACAATCAAAGAAATAATAAAGAAGTTTGATGCCTACATTATAGGGGACTTGCATGAGACGATGGAGAGATACAACTTCAATTGTAGGGAACAAGAGAAAGAGAGTTGTGACGAATATCTAACGATGCTCCGCTTCCTAAGGCCACTCAAAAAATAATAATTGTTTCTCATCACCAGGCATTGAAAAATATGACGAGGGCGTTTTTTATTTTAATTTTTTTTTTTTTTCACTCGGGGCTTAAAAACATAGGCCCCCCTACGGAAATTTGGTTTGCGACTAAAACACGTCAACGCCAGCAGTGGAACAGCAGAGGTTCACGGAGTCAGGCCACACAAACAGAGTAACAGGAAGAAGGCGAGAGGCCAATCGAGAGACCAACCGCAGGACTGCATATTCTGCGCTGGCAACCACATATTTGGAAAGAAACACTGCCCGGCATGGGGGGAAAGGTGTTCCATATGTAACGGACGGAACCACCTTGACGTTGCCTGCAAGAAGACATCGAAGACTAAGACGACCCCTAGGACCAAGAAGGTACGCGCCGTGCAAGAGAACGACTCCAAGAGCGAAGAAAGCCAGTATGAGGTCATAAATGGAATAAAGGAGGTCAGTGCAGTGAATCTAAAAAGCGACAAACTGATATACGCCAACATGACGATAAAGGGCGTTCCAGTTAATTTCCAGGTCGAGTGTGGCGCATCAGTCAACCTGATACCAAAGAAATATGTCGACACCACCAAGCTAGGCCCACCACAAAATACTCTCCAGATGTGGGACAAGACTCTAAAATGCCCACTCAGAGAGTGCCGAATCAAGATAAAGAACCCAGCAAACGGAAAAGGCTACGATGTAAAATTTGTAGTCGTGGAGGACAGCGATCTCATGCTGATCCTGGGAGTATCAGCGAGTCAACAAATGGGACTCATCTCTGTCCTCGAAGACAACTTCAAGAGAGTAGCGAGCGTGAAAAAGAAGGAAGAAGTCTACAAGTGCCCAATTTTAGATAAATACAAAGAGGTCTTCGGAGAAGATGTCGGCTGCATGCCAGGTATCTCAACGTTCCATGTCGACCCGACCGTCACACCATCAATCCAACCCTCCAGAAAGGTCCCGGACGCCCTAAAACATAGGGTCAAGGAGAAGATCGGCCAGCTAGTCGGGCAGGGTGTGATCGCGCCTGTTAGCGAGCCGACGGACTGGGTCAGCGCCATGGCAACAGCTACGAAGAAGACCGGAGAGTTGAGGATCTGCATAGATCCTAGACAACTGAACAAGGCACTGAAACAAGAGCACTTTCCCCTCTGCACGCTAGATGACGTACAGCTAGAACTATCCAAAGCGAAGATAGTCTCAACGATGGACCTGAAGTCCGGATACTGGCATGTGAAACTAGACGAGGAGTCATCGAGACTGACTACATTTGCAAGTCCGTAAGGAAGATACCGATGGTTGAGATTACCATTCGGTACAAGCGTCTCATCAGAGATATCCGCTCCATGAATGTATCCACGATTTGGATGGAGTCATCTGTATCACAGATGATCTGATGTTATACGGCACTGGTGAGACCGACTGCGAAGCCCTACAGGACCACGATAAGGACAGGACAAAAGTATCGCACTGAACCCTAAGCAGATGAAACTGCGCCAGAAATCTGTAGCGTTCCTTGGACATCTGATCACGCACGAAGGCCTAAAGCCCGCTCCTGCGAAGGTGGATGCCGTGATGGCTTGTGAGTGAGGCACCAGTTCTCAGGTACTATGACCCAAGCAAGGAGCTCACCATCCAGTGTGACGCTAGCAAGACCGGACTCGGGGCGGCACTTCTACAAGATGGACAGCCGGTAGCGTTCGCCAGCCGTGCCCTAACCGACACAGAGACACGCTACGCACAGATAGAGAAAGAGATGCTTGCCATCGTGTGGAGTGCAGAGAAGTTTCACCAGTATACGTTTGGTAGACAGGTTAGCGTGATGTCTGACCACAAACCTCTACAAAGCATCATGAAGAAGCCATTAGCAAGAGCCCCTAGGCGGCTACAGGGCATGCTAATGCGACTCCAGCAATATGATGTGGAAGTCATATACACGCCTGGGAAGGAGATGTATCTCGCCGACACTCTGTCTCGAGCTTACAGACAGACTACGGAGGGACATCACGAAGAATTTGAGAACGTCAACGCGACAAAGTACATGGCCATATCCGATTCCAGGATCGAGACCATCCGTCGAGCCACCGAAGTCGACCTAACAATGACGGCACTGAAAGAGACCATACTAAGAGGATAGCCCAACGAGAAGATCGATGTGCCACCCATACTTCTCGTTCAGAGATGAACTAGCAGTGCATGAAGGACTGGTATTCCGAGGTGAGCGAGTGATAATCCCCATGAGCGAGAGGGCGACCCTGAAGGTCAAGATCCACTCTTCGCACCTCGGCATAGATGGATGCCTACGAAGTGCCAAGGAAAGCATCTTCTGGCCAAACATGGCTCAAGAAATCAGAGATTTCATCTCGAAGTGCCACATCTGCAGGATGTACGAAACAGCAAATCCTAAAGAGCCGATAATGAGTCACAACATACCTGACAGGCCATGGGCCAAAGTAGGGACGGACATGTTTAGCCTAAACGGGGGAGACTACCTCATCACTGTTGACTACCTAAGCAACTTCTAGAACCATCATCGACAAGCTAAGAACACACTTTGCCAGATACGGTATCCCAGACACCCTGGTGTCCGCCAACGGGCCACAGTATGTGTCCGAAGAATTCCGCGACTTCTGTGATGCATGGGACATCGAGCAAATGACGAGCAGCCCATACAATAGTAGGGCAAACGGCAAAGCTGAGTCAGCAGTAAAGACCGCTAAGAAGATCATGAGAAAGTGCCGCGAGGCCGGAACCGACCCATACCTAGCTATGTTGGACCACCGAAATACGCCATCACAAGGTATGCTGTCTAGCCCCGCACAAAGGCTGATGAGCCGACGCACCAAGACAATGCTTCCGACCGCGCCTGCTCTCCTAAAGCCGGAAGTGGTTGACTTGAAGCATACAAGACGTGACATCGAGCGAGGTCAAGCAATTCAGGCTGAGCACGCAAACACAAAGTCAACCATATGGCCTCCTTTAGAGGAAGGAGACTGGCCTCCTTTAGAGGAAGGAGACACAATTAGACTTGAACCATTTAAACTTGGTACTAAGACCTGGACCAAAGGGACAGTGGTAGAGAAAATTGGACGAAAGGTCATACACCGTGGAGACTCCAACTGGCATCCTCAGGAGAAATCGTCAGCACCTGAAGAAGACCAAGGAGCCTAACACTCGCAAGGAAATGAGTGTTAGTAAAGTACCTAGTGATATCACTCCAACAGTCATGTCACCTGCAAAGGTACAGCGCACCGTCAAACCCGCCACTCCACATCAGGGACCTAGGAATGAACCGGTGGCTGAACAGACCATACCACCCGAACCGGCAGAAATGCCTACACCACCGGTGGTAACCACTTGGTCTGGCAGGGCCGTTGTAGCGCCACAGCGTTACCAGTGAGACGTGATCGACACATAGGGCACGTGTGGGTGTTAGGCAGTCTACCTGACCCTATTTTCATAAAATCTTACTTGACATTTCCTATAAGAACAAAGATACATGAAATATCTAAAGACATATCATTTAAGTCTTAAATCTCATTAGTTCAATTATAAACCAAAGACAGACTTATATCTCATACAAAGACAGTAACATCCCAGGACTATTCCAAAGACTCAGTACTCTGAATAAGCTATAGTATTATCCTAAGATATAAGAGATTATCTTTTCCGTTAAAAGGGAGGATGTTGTGTGTTGTATACATTGTATGTGCGCATGTGCGGCGGACATCTTGGATCCGTTATGAGCATGTAAACATCAGTTAGTAAATGGCAGGGAACCAACTCAGACCCACTCAGTTCAACTCATCTTTATCCATTAACATCCACATGTTTTAACACCACCGCTGCCGCTTCTGAGGGAGGGAGATTTTATGCTCCCATAGTACTAGTATTCCTAGACCCTGTAAATGTGGATTTACACACCTTAAATGACTGAATGACATCATTTTTCACCAAAGATATGGCCAAAATCATGATTTCCGGTAACGGCCGGCATTATCAAGCCCTATTTCAAGGAAAACGATTTCTGCGTGTGGCATCCACCCTAAACCTGATCAGTACAGGTCATACTACAAGTCTGTCATTGATGCCACCCTCTAACATTCCGTTCCTCATATAATGATTTCTAGACCTCTTTTAAAATTCTGCCTCCAGTCTAAGCTATTTGTTCACCCTCGATATGAGGGGTTATCCAAAACATACCTCAGTGCCCCTCCCCCCCCCCTGATAGCTGGGATAGTTCTCTGCTCCTAGATATCTATTTTCCATGTGTTATACTCATTATCCATGTCAAATCCAGCGCGGCCGCCGAGGGGGAGGGCCTTCACGGGCAGTCGTCCCTAGGGAGCTATTTTCACTATCTCTATATGTAGAGCGTGAAGTAGACTGGAACAGGTGAATTAGACACCTGATACACAATAACACATACAGGTCTGTGTACCTCCTGCGTGCTGAGTGTAAGCGGCGTATACGCAGACCGGTCGGCCTGCATTTAGTACTAACGTGTATTTATAAACTAAAAGCTTGTATCTTTAGGACAACAACGCTGACATAGGATGACATACATTGCTGAGGTCATGTTTATGTGAACTAATCCTATGTAGCCTATCATCAGCTATCATATCTAGTCTGTTTTCCACGTAGCATTAACCAAATAGCACATCGTGATCTGGCAGGTGCGCACTTTTATTAAGTAGTCCTCAGATGGGTCTGTCTGTCATTTTGTACCACATTGTATGAATACGTCCCTTTAAGTGGCTGCAGATGGGTCAAAAGCGACCTGGCGACCTGGGCCGTTTTGGAGGCGACTTTCGACCTATTGCAATAATAAAAGTGACCTGGCGACTTTTAGAGAAATTTGACAATACTTTAGGTGGTCCAAAAAAGCGACTTTGTGACCTGGACCCCTTAATTTCGGCGACTTTCCGACCTCAGGGGGGGGACCCCTCTGCACACCCCTTTAACTCTGTTCTTAAAGACTGGGTCACCACGGAGAACAGTCCAGCTGTCCTCAGCAGCACCCATCCACTACACGCCTGTGGCTGCAGATGGGTCAAAAGCGACCTGGCGACCTGGGCCGTTTTGGAGGCGACTTTCGACCTATTGCAATAATAAAAGTGACCTGGCGACTTTTGGACAAAATTGGCAATACTTTAGGGGGCCCAAAAAAGCGACTTTGTGACCTGGACCCCTTAATTTCGGCGACTTTCCGACCTCAGGGGGGGACCCCTCTGCACCCCCACGCCTCCCACTACCTAACGGTCATGGCAACACCCTGACCTCCATAGACTCACAACATTTAGGTATTCCCGACCTATTTCCGTGTTCCCTATCCGGCATGTGTGTTTACACATGCAGACCTTTAAAGAGAAATGCGACGCTAACACTGTGCACTGTGACATTAATAAGTACCATAACAGGGGCGTGGGTTACCTGGATGATGTCACCGTGTCTTGGTGCAGTGTCCAGTGCAGATAGTGGACACAGGGTGTGGACAGTGGGTGCGGAGTGTGGACGTGTGCCCCCTCCCTCCTGCACAGGACTCAGCCTGGACTCTGCCCTGTGGTGTGTGGTGGGAGGGGATGCACGACAGGCGCTATTCAGTGGTGCCACCTAGTGCTGGGACAGTATTAAACGTTAGTACAAACTCTGGCAAAGCCCAGAAAATTAGATGATAGTCTTGTAGCAGTCTTCGAAATTCGCCCTTCTTAAGTACAAAAGATGTGTTATGATTCCACATGTAATACTGCCAAATGCATATACCATAGATATCAAAAGGAAAGCACACCTATTTTCTACATTTCACAAACCATAGGTCGTATCCTGCATTTATAATTGTTGTACATGTACAAGGAATAAACTAACTCTACAGTCAGCACTTAATAATTTCTTGAATGTAGAAATTGTAGAAGCAAAAATCTCGATTGACATTTTTCCCCCCACAAAAATGAAAGTTACTTAATTTTTTTAATTTTTTTTGAGGGCCTTCATAAACAGAATGGTCTGCCTGGCCCCATTTATTGACCACAAAGTGTATGCTGCAATTTACAGAGATAGATTTTTCGCATATATTAATATTGTTTGATCAGTACAATGTGGTCCTATTCGCTGAAAAGAAGTCAGACTGTCAACATGAAAAATAACAAATGTACATCAATGAGTATATATATAAGATGAGTGTGGAATGCAGTATGTAATTATTTTCCTGGTCCCCCCAATGTGTAATATAATGTTGAGAAAAGGTAACAACAGCCTGTTTTAAGGGGTATTATGAGGGGGGGGGAGGAAGTGGGGGGTCTACGGGGGTCTATCCCTATGTGCTCTTCTAGCTGCTAGAAGTTTCCGTCTCTGTCCTTTCAGCTGTGTGCCTAGTTTTTTCTTCAGAAGCAGCTTGAATTGTTCCTTGTTCACTATTCTTTGTTCCCCCACATTCAGTGCATTCCATAGGTTTACCGCTCTGTAGTATGGTGACTTCCTATACGTCATATTTATTGGGTTCTTCCTCGGGAATTTGAGTTTCCTGTCTCCTCTGGTCCTCGGGTTTGCTGTGGGGGCTGGCAGTTTCTTTGATCTTGAGAACATCATTACTGTTAGCAGTTCTTTTCTTCTGGTAGCCAAAGTTGGTACTTCACATAATGTTCTCAGGTTATCAGTGGATTCCTCATCTTTCTTTACCCTTAAGCATATACGAAGTATTTTGTTTTGTAGTGTTTCGAGGCGCTTGATCCAATATTTTGTTGTAGAATCTATCAAAAATGAGCAATAATCAAATTTGGGCAGAATTATCTGTTTGTATGCCGTAATGGCAGTATCCACATCCATCATAAATCTAGAGTAGCCTAGCTTTTGTGCTTGCACATTCACCTCCCTGTGTATCATTTTAGCATGTGCCTGCATTGTTAGATGTGAATCTAGTGCTGCACCCAGATAGACATAGTTTTCCGTCCTTTTCAGGGGTTTTCCCTTTATTCTTAGGTTGCCTTTTGGACAATGTTTTAGACGTTGTGGTATACCGTACCACATCCACTTTGTTTTGTTTGTGTTAACCGTCAGTCCAATACTGTCACATAGAGCAACAACTTTGTCCAAGTCTTTCTGTAGCAGGATTCTGGCTGTTAAAGGATTCTTGTGGCTGACATAAAGCACTATGTCATCAGCATTGATTTTAATCTTAGCCTGTAGGAGGACATTAGGTACAGAGTTTATGAAAAATATAAACAGTATGGGGCCTAGAATGGAGCCCTGTGGAACTGAGTATTCCAGCGTTCTATAGCCTGAGGTTTCTCCGTTGGCTGTTGTGCATTGCTTCCTATTCTGTAGGTAAGATTTAAGCCATTTATACAGATCTGGGGTCAGTTCTAGTCTATCTAGCATTTGTAGTAGGTAGTCATGACTCACGCAATCAAATGCTTTTCTTATGTCTATATAACAGCTGGCTGTTATCTGTCCCTCATCTCTGGCTGTGTATAGGTCATCTGTGTACTCCAGTACTGCATCTGCTGTACTTTTGCCCTTCCTGTACCCATATTGATGCTCAGTTAGGATCTCCATCACTTCAAATTCATTCATCAAATATCTATGTATTAATTTTTCTAGCAATTTTCCTGGTATGGGTAAGATGGAGATGGGTCTCCAATTTGAAATAGAGGTGGCTGGTCCTGTTTTTGGAATAGGGGTAATTTTAGCTACAGCCCATGATTCTGGGAACTCACTCTTCTCTACCGAGGCGTTGTACACATGAGTTAACTGGACTGGGATGTAGGATAAGGCATCCTTTAATACCTGTGTTCTCACATGTTTGATGCCTGAGGGCTTGTGGGTTTCTATTTCTGAGATCAGCAGTTTTACATCTTCAACTTCAAATTTAGGGATGGGGAGACGAAGGGGTGGGTCCTTTTTTGCTGCAGTAGGTGAGGATGGTAATGCTGTGAGCGTAGGGGGCAGATCCTTGGCTTCAAATAGGTCCTTTCCAATCGTGCTGAAAAACTCATTAATGTATTCAGGAATGTCTGTTACCCTTTCCTGAGTTTTATGATGTATCATGCTTGGGATGGGCTTGCAAGTGTTTGGTTTCAGCATCGAGTTGATGCAGGCCCAGTACTGTTTCTGGTTTATCCTTGTTTCCACCAACTTGTCTCTCATTACTTGACCTCTAGATTTTCTGCTGTCCTTGCTTATTTTCCTCCTAAGCCTCTGTGCCTTTTTAAGATCCATTTTGTTTTTCGTGACCTTGAACAATTTTGCTGCTTCATTATGCTGGCGTATGTCTACTAAGATTTGCGGGGTCATCCATGTGTTCCCATAGTCTTTTACTGTTCTTTCCTTTTTGGGGAAGTGGAGGTCAAGGAATCTCACTATGGAACCTTCTATGAAGGACCATTTCTCCTGAACTGTATCTAGCAAGTATAGTTCATTCCAGTCTTCATAAAGAAGATGTTCTTCTATCATCTCTTTTCTATAGCCCTTATAGCATCTGCTCGTCACTTTTGATATGGTGAATTTATTCCTGTCTTTCTTCCTCACCGCGAACACTGGGAAGTGATCTGATATTAAGTCATCCATTACACCCGTTCTGGCAACATACTTACAATTTGATAGTATATCATCTATTACAGTCCCACCTAATGGATTGGTCTGCTTTTTAGTACTTGGTCTGGTAAGTGTGCTTATGTGCCATTTCAAGTTATAGGACAGACAGAAGCCCTTCAGTTTCCTGGCTTTCTTGTCTTCCAGTGCAAAGTTGATGTTGAAGTCTCCAAGGAACCATAATTCTTTTTTCGTGTTTGTGAACAGTGCCAGGGTTTTTATGAAGTTGTATGGGTCTCCATTCTGAGGCCTATACAGTGTGGTTAATTGCATCGCTCGATTTTTTGGCACTTCTATGGTTATGGTAAGGCATTCTATGTCATTATTTAAGAAGGAAAGGGATGGTATTATCTGTGCATAATTATAGTATTTATTAGATAGGAAGCAGATGATACCTCCTGCATCTTTTCCTATGCGGTCAATTCTGTAGTACTGCTTGAAGGGCCAGTATATCATGCTGTCATCGTGGCCTGGCTTTAGGAAGGACTCAGTTAGGGCTATAAAGTCAAACTGGTCAAACGCCTGTTGTATTCCTATTTTATTTGCAGGGTTTTGATGGCATTAGCACTTTGGCTGCCCCCCGTACAATGAAAAAACAAACAAACAATTTTCCACAAAAGCAGTGACTGCAAATGGGGACTATTAATGTACATTAATGTTGAAAAGTATTGGTTATGCTCCAGTGACCTAGCTTCCTTAGTCCTGATTAGCATTGTACCAAGGGATGCACATTTCTGAGATGGAGAACCAGTGAGACGCCCTTAAAGCGTCATGGGCCATTGTCTTTGGGTCATGATGCATGAATGCATAGCTGTCTCGTTGAAACACTATGCTGTCCTTAAAGTGACAGTATTTTGGAGTCAGGATGCATGCATATTTTGATGTCCAGTTGAAGCACTGCAGTAAGACACCCTCAAAGGGTTGTTACCTAGCAGTCAAGTAGTAATACGCCCTTAAAGGGATATTGCCTAGAAGTTATGGTACATGAATGCATCACTATTCAGTTGAGGCAGTGCCGCTCTCAAATATTTATTGGCAGGCATTCATGATGCATGAATGCCTCGCTGTGCAGTTAAATAGTCATTCATCCTTCAAAGTCTATGTCTAGGAGTCATTATGCGTGAATGCATCGCTGTTCAGTTAAAGCCTTCTACCGTCCTTAAAGGGTCATTGTGTAGGATTGCGTCTCAACCCTTCCTGCAGCCACTGCTATACTTCAATGACATACTACAGAATTGTAGCTGTAGACTAAATGCCCATGCCAGTACAGTGCAGTTTATCCACTGGTTTTCAGATTCATTTTTTGTAGTGTATACTTTAGAATTTTAGAGGGGATTAGGATAGGCCTAGAATTATTTTTGATGAGCAGTTAAATTTATAAACAGTATCAAACAGCCGTAGGTTAACAATGAACGTATTACTAATATATTATCATATTATTAGTGAGACAGAACATTGTCAGTGAGTAAAGTCATACACTTAGTTTGGCATTGTGTGTCTGTTGTCCCAGACACAACTGGCAAGAGGCTTGCCTGTTTATTCAAACTTTTGAACAACAATTAATTAAATAAAGAAAATGTTCAAACATGGAGTGAAGGCGCCAACGGGCGTTACTAGGGACGCAGGCTACCTGCGCGCCCCCTAGAGTGGGTATGAAGAACTACCCCCCCGGGGTGTGTTCGGATACTACTATATTGATACTTGTATAAATACTTTATACCCCGGATCAAACAGCCGTAGGTTAACAATGAACGTATTACTAATATATTATCATATTATTAGTGAGACAGAACATTGTCAGTGAGTAAAGTCATACACTTAGTTTGGCATTGTGTGTCTGTTGTCCCAGACACAACTGGCAAGAGGCTTGCCTGTTTATTCAAACTTTTGAACAACAATTGATTAACTAAAGAAAATGTTCAACATGGAGTGAAGGCGCCAACGGGCGTTACTAGGGACGCAGGCTACCTGCGCGCCCCCTAGAGTGGGTATGAAGAACTACCCCCCGGGGTGTGTTCGGATACTACTATATTGACACTTGTATAAATACTTTATACCCCGGATCAAACAGCCGTAGGTTAACATAAACGTATTACTAATATATTATCATATTATTAGTGAGACAGAATATTGTCAGTGAGTAAAGTCATACACTTAGTTTGGCATTGTGTGTCTGTTGTCCCAGACACAACTGGCAAGAGGCCAAGGGCGCAGCTCTCCAAGTGTGTGTCTTATTATAACATTGCTGGTTCCACCAGCTTAAGTAGGCAGTCCTCCTTCCTCCTTGTCGCTGTTGTGCTTATCATGGATGCTACCATAATGTCCTGTTGGATTCTTACGTCTATAGGAGTCTTTAGATACTGCAGGATACAGTCACTCGACCAGTCCCCTCTGGCTTTGATATCTGCTACCAGGACACCTATCATTCCTAGGAATGTACAACCCCCTCTTCTCAGGGAGTGACTTGAAAAGTCGTCCGGGTTCAGATTTGCTCGCGAGCACATGAGCTTCAGGGTGTCCTGGTAGTGTTTGTAGGTCATGCCCTCCCAGCCCATCGGCCCGGGGAGCATGAACAGTGGTGCCCCCGGGGGGGCTGGTGCTGACTTGATGCGCCCACACTACCGCGCAGAGCCGCTCGTCCGCCACTCTTGACACGGGGATGAGTAGTTCCTTCTGCCTGAATTGAATAGTTTTTGATTTCCTGATTCTTACTAGCATTCCCCACTCGAATATGCTGACGTCTCCCCTTAGTAGGGTGGTGTCTGACACAGTCACCTGCTGCTTCCGCAGCATGGCTCTGAAGGATAGGAGTAGAGCAGCCCTGAATGACTCGTGGCCTGGGTTCCCACTGAGCTGCTCCCCTATTGCCAGCAGGTGATGGGGAAGTATTGGTGCCACCTGCTTTGGGCAATCTCCCAATGCCCTTCTTGCCCCCCTCATCGCTGCATACACCTTGTAGTCGCTGTAGTTCACCGGTGGCTGACCTATGGACGCCAGATGTATAGATAGGGCGCTCACATAGCACTTTATTGACGAGTACTTGAGTGACCTTGTTAGGTAACTCACATACAGAGCCACCTGTTTTGAGTTGCACGGTACCGGGCACAGGAATTCCTGGAACTCCTGGCAGAACTTGTGGTACTTCTCCAGTTGTGCAGTCTTGGTTGCTATTGATGCCTCCGCATAGCAATTGGCCATCATCTCCTCGCACTGCTGATTGAGCTGCTCCCATTCTGGAAAGATCAGAGAATATGTGTGAGCAGCACATCACCCCCGCTCTGTCAGCCTCCCTTATCCTCTCCACTGAGGCGGGTTCTGACAGTCGGCTGAGCGCGTCACATATGATGTTATCCTCACTACGTATGTATACTGATTTTATTTCAAGATTCCTCTGCACTGCATGCCAGAAGATTCTCCGCAGCCACGCCATGGAGGTGGGGTTCTTGCTCTTCCCACTCCGCAGGGCCGCGACCACTTGTGTGTTGTCAGATACCATACATATGCTGATGTTCTCCCACTCCCCCCCCCACTTCTCCAGGGCGACGAGTATGGGCCACAACTCCAGCACGTTGATGTTATTGTCCTCCTCTCGTATGGTTGGCACCTCCCCCTGGTGGTGGGCAGGTATAACCACGGCAGGTGGGTCCTTGACCCCCACCCATCTCGCGGCTAGCCAGTCCCCACCATGTGTCACCCCATATCCCCATGATGTTGATGAGTCACTGTAGGTGGACAGCATCGGGGCTGTGCTTCCCAGGATCTTCGCCGCGCCGTTGAACTGCTCGGCAAAGTCCAGCCACCATCTGAGGTCCTTCTCCAGCTCTCCCGCCACTCATTTTCTCACTGTCGATATTGATCCCTAGGAATCTGGTGTTTGTGGCGACTGGCGACAATTTTTTAAAACTTATTTCAAACCCGATGAAGCGCAGGACAGCTACCAATTTCCTCTGGTCCTCCTCACACCCCTCTCGGGTTGCATTTACTATGCAAAAGTCGTCTAGGTAGTTGATCGCCCTAGTTACACCCCTCCTGTATGCGCATCTGACTATGAAGTCTGATACCTTGCTGAATACAAAGGGGCTACTAGATAGGCCCATTGATAGCGGGTTGTCCACCATGTATACAGTCTTTCCCTCTAGGTCCCAACTCAACCCCTGGCGCTCCCTGCTCTCTCTGTCTATATTCAATGCCCTATAGGCGTCGCTTATGTCGACAGTGCAAGACATTTCGCCCTGGAGGAGAATTTCGGTGACCGAGTCTACTGACTTATACTGAAACTTCAGGCCCACCTGGTCCGTGTGGTCGTTTACGCAGTCTTCCCCCGGGGCGGAGCAGTCCACAATAGCTCTCACCCCTCCCCCATCCTTGGGTACTGCGCCGTATGCATGTACACATGTGGGTGGGGAGTCCACCAGGGATAGGGCTCCCGTGCCCAGTTCCCTCACTATTTTGGCCTCCATGATGTCACATACGTCTGCTTCAGTTGCTGATTTATAATTTGATTTTTTATATTCAGATGTGCAGTCCATATTGATCACCTTGAATCCAAATATTACTCCATGCAGCACATAGGACCAGTCCTCATCTACTACTCCTCTACATAAGCACTCAACTAGCACTCTGCATGGGTAAATGCATGAAGTGGCCTTTCCTATACTATGTCGACATGAGCATATTCCTCTAGCACAGTCCTGGTACACATTAAATGTGACTTCCTCGTGTCCCGCCGATATGTTGTTTTCTGCCTTTATATAGAGCGGGAAGTTGTCCTGGCTGGCCTTGGTAACACACAGCCACTCCGCCCCCATACATGCCCCGCCGCCCCTCACACACCTGAGGCAGCCAGCTGGTCAATTGGGGTCATGCGTAACTGGGTCACTGGGGCGGCCCTCATAGATTTCACCTGACCTACTACCCTCCTTTGCCGTCACAACATTCACACTGGGGTTTGGAAGATTTATATTATTATCACCACCACCTAATACATTGCTAATGGTGTTAGCACTACCTGGTATATTACTAACTATGGTATCACTATCCTCCCCTCCACCTACCCCTGGGTCACAGTCTTGAACACACTTATTTCCTATAGAACGATTATTCCCTACACCTGTGACTGTGACTGGGGGGGGGGGGGCGATGTGTCCTGCCGTGCCCTTCAGTCAGTCTCTCTTCCCCGCTGTGCCCCAGCACGCGGGTTCCTTGTGACCTGGGCGCCCGCACTTTGCACATTTATGTGCATCCCTGCAGTTTTCCTCCTTACATCCGTCTTTTCCGAAGTTGTAGCTCTTACAGGCCTGTCTCCCGGCGCCATGTGAGGACGGGGGGTGCTTCCCCCCCCCACTCCTACTCCCTCCTGGCGCGGAGGAGCTGGGTCTCCTCATTGCTTCCTGTGCCTGACGGGTGTTCTCCACGGTGAAGTGATCCATCACACACTCATGGTTTCCCCTTTCAAACTCCTCCAGGCCGTCCAGGTCGACCCTTCGTCGGATGGCCGCATCGTAATCCACCATGGCCTTGTCGATGTACACCCTACTGCGCGCCTTGTGTGCTACAAATAGGGCATGACCTATATAGCGCCTGTAATCGTCGGCCTCCCAGCCGTCCTGGTCGTAAACCCAGGCCAGCATAGCTTCTACAAGCTCGTCGTATCTCACCTCCTTTGACTGCTTCCCTCTGAGATACCTCCTAAGGCTGTACTTACTGGAGGTAGATCCATCCCGTGAGCGTGATCGGCTCCTCCGGCTCCTGCTGCGGTGTGCGTCGCTGCTCCTCCTGCTGTCCCTCCTCCTGCGTCGGCTGCGGCTGCGGTCGTGGTGGTGGTGACGCCCGTGGCGGTCCCTGCTCCTCGACCGGCGGCCCGGTCCCCCGCCGCCCGCCGCCTGGCGCGGACTGGTCCCCGGCCGCGTCCGTCCCGGTCTCGGGCTCTGTTTTTTTTTTCCTGTGGCGCGGCAATCTCCGCCTGTACTTTGGCGATCTGGCGTTTCAGTGCGATCATGATCTGTTCCTTCTGAAGGTTTTTTAAGGTGTTAACCAGGTCCAGCTCCTCCTGGGACAGGACCACCTTATCCAGCTCCGCCATGACAGCTTTGGACGCTGCCTCTGACTCCATGTCCTTGCTTTTGGTATTACGTAGTTCCCGACTTGGGGTGTCCTGTCGATCGCAGGACTCTCCCGTAGGTGGCTTATGGGACCTCCCACAACCACAGCAGTATGAGATATGTCCTTTAGTCATTTAAATGACCATATCCCCGGGAGCTCCGCTTGTGCGACCGGTCAAGAAAATTTTCAAACATGGAGTGAAGGCGCCAACGGGCGTTACTAGGGACGCAGGCTACCTGCGCGCCCCCTAGAGTGGGTATGAAGAACTACCCCCCCGGGGTGCGTTCGGATACTACTATATTGATACTTGTATAAATACTTTATACCCCGGTTAATTTTGAGGTGGTCGATATTTTGGAGCGATTTTTTCCCAGTATATTTTATTGAAAATAGATTTGTAGTAGAGTTTCTGTTACTCATCGTGCAAACATTGCGTAAGAGACGAATCAACGTCTGACGTCTGGCATCTGCCACAGATGCTCGTAATTTGGCAATTCCCTCACCATTCCTGAATGCCTCCAGTCTTTCATTCTCATAACGTAACTCTCGACGAAGACTGTTCAGCACAGCCCTATCTGATGAACGTTCCAGCTCCGCCTGACTCAAGGTCTCACCTGATGAGCTTGGAAAAATAGGACCTGTTGCTTCTCAAACCAATATGTCAGCATGCCCACCATTTCCTCCTGAACCTTGCCTATCTCCAGATTCATCGACATTTCCATGAGGGCTGACTTTGGCACCCACATTTGTTTTGTCCGGGTGATCGACTCCTCCCCCTCTGTCACTACCGAGCATGACACTTGAAGTTGCATTTCCACCCTGCTCGGCGTGTTTCTTTCCCCCTTCACCGTAATCTTGGTTGTCATCTCCTTTCCCATCACATTCCCTACAAATACTGCGTGATGGGTTTGAACGGCCGAAATAAATTTGCTGACAGCCTGTACACGTCTTCTTAGGCATGGATACACCGACTTCCAATACAATGGCGTTACTCACAAACAAACAATGGTGACGACGAATCCCACAGTAAGGTCCTAAAACACCTTAATAGTTCCACTTGAAGCGCCCGTCTTTCCACAATACACAGACCAACTTCTTCTGCAACTCCTCCGTCAAGCTCAGCCTTTCACAAATTAAATTTCTTATATATTTCACCATTTAACACACTGGCTTCTGCTCCTCTCCACGCCATAAACAACAATGGCTGAACGACAATCGGTGAGGACGGATATGACACTCGCGCATGCGCAGCAACTCTGTTACCCGGTGGTTCCCGCCAAGGCTCCAAGGATTATATACCAGAAATACCCCGGGCTATTTCTCATAACGAAATATATAGCCTAGCCCCAACAAAATTGCAAGAAAAGGTTTCTCAGTCGTTTTCACCTCTTTGATATATGTACTTTCCAGAAAAAATTGTTTCTGGCGATCCCACCTGGGGAAGTGCCCCAAATCCAACATGGCCGCCACTAAACTAGGTCAAACAGGAAAACTGCTATAAAAATGGAACAAATCATCATATTCACACATATGATGACTCTATTAACAACAATGACTCTCAGTCTATAACACACCAGCGTCTGCCTCTCCGAGTGGTCAGCACCAGAATGGCCGACGAACCCCCTTCTTCCCGGAAATGGACTCTCGGCGCGCATGCGCCACCACGGGTAACATACAGATTCCCGCCACTGATTATATCCATGAAACAGTAATTTCATGACACATTAACATCACCATGAAAAGATCTATCCAATAGAACATGTCTTTTAGTTCTGAAGTTTCAAAGGATAGCGTAAAATTCAAAATGGCCACCAAAAAGTGCATGAAATAACACATCTCTGGTTCTACTCAACATAAGAGATACAATTAAAGGTTCAAAATATATGTTTCTAAGGTCAGAGAATCTGAATTTACTATATGTGACAAGATAAGTGGCAGCCATTTTGAATTCTTAATGAGGTCACTGCTGAGGACTGTTTAGATTACTACCAGAAAAGAGGGTATTTTGCAGATTTGTTTCCGATAAGCATAGGGATAGAGATTTGGGATGGAGATTTTACATTTCTGAGACCAGTAATATAAACTTAAGCATTTGCAAGGGACAAACATATATGCAGTTTTGGGTATTTGATTAGATGCCGGATACCAGGTTTCATCAAAATTAAAGGTAGTGATGTTTATGCACATGCTGCTATTTATATTGAACAATAGCAAATCTCTAGTCCTAATCAGTATGGAGATATGATTCAAGTTTACAAACATTCCGAATTCTCTGAGGTCAGAAATTATAGATTTACCATCCATGAAAAGAGAGGTGACTGCCACTTTGATTATTTTAGGAGATGTGTGCCATAATCTTTTATAAATTCTAAATCCCACCTAAATATGATCCAATACTGTAACAGTATGATATAGGGGAATGGGTGACAACCAAATGTTGTCTCTATGGGCAATAAGAGCTCAGAAATGGAGACCTATTGAGCCCAGCCATAGTCTTTCACAGTGGATCAATAATGGTTAGAATAAAAATGTAATTCTATTTAACACATAGGCCATATTGGGCAATAACATCAACTATGATCAAAACAACCAGAATCAGAATGAAGTGCAGATGTAGGCAAAGAGGAATGGTCTTGGTGAACACACTGAATCAACTTTAAGATTGAATTGTTAGTTCAAGTCAACAATTTTGTGTATATGATGATAGAGGCATAGCTTCCAACAGCATATGATCTGAAAATAGAGGTATTGCCTGAAATATTTTTTAACAAGCTGGACAGAATCTGACACTTTTGGCAAAATAATCGATAGTGAACCAGATGTCACCAACCATACATCACAAATTGCACTTGTTCCCAATCCTAGTCAGTGACCTAAGTTGGTTCTAGCCCACCGGGACGTGTGCTTGTTGGCACTGTCAAACTTTCCTCCAAATAAGGTCCTGGTTAGTTGCAGATACTATATAGTGTTATTGTCTCACACCAACAAGGGCATGCATTCGACCAGATTATGGGACAACCCAGGGTCAATATTGTGGCAGAATTGAAATACAGCATCTCTATCTCCTAAAGTGGTTTGTGGTAAAAGATCATTTCCAGGTAAGACCTTGATTAATCAGTCTTTGATAAGTCTGTTGCCTCACTTATTGGTCTCTTATCATTTAGGACGGTTTTAATTGCATACTAATTGCCATTGATATATCGGTTATTTGTGCTTTCGGTACCGGTCTGTAATTTTGGGTAAACAATGGTTATTTTACATTATAATTAGCCTGGAGAGACCCCCCCCCTCTTCCTCTCTCCATCCAGCACACCAGCATGGGTATGGCAGCAGGCCCCGGCAGCAGCCCCAGTGAGCAGACCACTACTACTACTACTACTACTACAACCACACGTGTGGTGTATACCACAAACCTCATCATTATTAAGTGTTTTATTCAACACCCCCTGCACATGCATGGGTCTCCCTATATTTCTACCCTTCCCTCGACACTCAGCTACAAATTCCCCCACTTCATGGCATTGATGAGAACATTGTTTAAGTTATATAAGGGAGGAAGTTGTTGGTGTATGTTTGAGTGTTTGTCTGTGTGCCTGTTTATCAAAGAGCATGTTATTGGTAGTATAGGAGTTTCATAGACTACCACGTAGGATTACCCCCCCCCCCCCTCAGCTTGAATCTCTCAAGTCTGCCTTGATGACTTGTGACAACAGGTAATTCAGTGGCCATAACAAGCACAACATTGTTAGGATGGAGATGATAAAGACCTTCAGTAGGCATAGTTGCATACGGTATCCACCAGATCCCACAGTAGGAACAGGGGGTCTGCTAAAACTACACATGGACATGTCGACTACTGCACACCAGAGGTGGTTCTTATGTTATGGATATCCTATCACATACTCCCTAGATCAGTCAACCAGAGTAGTTGGTCAAAGGGAAATGTTTATAACTCGTGATAATGAATTACCCAATAGAACTTATTGTATCAGTCAAGATTCATGTATCTCTTTCTTGACTTCTCTCTACATACCTTGACAATAAGTCAATGGATGGCTGGAATACACTTCAACAATATGCAATACCTCAACTTGTTCAAACCGTTTCAGAATCTCAGACTTGTAACGCTATAGCTGTGACTCAAATATCAAGAAATACAACCACCTGTTTCAATCACTAATATTTATCTTGTATCAATGGGAAGCTGCAGCATTATAGGTCTCTATCATAACTTAGCCATGATGGCCAACTGGTAGAGTACTGGCTATAATTATACTCTGATAGTCCATACTTTTGCCATAGGTCCAACTAGCATTTAGCTTGATGGGGGTCAAACCCTAAAAAAGGTCAAATGAAGTGTAAATTGCTGTGTAAATTGCTGTGAATTGATTCGTTCTCACCTAAACCTTCCCCATACTACTTAGTCCAGCAATGTTACAAAATAATGCAACGTTTAGAGCACCTAACTGAAATCTAAGTTCGCTCAAACCGGGTGGCAGGCAGCTCCAATTAAATAACCAATGTGGATGTTGTATAGGGGTCCTAGGGGTTAGGCCATGGGGGCATCCATGTTCGGAGGTTAGAAGTTCAAGCAGGTAACACTAGGTGGACACCTATAGACTCAGTACTGCCCTGTGACGTCATAACCCCCGGTTAGTTGCTCCACCTACTGGCCAAGGGCCCGTACTGCAGGTTCTCAATTTACCACAAGTGGCGCTGCTATCGACGGCCAGGTGCCCTATATGTCTCTTGCACATGCTAGATCTCATATATCTGATTTCACAAAAGTGAATTTTCCATTCCAAATCTTAAACCTATGCTTATTAGCACAAAAGACACAAAATATCCTATTTTCTGGTAGTAGTCTAAACAGTCCTCAGCAGTGACCTCATTAAAAATTCAAAATGGCTGCCACTTATCTTTTCACACATAGTAAATTCAGATTCTCTGACCTTAGAAACATATATTTTGAACCTTTAATTGTATCTCTATGTTGATTAGAACCAGAGATGTGTTATTTCATGCAACGACTTTTTGGTGGCCATTTTGAATTTTACGCTATCCTTTGAAACTTCAAAACTAAAAGACATGTTTTATTGGATAGATCTTTTCATGCTGATGTTAATAGTCATCATATGTGTGAATACGATGATTTGTCCCATTTTTATAGCAGTTTTCCTGTTTGACCTGGTTTAGTGGTGGCCATGTTGGATTTGGGGCACTTCCCCAGGCGGGATCGCCGGAAACAATTTTTTTCTGGAAAGTACATATATCAAAGAGGTGAAAACGACTGAGAAACCTTTTCTTTCAATTTTGTTGACATAAATTTGTTCGTTTACTGGACTGATACCGACCAAGACCATTGATGGGGATTGAATCTAGGAAGTTATTTTTCACCCAACATTTTATTACTGAGGGAAGGGTTCTTTAAAGGCGCACTGAACTCACAACGTCATTTGCGTACAAAACTCGGCAGGGCTAGGTCCTCAACTCAGTGCGCCTTTAAATTCGCATCGCCTATTACATAATGATATGGACGTAGTGTATACCTTGCCAAAACTAACGATAACACGGGAATTTGAATCCATGCACTGAAGGACCCCTAACTTCAATCAGGCCTAACACACTTCATTCAGATACTCAACAACTGATTGATAAATGGTTACCCTCTATCAGGTCAGTTTGATAAGCAGCCCTTCAGTGCCTAAGATACACAAAGGTGCACGAGTAATTTCTCACTGAGGGTTATTTCACGAGGCTTCGGTGGGGAACTCTACGAGTGCTCCTTTGTGTTTATTCCAGGTCATTCTTAACTAGGGGGCAATTGTTACGGGTGAGGGTGAGGGGTTAAGTTTAAGGGTTTAAGTGTTAGGAAGCGTACAGCATAGCTGTAGTGACGTTGAATTTTACTAGGGTATTGAGAACGGAGAACGGGATAAACGGTGAACGGGATAAACGGTGAACGCTATAAACGGTGAACGGGATAAACGGTGAACGCTATAAACGGTGAACGGGATAAAAGGAGAACTGGATAAACGGAGAACGGGATAAACGGAGAAAGGGAGAACGGGATAAAGGGAGAACGGGACAAACGGAAAGCGGAGAAGGGGATGAATGGATTAAGAGAGAATGGGATAAAGGGAGAAGGGGATGAATGGAGAACGGGATAAATGGAGTGAGGGATAAACAGAGAACGCTATCAACAACGCGATAAACGGCGAACGGGATAAACGGAGAACGGGCAAAAGGGAGAACGGGATAAAGGGAGAACGGGACAAACGGAAAGCGGAGAAGGGGATGAATGGATTAAGAGAGAATGGGATAAAGGGAGAAGGGGATGAACTGTGAACGGGATAAACGGAGAACTGGATAAACGGAGCACTGGATAAACGGAGAACGGGATAAACGGAGAAAGGGAGAACGGGATAAAGGGATAACGGGACAAACGGAAAGCGGAGAAGGGGATGAATGGATTAAGAGAGAATGGGATAAAGGGAGAAGGGGATGAATGCAGAACGGGATAAATGGAGTGAGGGATAAACAGAGAACGCTATCAACGGCGAACGGGATAAACGGCGAACGGGATAAAGGGAGAACGGGATAAACGAAGAATGGGATAAACGGTGAACTCTACAAACGGTGAACTCTATAAACGGTGAACGGGATAAACGGAGAACGGGAGAACGGGATAAAGGGAGAACGGGACAAACGGAAAGCAGAGAAGGGGATGAATGGATTAAGAGAGAACGGGATACAGGGAGAAGGGGATGAACGGAGAAGGGGATGAACGGAGAACGGGATAAATGGAGAAAGGGATAAACAGAGAACGCTATAAACGGCGAACGCGATAAACGGCGAAAGCGATAAACGGAGAACGGGATAAACGGAGAACGGGATAAACGAAGAACGGGATAAATGGAGAACGGGATAAATGGAGAACGGGATAAACGGAGAAAGGGATAAACGGAGAAAGGGAAAACAGGACAAAGGGAGAACGGGAGAAAGGGAGAACAGGATAAACGGTGAACGGGATAAACGGTGAACGCTATAAACGGTGAACGCTATTAGTAACTTACAGGAGATAAAGGGACAAGGCAAGGCAATAGCTGGACTTGGGCCTGTAGAAATACACACGGCCTATTTATTACAAAAACAAAGAAAAAGAAAAATAATATTGGCCTCTGCAGCCTGCCTGGCCAGGTTCTGGTCAATGGCCGACCAGGCAAGCTACCGGCACACTGGAGGCTAGGAACAGTGGCGCCCCCTGGTGTGTCACTAATACATTACACAATATGATTGAGTCTCAACATTAGTAACTTACAGGAGATAAAGGGACAAGGCAAGGCAATAGCTGGACTTGGGCCTGTAGAAATACACACGGCAGACTCCAAGTAAGTAAATGAAATAAACAATCTACACCGAGAAAGATGAAGATAAGCAACGTGATACAATCTGGTCGGTGTCTATCCTCATAGAGTAAGGTTTGGTGAGATAAAGCAGGGCTGCCATACTGGCCCAATCCCCTGCTTGCCTGATGTCTTCGATACTAAGTCCTAGTCTATACATGTACACCGCTCCCGCCCGGCGTAATGAGTGCATGCCGGCCCGTTCTGATTGGAAACCGGCTGATTTCAAGAGTCGTTTCAAAAACTTCAATAACTTTGCGTAAGTCACCGGGACTCGGGTGGCGCCCCTCTGAAGCACGAACACCGGTGCCAACAAGTCCGTGCTGGGGAACTCTTTCAAATGTCTCTGAACCAAAGAAGCCGCACACAAAGGGGAACCCGGTGCGAAAGTGATAGGTACTTTATGGACCCTCTGGCCGTATTGAATTGTCTTTGAACTGGAGATTGCCAGCTCTATGCCCCAAGCTGTGGAGCTAACAGCTCCTCGTCGTAGATAATGTCCCGTCGTGTCGGTGGCTGTGTCAGGAACTAAATTGCTCTTCCTGAGCAAACCACGGTAACTCAGTGCCAGACAAGACCATAGCACCCTGTCTTCCGGGTCACTCATGTCCACAAAAGAAAACATCTTCAGAATGTCAGCGAGTGAGAATGAGGGCCTCACTGGTTCTGGGTCGCCCAGAACTCTGCGGACTCCAGCCAAAGTCATGATAAAGTCGAAGTTTGACCGAATTGGCTTCGCGTCATAACCAAAATAAGAGTTCAAAGAAATCACTCCACTGATATAATTCTGTATGGTTGTGTAAGATAAGCTTTTCGACATGTACACAACATACCTGCACATATGTGCGGTGTCCGTCGGCAGAGCCGGTATCAAAACTGATTGACTGAACTTAATATAACGTTTTCCAAGTGTTCGGTGCCCAAGCCTTCGACCTGAGCTCCGCTGCCTCCCGGTCTAGCTGAAGCCTCCTTTGGACCACCTCTACAACAGAGGAACAAAGGCAAACTATTAGCGTCAGTGGCTCGTGACAGGGTATCCGCGAGCACATTATCCTTCCCTGGTAGATAAACACCCACTAACTGACAATTACTAATCACACACAACCAAAACAATTTTCTCAATAAACACATAGCCACAGAATTCACACTTTTACCCTTATTCACTGACTACCTGAGTGTTGTCTGTAATACAATAAACTTTATGGTCCCGCCACAAATGGCTCCAGCGCTCTACTGCCTCATATATTGGGTAGAGCTCTCTCACATTGATATTCTCCGGGATATCCATGGTAGGATGAGGCCTACAGTGGCCATGAATGTCGTCTGTCATGACGATGTCATCCAACCAGTGTCCACATATCCAGTCTAGATCAGTGTACGCACCATACCCGATCCCTGATGCATCAGTGCAGATCATAGATGTATGGAGCGGGGGTTGAATAATCTTCGCTGAACCGTTGAACCACCTCGCGAACTGTTTCCACCATTCTAGATCCTCCTGGAAAGACGCGGATAAAGTCACATAACGCTTCTTCGCGCTGAACACACGTAGCATAGACACCACCCTGTGGGAAAATGTCCTACCCCCCGGACTAAAGTAGAGCAGTGGCTTAGCACACCACATAAGCGCTGGAGTTGGCGTTTTGTCGCCCTGCGGCGACCAGCAAAAAATGCCAACTCAACATCTAACTTGTCCAACTTGTCCTGGGGGAGTCGTAGCGACATCTCTAGCGAATCCAGTTCCACCCCTAAATAACGCTGAATCTGCGCGGGGGACTGCACCTTCTTGTACGAGATATAGAATCCCAACGAGCGAAGTGTCTGGTGCAGAAAAAGCTGTGCCTCCTTGCACTGCTCGTACGTGTCGGCCATTAAAAGAAAATCATCTAGGTAGTTGACACAGAAATAACCGTAGGCATTAACATAACGAGCGACTGCATCCGATATACTATTGAAGATGTGCGGCGCCACTCTAGTACCAAAGCTCATAAAATTGTCCTGAATAAACTGGTCCTGTCCATTCACATTCCAAACCAGACCTTGGAGCTCTCTATCACATGGCCGTACCAATACCGTGCGGTACGCGCTTCCCAGATCTGAGACGGCCATGAAGCAGCCCGGAGTCATGTGATCTGAAACCGTGTCGATGGAGTTGTAACTAAATGACTTGAAGGTGGTGTCCATGTACTTGTTAATGCTTAGCAAAGATGGGCGGCTTGCATCTGTGATAGGCCTATAACCTCCCGATGCTTTGTGAACCGCTCCCATCGCGTGCACACAATGTGGCGGCTTGTCCACTATTGTTAACTTCCCACTCTCCAATTCGGTGCACATGATCTCGTTGATGGCCTCAAAAGCGTCTATTGTCGCCGAGCTATAGTTTAAGCAGAAATAACTGTCTATCGCGACACCCGGGTCGGTTAACTTAAAACCATGGCAAACACCATCCAACAAAAAATGGGAATTGGGGTCCCAGTTACCGCGGCCATAGACTTCTGAAGGGCCACCCGACAACATTTCCCGCCAACCATTTAACTTAAACTGTGAACGGACACTGCTCAGGAAATGAGGGGCCGAGGAGTCCCATAAAGGGGTGTAATTACTATAATTATCCAACAACTCCTCTATACTAGCCGTGCACATAAGGTCCCCATAACTACTAGGGTACAAAGAGTCCAGGTCATAATTATAATCACAGTCCTGACTGAAAACAGCTGGGAGGACTGGTGAAGCTACGGTGCGCGTACACGAGAAGTTTATCGTCCTATCCGCAGACGCGGGCATCTCGTGTGCGTAACTTGCCGAGTCTCTCGTCGGTCAAGGCCGACCCTGCTGTTGCTGCTGTTGATGATGCTGGTGTGGCTGTTGATGCTGTTGCTGCTGCTGGGGCTGATACTGACCACCTTGATTGTCATAACCCCCGCGGCAGTCTCTACTCTTGTGCTGACCGCTGCACTCTCCACAAGCGTGCTTCTTGTAGCAAGGGTTGAAGTTACACTCTGTGTTGTTCCACTTCCAGCAGAAATCCGGGGGCCAATCTGACATCTGGCGGTCAAAACGAGGGCCACGATTGGGGCGACGTCTGCCGCGACCCCCGCCCGAACCCGACTGACTGGTCCCCGCATGAGGGGATGACCCCGCGAGCATCCGTTTCACCACTAGCATGTGTTCTGCACTAAGATGGGCTTCTACTGACCTAACATCACCTGCTACAAAGTCAACCAGATCACCCTTTATCACTCTTGAAACTACCTCATGGTCATACCTAGCCAGCTGGTCGGGACCGAAAGCTCCACCCTGGCCCTTAAGTGTTATAAACCTCATGTGGGATCTGTAGCCTGCAAGTGTGATTCTGGGCAGATTGGATTTGATAACAAAATCCAGAACACCATTCATACCATTCATCAATTCCTGAAAACTCATTTCATGGTACAACTTGTCAACATCAATATAACAGTCTGGTCTCAACTTGTTAGATGACCTCTTCCTCTTACTAGTATCAGACATCAATTTCAGATTCTTGAGCCAATCTGTATCAGGCATACCTTGAGCATTGGTCTGAGTGCTGAATAGACCATTGACATCCCCCTCTAGTAGGCCTAGTGCAGCTGTAGTCAGTCCAGCACTAGCCAAACCAGACTGGAGAGTGTGCTGAGCCGGATGTTGAACTTGGCCAGTTCCCAACTGCTGTTGGGGCCTGAACATGGAGCCATCCTTGTAGTATAGCTGTGGCTGTTGAAGCTGTTGTGGCTGTTGGGGCTGTTGATGTTGACACCATCTCAGGTAGGCTTCATAAGAGGTGTCAGTGACAGTGTTAGAGGGGGGATGAGTGTCACCCAAACCAGGTGCCAGTCCCTCTACCTGGCCCATCCTGAATGAGTGCTCCACTGCACCCCCACCCCTAACATTCCCAATACCGCCAGCGGTAGCTCGATCAGCTGATCGTACCCCGGTTGACCCACTGAGATTGAAATTGTCAAAGCTACCGCCCTCAACAAGTCCACCCCACGGAGGTTGCGCGCCTCTCACCGGGGGTTGCGCGCCTCCTCCCGGCTGCTGCGCGCCTCTCCCTGGGTGTGTAAGGGGATAAAGCTCACCTTGCTGCTTTTTAATTGTCAAAAACTGCTGGAAATCCGCTAACAGAGCATCTTTGCCGCTGTCCGCGGTCTCCTCGCCATGCTTGTTGACATCCGCGGCCGCGTTCGAGTCTACACCGTGGTAACTGATCACGGCCGCTGGTCCCCGGGTGTCCGCGTGAGGGGCGCCGGGTACAAGCCCGCCGTCCGCGCTATTGTCGCTCACCACGGGAGAATTTTTGCTCTCGAACTCCTCCCGGACGTGCCTAATGTATGCGGCTCCCTCGGCGACATGGCTGTGGATTGCCGCATTTGCCGCACGGGCCTGCTCCAACTGAACCTGTAAGTCTCTTACTTTCCTTTGTCGCAGCAGAACGGTTTCCTTCTGTTTCTCCACCCCCAGGGAATGGATCAGGTTGTTCATTGTCGCAGTGTACACATCGTCAGATGCGACATTCTCACCCGCGAGATCCTCCTCCTCAGGGCTCTGCCGCCCGGCCTCTGTGGTCTGTTGGCGGGGGGCCGAGCTCTGCTCCCCGGGGGCGTCCTCACTCCCGGTCTCGTCATGGTCCGCTGACTCGCCTGGACCCGACCTAGTCATGGTCGGGGACATTGGCGGATCTGGAACTTGCTGTCTCCTCGCATTAGGTGCCCCACATGTGGGGCACACCTTATTGTTGCCATTAAAGGTGGCCCCACATTCTTGGTTGGTACAAACCACCATCCTGCTGGTTAGTGCCCACTAAATATTAGAAAATATTTAGAAAATAATATTGGCCCCTGCAGCCTGCCTGGCCAGGTTCTGGTCAATGGCCGACCAGGCAAGCTACCGGCACACTGGAGGCTAGGAACAGTGGCGCCCCCTGGTGTGTCACTAATACATTACACAATATGATTGAGTCTCAACATAAACGGTGAACGGGATAAACGGAGAACGGGATAAACGGAAAACGGGATAAACGGAGAAAGGGAGAAGGGGATAAAAGGAGAACGGGACAAACCGAAAGCGGAGAAGGGGATGAATGGATTAAGAGAGAACGGGACAAAGGGAGAAGGGGATGAACGGAGAAGGGGATGAACGGAGAACGGGATAAATGGAGAAAGGGATAAACAGAGAACGCCATCAACAGCGAACGGGATAAACGGCGAACGGGATAAACGGAGAACAGGATAAACGGAGAACGGGATAAACAGTGAACACTATAAACGACAAACGGATAACGGGATAAACGGGGAAAGGGAGAACGGGATAAACGGAGAACGGGATAAACGGAGAACGGGATAAACGGAGAACGGGATAAACGGAGAACGGGAGAAACGGAGAACGGGAGAAACGGAGAACGGGAGAAACGGAGAACACATAGGTACCAATATAATCCGACAAAACGAAAATCGCGAATATCTTCGCTGTTTACCCTCCGATCGGCCCGATTTTCGGAGGGGTAGGAGAACTTCAAAATCGTTTTTGGATCAAAATCGTTTCGGGGCTCAAAATCGGTTTTGGGGGCAAAATCAGTTTAGGAGGCAAAATCATCTGCAGCTCACGCCGCCCCCCCGGCCAACCCGACACGTCGAACCAGAAACGAAGCTGCAACGAAGATGGTGTCGCTGCTGACGCTCCGATCGACTCGCTTTTTCCGCCGAGACGTAAAACAGCGGTTACGCGCTGCCGGGCGCTGTCGCCCCCAGCCACCTGCTCGCCCCCAGCCACCTGCTTTCCCACAGCCACCTGCTCACCTACAGCCACCACCTGGAATTCGATTATATATGACTTCCAATATATGAAATTAGGGTAGCTTCTTCTGGCGATTACGATTCTGCTGTCAGAAATGAGAAATAACGTACTGTACTCAAATTAGATAATCCATTCGACTTTCTAATGACAAAAGCGGTATGTGTGAGGCTTGTGGTGGCCTGGTAAGTAGCAGAGAGCGGCATAGGAAATAGCAGACGACATTCACCATATAGTTAACCCTTTGAGGCCAACATTACCTATTTCAATGTGCGTATAAGAAGGTCTAAAGTGTGTTGGGGTGTGTGTGTAAATAGCAGGCCTTAAAGGGTTATTAGCTAGGTGTGACGAACATGTTGCCACTTCCCTTTAAGGGCCGCAATGTGCCTGGGACCTTGCCTATGAGAGGTGTGACAAACTTAGGCGGGCTCCAGTGAGTTTTCAGATGCCACTAGACTTGCCTTGTCCATCATTCCAACGATAAATAAATATGCATGAGAATTAGTTGGACTAATTCCTACATATTTATAGGAATTAGTCAATAAAATTTAAGGCAAGGGCCATGGAGTAAGGCCATCACGGTCTAGGTTGCGCACCATTGCTTCAGGGACAGGGCCTTTAACAAGGAGGGAGACCAGGGTTTTTGGTATAAGGATCCGTAGGGTAGTCCCAATAATGTACCATAGGTACCCTAAGCAAAGCCAACGCGCTATTTTTCGTACTGGAATTCGCAAGGAAAAAAGCTAGGCTGTAGACTCTTATGCTAAGGGTATTTTTGGCCACAAATGCACTGGGACCAACTTAACGTACAAAGACGTTGCAAGCCAAAGGCTTCAACGTCAATAATATTCTTCAAAATTCCATTTCATTACTCTGAAAAAGCTAATTTATAGTGGTTAAATAAACAATTTTGATGATCTAACTGGTCGTGAAAAACGGGTGAGGGTTATTTCACGGGGGGTGTTAAATACGGCCTTCCTTGGTTAAGTCAATGAGAGTGTCGTATTCACCATGAAATAAAAGTGAAAACTCAACGAACGACAGTGGATATCATTTATGATAGTTTAATATGAATTTATGATGCCATACATTCTTAGTTGACCAATAGATTACTATTTTCTTTGATCATCTGTTAAAATTTTTTACACTTGCAACGTGATTATGTGCCTATTTAACACCCAGAGACCTTTTGGTCGAGTGCTGGGTTTCTCAATATGGTCTGTCGTGTTAAATTCTCCTAGTCTTGAACAAATGCTTCCATGGTAGGCGGTAATCACCTGTGTGCCCGCGGGGCAATGTACGGGTGGAATAAATGTGCGATGTCTATATATGTGCAGGTCTTTGCTTCATCTCAGGCTGAACGAACAAAGAACAAAAACATTTGAAATAAATACATGTATTTAGCAGGCTCTAAATACCTATCAACACGTTAAATGTATCAATTCTTTCACTTAAATGTAATAATTCTTTTCCAATGGAATTTATGTATCTAAAAGAAATTGCATTGAATATAAATTATTTCTAACCCTGAACATTTCATCGGCATGAAACTTGACTCAATACATTTTGGAATTTTTCAGGATATGTAATAATCACTCTGCCATCAGGTATCATCTCAATAATTCATACATAGCGACAATTTTAGAACCAAACTTTAAACCAGGGTACAATTGAGATTCATAGGAGTTTCATGTTAGAATTATTTCCATAGACTAGCATTTTAGTGTTAAAGTATAGTACATAAAACAAGGACAATGGATGAATTTAGTACAACAAATCATCAATATTAAGAATTAATTCTCGTCTACAGAACCATACCGATTGGTCAACCAGTCCAAGTCACCTTACATATATTAAAAATAAAAAATTATATCATCCCCAATCGTCGCTCGTATTACCAGGTTTATACACTGAAGACGATAAAATACAGCAAAACCATATGGGCATCCGATACGCCCTTATATGGGCGGGTACTATATACACAGGATCGTCTTTCTCAGTACGATTTTGTCATTATAATGATCACTATAATAGTCAAACCCTTGCATTGCGTTGTCTCCCATTGTTTCGTCAATGTCGTTATTTTACTTTCAATTAAACATTTCCTTTGTATGCTCCAATCTCAGTAGCCAGCGAGGACAGAACTGACGGCGGTGAGAGGACGACACGGCTGCAGCACACAGCCTACACAGCGTGCTCAGCATGACTCACGGCTCCCTTCCAGCATAGTGCACATACCTACCTACATGTACAGAAAAGACGTGTATCATTCCTATATGGGCACCACTGCCACAATGAAAATAGATGGATATAAGCACGCTTAGAGAGAGCGCTTACTTTTGGATGTCAGTATACCGACTAGTTAGCTATTTACCTTGTTCACCTATAAACAAAAATGTAAACTGCCCTTGGGGTTGGAAACTTATGCTACATGACACGACGCTTTTAGCGCTTGGATAGGGATGCATTACTCTCATACTTTAGGTTGCTCTGCTGCAAACTGCAAGTCACAATAGATTCTAACAATTCCCTAAAATTTGGTTGCAGGGTGAAATGTGCAGGCTATAATTCTTGTAGCTTACTTTACATTGTTCACAAAGCTATATGTTCACACCTAAATCTTTCGTAATTTACCCGATTTAATATCTATTTTGCTTTACCTTATACAATTACCCAGTGCCAAGTTAAGGTCCAATACCTGGTACATATTTTGTGAATTGCTATAAATGTCTTCAGGAATGATACTTTAATGCAGGCGGGACAATACTGAATTATTATGTGAGAGCTATGAAATGTAATTTAGTAGCTTCTTTATATGTACAAAAGATGGTTTCATTTATCAACTTGTGAATGCACTAATCCTGCCCCTCCTGCCTTACACGTGGATGTTACTGTGCACCAAGCACAGCGTCCTTTCTAACTGTGAGGGTATACCGGGTCAGTCCGTCCCATTGTGGGATGTCTATACACTTGAGCTAATCTTTTCTTGTGGTGGTAGCACAAAATACACCTCTGCAGAAGACATAGGCACCCCTACTTCTTGAAGAACCATAATACAGCCTTTATCACCGCAAGTCCAATGCAAAGAGTCACATCGCGTACACCCTAGGCTACATATGCACAAACCAGCAAATCATGTACCAGATATGTTGCAAGTTCCCTAATATATAGCGTATATATACTATAGTATGTGCAATCATGTATGTATATATAGCTCAACCACACGTTGCATGGACATTACACAGATGCAAAGGTATTCTTTTTGTCTCATTATCTAGTCCGCCTTGTGGAGGTGGGCTGCAGGGCACGGAGAGAGGCTGTACCGCGGTGTGTAGAGGCACAGCACGCTGTAGGGGCACCGCCACACGGGGAGCAACCCCCTCTACCCTACAGTGCCAAACTGCTAAACTAGGTCTAATTATATCCACAGTACAAGGAATCACAGCAAATAGAGGCCATCTTTCTGCCCCTACTTCAACGTCGTACAGGAGCACTCAGTCAACTAAGAGTTGGAATTTGTCTCGCAATTGTAAGAAAACGTAGAGAATAGGAAGGATTACAGCGATTGCCTAGTTTCCGGGTTGACTTTTATAAATGCTTCCCCATATTACAATAGCAACCCCGCTCCATTGTCGATATTGTATCACGATATCCACCAGTCACATGGACTAATACAAACTTCTTCACCCCACCCCATCTCATTTAATCAAATACTGACTCTTTGCTTCGACATCAAGAAGCTAGAAAGCACGAGCAGCAGTCACCAGTATCCTTTATATTATCATTAATAATAATTATCTAAGCAGGTTTAGTTATGATTGATCCTTGCTAGTGTATACAAGAAGGCTGTGGGGGTGGTGGAGGGTGGACCCTGGTTAGCAGCTGGTGCCTCACTGACGGCCACAGACGCCGTCAGTCCGCCCGTCCTCAACCCACGCTACACAATATACAGTAAATACGTCTAGACGCCAGGCGTCATTAGGGGTCGTCAGCCTTCAACTCCTTAATCTGTTTTATCAGGTACGCTTTCTCGTCGTTAAATTGTTCGTCCTCCGACCGGTCCGTGTGGAACTTGGTTAGGAAGTCCACCAACTTGTCCTGGTTCCGCAAAAGGATGTCTAGGATTGGCCGAGGTTTGTTAGGATTTGCTACAAAGACCTGTGGAAACAGATAAATTAACATGAGTTAATACCATTGCTTTCACATAGGCTTCTCTTTCACATGAAGTGGGTATGCGTTATCTTAAAAATGGCATTGCTAATTTGAACAGATCATCTAGGGAGCCCCTGGATGATGGTCTTTACATTATCTATCATGTCTCTATGTTAATAAGTGGTTTAATTTGCATCTCCAATATAGTACAATATAGCCACACCTCAAAAATACATCCGACTTCTTGTAAAACTGTCTGAAAAGTCACCAAGATGTGGGTGGTAGCAGCTGAATGTTGTAAGACTTTACACAGATGACTGAAGTGCATCAGACACAAACAGCACCAACCTTGAAGACGTGGAAGGCCTCAAATTGAATGTTGCGGCTGCTTTCCCGTAACATGTTCATCATGAGTTTGAGGTTCTCTGGGTTGGAGATGTACCGCGTCATGGTGGTGAAGTTGTGTCTGTCCAGCAGCAACTCGCCCAGTAACTGCAACAGGCAACGGAACACTTAACCTCCTGCCACACAAGGTTAAACCCCAATTAAAAGTGGAAGGTTTAAAATTACTGGAAACATGCGTTTATACCGGTATATATATATATGCATATGCATATGCATATACATATGCATATATATATATATATTCCTAGTGCATTGCAAAAGAAAAACAAAAAGCATTTACAAATAAATATCCTCTTCACAAGGCTTAAATGAGAACTCACCTTGAGCGCTTGTCTCCGCGTGACGTAGTTGTCAGAGTTGAGGAGTTTTTGATACTTCTCAAAGACACGGTCGTAATTAGACTCGAGGAACTCTGCACATAACAGTTTGTGTCTTGTCAACAATTCCTGAAAATACACAAGCCACGCTATTAGATACTAATTACTGCATATTGTGTACAATTTTAAACGTAATAAGCGCACATCTCCTAATAAGCACACACACCGATATTAAGACAATGACGTTTCCCTTAAATGTTGTCTTTGTGGTTAAATGTCACGGAGTGGCTGGCATTACGATATGATTTGTTGCTGTGATGTGACTAGCTAGTACCCCCTACCCCAGCGGGAAGATGTCTTCTTACCTCAGTGTCTATATACCCCAAAGACATAGCATATAGACTTACTTTAAATGTGGAAAAGGCATCAGATGCAATATCAAAAGTGGACAGTTCGACATAATTAAAGAAGTTGTAGAAGAGCTCGTTGTTTAGCATGATGCGGGCGAGGGGCTCGTGGCGGCAGCACTCCCGCAGCATCATGCCGCAGTTCAAGGCCACCTCCTGGTTCTCATAGCTGCAACAAAACACACCCCGTTAACGGCCAACCTCAAGTACAACTGCAGTAGCATGCATTAAAACCCCTTCACCACTGGGTTTCTTGTAACTCAATGCAATTGTGTGCAATATATTGGCTTACCGTGTGGAAGGGGTTAACTTGATAGTGGACGTGAAGGACAACTTTGCCAAAGGAGGCCCTTAGAATAGAAATGCCCCACTTGTTACTTTAGTCTGAGCTCTGAACTCCCCTCACTTTTTTCAGCTTACACATAGCCTTGTTACAGTGGATGAAAGTGACTAGAATAAGGTCCTCTGATGGTTAAAAAGGTACAGGTCTGCGCGACATGAAAAACTTGAAATGAGAAAAAAAACACTCTCATCCCTGTACATTGTAGTCAGTATGTTCTACTTACCCCCGTACTAGTTCGTCGAGAATCTCGGGTCGTGTACAGATATACTCTACAGTCGGTGACCGGGTTCCAATTTGCCGCCGTAATAAATTGTTGAAAATTTGTGCAACGTCTTTCTTGCCCTTTTCGAGGAAACAAAGAATGAACGTTATTTCAATCACATGTGATCAATCTAGATTACCACTTTTATCTTTTTAACACCCAAGAATATCAGCATGTATATATATGTCTACAATTGAATATTGCTTGCCTCATATTTGTCCTTCAAGAATTAACTTTTCTTAATTTTGTTTCTTCTTCTATCTGATGCCTGTGATAACCAAGAACTTTTCTTGTTGCAAAATCCATCGATTACTAAATATCCTTACAATTAAAAATACAAAACCAGATCAGCTGCAAGTATTGATCAACCATGTTTAGTGAGAGTTGATTAAGCTGGTCTCACCTCAAAGTCTATGAGGCTGAGGTTCTGTATGAGTATGAGGAGGAGGTTACAGTTGTACACCTCCTGTGCCAGGATGGCGCAGCTCTCGGGCGCCGGCTCCATGTCCCCGCTGCCGTACAGCGTGTTCTTCATGATCTGTAACATCTTAGAGATGTCTTCTACCGCCTGGGGACAACAAAACAAACATTAAGTATCCTATATTCAAATATAAGCGGCACCCCTTTGACAAATCGTACAAGCCGCATAAGGGTTCTGACAATGTCCAATTTAGTACTGTAGTATACCATTGTATAAGCCGCATCTTATATAGACATGTTTATTAGAATTTATGGTTTCAAAATATATGAGCAATGATCGCCCCTCCCCTAGCCAAGTGTGTTTCAGGTAACATGTACGTGCGTCAAATGCTCTTTCACAATTTAATATAAGTACCAAACAGTTCCCATGAGTTTGATATCATATA
The DNA here is from genome assembly GCA_947462335.1 of Harmothoe impar. Taxonomy (NCBI): domain Eukaryota; kingdom Metazoa; phylum Annelida; class Polychaeta; order Phyllodocida; family Polynoidae; genus Harmothoe; species Harmothoe impar. The sequence continues at coordinate 25,999,356 of OX381714.1, read as the reverse complement.
AAGGGTACCCAAAGGGGTTCTGACTCACCTTGGGACTTCTACGGTCCTTGGCGGCGGCGAGGGGCAGGGCCTCCCGCAGTGTCTTGACGACATCCTGCGGCGTCTTCTGAGACTTGCCAAATAAGGGCATAGTGGGGCGGGTGACGGTCCGGGCGGTGACGGGGAGACGGCGGCACCACTAGCAGCTCATCTGGGGACATGAAAATACAGGCGGATAAATCAATGTGGAAGAATGAGGAAGTCACAGGAAGAAATGATTACCATTTTCAATATAAAGATTGCTTTTGTGACTTACATCACAGGTGACCCAGGGTATAAGTAATGGGTAAATATCAAATTTTCAAAACAGGTCTAAATATTGAATGATTCAGGAACAGGGTTATTAAGGCTCTGTCTCACGAAGTGATACAGGTTTGTATTTAACCAGCTAATGTATATGACGGGCCAAAATTAAACAATACGGGCCACTTTAGAAACATATTCAGAGGAGATAAGCAATTTGATTAGATAACACTGAACAAGGATATAGTAATGATCACGGGTTGTCACCAGTCAAATCATACATCACAATTTCAACATACACAGTTTGACCAGACAAAGACAGAAGCGTATTTCTGGTTCGAAACGACCCTTAAATCATGTCATGATGGAGCAGGTGGGTGTTGGGGAGCAGGTGCAAAATTGGACAATTTTCCTGATTTCCGTCATTTTCCTGAAATTCTGTATGCACGAAAACAATTTCAATGACGTTAAAGGATCCTGGTGGATGGTTAAGCTACACGTGTTTGTTTACAAGGCAAGCTAATATCAAATAGGATAAAAGACACTCATTATCTATCTCGCATAATTTTAAACATTAAAATTCAAACCAAGGCTGAAACTGCCACATTAAGTGAGTCTCCCTTTCTTACTATAACAAAACAACGCAACACAAGGTGTCCACCATCATTAAGCATGTGTGCCCACTGATTGGATCCCCACCTTTGCCTGCCGCCCGGCCCTCCTGCCCAGCTTCTTCCTATTCTTACAAAAACACCAGTCCAGCAGGGAGCTTCTTGATGCACAACTGTAAAACCTCTCGTATAAGCCGCGGTTAGTGCGCGAATCAGACTGCCAGTGCGGCTCATCAATGCAACAGTCACCATAATCAGATTGCCAGTGCGGCTTATAGGATCAGCCCAAAGTCGTGGTGCGGCTTATACGCGAGGTTTTACAGTAAATACATGTTACCGGGCTTCAATAATCCGGCGGTTCAACATGACACCACTGGATGCTGCTTACACTAAGGGTTGGCCATCTACATTCGGAGCATCTACATGGACAGTCTTCCATCCTTAGATATGCCTACGCTGACTCATTCCCACAACGCTGATCTCTGCACACTTTTCCAAAAGCCTCTACTTGGCTTCACAATTAAGTAGCTCCGAGTTGTTTAAAAGACAATATTACTGCCTGATTTCAGATAAGAGCAGGCAGCGTAAGACGCGGTACTTGACATCAAAGAGCAGCTCACCCTGAGGAAATAATCACTCTTGCAGCTCCGATAAATTGCTCAAGCAGCATAGGCCATAGCCAAGATGCAATAATAGCGACAAATGGTTGCCTTAAATTGACAAAAATGAGGTCATCCTGAACGGGTGTTTAAATGATGCATTCAGGAACACCGAACAATATCTGGCTTGAACAAACAGTAGGCGGCAGGTTGCGGGTGTGGGGGTGGATCATTGTTGCAGTTAGTGCCCCGTCTGGGGGTTACAGCGTGGGTGGTAATGTGCTATAAACCCGTTACGTAAGGCCGCCTTGCTCCGTGCTGTGGGAGCTGTGTACACCTACTGCACACACTGGTGCTGTATAGCCGTCTACATCCACTGTCTACTGACCTCAGCCTCAACTCTCGTTAGGTGCAGCACAGCCGTGTAAACCAGCTACCTGCTACATACTACATGCTCCCCTCAGTATGATGGAGCACAACATGACGCAAATTAAGGGAGCGGCCATTTGACTAACGAGGGGGAGAGGGCCAAATATGCCGACTCTTTTCCGTGCGAGTAGCCAGCGCGTTACTTTCAGACAAAAATGTTCACAGCCCACCGACTGTTCTCCGGTTTCCCTCATTGTTATAAAATCAACCGACCACGACACAACTCCTGATGGTTTATATAAAGAGCAGCAGATGACATGAGATATGCCTGTACTGTATGTTGGTGCCGAGGGGAGGGTTGCTTTGGTGGCTGGACTATCAATACGTTGTCATTTCTGACTGAGGACATTATTGTCCATCTATGCGCCTGATTATCTATTAGATACTGTGAGTCACTGTCATTATATTAAATGGTGGTTTCTTTGTATAGACCTGTTGTATCAGCTATGTGAATCACATTGATTGATTGATTTGTTTAACGTCCAAGCGTACATATAGACCCTATGGGACTTCTCAGGTTTGATCGGACAATAGGTCCTTTCATTTCTCATCTTAAAGTTGTGCATAAGTGAGTGGGTGCGTGTGCGCGTGTTTGTGAGTCTGCTTGTAGCAGTGGAACACAGCTCGTGGCAGTGAGATACTGCTCGTGGCATTGGGCCCCGCTTTATTGTGCTGCCTCACACAGGTGCTGTGCCGCAGACTGTGGACACATCATCTGGCCAGTCACATTATCCTGACACCGGCGAACCAGTCGTAGTTCCATACCAATCGGGCCAGCAGATCAGGGCTGGCGAGTATGCAACTACTTTCCATCTGGCTAGAGAATATCTTCTCCAGCCTACTCTACCGAAACATAGGGGGGCCTGTTCCTCCCCTTTTACATCTTTTCGAACATCTTTGTTTCCCGGAGGAAGCTCAGAAGTTCTTTCTTTCCAGTGCCAGTAAAGACGCTGTTCATGGACAACGTACCTTGGAGGTGGTCGTCCCAACGTTTCTTGGTTGCTTGTGAATGACATTAATTTTTGTTTGTATAATTGAGTAGCTATTAAAACGACCTGGTAGCTCTTCCTTGGAAAATCAGAATTCATCATCCTGCTCACCTCGATACCCGGCCTCGATATCAGTGATTGAAACTAAGGACCATGCAAGTTCAAACGGTTAGCGATGAACAGTGACTACTAGAGCATCAACATTCTACCACCACTGCTTTATAGTATAACACAGTACATGTACAAGTGTATCTTTGTGGTATGCCAGGACCACGCTAGGGCCATGTCTAATTGTTGGCACGGGTTGTGTGATGTCCACTGGGGTGACATTTGGAGGTCAGGAATCACAGTGCAGTGCTCACACACCACCACACACCATCTCTACATGTAACACAGCCTTATGCTGCAGAGACAACCCTAGTTACCCCATCACTAGTGGGGCTGTAAACAGCTTATGTATCAGGCTATTCATAAAACATTGCAGACATTAACATGGAGGTTGTTTGAGCTGTCACAGAAACAAATTAGCTTCAACGAGCAGTTAAATTTCTATTTGTTTCCTAGCCAATCAACAAAGAGTGAGTATTGAGCCAAATATTTTATTTCCAAAACTGGCCGCACTGCAAACGTCAATTTGATCTGTCTGCTAACGGGCAGCACCAAACCAGACCCGCCGCTCCTCCACAGCCATTAAGGGAACGTCGAAGACGGTTTGAGCACGCCTCCCCCAGACGGAAATGGACGTCAACCAGTGATGTGCTCCTGCCTGGTCCCACAACACGGTGAGGGTCCTGGGGCCGTGTAGCCATATTGCAGGCACTTTTTCCTGCGGCAGTGCAGGGAGTGGCAAGCCGTTTGAAAGCAGGTCAAGGGGTCGAATTTTTTTACCCCCCCCCCCCAACCAAATCTACTCCTACCCTCCCCCCCCTTGTTAAAAAAATGTGCACTCCCTTACATGATGGCAGAGGTCGGTCGGCACGGGGACCGGGTACGGTCTGCTTCCAAATCCCTGAAAATGTATACTTATAGATAAATATTATTTCACAGCTGGAAATGACATTCTCTGTGGATTGATGAATTCGTTCTCAAAACTGCCCTGATGATGCTCCACTGCCCACGAGTTCTGATGACCCAGGTGTTTGAACAGTGTTCTCCTAGTTCAGGATAAGCAGTGAGTTTACCTACCAGTCCGTACAGGGATACATCCGGACGCCGCGCCCTCCCAGCGCAAACAATGACACACTGCCTTCTACCACATGTATAGGTGCTTCACACCAGAACAAGCCGTGTACATACATGTGGGGCACTTCATGTCAACTTGAGCTGTCTATTTTATCATAAAAAATAATCATCTTTCACAGGGTTCGACAAATCGATTTCTGGTTCTGTTCCCCTTTTTGCTATCGTATCTCTATTCAATTCATTGTTTGTTGTGTATGTGTGTGTTGTGGTCGTGGTGGGGGGGGGGGGGGGGAGGGTTAAGGCTGAAATGCAGAATGAAATATAAATTGATTGAACTGAGCCAACATTGAACTCATATCAATATGGTCATTTGGTGAGTGTGGCCCTACATCATTGTGATGTATCCCCCACATTATTTCACATCATTCATAAGTGCCTCAGAGTGCCCTTCTATGTCCTTTCTCTGATGATAAAACAAAGACAAAGTGGGGATGCATTCCTTATGGCAGACAGGGCCGGTAAAGGTCAGGGACGTGCTCAATCAGCCGGGCATTCAGCACGTAAATTGGGCAGCCTTGTTTAGGCTGAGCTCGTGCTTTGTGCACATGTCCCCCTGGTCTGCACCAACCCACTGCGGCCACTGGGGGGTGGTACAGGGCTGTTAACCCCAGTCAAAGCGGCCCACGCCTCGTCCAGCCCTACACTGGGGGAGGTACAGGGCTGTTAACCCCAGTCAAGGCGGCCCACGCCTCGTCCAGCCCTACACTGGGGGAGGTACAGGGCTGTTAACCCCAGTCAAAGCGGCCCACGCCTCGTCCAGCCCTACACTGGGGGAGGTACAGGGCTGTTAACCCCAGTCAAGGCGACCCACGCCTCGTCCAGCCCTACACTGGGGGAGGTACAGGGCTGTTAACCCCAGTCAAAGCGGCCCACGCCTCGTCCAGCCCTACACTGGGGGAGGTACAGGGCTGTTAACCCCAGTCAAAGCGGCCCACGCCTCGTCCAGCCCTACACTGGGGGGTGTACAGGGGTGTTAACCCCAGTCAAGGCGGCCCACGCCTCGTCCAGCCCTACACTGGGGGGTGTACAGGGCTGTTAACCCCAGTCAAAGCGGCCCACGCCTCGTCCAGCCCTACACTGGGGGAGGTACAGGGCTGTTAACCCCAGTCAAGGCGGCCCACGCCTCGTCCAGCCCTACACTGGGGGAGGTACAGGGCTGTTAACCCCAGTCAAGGCGGCCCACGCCTCGTCCAGCCCTACACTGGGGGGTGTACAGGGCTGTTAACCCCAGTCAAAGCGGCCCACGCCTCGTCCAGCCCTACACTGGGGGAGGTACAGGGCTGTTAACCCCAGTCAAGGCGGCCCACGCCTCGTCCAGCCCTACACTGGGGGAGGTACAGGGCTGTTAACCCCAGTCAAGGCGGCCCACGCCTCGTCCAGCCCTACACTGGGGGAGGTACAGGGCTGTTAACCCCAGGGGGGTGTACATCTAGACGTGTCCAGAACTGAAGTTGCATTTTTTTTGTTTAACTTAATACAGTATATCTATCTAATTGCAAACCTGGTTTTAATGGGTTAATTCTTATGGAAATAGTCAATCATGTTATGTTTGACAGTCTTAACTTTACCCTTCTGTTACAGACTGTGTCATAATGGGGTCTCTTCTATATCATAATGGGTCCCTCAACCACAGGGTTGAATGGGGATAATGAAGCCCCACCCTGAGCACTCGTCTCTTTTCCAGTGGGACTGGGAACAAAGCGGCAGACAGTCAGGTGCTGATGACGCTGATAGCCTACAGGGGCGGCACACGACTCTCCTCCCACCATCTCTTCCCAACCCCTACCCAGCACAATATCTACACATCCCATCTCATGACTATTTTTAGATGTGTATCTGAAGTTCCTACAGAACATCATGAATCATGGACCCACCTGGCGGCACCGTGGAGCGTGTCGAAGCAGAGTTGCGAGCCGCAACGGACCTCGGCTGATACCTAAAATGTACAAAATATTCAAATATAATACCTTGTCAAACAATCCGATCCAAACAGTGCATTTCCTTCTTCTCCTCTTTTAATTGGCCACTCATCATTGTGTAATTAGCGATTTGGAAAAGTCCCTTTAATTGGACTCTAATAATTCCCACTGGTCAGCAGTATTTATGATATCAGAATTGGAATAAAATAAGTTATGTTATTCTGAAGATCGCAATTAAACAAAACCAGCTTGGATACATTAGATTGTTGAATGTTGTTGCCAACATCCGACTATTACTATCTTAATCATGTCCATGTACACATACATGTAGACCATATAGCTTTTATCTTATGACTTGTTTTACCAATTTATGCTAAACATGCGAACCGCTCCAGTGACAAAATGATTAAAGTAGCATGCATTATGCATTACTCAATCACCAAAGCGGCAATACATTGTCACATTACGGATATGTCATATGTATATATCGTCGGGGTGGGGGAGGAGGTCAGTGCTCAGTGGATTTTGACACTCTTTTTTTTTTATCCCTAGCAGTTTGTGTTGACTTACCATTTATTTTTCACCAAGCCCCCCCCCCCCCCCCTCCATTGGCAATAAATGACAATGATGGCCCTTGCCAGACCTGTTAATGTGATATGTGCATTGCGCACTTACAACACGTAATGAGTGCTCTGTATCAAACAGAAATAGTTTGTATCCATCATGTAGTGTCTGCATTCATAGTTGAAGCACCGCGCTTAAACACAACGCTATCCCTAGGGTAATACATTTTGTGACGGCTAACATTTAAGCCCGGCATTTAAGTGACATAAACATATTTGTTATTGCACCTCCCCATTAGCATTCTGCGTACAGAGTAATGTTAGTTATTATTGTGCCTGAGTGTCAGTTAGGGGTGTGTGTGGACTGTACACCAGCAGGCCGGGTGCTGGTGTACAGGTTCTACATTCAGCCACGGGCCAGTGAGTGGGTGTCCTGCTGTGGGGCTAGTGGGTAGCACCTCCATCTTTAGACAATGAAGTCATTTCTGTAATCTCCTACAAATGTGGCGCTATGGTAACATGTACTGATCTGCATCGATCCCACCCAGGACCCTTCAGACCAGTCGGTGGGTGGGGTGCATCCTCAGGACCCTTCCTATGGGGGAGGGGGGTGGGTGGCAGGACAGTCGGTGGGTGGGGTGCATCCTCAGGACCCTAATTTACTTGACTACTAGGGGCGTACAAAATGTTATTATATATTGATGTGAAATTGCACTCTGTAAAGATGAGGTCATAATTTTGTGCGCTGTTGAATAACCTTCCGAGACCGGTTACGATGGTAGATCATATTCCAGTGATTGTACTCTTGTCTTGGTAACCAATAAACTACATTTGAACTTGAACTTGAACTTGATGGGGGAGGGGGGTGGGTGGCAGGACAGTCTGTGGGTGGGGTGCATCCTCAGGACCCTTCCTATGGTGGAGGTCGGTGGGTGGCAGGACAGTCGGTGAGTGGGGTGCATCCTCAGGACCCTTCCCGTGGGGGAGGTGGGTGGGTGGCAGGTACAACTGACCACAGCTGGAGTGGATCACGTGACCAGTGCACCAGACACCTAGACGGTACCTACAGCTCATCCCATGCAAGCACTGCACTGTACCAGGATCCAGGATCTGGGGGGGGGGGGGGGGGGGGGGCGCAGTCCTGAGTATTTCAAAGTTGATGATTTCAATGTGAAATATGTAGTAAGTAAGAGGAACAGGAACTTCCTGTAGCTGTGGTTCGTGTTGAACTGTTTCCGTTTTCGACTCCTGGTGCTTTTGGTCATGGTGCTGCAGGAGTGCGCACACAGCCTCTACCTTCTGCCTTTTGGAAGGTCACCATTGGCTGACAACCATACAGACCTAAACAAATGCTACATTTTATGTATTCATGTATCAAACTAGAAGATGCTCCTTTATGAAACAACACACCTCGGGTTTAAAAGGACTGTATTTGACCCCCCCCCCCCCTCCCCACTCCACCGTGTACACTATCCTCCCTGTCCTACATCAAGTAAGTCAAATATTTACAGGAGAACTATTTAACATAAACTAGGCGGAGTCAGGACACCATTAAACTGTAACGGGCCTGGTGTGTGGATGCATGTTCTGTGTTGAGAACGTCTGTACAGTTCCGTGCTTGGAACTATTAGCATCTCCGAACCGTGTATACATAGATATGTTTTATCAAATATCTTTTTCTATGCAATACTCATTTGTTGCATGGTCATAGGGTATAAAGAAGCTTATCATGGTACTGGACCAAATGAATTACGGACTAACAATTACATGTATTCAAACAAAGACATGCTGGGACTGCTCCAGCAGGACTGCCATATATTGTAGATTATACGACTCTCCGTAACATGATATTCCAGAAAGTAGGAATGAGGGTGACAAAATGATTTTTAGGGATATTTCAAATTGCATTTGCACAAGATGGAGGGCCAGGTCAGTGAAGAAGATTGAACGTGCGATGTACATCACAATATGAGGCAGGAAAGTTATCAAATTGATTGAAATGTATTTGGTAGCTGATCAACACACACAGTGACTGCATTTTGTTAAAGTTACTTCAGTTCCAATCATGTATTCATGGATCCTGAGTTCATAAATGTGTTCATTAGTGGAAACTAATATGTAATGATGTGTCACACAACTTCACCCTACGTTGCTGGGCAACAGGTGCCCTCTGGTTTCCATGCGGATTGCAGGAGCTGAAAATCGTATTGATCGGAGTGTATACAGTAGCAATATCTTTGTTTCCGTTTTCACATATCGCAACACCGCCGAGATGCCCCCCCCCCCCCCCCCCCCGCCCCGCCGAGTGTTGAGTAGGGACCTGGGTGGGGCACACACCAGCTGGTGACTGGTTGGTAAGGCAAGGTAACATGGCCGTCTAGCACACTAAACACAGTCCTCCTGGGCCAACCTGCCTCTCCCTCTACCTAGGGCTGACCCTGGAGGCCGCCACGTTCAGCCGTCCCCACCACACTCCTCTGACAGGACTTCACTTTAACATTATAGAGTCTATTCCATAAAGAGAAAACAGACACATCTCGAGTATGCACCCATACTTCCTCACAGCATGCTTTGCCACTCACACATTCCAGGCAAGACTAGTGCCAAACTAATACAAAAGTGCATACAGCAGAGATGCTAGACGTGCAGTGTCAACGCCCCCAACATGTAGCCCCTACCTCTAAAACGGCCTGCACTGATATGTACATGTTATATCATTCATAGCCCTGACATATCTCATATCTATTGATCAATTGTACAAAAGATATTCATGCACGTCTTTGTTCTTACAGAATAAGTATCAGCCGAGCACATAATCAAACAGGTTATCTTGGTTGCCTTACCGTTATCTCAGGATGAGTGACTTCCTTGACGGTCAAGTATTTCCACTACAACATGTATATTACACTTACACAGCTAGTGTTTATCATATTAACTAACACTGACGACTTAACACGGAAACTAACCATGTCATTCTTATGTCGACATGTTATGAACTACTCAATGAATCATAGGTTAATTTTGTACCTGAAGGTCACAAAGGAAAGTCCACAATACACTGGGTTCAGGTCGAAATGTAGTGGTGGTAATAAATCACCTCTGGTAACGGCTGGTCTTGGCAACAAGAGTAGCACAAAATGTAAATGAGACTACCTGTACCAGCGAAAAACGAGGTGTGTGGTTGTTCTAGTCAGAATTATCCGTTTTGTGTTTCCTATTTTGCAGTTACCTGAGTCATCCTACATAACGAGAGCTGACTCGGGAACCTGAGTACTCCAAACGTGAGACTCTGTGAGCTATGAACTTCCTGCACCTTAGGCTCAGCAAAATACAGTAGTTGTTTTCGGTAACCCTACCCTACCTAGCTAAACAGGGCCGACTATTTTTCTTTGACAATTTCCCATAAAATAACGATTTTCACGATTTCTGTTTGAGAAATTTAACAATTTTGGTAAGTTCACCTTTTAACAATCTACTGGTAAGTTCACAAATTTCCCCAAAAATTGTAGTTTCACCGTATTATCATAATTTCAGAAAAATCACTTTCATCTCCCAATTTATCATTTTTTTTCGAATCAACAGCACCGTAGTATAGGCAGCTAGATTCCGGTCTTTGTGAAATAAATGAATTAAAATACAACATCCGCACTACTTTGAATGGACCTACCCTGCATATTTTTTTCAGCATGTTACCTGAAACACTATATTCGGGTCGGCCTTACTGGCTGTAATGTATTAGTGCGGTACATGTCTTCCTGCTGTAGTGGGAGACAACACGACTTTGGGGTTGTGAGTGAGGTGCCCGTCATGTACCGTGACAGGGGGTGACCTCATGCTAAAGGTGCCGTGCACATCACGCGCCGTATTATCACACATTCCATTACACAAACACCACTCACCAGTAACACACTATAAACTCCACTCAAATTTCGTCCTATGTCAAATCTGTTCTTAATTGCTGATAGTCGATCAAATGTAATATCAGAAATGTTGACATGACTATTAATTAAATAACACATTTCACATTAATCTAATACGGTTTGGCAATATAGCTTTAATATCTTTAATAACAACTATGCACAGAGACGGCTATCTTCGTGGCGCACCTTTGGTTGGTTATCTTGTATTGGACACTGGGTGAGGTATGTGAGACTATTGGACTATTGAATGGTTCAGTTATACCTTCATGATGAAAATAGTAACACGATGGGTCTATAGGCTCAAATACACTCACATCTGAGAGACTGTCACTGACAATATTTTGTATTTGACAGTATTTGACAGATACTACCTTGAGCTAACTAAGGCCTAAAAAAAAAAAAAGTTGTGTTCCGGTAACATGGCCCAAAATAAACAGGGTCGGTAGGTCGGATTTTTTATATTTTTTTTACAATTTATTTTTTGTCAAAAATATCAATTTTAGTGCTAGTCTTGTGTTGTCTCTTCGTCGAAGTCTATCCCTTTTCTGCACCTAACGATACAACGTCACATGACATGGAAGTGTCTAGACCAGAGATGTACTCCCTATTACACACACACAAAAAAAGTTTTGGTTAATTCTTTGTATGAAATTAACGTAAATCGGTAGAGAAATTCTAGCGAGAACTAGTAAGTTCTCCCAAAATAATCCCAAAAGAAGTGGCATCTAGAGCTAACCATTTTCCGTGACAGACCACTAGCTGCACTAGGTAGCAGTCAATATTACCTGAAGACTTCTGCCAATGGAAATCCTCTACACTGACACCTCCCAGAGCCGTGCGTGCCAGCCTAAGCCTGTGGGCGTGGTCTTGTATAGTAAAGCTCAATCTCCCAACTAAGTCCTCTACCCAATATAGATATATGATGCTGTATTTTCCCCTCCACAAGTCATGCCAATGAACTAATGGTCATGAATATCAATATGATCTTTTCTCTGACATGAGGTAAGAAAGCAGTCTGCTATGTTCGGGTGGAAAGAAGTTATTGGTTTAGTTAAGTTTGTTAATGTCTAAATTTAAATGGCTTTTTTAAAACAAACTCCACTGGCTACATACATGTACCGTATTCAACGTAATAAGCTCCCTGGGCGCTTGTAATATTATTTTATGACGTTTTAGTACTTAAGAGTTTAATTGTCTCCAATTGTTTCATGAAGTGCAAATATAATATTGTAAAAGAAATCATGTGCATGGTATGATCATAGAACTTCACTATGACACTGGTTGATTCGTGGTAGAACACATGTAATCTGTGAACTTGTTAACCAGGACAAAATAAAACTGTATTTAAAAAAAAAAAATCTTGAAATTTTAGCCTTTGTTGTAATCTGAAAATGTCCCAAACGTGGGGGGGGGGGCGCTTATTAGGGGGAGGGTGCTCATTACATCGAGTACGGTATATGCACTGGCCTATATCAACTTAAACAAGACCATCCCTACCCAGTTTAAAAGTTGATTGACAGTCTAATTGATAACCGGGCATTAGTTATTGGTCTAGTCGTCACTATGTCGACTACATACAACAGTTCTTATCAAGACAGATAGGGCCTATTACATTGACCCTAGTTATCTCTAGCCGTAAGGCATGTATACATTGTACTTCACAGTACCTGAATTACCCTCTTTGGGTTGGTTTATGATGCTTTTCAACTGAGCACCCATGCATGTCAGTGCATGCAAAGCGGTACAACGACAGCAGTGAGAAACGACATGATGATGCATCGTGAAGAGGAGACGGCTTCACTCTGTTCACGGTATACGATGTACCGCACAGACAAATCAACATGCATGCTGACATTCACACCCACATCAAGTCGCCAAGTGCGACATTAACAAGCCCACAGAGCGCGCAATTAAAGTCGCCAATTATCAACTCAGCGGTGTACATGGCCATAATGATGACTGGGGGCAGTGTGATCAGTGTCTGTACCTTGGGGCCTGAGCTGACCTCACAGGGGATCAGTCACCAGACCAACTTTCAACTTAAGTGAGCCGAGTATAATCAGCCTCAAATAGGGATGTCATTGGTATCATAGGTATCGATACATCGCTAATTTTCATATATTGGATAACTGAATCGCCAATAGACGGGTATCGATGCACCACCCTCTTTGATTCTTTTTGTGCTTTATGTCAGTTTTTATGGCATATAAATCGGACCAATATTAAGGTATTTAGGAAGTAAAAAGTGAAAGACAAAATGTTATTCTAAATATTACAAATTTTCTGTTGTTTCATTGACTGTGCTGTAATTTGTTACAGTGTCTCTAACCTAAAACTTAGAAAATGTAGCCTAATATACCTATTTTTTTAAATATAATGAATAACTGATATATCACCTAAATCGACACCAAAATAATGAATAACTCATAACTCATAAAATTCGATACCAATGACATCCCTAGCCTCAAACAAGGCTCATGCCATATATATGCCAAAGCGGAACTGCAACAATATCATCTGGATGGTAAAAACGGGTGGGGGGGACGGGGGGTAGACGGGAATGGGTAGACAAACGAGACAAGAAAGAGGACTGAGTAGTGAAGCATGCATATTCCCAGTAGGTGTTTAGGCGAGGTCCGATAACCCGAAACACACCTTTTGTTGAAGGCATAACCAACACCTCTATGAAACGCTTTGAATTACTCCCTCCTCCCTTCCTTCAAACTGCAGGAACTGAAGACTACATTTATTTGAGTTTTCTATTTAGATGGCCACACGAAATGTTAGTACATTTACTATTTTGAAGGATTGGAATTTCAAACACAAGCGTTTTTGGTAAAACAATTTGCAGCGGTGTCTTTGAAACCATCTTGGGTGGGGTGGGGAAAATAACACTTTCTATACATGACGGGGGATCTAGAACTGTAGCCTCTCTTGCTAAACCTCCTCCACTCTCCCCACGATATTTTAAACAATGACCACACAGTATAACAATGGTCCATGTAGCTACGTTCATGTTTGCATCTTGAAGAAGAGTGCAAGGTGTGTTCCTAATAAATAGATACACTAAGTTTTGAAATACTGTAAATGTTGATGTACCCCAAATGTCGACCATGCTGTGCTCTATGATTTTGGCATTTGCGTGTCTGTGTGACTGGAAGCACAGATCTGACTAACGTGGTAATCTCTGCCAGACTCACTGGGTGGATGGAGCGGTCTGTCGTGTGTGGCGGGGGGTTCTGTACTCTTTGGCATTGCATGATATACGACTTCAATATATAGATAGATAGTAATTGTAACTGTGTATGCAAACCGAAGGAGGCCTCGTCTAAGGCTATTAATGCCAATGCATTTATCAGTTGGGGAGTGATCATTTTTTATTAACAGGGCGCGCGCTCCGCGCGGAAAACCACCCCCCCCCCCTCGTTGTTAAAAAATGATCACTCCCTTACCTAAGCTAAAGCCGTGGCATGGATAGGCGTAATATTTGTAATCATGTTGCCAGTGTTCAAAATCATTAGCCCCCCCCCCCCCTTTATTGTAAAATTGCATGTTTTGTCTCGGGGATCTGCCCCATAGCACCAGTGTTGCCGAAAACTTTGTATCCACACAGGCCAATGTCATGTGGCCTGTGTTGCGACATCTTACACAGGCCATTTACCCTCTACACAGGCTACATCACTACATATTGATGTCATATGCATCAGTATGTGACGATAAAGATGTAAACGCTTTTCAATAATTATCAAAATGTGTAAATTGATTGAATAATGTTTACATTACCATAGCTCTGCTTCTAATAAGAGTATCTGAAAAATTCTTTCACTGTTGGAAAGCTTAGGTCATGGCCGGCCATTGTGGCCGGTGCATGATGGCATTACTTCAGCCATTATGATTCTACATCGGCAAAAACCGATGTGCCGATGTCATTTCGGCAACACTGTAGCACCTGCGGTGCGACTGGGCTCGCCCCTCGACCTCCGGACTTTTTTTTAAAGGTGCGTTTCAGATTATCTCACCATACCTAGCAAAATAGGGCCGACCCTAGAATTTTTTTTCCTATTGAAAAAATATTTATATTTTAGGTACGGTAATTGTGGGGCTATTTCAGAGTCAATTTGATAATCCACGAGTCAATACCATTGTGGGGGAGTCAGCACTGACGCTTGTCCGTCAATTTTTGGGTACTTTTCAGGCGAAAGTAAAAAGAATAATTAAATTATTTTTTAAAATCTGACCTACCTAGCCTAGATTTTCAGTCCATGCAACCTGAAACACACCTCTTTTTTTTGGGCTTTGCATCTGAATTCGATCTATCTTTGTGTCAGCTCATCGTTGGACACAATAAATTGACATGGAGTTTTGTCTAACTTGTAAATTGTGTTGCCTAGGAGGAGTCTATCAAAACTGACAAAAGGCACATCTGACTTATCATGACCCTTTATGCTAGACATCCAGTGTTTACTCTGTTTAAGGTATGGGACCTACACTCTACCACCTACGCCTCCACTAGGCCTAGCCCTGTGACCCAGGTCCTGGCACCTTGCCAATCTCACTTGTGGGATGTGTATTCTGGATGTGCGTACTTTGGGTCGCCGTCTTTGCTACTTTAGCTTGACTCTTCTGTGGACATGACCACAGTAAGTGCCAAATACGTAGTATCCTCCTAGATAAAACCTACATAACGACATCTCTACTGTATCAGGATATTATCCTATGGACTGTCAAGAGGAAACGCCCAATAGATGTGGCCTTACTGATTCATACAAGCTGCCCCAGTCAGCCAAAGACGGTCAACACACGCCCAACATGGGAGACAACTCAAACTCGTTTTGAGGCTGTCACTGCAAGCCGGTGCGTTTCCGCCACATTCAAAGCCAGTTTTAGCGGACACATTCTCCAAATCCAGTCTTGATTTGATATTATATGGAATAAAATGAGTCTTGCCTATACCCCTTCTGTGTCTGTTAGACAATGTGTAGGCGAAATGAGCGCGATAAGGGAAATATATGACACGACAATGATGACATTTGCTCAGCCTGCCTGGCCGTGAGGGATGTCGTGTGCAGCTGTCACCCGCCGAGACGAACGCAAGTTCCTGCTGTCCGTGGTCATATCTTCTATCACAAACAACAACCTCTGATTTCAACTTGGAGAGGGAACATTCATAGTGTAAAATCGTGGATAAAGTGCAGAAAATAATCCTATAAAATCGAGATATCTCACCTGATATGCAGTCACTTCCAGCCAAAACTTTGAACTCCTGACGTCATGGAGTAGTAATGCGCAACAACGGAAGTGTCTGCCACAATGAATTGTGGGCCATTATCGATCTCCGGGCGGATACGTAGTTAAGGACGCCTCTTTAACGTGTTTACGTACGTTGGAGTCTCTGCTTGGAGCGGAATGCTGAGCGGCCATCGGGCAAAATACTTTTGACACACCGGGCACTTTGCTCCGGAAAAACTTTGTTTATTCTGAGAGAAAAGTCATACAAAATGAATCAGACGACCGAGAAAGTACGCACAGACGTCATTGTAATCGGTGCTGGAATTTCTGGGATTGCCACTGCAAAGTGTTTACGGGATGCAGGGTTTGAAGTCATCGTTTTGGAGAGGACGGGCGATGTTGGAGGACTTTGGACATTCAGAGAGAATGGATATGGTGTGATGAGATTTACCCACATGTGAGTTGGGATTCAAGCAAATGATAAATCTGATAAAAGTGGTCTACTCTATTGGATTAGTCACCTTATTCAAGTCATTGGTTAGCCAAGATCCTATAGCCCCCCCCCCCCCTGCTCAGAGTCAGTTGACTCTCACACTCACACTCACAGACAGAGACGGGCCGAGAAGGGGCAGAGCCAGAGGGGGAGGGAGACTTTGCCTTTGCGCCGTGTCAGGCAGGTGAGAGATGGAAACACAGGCATCGAGTATATATGTATTTCAACATATCACTCGACCGCACCTGATTGGTTCCGCCGCTGCCCTCTTGGTGTCGCCCCCGGCCACGCATGTTGCGCCATACTAGTGGACGATGACGACACCCTGGGAGTAGCTCGCGCCCCCTCTGACCACCCGCCAAGCAGCTCACGACACGTGTGCTTAGGTTAGGGGTGGAACGTAAGGTCCGTGTGGCACCACCTGAGTGGTGGAGAGTGACGTTGACCCCCGGGGGGTATAGATACCCTCCGCGGATCATTGTCGTCACTCCTATATGACTAGATTCCTTACAATACATACTCTGAGAGGCAAACGCCCACTTGTACCGCCCCAGAGTGCACCCCAGGAGTCTCAAACTCCCAGCAAATTTCTCAGTGCATCACTTTTTACGCTCAGAATCGTCCACCATTTAGAACTTCATTGGTTTTGGATTTGAACCCCACCCCCCTTCTCAAAGTTTCTTCCCACACCTCTATTTTGTGGAAGTGCAGGTCATGCAAGGTTTTTTTTAAACTATATTACAGAATTAAAATGGTCAAAGTAACACCTCAGGTGTTGGTTATAAGATGGGATTTCTTCAAACTCTAGATCTAGGTGCGGGTTGTATAAAAAATTTCCGGTGGCCGGAGTTGATTGAAAGCTTACTTTATAAGGAAGCCAGGTGATCTTTTGACACAAAACAGATGGTCTTCTAGTACAATGACTGCAAGTAGAGACAGTACCCCATGTGTGTCACTTTGAATTTGACTTAATGAACAAGGATAGAGAACATCTAACGCTACTAGCTGGCAACCCACTATATAGACTTTTATAGTTATGTTGGTCATCCCACCATCATTTGGGCAATCAAAATGGCTGACACCCCAGCAATTGCATTAAAGCTGTAAGTGCCAGTCTTCAAAAAAGCGCCAGCCTCATGTAAGCACTGGGGGTACGGGAGCCTCCAATTTATAAGCGCCGGGGCCCTTACACTCAGCAGTATGCAGTGATGCCAACATTAACTCATCCCCATATTTAGGAAACAGAAGGAGCACGGGATTGGGTATATAGAATTTATTATTTGTTGAATAAATTTTATGAGACATTTTACTATGTGAATTGAGTGAATTATGATATTTACATTGTAGTATATGAATTATGATAATAAGACAAATGGTAAAGACATTTGTTATAAAATTAGACATTGAATACAGAGTGTATGAACATATACTGGGATAAAAGACCATTGTAGGTACAATTATAAAATGATACCATTATAAAGCAGTAAGACCATGATAGGTTCAAACCTAATGTATAAAAGACCATTAAAGGCTAAGCAGGGGTGGGCATATCTGAAAACCCTGGAGCCAATGCAGGACTGGTTGTAGCCAAGACAAGTATTGGAAGGATGTGCTCTTGTGGCCATTTTTCACAACTCACAGCAAGGAATATGCCCCTAACCCCTCTCCTACCCCCCCTCCCCCAAGAACATTTCGTAAGTCTAGATTTAAAATGGTGCGTTCTGGTGAATTTTGGCACAAAATATAATTTTGGTTTGGAATTTTTTTGACAATCTTTACCCAAATGGTGCACTCTGATGCATTTTGGCAGATATTACTATGGCTCAGAACTGTATTCATCCTCTATTATTGGGGGTGGTAATTAGGAGGGACAGACCAGTGAAAAAAAAATTGATAGGCGATACAGGATATGGACCTGGGAAAAAAGATAGGATTGGAAAGAGCTGAGCTAAACATGGTCTTTGGGGTCAGGGATGGGTGTCAGAAAGACAGCTTTGGTATCAGAAAGGGTCAGGTTTGTACAGGTTTGGGTACTGGTATTATGAAGAGCCACCAAGTTTGGGTATAAGGAAGGGCCAATTTTGGCACCCATGTTTTGGCACTATATCACAATTAACATGTTATTTCAGATTAAAAAAGTGGAAAATTTTAAAAATAATAAAGTCAAATAATGTATTTTAGTGCAATTTAAAAATGTATCATAACTTTGGTTCTAGTTGGACAATTTACAAAATTCTTTCAGTTTTAGAAAGCTTGTGGTCAGGAGGGCATTGTCGCCAATTTCAAGGCCAGTGTCGCCACTTTTTGGCGACATGGCGACAGCTGCCCACCCCTGCTAAGACTTCTTAAACCAAATCGTAAAATCCTCTGGCAGGGTTGTTGAGTTTATATAACACCTCAGCTAAATTTAGAATCGCCCGAGCACAATCCCTGAGAGCCAGGCATGTCCCAGCCCTGTAGGATCGTATTCCCTAGCAAAGTACCCCAAAAATAATGGCTCAGGCAACCAAGAAATAGGATGCTGGTTGTTCCCTTCCAGCAATTCACTGCTCTACATAAGTTGCACTGGTGTGACCAGCAGTTAGACTATGCCAGTGGTAGTATACAATACTATTGATACCCACCAGTGTACTAACTGTCTAGACTACCACTTGTGTGTCCACAGAAATCGGTATACTACCCCTTGAATATACCACATCCCATGGATTCGGTTAAAAATAAACACTTAAATACACAAGGATTCCTTTCTGCATTGTGTATCCCTATAAGCCTAGTTCAATGATTAATTTAAGGAGGTCATGATAGCTTTATCCTGGTTTTATAGAATGTTTCATACCAAGCCAAGCCTGATTCATGGTCCCCCTACCAATTTCACCTGACTAGGCTGGGTCCACTGGTTCAAGGTAATTATAACAACAGGGGTGGCTAGTGATCCGTGCAGACCACTACTACTACATGAACTACATGATCCACTCTCCTCCACTCTCAGAGATCGGCCCCTTTAAAGGTACAGTAATAATACAATAATATGTAGGAGAGGGTGGGTGGGAACCAAACTGGTCAGCGCTTGGTCTGTGGAGAGAATGCGGATACAGGTACTGGAGGGTTAACAGGTAGACTTGTGGTTCTCAGGTTTCCCGTTGGGGGGCGTCAATGACCACCCATAGCCTCAAACCAGGCCATGCGCATATAATGACATCTGCTTTTGCTGATGTGAAATCATAATGGCCGATGTGAGGCCATCAGACATCAGCCACAATGGCCGGCTATGGCGTCAGCTTTCTAACAGTGAAATAATTTTTCAGATATTCATATTAGGCCTAAAAAAAAAAGTTGTGTTCCTGTATCCCGACCGACCCTACGTTTTAGGAGCCGACCCTAGTTTTTTTGGGCCATTTTTTTAATTTTTGAGAAAATTTAGGAAATTTTTGCCGATTTTACAAATAAAATTGCCTCTTTTTACAACAACAAAAAAATTGTAAAAAAAAAAAGAAGCGACCTACCGACCCTATTTTTTTCGGCCTATTCAGAGGGGGGGGGGGGTCTTTTTTTTCATGTATTCGTTTTGCCAAACGCTCACCCCCACCCGTGCCATAGATAATTAAGCCACACTTAATTGTTATCTTTTTTGAATGAAATGTTTAACCGGTAATCATAATGCCCAACAAAGCCACCAAATGTCCTTCAGAGGAAATCGTTTTCGCCATTTCACAGCCCTTACCCTGAACTACACACAGTTATAGATAAATGTATACTGTCGCACTATATACGTGCACCTGTGCACATCCAATTGTAAGCATAGACAGTGGTAGGAGTCTTCCATGTACAGAAGTATACCTGTGTATGTTATCAGTGGGAGTGATAACGGGTTGCTATGCACAGCTCTCAGATAATACCTATCTGAGCTGATGCCCTCTGCACCCCTGTGTAGATTAGCCATACCTCAGACATTGATCTTTGTAGGCGGGTCTAATCTCTAGCTATTAGTGGGGTATGTAATTAGATCACACAATTCATATTCAGTTCAGTGTTGCCGAAAACTTTTTAAGCACACAGGCCAATGGCCTGGCCTGTGTAGCAAGATCTTACACAGGCCATTAGCCTTCTACACAGGTCAAATAGAAGTTGCGTGTATACATTGATATCATGTAGGGGATTTAATATGTACTTTTTATCGATAAATAAGGTGATCTCTTAATGAGAACTGTCTAAAATGTATTGAGTCAGAGAAATGTGTAAATTCATTAAATAATGGTTACATGGCTATAACTTTGCTTCTACAAGGTCTATCTGAAAAATTCTTTCACTGCTGGGAAGCTAAGATCATGGCCGGCCATTGTGGCCGATGTCTGAAATCTCATTTCGGCAACACTGCCAGTTAGAAATAAAAATTCTCAATTTTCCAAAGAATGAGGCGAGCGAAATCCATTAACAATTTGAAAAAAAAATCCATTTCCGAAAAGAAGGTGCGCGAAATTCATTGACCAATATTTTTGGGGTCTGGCCTTAACTAGGGTAACATGCAGCCAAAAAACCACCGTGTTGCTTCTATCCATGAAGAGACATTGTTCTAACCCCGAATGCTTTTTTCAGCAATGTGTCCAAACACAACTACTGTTTCTCTGACTTCCCGTTCCCGGATGACGCGCCAGACTTCCCGCACAACCAGCAAATGGCCGAGTACGTCCACAGCTACGTCAAGCACTTCAACGTCGATAAACTCATCCAATTTGGCAAACACGTTAAGGACCTCAGGAAAACAGGTAAGATTTAGACAATGAATTTTCTTTTAAGGAAATAGAGGAAAAGAGCCTTGTGGTCACTTATACCCTAAAGTCTCGCGTATAGGCCGAACCCTTTGTAGAAGCTGCACCCCCAACACGGGAGAAAATCCTATACTAGTTGCACAGGGGGTCTGATTATGGTGACTTTTATACTGTAATATACTTCTAAAAATACTTGTATTAGATATACCGGTAGTCGAAATGAAAATTGCTATTCAGTCTTCTATTCCAATGTGCACATAATTTTAAAGATGGTTCTAACTTCACTTCTAGTTTGAGTATTTGAAAAAAGATTAAAAAAACATAAGTTGTGGCCTGGTGTTACAGATGACGGTTGGCAGGTGGAGACGGTAGACGCCACTGAGGACGACAAGGGAACCGTCACCCTCACAGACAAGTCATCAATCTACACCGCAAAGTTTGTAGCCATTGCCACCGGACACCACGCCATACCTGTGTGGCCAGACTTCCCAGGCCAGGACACGTTTAAAGGTGATACTTGATAGGCTCACTTTAAGGTTAAAATCAAAAAAGAAATTATTAGAAATCCAAGCCTCAACATGAATTAGCAAAAGTGCTCGTACTCGTCTAAGTGCTGCACAGCGTGGCCTGCAATGACTCCCCTACTTTAATGTTGTAGGTGAACTGCTACACAGCGTGGCCTGCAATGACTCCCCTACTTTAATGTTGTAGGTGAACTGCTACACAGCGTGGCCTGCAATGACTCCCCTACTTTAATGTTGTAGGTGAACTGCTGCACAGCGTGGCCTGCAATGACTCCCCTACTTTAACGGTGTAGGTGAACTGCTACACAGCGTGGCCTACAATGACTCCCCTATTTTAACGTTGTAGGTGAACTGCTGCACAGCGTGGCCTGCAATGACTCCCTTACTTTAACGGTGTAGGTGAACTGCTGCACAGCGTGGCCTACAATGACTCCCCTACTTTAACGTTGTATGTGAACTGCTGCACAGCGTGGCCTACAATGACTCCTCTATTTTAACGGTGTAGGTGAACTGCTGCACAGCGTGGCCTACAATGACTCCCCTACTTTAACATTGTATGTGAACTGCTGCACAGCGTGGCCTGCAATGACTCCCCTTCTTTAACGTTGTAGGTGAACTGCTGCACAGCGTGGCCTACAATGACTCCCGTACTAACCAGCTGGAAGGGAAGCGTGTCGTCGTTGTGGGTATCGGTAACAGCGCTGTGGATGTGGCATGCCATCAGGCTTCTGCAGGCAGGTCTGTCCTTCACCCTACTGTACAATGCTACATGAATGCTGTCTGACATTACTATTGCTGTTCTTCTGTCCTTAATATTTATTGGAGGAAGGGGTGGTCAACCCCTGTCGTTATCAATATCTAGTCTTTGAGTAAACATGAGATAAAACAAAATGGTTGTTCCCTATATTTTATGGCAGAAGGAGGACACTATAGTTGTTCTGAGACATGTTGTTTGTTGCACACAGGAGCCCCGAGGTGCTTGTGAGTTCACGGTCAGGTGCCTGGATCATCCCCAACTACGTGTTTGGTCGGCCAGTCGACCACTACGCCTGCCGCTTCTTCCTCAACCTACCCTGGCAGGTTGGCACCTTCGTCCTGGAAACCGTCAACAAGATGATCTACGGACACCCTAATAAGTGGGTACTCTAAAAGTATTTGTACTACCCGCACCACTGATATAACCCGCACCTAAACGTTGAGAAAATGACATAACCCGCACCTGGGGTCAGATTATGGATACTATAGTACTTTAAACCTTGTATAAACCGCACCTCCAAGCTAGCTATCATATTGTATAACAAGCACTACACGTCCACCCCGCGGGTTGTACGTGTAGCGCTGCCTTGACCTACCTGAACCTACTGACTCTGTGAGATTTAAGTCTGTCAGCATCGTGATAACCAGATTTAGATTTTAGATTTTTATTTTGTGGTTCTAAATTTATCTACAATTAAAAGTGATAAAGCTGATTTGATTTGTTTTATTTTTGTCAATAGTTGGGGCTTATATCCCAAGATGAAAGCCTTACAAACACAGCCCACCGTCAGCCCGACGCTCATACACCATCTACAGCGTAAAGACATCAGAATTGTGCCTAATATAAAGGTTGGTGCTTATGATATCACGCCATCGTCCTTAATGGTTTACGTCTAGTTTGTATCTTCTCATCCATCCACCCTGTCGTCCTATTTTATCAATTAGCCGAAGACATCCCTAACATCTCTCCTCACACCCAAGTTACTGGTATTCATTAAAAGTTACCAAGCAGGGTACCACTCACAGCCCTGTGATGTATATGGACTGTGCTCTGTACCTCTAGGAGCTGGACGGTCACAAGGTTGTCTTCACGGACGGGTCGAGCACAGAGACAGACGCACTCATCTGTTGTACCGGCTACAAAATAGACCTGCCTTTCCCGTCAGACGAGTTGAGAAAACAAATCATTGACGAGAAGACAAATGCCATCAAGGTAGGACATTGGAGTGTTGATGTTGACAATTCGTTAAAATCTACCAAAGGGATACTTCAATGCAGGATATATGTGCCTCTACATGGGTAAAAATCGACACGGGCGACACGGCCCTTTTAAAAATCGACGGACATAAACAAATTGAACAGGAGGTATAGCTATGTATGGGGATAAAAATCGACACAGCGACATGGTCCTTTTGCTTAAATTCGACATGGCGACATGGTCAAAATTGTGGGTACCCATGTAGAGGCACATATATATTGCAGTACCTAGACAAGTGGGCACTAGAACATGCAATGTAATTAGTGTGTGTCCGCTCCATGAGGTTAGAGCGTGGATTGTAGCTGTATATCATGATGCTCTCTGACTGGGGCTACTCTATGTTACAGCTCTACAAGAACGTGTTCAGTCCATACGTGGGCCCCACACTGGCCTTCATTGGCTTTGTGCAGCCTGCGTCAGGAGGCGTACTGAGTATGTCAGAGATGCAGGCGCGCTGGTTCACAGAGGTCTGTCGCGGCAAGGTCAACGTACCCTCCATGGGGCAGATGTTGTGGGCTATACGCAAGGACGAGGTAGTGTAATATTGATTGACGTAAACATAACATATGTTTTAAATATTAATCCCTCAACCATTCGGTACTTTTTTTCTGTCGATTTGTATAAATTATACATTTAAAAGAACTTTATCTTTTTTTTTTCATAGATCATTTGTAAACCAACTATTGAATTACTGATTGATTTGAACTGTGTGCGAATCAATAGACAAACACAGTTGTACCAGGGTATTTGTAGGAAAGTGATTGACGATCGATATTGTGATGGGCTCAAAAACATTCATGCTGCAATCATTTTCAAATGGACTTCTTATGTATTTGCAGGAGGTTAACGAGGCACGCTACTTCAAGTCTTCCCGCCACACGATACAGCGCGACCCCATCCTCTACAACGACGAGATAGCTGAGTTTATCGGTGTCAAGCCCTGCCTTACCAAGCACCCGCAGCTAGCGTGGCAGTAAGTAGGGGCTGCACTGGTGGTGCAGCCATCTAGTAATGTCCCATCTATAACCCGCATATCACATATAACCCGCACCAGGGGTCTGGTTTTAGTCTCTTCTTTTAGTACTGCAGTATAATGCCAAAAGCCCTCGTATAACCCGCTATATTGTGTATAAGTTTATGAATACATACTACTGGAACCAGACTGACCCGACTGAAGGTATTATAACATTGTGTGGCTCAGGGATCGCTGTGGAGTAGGCAGAACCCCCCAAAGGTCACTCTAAATATATACAAATGTGTTTGTGTACTTGCTAAATCATTGTCTTAATCATTGTAAGTGCTGCATGATGCTACCGGTAAGAATTATAAGTCGAATAATACTTGGTCCTTATAGTCGATATAGAAGCTATTTAACCCCCTTTACGTATCGTTTCCCACACTACATTCGATGACTTACATGACTCTGTGTTCCTCCCCGCAGGTTGCTGCTGGGTAGTTGTGGGTCGGCACAGTGGCGGCTGCAGGGCCCCGGGCGGTGGTCAGGCGCCGAGCGCACCGTCCGTAAAGTTCCCACCCCCGAGTTCCTGCACTACTCAGGTATCCTCCTCCTACTGCTGGCTGTCTACTGCTTCTACTTGTTTGTCACCTTCTTCTTGGACTTTGTACTTGGTTAGTCCAGGAGGACCAGCGTAGTGCCATGCAACTAGAACTGAGTTATTGCTATGTCCCTGCAGTATAGTGTAATCATCTATGCAGAGTTTGAAAGTTGGATAATATGTAAATGACCAGACTATATACATGTACCACTAGGCCTCAAGAAAGCAGCACTTGACAGGTTCTTGATGTTTTGTATATTTGTTTATCTATGTGATTTTAGCTGTGCTACAAACTAATGATATTACCATTACCTGGTAGGTGATTTATATAGCACTGTGACGTAGAATGTATCAGTTTGTTTGTTCAGTCTTATTGTAAAACCCATTAAGGACGGCATGATGCCTCAAAGCTTCATATTTTCATGATGCATCATCCCAGCGTTTGCATGTAACTCGCTAGCACTGCATCGGTCCATCACGCTAATAGCGTTGGTGCATGAATGTAGCACTGGCAAATTAGTCGTTCTTAATTGCTGCATTCATGTGTCATATCTATAAAGGGGGTCAGGAAGCACTATACTTCCCTAAAGGGTAACAGAATGCATAATGTGCAGAATATGATAGATGTGAATATATACATGATCATAGTGATATAGATAGAACATGAGAATTGAACGATAATGTGCATTAAATTATTGTATTATTTAATGTATGCATGATCATAGTGATATAGATAGAACATGAGAATTGAACAATCATGTGTTTTTGAATTATTGTATTATGGATACCTATTTTGGGGATCATAGTATGATGAGATTTATACATATTTGTTTGTGGATATGGGAATGAAGTGGAAATATATACCAGACGTTCTGTTTTCTAGAATTGTAAGGACCGATGGCTAAATGATTGTGCGATATCGTATTATATGTTAGTCAACATGGAAGTGAACATTTTTAGTTCTAGATATTTAAAAAAGGGATAGATATTCACGTCCTATTTTTATGATCACAGTTAGGGACCAAACCTTCGAAGTGAAGGCAATCAATGCTGTTAATACAATACCGTAATAGAAATTATAATTAAGTGATAGAAGTCAATTGTTCTATGTGTGGAACGGTCATCCCTGCTAAGGGCCGCTGTGCGTCAGTCATACTGTATATGACAAGTACTGAACAACTAGAGGTGTTGTGAATACATGGATGCCTTAATGTATACTTCACATGCGCCCATTTAACCCTTTAAAGCTTCGTGTTCATAATGATGTCGCCTTGGTGCAACAATGCACCGCATTGATGCATCATGTCAATCATTTGGGGTGTTTTAACCCCGTTGGGGCGACATGATGTATGATTACAGCACTGGCAAGATACTTGACAGGACTGCAGTTATGCATCCTGACTGCTTGAGTGCATAATGCAGTCAACGGGACGTTAAACTATACAAACAAACAAAATTAGGCACTATGTGGTCCTTATGGGCTAATAAGCCTTGCAGTGACTACTGTGGTACCCTCTTTCTTTACGTTTTTCTTTTTGTTCTAGGAGACTTTCTCTGGTTCAATGAACGCTCAACTAAATCGTACGTTTTAAAGGAAGCAAAATTATAGATTGTATTATTGTCAACTTGAACAAGAAACATGTATACATTGACATGCGATATCTAGCGTTTTCCATTTTACGTCTTTCAAAATTTATCTTAAGATAGTATTGATTTTAGGAAATACAAATGGATGACATGCAATTAGGCTACTGTAAATGTATCATCCAAGGTTGGCCTTCAGTTGTTTTAGTCAGTCCTCGCTTTTACACTAATTGTTGATTCAATGTTTTAGCCCTGAACATAAGCCTGTATATGGAGAGAGCAATTACTGCCTCAAGTTTTATCATTCTGAATTCTGTGCCCTTTACCCTTGTCATACCCTTGCCCTTGTTAGCGATATTACATTTAATGATACTTAATTGGTACGATTTGAGATTTAGTCAGTCCATTTGTCTTCCATGTCACGTACATGCCAGATACGGGCGGTGGAAGATGTAAGTCAGGACCCCAGATAGTGTAACGTTAGAGTACCGTGTTAGTGTGGTATGGCATCTCCTCTACAGATGTCCATGACGTGTTCTATTGATACCGTGTAATTCAATAGAAGACAACGCCTTTTGTCTTATATGAAGAATAAAATGACAAGG
The DNA here is from genome assembly GCA_947462335.1 of Harmothoe impar. Classification (NCBI taxonomy): domain Eukaryota; kingdom Metazoa; phylum Annelida; class Polychaeta; order Phyllodocida; family Polynoidae; genus Harmothoe; species Harmothoe impar. Next base: position 25,972,031 of record OX381714.1, on the reverse strand, counting down.
ACAAATTTATCATTTCAAAGTGTTATGTTTATTAGCAATATAAATCCCTCCTTGTATGATGTATAAATCCATTGGACATAATTGACTTAAAGTCCGCTGTAAATGGGCAGACATACTGTTAAAAGTCGGAATATATGTTCATGTCATATAAGAATCAGTTTCCGAGTACGTTGCATAATGCCAGAATACTTTAACTAGAAAAACATCTGTAAGATCTAATAATACAGTGCGTATAAGACGTTTAACACTTGAGGATATACCTTACACAGCTTTTCCGTCAGCTCGCAACACTAAACAAGTTATATAGGATTATACATGTTCTACCTCAGCTGCATTAATTATCTTTGAATATTGCATACTTTTCTTTTCAATAAAAGTCCGATCTTCGCTACATTCCCCTCCTGAGATACTTGAAGAAAACACAATATTAAAGGGTTTTACGAACTTAATAAATGACCCATAAGCAAGAACCCTGACTGCCAGATGTGAATTTAAAAAGCCAAAGATAATAGCTCGCCATATAAGTGCCTTATTAAACCAATTTCACCCTGCATTATTTATACTTCTATCTTAATCAAAATCATGAAGATAGGGTGTGACGAGGAACCTCCGTATGCGGTCGCCGACCGAGCCCTCCCCGTCCCCGGTGCAGCCCTTACCACCGCTGGTCAGCTGAGTACCCAGCCACGTCTCTACGTTACGGATCCAGTCCGCAGCCTTTGGCTGGGCCGAGTGTGAACCCCGCAGTGCCGAGCACACCACGCCAACACCAAGCATGAAGAGACTCAGTTTGTGTTCAGGACTGCCTGACATGGCCTTTGTCATCCGCCAGATCACCTTGATGACGTCACGGAAACTACTTTCACTTGTTGCTCGTATTGCCTGAGGTTCCCCAAATCTGAAAGAAGTGAGACATTGATGATTTATGATCAGCAAACTGAACAATCTAAACGACATGCACTGTATATGCGCGCGTATAATATGCACCCAGAATTTTTGAGAACCCCTATACACCGCACTGGAGTGCTGAAAATTTTCACTTGTACTGTAGGTAGTAAGTATACAATGCGTGTACTTCTAAAAACCCTTGAATAGCCCCGCACTCCCAGCCTGGCATTATCCTATAACCCGCAATAGAGCCTTAGTTGGTGGGAAGTTATGGTAGCTCACATACAAGTCTTTCCAGCTTTTTCGATCATCGATTTTCCTTCTTTTACTTTCATGACAAGTTAATTCAGATCGATTGTGTATCACCGGCAGTGGAATGTGACTAATTACTTCGCTGAACTCTGGTATCATTACTAGCATAAATTCTCGCATATAACCCGTATCTCGCATATAACCCGCACCTTGATGTGAAGTAAAAAAATTGCATAACCCGCACCTGGGGTGTGCTTTAAAAAAAAAAGTCTGTACAGTGTACTGTACTGCCAAAAGCCCTCGTATAACTGCACTATATATAAATGCATTTTTGGTACCAATTAATAAGGCTTGAGTGAGAATTTAGGGTGCATGAATGAACATCTATGAAAATAATCAAGTAACTATCTTTGTGAAGTAAATACATAATTTATTTTCAACATAAAGGTAAAATCATCACCATCATTTGTCTGCTGTAAATGGGCAGATATGGTGGGGGGAGTGTAGATGTTAAGGAACAGAAAATAAGAATCCAATCATCAGTGCACGACGAATAATATCATAATCATTGATGGGGCCGTCTTTCTTAAATGTCGGTTCTAGGTCTGGCACACTTTTTTGTATATATGATGGTTCGCCCGATGTTAATAGAATTTTGAACAAAATGACGGTTCTAACGCTGATGATAGATGTACATCCTCGATGTCCTACAGTATACATGTATCCAAAATCAATGAACTTTTCTCAAACCTGTCAATAAGACCAAAATTGAATAAGCAACACCATAGACTTGCATTAATTATGTATGTCTATTCCAACAGTAATGAGCGCTTTTATGTATGTGACTATGTCCGTATTTCATAAACATTATTCTGCTTGAAATTAACATGTTGTGGAATCAATCGGTAAATATTTGATAGTTATATCTCCGTTCCTCTTTTCAACCATGAGATGATACCACATGTATTATTCTAATCAAAGTCATGTAGATAGGGATTTGTGAGGAACTGCCTTATTCTATTCAGTACTGAGCCCTGTCCCTGGCCTGTGTGGCCCTTCCCACCAATTGTCCACTGCATGCCGAGCCAGGTTTCTACCCCAGCTGTCCAGTCGCTGGCTCTGCGGTCGGCAGTGGCTGCACCCTTGACTGCGTCGCACACAACCCCCGCCCCGACAATAAACAGGCCCAGCTTGTATTCGGGACTGCCCGAAATCGCCTTGGTCATTCTCCAGACAACTTTGATGACATTACGGAAACTATTCTCGCTCGTTGCTCGTATTGCTTGTGGCTCAGCAAATCTGAAATGTTAGTACAGTTATAAGTAGTAGATATGTTTACATAGCTGGTTAGTCAGAAAGATACCTGTTCTGGTGTGAACCGGGCTACAGGGGGGAGTTATCTGATATAGGGAAAAGGGAAATCTAGACCTAGGCCCGGTCGCTTAGGTTGTCACCGCAATGAGAGCATCAAAGTTCTCTTTTTAAAGTGAGACACATTATAGTTATAACACGTTAGTACATGTATGATGTTAGTTCTTGTTAATGTGGCTTGTCTATCATTCTATGAATGGTGAGTTAATACCTGATAACTTTCATCCCATCGGTGCTCTGGATGACTGCTGGAAGCTGGTCTCGTATTTCAGAAAAGGTATATTCTGCATCTTCCTTATCTTCGTAGCTCGTCTGTTTGCACACATTGTCGAAGAACTCGAGTACTCCAGGTACGTACTTCTGCGACATGTTTTCTGCCTTTGGTCCAGTGGAGATGTCTTGAAATATCACTGCCACAAATTTCCCCGGACAAATGTTGCGAGTCTGGGGGGACAAAAAAACTGTTAAATACAATTGAGTAAAAAAAACGTTGTTTCAAATTTCCATATAATTTAGGGCATGGTAACAGAGAACATGCATATGATACATGAGTCAGTCCAGGGATGAAGCCCATTGTAAGTTGTTGTTGTTTTTTTCCCCAGAAATCTTGAAAAAGAAAATTCAACACACTCAAAAACTTGAGTACCCACTTAAACCTATAGTGAAGGCACTATTACGTTATTAACATTATTTTTCATGCATACTCATGATACTGGCCTACCTTGAAAATATTTATGCTTTGGAAAGTTTGGTTGATGATAGATCATTAGATGTAGGCCTACTCTGACCGCCACGCACTGGGACTACACCAGTACTAACAATAGGCTAGTCATAGTGTGTAGATTCACACTATCTATACTCATATAGTCTGTGGTCATCTCCAACTTGAAGTTCAACTCGATTGACAACTCCCCAGCTAGCACCTTACATAAAAATAACTAGTAATTTCATGATATCATTTTTCGTTCCCAAGATGTCACATACGCAAGAAGTTTTTACGTGTCCTTTTGCATGGGTTCTTGATGTAACAATATTTATGTGTATTTTATATAAACATATTCATATAAAAGAGACATATTTATCAGTGATACCTTTGGACTTAACAATAATGGCATATATATGACTAGCTGTAAAAGATGTCTAAAACATGTAAATGTAGACACATCAAAAAGATGTGATATGGAGATATCTACAAGCATGTTCTAGGGATGACATTTATACCAGTTTTGAGTATACCCCCTCCCCAGTAGTGATTATAAATCAGATAGGATAATTAGGATACCTCTGAGGGAGATTGTAGACATCATATAGTTATGTCCATTTTATGTCAATGTATGACATGTCCATGGGCACTCTGCATAGGAAACGAACACCTGCTCTGTGAAAAACACTTTGCAGGCATTTTCCATTCCTTACAGACGCATTTATCCTAGCCAGGAGGCCCAGATGTGCTATCAGCCCAAAACCAGAATTTCTTCTTATACAATCTCAAAGAACACAGAAAAGGTGTCCACCCATGTGCCTTGGTTATCCAACTATATTTCAACTACCGTAAATTCTCGCGTAGAAGCCGCGGCTTGTACGCGAGTCAGACTCAGCTTTCTTTTGATACCAAACATGCCTATATAGGGTGCGGCTTATACGAGAGTTTTTGTTAGTATACTACAGTACCAAAATCGCAATATTCAGACCCCCTCTGCGGCTTATATAATTTGTCAAAGTTAGGGGTGCGGCTTATACGCGAGTTAGGCTTATACGCGAGAATTTACGGTAGTCACTGTAACACAAGTGACACCTTATATATCACAGAGGAAATTTAGTCCAACCTTGTCCCTCATTGTAGTTTATACAATTAATTTGATCCAACTTTTCAATGAAGAATGACTGAATGCTGATCAAAATGTGACAGCCTTGCAAAATGAGACCCCTAGTGTTGGAGTTCAGAACTGTAATAGGTCATATTCTGACAAGATTGTGACGTCAAAATAATAGGAGTATGGATTTATTCCAATATAACATATTTATGACATCACAATCTTATCAGAATATGACATCTATAAGTCGACATTACTATATCCTATCATAGTTCTGAGCTCCAACACTAGGCGTCTCATTTTGCAATGTGATCACATTTTGATCAGCATTCCCCCATTCTTGATTAAAAGTTGGATGAAATCAATTCTATATACTGCAATAAGAGACAAAATTGGACTAAATTTCTTCAGTAACATTTAATGTGTTACTTGTGTTACAGTGACCTGGTGAATTATAGTTGGACAGCCAAGGCACATAATGGGACACCTTTTCTGTGTCCTTTCAAATTGTATAAGAAGATATTCTGGCTTTGGGCTGATATCACATCTGGGCCTCCTGGCTAGGATAAATGTGTCTGTATGGAATGGAAAATGCCTGCAAAGTGTCTTTCACAGAGCAGGTGTTTGCTTCCTATGCAGAGTGCCTGTGTACATGTCATACATTGATATAAAATGGACATAACTATATGATGTCTACAATCTCTCAGAGTTATCCTAAATATCCTATCTGATTTATAATCACTACTCGGAGGGGGGTATACTCAGAACTGGTATAAATGTCATCCCTGCAACATGTCATGTACATATCTCCATATCACATCTTTTTGACATGTCTAAATTTATACGTTTCAGACATGTTTTAGGCCTACAGCTGGTCAATTATATACATCATTATTATTAAGTTCAAACATATCGTTGATATGTATTTTTTTTAATGTAAATATACTTATGTAAAATACCCATGCAAAGGGACACGTAAAAACTTCTTGCGTATGTGACATCTTGGGAACGACAATTGACATCATCCAATGATGTCACGACCAATCAGAAAATGATGTAAAAATAATGTAATTTACATGAGTTTTGCTAGCTGGGTCGTGAACTGGCTCAACATTAGCTGACACTGATGACTCTTGGAGTCACTCAGACTCAGTGAGTAAGTGTCGACTGTCGCGTTGGCACTCACCGTGAGTGCCAGAGCCAATACTCTCCCGGCTTTACACCCAGTGACTCTCAGTCACTCTGACTGTGAGACTGGGTGAGAAACACTATAAACAGTTACACTGTAATTTACAGTGTAATCAGTATTTAGGGATAACACCCTAGCGCACACTCCCCCGGGTGCCCTATCTGTCACCATAGTAAACAAGACTTTCGGCTATTTTCCCTTTTTCAATAATAACCATATTTCATACCCTCATATAAAAATGTCCAAGGATTCAGAATCTGTAAGTTATTTTACTGAACACCCATGGTTCATTAGACAGATCACCATTTTCCAATGGATATACATTGTATTTGCGGGCTCAAATGGATTTGGTTAAAACACTGAAAATATGAAATGGTAATATTTCGCTTAATACTTGGTCGATTTTAAAGTTTAACCCCTCTATTTAAAGCTTAAGACCTAAGCGTTTTCTATGAGGAAAGACAAAATGAAATCCATGTACAAATTATAGCTGATTCAGAAGGCGTTTATCTTTGAACCTTTTATTCTATAACTTAATATTTATCACACTTTCTCACACCTTTACAGAACATCCCTTGATATGTTTACTTTTGGGTTCTGTTCTTATTTGACTTTCAAATGCTAGCACAACTTGGCACAAACCAATATAAGAGAGGTCTGTTTTAGCCAAAAATGCATGAAATTGAGACACGCATAAAATGGAGCAATCACCAAACTTCGACTTTCCACTGTCATAAAAATCACCCATCTGGTCAGATTTTATCAAAAACATTAATCCCCAAAGAGTTTTCTTTTCAGTGGTACCATTAGATTTTCTCTATTCAAAACTGGGCCTAAATTATGACCATGCTTGTAAAGTACAAAATCGCCCCTCCCTTGCTGCAGCCAGCACTGCAATGTGTACACAGAGATAAGGGTTACTCACTGCCTATGCACTGACAGAAAATAACAGGAAATCTTCCAAATCTCTTTTCTTTAAAGATTAATAGCTTGGCTTCTAGTGGCTCAAGTGTACTTTAAGAGATAAGATAAGCTCTGTGGTATTCCCAAAATATGATTTTGGCGTGTCCTACAGTATTTAACACTGCCAGTGGCAGTGCCACTGGGCAGGACTAGTTGAGCTTCCCCAACCTACTACTCCGTGTAGCCGCAGTGGGTTACGTCGGAACTAGGCAGGGCCGACTCTCGGCCACTTTAAATCCTTGTCTTATTCTTCATCTACATTTACATCGTGTGGCAATTATACCCAAAATGAGTCACTGGACACAGACATACTCGCTGATATTAAAGCATAGCTTGACAAGTGTTGAATAGTTTTTAAAATCGCAAAATTACCAAATTCACTAGCGTCGTCCACGAAGAAAAAGTCCAGAGTCCGCCATGTTGCATACTACTTCCGGCGAGTTTCATCCGCTTACCGGCAGATGGCGCCACAACCGACGGCATCCAAGCTGGCCCCCATTTCTTTCGCCAGAAAATGTCGATGAAGATTGGTAATCGTCTGCAATGCACATCCGGTTAGTTGGAAAGTAAAAGAACCACTCAAAAGTAGGTGATTTTTATTAGTTTCTGCTCTGATAACAACCTCTAGGTGTCATGTACTGCCAGTATAGGATAGAGAAGGATGCTCTCTACCATTTGAGTGTTTTCTGTATATTCTCAAATGTTTGTATCCGGTAAACAAACCCACAGTACCCGGTATGGTAACGTGTCACTGCTCAACCACAGTCACCCACTGACCATTGATTGATTGACTCAATCAAGTCAATGACTAAAATGAGTCAGTGCTCTGCACCCCTGGCTCTGGCCTCAGTCAAATGATTTGGTAAATAGCGTGTCAATGATGTAAGAACCGCTAAAAACTAATTGAGCTTTCAACCTCGGCTCCCGCCTTGCCACACAGCTACGCTAAAAACCAGTGTGATTGAAACAATCTCAGTTGATGACTATTAAATTGTCAATCAATGAATCATCGTATAGATTGTATTGCCTATTCAGGCTATTGATCTGTCAGACCAACAAATTATCAGATAATTTGTGGGTCTTCAAGACCCACAAATTCAAGACCGTCTTGCATCATGGATGTCTTCCCCAGGAATTACAGTCCTATCATTGTCATTGACCACTCCTAGAGACTTTTTTTTTTAAAGACGATTTTATTTGTTCCTGGTTACAAGTTTCCGATAATCTGGTCGACCACAGTGTAACCAGTTTCAGGTGGAGAGCCGTCACCATCATGGTATTTGCATTCAACTTTTACATACAAAACTGACTTTTGTGCTCCTTAACTAAATATAAATATAAATGATATATAATGGTGACATTGAGAATTAACATATTACACATATATATATAAAGGAATAACATGTATGAAACAAGGTTTAAACATATAACAGTTTACAAGTCTTGGGACAGGTGTAGAACATGACCCTATTCCCTAGTGGACCTTAAACAGTACCGTTGTGAATAATTAATATTTGTGGTTTTGAGGGTTTTTTACCTTCCCGACACTAGCCAAACAGTCTTCCCTATTGGGGTAAAGGTGGAGGGTCATTAAACTCATTGAGTAGCCCCACTCCTGTGAACAGGAGAAAGGGGTTATGGTGATCCCAGTCTCTGATGGAAGAGTTTACCAAGGCGTCTCTTTATGTAGCATCACCACAGAGGAATTAATAATATGTCATACTGTAATAGTTTTTATTTGTATCGATGCACCATGTCGTTAGGATAATAAAACTGTTTTTATATTGTCTCTAGCATGTCTATAACCGACAGAATTCGTGATTGTACATCAAATAAAAGGGGCATCAATTGGAGAAATTCCCCATAGGGTACTCACATTTACACGGACCCCCTTACAATAGGTGTCATCACAACCTAGCCAAGCTCAGTTTTCACAGCTTTTTTACCCCCCCCCTCCCCTGCACCCCCTCCCGGGAAGCACACCTGTGTGTCCCGTCAGTGGTGAGGGTTACATGCCCAATACACATCATTTACGGACACAATGCAAGACAGACACTTTGTAATAATTTTTTTCTAGCCATCGTAATGAGTATGCAGTTTGGTATACATATGCTTATATATAGTCTGCATTTACAGGGCAAGTCCCATGACTCTAATTCAAATTTTCAAACATTTAGGACACATTTAATGAACCCTTACCCCCATATTTACGCAACCCCCCGAGGGATAGATCCCTACAAAATGATGAAACATACCCTCACAATTGGCACAGCCTACAATGGCGTTGTGTGCCTGTCCCTCCAGTAGGGGCTTCAAAATGAATCAATCAACCCTCACAAATGTGCAAACCCGCGGCTCTTAGAGATAACTTAGGTAATAGATACAGGCATGAATAAATAGGTATTTATTTCCTCTTTCAGATGTATGTTGTAGATAATTCGCGCGGGGTAAATATTCTGAATACTTTGATGAATTGTGAAAAAGAAAAATGTACACAAACACAATTTCAGTCCTGCGTATCCTACCCAAAAACGACAGGTACTGGGTTGTAGCTTAATTCCTTTCCTAGCTGTCTAATATATAACTGAAAGGATATGATGAAATGGGGACTCACAATCAACATTTTAAGGAGTCAGCTACCCCGCTTATTGAGTAAAACAGAGCCCGTGTGTGTGTGCAGAATCAGTAGGACCCCGCATCCAACTGATAGGCGCCACCAATTGGGGTAGCTACTTTATGTTGACCCTAAACTGGTCCTTATTAACCAGCCAACGTAAGTGGGGTGACAAGGCGTTCCAGCGTGAGGAGGCCTGGTACGTTGGTCCATGTAGATGCATGGTCAATTTGTGCCTGGGCATCTTTATGGTCGGGGCATGAGTGGCCCTAGTACCCAGTCCTCCAATTAGGTCTAGTTTCTTAGAATATACCATCCTGTGGCAGGTTGCCAGCTGGTAGTAAATTCTGCGGAGGTCCAGCGGTAATATTTTTGCATCTTTGTATAACTTTTTCACAGGGCAGTCCTGTGGGTCATTTACCTTAAAACATACCCTTAGTGCGATATTACAATAAATTTGTAATTTGTGGAAATATTTACCAGGTAGCGCCGTTAGGAATATACACCCGTAGTCAAATAGTGGCAGCAACATACTTTTAAATATACAAAGTGCAGTTCTTTGGTCTACATTGATTCTGATATGCTTGTACAGCCAAATTTTATAAGCGATTGCTTGTGACATAGAATCGGCTTGACTCTTAAATGTAAATCCCTCGTCCAGGGTTATTCCTAAGTATTTGTACACTTTACATGCTTAAATCTAACAGAAAGGGGTCTGCCTCTCTGGTCACCAGCATGTGTTTGGACTTTGTAGGGTTTACCGTGAGACTATTTCTGTCGCACCACGACGAAATGATATCAAGATCACTCTGCAAAGTCATATTTATAATCTCTGTATCCCAGTGCCTGTACAACATTAATGTGTCGTCAGCATACAATTTCACTGTGCTTTCAGTATTCAGGTGGGGTAAGGCATTAACATAAATAATGAAGAGCAAAGGGCCGAGTATGGACCCTTGTGGAACTCCGTGAGTGAGGTTTACCCATTGAGAAAGAGTGTTATTACTGATAGTACGTTGTTTTCTGTGCTCCAGGTAGCTTCCTTACCATTTTAAAGTAGATTGTGACAAGTTTAATTTTTGATAATTTGTTTTTTAGAATAGAGTGGTCTAAAGAATCGAAAGCCTTGGAAAAATCGAGATATACTATGCCTACACTCATGCCCAGTGATACTGCTTGGTGAACAGCATCCGCCACCTGAAATACTGTATCTTGCGTGCCGTTTATGTTCAATGATTTTATGCTCTGGCAGAGGTGGGCTGGGCATCGACGGTTTCTAATGCAGGAAACACACAATCCCGCATAATTTGAGTCCACCGCTGTCGTCACCCCTCAAATCATTATTTATGGCCGGGGGGGGGGGTGAGCATTCGAGGGGGGGGGGGCAATTTCTTTGAGGGGTATTCAAAGGGGGGGGCTTTTTTTTTACCCTATTCTTAAGGGGGGGGGGCCTTTTTTTTTAGGGGTATTCCTAAAAATGTCGCGAATTAAGTATGTTGAAATGTCGCGAATTCTGGTAACAGCCTGTGTTATATTTCACCAAATTAGGCCAGTCTAAAAAAAAAAGTTGGTCAATGGATTTCATGCACCTTATTTTCGGAAATGGAATTTTTTTTTTTTTTTTTTAAATGTCAATGGATTTCGCTCGCTTCATTTTTTTCCAAATTGAGAATTATTTTTTTTTCCAAATTTTTCTCCCAGTAATTCCCCCAGATCAACCAATAATTTTTTCTGTAAGGGGTCCACTAAGAACTTTTGTCAAAGGGTGGGTTAAAAAAAACAAAAAAACGCTCGCACCATTTTTTGAAAAGTGAAATCCATTGACCAAATTTTTTTTTTAGGTGTGGCCTTATGTCAATATTTTCAAAATTTTCTAAAATTTTCCTCAAACTCCCAGCAAATTTTGACACTCAGAATAGCCCACCGTTTTGTCAGTCTTCAAAAAAGTGCCGGCCTCATGTAAGCACTGAGGGTATGGGAGCTTCCAATTTATAAGCACTGGGGCCCTTAAACTCAATGGAATGTAAGTCAAGTGTCCAGCGAGTATCATGAGACGTTTACATTAAAACACCTTACGAATGGATGTATTTGTTGCAAGGTAGTAAATTGTAGGTAAAAAAGTGCCCAGGATTAAATGCATACAATTAGTAGACACCAACATCGTTTTTGTAATAAAGTTGAAAACGATCCAGGGTGAGGGGGGGGCGCTTTTTTTTTCAACCTATTCCGAGGGGGGGGCCTTTTTTTTTCAACCTATTCCGAGGGGGGGGGCCAATTATTTTTGACGTATTCGATTTGCCAAATGCTCACCCCCCCCTGCCATAAATAATGAATCCTCCCTAAATGTCCCTGCCCTAGAGTTAATGACCATGATGATGTCATGGGCTTTAATCCTTCAAGGACGGCAGGTGCTTAAATGTGCTAGTATGGAATAATCCATAAATTACGGTACATCACACAAATATGGCACATTTTCGACAACCACCCACCCACCCACCTCACCCCACCCTCTTGTCACGCTTTGACACATACCTCTATCAATTGAATTGTGAGTCACCACCCCGGGTCACCACCCCTCTGCTATGACATAATCTATGTATGACCCCTATCACATGTGTCGTCATGATTTATTAACTGAGTTCTAGCGAGTTATTCGTTGACACTGCGTCATGGTGGCTGATGTTACAAAAGTACTTTAATCTCAAGTTAAACTTTCATGGCGCCCTTAAAGGGTTTATTAAATAGTTTAGTTTTAATTCAGGGTGATCCCTCTTTTATGGTCTGTATTACCATTGGATCAATTGATCTATGGATTGGTGCCATCGGTCTATGAATTGTATACCTACCCAGAATGCTAAATCATGACACTAAACACACCTTATTTTCTCCCTTTTATAGGTTTAATAAAATGCAAAGGACATTGAAACTAACTCCCAAACATGACAAGGGAGCTTCTGAATACACATAGCATTTCACGAGAAAATCCTACAACCTCTCTCTAAGCTGGAAAAATAATATATTAAATAAGCCAGTTCTTCAAGCTTGTGACAAAAGATGATATAACACTGAATCCATTTGAAGGAACGCTGGTGGTTGAGTCAGCTGTGATATACAATGAATTGGTATAGGGGTGGACTGGTCATAAGCTGTTTAATACTTTTAACATTATGCCACCAAATAAGCTCGAAACCTGCAAAAAATGTGAAAGTGATACCCAAAAAGAAGGTGATAACTACAGAAAATGATAAAAACAAAGTACCTGATGAATGGATTTCATTCAGCAACCGCAAACAGAAATGGTGCAACCATATTGATCTGACACTGCGTATGAAAACAATAGCGCAAAAACATATAGAAAAGGCAGTGACAAGCGTCCAAATGGATAAATCCATCGCAGCCGAAGAGAAAAAATTCCATCTTGACCGCTTTGTTATCTTGGAAAAGGAGTTAAATGAGACAGAGCAGCAGATCGTGGACTCGTTTAACTGGCTGAACGAGGTGCTGAGGGGGGACTACAAGGACGTCATCAACATGAAGACCACGTCCAAGAACCGGCTGGACGCGCTGCGGGACGCCACCATGCGGGAGGAGCAGGAATACTCCGCCATACTCAAGGCTGAGGTACGAACTATAATACCAGTCTTATAACTGTGAACTCAAACACTCATTAGCTGTACCTCTCTATACTAGGACTACAATCTACCGTAAAACCCCGCCTATAAGCCGACCCCGCCTATAAGCCGAAAGTGAGTTTAAGGACAAGAATTTGGCTTATATGAAATCATATTGACATTCAGGAGAACCCCGCCTATAAGCCGAATGTGACTTTTGGGGTCTTAGGGCCCCCCTGTCCCCCACTTTGGCCCCACCAAAAAGCGTTTTAAAACAGATTCTAATAATTTTATTTCATTGAAATACCATGTGTCGTTTGTTTAACATGTATACTTCATGTGAAAATGATTAATAAGGCCTTCAGATAAATTAAAATTAGTGACCAAGTTTTCATACCTTTCTATAGTATTTTTTCAAATATTCGTTGGCAAAAACCCCGCCTATAAGCCGAATGTGAGTTTGAAGGGGAAAATTTGGCTTATAGAAAATAAAAACGCCAAAATAAATTCGGCTTATAGGCGGGGTTTTACGGTAATGTCAAATCTTGCATACCACATGCGCCTCCCAGATAACCGTATGACTTTGGGAGAACCCCATAACCCGTACTGAGTGGCCGTAAAATGAATGTACTGTAACATAATTTTTTTTAAACCCTTGTATAACCCACACCTTTGGGACAGCCTTATTAAGGACTCTCAGCACCCAAATACCACTAAAACCGTTTGGAGTGGTTAATTCCAAGGAAATGTGTTAGAGCTGTGCATATCATACATCATTCTTAAAACAGCATTATGGGACAAAATTCTCAGGTTTAAGAATTGAAAATTAATTTTGATGTCAATATCTAGGGTCCTTTTTTTTCTTTTGTTGATATTCCAATTATTAAGGTCTGTAGAGCTGCTCAAAGTTGCATAGTTTGTTATAAAATGGGCGATAATAGGGGTAAATAGCCATTTTAACCATTTTTTTGTACCTATGCAACTTTGAAAAGCTCTGCAGACCTTAATAATCGGAATATCAACAAAAGAAAAAAAAAGGACCCCAGGTATTGACATCAAAATTAATTCACAATTTCTTAACCTATGAATTTCGACCAATTTCCATCTCATAATGCTGTTTAATGGAAAGGAAGTAAAAATGGAATGTTTTTGTTCCATTCACAATCCACAGCTGCTAAAATCCCAAAGTATGGAAGGAATTTGATGAAGGCATTATAGACGGTTTAAATGATGTATGATATGTACAGATCTAACACATTTCCTCAGGATTATCCACTCCAAACTGTTTTAGTGGTATTTGGGTGCTGAGAGTCCTTAACTGTACTGAGGTCCAGATTCTCATATATAACCCGCAGGTTGTATGTGAGAGTTTACAGTACCGTACACCCAATTATAGATGAGTCTATGCTTGCTGTCCTGATGTGACTCGTGTACCTGGTCCTAGTGTATTCCATGTATTGTTGTCTGCTGCAGGAGAAGATGAAGCAGTTTAACCAGTCTAAGGTGGAGGGCATGCTGGCAGAGATCCTGCGCAACGTGGCCGATGCGGCCGACAAGCTGGAGGCTGACCTCAGCGATCACGTCTTTGACAACGCTATGCAGAACCAAAACCTTGTCAGTACCAGAAAACCCTGCATCTAACCCAATTTATTTTGTTGGGATTGCAATTGCCAAAGAGAGGGGGGGGATAGCGGGAGGGGGTCAGCTAATTTCCGGCGGTTTCATAAAAAAACATGTTGGCATGATCGTATAAGTGAATTTTGAGTTTATTCGCTTAAAGTCATCTTCATGTCAATTTAACATGTTAAATTCATGACACTTGACATGTTTATTAAAATAGTCTGATATTAAAGTATGTCTCAAGGTTAGCCACCCAACATTCACTTATTAATGACTAACAGACTAAATGGTGCTACATTGAGATGTATGACTAGTTTGGCATTCACTAATTCACAGGCTAAAGGCGCCAACATCGAGGCAGTTATACGGCTGGAGGACGACAAGGAAGGGAAGGCGGAGCCGGCGGGCACCAACAGCACCAGGTCGAGCCCCAAACGGGAGGGGTCGGGCGTGATGAAGCTGGTGGATGCACAGGACAACCAGTTTGTGTTGTCACGGGGCAAAGACACCACCGTACCCCACGAGGATCCACACTTCATACAAGTAAATTTGGCATTCTGTACTCATTATGGTGAACAATCTATAGCATCAATATTGTGTAGACCTGCTTCTTCTAGTGCATATAGTACAAGAGCTTATCCATTGCTTTCACATCGAGTTTATGATCTGATAAATATTAGAGCAGAAAAAAAAACGCAATTGGATGTATAGATTTTTAAGCTTGACTATCGGGTTGTTTGTTTGCAGGCCGTGGTGTACCTGGTGCTGTTGTTGACCCAGGGTACCCTGGGTCTCTGTGAGACGGTTTTCCAGCAAAAAACTAAGATTGGTCAGCTGACTTTGAAGAGTTCCGCTACATTTCTTCTTTCATTTATCTGATTGAAATAAACACATGCATATAGATTGAAACAAACTGTACCTCCCTCTTTTTTTCAGTTTGTAAAAAAAAAATTGTAGCAGAAAAACACTCTTGAAAAAAAGTCAAAAACAACCCGAAAACGGAGTCTGTGTGAACTAATGCTGAAGATAGGCCAGTGACCTTGAATCCAGACTTTAAAAGATGCATGTTCACACAGACACCCATAGAGCTCAGTGTTGAAGGGAGGGTGAGACGGTTTTGTGAGACGCTTTTGGTGCAATTTCCACTCTAGATAAAGAAAGGTCAGTGGGTACCAGGTGATCTGTAAAGGCCAGGGGACAAATGTTTCCCGTAAAAGATATGGTGGCGCCACTAGCAGTTCACGTACTCAACCAGAAGTCGAGACAGCACGACAGTCCCACAGCGGCAGCATAAAAGGAGTGCAGAGCGAAATTGTACCATTTGTACCTCCGCCGTTTATCAACCGATTGACTCGCTTTTTGACAAAAGGCGGTACATGCCCGCAGCCTGCAAGTGTCGCCCACACCCACCTGCACACCCACACCCACCTGATCTTCCCACACCCACCTGATGGCCTGAAATGGAATAACATACATGTATGACATATGACTTGAGTACAGTGGCCCAGGAGGGCCAAAAAGTGTAATTTCATTTCAGAAATGAAAATTCAGTTTTCGATATGAGAATTCAGTTTTCGATATGAGAATTCAGTTTTCAAATTATCCCATTCCCCTAAATTCCCCCATTGCCCCCACACTACACCCTTTGTAGGGCTTCATGTCAATGCTAAAGGATACCTGTCACAAGCTGTTCTTGACAGTTGACAGCTTGACAGCACCCATTTCTGAAATGAAAACTCACTGTAACTCTACAATTGGCTGCATGTTACTGTGTGTTGACAGTTGACACCTTGACAGTAGTAATTTCTCACTTGCAAATGTGATAGTAAAATTGAAGTTGAGATGTGAAAGTGAATTTCCATTTCGATTTTCACTTTCAAAAGTGAATTTTCATTCCAATTTTCTTTCCAAAATCTGAATTCTCATATCGAAAACTGAATTTTCATTTCAAAAACTGAATTCTCAATTTGAAAACTGAATTCTCATATCGAAAACTGAATTCTCACATCGAAAACTGAATTTTCATTTCTGAAATGGAATTTCACTTTTTGGCCCTCGTGGGCCACTGTACTTGAGGGTACTTTTTAACAAGGAATTCATTTCTGATACCAGAATTGACCAATGAATGATTATAAGGGAGTACTATATCTAAGTACATGATAAGCTCCAGCTCCAGCTCCAGCTTACCCTGACTTTGGGTTGGGACTTTGGGTTGGGACTTTGGATTGGGACTTTGGGTTGGGACTTTGGACTGGGACAATCCATCTTTTAACCTCAGGTTATTTATTTGCAGGACGTGGTGTACCTGGTGTTGTTGTTTAACGTCAGGTTGTTTATTTGCAGGACGTGGTATACCTGGTGCTGTTGTTTAACCTCAGGTTGTTTATTTGCAGGACGTGGTATACCTGGTGCTGTTTAACCTCAGGTTGTTTGTTTGCAGGACGTGGTATACCTGGTGCTGTTTAACCTCAGGTTGTTTGTTTGCAGGACGTGGTGTACCTGGTGCTGTTGTTTAACCTCAGCTTGTTTATTTGCAGGACGTGGTGTACCTGGTGTTGTTTAACCTCAGCTTGTTTGTTTGCAGGACGTGGTATACCTGGTGTTGTTGTTTAACCTCAGGTTGTTTATTTGCAGGACGTGGTATACCTGGTGCTGTTTAACCTCAGGTTGTTTATTTGCAGGACGTGGTATACCTGGTGCTGTTTAACCTCAGGTTGTTTATTTGCAGGACGTGGTATACCTGGTGCTGTTGTTTAACCTTAGGTTGTTTATTTGCAGGACGTGGTATACCTGGTGCTGTTTAACCTCAGGTTGTTTGTTTGCAGGACGTGGTGTACCTGGTGCTGTTGTTTAACCTCAGATTGTTTATTTGCAGGACGTGGTGTACCTGGTGTTGTTTAACCTCAGCTTGTTTGTTTGCAGGACGTGGTATACCTGGTGTTGTTGTTTAACCTCAGGTTGTTTATTTGCAGGACGTGGTGTACCTGGTGTTGTTTAACCTCAGCTTGTTTATTTGCAGGACGTGGTGTACCTGGTGCTGTTGTTTAACCTCAGGTTGTTTATTTGCAGGACGTGGTATACCTGGTGCTGTTTAACCTCAGGTTGTTTATTTGCAGGACGTGGTGTACCTGGTGTTATTTAACCTCAGCTTGTTTATTTGCAGGACGTGGTGTACCTGGTGCTGTTTAACCTCAGGTTGTTTGTTTGCAGGACGTGGTGTACCTGGTGTTGTTGTTTAACCTCAGGTTGTTTATTTGCAGGACGTGGTGTACCTGGTGCTGTTGTTTAACCTCAGCTTGTTTGTTTGCAGGACGTGGTGTACCTGGTGCTGTTGTTTAACCTCAGCTTGTTTGTTTGCAGGACGTGGTGTACCTGGTGCTGTTGTTTAACCTCAGGTTGTTTGTTTGCAGGACGTGGTGTACCTGGTGTTGTTTAACCTCAGCTTGTTTATTTGCAGGACGTGGTGTACCTGGTGTTGTTTAACCTCAGGTTGTTTGTTTGCAGGACGTGGTATACCTGGTGCTGTTGTCGTTTCTATGCGGCTTGGTGTGCACCTTGATCGGCCTGCCCTCCATGTTCGGGTACATCATTGGTGGAATCATCCTTGGTCCATCTGGCTTCAACATCCTTAAGGTACCGCATCCTGAGATAACGTTTTTATTATCATTTTAAGGCTGCATAGAGTGTAATGGGTTATGCTGTTGGTTTTATGATTCATGAATCTAGCTCTGGCGAGTACTCGCTAGGGTGAATCAACTCCCCATGGTAAGTCTAGTCGCCAGGATGAGTCTAGTCGCCTGGGTGAGTCTAGTCGCCAGGTTGAGTCTAGTCGCCAGGATGAGTCTTGGTACTCTTACCTGACAGGGCTAAATTCATGCATTCATCAAATCTGTAGGGTCGGCATGATGATTGAATGCTATACTGGCGAGTCACTCGCCAGGGTCGCATTCATGCATACCAGTATATAAGTTTTCAAGATGAATCATTCTGTTTAATGCATTGTAAAGGACATACAGGGATGGATGTTGATCTGGCCTAGACCGTATTCTCAAGTTTATTAGCATATGATGACTGAGACAATGCCTATATCACATGTGGCCTATCATCTTTGCAGTCCCTCGTCCAGCTAGAGACTCTTGGAGAGTTTGGTGTGTTTTTCATTTTGTTCGCAGTCGGATTGGAATTCTCTCCAGAAAAGATAAAAAAGGTAAGATAAGTTACTGCCCGTAAATAAAATTCAGTGTGTCTATATGTTATGTTTATGTCTGGATGTTTTAAATATCCCACATATTACACTATTATACATAAGTGTGATTGCGCCTTTAAAAAAGACCTGCAAAACGGGCAATAGGAATGTAGCAAAATCCCAAAAACCTGTAGCACATATATGTTTCTGGGCTTTATGAGCTGTACTTTACCTGTGTGTAATAACGATGTTTCAGGTAGCGAAGGTGGCCATGCTGGGTACGTCAGCCATGATGCTGCTCATGGTACTGGGGGGGTTGGGGCTGGGGGCCGCACTGAAGGCGTCACCCGGCGAGTCCATGTTTGTTGCTGCCTGCCTCTCCCTGTCCAGTACCCCACTAGTGGTGCGCTTCCTCTCCCCTGCCTCCGACAACCAGTCCGCTGAAGGTATGTCATCATACTCACTACCAGTTTTCTTATTTTAAAGATTTAAATGAATAAAATACATTTATTAGCCTAGTGTTAAATATAATCAATGTTTACCTTGAGGAGGGAGGGTTTAAGACGTTTAGGTCATCGGGGGGGGGGGGACGGGTTGGAAATGATTCCCTAAATACTGTGGCCCATGTCTCATAGATAATAATCATGATGACAGTCTTTACTAAACTAGTTCCAATCCTAATGCTAAAGCTAAGGGAACACTAGGGATGTACATGTTGGTGTTTACAGGGACAGGGTGCTCATCATTTATGTGTTTACAGGGACAGGGTGCTCATCATGTACGTGTTGGTGTTACAGGGACAGGGTGCTCATCATTTATGTGTTGGTGTTACAGGGACAGGGTGCTCATCATTTATGTGTTTACAGGGACAGGGTGCTCATCATGTACGTGTTGGTGTTACAGGGACAGGGTGCTCATCATGTACATGTTGGTGTTACAGGGACAGGGTGCTCATCATTTATGTGTTTACAGGGACAGGGTGCTCATCATGTACGTGTTGGTGTTACAGGGACAGGGTGCTCATCATGTACATGTTGGTGTTACAGGGACAGTGGGTTATAGTAGAAAACGATGGAAGAGCAATAACGCATAGAAGGCATATTTATTGGTTAAAAATCACACACGGTATATGACATATAAGGGAAAGGGGGGGGGGCAGTATATATATATATGTATGTATGGGTATAATAGGAAGAAACAGGTAGATAATGGGAAACTGCATATACAATAGCACAGTCCAGAGGAACCAATATGGCTCACTCTCACCAAACCAGTGCAAGTCAAAAGTGGCCGTACATGATCGGTGGCCGTACATGATCGGTGGCCGTACATGATCGGTGACGTACATGATCGGTGACGTACATGATCGGTGACGAACATGATCGGTGATCTATTGACTGCCCTACCCTTTCTGAAGATGATAAAACATAAATAAACCTTACCAAGGTGTACATATGATGTGTCTCTTGAAATGTGATTTGTTAGCAATGTATAGATGCGACTATTAAGGTCATTTTTCATGACATTTTAATACCGATCATGTACGTCATGTGACGTACATGATCGGTGACGTACATGATCGGTGATTTATTGACTGCCTTACCCTTTATGAACATGATAAAACATGAATAAACCTTACCAACGTGTACATATGATGTGTGTATTGAAATGTTATCTGTTAGAAATGTATAGATGCGACTATTAAAATCATTTTACATGACATTTCGATCCCGATCATGTACGTCATGTGACGTACATGATCGGTTGTACATTGGGCCACTCTCCTTTTGACCCCTTTTTAACCATATTTAAAACATAATTCAAACATAGCTAGGTGTACATATGATGTAGGTCTAAATATGTGTAATCATAGACATGTGAAGCAGTGGGTAATGAGGAAATTTTACATTGCCATTTCCAGCCGATCATGTACGTCATGTGACGTACATGATCGGTTACACATTGAGCCCCCCCCCTTTGGCCCCTATAAATATTTTGGGAGTTGTTTTTTTCTAAAAAACACCCCAAAGATACATTACAGCCTGTAGGTATGGTTAGGAGAGTTAAATATCACAGTGCAGGGGGTAATAGGTGGATTTTGTAGTCTGCCGATCATGTACGGCCACCGATCATGTACGGCCACCGATCATGTACGGCCACCTTTTCAGTTGCACTGATTTGGTGAGAGTGAGCAATATATAACAGAAAAGGGATATGGAAATAATATGTGGAATAATACACCCGTGTAGGGATTGGTACACAGGCTACACAAGTAGAAATGAATATGAAATAAGTAAGTGAAATTAATCATGTCCATAAATAAGCGAGTTGGCTATAATAGTGGTTAAAGTTCGCAGGACCAATGATTGAATATATTCATGGTGCAGCCAGGGCTCAAGACCCAAACAGGGAGCAACGCATAAAATAAGATCCGGGCTAAAACAGCTGGTAGGGAAGATAACAGCGGGAGAACTCCAGGTCAGGAGATAGACACGAATAACAGGGAAGACGCAGGAGTAGGGGCGCCCGGGCCGCGGAGGCAGCGTGAGTAGCACATGGAATTGAGGCTATGGACCGGGCGCAGCGAGTCAGCCAATAGCAGCACAGGGGCAGCGGAGACGAGGCGTCATAGGCAGGCAGGCCGCGGGGGGTGGTTACCAGGCCATCGAGCGGTGGAGTCTGGAAAGTAGTGAATAGAGAATATAAGCTGAGGCAGGGGAGAAGGTAGGCAGTTACCAATGGGCGTTTGGAGTACGATCAAGAAGACCAGATATCATTGAGTAACTCCTGAGGAGTATGTGTGTGGAGATTGTATTTATACCGGTTGACTATATCAACCGAAGAAATTACGATATATGCATTTACTGGAGCAGTGGAGTTTGCCTGATTGTTGTTGCATAAGTTACACCTGGAGTTCTCTGAATATCAAGTTATAACCTTAACGGATATGATAGAGGAGTGTACATGTCGCCGATAGATCGGACTAGTATGTAACCACAACGAATGATATTGACACAAGTGTGGGTATACACGATGTTTATTGGTCTAATGGACGTCGACTAGTCTTACCGGGTTCACGTAGAAGAACCATGCTAGATGTTTATATGAATGCTTTGCCTACTTAAGGCCGTCTCATGTGATTATCGGTGCAAGCCCTGGAGCAAACCAACTTGATTGAAATACATATCGTTATATGGAGAATGCTGTGATCGGGATATTGCCTGTGTAATTGCTCTGTGTCGATTATAATTCTAACAACAACATAATAAACTGGATCTCACTATCCTTGCGTTATTCTTGGGCGGAAGGCCTACCTCTGACTAGTTAACCCCATAGAGTAGTATACGACAAGGTGAGTTTGGAACCCTGAACAAATACAGAAAAACGCTATATATCAAGAAGACATTTACTATAGCCCAACAGGGTGCTCATCATGTTGGTGTTTACAGGGACAGGGTGCTCATCATGTACGTGTTGGTGTTACAGGGACAGGGTGCTCATCATGTACGTGTTGGTGTTACAGGGACAGGGTGCTCATCATGTATGTGTTGGTGTTAGAGGGACAGGCTGCTCATCATGTATGTGTTGGTGTTACAGGGACAGGCTGCTCATCATGTACGTGTTGGTGTTACAGGGACAGGGTGCTCATCATGTTGGTGTTACAGGGACAGGGTGCTCATCATGTTGGTGTTACAGGGACAGGGTGCTCATCATGTACATGTTGGTGTTACAGGGACAGGGTGCTCATCGATCATGTTGGTGTAACAGGGACAGGGTGCTTATCATGTTGGTGTTGGTGTTTACAGGGACAGGGTGCTCATCATGTACATGTTGGTGTTACAGGGACAGGGTGCTCATCGATCATGTTGGTGTAACAGGGACAGGGTGCTTATCATGTTGGTGTTGGTGTTTACAGGGACAGGGTGCTCATCATGTACGTGTTGGTGTTACAGGGACAGGGTGCTCATCATGTACATGTTGGTGTTACAGGGACAGGGTGCTCATCGATCATGTTGGTGTAACAGGGACAGGGTGCTCATCATGTACGTGTTGGTGTTTACAGGGACAGGGTGCTCATCATGTACATGTTGGTGTTACAGGTACGGGGTGCACCGAGTACGGCATGGTGCTGCTGGGGGTGCTCATCATGCAGGATGTGCTGCTCGGGGTGCTGATGGCCGTGCTGCCCAGCCTGGCCGCCAACACGGAGAGCAGCTCACCGGGCGGCCAGGCACTCACCTACCTGCTGCTCGCACTCAGACTTATAGGCTGTAAGTATGAACTTTATATTTTCCATATTCTAGGCTGACAGCAATGACCTCATATTTTGAGTTTCTGGAGGGAACTCATCCCATGAAGGTAGTCTTTGATAGCACCCGGACAAGGGATTTCAGCAGTATCAAAACTTCCTTATTCCCTTCAAGCCCAATCCTCTGTACGATATTACGTACTTCAATCACGCACTTACACGCTTTAGTACATATTCATGCTACAATGTATTAATTTCTGGGACAAATGACACAGCTAAAGATATGGGACTGCTCACAACAGAATGGGCTCTGGAATGGCTAACTCGAAATTATATGAATGGCCAAAATTCTTTTCTGACGCAAGTTTTTATCTAGAATTTAAATGGATGAAAGAAAGACACTTGAAGAAGCTATGGTTTTACATGTGGCATTGGTGTTGTTTCAGCCCTGCTAGCTCTGGTCATGGTGAGCTTCATTGTGGCACGCTTCCTACTCAAGTACGTCTTCAACTATTTCCTGTCGCGAGGCAATAAGGAGATGACAGTTCTGGCATCAGTGACGCTGGCGTTCATTGTACTACTGGTACGTGGCACTTTGTTATCACTAAGAGGCATGGAGGTATTCATGTCAGGGGTGTGAAATCTCCGCGGAAACGCGGTTTTTATCTTCGCAGGGACAGTTCCTCAGATTTGTCCAGATCCAATGAGAAATTTATTTCCCTTTATGTAGGGGAGGGGGGGGGGCTTAGAAGTATTGTCAAACCAGAACACCAAAATACATGAAATTTCACCATTCTGCTTCTACATTTTCAAAATTTTCTTGGGGGGGCATGCTCCCAAACCCCCCTAGTAATGTTAAAGTATATACTTTGCGAGGATTTGGGAGTCCCATCGTCACTTCAAGCAGCATCTTCAGAGGAAATCATTATTTTCATTTCACACCCCTGCATGTGCTGTCATGATTTCGTATTTTTGGAACATGTGGAAACTCATTCTCTACAAATTTCTTGAATAAAGGAAGTATTTATTTCATGCCCTCTCCTGACTTACATCCTGACGGTGTGTGTTCTGTGTGTTGTAGCTGAGGGTGTGTGTTGTAGCTGACGCTGTGTGTTGTGTGTGTTGCAGCTGACGGTGTGTGTTGTAGCTGACGCTGTGTGTTGTGTGTGTTGTAGCTGAGGGTGTGTGTTGTAGCTGACGGTGTGTGTTCTGTGTGTTGCAGCTGACGGTGTGTGTTGTAGCTGACGCTGTGTGTTGTGTGTGTTGTAGCTGACGGTGTGTGTTCTGTGTTGTAGCTGACGCTGTGTGTTGTGTGTGTTGTAGCTGACGGTGTGTGTGGTAGCTGACGGTGTGTGTTGTGTGTGTTGTGGCTGACGGTGTGTGTTCTGTGTGTTGTAGCTGACGGTGTGTGTTGTGTGTGTTGTAGCCGACGGTTGTGTTGTGTGCGTTGTAGCTGACGCTGTGTGTTGTGGCTGACGGTGTGTGTTGTGTGTGTTGCAGCTGACGCTGTGTGTTGTGTGTTGCAGGTGACGGTGTGTGTTGTGTGTGTGGTAGCTGACGGTGTGTGTTGTGTGTGTTGCAGCTGACAGTGTGTGTTGTAGCTGACGGTGTTTGTTGTGTGTGTTGCAGCTGACGCTGTGTGTTGTGTGTTGCAGCTGACGCTGTGTGTTGTGTGTGTTGCAGCTGACGCTGTGTGTTGTAGCTGACGGTGTTTGTTGTGTGTGTTGCAGCTGACGCTGTGTGTTGTGTGTTGCAGGTGACGGTGTGTGTTGTGTGTGTGGTAGCTGACGGTGTGTGTTGCAGCTGACGGTGTGTGTTGTGTGTGTTGCAGCTGACAGTGTGTGTTGTAGCTGACGGTGTTTGTTGTGTGTGTTGCAGCTGACGCTGTGTGTTGTGTGTTGCAGGTGACGGTGTGTGTTGTGTGTGTTGCAGCTGACGGTGTGTGTTGTAGCTGACGGTGTTTGTTGTGTGTGTTGCAGCTGACGGTGTGTGTTGCAGCTGACGCTGTGTGTTGCAGCTGACAGTGTGTGTTGTAGCTGACGGTGTGTGTTTTGTGTGTTGTAGCTGACGGTGTGTGTTGTGTGTGTTGTAGCTGACGCTGTGTGTTGTGGCTGATGGTGTGTGTTGTGTGTGTTGTAGCTGACGGTGTGTGTTGTAGCTGACGGTGTGTGTTGTGTGTGTTGCAGCTGACGGTGTGTGTTGTAGCTGACGCTGTGTGTTGTGTGTGTTGTGGCTGACGGTGTGTGTTGTGTGTGTTGTAGCTGACGCTGTGTGTTGCAGCTGACGGTGTGTGTTGTGTGCGTTGTGTGCGTTGTAGCTGACGCTGTGTGTTGTGGCTGACGGTGTGTGTTGTGTGTGTTGTAGCTGACGGTGTGTGTTGTGTGTGTTGCAGCTGACGCTGTGTGTTGTGTGTTGCAGATGACGGTGTGTGTTGTGTGTGTGGTAGCTGACGCTGTGTGTTGTGTGTGTTGCAGCTGACGGTGTGTGTTGTGTGCGTTGTGTGTGTTGTAGCTGACGCTGTGTGTTGTGTGTTGCAGGTGACGGTGTGTGTTGTGTGTGTAGCAGCTGACGGTGTGTGTTGTAGCTGACGGTGTTTGTTGTGTGTGTTGCAGCTGACGCTGTGTGTTGTAGCTGACGCTGTGTGTTGTGTGTGTTGCAGCTGACGGTGTGTGTTGCAGCTGACGCTGTGTGTTGCAGCTGACGCTGTGTGTAATAGCTGACGGTGTGTGTTTTGTGTGTTGTAGCTGACGGTGTGTGTTGTGTGTGTTGTAGCTGACGCTGTGTGTTGTGGCTGATGGTGTGTGTTGTGTGTGTTGTGGCTGACGGTGTGTGTTGTGTGTGTTGTAGCTGACGGTGTGTGTTGTGTGCGTTGTAGCTGACGCTGTGTGTTGTGGCTGACGGTGTGTGTTGTGTGTGTTGTGGCTGACGGTGTGTGTTGTGTGTGTTGTAGCTGACGGTGTGTGTTGTGTGTGTTGCAGCTGACGCTGTGTGTTGTGTGTTGCAGGTGACGGTGTGTGTTGTGTGTGTGGTAGCTGACGGTGTGTGTTGTGTGTGTTGTAGCTGACGGTGTGTGTTGTGTGTGTTGCAGCTGACGCTGTGTGTTGTGTGCGTTGTGTGTGTTGTAGCTGACGGTGTTTGTTGTGTGTTGTAGCTGACGGTGTGTGTTGTGTGTGTTGTAGCTGACGGTGTGTGTTGTGTGTGTTGCAGCTGACGCTGTGTGTTGTGTGTTACAGGTGACGGTGCGTGTTGTGTGTGTTGTAGCTGACGGTGTTTGTTGTGTGTGTTGCAGCTGACGCTGTGTGTTGCAGCTGACGCTGTGTGTTGTAGCTGACGGTGTGTGTTGTGTGTGTTGTAGCTGATGCTGTGTGTTGTGTGTTGCAGGTGACGGTGTGTGTTGTGTGTGTTGCAGCTGACGGTGTGTGTTGTGTGTGTTGCAGCTGACGGTGTGTGTTGCAGCTGACGCTGTGTGTTGCAGCTGACGGTGTGTGTTGTGTGTGTTGTAGCTGACGGTGTGTGTTGTGTGTGTTGTAGCTGACGGTGTGTGTTGTGGCTGATGGTGTGTGTTGTGTGTGTTTCAGCTGACGGTGTGTGTTGTAGCTGATGGTGTGTGTTGTGTGTGGTGCAGCTGACGCTGTGTGTTGTGTGTTGCAGGTGACGGTGTGTGTTGTGTGTGTTGTAGCTGACGCTGTGTGTTGTGGCTGACGGTGTGTGTTGTGTGTGTTGTGGCTGACGCTGTGTGTTGTGTGTGTTGTAGCTGAAGCTGTGTGTTGTGTGTGTTGTAGCTGACGCTGTGTGTTGTAGCTGACGGTGTGTGTTGTAGCTGACGGTGTGTGTTGAAGCTGACAGTGTGTGTTGTGTGTGTTGCAGCTGACGGTGTGTGTTGTGTGTGTTGTAGCTGACGGTGTGTGTTGTAGCTGACGCTGTGTGTTGTGTGTGTTGTGGCTGACGGTGTGTGTTGTGTGTGTTCTAGCTGACGCTGTGTGTTGTAGCTGATGGTGCGTGTTGTGTGTTGTAGCTGACGGTGCCTGTTGTGTGTGTGGTAGCTGACGGTGTGTGTTGTGTGTGTTGTGGCTGACGGTGTGTGTTGTGTGTGTTGTAGCTGACGGTGTGTGTTGTGGCTGACTGTGTGTGTTGTAGCTGACGCTGTGTGTTGTAGCTGACGTGCGTGTTTTGTGTGCTGTAACTGACGTTCGTGTTTTGTGTGTTGCATCTGACGCTGTGTGTTGTGTGTTGCAGGTGACGGAGGCGCTGCAGGTGAGCATGGAGCTGGGCTGCTTCGTGGCTGGGGTCATGATCAGCGCGCAGGGCCCGGCCGTCAGCCTCCAGGTGGAGCACCTCATACAGCCCCTCAAGGACTTCCTGGCCGTCCTCTTCTTCGCCTCCATAGGTACGCACCCCTCATACTGCACACACTCCTCCTGCTCTGTAATCCTACAGCGTGTTGGTGTCATCCATACTAGTTGTTCTGTTTAAAGCGCGTTCCCATGAGGAGGAAATGCAGGGCACAATGCCCCTGTATCAACGGGTAGGGGCAGTCCCACGCACGCTGAATGACGTTACTGGGACTTTGGCGGTGGTCAAATATAAACCAGACAATGTAAGACGATTTAAACCAGAAAGTGTAAGCCTTGCACAAGGCCAACATATTTACATACATATTAGGTATACATTTCTCTCTAAACATTCAAATTTGTGAGCTCAGTATTGATAGAAGATTAATTTGCTTCCCAAGTGATGATGAAGGTGAGGTTGTGTCTACTTTCAGGGCTACACATATTCCCTTCCTTCATGGTCTACGAGCTGACGTATCTTATGACCTTTACAATACTCATCGTTACTGCAAAAGTAGGTAGAATCTTGTATAATTGAATAAAAGATGGATTGTGTGATATACATCACAAATGACCCAGGGCTTGGTGGAGATGCGGAAAGAGGATCAAAAAGAAAAGAAGGTCCACATAGGTCAAAGCACCACTACTCCCCACCCTGAAGAATGGACCATGGCCCCAGGTGCTAAGACCCCGGCTAAGACTATTCTAGGTCTGGTCATTCTTCAGGGGGGAGAAACAGGGTGGACCATAGTGCTATATTTCTGGACTTTTCTTTTGGGGTTGTGTTACCGGAAACAAACTTCTTTTTTTTTTGGCCTAAGTATCCTTTACATGTACCGTGGTGGTGGTGCGGGGGGATTCCTCAATCTCCCTACATGGGAGTTTGCCATTGTGCACACTCCTCCTCCAAGGTGAGGTGAGCCCCTCATACATGTATTACACATTGATCAAATGAAAGGTCCTCAGTAATTCTGTGTGTACCTTTAATTTCAGCTCAAAAGCATCTCATAAAAGTGTCTCACCTGCTCTTAACCATTGCAGGTAACGGAGTCTGTGTGAACATGCATCTTTTAAAGTCAGGATTCAAGGTCACTGGCCTATCTTCAGCATTGGTTCACACAGACTTGATTTCAGGGTGATTTTTGACATTTTTTATTTGTCTTTTTTCACTAGGAAAAAAAATTGTACGGAAATTTTGGGAAAAACAGGAAGAGAAAGATAGTTCCTGAGATGTGTATGAACTTTTTTTGGGAGAGAAATACCAAAAAACAAAAGGAGGGTGAATTTTCAAAGTCAGCTGACCAATCTGTGTTTTTTGCTGGAAAACCGTCTCACAGAGACCCAGGGTACCCTGGGTCAATAAGATGCACGGCTGTTTACTGTTTATAGCCTGAGGGAATACAATGTAGGCATTTTCAGAACCAACGGGCGGCATCCTTTCTAGTGTCCATTGCTTCTTGGATGATAAAGATTCACAAATAATGTAATGCTCCTCATTTGTACTTGTGACTAAGATACAACTAATGGAATATCAATGAAGGTGTAACTGTATAAGACATGAACTGGTCTTTATGTACTGATTGGTTGTGGCCTGTTATGTTACAGTTTATAGTGAGTGTGATAGTGATAGCCGTCCTCCTGCCGCGCTCGCCCCGACACATTAAGTGGTTGGTGGCTGCGGGACTCGCACAGGTCAGCGAGTTCTCCTTCGTCCTCGGGTCACGCGCCCGCCGCCTCGGCCTCATATCACGCGAGGTGAGTTGTGCACAGATGCCGCTTTTTCTACTTTTTCAGAATTCAGAGCAAATTTTTTCCTGCAAAAATTAGGACCAACATTTATAGCAAATTTCCTGTATTTCCTCAAGATGGGAGTGATTGTGTAAAATTTGGTTACAAGTTACATAATGTGTCCCTGTAGGTGTTAACAAGTTACATAATGTGTCTCTGTAGGTGTTTACAAGTTACATAATGTGTCTCTGTAGGTGTTTACAAGTTACATAATGTGTCCCTGTAGGTGTTAACAAGTTACATAATGTGTCTCTGTAGGTGTTTACAAGTTACATAATGTGTCTCTGTAGGTGTTTACAAGTTACATAATGTGTCCCTGTAGGTGTTAACAAGTTACATAATGTGTCTCTGTAGGTGTTTACAAGTTACATAATGTGTCTCTGTAGGTGTTAACAAGTTACATAATGTGTCTCTGTAGGTGTTTACAAGTTACATAATGTGTCTCTGTAGGTGTTAACAAGTTACATAATGTGTCTCTGTAGGTGTTTACAAGTTACATAATGTGTCTCTGTAGGTGTTTACAAATTATATAATGTGTCTCTGTAGGTGTTAACAAGTTACATAATGTGTCTCTGTAGGTGTTTACAAGTTACATAATGTGTCCCTGTAGGTGTTAACAAGTTACATAATGTGTCTCTGTAGGTGTTTACAAGTTACATAATGTGTCTCTGTAGGTGTTAACAAGTTACATAATGTGTCTCTGTAGGTGTACCTCCTCATCCTGAGTGTGACGACCCTCAGTCTCCTCATGGCGCCTCTCTTATGGAAGTTGTCGCTATGGCAACAGCGTATCAAGCAACATTCCAGGTAAGTGCCTCCTACTACTAAGTTACTACCAGCGTCTTAGTGCTCGCCAACCACCATGAACCTACTGTACCCACCACCACAACGGGCACTCCTCACCGCCTGAGTCAACACACGGCTCGACAAATCGTAGTACGACATGTGTTCATCACTGGGCAAAAAATCCTGAGGAACAATTACTATAAAAATGATCTTGGTACTTCATGGTACTGAATGCGAGTCAGAATTGCTTGAAATTATCAAAATTTAGAGATGTCAATTTGACATACCTTTCTGTGTATTGTGGGGTATATAGTAGTCTATGCCTTTCTGTTTTATTCAGAAACGATTACTTTATTTAGAATCCTATAAATCAAAAATGGCCAAATGATTATGTCACTTGATTATTGGTCTGATATAATGGTATTCTTCAAGTCATGAACAGTTGTATGCATCAGGTGATTAGCAGTAGAATGTGAGTGTACACTTGCACACAAACATTTGTCGAGCCTACAGTTTGCCCACAGAATTACATTTCAGGGTTTGCCACAATATTTATCCACATTTCCATCGTTCGGATTGAAGACCATAAATGTATATTATTTTGAATGTGAGCTTAAAAACAACGAGAAAAAGGGGACATAGATTGCCATATTGAATAACACTTAATGCAAAGAAGTCTTAAGGTTAGTAAAGTAAAGAGTATTTTGTCTAATGTTTAAATCTTGATAACGAGTTCGTTTATACTCACTGTAGTCATAATTACATTTGTAGTCGGCTCGCACTAAATGTCACTCTTCTAGGCCCTATGTTAGTAGCAGTTTCTTCTTTCCTAAACCGTGTTACCCCCTTTTTGGAACCTGCAGATATTCAAGGTTTAGGTTAGTATCTCAAAGTTCATAATAGATTATTGTATGGCATATTGAAGCTTATTTCCAAAATTTACCAACCCAGCATAGGCATTAAAATTGTCTTTACAAAAGTAGTTTTCTCTGCATGCTTTTCATTGGATTCTTTCTAAACCTGAAAATCTGCATGGTTGTTGTATTTATGTTTTAAAGGATTTATATCTCTGCATGGTAGAATATGTATCCATCATAATTATTTACAATCGGTGTCTTCGGAAACGTTTTGACATCCTTTCAGTCATTAGCTTCTTTCCCCCCCCCCCCATTTATTCGCACAGTTTTAAGTGTATATTTCGTCTTGGATATTACAGCTGATCCATTTTTTATGTTTGGCCCATAAGTATAATTATAACGTGTCTCTTTTCGTATTGTTCCTGTGTAGCCAAAGTCATTATATATCCTGATGAATCCGTTTTGATAGGCGCAGATAGCCTATTACATATTTATCGCAGTGTTTTGTCTTGTTGACTCAGGGTTGCCCTGAGTCTTGTGCGACGGGTAGCAGGGGGTCTCTCAGCCTAAAATTTAAAACAGCTGTCATTCCTTCAAAATTGGAGCTTTTTCTCTCAATTTTGTGTCATTAGATGCGGTACAATGTTGTCCTTCCTATGTAAGCGCGCTTTAATCCATTTTCAAACGCTTCCCCCTGAAAAGCATGATTTTAATTTTGTGTCTAAAATGGTGGTAATTTGCTTCAGCATAGAGCCCTATGGGAGCCTGTAGATAACCCTTGACATTTAACAGTTACATATTGAACGGGCTCAGTGCTAAGTCAATGGGACAGATCTCGGCAGCCGACCAAACCAGGGTGAGACACTTTTTTTCAGCAAGCTTTGACTGGATCCAATGGTAATTTAACACAGGGAAGTACTACACTATTTCCCAAAGGAGATGCCATCCTATATCATATACTAGGCCCAACATACGCTGCAGTATGTTAGATACCGGTATGGTAATTTAATGGTAATTTAATATATATGTTGCTGTCCAGTCTTGTTCAATACATGACAAATATTTTGAGAACAAAAACAGACAACCCTGTAGTACCATATAGCTCAGACCCTACTAAGCACTATTCGCTGTTACTTACAATATGGACATGGGAGCTTTTTATTCAGTGTGTGTCTGACATAGACGTGAGAGGACAAAAGACATAGATAGCCAAGATCGGGGGACATGAAAATTTGAATTTGGGCCTAAGAACCCCCCCAAAAAAAAGTCAATGTCCACATTTTTTTTGAGTATACCCTTCTTTTGCGCGGCTTGCCTCACTCGGTGTGGCTTTCTTAGGGCACCTGCGTCATGCGACCTATAGGTTGTGTGGTGCAGGCCTATAGGTAGTTGTGAGTTCCTGACTTGTGACGCACAATTTGGGTATGCTATCCGAAACAGTCCAGCCAGGATATAATAGGGGGAGCAATGGATGGATATGGATAGTGGACTAGGGTAAACCAAAGGTGCTGAATTCATTTCTGTTATGTGTAGGATGATATCTAGGTCGGAAAAAGGTCAAAATCAAGGTCAAAGGTCACATCTTTAAGAATCCCATTAATACAAGAGTGCACCCTTTCTCTTTCTTACTATGATAAATGATACATTTCCCTTCACACCTCTACCTGACCCTGAGTCTAGTTAATGGGGGAAGGGGAAGGGGAAGGGACTCGGGGTTGGGACTCGGGGGTGAGACTCGGGGGTGGGACTCGGGGTTGGGACTCAGGGGTGGAACTCGGGGGTGGGACTAGGGGTTGGGACTCGGGGTTGGGACTCGGGGTTGGGACTCGGGGTTGGGACTCGGGGGAGGGACTCGGGGTTGGGACTCGGGGTTGGGACTCAGGGGTGGGACTCGGGGGTGGGACTCGGGGTTGGGACATGGGGTTGGGACATTAGCTTGGGATTTGGGGATGAACAATATTATTATATGTATACTCCTATATGATGATACTACATTTCCCCCCGACCCTGAGTCATTTGTGATGCAGTCACACGTTCGATTTTTTACATAGTAGGACCTAATTGTTCCATATGTTTTGTCCATTTTGTATTTATAGAGATTTTAACGTCCCTTAGAAATAAGTACATGTATGTCTTTTGTGGTAATATGAGGTTAAGTTTGATGTTTCATTTGGTAATTCCCGACAGCTGTGTAAAACGTGCTCTTCATGCATGGCTGGCCTGAACGCAAGTAGGAATTTTCTATCGTTCTCTACAGACTGGTTGAAGTTTCAACGATAATCCTGTTTAGAGACTTCTACACTAGATAAGAGACTGTGAAAGAAGATAAGTCATCACTGACTAACCTAGAACACTAAATATAGTACATGTATTAGCTGTTAGAGCAGGGTAGGACTAGGGGATGACGCGTCCAGACTAGTCACACAGAAGGGGAAGAATATGTCTGCGAGCTACCCCCTCCCTCAAAACGAAATAACATAGCATTTACACATCGATAAGTATATATGACCCCTATATCAATATGTATATGTCATTATAGGGTCAATGTGAGACACATAAAGTCGTCTTGGTAAAGGACGGTGGGGGTCTTGAATGCACGGCCCGGTGCTTAAAGAGTTAAAGTGAAATACTTTATACAGGACTGTATTGGAAATGTGTTTTCCGGCAGACGATAAACAGCCCTATTCTATTTCAGCTTGGGTTTATTGACCTGTGTGCATCTGATAGTCTGTCTACTACTCCAACCTTTGTTACCCCACCACCCCTCCCCCCGGTGTCCGGTTGTATGGATGGTATGATTTGGTGTGGTTTTTATCAGGCATGGGAGTGTTCCAGTTTCCGGAACTGCTACTTCTGTGATTTGCACAGATCCAATGAGAATATATTGTAACAGTACTTAATGGAGAGGAGGGGGTATCGAACTCTAATTGGCTTAAATTTCAGCCGACATGGGAGTTTTTGTCACATCTTGTGGCTTTTCCTCAAAATCCAATCTGGTGCCTGTGCAGTGTCTATCAGTATAGTGCCTCTACATGGGTACTTAGAATTTTGACCATGTCGCTATGTCGATTTTTAACAGAAGAACCATGCCATTGTGTCAATTTTTAGGTATATAAGAACATAGAGAAAAATACCTGTGGGTCGATTTTTATCCCTAATTTTCCTGTGTCCGTTGATTTTTAAAATGGCCTAAAAGGGCCGTGTCGCTGTGTCGCCCATGTCGATTTTTACCCATGTAGAGGCACAGTATATGTAGGAGATGGATGGACATACTTAATTGCGGTCAATGTCAACTCAAGCTTTAATCTTACTGTCAGATCAACATCATGTGATAGGTTCAGGTTATTTATTGCAAAGGATATCTATGAAATATCATGAAAATAAGAACATTTTACATCAATTTTATTTTCCAGTAGAACAAATAGAGACATGTTCATAACTTCTAATTATAACCTTTAATTATACATATTTTACCTTGATTTTTAAAATATTTTCCCTTTATTTTGGTTATGTTTCAGGCCCTCAGTTTCCAGTCAGTTATCCAATAAGCACAGAGAAAAGGCTGAAACAAAGAACAGTGAGCACAAAGAACTTAGACATAAAGAGTACAGTGAGAACAGCGACGTCTCAGACAAATCTCTACAAGAGAGGATACGCAGACGATCCTCGTAAACTAGGGCCGGTTCGTCTTACTGCCTTCGAGGCCAGAAGTTTGGGAACCCTACTTTTAAACTCATCATAGTATCTAAGATCTTGTCAATAACAAAGGGCATTTTAATACGTATAAATTGTTGAATAGTCAACACATATGTGATAGTCTAATATAACCAATGTAGGTATAACATATGTGATGATAGGCGTCAGAGTTGTTTTGAATTTGGAGGCAAACAGTTGACTTGTATGTGTTCCTAAACTAGAGCATTCCAGACACACTAGAGACACACACTGATGTTACATATCACAGACCTACACACCTGCGCTGTACACAGCTGAGGTTACGCTTAAGGTTTTTATTCTGTTAACCCTTTAAACCACCCATAGAATCTGGGTTTTTTTTAGTGAAAAGTATGTCAAAATATGACCAGCTTATGTAAATCTGTTTCAAGGCTAAAAAAAAAAGACTATAAAAACTGAAATCACGCATAGGGAATATATCATAGTTTTCATCAAAGCACACTCTAGGGATGGTATCTAAATATAAGGGAGAAAGGAATGACTAGAGTGAGCTGTATTCTGATGAGATGAAGGTTGCATAATGTGATGTATTCGTGTCTCCTGTAATGTGCAGCATCGTTCACTCACATGTGTGAGGTTGTGTTTTGTTATCTGTAGTCCTTAATCCGTGTGATGTACGCGTGTAGTGCTGTGTGGCCAGCAGCCGTCTTGTTGTCACCTTGTCCCTGTGTGGGTTACATGTTGACTGCCCCGGTTATCTGGTATGTTATATTACCAGGATGTGCAACTATTATATAGTGGTGACATATTATTTTTCAATTCATTTTATTCATACATCTTAAATGAACCTAATTTACAACTGATTTATTATATTGTTTTGTGTTTATCTTGTGAGTAACGATACCTTTACCTGCAATGTAGGAGTTACATCGGCGTGATGCTCAAGTACAGACACTGTTGATGTACATGGTACTTTCTCATGTACCTTAACCATAAAACCTTGTGTATAGTCCGGTGGTTATAAATGAATCAGAAGCACAGTGCGGTTTATACCAGGGTTTTTATAAGTTCACTACAGCACGGGTTATACAGGGGCGGGTTATACAGTTTCCCCAATGTCTAGGTCATACACAAGGTTTTATGGTATGTTAAATATTAGATGTTGGTGGAATATTATCATATTCATATATATGAGTAGCCACGCAAAATGGCTGATCCGTTCAGGTTCGTGAGGAGCATCTCGTAGGTACTAACATCATTACGTATATCGTATTTAATGTAATGAACGGCCAGGTGTTTTAAAGAATTTGGAGTTGTTAGCTGGTAGACGCTTAATAGTCGAATACAGACATTTGGGAGATCAAATATAGAATTGTCTCATTCCACCCCTGTGGATAGTATGTGGTCAGAGTTGCTGTTTTCCATACATTGTGTAACGTTCTGCCCGCACGTGTGATTATGGATTATATGACAGCTGTCTGTGTTCATGTTAAGTCCACTCAGTCCCGATGTACAGGGGGCCTATACCCTAGTGGCCGGTTTTAGCACAGCCTCTGAACAAAGCGCATGTCACAGTTTGGTACAGGGTAGAACAGGGTACTGGGATCCAATAAGTTCAACATGTTCGTGTCTCTAGTAAGTGCAGGCTTAATCATGGACAGGTGCCAAAAGGTGCCGGGAGCTGCCTTACATTATAATCTATACACCTATGTATTTCTCATGTCTCTATACATGGCACTATATTACCTTTAATGTGACTCAACGTAATTGATTCAGGGGTTTACTTTAAATTAACGAAGTGTGCAGACCACTTCACACTAGCCAAAGTAATTGACTCAGGGTCCAACCCTGGGTGGTCAGTGGGGAACTGTCAGAACATGTATAGTACATGTAATACACATATACGTGATATAGACATACCGGTATAGCGGGATAGTAACCAATGAGATAATCCCTAATATTCACTTCAGAATTCTTAGGGTGCATTATGTAACAGCTGGTACCGATTGTGATAGCTGTCATCAGTGCTTATCTCGCGAGTAGTAGATCAATCAATGGCTGACCGCATAAGGCCTCCCGCTAACTGGGTATATAATCCTTGAATGTACATGCATATCCTATTATGGGGGTGTAAGAGAGGGGGTGTCTACCTTATTGGAAGCATGGTTTTGAGGGTGACTCTGGGTAGGAAACATGGGTAGATTGCTGAACCCATTAATCTAACCCCTTCCACTTACTCACCCTGACCCTGTGTCAATTGTGATGTCAATCACACGGTCTGTCTTGTAATTGTGTATACTTTCCTTCTTTCGGGTAGTATCTGTGATCTTTAAAGCACAACATCCTATATTTGTTATGATTTAACTTAAAACTTCGCTGCATTCCACAAAACAGGATGAACCACACCAAGTAGCTATTAACTCTTTAAGGGTGGCATGCTTCCTCAAGGCTTCATGTATACGCACTAATGCAGCACTGACAAGTACTTCACTACATCATGCTGACCCTTTGGGGCTTCATCAATGTCGCATGATACAGCATTGGAGAATTCCTCACCTCCTGTATTAACAGTTTATATCTGTGTTCTGGTACTAGCTACCCAGTATATCTATGCTCTACTGAAAATATGGTAAAAAAATA
Organism: Harmothoe impar; assembly: GCA_947462335.1. Taxonomy (NCBI): domain Eukaryota; kingdom Metazoa; phylum Annelida; class Polychaeta; order Phyllodocida; family Polynoidae; genus Harmothoe; species Harmothoe impar. The sequence goes on along the minus strand of OX381714.1, from coordinate 25,935,197 downwards.
TAATTTTAGTCAGTTAAGAAATGCATGGTAGTATGAAGATTTACTATAAGATATTTACTCAAAGTAGGGTACTTTTATCTATCACCCATTACACGTGCAATATGAGTCGCCAGGCTTTACTTTCGGAAAATCTATTCCACGTTGTGATACAACAGGGACAGAATGGACATAGATAGATGGAGTTGGGTGATTGGTCAATGAATACATTTAATTTCTCAGCCATGTTTGTGAATTTAAGAATTCGTGATAGCTATGCATATCATGAGAGTTAATATTATTCTGTGTACTAGCGGTTGGTGGGGCTGGCCCTGTCTGTGTTTACACCCGGTGTTACTAATACAGCAGCTGTATGTAAAGGGCTTACAGCTGTACTATAGTCTGTGAACGGTTCTCTAATAGTGACAGACTTAACCCAATGGGGGATTCACCGTTGGCAAGTTTTCAAGCACAAGCGCTTTCTGGGATATAATTGATATAAATATCCAGGCAGGGTAGTTTAGGGGTATTTATTGATATTGGCTATAGAGGATCTCTGATTTACATGTACAACTTGTTGGTCGTCTTGGTAACATTCCTGCTGAAACTGTGCAGACCCGGTGTATATTATACACAGGTTCTGTTAGGCCACACCCTACACAATGTCAGTGTTTGCATTTCCTTTTACATGTAGCAGATTCATCAGAGCTCTAACCATTATTCTGATCACATGGGAAGAAAATGTTTTGTGTTACTACAGGATTATTGAAGCTTTTGTTTTTGTGTGGAATCAAAGACCAACTTGTTTTTGTGGTGTGGCCTTACTGAGAAACAATGATTGCTATGACATAATATCATTGTGATAAGGTGCTTCTGGCAGACTGTATACAGATTCTGGGATGGTGTTATCACTTGGTCATTGTTGTTACCGGGTATGTGGGGACACAGTTGTTGGTACATATTGTTATTGGTTATTAAATTGGTTATTAAAAGATATATGCTATATATTTTTAGGCATTAATTTATTTTATATTCAGTAATAAAAGCAATTATTTAACACACGTTTTTGTTTATGTTTACAGTTGATATAATTTCTCCAATCAAACTTAAGTCTTGTCACCTCTAGTCAATGATAATTGGCTAATTGACACTTAAATGTTGTCTATAATTAGAGCTATATATTAAAGTCACAATACTTTCTCCCTCGCACTGCTTACACGTATGAGAAAAGAATTTAAGAATTATTGAGTTTCGTTGACCGACTCCTCCTAAATCATCTTTAAACATAGTTTAATTTCAACTTCACCATAGTAAAAAATAAATATAAGAAATCAAGATGACTTTTCTTATAAGATGTGTATAATTATTTCCCTTCAGGCACAAGTCCAAGGCTGAGAAGGCTAGCTTGACGTATGACAGCCAACAGCCGGGTCTCCCAGACGAGGCCCCGATGTGTACGTGCGCCTGGAAGAACTCCAAGTGTCACGGGTACCACGGGAAGCCCGGCAGCCAGAACGGCAGTCTGTGTAACCTGCTCACCACAGATGAGTTCAGCCCGCAGTACGGCAGCTATGGCAACCTCATACACCGTCACCATGGCAACCCGTTTGTTGACAACAGCCTGCCGGGGGTACACCACAGCCATGAGAACCTGCTGGAGACGCGGGTCCCGCCGGCCGACTTCAGCACCGCCCCCCTGCTAGACCTGCGGCGCGGCTCCTACTGAGGCCCATATGGCGCTGCCGTAACGCCAACCTCGTTATATTCTAAAAGATTTGTATTTTCGCATTGCAAACATGGATGTATACATATATTTTGAAACACATTCCACTTGATTGCATTAGGCTTGTTTCATAGTCATGACACTTTACAGAGAAGTATTGAACACTAGTACATGTTAGCTCCTGTTTGAGTGGGCTGTATGTATGTATTTTGTGACAGAGTCTTGTTTAGATAGATACAATCATACATGGATGTGAATTGAGACTTAGACATGTCCTGTCATCGTGTGTGCATACAGATCCGGTATTGCGTATAGCCGTTTATGGATGGCTTGATGCTCCGAGGTGTCATGTTCATAGGTCGGCCTGATCCAATGCAACACCGGCTATTAACTTCTTCATAATAACAACACTGCCATTTTGAAAAGGGCGTAGTGCATTACAGCACAATGCCACACTTATGTCAAATACACCGGCTATAAATTGTGAAATTAAATGAGACTTACCAGGGTAAGGCGATATTTGATTATAATTTTGCCGCAGGTACCAAAAATACAGAAACAGCTGTAAAGCATGTCCCCATGCTCACAACTTGCGGCTCGGTAACTCAGTTATTAGCCGGTGATCCACTGCCACGAATTTGCTGCGAATGCCACTCGTGCGAGTAAACACAGACAGAATGTTGCAGCAGTGGATCAGCTGCTGTGAGTCCCAACGTCACTGCGAGGGACGAGCGACCTCCGACTGAGCTCGCAGAAATCTAAAAGTTTTGATTTTTGCTAGCGTACTCGCAACTGTCTCTCGCACGATTGTATTCACAGCAAATTTGCGGCAGTGGATCACCAGCTTATGGCAATATTGTAAGAGATGGCACATAGATTTGGGAGCCCTTTATTAGAAACCTGTTACGATTGATGGCAAGCATGCCATTCCATAGTCACAGATTGTCACCAACTCAACCCCCCCTCCCCCAACCCTGAGACAGGGATGTATTGTGAACGTCCCCCTGTTTTTAATCTCGGACCGTTAATGGCTGCAGCAGCTGCCACGTTAGCGGGTACTTTCGGGTGGTGTTTGCTGTTGTAGGACAAAGAGTTGGGAGTCGTGCACCTTGTCACGGGTCTACTGAGATGCTGCACAGCTCCATCAGAGGCAACTCTACATGCAATGTCCTTCATTGAGGAAATAGTAAATTAGCATAGTACCATCGGGATATCCTGTGATATCTGAACCGAGTCCATTGTGTACTCACATTCCGAAGTAAAGGTAGCATATCCCATTCCGACATATCGCTCGTGCTGACAAGATGTAGACGTGTCAGACCTATTCAGGTATAGAGTACAGCCACCTGCTGTTGGTGACGTCTGGTAAAAGCTGGTGTTCACATCTCATACATATATTAGATTAGGTTACAAGCAGTTCAATGTCATAGTTTTAACTTTACCTTTGTCTGACGAATTATATTCCGAAAATGAAGCTGCGCAAAGAAATGAAACTGCGCAAGAAAATATTATTACTACATGTATAAGTCTGATATTGAGTCTGTCAAAATTATAGTGTACTTGTGAGAAAACAAATAATGGTAGTTCGTGTACATGTAATGTATATCTTATACCTTTGGACTTGCTAAATTGTGTAGTCTTGGACAAATCTGTGATAGTTTTCCAGTTTCCTATTACTCCCAGTGGTCTTCCACCAAAGCACAAAGCGTATAGATATCATTCGCAAGCTTATGGCTCCATATTTTGCTACATTTCGCGGCAGGACTCTAGAAAATGTGATGTAAAATTAGACAAGTGCCATTCCCGTAAATTCATACACCAAAGTTCACTTAATTGTATCATTGAAATATTTCAGAGGTGTTAAATTATCTTGAATGGTGTGTATCCAAGTTATCAAAATACATTCTGGAATAGAGATACATTACTAGTTGCGAGTAAATGGCGCATATGCACAACATAGTATTGTATCTTGTATACACATGATCCAACTGCCATATATGTGAAGCATTATGCTTGACCTATTGATGAGGTTAGAAGGTTGTATATTGCTAGTGGTATTCAGACATGAGCTTTGTTTACAGTTGACAACAGTTAGACGCCACGACACCTAGTAGAGTAATGCAGACACTCATGTCTGCATGACGCCCGACACATGGGTGGTGTCTTATAGACCCCCTTAAGGACGGCATGAGGCCTCAGGGCCTCATGTCCATTTGTATTCATGATGTAACTCGTTGGTGCTGTATTAATGCATCATGATGACAAACTGCCCAGTACATTAAAGTGGCATTCTCACCACTCGCGCTTACCACATGGTAGACTAGAACAGTACTAGAATTGTGAGTGGGATACGCTCGGTGATTATGCCACTTTTATATTAAAGTACTATGCTGCCCTTAAAGGGTTGAAGAGGATTCAGGGGACAGACAATCATATCACACCAGGTAGAGTTTACTGCTAGCAGCCTGTGATGTACATATGTACAACTGTGTAACGCCCCCGGGGGGGCCACTCGCTAAATTAGGGATACCATGTGCGTACATCAGTTTCAATTTGACCCCCCTTATGGCGGGGGGAAATTCCACCAAAACACCCCCCTATTGGCGGGATAAACCCCTAAAATGGGAAGAAGACATACCCCTTTTAGTCGGACACCACCCTGAAGAGGCAAAATTTGGACCCCTTTTATCGGGATGCCCTAAATTGTTAAAAAAAGTAGACCCCTTATAGCGGGATGCCCACATCAATTGGCCAAAATTGGACCCCTTTAAGCGGGATACCATCCTAAATTTGGGCCAAATTCCCAAAAAATATACCCCTTTTTACAGGAGCTTTCTGATTTTTTGGTTGGATATTTTGGGCCCAAAAACATACCCCTTTTGCCCCAAAATGGCCCCAAAAGGGCCCCTAATGGCGGGTCCGGCCGGACCCGCCAGTGGGACCCAAAAAGGACCCCTTTCCCGGGATTTTGTGTACGCACATAGTTACTATAGATGTTATAGAGAGTGGCCCCCCCGGGGTAACGCCTCCTTCAACTCTCAACTCCATCAAACAAATAGTAAAGATAAAGATCATGCATGAACTTCCATAATTCAAGAAACCCGGTATTTGCTTTATATAGAAACTAGATGGTACATGCATTTGCTAGAAAATCGATGTCAATGAGAGTTCTGTAGACGTATTTAACTGATTGTGATGGTTATGTTTTGAACAATTATTTAAAAGGTAACTTTAACCATCTCCGTAGCGAGATATGTGACTGCTCTCCGGGTGGGTTGTATACGCTCGGGTTATGTATGTCGTTATGTGTTATGGATTTGATCCTAGTATTATGTTAAAGTGTTGTAGCTGGTGTTCCTGTACAGCTCACCATCTTGTCCCCTGGGTGCATTGCTAGTTCCCGCACACCATGTAGGCAATCCCCCCTAGCACCAGGTTTAGTTCTGGTTTCTGACACTGTTATTGTCACCGGGCGCTGCCATCGGTTTGTTATAGCCCGCTATGTCCATATTTATGTTTGATGTCAAATCACTCTCCTTCCTAAGTGTGTTCCAAGGTCTCCTCATGCCTACTTTTATGACATGGATGTATTGACGAGTAGCACCTGTTGAACAGTGTGTATTGTGGTAGGCTCGGTGTCCTGTTGAAGCAGTTGTCATTGTTTAAAGACGAGGATTAGTGGTTGACCAGGCCTGCTCCCCTCGGCTAATGCGTTCCCCTCCCCTCGGGCTTTAGTAGTTCTTAAGGCGTTCTTAAGTCCACTTACCTTTCCATTTTTTATAAAAGAATGGTGCGTATTCGAGATCATACTAGTATTTTAGTGCTTGAGAAGTATTTGAAGACCTCCTCCCCCAGCACTTATGAGACGGGCGTCCAGATATCCGCCTCAGACAACCCCTGCCACAGCTGGTGTGGCATGTGTCAACGTATCGCCACTTTACAGAAAACGGCTGAGTCATCTTCAGCCTTCACTCACAAATAGAGCGGCTTGATATTTGAAATGCCCTGTGAACTAAATCTCGGGATATTGCTTTCTGTTTTCCCATTGATTAAGATTAATTAATTAAAACCACGGCCGTTTCTTATTTATCTCAAGGATTGCAGGCATCGTTGTATAGGAACATGATCTAGATGATGATTTACTTGGTATCTACTTGTTATGTTAATCACTCAATATAGCTTGAAATATATTGTCAATGATGACTAGGTTATGTCAAGCTGGCTTTGATGTACCCGATGTACTTCTTGTTAATTGTTTGTTTCCCTCCAGCCTTTTAAACCTTTCAGGGCCGCAGAATGCTTTAGCACTATTCCCTTTGTCGTCATGATACATGAATGTAGCGCTATTGAGCTACTCGCCCGGGCAACACCATACCGACCTTATAGGATTTATGTAGTCCTGATGGGTCGTCATGATACACGGTTACTAAGGCTGCATTCATGCATCATGACGACCAAGGGTACAGCACATTAAATCAGTCTGCAGTCCTAACACTGTAACAGGGTGAAGATAACCCTAGTTGTACAGCGTGTAGCGTACAGGGCAGGTGGTGGCTCGGAGTGTGGTAGTTGTTGGGGTGTTGTACACTCCATGTGCTGCTGTTCTAGACTTTACATGTTAGAAAACAGGACACAGGAGAAATAAAGGTAGCCCCAATTTGTTACAAACACTCAGCTATTCTTGTTCATTCTACTCTTTAAGAGTGATGTTTTCAACAACCGGTATGGGGAGCATTTTCTACCCATCCAGGGGGTGGATATTTCTACCTTTCTGGGCAACAGGTGGGGAGGGTGGGGGTAAAAAACAATCTCAACTATTTTCCTTCTCTAAGTTCAGTATTGATTTATACTTCGTCGGGTATTTTCAATTTCATTATGTCGGTATGCAGTCATGACTTAGAAATCTGAACACGAATAATTTAAAATCTGTATAATATATACACTTTATTCTACTGGCACCAAAGTATCCAAATATGGTAGATGTGCGTATTATTTCATTCCAAACAAAGGAAGTCTTAACCAAACCCTCCAAGGGTCTTCGTTGGCGGATACTTTCATCTTGAAATAGCTATAACTACAGCACAACTGGATATATTATTTGAAATACGATATCATTATCATCAGTGAGAACGACCATACGTCTCTGGGTGTCCACTGCAGAAATGATTGTTTATCAAACATTCTCATCCGATTATGTCCAGCACAATTGATATATTATGTTGAACAGGTAATATACCATAAGCAACTCAACTTTCCACTCAAAAAGTTACATCATCGTCAATAAATTAGAGAATAATAGATCAAGCGGACAAGAAGGCAATACTGCTAGCTGTATAATACTAGTAGGTAGTTTTCTTTCCGCTCAGAAAAAAATACATACTGATGGGTTATGAATGACTTAATATTATAATGATTCAAAATTATAATTGTGTTGCCTCGTCACCGGCCCTCAAGGTCATCTACCAGCGACTGGACTAATGTCTCGCTTGTCGGCTTCTCGTTTAGTAGATCTGTAAAGGAAAATTATTTGTTAACATATGTAAAACACTTATATATAGATGTTGATTGTTCTAGTCGAAATGAAAGTCAGAGCAATCATGAAGGAACAAAGCTACCCCGTGGCGGCGCATACCAGCGTTGCTCCCTACCAACTGCACTACAGATGACACTTACTTTCTACCAGCTGGGCGGGTGGCGTCTCCCCTCCGTGTGCCAGCACCTTGTGGCGGTAACGGTCTCCCATTGTTCTGTAACACAAACCACACCTCATACATTTTACTGAAATATTCATTTTGAGAGGATGCTCAGAACATATTTCCGCTGAATATTTGGGATGACCCAATATCATTGTTAATTGAATAAATACTTTAACAATGATATTGGGTCATCCCCCCAAAAGACAGGAATATAGCTAATGTCATAATAGCTACATTCGCCTTGACAAGTCAGGAATCAAAATAACATCGCTTCCAAGAATTCAGATTGATTATTGACAAGACAATGAAGGATACCTATTGTTAGCCTAATATACTATATGTACCGGTATATATGGATGATCATATCAGAATGTTACCCACCTGCTGAAGGGGTCTTCTTTGAAGCACTGGTGCCAGATTCTGGAGGCGACTGCGCGTGACATTAGATAAGCGTAGTACTTAGCACCGTAGCCCACAAAGTGGCTGAACCGCAGCTGCCATGCCTGCAGGGACCAGCACAAACAGCATTAGTCAGTCAGTACTAACCAGATACTATGTAGGCAATCATTATATGACCAATGAACCAACATCTATTGTTTGTTCATTTTATACCATTTTACATACACTTCTATTGTTTGTTCATTTTATACATCAATGTGAGCCTGCCCCCGCTCTGTTTAAAACTCTGCTACTAACACACTGTGACCGTAAAACCTGTAGAGGATTATTCAACATTAAAGAATATTTATTTTGTATAAACTTTTTGTACCATCTAAATGCAAACCTGCACTGAGGGTTTGTTTCATATACAATTGTGCAAAAGCTGGTAGCTACTCACCGTGTTGTCCACGTGGGGCACGCTGTAGTAGGTGTTCTGGACGCGCGCTAGCAGGTCACTGGTGCTGCCCTGCAGGGGGTGCACCCCGTGGTACACCTGGTCCAGCATGGAGTAAAACACCTGCTGCTGCATCTCCTACAACACAAGCAGCACATGGTACATGTACCCAGCCTACAGTAAAACACCTGCTGCTGCATCTCCTACAACACAGGCAGCACACACACTGTACCCAGCCTACAGTAAAACACCTGCTGCTGCATCTGCTACAACACAAGCAGCACATGGTACATGTACCCAGCCTACAGTAAAACACCTGCTGCTGCATCTCCTACAACACAGGCAGCACATGGTACATGTACCCAGCCTACAGTAAAACACCTGCTGCTGCATCTGCTACAACACAGGCAGCACATGGTACATGTACCCAGCCTACAGTAAAACACCTGCTGCTGCATCTCCTACAACACAAGCAGCACATGGTACATGTACCCAGCCTACAGTAAAACACCTGCTGCTGCATCTGCTACAACACAGGCAGCACATGGTACATGTACCCAGCCTACAGTAAAACACCTGCTGCTGCATCTCCTACAACACAGGCAGCACATGGTACATGTACCCAGCCTACAGTAAAACACCTGCTGCTGCATCTGCTACAACACAGGCAGCACATGGTACATGTACCCAGCCTACAGTAAAACACCTGCTGCTGCATCTCCTACAACACAAGCAGCACATGGTACATGTACCCTGCCTACAGTAAAACACCTGCTGCTGCATCTCCTACAACACAAGCAGCACATGGTACATGTACCCTGCCTACAGTAAAACACCTGCTACTGCATCTCCTACAACACAAGCAGCACATGGTACATGTACCCTGCCTACAGTAAAACACCTGCTGCTGCATCTGCTACAACACAGGCAGCACATGGTACATGTACCCAGCCTACAGTAAAACACCTGCTGCTGCATCTCTTACAACACAAGCAGCACATGGTACATGTACCCTGCCTACAGTAAAACACCTGCTGCTGCATCTCCTACAACACAAGCAGCACATGGTACATGTACCCTGCCTACAGTAAAACACCTGCTGCTGCATCTCCTACAACACAAGCAACATTGTCTATTGTTTGACTCTGGTCCCTGAGTAATTCAATTAAAACCGAGTCATAATTAAGGCACTTAATGTGTTAAATTATCTATTTAAAAAATAAGACTTACAGAGGCTGCAAACATCTTCTTGGAGAGACACAAGTTCTCAATATGCTTGTCAGGAAGCACCTCTCCTGTCTGCCAGTGACGTGCAAAGCGGGCCAACACCTGAAAGGCAGCATAACTAGAGATAGTCATCATGTAAAATACTGTGTGATGTAGATCTAAACATCTATGTTGCCATAGAGATCTAAGTCTGGTCTGACTGAGCATTTGCTCGGTCATCAAGGTAGCACAGCGGTGAGTGGTCGACTCCCAACCTTGTACTCTAAATTGTAGATCCAAACATGTGCGCTTCACATAACAGACTACACAGTGAATAGATCAGATTTAATGTACAAGGAGTGCCTGTAGACTAGGAACTGTCGTAACGGAAGAACATTGACATGCATCAAAGAGAAATTAAACCATTAATTCCTGAAAAATACTGATTACCGGTAATTGTCTTATTTCTCCATACTAATATACATATACCAGGTATATATACATACCCTTGGGTCCGAGGCAAAGTATTCCATCAGTACGGAGGGGACCTCAGCGAAGTCTGTGGGGCAGCGGGTGCCCTGCACGTGCTGGTACTTGGTGCGTGCTAACATGGAGTGCATGGCGTGCCCGAACTCATGGAACAGGTTCTCCATCATGCCGGGGGTGAGGAGGGAGGGCACCCGGCCCCGCGGCGGGTTCAGGTTCAGCAGCAGCACCACGATCGGCTGCTGGTAACTCCCGTCTTCAAGTTGACGACCGCCCCGTATCGTGAAGTGACAATCCTGTAAGCAAAACACTAAACTTAAACCATACTTATGTATCAGCCAAACATACCTTAACAAGTTACAGGGCGTCTTCTCCTACTTACTAAGTTACCCAATCACTCACTGCCATTGTCCTGAAACTCATTACAAGGTAAACATTGCTGAAAGTTCTAAGGAAGCAACATTATCCCATTCCGAAAAATGGCAATATTTCATTAGTGCAGAACTATCATCCAACATCCCTGCATTACCTCGAGATTGGACGGATGATTTACATCAAAAGTGACTCAGGATCAGGGTGCTTAAGTGATTGAATTGATCGATTGCGATTATTTGGATAAAGCAAAGTGTGAATCATTTTGATGTCAATGAATCATTCATGGATTTTGAGTCAATTTCTATAGTCCAGACTATTAAATACGGTTAAGCACAGTTTATCACTTTAAATGACAAGTATAGAATCAAAGGGAATACAGACTATGTAACTGGAAACCGTGTACCATGGGTATACACATATAGCCTAATTTACCAAAGATAAACGTTACTTATTTACCTGGTGTGGTTTCCCTGGTCTCTCGAAAAGGTCACAGTAGATGTATCCCAGGGTTCCCTCGTTCTCATCTACTACGGCCTAGAAACACAAGGACACGTTGTTGCCATTGTTGTGAAAATGGTCCGCGCAAAATTCTTCTCATACGGCTATTGGGAAATTTTCTTGCTAAAAGTACTAAATTGCGAGATTATGCTATAAAACGATGTATTTGCATTAGCATTTCATTAGGTGAACAAGCGGCATTTTTCAGCCAATTTATATTTTTCAAATCTTGCCGAAATTTTAACTTTTGGGGACATTAGAAGTGAGAACAAAATGGTGATATATAATAACAACTTTTACATGCGTTGTAACGCGTACTTTATCTGTAAGTGCTATGTTTGTACCCAGATGACAGAGTACTTAGTATACACACCAGCTTATAGACGTCGTAGGACCAGACCTCCCCAGCCTCCGGCTGCTCGTGCCTCAGTGTTATCCCGTACAGAGACTGGAACAGCTCCCCCAGCCCCTCCATACACGAGCCGATAGAGAAGTAGGGCGCCAGCTGCCCGCTGTCCACATGGCACCTGGGGAAAGGCTCAACTTGTAGTTAATCTCCAAAAGTCACATTACAGGGTATTCAGTGCGTCATTATTTGACATAAAATATACAGCAGTCCAACATTATAGCACTCCAATACACTATATGGGTATATATCTAAAACTGGACATCGACATCCATGTATCAGAGTCCTTCTAACAGAACGCTATATTCAGTCTCATCAAAGTAGAAAAATCTAACGTGTGATCCTAATCACAAAAGACACAGGTATTTGTTTTTCATTGGATAAAACATACTTATGTGTGAGTGTAATATGTGTGAGTGTAATATGTGTGAGTGTAATATGTGTGTAGTGTAATATGTGTGAGTGTAATATGTGTGAGTGTAATATGTGTAAGTGTCATGTGTGTAGTGTAATATGTGTGTAGTGTAATATGTGTGAGTGTAATATGTATGTAGTGTAATATGTGAGTGTAATATGTGTGAGTGCAATGTGTGTAGTGTAATATATGTGAGTGTAATATGTGTGAGTGCAATATGTGTGAGTGTAATATGTGTGATAGTGAATTTGTACAACTCATGTCCCAACCCCAACCCTATCCTGAATCTGGGTCCTGCTGGTGAGTGCTTATCATGTACTTAGATACAGTACTCTCTTATAATCATTCATTGGTCAATTCTGGCATCAGAAATGAATTCCTTGTTAAAAGGTACCCTCAAGTCATGTGTCATACATGTATGTTATTCCATTTTAGGCCAGCAGGTGGGTGTGGGTGAGCAGGTGGGTGTGGGAGAGCAGGTGGCTGTGGGTGTGCAGGTGGGTGTGGGCGACAGTTGCAGGCTGCGGGCATGTACCGCCTTCTGTCGCTATCAAAAAGCGAGTCGATCGGAAGATAAACGGCGAAGATATGGGTGGTACGATTTCGTCTGCACACGTTGAGATCTCGCGCAGTACGAGAAGTACCAGTGGTGCCACTCTTTAATTGACAAAGAATGCAGTAATTTATGTACTGCGCGTCCTCTTTTTGTCCACTGATTGTTTCCCGCCCTCTTTTATTGAACTTTTGGTCTTAAAAAAAGTGTCTTACCCCACGAGAAATCTATGTTTATATTGAATTAACTACTACTGCAAAAAAGGACATAAAGTCTATTCTAGTACATTCATGTTTGTCTACAGTGCTGAAAAGTAGGCTCATTTTTTGATAGGTATTTTTTGTTCAATTTTTTAGGGGACAACCAGTCGATAGAAATGGATGATTTTTATATCATAGAAAAGGAAAAATGTTGAACTTTAGGCTATAGGGCAAAAATTTTACCTCAGCCAAATTTTTCACCCCAAAAATAATCAATGAAATTTTTTTTTCTTTTCTCAGCAGGGTGTCTCACCAAGGCGTCGTATAAGACACTGGTAGCAAAGCTACCTGTGTCAAATACATAGGTTGCTATATGAAGGAGAAGGCAATGTTCATGCCTATGTGTATGTCTGTGTGGGTGTACATGAGTCTGTGTCCATGAGTGTCTGCATTCATGCTACAGTCATAGGATGTTTTTAAGCAAATTTCCCTTTTTTGTGATTTTGAACTTTTTTCTCGCCAAATAGGTTTTTTTTAAGCAAATTTCCCTTTTTTGCGATTTTGAACTTTTTTCTCGCCAAATGGGGTGTTTCTATGCAAATTTCCCTTTTTTGCGATTTTGAACTTTTTCTCGCCAAATCAGGTGTTTTTAGGCAAATTTCACTTTTTTGCGATTTTGAACTTTTTTCTCGCCAAATCAGGTGTTTTTAGGCAAATTTCACTTCTTTGCGATTTTGAACTTTTTTCTCGCCAAATAGGGGGTTTTTAGGCAAATTTCACTTCTTTGCGATTTTGAACTTTTTTCTCGCCAAAAGCTGCGGAATCTGCCTCCATGCGTGATCCCATTGATGGACTCTGGATAGACCCATGCTTAGTGAAGACCTACATAGTGGAGATGAGGTCAAGTTAAAAAGTGCAAGTCACTTGTTTTGCAACTTGCACTGAACTGAACCTAATAGCCCTTGACTGGATTGTCAACAATCAATTAAACTATGACCAAACTCCCTCTATTTCCGAGACCAAATACACTATCAAATGATTTATATTTTTTCAAAATAACACCCTGTGTAGAATGGCTCGGTATTCAGGAATTCTACTGCGAGTAAAAAAATGTCAAATAATTGAAATTCTAATTCTAAATACCTGAAAATTGAGAAATGCTGACGTTCACGGTTTATGTAGGAAATGTACTAAAAACAGCAAAAAAAGGCAACAAAACCCTAATTTTCTCAAAACTGTTCAGTAGGATTTTTTCTAACTGAGGTTCCACTGTTTTCTACCCTCATATTACACATTGGCATAGAGAATATATTGACACCTAGTCGGGATTTTGCGCTAGGAGCAATCTGTGAGGCGAAAAACAGCCAAAATGAGCCACTGGTCTGAAGTATAAAACTGGGCATCGATCACTATAGAGCTACAAAGAGACAGAGAATCGATGTCCAGTAATAACCTGTCTTGGGTTACATAACAATATTTTAACTCGAGACTAAATGGATTTGATTGAATTGTTTTGTTTTTTTGTGGGAGGGGAGGGGGTTGAGGTTCCCTTTAATTCTTTACTCAGCATTTTCATTAACTAAATGGTCTTTATTTGGTGTATACCTCTCATGTCGTGCCAGTCCGCAGTAGTAGGGTGGGTCCCATGGCTGTATTGGCTGAAATATACATAAAAACACAACGTACACTGGGTTGCTCCTGGACATTATGTGCACCTTACATCACTTTATAAGAATCATTACTGAAACTGAAAACCTCTCTCAATGTATCAAATCGTGGACGTGAATATATTGAGGTTCATGATCAAATTCATGATAAAACAATTGATTACACATTTTAAGTTACGTCACATACCATCATACATAGATACAGATCAGGGTTTTAGATGTGATTTCATCAATCTGGCTTATATTATTACCATTCCTGTGAGCCATTACATGGCCCAGGCAGGTTCGGCTTGTATTTGTGTCTGGTGCTTGCTATGATAAAGATGCTGTAGCCAGCTTACCCCGGTGTCTCCATATCTCTGTTTGATACTCTGCATGTCCGCAAAGTCTGCTTCCGCCCTATTGAATATAGACAAGACATCCTTACAACAATCTTCACCAATTATGAAACATCCACAACATTTTTCTGATATACTTTCATCAACTGCAAATACACATGCCCTCAATTATATATTTAAAAAATATAGCATCCAGCTCTACATCATTAGTATAGTAACAGCTTTGTGTACTAGAAGAGTGTGCCTTGGCATAATAGGCAACATATATGCACCGTATATTATTATGTAATATTGCCTTTCACTAAAATTTAGGCAAATTTCACTTTTTTGCGATTTCGAACTTTTTTCTCGCCAAATCGGGTGTTTTTAGGCAAATTTCACTTTTTTGCGATTTCGAACTTTTTTCTCGCCAAATCAGGTGTTTTCTAGGCAAATTTCACTGTTTTGCGATTTCGAACTTTTTTCTCGCCAAATCGGGTGTTTTTAGGCAAATTTCACTTAATTGCGATTTCGAACTTTTTTCTCGCCAAATCGGGTGTTTTTAGGCAAATTTCACTTTTTTTTGCGATTTCCGACTTTTTCCCCGCCAAATCGAGTGTTTTTAGGCAAATCTCACTTTTTTGCGATTTCCGACTTTTTTCTCGCCAAATCGGGTGTTTTTAGGCAAATTTCACTTTTTTTGCGATTTCAGACTTTTTTCTCGCCAAATCGGGTGTTTTTAGGCAAATTTCACTTTTATGCGATTTCGAACTTTTTTCTCGCCAAATCTGGTGTTTTTAGGCAAATTTCACCTTGTTGAAATTTGAACGCGATGTACACATATGTCCTACCCCCCCCCCCCCCCCCTCCAACACACACACACAAGCAGTGGCCGCTGCCGTGTCCAGAAACAAGGCAGGGTAACAGAGTGCACTGCCAGGAATGACTGACCTTCACCTTGTTTTGCAAAAACAATTCACCAATATAATACAATACAGGTCAGTTATGTAATCCACCCACTTATCCACCTACTTGACAGCTGCTTGCCAGACATGCTGGCATATAGCCAGACATGCTGGCATATACATATGCAAAGATCAACAGCTACAAATTCACCTAAATACAAAATATTCCAACTTACATTTTAAAGAAATGATAATGCCCCAATCTTAACTCGCTACTGTAAAAGAATCTAAGCAGTATCTATTTAGGAAAGGTGTATAAAATAAGCACAAAAAATACTGAATCCATGACCATGCTCCCCATAGGCTGCAGTGCTATAGCAGTGATTTACACCAAAAAAACAGCTGATTTTGCCACAAGATCATGAACTACGACAAAACTATAAACCAAATCATTTCAAGCTGAACCAAAAATATAGCTGAACATGTTGAGCACAGAATGGTCTGGAGATAAATTGAAAAATGTCTTTTCATCAATGAGTATTTTGATGAACCAACACACCATATCACGGCAATCTGACTCACAGAGGACTGACTACATAAGAGAGTGCCTATCTATAGCACTATAGCACTACAGCTCACCAAGGCACACTCTAAAAATATGTTTAGAACTTACTTTGGCCGGATCCTTTTAGCTAAAGTTTCCAGGAACTCCATCACATTCTCTATCGAAGATATAAAGAGACGAAATTTCTGAATACATGTTATGTATAATGTTTTCATGCATAACTTGTGATTAAGCTCCAATTGAATTCTCATTGAATTTCATAATCTATATTCAAACGATTTCTCATGAATCTGCAACTTACTCACATCACTTAACTTTACAAATCTCATTTCCACTAGGCGACAATCTTGTGTTTATTTTAATACAAAGGATTGTAAAGACATGTTGGGTTAGATACCTGGGTTGTCCCCCATGGTGCCGCCCAGGGCGCGGTGTCCGTAGGAGCGGAAGCCCACCAGCTGTGCGAGTGCGTTGCGCTGCTCCAGCAGCATGTCGAGCAGCTTGGTCTGCTGCTCGTTAGGGTGCAGGTACATCTTGAAGGCCGCCTCCCGAATCTATGTCCAATACACAAACTGTCACATCTACGTCCTGTACATCTACAGGACATGGTCAGGTAATCTCCGCCCCGCCGTCCAACACACACAACCACAAAAGCTAAATTCATAATAAAAGAACCATAAGTACGTTCTCACCTTAAACAACGCTCCACAATTACCTGGTACATTATTAGCTACTAAAGTAGGACTGAAATAATTATGTAACTGCTCAGGACACTAAATATGGTAAATATATTAAGTCCATTTTATCGCTGTCCAACTGGACCGTGCGCTTCGCTCACCTGGCTATTTTGGTGGTCTGAGAACAGTCCCGTCACCATAACACTCTCCCCATTATCTGCAAAACTAGAGAAAGTAACCAGAAATACTATGATTAGAATGATTATATTGAATACCTGCAAAACGTTTTTTCTTCTTTGGCATTGTACTACTTTAGGTATCCACGCACGCACGTGGCTGCGCCCTGTAAACTCTACAGTACTGGTTGGGTGTAAAAGGTGGAAGGTGGAGACGGCACCCAAAACGAGAATTGCTTGTATTATTTGAAATATGCTATTTAAAAATACATGGTTATTTTTTCTATAATGGAAATTGAATTCCCTACTAATGGCTAGTCCCATAGCTAACATAAATCTTGTATTTGGGCCATTATTACTTGCCAAAAGTTTGAATCACGGGCCTACAACGTGGGCCACTACTACTGTAGTAGGGAGCAAGGAGGGGGTGATTTGTGGTGAAATCTACAAGGTGCATGTTGCAGCTCCCGATTCTCACCTACAGTAGGACGCTGCTCCAACCACATACATGTACATGTATGGGACTACCTACTTTTGTCTTCCCTATAAGGGGAAGATGGGGGTTGTGGTACGCTGCACCACCCTCCTGTACATGTATGTGGATACCTACTTTTGTCTTCCCTATAAGGGGAAGATGGGGGTTGTGGTACGCTGCACCACCCTCCTGTACATGTATGTGGATACCTACTTTTGTCTTCCCTATAAGGGGAAGATGGGGGTTGTGGTACGCTGCTCCAACCACATGTACATGTATGCATGGGACTACCTACTTTTGTCTCCGCTATAAGGGGAAGATGGGAGTTGTGGTACGCTGCACCACCCACCTGTACATATATGTGGATACCTACCTTTGTCTTCACGGCATTGTACTACTTTGGGTATCCACACACCCGTGTGGCCCTATATGCCCTACAGAGGAGACAAAAGTAGGTATCCACATACATGTACAGGTGGTTGGAGCAGCGTACCACAACCCCCATCTTCCCCTTATAGCGGAGAGAGGTGTGTGGTATGTTGTGGGTACATCTAGGTATCTAGGTATCCTTTCTTTTCTACTGAATAAAGGTCAATATGCCCTTTATTCAGTAAATCATGATGTATCTGGTACTATAGAAACAGTTTTGAGTGACATACATGGGTTATAACCAGCTTCCCTATAGGGCAGCGCAGCTAATGTGGTACGTTTTGGTTACATCTAGGTAGGCCTACTGATCATATCCTTCTATTCTACTGAATAAAGGTCAATATGTCCTTTATTCAGTGAAAACAGTGGAGTTCAGGGTACTATAGGAACAGTTTTGAGTGCCATGATACATGGGTTATAACCAGCTTCCCCTATAGGGCAGCGCAGCTATTGTGGTAAATGCTTCTATTTTCCAAAATATGCTATTTAAAAATCGATGGATATTTTTTCTATAATAGGGACGAAATCCCCTTTTGCTTTCTTGCCCAAGTACTTGCCTAACTGCTGCATTTAGGTTATTATCATGTATGAAAGATTTGAATTACGGGCCTACCACGTGGGTCAGCCTACTACTGTAGTGAGAGTGTTAGGGTGGTGACATGAGCACTGAGCCAACTACTGTAGGACACAAAAGTGTAATGAAGGGTTTTCTCTCCCCTATAAGGGGAAGATGGTACGCTGCTTTACCCACCTAAACATGTATAAATTGTAC
Source organism: Harmothoe impar (assembly GCA_947462335.1). Taxonomy (NCBI): domain Eukaryota; kingdom Metazoa; phylum Annelida; class Polychaeta; order Phyllodocida; family Polynoidae; genus Harmothoe; species Harmothoe impar. Next base: position 25,916,845 of record OX381714.1, on the reverse strand, counting down.
TGAAAACGTACCAGATACCTCTCTACCCTATAAGGGGAAGATGGGAGTTGTTGTACGTTGCTTTACCCACATGAACATGTATAAATTTAACCCAAAATGTACCACATACCTCTCTTCTCTATAAGGGGAAGATGGGAATAGTGGTACGCCGGCCCACCCACCTGTAGATGTATGTGGATACCTATACATGTATCTCCCCTATAAGGGGAAGATGGGAATAATGGTACGCTGCCCCATCCACCTGTAGATGTATGTGGATACCTATACTCTTGTCTTCTCTATAAGGGGAAGATGGGAATAGTGGTACGCTGCTCCACCCACCTGTACATGTACGGGACTACCTGTTCTGTTCATCCCCGTATGGCTACCCAAAGTAGTAGGCCTACAATGCCGGGCAGAGCAGCTAATATGGTACACATAGGTTACTCCTAGGTAGGCCTACTGATCATATCCTTCTATTCTACTGAATTAAGGTCAATATGTCCTTTATTCAGTGAAAACAGGGGAGCACAGGGTACTATAGGAACAGTTTTGAGTGCCATACATGGGTTATAACCAGCTTCCCTTATAGGGCAGCGTAGCTAATGTGGTACGTTTTGGTAACATCTAGGTAGGCCTACTGATCATAACCTTCTATTCTACTGAATATAGGTCAATATGCCCTTTATTCAGTGAAAACAGGGGAGTACAGGGTACTGTAGGAACAGTTTTGAGTGACATACATGGGTTATAACCAGCTTCCCCTATAGGGCAGCGCAGCTAATGTGGTACGTTTTGGTTACATCTAGGTAGGCCTACTGATCATATCCTTCTATTCTACTGAATAAAGGTCAATATGTCCTTTATTCAGTGAAAACAGGGGAGTACAGGGTACTATAGGAACAGTTTTGAGTGCCATATATGGGTTATAACCAGCTTCCCCTATAGGGCAGCGCAGCTAATGTGGTACGTTTTGGTTACATCTAGGTAGGCCTACTGATCATATCCTTCTATTCTACTGAATAAAGGTCAATATGTCCTTTATTCAGTGAAAACAGGGGAGTACAGGGTACTATAGGAACAGTTTTGAGTGCCATATATGGGTTATAACCAGCTTCCCCTATAGGGCAGCGCAGCTAATGTGGTACGTTTTGGTTACATCTAGGTAGGCCTACTGATCATATCCTTCCATTCTACTAAATAAAGGTCAATATGTCCTTTATTCAGTGAAAACAGGGGAGTACAGGGTACTATAGGAACAGTTTTGAGTGCCATACATGGGTTATAACCAGCTTCCCCTATAGGGCAGCGCAGCTAATGTGGTACGTTTTGGTTACATCTAGGTAGGCCTACTGATCATATCCTTCTATTCTACTAAATAAAGGTCAATATGTCCATTATTCAGTGAAAATAGTGGAGTTCCTAGTACTATAGAAACATTTTTGAGTGCCCTACATGGGTTATAACCAGCTTCCCCTATAGGGCAGCGCAGCTAATGTGGTACGTTTTGGTTACATCTAGGTAGGCCTACTGATCATATCCTTCTATTCTACTGAATAAAGGTCAATATGTCCTTTATTCAGTGAAAATAGTGGAGTTCCTATTACTATAGAAACATTTTTGAGTGCCATACATGGGTTATAACCAGCTTCCCCTATAGGGCAGCGCAGCTAATGTGGTACGTTTTGGTTACATCTAAGTAGGCCTACTGATCATATCCTTCTATTCTACTGAATAAAGGTCAATATGCCCTTTATTCAGTGAAAACAGGGGAGTACAGGGTACTGTAGGAACAGTTTTGAGTGCCATACATGGGTTATTACCAGCTTCCCCTATAGGGCAGCGCAGCTAATGTGGTACGTTTTGGTTACATCTAGGTAGGCCTACTGATCATATCCTTCTATTCTACTAAATAAAGGTCAATATGTCCTTTATCCAGTGAAAATAGTGGACTTCCTAGTACTATAGAAACATTTTTGAGTGCCATACATGGGTTATTACCAGCTTCCCCTATAGGGCAGCGCAGCTAATGTGGTACGTTTTGGTTACATCTAGGTAGGCCTACTGATCATATCCTTCCATTCTACTAAATAAAGGTCAATATGTCCTTTATTCAGTGAAAACAGGGGAGTACAGGGTACTATAGGAACAGTTTTGAGTGCCATACATGGGTTATAACCAGCTTCCCCTATAGGGCAGCGCAGCTAATGTGGTACGTTTTGGTTACATCTAGGTAGGCCTACTGATCATATCCTTCTATTCTACTAAATAAAGGTCAATATGTCCATTATTCAGTGAAAATAGTGGAGTTCCTAGTATTATAGAAACATTTTTGAGTGCCCTACATGGGTTATAACCAGCTTCCCCTATAGGGCAGCGCAGCTAATGTGGTACGTTTTGGTTACATCTAGGTAGGCCTACTGATCATATCCTTCTATTCTACTGAATAAAGGTCAATATGTCCTTTATTCAGTGAAAATAGTGGAGTTCCTATTACTATAGAAACATTTTTGAGTGCCATACATGGGTTATAACCAGCTTCCCCTATAGGGCAGCGCAGCTAATGTGGTACGTTTTGGTTACATCTAAGTAGGCCTACTGATCATATCCTTCTATTCTACTGAATAAAGGTCAATATGCCGTTTATTCAGTGAAAACAGGGGAGTACAGGGTACTGTAGGAACAGTTTTGCGTGCCATACATGGGTTATTACCAGCTTCCCCTATAGGGCAGCGCAGCTAATGTGGTACGTTTTGGTTACATCTAGGTAGGCCTACTGATCATATCCTTCTATTCTACTAAATAAAGGTCAATATGTCCTTTATCCAGTGAAAATAGTGGACTTCCTAGTACTATAGAAACATTTTTGAGTGCCATACATGGGTTATTACCAGCTTCCCCTATAGGGCAGCGCAGCTAATGTGGTACGTTTTGGTTACATCTAGGTAGGCCTACTGATCATATCCTTCTATTCTACTAAATAAAGGTCAATATGTCCTTTATTCAGTGAAAACAGGGGAGTACAGGGTACTATAGGAACAGTTTTGAGTGCCATACATGGGTTATAACCAGCTTCCCCTATAGGGCAGCGCAGCTAATGTGGTACGTTTTGGTTACATCTAGGTAGGCCTACTGATCATATCCTTCTATTCTACTAAATAAAGGTCAATATGTCCTTTATTCAGTGAAAACAGGGGAGTACAGGGTACTATAGGAACAGTTTTGAGTGCCATACATGGGTTATAACCAGCTTCCCCTATAGGGCAGCGCAGCTAATGTGGTACGTTTTGGTTACATCTAGGTAGGCCTACTGACCATATCCTTCTATTCTACTGAATAAAGGTCAATATGCCCTTTATTCAGTGAAAACATGGGAGTACAGGGTACTATAGGAACAGTTTTGAGTGCCCTACATGGGTTATAACCAGCTTCCCCTATAGGGCAGCGCAGCTAATGTGGTACGTTTTGGTTACATCTAGGTAGGCCTACTGATCATATCCTTCTATTCTACTAAATAAAGGTCAATATGTCCTTTATTCAGTGAAAATAGTGGAGTTCCTAGTACTATAGAAACATTTTTGAGTGCCATACATGGATTATAACCAGCTTCCCCTATAGGGCAGTGCAGCTAATGTGGTACGTTTTGGTTACATCTAGGTAGGCCTACTGATCATATCTTTTTTTTCTACTGAATTAAGGTCAATATGCCCTGCATTTTTGTGTCCTACAGTACTTGCAACACAGCGGAGGGCAATACGTGGCTGAGGAGGGGCTGATGTCAGCACTCCAACCAGCCACCCACCCACACCACTCTCCCTGGCCTAGATAATATCTATGACGTTGTAGATTTCAGTGGGACTGGCCCAGATAGCTAAAAAGGGGGTCAAACCACCCCCCCCCCTCTCCGCCCTCTGCCAGACACAGTTGTTCATTTCACATCCGTTTGCTGTGTTCAGGTTCCACTTTTTGACCAACCCCGTACTCGGCACATTGGATACCCCAAGTAGTACAATGCCTCTTCTTTCTGAGCGGTGTTTTTTTTCAATTAAATTTCATTGACTTTTAAACTTACAAGCGTCTTCCCAAAGTTTTGCTACTGGCCTCATCCGAATTGTCCAGTTAGTTACGGCTTCATATGTTGCATGATTGGGGCAGGTCAGGTGGTATTGAACCAGGTTGGGTAGGATTAGATTGATTCCGTACGGTTTGGAGGGATACGTCTGACTGTGTACCTACCAGTTCCTGAGGTGTGGGGGCAGACTGTCACGGGTGACGCGCACCGCCTGCTGACAGCCTTGTTGGAAGTACGTCCCTAACATGAGGATGTTTTCGTTCAGCTTTACAAACTGCTTCCTCTACAAACACAAGTATTTTAGTCATATAATCACACTGTTAGGATCTCATGTTTATTTTCATTAACTTAATATAGGCATGATATAGATAAAAACAACGACTGAATTCAGTAGAATCAGAGCATCAAGCATATTGACTGTAATTGAGCAGTCCTATTCATTTGATCTACCTTTTCATCCTCTAAGTGTATACCACTCTGTTCAAAGTCAAACATGAAGAGGCGTGCAACATGGTCGTCCATGGCCGATGTGGGAATATGGTCTCCGTTTGTCAGGACATTACTCAGCGCACGATGAATCTCCACGTTGGTGTTTAGCCTGAATGTGACAAACACAATTGTTACTCAGAAATCATGTGCTTGATGTATCACACAAATGTATTCATTTGCCTCTCAAATGCAGATTAATTTTTCTACGAAATTAGATAATTACGAATGATATACATGTATTGCCAATTTCTTGATGCATTATTGACAAAAGTTTACTAGCCTAGATAGTGCTTACTTTTCCACCAGCGCGCTGATCTTCATGCATGCTTCTTCAGCCATGGACGCATACTGCTGGTCAGGGTGCGCCACACGGACAAAGTCAGCCTAGAAAGGATTCATAAATGAAGGTGTCTATTCACTCATGAATATGAAGATTATTTATCCACTCAACCTTGCAATAATGACTATTTTCAATGATTATGATATAATTTATCAATATGAAATCCAAAATTTACAATTAACGTGGCATCCTGTTATGAAAAAAAATCTAGCGTGTGATCCTAATCACAAAAGACTCAGGGATTTGTTTTTCCTTTGAATAAATTGTATATAGTGCTATATGTGTAATGTGTGTAGTGTAATATGTGTGAGTGTAATATGTGTGAGTGTAACATGTGTGAGTGTAACATGTGTGAGTGTAACATGTGTGAGTGTAACATGTGTGAGTGTAACATGTGTGAGTGTAATATGTGTGAGTGTAATATGTGTGAGTGTAATATGTGTGAGTGTAATATGTGTGAGTGTAATATGTGTGAGTGTAATATGTGTGTAGTGTAATATGTGTGAGTGTAATATGTGTGTAGTGTAATATGTGTGAGTGTAATATGTGTGTAGTGTAATATGTGTGTAGTGTAATATGTGTGAGTGTAATATGTGTGAGTGTATGGTGTGTGTGTATGGTGTGCGTGTATGGTGTGTGTGTATAGTGTGTGGTCTCGATTTTCGTCCACACATCTCTTCCCATGCCATCTTGGTCTGACAAAAAGCGTCTCACCTTGCTAAAAATCAGATCTCCCATAGGTTTAACACTAAATGCCGAAATCGACGAAATGTCTACAGCAGTACTTTGATGTTTGTCTACAGTGAGGAAAAAATTATGTTTTTTGGATAGGTCTACTTTAGCAATTTTTTTCAGGGGGTTCCAGTAGGGGCACAAGAATGTTTCTTGCATCACTGGGTAGGAAAACACTTCAATTATCCGATTTTGTGTACTTCTGATCAATGGGCCTAATGTTTCTATGATAAATTTGGAAAATGAAAAAAAAAAGAATTCCCCTGAAAAACGTCTCACAGAGGCGTCGCATAAGACTCTAGGAGCAAGGCTCCCTGAGTCAATTAATGCGGGTATATGTTGGTTGCTGTTAGGCTGCATAAAATTGATAATCAGCTTTGCGGACACTTTTCGAATACATCTGGTGAGGGAGGGAGGCTTTTTTTTGTATTGGATTTTCTTAGCCACGCGGGAGGTGACTTTTTCACTTTTTTTACATTTCAAGTGATGAGGGAGGTCCTTTTTTTTTGCAAAGTGAAATCCCTAATTGATAATTAAAGTACTTTTGGCTATCTATCTATCTATCTCACTATAGAAGCTTTGCAACCCAAGGTTTAGTTACATACTATATCTAAGACATTACAAATGTATTTGAGACATATATTTACTAAGATTCAGATATACAACCACAGTATTTCAACCACTTATGATAATTTAAAATAAATGAAGGGTATTATGGAGGACATTCCGGAGATTCCAATACTGTTAAATTTGTGAAAATCGACCAGCTGGCAGGCCCAATATGTCTTTACAAAGTAGTGGAAATGTTGAGGAATTCTTTTTTAATTTCTTCAGGGGTGCGGGGGATTTGATGTATTTTTTTTGTAAGATAGTGAAAAAAAGCTTCCATGCGGCCATTTTTAAGGGGTGCGGGCGGTGTCTGTAAAGCTGCCTTACATGTTTTTGAATTATTCTTGTAAACTTGTCCCTACCATGTCTGCTACTCTACATAGACAGTCTGAGAGCTGGTCAAAGACCTCCACCAGTTTGCGGCTCCTGGATGAGCTGGTCGCCTCGGCCACGAGCGACTCGGCCTCGTCTACTGCCTGCATCTGGAGTAGATAGAACCCGGATGGTTCAACCAGCTCCGGGATACCAAACAGCCCCTGGACATAGGAAAATACCATTAGTTTGTGGTGAAACAGAAATGCAACGAATTGAGTGACTTTATCTACATATCAAAGCATTTCCCATCACGTCAGGAACATATTCTTATGGCAATGGGTACATTTTTCTTCTTTTTTTTAATCTATAGGCCTACTGAAGTTGTGAGAAAAGTTTTTTTTTTTAATGTTTTCCATTGATTATGGAACATGTTTCTGTAAAAAGGCAAACTATTTGGACTATTTTTAGGAACATACAACTGTATCTTTAAAGCTAAAGTTGAGCTTCCTTTCAGGTTTCCTGTTGAAGGCGACGCTGAGTGGTGACCAAGTTGTGACTGCTCTGGGGAGTTGCAGTGCACGCTGCATCCTCAGCACGTGTCGTAGCGCCGGGCCAGTCAGCGCCCTCATACTGACCCACATACTGACCACCTCTCTAGTACTGTGTGTCTACTGCAAATAAAACATGTTTCATCATTCATGTGTTGTTCTCATCAATGTGATCACTACCTGTCCCTCAAAATGTTCAATACTATTATCAAAAAGATACTCCACATGTTTAGCAAACGTATATTGCTGTAAACATGTTAACATTTATAGTGTATGTTACACATTTTGATTTCAGCAGCAAGAAGTGGTGATGGGAGGAGTGCGCAAGAGCAGTGGATTTGACATCAAATAAAGCCAGGATTGCGGGTCACAGATCTATTTGTGTATCATTATTAATAGGAATGTCTTGTTGATGGCAGCGATATAACATATATAGTACTATACCCCGACTATACCGTACCCCATGACATCCATGACCATGTTGATGGTGAACAGGTGGGAATAGCCCGGAATACTAACCAAAAACATAACGCAGTGGGCATAACTATGTGCAGATTCCACAAGTGGCATATGCCGGATTCCACGCATGCCCTTTATGCGGATTTTTTTTTTGAATGTAGGCCCTAGGCCTAGATATCTTTTTGACCCTCAGCCCTATTCAAATCCTGTCCTATCTGCCCCTCACTTATACAGGCTATGACCCCCCCCCCCCCCCCCCACAGGGACAAAAGGTGCTTGGGGTAGGCCTACCTTACTTATTTTGTATTTAATTTGGAAGGGGGGGGAGGAGGGAGGTTAGGGCTCATTTTGTACCTGTGTGGGTAGGTGTGGGTAGGTCTTGGCCTACGGTATATGGGGGGGGGGGGTTGTTCTTATGGGTCTGTGTGTCTGGGGCGGGGGGGGGGACTAGGCCTAGCTAGATCTAGGCCTACTCATTAGTCCCTATGGTGTGTGCGTGTGTGTAGTGGGGGCGGGGGTCAGTGCTCATTTTGGTGTATACTGGGGGGGGGGGGGTTGTTTTAGGGGGAAGAGGGGAAATTAAAGAACAAAGTGCATTGGGGTATCCAATTTGTGTTTCTGTGTGTGGTTTATGGTATGTGTGTGTGTGGGGTGGGGTGGGGGGGGGGGGTCTTCCTTTTGTGAGTGGATGATTGGGGGTGATGTCTGATGAGGGGCCGTCCATAAATGATGTCACGCTTTTTTGGGCCTTTTTTGACCCCCCCTCCCCCCCATGTCACCCCGGTACCATGAGGGGGGGTGCAGAGGGTCCCCCCCTGAGGTCGGAAAGTTGCAGAAATTAAGGGATCCCGGTCGAAAAGTCAGATTAGATGAGAGGTATTCATAAGTATAGTACAATAATAAAGTATTGTAGATTCTAGCATTCGTGTGTATAACACACCTCTCGCTTTGAGGAATCCTATAAGCAAAACAGGGTATCTTATTATGGTGAATTTGGTACTGAAGTATTCTTGAAAAAACTCTCATCTCGGGTATAAGCCACACCCTTTAGAGGCATGTTTGACTCCAACTCACCTTTTACAATACTGTAAATTCCAGCGTATAAGCGTTATTTACGCACCAAACCCCTCGTGCAGGATCTATAAAATTATCAAAGTCTAGGAGTTTTGGCAGTATAGTACAGTACTAAAATTGCAATTTCCAGACCTATGGTGTGGGATGTACGGTTCCACCAAAGTCAAGGTGCCGGTTATACGCCAGATATGGGTAGTCATAATCAGACCCCTGGTAAGATTTATAGGGTCTCCTCATGCCTTTCTTATACTGTACCATCAAAAGGTGACTATAGAGGGGTCAAAAGTGACCTGGATACTTGGGTTGTTTTTGAGGCAACCTAGCGACCTGGCACACTAATTTGAGCAACTTTCCGACTTTTGAACAAAATTTAATGCAGGCACTTTGGTTAAAAAAAAGTGACTTTGTGACTTGGGACCCTCTATTTTGGTGACTTTCCGACCTTATGGGGGGACCCCTCTCCACCCCTAAAAAGCACCCTGGGGTAACCTCCCCCACCCCCTGCCCAATATTGAAATCCACCCAGGGGCATTATTGCAACGGTATCTTCTACTAGAGGTCTTATGCCTTTCCATCTTGGAATATGCACTGTGTCATGATTATCATAAATGAGGCTGTAATGTGTACCGTTTGTGTAGGCTACTATAAGGCTCTCCCATATACGAAACATGTGCTTTTCTGTTTTTCTGCTCTTAATGTAACATTTACTTAATCTTTAATTGCCTTCCATAGAGAAAATCCAAACATATCTAATTGGAAACCTTCACTATTATTACACATGTATTCAATCTATAAGTTGTAAGGCCCAGAGACAGACTTCTGGAGTTACACTGGTTTTAGCTGTATAGTCTATTACATAAACTATAAACTTTTTTTTTTGGGAACGTGACATCATGCACCTGCCAACCCCCCCTCCCCCCCTTGTCACGTTTTGTCACAAATTTCTGACCCCCCCTCCCCCCCTAAGGCGTGACATCATTTATGGACGACCCCTGAGAGGTTTTCGGGGATAGGCCTAGGCCTACTCATTTTGTGGGTCTGGGCAGATGGTCTGGGCATAGACATTCTATGTCTGTGGTCTGGGTGTATGCTGAGGGGGGTGTCATTTTTCTTCTTCTTTTTTTTTTAGGGGGGGGGGTGCTCACGGACTAGGACAAGGGGCTTTGCCTTTGGGGATGTGGGTTTATTTTGAGGGAGTAGAGGGGAGGAGCGAAGGGAAGTTGGGAGTCTTTATGTGGGTGTATGGTGGGGGGTGCATGGGGCAGAGATGCAAGCCGGGTATTGACAAAATAGGGAAGTTACTCTACAACTATGAAAATCCCCGTTTCGAGTGTAGGTCTACATTTAAAGAGGAGAGGGCTTTGAAAGCCCTTGTTTTCATCCACCCTCCCGGCGCCGAAGGCGCTGGTAATAAATAAAACGTCGAGTTGACAGTTCGGTTGAAGATCGTCTGCTATGTCCGAGTGACTGCGCAATAACCGCCTGAAATCTCACATGTGAACTTGATTTAGTAATAATGGCACCATAAAAGTATTGCTTTCTATACATGCTAATGTAGAAAAGTTTTCTATGTGTCAATAAATCTGAATTACGATACTACGCACCACAAACTCATGAAATAATTGCAGACCTCACCAAAATTACTCCTCGTCCAAGGGCGCTGCCATGTCTAATCTCGTAGGATCTCGCGAGGATAAACCTGCAGTACAGAATATGACCACTTAGTCGCATTAGAAAATCCAAACTTCTTCCAGAAATATAAGAATTTTATATTTAGCCACTATATCTAGATATAGAGATATAGAAAATAATCTATCCTTATAACCTTTTTTATTTTTAAATATTTCATTATGCTATCACAAGTTATAATGACATTTTAAGCAATCAAATTGAAATTCCATCAAGGTGCAGGCTAGTGAAAATTAGGGTTTGAGAAAATGGCGGCGGCCTGGCTCCCGCATCACGTCTTGGAGGTTTTATTCTCTTATCTCGACATAGATGACCTCAGGAATTGTTCTCTAGTGTGCAAAAATTGGTACCGGCTTTTGAATGACGAGAATAATGACGTTTGGAGATTACACTGCGTTCGAAAGCTAGCGGAGGAGGCGTTGAAATCTGACGTTCTGAGCAATGTCCCAACGTACAAGGCCAAGCTGCGGTCTTTCTACCACGCCTGGAACCCAAATGACTGTTCCCGGAACATTTATATCAAAAGTAATGGATTCACGTTACATCGAAATCCAGTTGCACAAAGTACAGATGGTTCCCGTGGGAAGATGGGGTTTAGAACAGGCCGGCACTGTTGGGAAGTTTGGTGGGAGGGACCGCTGGGCACGGTAGCCGTGATCGGCATAGCGACCAAAGCATCCCCGCTGCAGTGTCACGGCTATGTAGCCCTGCTGGGCAGTGATGACCAGAGCTGGGGATGGAATCTGGTCGATAATCACTTGTTACACAATGGTGACAGTCAAGGGAATTATCCCATGTTAAACAATGCACCGAAATATCAGGTAAGCATGGGTTGCTCACGATCTAAGAAGTAGTAGATTTTACATGTTAAACATTTCTGAATTTGATGAATGAAAGTCAAAGTGAAACTGGCTTCATGATAATTTGTATGTATCAAAGAAATTTAATTTTAGTCGTCATTTGTTACATGCTCATTATGAGCCTCATACAATATAAATTCCTCCATCTATGACTGTTGATTCTGCATGCAATTATATTGCGGCATTGCAATGATGTGTATTCAGTTGCGCTTGCAGTTTACTAACTGAGTTAGGTTTTAATATCATTAATGAGTATGTTAATGTCAATGTTATGTTCTCTAAATGAAGGATATGAAAGTTTCTTCACATCTATTATATAAAAAGCACTGAGTACTTAACCAAGCAATACGTCTAAAATTGGCTAAAATGGGATGGACCTCCTACCGTAAATTCCCGCGTACTACCCGCATCTCGCGTATAACCCGCACCCCCAACTCAGGAGACTGCTATCAGTTAACCCGTTTTTGGATCTAAAAATTCATATTTTAATACTGTTCTATAGTGATAAAAAACCTCGTATAACCCGCACCCTGGTATCAAATGAAAGCTGAGTTTGGTTCGCGTACAACCCGCGGGTAGTACGTGGGAATTTACGATAGCTATTATATAAAGTATGACCCCTGATCTGAAGTAATATATGAAATGCCACTTTGGTTCAGGCATTGTTGTATGGGGCCATCCATTAATTACGTACGCACATTTTTGGCAAAAATAGACCCCCCCCCCCCCACCCCCCTGTTGCACCATGTACGCATTTGGACTACCCCCCCCCCCCCCCATGCGTACATACGCATTTAACTTTTACCCCCCCCCCCCCTGATAAAAGAAAGGAACCTTATAAAATAATTTGAGGACATTTTGTGTTAATAGGTGCGTATGTAGGGGGAAAAAAGGAGAGCAACTCCTTTTTGAGAATATGTATCTTTTAAACCTTTAAAGACGACATAATGCTTTAATGCACCATGCCCTTGGTGGGCATGATGCATGAATGCAGCCCTGGTGAGTAACTCGCCAGTGCCAGGGCTGGTCAAGCTTAGAGTCGAGTTATATATTGCCATCTAGGGGGGGGGGGGAATCAATCAATAAACGCATATATCCTATGCCATAACATGTCACACTTCATGTATTCGCCTAGGTGTATCACAGTCCAACATGTAAGGCCTGGTCATTGTTAAGGTTATCACCTATATAGGTGAGTCACACATAGTATGTAGGTTACACAAATGGATCCGCTATGATACTTTTCCCATTATAAAGTAACTGCAGCGTGTCTGGTCGACAGGTTCTATGGAAGTAAGTAAACAGACTATCCTTTATCTGCGATTTAAAGGCTAATTTGTTGGTGACCCAACGTAGGGCAGGGTCTAGGGCAGGAACACTGGGTCCTGAATTAGACCAGTTAGTTTGGGGTTGGACCTGGCAATGGCGGGTGCCTCTGTCGTTCTGGTGCCTGAATAAGGTCTAATTTCCAATTTAACAGCGTACACTAACCTGTGACACATGGTGACCTGGAGAAAAATACGTCTCAGGTCCAGCGGTAACATCTTAACAGTGGTATACAATGTTTTTACATGAACGTCCCTGGGGTCTTTGACCGACATGCACACACGTATAGCTGTATTATAAAGTACATGTAATTTGTTGGTAATTCTTTGGGGAAGGTTGGTGGTAAAAACAAGCCCATAGTCTATATATGGAATGATCATGGCCTTTAAAATACGGACACAACTATACATGTCGATGTATTTCCTTACTTGTAACACAATCCAAATTTTATGTCTGATAGACCTTAGCATACACGCTGAATGGGGGCCAAAATTGACCTCATTGTCAAGGGTAATACCGAGGTATTTATAGTCATTTACGGCTTCAAGTACCACTTGTCCTATTCTGAGCTCTAACTTTTTATCCTTCAGCTGAGAAATCAGCATTTGTTTAGACTTATCAGAATTGATAGTGAGTGAATTAGCATTACACCATAAAGACACCGTGTTCAGGTCGTCTTGGAGGACCCTGTTTAATTCCTCTAGGGTGTTAGCTGAATGCACCAGAAGGGTGTCATCCGAGTACAATTTGATCTCGGAGGTTACATTTAGGTTTGGCATAGAGTTCACATAAATAATGAATAACAAAAGGGCAAGTATGGAGCCCTGTGGGGTACCGTAGGTAACCACCCGCGACACAGATTTAGCACCATTACAAACAGTGCTTTGTGATCTATTAGAAATATAACTTTTGAACCACGCTATGGTGTCATCACATAGACTGAGTGGTTTTAGCTTATTTATGAGTACAGAGTGATCTAATGAATCAAATGCTTTCTTAAAGTCTGAAAATATAATACCAGTGTGTTTATTGTTCACTTTACTCAGATGCACACTGTTCAATACTTGAAAAACAGTGTCCAATGTGGAATGATTCCGCCTGAACCCATTCTGGCTATGAGTCAATAAATTGTTAATTTCTAGATAACTGTACAGTTGTGTGTGTATAAAACGCTCGAGTATTTTACCTGGTACCGGTAGGAGGGAAATGGGTCCGAGGTTGGAGGGGCAGGTGGCATTAGGCACCTTAGGTATGGGGACCATAGTGCCCTCCTTCCACCCCAGGGGAAATACATTTTTCACAATAGACAGGTTAAGTAGGTGTGTGAATTGTACACTGAGTAGGATCAGTGATTCTTTAAGTAATCTAGCTGGAATGGTCTGGAGACCAGATGATTTATATACGTCAATAGAATTAATTTCTTTTATGACATCAGGCCTGTTGACAATACTGAAGGAAAATTTGTCTCTCAGGTGGAGGGGGACCGGGTGCCTTACATCAGGTATAGGCGGGAGATCACTCGCGAGTTTCTCCCCAATCTCAGAGAAAAATTTATTAATCATCTCAGCTGACTCCTCTGGGGAGGTGGGTATACCGTTATCGTCTAACATGGCCAGCCATTTCCTACTGTTTTTCTTAGGCAGAACTTCCGAGACTTTTTCCCAAAATTTCCATGGGTTATTTTTATATTTGACTAGTTGGGCCCTCAGGCCACACTTTAAAAAAAATCTGTTTCCGTTGGAGCGGGTGGGCTAAAAAAAACTCACCCGGTAGGCCGCAAAATCTTCTTTTTTTTCAGATTTTTTTTTTTTTAATGTTTAACATGTCTTTCCCACCCGGTACCTGGACATTGCATATCTCTATATAGGCTTGTTTGGTATCAAATGAAAGCTGGGTGTTAGGTCGTTTTATCCTAATAACCATGGATTATGGAACCGCCGCCGAGAAAGAAAAAATTGGGCAAAAAAAAATAAAAAATTGGCCACTGACAAAAAAAAATTTAAAAAATAAAAAAATGCGGGCGGGTAGCCTTGGGGAAAAAAAGTCACCCGCCCGCTCCACCGGAAGCAGACTTTTTTTAAAGTGTGGCCTCACGTAGTTCCCTTTCGCCCGGCGCATAGCCGCATTTGCAAGGTTTCTATGATTTTTAGCCCTATCCCGATCCCTTTCATTTCTGCTCCTGTTAGCTATGGTAAACAGTCTATCTCTATCCCTATAGAGCTCTATTAGCTCCGCTGTGAGCCAAAGCGGCCTATTTTTCCTTACATTAAAAGTTCTCAGCGGATGGAGTTTATCCGTCATATCTTGTATCACCTTTTCCAAGTAGACCCAAGCAGCATCAACGTCCTGAATGGACGTGAAAAAATCCCAATCCCCTTTCATTAATTCTGCTTCTACTCTATCTGGCTCTATCAAAATGAACATAGGACCTACCCTTAAATATTTCTTTTTCTGTAGGATTCCTGGGTTTCTTTATAACAATGTATACTGGGACATGGTCTGACAGATTCACATTAGGGAGTGCTCATTTTTTAACAACAGGGGGGGGTGGTGGATTTGGGGGGGGGGTAAAAAATTTGGACCCCTTGACGGGGGGGGGTAAAAAATTCAGACCCCTCTTGGGGGGGGGGGCAAAAAAATTCAACCTGTTTTGAGGGGAAAAGCCCGCGCGTTACTATGCTACAAAGGGGCGCGAACGCGCGCGATTTTCGGGCTGCCGGGGGGGGGGGTAAAAAATTTCGACCCCTCTAGAGGGGGGGGGTGAAAAAAATTCGTGCGCTCCGCGCGGAATCTCACCGCCCCGCCCCTGTTTTTAAAAAATGAGCACTCCCTTAATACACCCCAAATCAGCAACAATATTATAATCAGAGAAGATTTTATCCAACACATTTGTAGGGTGATAGAATGGACGCGTTGGTTGATTAATGTAGTGATCCAACAAGTGCGTCTTACATAGATCGAGGGAAATTAGAATTTAGAATTTTTGGGTTTGGTGTTATGTAAGTATCATTCATTTCTCTTCCAAACCTGAACTAATAACTTACAAGCTCAGTCAGAATAAAAAATTCAGTAAAGTTGCAATGTGTTATGAACGTCGTTCAAGAATCATAACATTACCAGTACATCAAAATTACTGGGACGTGTTTTGGACAGGATTATTGTGGTAACAGTTTGTCACCAGTGACCATAATTGACTATTTTCTTTTTTCAGGTTGGAGAACGAATACGGGTGATTTTAGACTGTGAAGACAATACATTAGCATTTGAGAAGAATTATGAGTTTTTAGGTAAGTTATTTCCCCCATATGCTTTATTCATTGATAAATCTTATTTGTTAGAGCAATTTCTGTGCCGGTATATCCTTATATTGGAGAGCTTCCCAATCGGCCATTCTACGCCAGTGAACGAGGGTTTGACCCCTTTTCAAGGGGGGTGAAAAAACGTAACCCCTTTTCAGCGTAGGCAAGGGGGTAGAAAGCTGAGCTCTGCCTCATTGGTTTTGTTGGGTTGGTATGAATTCTATTATAGCGGTTTCCGTCATCATATTTATAGAATTTAACTAATTGATAGGTGTGTTGGTAACATCCTTTTCTATTTGCAGGTGTAGCATTCCGAGGGTTGCCTGATGTAAAGCTATATCCGGCCGTATCCGCCGTATATGGGAACACAGAAGTATCAATGGTCTACCTTGGACAACCGCTAGATGGATAACATATTGCCCCCTGACTAGCTAATTCATGCTCCTCCTATAGACTTGTACATATGGAATGACTAGGACAATCGGAGCTCTACTTTAATGAATGAACGAAAGTTTTCTTTCTCATCTCCATACTAAGAAACTAGATCCCCTGTCGGCCAGCCACTGTGGGACTTCTGTGAAGTCACACCAGTCTAGTACTGCGGCCAGTCACAGAGAATGTTGTGTTCAGCGCTGGGACCAGGCTTTACTTTGCCGATGGGCGCCAAACATTAACAATAGACAGAAGCCTTAGGATGCTCCTATAGAGAATCATGTCCTACACATTGCTAAATCTCAGTGATAGAGAGGCCACATCCCATGGTGGCAGTGCGGGATCGTCATGCTGCATCTTTACTCATCATCACCTTACTTTACATAGCGCTCTGCTGGCTGCGGCTGTCTCACGGCAGCCAGTGACTTAACTCGTCGGTTCATGTTGTGATCGGTGATGCTTCCCCAAGTAGGCGTTGTGTGTGGAACTTCACCTGCGTGTTCTCATCATCAAGTCTCGTCGTCGTCATACCACAATTTACTCCATCCACGCAGGAGTGACTCTTGTCCGCTGCCTCTCTGTGCTACCAGAGTCTGCGCCTCACCACACTATACGGTGGTATCGTCATTAGTTTAGATCATTAGCAATGCAAACTCTCTTCATTTAGAACGGTACTTCATCAAATGGCTGATATTAGCCAGTACACACTATGGGATTGGGCGGGGAATATCAATCAGAATTAGGTACTGGCAGCATTTCCTTTCTCATTTCAGTGACAAAATGGTCTCATTGTATGTTATCAAGCTATATTAGGGATATACATGTATTTGATTTACTACCCCTCATCATTGTGTGGTTTTTAGTGTGTTTAAAACAGTAAATTTGTATGATTAACCAGAATGTGTTCTGTTCTATTGCGAAGCTCTTCACCTCCAGGTCTAGGAGCGCTATATACCAAAGCAGACCTGTGTAACAAGGGACCTTTTCCCCCGATACACTGAATCCGCTTACTTCACAGCTATTAGATAGCAACCTACCCTCTATTAGTTTCCCCCAAAAACTTTGCAAAGTCCTCAATCGGTGTGCCCACTACTGGGCTGCTGGGGTGTAGTGCAGGTAGTAGTGCGCTTGGCGGCGTAAACTCTAGGTGTCGTGTGTAGGTGTAGTACAGAAACATGCAGCACATAGAGGGACTGCAGACTGCTAGACATACACCACCAACTGTCACACGTCACAGCAATATAACCCGATATACAACGCTCCTCAAATAGACGTGAACCTATTTATCAGATGGCTGTCAATAACTGGGAAATAAAACGAAATTGAGGGGATTGACTTTTATCAAATTATGCGTAAGACCGATATATATATATATATATATAGGTGCTCCCATTGTCGTCTACCACACCAAGGTTTTGTAACTTCCTTTCTGTGTACAATTATACTGCTGTTGTTTCTAACATGTGAAGTGCTATATAGTGACATAAGGGTATGGTTAAGGTATCCGAGGGGCTAATTACATCTTGCAATTGTCAGAGAGCGTTCTGCTTTAGATGTCAGCCATGGTGAACATGCTATGCTTTTCATACTCCACATTGCAAGTAATGCAAAGATGTACTTTTGGTGGATATATTCAATTGGTGGAAATCAGGAAAAAAGCTACAATATCTCGTATATGGTTTTGACGGATGAGACATAATATCCAGTTCATTTCGGAAGCAAGCAAAACTAGATTAAGCTTTACAGCTATTCTGAATAGTGGAGACGGCAGTGACGGTGTAACTATAATGTCCATGCTATAACAAAGTATTACACGTGTATACCCAGCTCTGTGAACTCGGCAACTACTGATCACATTGTGGACAACATAGATCTCAGACAGGTGTGTCTCATCCTTGTAACTGTGTGTGTGAATGGGACATACCTGCAGGGTGAATGCGTCCTGACAACATGCTGCTTATAGCACTTACATCGATATAAAACCATGTCCAACACATGCTGAGGTACGCTCTAACCCCTCAATTGATCGTCTCTCTACAAAGATTAACTGAATGATTGATTATCTATATAACTAAATCAATATGAACAATGATTTCACTTGGGTTTGATATTGCAACTCTTGAGTAGATGTCTTTTATTTTAAATTTTAAGTCAAGGTCAATAGCCATTCATATATGAATAGATACTTTATTTCTGTCTGCAAGTTGGAGTAACTATTTGAGGGTGGGGGAGGGGGGGCCACTTTGCAGTACTAAAGTAGGTGAATTTTAGCTATACATCCATTGTAGTTTAATGTCTAACTTTAAGTTGACAGGTATCAGTACTGGTGCCTCGTGACTGCGTAGACATGTGATGCCGACCTTCTACACATGTATATTGTTGTGTGTCGGAAGACGTTTGTCCCGGATAGGGCAGGCCTAGAGGTTTAATGTGATATGATATGACGAGCTGTCTTCTTCCTTGTAGTGTGTGGGATACTTGTAAATATGTGTATATGTGTGGCTGAATGAGAACTGTACTTACCCCGAGTGTCTGCGGCATCTACAGCTATACAACTAACACACCTACACAATAGTAGCCGGCAACATGTAGCCTACCTATAGGCCGTCTGTTCCGGTCTCCTTCATGTAGTTTCATTTTGTCTTTTTGTAAGGAGCTTGACAAGACATTTGAAGCAATGCTGCCGAGAGTGATGTTTTAAACTGCTTAAGAATTGGATGATATTGATTTCAAGTCCATGACTTTATTCTGAATATGTTAAATTTGAAAGACTACATTATATGATACAATATGGGCATGACTGGTCTCTCTCTAGAATGTATCCTGTGTGTGTTGAGCTGCCCTGGGTTAAGTGCTGCTGGTTGGGTGTAGGTGGTACTGACAGCACGTCCACCTACCCCACCCGGGGGTCGGGGTAGATATCCTAACCGTGTCACCTTATGGCTTCATTCTTTACTCACCAACATGGATACTTCTCTTTTCTAAGCGTAGATTAACTGGCCGATTAGGAATGAGCTCAAACTTTCGCCCCACCCCCCTACACGTATAGAAGAATATGATGCAGCATAAAATTAAACTCCAGCTCTTCCGGTTCCGTGCATGATTGTCGATTTGGAACAGGGGGAGTCCTTCCTATTTTCTGTAATCAGAGGTTGATGTACCGCTTACCCGTGTGTACCAATATATATATATATATATATATATATATATATATATATATATATATATATATATATATATATATATATATATATATATACACATATATATATATATAGCAGTCACGTAGAAGTGCGCGCTGTAAGTCTGCTTTCAAGCTATATATATATATATATATATATTATATATATATATACATACATACATACCACTTCCTCCAGTGTCAATAGCTACTTGTATTAGATGCACAAATAACACTTGTCCTGCAGTGAGTGAGAACTCTATCCTACTCAGAAGTAGACTACAATATTCAGGGAAACACTTTTGCCTCAGCGCAGATCTCCATTATGACGACTGTTTCATGTGTAAAACGTATCATTTTAACCATACCACAGAAGCATTCTAGCCATGATAACAGATATGTAAGGTGTTAAATTATGTCTTCTTGGTAACTATTACCGATGTGCATGGTATCGTGATGTTTGCTAACAATAACCCATTTATACTGTCTTCATGTCCAAGGGTGAAACTCGCCCAGCCCTTTCTTACCTCTCGATAAAAATTTAAATTGCTTACTGGTAGAATATATTCAGTAGTTGGGCAAATTCTGAAAAGTTTGCCTTTGCTGTTGTACAGCACGCTGGTGGAAATATTATCAGAAATATCTATGGAAATACAATGTTCGAAATACACAACGGAATATGTGTTTGTTACCGTACTGCAACACATAGGTGTTCTTAAAGGTCGCTTCTTACCGGTGGTTCTTTTTGTATACAATCGGTGGTGTGCTGCCAGAAATATATCTGTATATATTCTGATGTTAACTCCCAAGAATATGCATACACAGTGTCAATTATGCCATTGGGAAGAACTATTAGATAATTGTAATATCTGTAAAGTATCAAGACTACCAAAATATATTTGTAAAGCTTTTTCAATCAACATTAGAAAATGAAATTCATTTTTAAAAACCTTCTTTGGAATTTAATAAGGGTATATATATGAAGATTGTTTTCTGTACCTAAACATAAAATAATAAGTACTTGGAAGATAAAACACCCTGGATATGTCAAATACAAGTGTGTGTTTTAAGTTTTGTATGTGCGTTTGTTTTACATATCTTGCCGCCATTGCTGGGTCATTAAGTCTGGCAGTGGCATGTTGTATTTAATTATAATGTTTGTCGCTCAGATGCTGGGAGCGGAGCGAGAGAGGTGTGAGTACATGAAGACTGTTTTGTGAATTTATCAGTATGTGCATGATCAAAATACAATAAACCTGTACAATGTAGACCTCTTCCAGTCTCTTTCCATTTGCGTACATTGTAATATCTATAAGCCGTAAAAACGTAATTGTATGGGATACTTTACTCGTTGAATCGCTACCACAAGTGGGCAGATTTGCTCCGCAGCCATTGGGGAGAACCATGACAACAAGGTTTCAGCCAATCAGATGGCAGAGCCTCGCTCTGGATGCAGTCTAGATAGATAAATTTAGTTTCTGCATAGAGAACATACTTTGGTGGTTTCAAGCTGTGTCTCTTCAGGGGACACCGGACAGTGACACCTCATCTAATTTGATTGGTGTCATTGTCCATAAATTGCACAAACAACACTTGTCCAGCAGTGAGTGAGAACTCTATCCTACTCAGACGTACACTATTCAGGGAAACACTTTTGCCCAGCGCAGATCTCCATTATGACGACTGTTTCGAATCAATACTACAGGGGAACAAAGATGGTCTTTGCAGGGCCTCCGTCAAATTACAAGTGTAGAAATATAATTAAATGAACACAATTCAATAGATGAATTAAAAGGTTGATCATCTTGGAAACCTACTGTTTTAAAAAAAAGTAGGGGTTTGTGTCACTAGAGGGTGTGGGTTTGTTAGATTGCAAGGTGCCTTTATGTTGGATCCATTTAGGAAAATCCATTTCCATCAATTACATTCATCTGGCTAGTCAAAATAGAAGAGGATCCGACAAAATCTTACAAAGGGTGAGAAAACAGCTTTGAGGTATTTTAGCTGTGGAAGCTCTGCTACGTCGATAAGTAAGGTGGTAATGACGATTTAGGAGTCAGACATCAAGATAGCTATCAGCACTGTGCTAGAGTTTCACAGAAAAGGTGTCTTAAGACAGTACTAGGCAGCGAGGGGAATTTATTATACCTTCATTTGTGTCCAGTTCTCATGTCATTTGATGTGTAATAAAGCTTCTAAGTTTCATGCAGCTATTGTACTTCATGCATGCACAAAGCCAACAGCTCATAGATACCTTCTGCCTACCGGAGAGTGGCACCTCTGCATACTCTATGGGCACCATCTCCTGACAAAATCTAGAAGTGCTATAAGTTTGCCTCCTTGCCACTAGGTGTCACGCCAGAGCCAACAGATCATGAGTGTACAATGTTGTCCATGCATTTGACACCAGGGTATGTATATGTGTCTGGGCGGGGGTTGTGAGCCTACATCCCCTTCCTCGCCCCCACATAGAGAAAAATGTAAAAATGTGTGTCATCAATAGACAGCCACTTAAAGCAAAATGGTAAACTATAAAAATGTATTCCCTTCAACCAAAACTGAAGAAAAAAGCTGAAGCAGTGAGAACAAGTAAGACTGACCCGCAGGGCTGGGCATGTTGTGATATGCTGGAGCAAATCTAGGAATATTTGGAGCAAAGTATTTCATACGGATCCACATTGACTAGATGTGTGTGTCGTGGGCGCCCCCCCCCCCCCCCCCCCCCCCAATTTCGGGTGTGTAATAAAAATTAATTTTGATTTCTGTCTTAAGTGTGGTGTGCTCTGAGGGGTTTGTCACTTTCAGGGCCCATTGCCAATAGGAATTCTGCCTTTAAATTTGTGTATTCTGTTTTGGGCACATGTATTCCTCCCAGAAAATAACTTTAGAATGGTGCATTCTGAGAATTTGGTAGCATATTGCTCTCAGAAAATTTTGAAATTCTACCTTTAGAAAAATAGAAATGTTGTGTTCCGGTAACATGGCCAAAAATTAACATGGTCGGTAGGTCGGATGATCTTTTTTTACAATTTGTTTTTTTTGTCATAAAAGTTAATTTTAGTAGTAAAAACGCAAAAAATGGCATAAATTTCCTCAAAAACTTGAAAGAATGTCCAAAAGAAATTAGGGTCGGCCCCTAAAACATAGGGTCAGTCGGGATACCGGAACACAACTTTGACATTTAAAAAAAACACATTGTTTTAATAGAGGGGTTTAGCCTAAACCTTACGGGGAGTATTGCACTGGGAACACTGGGAGAGGAAATCTATTGAGATAGTCCTAACTTTGGTTCTAATTGGAATATTCACAACATTCTTTCAGCTATAAAAAGCCCAGACCCCCCTGATGTCCCTGTCGCATTTTCTAAGACCCCTCTCGCACATTTTTTGCGACATTGCGACAGCTGCCCAGCCCTGGACCCTCTACGGATAGGTCATGCTAAGATGACACATGAATATAGATTAAATGGGGAAAACAAACAGCTATGTCAAGAATGCAATACTCGTCTGACATTGAAGCATCTTCTTCAATGAGCTTTGAGGCATTATTGCTTTGTTACTTCACCTATGGCTGCCTTCTCCCACGCTGCGGTAGACTTAGAGCATAACAAAGGCCTGTGCCTCTCATACCATGTGTATGTGGGGGTGCGGGTTAAAGAACTCTTGCTTCAGTAAATGTGTAGGGGCGGGATTACATTGTGACCAATGCAATGTTATTGTAATTCGATTGGGACCAATACAATATGTGGCATAAACTCCCCACTTATGTTGTTTTGGCTATTTCTGGCCCTTTTCAGGCTTATACCCCTACAGAATAACCAGTTTTGCACCAATTTATTCAAATTTTTGGTATATGTGAGAAAACATCCTAATCATTCAGGAAATCTCTATTTTTTGTGTATTGGCCCAATATTTTCCGTTTTCTGACCCTCCAAAGGCCCAAAAAACCCTAAAAACCTCAAAAACGCTAAAAATGACATGTTTACATGCCTCCCATGTGTACTGAGGCAGTAACAGCTTATTCCTAATATCATTTTCTATTAGGTCCATGGTATAGTCAATTGATTCACGAGGATTTCACTAGATATGTTCCGTATTTTTTTCTCCACAGTCATTTAAGTGTGTTTTGTGAGCAAAATATTCAAATGTCATTTCAGGTTGATACCTCTATAAAGTAAATAAAGAAGATCCACACAGTCTCTATTGTATCCCAGATTGTGAGGTAACTCTTGTGAGTTCTGCTGGAAAAAAGAAATTTTGAAAAATATCCAATAATCTTGCCTCCAGGAGCATATGTCTATTGGGATACATATTTTCCGTCACGGAGTCACCCAGAATATTCATCACGGAGTCACCAGCCACCCTGATGAAAATTTAAACCTTCATAAAATTGTTAATACCCAATATATTTAAGTTATCTCTGGTTTTCCTGTGTCCTACCCACTCCCTCTAATGTTCTAATGCAAAAATCCACCATTTTTATGCTCATTTATACAAGAAATAATTTCCATCACGGAGTCACCCGGGTGACTCCGTGACGTAAAATAGGTTAATAGGGGTACTTTAGGCCTATACTGTGCAAATTTGGTCTAACCAGATATCATGATGCTTCATATTTCTTAAAGTACACATGATCAGGACACTGTAGAGTGAATTTAACCAATAATGGGACCATTTTGAGGAAACTAGGGAAAAGTTGAGAGTATGTAGTTGAAATGTTCATATTTCTGATAAATGTTAAAAATTCATCGGGCTGTATCTCAAAAACTATTACTCAGAGGATATCCATTCTTGGTATGCTTCAAGATATATGTTGGCCCAGCCTGTAAACAAAATTATTAGTTGCTGTGATGTATTTAAAACATCATGTTCATAATCATGGATTTTTGGTCACGGAGTCACCTGAAAAAAGGACAATAAACTTCATGAGGCGATAAAAACTGAACAGCTAGGGTTAGAAATGTATCAAAATGTGTTCCAAGGAGCCAAGATATATACCTTTCAATATACTAAACTTGTTTAAACATATTAAGAACTTTCTGATTTGTCCTTCCTCTATCCTAAAACAACATAAGTCAGGAGTTTGAGCCATGTATGTTTCTTGCGATAAACTATTTAAATCGTTTGCCACAAATATAGTAAGAGACTTTCTATTACAGCTAGCTGTACAACTTGGGGGCCGTCCATAAATGACGTCATGCTTTTTTGGACCATTTTTGACCCCCCCCCCTCCCCCCCTTGTCATGTTTTGTCTTGCAACCCTTGACCCCCCTTCAAAATATGACATCATGCAGAGAGGACCCCCCCCCCCCTCAGAGCGTGGTATAAACATATATAACTAAGTAAACATAGAAACAGCGCATCAGCGAAAGCTACGCTGCTCCCCCTAGGGTGTACATGTACAGGGCCTAAAAAGGACTGCCATTGGTATCCAATTTATTTCGATTCCGATTATCACTATTTTGGTCTAGATTTTTCGATTATATCGATTTATTTTGATCTGAGATCAATGGTTCAAATGTGCTTCAAAATCACAGTTGTCAGCTGTTTATTACAATAGGTTGCTCATAGTCTATCAACTGTGGGCCTTCTGTAAAATTCAGATTCACATTGGGAAGTTGATTCCCCAAATATTAGATATTTTAAGGGCAATAATTTGAACCTAACAAATAAGTTAGTTCTAGTTGGAATTTTTAGACAATTCTTTCAGTTTTGAAAAGTTCAATTTCTGGACTATCTGTGGAGTATGGGGGCACATCACGCATATTATAGAGATCAACCTAGACTCAACTTTAAATTTGCTGCCGCCAGTCTGTGATGATAATAAATGCTTTTGTCAATGCGATAATCGGAATTCTGGAAATGTCGATGTATCGATTTGGGGGGTATCGATGACAGTCCTAGGCCTAAACTATATTGGGACAAGTAATTTATTATTAGCTTGGGGGGAGGCTTGGTGGATTTTCCCACTATGGCAATTCCTCCCGTCCCCACCGGCCCTCACTAAATTCTGACTTTCAGAAATGCATATGCAGGTGCAATTATGTTGTGGTCACAAAAAATTAAATGGACCAGACAGCATGGAGGCTTATCAGGTTCCCCCCCCCCTACCCCCATCACAGAGGACTGGTTTTTCATTTTGACCCCCCCCCCCCCATATCCACCACCCCCAACCCTCCAACCCCCAGCTGGCAATAAATGGCTTAGTCCTAACATTTGTACTCCATTTAATTTTGAAGGGAATGGACTTCAGTCCATTCATTTCACAGGGGCTGGCAGTCGAAGATCCGTCAAACCTCCGTAAGGGACCACTTGTGGTACCTGGGATGAACATTTATAGTTTTACTCTACTTTGGCAAGATCTTCCTCCCCTCCTTACAATCCTGAAATGCCACAGAATCCCCCCCCCCTCTAACTCTGCTTCCCCTGAGGGGATGGGGCAATGTAATTAATGCAGGACTAGGGAACTGTTGGGAAGGGGGAAGAGGAGCAGGAGAGGATTTACCCCTGACTGGCGGCAGCAAATTTAAAGTTGAGTCTAGGTTGATCTCTATAATATGCGCGATGTGCCCCCATACTCCACTAGGCCCTACCTAAAATTCTGAAGACTATTGAAAAAGTCAGAGTATGAATTTATATTTTCAAATGACATTTGGTCTCATTTATTTCAATTCTTTGTGTTAACTATAAATTGGATGTCCCCTTTTCAAATTCCTGGGTCCCCCAACATGTACAGTTTAAGCTTAATTTTAGCACTTTTGGAAATGCTGTAACTGTGCCCGATAGAGGGAATTGTATTGTTGAAAATTACGAAATTTAAGAGGTGACCATAAATGGTGCCCACCCCCTCCCTACAGATAATTTTGGAAAGATCTATAATTCCTCCACTTATTTACTGGTTATGGGGCTGAGAGGTGTTTTGCAAAAAAAGTTCCCCTAGAGGACGCGACTAAATCTCATAGCGTTATTTTCATCTGCAAATCTTATTATTTCCTTCATTTTTTCATTTTTTTTCATTTTTATTTTCACAAGGACATACCTTAGAAAATTAGATCAGTTTAGCTTAGTTTTAGGTGAGCTTAGCTTTACCGCACCTCCACAATGATTAGGTCTGTGGTACAGTGTGCAACTATTCATATAGTCCCATACTGTTCCACAACCAAGGTAGTCAGCTGACTCACTATGATTCCATGGAAAGGTATCACGGAGTGCCTCACCAAGCTGAAGCACCATGTACACACGCAGAAAAAATCAAGCACTCAACACTCTTTGTCAAACCGCCTTACTACGAGGCGCTCTGGGTATTAAGACCCACCCCTTGAAAGGTCTACTTATTGAATTAGACTACCTATTTGTACAAAATTCATGCGTATTGTTCCCACCAGCCTGTCAGGAACAGTCAGCCCGAAAATGACCACGGCCCCT
This sequence comes from Harmothoe impar, assembly GCA_947462335.1. Classification (NCBI taxonomy): domain Eukaryota; kingdom Metazoa; phylum Annelida; class Polychaeta; order Phyllodocida; family Polynoidae; genus Harmothoe; species Harmothoe impar. Next base: position 25,890,017 of record OX381714.1, on the reverse strand, counting down.
AGCAGCTTTGTCAACTTTAAGGGATTGAAGATAGGACATTATAATATCCGAAGTCTGAGATTGAAATTTGACCAACTTGAAAAGGTCATAAAAATGTTGTCAGTGAGAGCTGGCTCATTGAGGGTTACTCAGACAATAAACTACATATTATGGGTTATACATTTTTCAGATATGACAGAGTTGTTGACAAAGCTGGGGGTGGGTTATTAATATATGTGTGCTCCCGGATGGCCCCCTATTGTAATATTGTCCCAGAACTAAAGATATCTGACCCAAATATTGAGGTCTGGGTTCTTAATTTTACACAAGAAAAACACAGGCTAACATCATTCATACATGTCTACTGTCCCCCAAATGGCAGTTACGTTCAGTGTGTAGATAGAATTAAGGAAACTGCAAGTTCCTCTCTTTTGGAGGGAAGGGAAAGATGGATCACAGGGGATATAAATGTTAATCTGTTTGAGCCCGAGGATAGTAAAACTAAGTATTATTTAAAAGCTATAGGTGATTTAAATATGGAAGATAAAATACATGTCATTACCAGATCCAACCCAAAAGGCCCTGGTGGGAGCTGTATAGATCTAATCGCCACAGACTGTGAAATAGTTTTACATGCTGGGTCCCTGCCTCATCTTATCAGCGACCATCTCCCTATATATGCAGTCAAAAAGAAGCCCAAGGAAGTATTTGAGATTGTAAAGATAAAAGGAAGGTCCTACAAAAACTATGACCACACCAATTTCAGTGACTATAATTTATAAGCAATATTGACTGGTCCGATTTCTACATGTTCCAAGATGTGGATCGTAGATGGGATATCATGTTAACTTATATAGTGGATTACTTAGACATATACTGTCCCATAAAAGACATGCAGTTTAAGGACATGAAAAAATCCTGGATCACCAGGGATATAATTGAGTCAATTTATAAAAGAAATGAGTACATGTTGGAATATTGTTCAGGGGGGAGGAAAGACCCGGTGCTTCTTGAAATGGCAAAGCAAGTTAGAAGGGATATAAATGCTAAAACAAGGATCTCTGAAGAAAATTTCTTTAGAGAAAAACTAACCTGTCAAATAACCCTACAAAATTCTGGAGGGAACTCAACAAGTCATTGGGTAAAACTGGAGCTGAAAGGCCTGAAATAATACTCAATAGTCACATAGATGGACATGAAATCAGAGGTGAAAATGTACCTGGTTACATTAATCACTTTTTTACAAATATAGGTGGGGAATTGTTCGATAAACTAGGCTCCACTCCCATTGTGGCTAGAGACTGTTGGCCGAGTTGTAACTCATATAAACCAAATGATGACACTGTTGTGACTTATACTGAGGTATTAAAATTAATACGAGATATAGAAGTGCACAAATCCAGTGGTAATGCAGATATTAACAGCTGTGTTAAAGGATGCCCTCTTAATGATGGCCCCCCAGCTTACAGACTTAATAAACCAATGTCTTCATCAAATTAAATTTCCGAAGAAATGGGCTTCAGCAAGAGTGGTACCACTTCCCAAGTCAGGGGACCTAAGAAAAATAGGGAACTGGAGGCCAATTTCACTCCTCCCTGTACCGAGTAAGATAATGGAGCGCATTATATATCATCGCATTTACTCACATATGGAGAGTTCATCACTCCTGGACCCATGTCAGTATGGCTTCCGCACATCCAGGGGCACCAATGATGCTGTTTTCAAGCTTGTTAATGACATTTATCATGCTAGAGACAGAAATAAGTTCATGGTGACCTGTTTCCTGGATGTGCGGAAGGCTTTTGATAGCATACACCATGGAGAGCTCCTATCCTGTATGAAAAGGTTTGGCTTGCCAAATATCTATAGTAACTGGCTACATGCTTATCTGGAGCGCCGTTCACAAGTTGCTGTATGTAATAATCATGTATCTAGTTTACTACCAGTAAAATATGGTGTCCCTCAAGGGTCTATACTAGGACCTCTCTTGTTTATCTGTTATATAAATAGCATGCCAAAAATCCTTAAAAATTGTAAGGCCATCATGTACGCAAATGATGTGGTTTTCTATAATACAAATCAATCACTAGATGTGGCAATCTCAGCCGTACAGGAGGATGCCTCACTTGTGCACTCCTGGTTCTCAAAAAGTGGTCTCTGTATCAATACAGATAAGACTAAAATTGTAGTTTTTGGAAACCCAGACAACCACCTACACCGTGTAATTAATATAAAAATGGGCGACAATGTGTTAGAAAAATGTCAACAGTATGAATATCTAGGCATTATTCCGGACAGCGCTTTCACTCTGGAAAAGTCGATCAGTAAATCTATATGTGACCAGGCAAGGGAAAAGACCCCTCCAGGGGGGAAATTAGTAATTAAAGTTGGTGTCATAATCTTTAAAACGAGATATCATGAGCTAAAAAATTGCTAGTAGATTTGTGGGAATCGCTTTTCAAACTTTAGTATGTGTCACTAACTGAAAATGGTAAATAAGCTCTAATTGAATTGTATCCCATAGTAATTGATGATAATTATAAAAAATTGGTTTTATTTAGAAATAAGCAAATAAAATTGGATTTATAAGTCTAAATTTAGTTCTAGAAGGAATTTTTGCATTCTGTTTTCAGTTTTGGGTAGCTGATGGCATTTTTCAGGAAATTAAAATTGTTACCTCCAATTTAGGCTTTTGGCTGGTTTCCATGGCAACCAGAAAGTGTCATATGTGCTAATTCTTCACAAAAATGTTCCTTTTGCATTCCAAATATAGAATGTTAGCACCAAAGATGGAATAATTTCATGTGAAGATCATTGCATTCTACATAAAAAATGGCCTTAGAACTTCTTTTCATGTATTTAACACTCTTTTGCATCTATGGTGCCTCCTGGTGGCCAAATCCAGAGCTAAAAATCCCGCCTGAAGGGGTCTTTTCCCTAGATGGGTCACATATCCTCCGCAAATAATAGAAATGTCATGCTAAGAGGTATGAAGAGAAAAATGTCAAACCATATGGCGCTTCTTGTATACTAGTAAACGACCAGCAGTGCTCCCACACCTCACCAGACGGCGCGCTATGCATTACATCATATTATCGCCCATTGGCTTCGGGCAGCGGTAGTGCTCAGTCAATGGGGCGTCTCAATGTTTTGGCTCTAGAATTTTTAATAGTCATCGTGTCTACTAACCAGACATATGTACATGATCGGGGCAGCAATTCCCATCGGGTTTAGCAAATTGAATTACAGCCTAAGGTAGATACGAGGATGATTTCAACTACTGCAATGGTGAAGGTATGGGGAGTTGCCCAGTGAGAGACCCGTATGTTAGGGTTGGTGCGCGATTTTCTCATGTGTCCTGACGCTGTTAGATGAGTAGTATACAAGCAAACAATACTACCAGTATTGGAATACTGTGGTTTTCTCTATAATGGTGTAACCCGTAAACAGCATAAAAGACTGCAAACGGTACAAAATCGATGCCTACGCACTTGCTTAAATATGAAATTGAAATACCGCACTTCTAACCTGCATGTGGATGCAAGTCTGAATTACCTGTGTGTCCGCTATGACCTACAACTAATGCTGTTGTTACATAAATACATCTATGGTACAGGTCATGATGCCAACTCACTAGGGATCGCTTTTCAAGAGGCACCGAGCTGTGGCAGAACCACTAGATCAACCGGTACTGGGTTATTAATGTATCCTAACTCAATAAAATTGGGATACCGTAAAAGTCCATTGTACAGGGGGATTGTAATATGGAATAATCTGAATACGTCTTGTCGCTTAGCTGGAAGCAAAGAAATATTCCGAAGTAAGGTCCTGTTGACATTGGAAAAATGGTTCGCAGAAAAGCTACTCAGGTAATATGCATACCAAATTAGCTAACTCTCATGTCATGCCAGCATTACATGCCGTAGGTGATGGTACATAAACCATTATCTAACATTGTCTATGTTAATTCTGTATATAACATATACCGAGGCTGAAATATTGTCTCCATTGTTTATTCACCAGTGATTGCTAGAAATTAATCATTGAATATGTGCTACTAGTGGCTGAAATGTCGCATTAATATAACTCAGGTCAATTTATAGATGTGAGTATGATTAAATATTGAGAACCAATGTGTATAAGGTACTCTGTTTAAAATATCATGCAACTGTAATTGACTCCTGTAAAAGTTACTTCTATAGGCCTATGCTGTTACTGGCTGAAATGTCATAACAGATTTATAAGGACTTTTTTGATGAACTGTCTCATATGAATATCCGCAAACAGTGTAGATGTGAAATAATATTGAGAGCCTGTATGCTCATGGTACTCTATTGTTTAATATCATACTGTAATGCCTGAGATGCCCAATAACAACAGGGTGTATATGAAACAACATCATCATATATCATCTCATTGAATTGTACTGTGTTTAGAAAATCATCTTATGAAAATAAACACTTTATAAACTAAAAAATTATGACTATAGTTGATGCTTGGCTAGCCATGCCATCAACTATAATTGATGCTCAGCTATCAAGGGATAAGCCACACCCCCAATTTTGACAAATCCGATAAGCCACACAGGGTGTCTAAAAATGGCAACTTTAGTACTGTAATATACATCCAAAAACCTTCATATGCTCAGCCATTGGTTTTGTCCCTGGCCGCAGCACAAACGACGCAATCTTCCACATAACAAAGGACCTACTAGAAGCAATGAACAAGCGCCAAGCCTCTGCGGTGGTCTTCATAGACCTCCGCAAGGCATTTGATACTGTGAACGACTCGATTCTCATCAGGAAAATGTTCAAGTACGGCATCACCGGGCAGACCCTGGAGTGGACGCGCAGTTACTTAGACGCACGACAACAATACACTTCAGCCATCAACACAGACTCCCCAACCGAGCCCATAAGCTGCGGCGTGCCCCAGGGCTCCGTCATGGGGCCGCTGTTGTTCCTGATATACGTCAACAACGTCGAAAACTGTATTCAGAATAGCAAGGGATACATCTATGCTGATGACCTGGCACTGGTGAGCTCGTCGACGTCTCCAGAGAGAGTCCAAGCACTACTACAGGTGGACACCAACTCAGTGTCCAACTGGAGCGCTCTGAACCAACTGACAGTAAACGAAGACAAGACCAAGGTGCTATGGTAACCTCACCTGTCGACACCTCCGTCCTCCTGATCACCATGAACGGCAGGCTACTAGGGGTAGTACACTCCTTCAACTACTTAGGGGTAGTGATCGACCGGCATCTGTCCTTTTGCCAACACCTAAAAAAGGTGATTGGTACTGTGAAGAGTAAATACACTCAGCTCTGGAATACGAGGAGGGAGACTGACAAACAGACCACCCTGATGATATACAAGACAATGGTGCTACCCTGCCTTGAATACTGCCCACTTATTCTGGACAGTGGGCCTGCATGGGCAGTCACCAAACTGCAAACAATCCAGAATGACTGTCTGAGAATCGTGAACAACATCCATGACGCACGCGAAGCAAATGTAGTTGAACCTGACCAAGACTCCTCTCTGGAAATGCTACAGCCCAGAAGGAATAAACAGTTACTGGTATTGATGTTCCGCAGGTCCAAGTGCGAGCACAACTTGTTGCAACCAACACGTGTATTGCGCGGTAACAACAAGTTGAAGTTCAAACTACATCGGCCGTACAAAACCAGTTACACTAACAGCCCTGAGTACAGAGGCTCCAGGCTGTGGGACCGCCTAAGCTCTGCCCAACAAAACAGTCCGGGCGTTGATGAGTTTGTGGCAAGTCTGCGACCCGCAGATCTAAGAGCTCTCGAGCGCATCGCATTGTAATACAATGTATTTTAAATATTAGTATGCACTCTGCTGCTAGTCAAACATTCAAAACTCAAAGTAATGGCTGTAACCATTAACCCATACCGTCTTGAACAGTTCTATAAGAACTTTGATATTATTACTAATTGGCATAATATGAAAAACGTCTGTATTGTATACAATTTATTATTGCCAAATAAAAAATCTAAACTGAACTCAAAACTCAAGGGATAAGCCACACCCCCAATTTTGACAAATCCGATCAGCCACACAGGGTGTCTAAAAATGGGAACTTTAGTACTGTAATATACATAAAAAACCTTCATATAACCTGCACCCTATATAGCCATGTTTGGTTTCGAATTAAAACAGGTTGTGGCTTATATGCAAAACTTTATGGGTAACACTTTTTTTTTCAAACATGACGTCATGCACCACATGACCCCCCCCTCCCCCCTTGTCATGTTTGGTCATGGTACATGGTACCCCCCTCCCCCCCCCCAGCATGACGTCATTTATGGACAGCCCCTTGATGCTTCGTCGCATGATTGGTCAGTGAATTAACCAATGAATGCACAGTCGTATTCTGAGGGCACAGACAGGCGGTGGGGAGGTGGTCAGGCCGTGCTCTATGGGAAATACATTATGCAATACAAGATGGCGGTGCTTGGGGTCAGTGTGGTCACCTCCAGGTGCCACAGACCTTTACTTCAAGTAGAGCAAGACCGCCCTGTGTTTGGAAGACATTTTTATTACACATTTCTGTAAGTAGAAATGTATTTGTTATAACATGGAACAAGAGATGCAAGAACAATTGAATATGTACATTTGACATAGTAGTAAAAGACCGACCAGAATCCAGATGTCAAGCACTGGACCCTGGATGGAGCACTTTTGTGCATTATGATGGTGTAGGGGCTAGAATTGGGGTTATAACATCATGACAGGTTCTGTTGGGTGCTGTGTTGCGAGCTCGGTCCGAACCCTTCAGTCCGACGGCAGGTGGCAGCACCTGCTCCTGACTTGGGGTACGGATAGAGGTCACTATAAGCTTCCGGTCTGCGTGTGCGCATGCAGGCTGGTCGCCTATAATTAGCCAGCGCCCGATGGAACTCGTCGGTTAGTCTGGATAAGTGAATCCAGCTTGCCCACGTTATACATCGGCTTAATGCCTACTGACCCGCTCCTGTGGCTAGGGAAAACCCTTCCACATCAATGAGGGCGTAAAGATGAGAGATGAGATGTCAGTTTGAGTACTTGGTATCCTTTATTAATAATAATATTAATATCAGAGTACCAGTCACTAGGGCTCAGTATATATAAGTTACTGATGGTTGCAAGATGATAAGTGATTTCCTCCTCCATCTGACCGGGGTATAAGTACAGGTGCCCGGCAGGTGGAGGGGGTGCCCATGTGACCGGAAGTAAATGTAACAGTGGTTTTCATTGGATAATATACATTTGACATTTGATTGGATAATATATATTCATGGCTTTAACATGTGGCGTGCGCTGGACCGCGGGTGGGGAGCCTGGGTCCAGTGCATTATGGGTAATGGATTACATAATAAGTAGCATGCACACATGGGGGCTTTGTCGCCCACCTTCCAGGTGGCCTCCAGCCGGCTCAAGTGGCTTTGGCGGTGCCACACTGATTAAGGGTGTCCAGCTTTATAGCATTGTTTTATGTGTTGACAGTTAATCCTTGAGGTCAACATATAGTTCATTTGTTTTGTGTATAGGTGACCGGTCAGTGCCTTGTCGTCTGGAGGGGCTGACCGTTACCTATTGTCCTTAGGATAAGGGTCTGTTTGTGATCTATGGATTAGTTATGTGTGGGGGCTAGTTTGCTTGGCTTAATGAGTAAAGGTATGTCTGACGTCTAGGTGTACTTTGATGGACATATGGATTGAAAATATGTATAAAGTATTGTGCGTATTACAAATAATAATAAATATGAATATTAATAATCATAAATCATAATTATGACGTAATATGACGTAATATGACGTAATACAATTGATGAAGGTATAGTAAGGGGTTTTGTGGCGTGACAGCACCCCCCAATACAACTCCTGCACGCCCTCGTGCAGGCTGCGAAGTAGTAGAGGAAGAGTTATGTCACGCTTCAAAAGTATTTGTATGAACCTTTTTTTTTTTGTATTTTATGATTTTTTTTTGATATATCTATTTTATGCATTTGACTATGACTAGGTTCTTAATCACATTTTCCTAGGTTTATACGGTGTTTTGTACATACATGTTATGCAGTGGTAAATTAATAATATTTCAATGGTAACGTACTGGTACTATATGTCTCGCTTCCGTTCTATTTATATGATTATACCTTTAAGAAGCTTTTAACCTTATCAATTATTCACATAATACGAGTCGTGGTACAGTGGTAATAGTAATGTGACGTACTGTTTCTATATGTCGCGCTTCCGTCCTAGTTTATAATACAATCAATTCATACGATAGGAAGCTGTAAGAAATTCATTTCAATAATAATATAGATGTACTAAGCGTTTACATAGGCCATGTGTAATACTTAGTATGGTATGATAGTACATGTATAACAATAGGTTTTGAGCAGTGTATTTTGTCTATGTAATGATCTTTGGCAATACTTGATCTTTTTGATATTCATTCTCAATGTCGAGGGGCAATGGAGGAAGTTCGTTCTGAGTTATCACCTTCTATACTAATTTTTATGTTTCATTTCCTGTCTCACTCTTTTTCATAACAATGGCTGTCAGTAGTTCGGTAGTGGTCATGTCTTTTGGATTTTTGATGAGTGACGTAGTGTTGTCACTGTCGGGGTCAATGTCAATGTTGTCTTGGGTTTCAGTCGGATGTAGGGATGTAGTCATTTCGATAGTCTTTAGGGTTAATCCTGTGGTGGTGGTGTCGTCTTTCAGGGCCGGTATGATAGAAAACCGTGCCGCTAGGGGTAGTATGATATGGTTGGGTAGAAAGTATGACTTCTGTTTTCCGTTGATGTTGAATGATATGGGGCCGTTCCATGTCATGTTTATGCGTGGGTAAGGGCATGACAGGGCTGAGATGGCCGTCAGGGTTGGTATGAAATCATTAACAATAGAGTCACGTTCGTAGGGTAGGGATAGCAGTGGGATGGTGTGATTGACGTGTCCTTGGTAAATTTTGAGCGTAATAGTAGGATTGGTTTTGTGTCCAGAGTTTGTCATTCCAAAGTGACGTGTAATCTTGTTTTTACACTTGAATATGGTTTTGATAACAGCGTATACGATTAACGCTACAAATATTAGGGTAAAAATGTTATGGGCATCAACGTATTGATCTAGATTGATAGTGTGATTTTCTTTGGTTTCACTCTGGGGGATGGGGTTAATAAATTTCCAAGAAATGTTGTTGGGTCAAGCACTAACGGTCGGGATGGTCGCGAATAGTGCTTTTCCTTTGGATACATATAATAAGTAGAAGAATCCTACGGCGTTTAGAATGCAAGTGACTGGTACTATATAGTTCCATACAGGGCTAGCGAAGAAGCTAGCTATGTTCTCCCGTATGGGTGTGTCCTGGATGGGTCGGTCTAAGATGTCTGCTGTGTTGGTGGCTTCTATTAGGATATTCCTGGTGAAGGGTTCCAGGTCCAATGTAATGTCTGATGATAACTTGCTGATGTTTGTCATAGATTTGATGATAGCTTGTGTGTGTAGATGTGGTATGTGTATTGGGTTGTGGTGTAGTGATGATGCTGTGATGTTCAGGTTGTTTGTGAGTGCAAGTAGTATGGGTGTATTGGCCGCGTGCATTAGGAAATGTGTTGAAGACGATTCGTTACAAGGAATTTTGGTGTTTGGGAGGTACAATGAGTCAAACTGTAAGTGGCACATACATGGGACACCAATAACTGCGTAGGCCGAAGCTTTCTTAGTAGTTGGTGTCATGTGCTGACAGATGACGTGGTAGTACTCCCTGTTAGTAGTTACTAAATATTTATCTTTACCAATAGCTATAGCACGGGTTTGTATGGGTCTCAGAGGGTGTACTTGAAATGTGCAGAGTCTGGCTATGTCTGCCTGGTTACCTTTAAAGGCCGCCATGAGGCAGGTTGGCTGGTCACTGCGTATTCTAGGCATGGTCCTAGCGCATACTTTCAGTATTGAGCCTTGGCACGTAAGCAAATCTGCGTTTGTCATCTCTAAGTACAATGTCTCTGCCTCGTTGACAGCGAGGAAAGTTTTGTCAGTGTGTAATAGGGTAGATCCAGAACTTGTCGTATTTTCGGTGTTAATGGGGACATGAGTTGTAATTACTTGATATAAGTTAAATGCTGCGTCTGTGGCAGAAATGATAACATTAATATGAATGTATAAGTGAGTTTTGGAATAGGTGTATAGTGCAACTGGTTGTGAGTAGTAATATGCGGTGTCAATAATGGTCTCGGATCCTGGGTTCCTAATTTTGAGTTGTGTATCTAAGGTGGCTAGCTTGAGGGCTAGTTCTGTGGGTTGGATCATGTCCGGTGCTAATATTCCAGTGGACAATAATCTGAGAGAATTTTCCACCTTGTATAACCCTTGTTGGTAGGCGATCCTGGTCATTAGGACAATTACCTGTGCAGAAATGATGGCTGACTGGGTAATCCTACGATCCTGGTCGGCTTGGATGGAGGTTAGGGTTGTGGAGAAATCATCAGACCATGAGTCTATGGATTCGGTAATATTGAGTAGAGATTCCTGTACAACGTCCTGTTGTTTTATATAAGTGTCTAGAAACTGCTGGTGTTGCTGGGTGACGTCATGTAATCCTTGTGCAGTTTTAACATTGACGTCGGCCAGTGTACCAATTTTAGCATCTAGATGATGTATGACGTTGATAATAGAATCCATGTCTCTAGTAGTTGCCAGGCCGAAGATGGATTTAAAGAGCTCCCCTAAGAATCCTAGGATAGCTCTCTTTGGCCTGTTAGTAATAGGATCCGAGAGGAAATGTGCAATGTTCTTTAAAGTCTTAATAATGTTAATATCTACGTTTTGTAGTAGTCGGTCGAGGTCAGCAGCTTGTTGTAACAATTTGGCGTCATGGCTGTCATGGGGTCCTAGTGAAGTCAGTTGAAGAGTCCTGATGGTGTTGTAAATGAGTGGCTTCGGACGAGGAGCCATTGGGATGTTGTAGGGGATGGCCAGTATGACCTCGTGTAGGTCATGACCGGTGATGATTTGTCCCGGCAGCTGTTCATAGATGAGGCCGATATTTTGCCTCACTATTGGTTGTGCTGTCGTGTAGATGATGTGAGTGATGAGTAATAGGAGGTATGGTGTATACCTCATGATTCCCGAGTTGTTGGGATTTGATAGTAATAATAGTAGTAGTCGATCGTTTGTAGTAGTAATAGTTGATAGTCGATAGTTGGTGAAGGATGAGTGTAAGTGCGCAGTACTGGCGGGGATCTACCAAATTAACTGTGGGCTGCTCCTGACTGAATCGATGTGTGTAGGGGTGTGGTCACTGGGTGACTGTGGAAAGATGGGGGGATGTGTGGGAACTTATACCCTTTGGTCTGGGTACAGGGTGGTGGCTATGTCACCCTGCCATGTTGGTCGTTATCACACTCCCATAAGTGGAGCTTTTGTTTGCGCGCTCCAGTGGTGGCGCCATCCAGGGCTCAGATTGCGGTCATCCTCCTGGTGTTGTTGACACCTGCAATGCATGTGGGTGGCCACCCGCATACAAGGCTTTTCCACTGGTCTATGGGGGGGGGGGTTAATAAGAGTGCCCAAACTGTCCTTTCATGTCGGATTTTGACATGTTGATAATAGTTCTATTTGAAGTGTCAGTTTGTTAAAGGAGCAGCAATAATATGGAGTCGCCCTGCCACTTACTTGTGTGGTGAATGGGTATAGATGGATAATAATAATAATAGTAATAATTGATGAAGCTTGTGCGCTTTATGGTGATAAATACTGTATTTCCAGTATTTCTTTTGATGATCGGTGTGTAAGTCGTGATTCTTTGTGAATCATTATAATAGTAGTAGTGATAATAGTAGTCGTAGTAGTCAGTGTTGATCCTTTTGATAGTAATGTTTGTAATATATGACAGTTGGTGTCTCTTTGTAATAGTAGCGATGATATAGCGAGCTTTTTGTTGTTTATGTAATATAGGTGATAACTCTTTTCCTCTTGTATATTCTATAGTTTATATTATGGTTTTAGTCCTACCGGTGTCCTCCTCTTGACCTTGGAGTGGGCCGGCTTTGCTTTATATATATTTTTGGTTTGTAGAAGCGCTGGTCTCGCTTTATATGAATCTCCGTCTTTCTTCCATAGTTTGGTTATGAGGTCGTCGTTCGGGTCAATGAGTCTGTGTATGAAGTCATTGTTTCTCACGTGACGTACGAGTTTCAGTCTGTCTACATGGACTGGGTTTTTCATTGTTTTCATTGTGATGACAGATTTGAGGAGGACAGATGTTTTTGAGACGAATTTGCACACTATGTATGGACCAGAGTACACCTTCTGGAGTTTCAAACGTTTTGTTCTATCCATCAGTCGGGGTACCTTGACATACACTAGTGATTCTTTCTGCACCTTTGTAGGTTTTGCCTTTCTGTCGTGTTGTTGTCTCATTTGTTCTGTCCTCTTTTCAATGTTTTCAATGACCTGATTGTATGTGTAGTCTATTTTCTTTAATTTGTCAATGATGTGGAGGTTTAGACTTTTCTCTTCTTCCTGATTGAGTTTGTTGTCTATTATGGTGTTTGGGTTCCTTCCCTTCATAATGAAGAACGGTGTGAAGGCAGTGGTGGCGGACTCTGTGTTGTTGATGGAGAACACGAGGTGTGGTAGGAATACGTCCCATGTGTCCTGGTGTTCCTCACAGTAGGCCCGTATGCCTTCAGACAGCGTCTTCACGTATCTTTCAGCCTGGCCGTTCGATTTTGGTCTATAGGCCGAGCTGAAGACATGTTTTATGTTGAGGGAGGATGTCATGTTTCTGAATTTTGAGTTTTTATATGACGTTCCATTGTCTGACTGGAGGTATGTTGGTATACCCTCGGCCAGAACAACCTTTTCTATGAATTCTGCGGTAGTTGTTTCCGCGTCCAATGATGTAGTAGGGTAAGCTATGCAGAATTTAGAGAACCTGTCGACCACTACCTGAATGTATACATTCTTTCCTGGTGTTGGTGGTAGTGGGCCTATGGCATCTATGTGGACAAACTGGAATGGGTAAGAAGGGGTACTATGGGCCGTCATTGGCAGGTTGTTGGTTAGATTCATCTTTTTGGCTTTTAAACAGACGTGGCAGGTTGCTGTGAATTTCTGGACGTCGGCCGCCATGCTCTTCCAATATACTTTGGGAAGCATGGTCGACAGCATTCTTTGTGCGCCAGCGTGTCCTGCCATTGGGAGGTCGTGGAAAAGCTTCAAGATGGGGAGTCTCATGTCATCTGGGATGACGGGTTGGAATGAGAACTCCTTGTGTTTCTTCCATAGTACCGTGTTGATATGGACCAAAATATCATTCAGCATGATGTGGTCCTCAGCTATTTTGATGAATTGTTCCGTTTCCTTCTTGTTTTTGTCGTTGGGTACCTGTCCGTTCTCTAAATACGTGATGATAGCTTTCGTGTGTAAATTATATCTCTGTTCTCTTTTGAGGTTGAGTATGGAGATCTGTGGGTCAGAGAGGCTCTCTATCATTTCAATCAGATGATTAGTCTGATTGGCCAAGTGTTTTGCCATGTCTGTGGCGTCTCTTCTAGGCTTCTCGTTTTTCTTCTTTGGTTTTGGTTTATCTGTGTTCTTAGGTTGCGGTGCCGGGGTGTTCTTCTATAAATGATGATAGGGTTTCTAGGGATGTAGAGGGTACTGTCAGCTGCTGTGGGGCGTGGCCTGGGACCGGTCGTGCAGCTGAATCCACTTCCTGTTGTACTGAGGCCACTATGGCTGCTAACAGTCCCTTGTATTCTGTTTGTGGAAGCCCAAAATGATGTAATTTGGTACTTGGGATGTCAGGATTTGCTCTCAGGTTGGGGGTCAATCGTTTTACTTCTTCTATATCTTCTGTGTTTTCCTCCATACATTCACAATAGAAGTGATGGGTGGAGTTTCTCTTCAGGATTGATTTGGGTAGTCGTTTTGGTAGTGTCAATGGTGGTTCGTCTTCTTTGAATTTCTGTGTGTGTATGTCATCCTCAAACATAATTCTATGTTGTACCCTTATGGCTTTGGGTTTTGGTGGAGGATCTGTCATTGGTGTCTTGTCTAGTGGGTAGTCTCGTCTTGACATAACGTCTGATGGTATGTTTAATTTGCCTCTTATGTGTCTGATATTGAATTGAAATTGTTGAATTTTGAGTGCCCACCTTGCCCACATGTTTTTGTTATCTGATTTTGTCAACATGTGGATGAGGGCTTGGTGGTCAGTATATAACTCGAATGGTCTTCCTTCTAGGTAGTGTCTGAAGTACTCTATAGCAAATACTACTCCCAATAGTTCTCTTTGGGTGGCACCATAATTCCTTTCGTGGTCATGGAGTGCTCTGCCCGCAAAGGCTACTGGTCGTAGAACGCCGTCTTTCTCCTGGGAAAGAGTAGCTCCCAGGGCTGTACCAGATGCATCTGTTGTAAGATGGAACTGTTTGTTGTAGTCTGGATACAGCAAGATGACGTCATTGCATATAGAGTCCTTCAGGGTCTGAAATGCAGTCTCACATTCTTTTGTCCAAACAAATTTGTTCCCATTTTTGAGTAGGTTGAATAGAGGTCGACCAATTTCACTGAACCCTTTGATGAATTTTCTATAGAATTGGGCGAGTCCAGTGAATGACCGCACCTCCTTTGTGGTCTTCGGTGTGGGGAATGTCTGGATCTTGTGGACTTTGTCTGGAGATGGTTTGATACCGTCAGTGGTGACTTTCATTCCTAGGAAGTCTAGTTCCTCTAGGAAGAATTCGCACTTGGTTTTCTTCAACTTTAGTTTGCCATTTCTTAGTGCTTCGAATATGTTTCTTAAATCGATGAAATGTTGGTCTATGGATGGTGATAAACACAAGATGTCGTCTAAATATGGGATTGCGCATTTGTACTGCAGGTTCTGTAGGATCAAGTTGACTACAGCTTGGAAAGCCTGAGCACTGCTGGCAAGTCCCATGGGCATGGTCTTGTATCTATACTTTTTGGTCCTAGTGAGAAAGGCTGTGATGTCCCTGTCGTCCTCTCTAATTGGTATCTGGAAGTACCCTTGTTGGGCATCCATTTTAGAGAACACGGCAGGTCGCATCTCACCAATCATTTCTAGGCTGTCGTCTGCTCGTGGTGATGTAAGTGCTTGGTTGATGGATTGGGAATTCACATATCTTAGATCTGTCACTAATCTGTAACCCTGCCCGTTCTTTTTCTCTACAAGAAAACTTCTGGATGACCAGGGACCCGTTTTGGTTTCCTCCAGAATGTCCTGCTTTACCAGCTTCTGACATTCAATTTCAAGTCGTTCAGCTTTGTGCGGGGCCATTCTGAATGGGTAGAACTGTAAGGGTTTGGCGTCTGGGATCAGGTTGATTTTATGGGTGTACAGATGGGTTCTTCCAATCATATTATCTTTTCCCACGAATATGTCGTCGTATTCTTCTATTAATTGACAAAAAGTTGTGAATTGATCTTCTGTGAGGCATTCTGGTTTTTGGAAGACATGTGATTTTTCTTTTTCTGGTTCTATGTCTATGTCCTTCCCTATGTACATGTCTTTGTCTATGTCTTGTTCGTCGTGACCTGTTGTCTCTTGTACCATATTTATATGATCTTCGTCGTCTGACATGGATTGATCCATGTCAGAGTCAGAATACTCTGAGTATGTTGGTGTTGGTACATAGAATGTTTTGTCTGACCCTGTTGATGATGCACTGTCACTGATAGTAGAGTTGTTGTCTATGTCTATGTCTATGTCTCTGTCTGTCTCCTCGGGTTGTGTGTCCTCGTAGCCTGTCGATAATATATGATTTTCTTTGTCTATGTCTGTTTTTGTATATAATGCTACGATTTCACCCTTCTGGATTTTACAGATTCTAGATGTGATATTCAATAATATCAGTGGGTGTCTGTCTCTTTGGTCAGGTGTCACGACTGAACGTTGTACGATGTAGTTTGGAAGTTTGTCTGATCTGTCAAAATTGTCTGTTATACCATTGATTTGACTGACTGAGTGGTAGCATGTGACTTGGCCTGTTATGGCCATTTCGGAAAATGGAGGTATCGAAATGGCTCTCACTGCCCTTATTGGTTGAGATTTTGGAGTTGGGTCAGTGGAGTAATTGATTTTGCTTTTAGTCTTCGATAGAAAATCTGTTCCCAATATGATTGGTGATGAGCAATTTGGAAGAATTGCAAATTGATGACTGAATGTTTTGCCTTGAATTTTGAATTTGATTTTGATTGCTCTTTTGATGTGACACAATGCTCCATCGGCAAGATAAACTTTGGACCTGATTCGTGAAAACTCATGAGGAACTAGTTTTGATAGAGTGGAGGCTAGACCCTCTCTCATGCAAGAGACGGTGGCTCCTGTGTCTACTAGACTGGGGATGTTGGTATCTTTGAATTGTAGATCTATATTGCCATTGACCATATTGATAAACAAAACACTCTGCTCACCTTCTTCCATGTGTAGGTCGGGGAGTGGTGGGGGGACGACTTCCAGGGTAGCTTGGACGTCAGCAGGTTTCCCGCGCACTGGTGCAGCGTTGTGGATTGTCTGTGGGTCATGTGGCGTGATGTCGATGGGCAATGCTGATTGTTCTGTGTTGGGGACTGTTTTGTCATCCTGATGAGGCCTATCCATAGGATGACAATCTAGTTTCCCGTCGTCTTGGTGAGGTCGTTCATCATGCTGACGAGCTGTGCCATGGTGTACTGTGGAGTGGGGTTTTGTGGCGTTGGTTGAAGTTGTAGTTGTTGTTGTTGTTGTGGCCATTGTTGTTGTTGTTGTTGTTGTTGTGGCCATTGTTGTTGTTGTTGTTGTGGTGGCTGCCATGATTGCTGTTGTGGCTGCCACCTTTGTTGTTGTTGTTGTTGGCTCTGGATGAGCTTGAAGTGATGTGGGGGTAGGGAACCCGTTTGAAGAAGGGTTGTGATGTCTTTGGGTCCCCCTTTGAATCGGTGGGTGGGAGGGATGAGGCCCATTGAACGTGCCTTCCTTATGTTGTCCACGTAGTTGATGTCGAAGTCCTCTCTCCTCCCCCTATAGTTGGGTGGTAATGCAAAGTCAGTTGGTGGAGATTGGTGTGTAGGTGCAGCTGCTTGTTTGTGGTAGGTGGGTTTTGGTTTACCACCCCCCATAGCAGCTACTGTATGTTCAGTCTCCATTACTTCTTGTTGTTTCTGAAGAAGGTCTCTCAGTTTTTCGTTCTCCCTATCCTTCTCCCTTAGCTGAGCCGCTATGACTGGGTCTAGGGTGTTGTTGGATAGGGATGATACCTTATGTGTGGAGGTCTTCTTATAAAGGTACGCACACCTGAGCGCTATACAGAGGGAAGCCCATGTAGTAGGACTTTCCGCTCTGATCGCCTCTCGGTAGTCCTCGTTTAATACTGTGGCTACCTGGATGATGGCAGCTTCTATGTCCACCCCCTTGTTTTGGAAGTGGGTGTTGGCGTCCTTTAGCCATTCTTCCATGGTGTGTAGGGTGGGGTCAAATTGGGACAGTGTCAATAGCTTGATGTCATTTTCGACATCCTTGAAGTGATGAATAAGTCCCTTCTTTATGAGATCGTAATCATCCTGTATGCTAGTGGGCTGCATACTGTACCACTCGTACGCTGGTCCAGTTAAATAGACTGCGCAAGTGACGTGGATGGGGTGATCTTCTTGGGGATATTTTAGTCTAAAAAATCGTTCTAGGTCTGTGAACCACTTGCTGGTGCTCATTTTAATGTCCGGTTTCGAAAATCTAATTGGTTCCCGGATGGTGTATTTGCTTGCTTTTGATATGGCGCTAGCCAGGTTGCTAATGGACTTGTTGTTCCTATATTCTGCGATATCAGATTTCAGTCTTTCTAGCTCTGCCTTATGGGCCGCTAGTTGCTCATCTAATTTTCTTGATATCCTATCGTCTAGCTCTCGTTGTCTTTCTACCTCTACCTGATCGTCTCCGGCCATGTTGACAGTGGGTTCAACACGAATGGGAGAGGTGGGTGGGGTAGCTATGTCTATAGGTATAATAGGTACAGTGTCTATAAGTGTTGTTTTAGAATGTCTTACTGTGTCCTTGTAGATGCAGGAGGTGGACTTGGTGATGTGCTTGTTGTTGCTTGGTCCTTTCCTCCTGGTGGGTTGTAGACCTGATGTTGGTGCTGGTCCCTGGCTCCTAGTGTGCCTCCGTGATGATAGGTCACTGAGGGACTGGTGTCTCTGCATTAAAAAATTTCTTCATGGTCGCAGGTAGCTGAAGGTTGCCCGGTTCTCTACCACTCTGTGGCTAGGGAAAACCCTTCCACATCAATGAGGGCGTAAAGATGAGAGATGAGACGTCAGTTTGAGTACTTGGTATCCTTTATTAATAATAATATTAATATCAGAGTACCAGTCACTAGGGCTCAGTATATATAAGTTACTGATGGTTGCAAGATGATAAGTGATTTCCTCCTCCATCTGACCGGGGTATAAGTACAGGTGCCCGGCAGGTGGAGGGGGTGCCCATGTGACCGGAAGTAAATGTAACAGTGGTTTTCATTGGATAATATACATTTGACATTTGATTGGATAATATATATTCATGGCTTTAACATGTGGCGTGCGCTGGACCGCGGGTGGGGAGCCTGGGTCCAGTGCATTATGGGTAATGGATTACATAATAAGTAGCATGCACACATGGGGGCTTTGTCGCCCACCTTCCAGGTGGCCTCCAGCCGGCTCAAGTGGCTTTGGCGGTGCCACACTGATTAAGGGTGTCCAGCTTTATAGCATTGTTTTATGTGTTGACAGTTAATCCTTGAGGTCAACATATAGTTCATTTGTTTTGTGTATAGGTGACCGGTCAGTGCCTTGTCGTCTGGAGGGGCTGACCGTTACCTATTGTCCTTAGGATAAGGGTCTGGTTGTGATCTATGGATTAGTTATGTGTGGGGGCTAGTTTGCTTGGCTTAATGAGTAAAGGTATGTCTGACGTCTAGGTGTACTTTGATGGACATATGGATTGAAAATATGTATAAAGTATTGTGCGTATTACAAATAATAATAAATATGAATATTAATAATCATAAATCATAATTATGACGTAATATGACGTAATATGACGTAATACAATTGATGAAGGTATAGTAAGGGGTTTTGTGGCGTGACACTCCGAACTCTATAGGGAGTTTGTCTATTTAGCTTTTGCCTGTTGAGGTTCTGTGTAATAAACAAACCTTATTTGCAACCTGTACACTTTACCCGAACTGTGTCGACCTTGTTCTTTCCTTAATAACCTATCACCAATATTAAGAGAATGAAGTCGCGTCTGTTGCAATAGTATGGGTCACCCTATTCATTTATAAATGATACACATAATAATAATGATATTTCAAAATAGTTACATAATGTCAATGTGATATTACGTAATACAATATATGATATGAAATAAGGGTTTTGTGGCATGCCAGTATCTGGCTAACGACGATGAGACTGTCATGAAACCAACTAGATCCTGTCTGCATTAGGGAGGCTTATACATGTACTTATAGTCAACTCAACCTGGAGAACATAAGGAAGTTTGATAGTGATGGGGGTGTAGATGGGGGGCCCCCCATGTCGCATGTCGATTTTAAGAAATGGCCATGTCGCCTGTCCATGTCGCTTAATAATGCCCATGTCCCATGTCGATTTTAAGAATTGCTCATGTCCCCTGTCACTATCATTTCAAACCCCATGTCGCATGTCACTGGGCCTCATGTCACATGTCGATTTTAAGAAATGGCCATGTCGCCGTGTCGAATTTAGCCATCCACCCCCATAGTGATTGTACTTCATTTCACGCTATACCTGTACATATTTCCAGGGTACTCGTGGAAATTGAAAGTCCGCGAAATTATGTCATGGCTGATGCCACAGTATGAAATAAAAAGCCCCAAATTGCCGATTTTCACTTGCCCGCAAAAATGCATACCCGCAAATACAAGTAGGTACCTTAACTCCATGGATGCTTATAATCCCCGACACGACCTTGTAAACGTATCGGTGTTCTATCTACTCTAAGACAGAGAAACTCAGGAACACATCCGGGGGAGGGGGGGGGGGTTATGGCACATTTTGACGGTTAATAAAGAATGAAAGGCAAGTATATAGTCAGTGAATGTCGTTCATTAAGATCATATGCTAGGCTTGTATACCGGTTTGAATAACATTCAGAATAATCTATGATGCTTCACGGTGGAGGTGGAAAAGCTGGCTCGAAGCCCATTATGAGTCTCCGACGGCTTGTATGTACTTGTATGGGTTACGCGCTCTCTCCTTGGCATCCCGCTATAAACTGAGAGTTGGGGAGCGATCATTTTTTAACAACAGGGGGGCTGGTGGGGGGTTTGGGGGGGGGGCAAAAAAAATTGGACCCCTTGACCCGGGGGGGCAAAAAAATTTGGACCCCTCTTGGGGGGGTTCAAAATAATTTAACCTGTTTTGAGCCAAAAAGCCCGCCCGTTACTATGCTTCAAAGGCCCGCGCGCGAGCCGATTTTCGGCCGTAAGGGGGGGGGGGTAAAAAAAATGGACCCCTCGACGCGGGGTGGGGGGGGTGTAAAAAGTTAGCCCGCTCCGCGCGGAAACCCACCACCCCCCCTGTTGTTAAAAAATGATCACTCCCTTAGGATAATAGATGCCACTTTTGACCAACCCCCCCATGTCATGCATGACCACCCCCTCCCGTATTTCCTCCTTCATGGACGGCCCCCGTGTTACGCAGACTGTTTTTGGCAACCATACAGATGCTCGGTCCGGCCGCGACTCTAAAACAGGCCGATACCCCGATACCCTTCCCTGTAGACATCACCCAGGGGCAGTGGGGCGGCACAGGTACAGGTGGTACCCAGTCCTATCTATATACATCTGTATAATACAAGCTGGGTCTCCCTTCGGGACCGGAGTGAAAAGTTAGAAGAAGAAGAAGCTGGGTATTACCAGGAGGGTGCGTGTAGAGGCAGGACGGGGTGCCTTAAGCTGCAGCAACTACACACTCACCACCATGGAGTACCGCGAGCTGGGAAACACCGGCATGAAGATATCGCACATGAGTTTCGGTAAGTAGCCATATAGTGTTGTGGGGTCTTTACACTACAAACCAGTCTTTAGACTACAAAGTGATACCAATTTGTTGCATAAAGACACTCCACGGGTCTTTACACTACAAACCAGTCTTTAAAGCACAAATGTCTTTAGACTACAAATGTCTTTAAACCACAAATGTCTTTAGGCTACAAATGTCTTTAGACCACAAATGTCTTTAGGCTACAAACATTCTGTCTTTATGCAACAAACCCTATATAGTGGTCTATGGTACCAAACTGGGCTTAAAAATCGGCCAGTCTTTACGCAACAAACCCTATATAGTGGTCTATGGTACCAAACTGGGTTTAAAAATCGGTCAGTCTTTACACAACAAACCCTATAATGTGGTCTATGGTACCAAACTGGGTTTAAAAATCAGCCAGTCTTTACGCAACAACCCTATATAGTGGTCTCAGAAACTAAAATGGATGTATAGATCAGTCAGTCTTTAGGCAACAAACCCTATATAGTGGTGTATGGTACCAAACTATGCACAAAGGTCAGTCAGTCTTTACGCAACAAACGTTATATAGTGGTCTCAGGAACTAAAATGGACTTATAGATCACTCAGTCTTTATGCAACAAACCCTATATAGTGGTGTATGGTACCAAACTGCACTTGAAGATCAGCCAGTCTTTAGGCAACAAACCCATATAGTGGTCTCAGGTACCAAACTAGGCTTAAAAATCAGCCAGTCTTTACCCAACAAACCCTATATAGTGGTCTATGGTACGAAACTGGGTTTAAAAATCGGCCAGTCTTTACGCAACAAACCCTATATAGTGGTCTATGGTACCAAACTGGGTTAAAAAATCAGCCAGTCTTTACGCAACAAACCCTATATAGTGGTCTCAGGAACTGAAATGGACTTATACATCACTCAGTCTTTATGCAACAAACCCTATATAGTGGTGTATGGTACCAAACTGCACTTAAAGATCAGCGTCTTTAGGCAACAAACCAATAGTGGTCTCAGGTACCAAACTAGGCTTAAAAATCGGCCACTCTTTATGCAACAAACCCTATATAGTGGTCTACCGTATCAAAGTGGGTTTAAAAATCAGCCAGTCGTTATGCAACAAATCCTATATAGTGGTCTCAGGTACCAAACTAGGTCTAAAAATCGGTCAGTCTTTATGCAACAAACCCTATATAGTGGTCTATGGTACCAAAGTGGGTTTAAAATTCAGCCAGTCTTTATGCAACAAATCCTATATAGTGGTCTCAGAAACTAAAATGGACTTATAGATCAGTCAGTCTTTAGGCAACAAACCCTATATAGTGGTGTATGGTACCAAACTGCAGTAAAAGATCAGCCAGTCTTTACGCAACAAACCCTATATAGTGGTCTCAGGTACCAAACTAGGCCTAAAAATGGGCCAGTCTTTACGCAACAAACCCTATATAGTGGTCTATGGTACCAAACTGGGTCTAAAAATATATCAGTCTTTACGCAACAAACCCTATATATAGTGGTTTATGGTACCAAAGTGGGTTTAAAATTCAGCCAGTCTTTACGCAACAAATCCTATATAGTGGTCTCAGAAACTAAAATGGACTTATAGAGCAGTCAGTCTTTAGGCAACAAACCCTATATAGTGGTCTATGGTACCAAAGTGGGTTTAAAAATCGGTCAGTCTTTCTGCCACAAACCCTATATAGTGGTCTATGGTACCAAACTGGGTCTAAAAATCGGTCAGTCTTTACACAACAAACCCTATATAGTGGTCTAAGGTACCAAACTAGGCTTATAAGTAGGCCAGTCTTCATGCAACAAACCCTATATAATGGTCTATGGTACCAAACTGGGTCTAAAAATCTATCAGTCTTTACGCAACAAACCCTATATAGTGGTTTATGGTACCAAAGTGGGTTTAAAATTCAGCCAGTCTTTACGCAACAAATCCTATATAGTGGTCTCAGAAACTAAAATGGACTTATAGATCAGTCAGTCTTTAGGCAACAAATCCTATATAGTGGTGATTGGTACCAAACTATGCACAAAGGTCAGTCAGTCTTTACGCAACAAACCCTATATAGTGGTTTATGGTACCAAAGTGGGTTTAAAATTCAGCCAGTCTTTACGCAACAAATCCTATATAGTGGTCTCAGAAACTAAAATGGACTTATAGATCACTCAGTCTTTATGCAACAAACCCTATATAGTGGTGTATGGAACCAAACTGGGTTTAAAAATCAATCAGTCTTTACGCAACAAACCCTATATAGTGGTCTAAGGTACCAAACTAGGCTTAAAGGTCGGCCAGTCTTTACGCAACAAACCCTATATAGTGGTCTATGGTACCAAAGTGGGTTCAAAAATCAGCCAGTCTTTATGCAACAAATCCTATATAGTGGTGTATGGTACCAAACTGCACTTACAGATCAGCCGGTCTTTACGCAACAAACCCTATATAGTGGTCTCAGGTACCAAACTTTAGGCAACAAACTGATTGATTTTTAAACCCAGCTTGGTACCATACACCACTATATAGGGTTTGTTGCAAAAAGACTGGCCGATTTTTAAACCCACTTTGGTACCATACACCACTATATAGGGTTTGTTGCATAATGACTGAGTGATCTATAAGTCCATTTTAGATCCTGAGACCACTATATAGGATTTGTTGCGTAAAGCCTGGCTGTATTTTAAACCCACTTTGTTACCATAGACCACTATATAGGGTTTGTTGCGTAAAGACTGACCGATGTTTAAGCCCAGTTTGGTACCATAGACCACTATATAGGATTTGTTGCATAAAGACTGGCTGATTTTTAAACCCACTTTGATACGGTAGACCACTTTATAGGGTTTGTTGCGTAAAGACTGGCCGATTTTTAAACCCACTTTGGTACCATACACCACTATATAGGGTTTGTTGCCTAAAGACTGAGTGATCTATAAGTCCATTTTAGTTCCTGAGACCACTATATAGGGTTTGTTGCGTAAAGACTGACTGACCTTTGTGCATAGTTTGGTACCATACACAACTATATAGGGTTTGTTGCCTAAAGACTGACTGATCTATAAGTCTATTTTAGTTTTTGAGACCACTATATAGGATTTGTTGCGTAAAGACTGGCTGAATTTTAAACCCACTTTGGTACCATAGACTACTATATAGGGTTTGTTGCGTAAAGACTGACCAATTTTTAGACCCAGTTTGGTACCTGAAAACACTATATAGGATTTGTTGCATAAAGACTGGCTGATTTTTAAACCCACTTTGATACGGTAGACCACTATATAGGGTTTGTTGCGCAAAGACTGGCCGGTTTTTAAGCCTAGTTTGGTACCTGAGACCACTATATGGGTTTGTTGCCTAAAGACTGGCTGAGCTTAAAGTGCAGTTTGGTACCATACACCACTATATAGGGTTTGTTGCATAAAGACTGAGTGATCTATAAGTCCATTTTAGTTCCTGAGACCATTATATAGGGTTTGTTGCGTAAAGACTGACTGACCTTTGTGCATAGTTTGGTACCATACACCACTATATAGGGTTTGTTGCCTAAAGACTGACTGATCTATACGTCCATTTTAGTTTTTGAGACCACTATATAGGGTTTGTTGCGTAAAGACTGGCTGATTTTTAAACCCAGTTTGGTACCATAGACCACTATATAGGGTTTGTTGCGTAGAGACTGACCGATTTTTAAACCCAGTTTGGTACCATAGGCCACTATATAGGGTTTGTTGCGTAAAGACTGGCTGATTTTTAAGCCCAGTTTGGTACCATAGACCACTATATAGGGTTTGTTGCATAAAGACAGATTGTTTGTAGCCTAAAGACATTTGTGGTCTAAAGACATTTGTAGCCTAAAGACATTTGTGGTTTAAAGACATTTGTAGTCTAAAGACATTTGTGCTTTAAAGACTGGTTTGTAGTGTAAAGACCCGTGGAGTGTCTTTATGCAACAAATTGGTATCACTTTGTAGTCTAAAGACTGGTTTGTAGTGTAAAGACCCCACAGTATCATATAGGGAAGGTTACATATACTTGATTGTTTCTATTTATATGGGAGGTGCAGTGGGCAAGCAAACCACTGGGCTGTAACCGCTAGGTATATGCACCATGAATCAGCTAGTTATCTCATATATAATTAGTCGACTGAGTCCGAAATAAAGCATATACTATCACATACATGGCATTACGTTGGATAGTAAAATATGCATACTAAAACAAGACACAAGCAATTAAAAATAAGGTTTAGATTATTGACCCAGGTGTGTGAGTGTATCATGGTGCAGTTACCTAACCATGTGTAGCCTTTGTTTGCCCACACTGTGACGTAGCAGAACTGTTTACTAGTATATAATCTTCCCTATTGTCATATCATGTGATTCAGCCTCTATGGTAGGGACTCAAGAAAAAATTTAGAATTATTAAAAAGACAATTTCTTTTCTTCTATTATGTAGAACATAAGAAATATAATGCAAATGTTTTGGAATTTTCTTTCTATCCATCATAGAACCCAGGCTATCATCAGATATGTGTCAACAAAACCTACCAAGTTCCCCCAGTATATCTTCTATATAATTGCTATCTAGATTTGGAGTCAATCTGAAAGGTGGTGGTGCCTATTTGTGTCAGGCTGGTGAGTGGGAAGTAGTTATGTAAGGGGTTTGGAGGGCATCTGGAGTACTGGCCAGGCTGGGTCATGATTGACAGACCCTCTTAACATGATCACCCAATACACTGCAAGTCACCCCAGTGGGTGTAAGTATAGAGTAAACAAATTGCCTTAATGACCCAATCATAATCATTTTAATGTTTTGGCCTAGGAACAGGTGAGAGCTTCCTCTGTTTGCTTCCATTCTTTAACACCATATAACAACATATTGGACAATATCACATACCCAGTAGCACAACTTCATAGGGTCTCACCTATTTCCTATATAGATGGCTGCACCAAAATACCCACCTGCTTTGTGCTCTGTGCACAGGGGCGCACCTAGCGGATTCCTGGGTCCCTACCATAGTCTATGGATTGGGATGCTTTGGTACAGAAATACTTCTCAGCAAACACACCTCCAGCGGGCCAGTGGCGGCCCAATGCTAGCACCTGCAGATGAAATCTCACCTAGCTTAATTTCTGTCAACATGGTGTGTGTTTTATTAAGGGCATTTTCTCGCTGTTTACCGACGTCTAGAACAATATGGTATGCCTAAATCAGTGAAAATGATCTAAGATGTGATAAACAGAGCAACTCTCCGGCGGACTTAAATGACTATGACCATATCATATGATACAGAACAAGGGTACCAGTGCCTCAAGTACCTCTGATTGGTTTGTAGTTATAGTTGTCCAACCAGAACGCATGCTTGAGTGAGCTAATGACCCTTGACAGCCTGCTGACCGGCGGGTAGTGGAGACCCACATTAAGGTGGGTCAATCCCTTGATTTAAAAGTAGCTAGATTTTCGTCAGGTTCTCACCATAAGACCATAATAGCCTACACTTTCCAAAGAAACTGAGAAAATAAGGGGGTCCCAGGCTATTTTCTGAGATATTTAAGCCTTAAGTTAATGTCTCATGTGATGGATTATACAGTGTTTTGCCACATATCTACATGAAATGGTATTGAAAAGTAGCTAAATTTCTATATAACTCTCTAAGAGTAAAGGCTTTTGTTATATTCCTGAAGTCACGTGTTTATTCAGTGAACGGTATCATGATATAAGGCTAGTACAAATAGTATTAGGGAGTTGGATAACATGTAGCACTGCTGCCGCTGCGGTCCCCGCGTTTCTGTGACCCGATTTTCAGCCTGCCTAGAAGTGGCCTTACTGGTACCCTGCTTTAAAAATACCTTTATGACCTCAATTCTTGGCCTATAAAAACAGCTAGCCCATCATTTTAATCACAGCAGCATGGCGGTCAGGATGGATACAGATTTGAGGGCAGGAAGGTAATAATCTTTGCTTGGTATGGAAGAAAATATTATGGTGACCTAAATCATATGAAAAAATGATCAATGAATATAGACTGTATAAGTATGGTAACATAGGGAACTTGGTAATTGTGTTATAAATGACATATGTGAAATCCAGGTATTTCTGGCTATGCCTAATGTTGCCTAGATCCATGTTACCCTGACCTGTGTGGTATTGCCCCAGGCAGCCCCTGCTCAGCTACTGCCTACTGGTCCTGTGGGTGAGAGCCACCTTTGCCTATATCACAGAAATGCATTGAGCTTACGCACTGCCTGAATAGCCCCCAAGTTTTGGTACGTTCATCATGATTTCTCTGGACCTATGAGTGATAGGAAGGTGATTCAAACAGACCTGAAAATCTATCACAATGCTCCATATGGCTATGCAAGATTTTTTCTTTTTTACTCAAAATTAAAATTTTATCCAACTCCCTACAAATAGCGTAGGTGCCGCTGTTCATAAGGTAAAGCGGTAGATATCATCATGGCGGTATATACGTGAGTACACAACACTCCTCCACACTTAATATATATGCTGGAATAAACATATGGTTAAACATCACCTTATTGGTGTCAATGAACTTAAAGTCTTTGAGTCTCTTTTTGAGAATATGTAGTATACTATAAGCAGTCTTTTATCTATTTAACTCTTATTTTTAGGTAATGTGACTTTAACATAAACAATACTGTGCCTCTACATGGGTAAAAGTTGACACGAGCGACACGGCGACACGGCCCTTTTAAAAATCGACACGCGCGACACGGCCCTTTTAAAAATCGACGGACACATAGAACTGAGGAATAAAATTCGACAGACACATTTGTCTTAGGAATAAAATCTGACAGACACATAAAACTGAAGTATAAAATCTGACAGACACAGACAAGGTGTGACCGCCAAATGCTGCCTATAAAGGGGGGGGGGTGAAGGTGAGAAAACTGGGAAGGGGGGGTGCTATATACTCTCACACCTCATCCAAGCAGACCTGCAGCCGGTGTAAGAATGCTATGGCTGGGGGGGGGGGGATAGGGATAGGATGTATTTGTCCCTGTATATGGGTAAAAATCGACACGGCCCATTTTTTTGCTAAAAATCGACACGGCGACACGGCTGTTTCTTGCTAAAAATCGACACGGCGACACGGCCGTTTCTTGCTAAAAATCGACACGGCGACACGGTCAAAAATACGGGTACCCATGTAGAGGCACAATACTAGTGTCAGAAACACAAATATATTAGTCTCTGAAATAGAACAGTTATCTAGGCACATAGTCATTGAACTTTGCTGGAGCCCTTTTAGGTCTCACAGATACACGTCTTGGAGACGGCACTCTGGGTGGAGTAGCAACCACCTGGGGTGGAATAGCTCTGGGTGGTTCCTCATAGGTAACCACATCTTCCTGTGGCATGGCCGTAGCTGGCGTTTCCACAACTACAGGGTCAGTACCACCTTTGGGTATATCAGTTATGATATCTGTGATTGGCCTTTGCATAGGCCTGAGCTGTTCTTCATCAATGTCTTCTTCGATGGCTTCGCCGGACTTTCGAAGATGGTCGACATGGACGTAACGGATGTTACGGCCGACTCGTACCAAGTACTGTATGGGACCCCTCCTAGACACTATGGATCCTGGTACGTACTTTACGTCGGTGCCTCGGCAGTTCTTTACTCTTACTCTCTCTCCTGGCTCGAACTCTCTTAGCTGTGGCACTCGCTGGTCTCGATACTCTATCATTTTGTCCTGTTTTCCCTCCACCGTCACATGAAGGTCGGGTTTTATCCTCGACAACCGTGTGTGGAGTTGTCTCTTGGGAAACAACTCGGATGGGGACACCCCTGTCACCGAGTGAGGAGTCAAGCTATACGACAGGAGGAAACTACACAGCTTCCTGTGCGTAGTCATGCCGGGTTTTTCGTCCAAGGTATGCCGCTTTAAGGCATTTTTCAGGGTCTGCACCGCTCGTTCTGCAAGTCTGTTGGATGCTGGATGGTAGGGAGCAGTCAAGGTATGTTTTATACCCTTGTTATGCAGGAACTCGCGAAACACTTCCGCGATAAGTTGTGGGCCGTTGTCGCTCACAACCTCTCTTGGGAGCCCGTTATGGGCGAACATCCGCTCCAGTAGGGGAGAGAGGGGCACGTTGACCACCTGGGCACATTGAACCACTCGCTCTCTTTGTTTTTCCTTTGGGAATTTTCCAGCAGTTTTCTTACCACATCACCCCTTTTTATAGACAGTTCAGAGCAGCAGCATCATGTTTTGTTTGGAATGCCAGGGGGAAAACTAGACAACATTAAAGGATTTATGCACTTGAAAGTAGATATTTGCAATTGTTGAACTTTTGTTCTCATGTCATTGAAAAATATAGCTGGCCTAAGATCTTTTTACAGGTCAAAGTATACATCTCAATGCTTGAGTAGAACCTGATTTTACTCCTGAGTGTGTTATGTAATCTGAATTACATCAACCTTATCTACAATCTTCGGCATGGGGTACATTGAACCACAAAGATTGGGGCACCTTGAACCATGCTCAAGGTGCCCCAACCTCTGCCTTGAAGGATTATTTCCATTATTTAACACAATGCACCTGATCATTGCAGTGCGGAGAGGGACAAGGTATCACTGTTCTTCACCAGAGGGCAGCCTAACCTTGTCAGCTTGTAGGTGAGAGATGAGAAGACATTATTCAGTTCAATCTCTGGGTCTACCATAGCATAACCTAACAAGTGGGCCCTCATATTTATAAACCCATAGCTTACCAGAATTAGGGCCCACAAAGAAACACACTCAAAGAAGTTACAATTTGACTGTACAGTTATGATAAAATACATAATTTGCTGATTGTGGTAATAGATTCTTTTGTAGCATATTCATAGTGTCTTTATTCCTAGATGTATCATGTTTCAGAAGCAGGACAGCCTGTTACATCATAGAAGAATATAATCAAAGATCTATATAGACCTTGCGAATAACAGCAATCCTCTTAAGATGGTTTATATTGACCTAAAGGGAAACCTATAATGCACCAACCCAGTCACTACTTTTGAAACTATAATTGACTGACTTGTGTGCATTTTTACATTAAGTCCTATGCAAAAGTATCAACAGCATATAATTCCACCTAAACTTTCAATAATTTATCCATATTACTGATTGTTTGAACTATTTGATATGAGTGGTTCAATGTGCCTCAGTGGGTGGGTCAACCTGCCCAGGGCATGGGGCACATTGAACCACCCAAAGATTTAATTTTCAAAAATTCAAAAGAAATACAAAAAATGAAAAACTTGCTTTGCCATAGGTCGGCATATAGAGCAACGATATAAGGTAGCTGCTAGATGCAACATCAAAGTTCACACGACTTTGATATGGTCAGGAAAAAAATAAATGTGCAGAAGTGGATCAATGTGCCCCTCTCTCCCCTACCTCTATGGTCTTTTCTGCGGTCGTAGATTTCATGAGCACTACATCCAACCACTTTGAGTGTGCGTCTACTACCACTAAGAACATTTCAGATTTATACTATGCAAAGTCTATGTGCAGTCGGTCCCATGGCCTCTGAGGATATCGCCATGGATACATCGGAGATGCTGGTGGATCGTTCTTGAGACTCAGGCATGTTTTGCATGCTTTTATTAATGCTTCTATAGCATTGTCGATGCCGGGAAACCACAGGTAGCTATGAGCTAGTGCTTTCATGCGCACTATACCGACTTGTTCGATGTGTAGCTCTTCTAGCATTCGCTCCTGCAGTTTCTGTGGAATGATAACTCACATTCCCCACAGAAGACATCCTTGGTCGCATGACAGCTCGTGTCGTCTGGTGTAGAATGGTAACAGTTCATCGTCGTCAACATGGTTCGGCCAACCATTCATGGTGAACTCATACACTTTGGTGAGGATCCGATCTTTTCGGGTCGCTTCTTTGATGTCTCTGGCGTTGATCGGTAGCTTGTCAGTGTGGCTAAAATAGTTCACTTCAGCTTCCATATTTTCTTTGGCTATGTCCACTGGTGCCCGACTCAGGAAGTCGGCATTGGCATGATCCTCTGATCACATATATTTGACCTCATAGTTGTAGGTCATCAGTATGAGAGACCATCTCTGCAGCCTCAGTGCTGCCAACGTTGGCACATCCGTTTTCGGACCCAATATTTTGGTCAGTGGCTTATGGTCGGTCAACAGTGCAAAAGACCTACCATACAGGTACTTGTGGAATTTCTTAACTCCGAAGATAATGCCTAACGCTTCGCGTTCTATTTGGGCGTAGTTCCTCTCAGCTTTCGTTAGAGTCACTGACGCGTAGGCAATTGGTCGCTCCTCTCCGTTCTCGTCAACTTGTGACAGAACCGCACCAACTCCGTAAGGAGATGCGTCTGTCGTGAGGAGAAGCTCTTTGTTCACATCGTAATGTGTTAACACTGTTTCACTGGTAAGGGCATCTTTGACTTTCTGGAATGCCCCTTCGCACTCCTTCGACCACTTCCAGGGGACGTCATCTCGCAGGAGATTATTTAACGGAGCGAGAATTGTGGACAAATTCTTAACGAACCCACCATAGTAGTTGACCATCCCGAGGAATGTGCGAAGTTCTGAGACATCTTCTGGTGCTTTGGCGTCTTTTACTGCGCTCACTTTTTCTGGTACGGGCCTACGACCCTCTTTGCTGATCACAAGTCCGAGATATTGGACTTCAGGAGCCAAGAAGGAACACTTCTCCCGTTTCACTCGGATGTCATGCTTGTCTAGTCTTTGAAGTACCAGTTGGAGGCGCTTTAGGTGCTCGTCCTTTGTGGGAGCGGTTATCAGGATATCGTCTATATAGCAGCAAACACCAGGAATTCCTTGTAAGACCTGGTCCATGATCCTTTGGAAGATGTGTGGTGCTGTCTTTATCCCATAGGGGAGCCTAGTAACTTCGTAAAGTCCTTGCAAAGTGTTGATGGTCAGGTACTTTCTTGACTTTTCCTCCACCACCACTTGCATGTAGGCACTAGACAGGTCCAGTTTCGTAAACTGGCTACCCTCCGCCAGCGTAGCGAATATATCCTCAGCTGTGGGTAGCGTATATGGTTGATCTTTGTAGTCACCACACAACCTCATCTGTCCATTATCTTTTGGAACCACTACTATTGGAGATGCCCAATTACTTCTTTCAATGCGGCGATAAACTCCACTTTCTTCAAGCCTATTTAGCTCCTTCTTAACACCGTCTGTGAGGTTATAGACAATGGAAGGCGCCTTTTTGAACTTTGGCGTGGCATCTGGTTTTAACTCAATTGTCACTTCAAAGCCCTTTATCTCTCCAATCTCTCCTTTGAACACAGACTGATACTCATGCAGGAGCTGTTCCAGGGGCGTTGCATGTATCGCGAAGACATTTTCCCAGTCTATACGTATGGCTTTTAGCCAGGTCTGTCCGAATAACAGTGTACGGACGCCTTTCGCGGTCACCAGCGGCAACTGTCTCTTTTGACCCTCATACTCCACATGGACGTCGATTTCACCAAGTAGCTCAACTTTGTGTCCGGTGTACGATTTTAAGTTGATAGAAGCTTCGCGTAACTCAAAATCGGGGAAGAATTCTTTGTAGTCGTCCTCACCCACAATGGAAACTGCCGATGCAGTGTCTAAAGCAAATGTCATTTCTTTGTTTTCGACACGGGCATTCACTGTTATTTCTCCATATTTTCCACTTTTAACTTCAAACAGTGATGCGTAACTGACCTCTTCCTCTTGTTTTTCGTCGTCATCGACGTAATGTGCACGGCCTTGACCTCGGCCGTGACCTCTTCCACGGCCATGGTATGGACGTGAGCTACCTCTCGACTGAGATTGACCTTGAGCAGACTTCGTTTTGCAAGCCTTGGCAATGTGCCCAATTTTATCAGTTGAAACACTTTTCCGTTTCGAATGGGCACCGGCCCTCATGGTCGCCATCACAACGATAACACTTATATGTAGTGCGATTTTTTCCCTTGTTCTTGTAGCCACCCCGCTGAACACGGTTGACATCATGTGTAGGCCCCATGAGTTGATTACCATGGCTAGCAGTGTCCATTGACGTGCCGATATCAAGGGCTTTTACCCATGTCAATCCTGCACCCAAACCTAACAGTCTGTTTTTAATCGCAGCGGATCTCAAACCGGTAAACAGGCGATTTCTTCATCTCTTTTTGATCTGGTCCTCATCACCAAACCCGCAATGTATGCTTATTTTCTTTAAGGCCACTATGTAGTCTGCAACAGACTCGTTATCACCCTGCTTGCGCTCATCAAACTTGAAGCTCTCGATTAGCTCATTGGACCCTGAGGTGTAGTGGTTTATAATCAATGTAGTTAGCTGGGCATATGTTTTGGTTTCAATTTCAGCAGGGGCACACAATGCAACCAAAAGATCCACTACCTCAGGTCCAACCATAGATATGAAGGCATCAATTTTTTCATCATCCAGGATTTTGTTTATTCTCATCCAAGCATTAAACTTTCTTTGATAATTAGCCCACTTTTCTTTATTGGGACTAAACTCTCCTATGGCACTCACAACATTCCTAGCTTCAGCCATATTTTCTACATGTAGACTCCCAGCCTCAGATTCAAGATCACTTATTTCAGAGTCACTTATTTGTAGATCAACACTTGTAGAAATAGGGCCTAGCCTACACAAATGCACAGTCACTTTTAGTTTCAGAGATCTACTTTCACTTTCATAGACTTCAGTTTCACTTCTGGGGATCTACTTTATTCTGGGGTCTACTTTCAGTTTCAGGGACTTCACTTTTCACAACAAAGTTTTCACAGTGTATCAATGGGAGTTCATCCAATTTTGGTAGGAATGGCTTCTTGGCCTTTTTACTTAGCTTATAGTTGACCTCTGCAGGAGAATCACTTTTAGTGACAGCAAGAAAATCGAGTTTTATGCGTGAGTTCTTTTGATCCCATACCCGTTCGCCATTGTTATATGCGTGAAGTCACGTGTTTATTCAGTGAACGGCATCATGATATAAGGCTAGTACAAATAGCGTAGGTGCCGCCGTTCATAAGGTAAAGCGGTAGACATCGTCATGGCGGTATATACGTGAGTACACAACAGCTTTGATGTTTTCTATCCAGAGAATATGTTTTTAACACATGGTCCCGCACATATTTCTAAGGTTTAGGCCCATCGAAATAAAAAAGCTGAAAAGAAATAGAGATATATTGAGAGCTACCTATGTATGACTTCCAATGAGTGCAACCACTACAGACTGCATAGCACAGTGGTAGCATGGATGCCTTCATATTCAGAGGTTGGTGGTTCTCGCCCCGGTCAGGGAAAATCCATATACTATTTTATGACCATTTGATTTTACTTAGGCCAATTTGAAACAAGGGTGCCCTGGTGTTCTATAGTCAAACTAGAGTACCTTTGAGAAAACGGCGCAGTGGATGAAAAAGGCATCATATTGACGCACCTTAAGTTGCATTATATAGAGCACACAGGGGATAGGATAACTACATAAATTGAAAGGAAGGTTGTATCTAAATCAGTGTTTTATTTTCACCAATTTGACAATGTGGTGTGTTGAGTGTCACATATAAAACAAATACAACAATGTAATATGAAGTATTAGTGTGAAGTTAGTCCCTGTTCAGCTGTCCGACATGCTGACCTTTGTACATGAATTAACCCATACAGGCATTGGCAGGGTGAGTATACACACACTCAGTAGCACCATGCAATGACCAGACTTCAGGGATACCCTGCTCTAGCCTGGGAACCTGACAGTTTAATTTTCCTGCCAGGGTGAATTTTAGGCTTTATATCGTCCAATTCTCTAAAAAATACAGCTTTCTGTAACTAATGAAACATATTGAAAAATTGAAAACAGGATATGGGAATATAATATGATGTGCAAATACAGTGTGAGGTGCAAATGCATCCTTAAAAATTGATCACCCCCTAAATGAAAGCGATTCCACGTCCACCTGGTGGCAATTGCTTGTACTCATTTATCATCTATGATAATGTTTACATTTAAGCTGGTTTTATTTTAATATTTTATGGAATGCAAAGTCCCCTAGCATTATTTTTGGATTACCGTCAAACCTCGGGTATCAGTCGTATGGACCAATCCTATAAGCCACACTGCCGATCTGATCATGGTTACTTTTAGTACTGTACCATAGTAGCAAAAACTCTCGTATAATCCGCACCCTGATCATGGGCCGATCCTATAAGCCACACCGCCGATCTGATTCGCGTACCAGCCGCAACTTATACGCGAGGTTTTACGGTACCATTAATTGGTTCACATGACTAGTTGCATGTAATTTGTAAATGAGCATTGAAACGGTTTTACATCATCATGTGTCATATGTTCATGTACAGCGCTGTTTATACAAGATGTATATATCTGAGGGAACGTCGGATACTCACTGTCAACATTCCTACCAAATCAAGAACATGACTGACCTATCTTTTAATAGTTGGTGGAGCGTCCTAATAATACTCTTATTACTGTGGCAAATTAATTCCTATTTATTACGTGCCTGATATGTTAAGTTTATGGGTTCTCTGTATGCGCCCATGGCAGACAGCGTCTGTTATATCTGTCATGTAGGTGATGTGTCTGTACCTGTGGTGCTGTAGCTGATGTACCTGTACCTGTGGTGCTGTAGCTGATGTGTCTGTACCTGTGATGCTGTAGCTGGTGTGTCTGTACCTGTGATGCTGTAGCTGGTGTGTCTGTACCTGTGGTGCTGTAGCTGATGTACCTGTACCTGTGATGCTGTAGCTGATGTACCTGTGATGCTGTAGCTGATGTGTCTGTACCTGTGATGCTGTAGCTGATGTACCTGTACCTGTGATGCTGTAGCTGATGTACCTGTGATGCTGTAGCTGATGTACCTGTACCTGTGATGCTGTAGCTGATGTACCTGTGATGCTGTAGCTGGTGTGTCTGTACCTGTGATGCTGTAGCTGATGTACCTGTGATGCTGTAGCTGATGTACCTGTGATGCTGTAGCTGGTGTGTCTGTACCTGTGATGCTGTAGCTGATGTGTCTGTACCTGTGATGCTGTAGCTGATGTACCTGTGATGCTGTAGCTGATGTGTCTGTACCTGTGATGCTGTAGCTGATGTGCCTATACCTGTGATGCTGTAGCTGATGTACCTGTGATGCTGTAGCTGGTGTGTCTGTACCTGTGATGCTGTAGCTGGTGTGTCTGTACCTGTGATGCTGTAGCTGATGTGTCTGTACCTGTGATGCTGTAGCTGATGTACCTGTGGTGCTGTAGCTGATGTACCTGTGATGCTGTAGCTGGTGTGTCTGTACCTGTGATGCTGTAGCTGATGTACCTGTGATGCTGTAGCTGGTGTGTCTGTACCTGTGATGCTGTAGCTGGTGTGTCTGTACCTGTGATGCTGTAGCTGATGTACCTGTGGTGCTGTAGCTGATGTACCTGTGATGCTGTAGCTGGTGTGTCTGTACCTGTGATGCTGTAGCTGGTGTGTCTGTACCTGTGATGCTGTAGCTGATGTGTCTGTACCTGTGATGCTGTAGCTGATGTGCCTGTGATGCTGTAGCTGGTGTGTCTGTACCTGTGATGCTGTAGCTGATGTGTCTGTGCCTGTGATGCTGTAGCTGATGTGTCTGTACCTGTGGTGCTGTAGCTGATGTGTCTGTACCTGTGATGCTGTAGCTGATGTGCCTGTGATGCTGTAGCTGGTGTGTCTGTACCTGTGGTGCTGTAGCTGATGTGTCTGTACCTGTGGTGCTGTAGCTGATGTGTCTGTGCCTGTGATGCTGTAGCTGGTGTGTCTGTACCTGTGATGCTGTAGCTGATGTGCCTGTGATGCTGTAGCTGCATGATGTACCTGTTGCAGGTGCGTCCTCCGTGGGCGGCCACTTTGGCGCCGTGGACCCTGGAGAGGCCGTGCGTGTGGTGCGGCGTGCCCTGGAGGCCGGCATAAACCTGATAGACACGGCCCCCTGGTACGGACAGTCGGAACAGCTGCTTGGACAGGTAAGCCTCCTCCTGATGGTATAACTGTATGATAAACCACCCCGTTACCATATAAAGACGGCATGTTGCCTTAAAGGCCTAACAATGCAGGGGCGTGGCAACCTGTTTCAAATCAGGAGTGTAACGAGGATTGCTAACCCTTTTTGTACCTTTTACCCCTTTCCTTTTGACCTTTTGGGTTGGTCCTTGTTGCATCATGCCGACCCTTCGGGAGTGTATTAGCCCCATATAGGGTCGGTATGATTCCTGGATTCCTGGTGAGTGCTGCATTAAGGCATGGGGACAAAAAATAGCTGACATAAACCATGTACCTTTAAGGGCCACATAATGATTTTATGCATATACCCATTTGTTGATATGATGCATGTATGCATGCAGTACATGTATTAAGATATTCAATGCGTGAAATTTGCTATTGGGTAACCAGCGTTCAGTTCACTTATGTAAAAAAGGTGACGTTTTCCTTTACCGTCCCTAGCTAGTGATTTATGACATGCACTCGCCAGTGCTTCATTCAAGCCTTAGACTTACCGACCCTTTAAGGATCTCTTTTCCTTTTGGCATATCACGAAAAGTGCCTCTTGCAATATGATCTGTTTTTTTGTAAAATAAAGAGTGTACAAACTGAAACATAACCGGCTGCTGTGTGTGCTTGTCAGGCGCTGGCAGGTGTGCCGCGCAGCAGCTACTACCTGAATACCAAGGTGGGGCGCTACCTGCCGCAGGTGGACCGCATGTTTGACTTCTCGGCACAGAAGACGCTAGACTCTGTCAACCACAGCCTCAGCACCATGCACCAGGACTACGTGGACGTCATACAGGTAAGTAGCCCAGGCCGCATGGTGCTTCATGCACCATGACGTCATACAGGTAGGTAGCCAGGCTGCACGGTGCTTCATGCACTATGACGTCATACAGGTAGGTAGCCCAGGCCGCATCATAGGGGCAAGATGGCGGATCTCAGCTAGAAGACTCCAAACGCGGGCTCCGTCAGGAAATTACAGAATTATACGGGATATACTGTGAATAATATCGTAAAATTCCACAGAGAGACTTATAAAGGGTTGAAGCATTACCAGTATCTTTTATAAGGCTCAAATTATGTCGATAACACGCCAGCAAGTGAAAAAGACCCAATGGCAACCGGCGCTTCCCGAAGGTGCGGGAAATTATCCCCCACATAAACAATTTAGACCGGAGACTCGAGAGTGCCGAAAATGTCATAGCTTCACACACTAAGGATATCGACAAGATAAGTTCCAGGTTAAAAAGTACCTCTAAAACTCTGAACAGGATAGTCATTGCCGTGACCCTCTGCAGCTGATCGGCCTACAGCCTGCTGGAGGGTCACTGGGCGCTCCTAGCCGAGATTCAGGGGATCAAAAACGTATTCGGCAAGAAGTACTTTCCCTGAGTCCCCACTCTATTCCAAACAATAAAAGTAATATTAAATGAATACCTTACACCTTAATCTACATTTCTATGTTATTGTGGGTGCTGGTACTCATTTCTAGCAGCCAAAAAAGACAATTTTGTGATGGATTCCCAGTATTTTTCTTAGACAGCAGCAACAAATAATGAACAATGAAGGCCAAAGTGGTCATCCTATCTATAGGTATGACCACACAAGCTGGTCATCCTATGAAGATAGGATGACCACAGGCCAACTGAGTGCATACCCACGGAAAGACTCAATAGTAGTCCCCCCGACTCCAATGAGCTATCGTGAATGGAGTCGCCTCGACTAGAACAGGACAGCCAAACTGGTAAACTCCATTGAGATTCGAGTTGCAGCGAACGAGACGGAAATACACACTCTGTCAGAGGGACTGACCGACACTGACACTCGCCTTGACGACAACATGGAGCATATCCAGGAGAATCGGTGCAGGTCTGTCGACAATACTTACAGGCTTGAGAAAATGGACAGTGACGAGAGGAAAAAAATCATGGTACTAGAAGGGTTTGAGGAGAAGAAAGACGAGCATCTGAGAACTGAATTGGCGACATTGTTTATTGACTTAGGTCTAGACTACGGGGCTGAGAAGATTGAATCTATTGCCAGAAAAGGTAAATATATCCCTGACGCCAAAAGACCTAGACCCGTTGTTGTGTACATGAACTCAAAGATGGTGAAGGGTGACGTATTCAAAAACATCAGAAAGCTCCAGGGTAAGCCAAAATGGCATGGTGTATCTATAGTGGATGAACTGAATGAGTCTGAAACTCGACAGTATAATGACCTACGCTCAATCTTTTTCTTAGCTAAATCTAAAGGTCTAGCTACTAAGCTAAGACAGAGATCTATCACTATTGAAGGCAACGTGTTCAACCATACCCACGTCACTATGGGCTATCTTCCAAATGGACTGACTCTTGAGGATGCGACCACCGCCAATACCCCTGATGGGGTTATGTTTCGTAGCGAGCATAATCGATTGTCAAACCTATATCCTGTTGAGGTAGAATATAATGGGATTGTGTACGACAGTCTGGAGAGGGCGTGGCAGCACATCAAGGCAATCCAACACAGAGACAAACGATCAGCTGAAGCAGTGATGGACGCGTCCAACCCATATGACATTATGTCAAGAGGGAACAAGGTCAGAGTTGGTGAAAAGTGGACTAGAAATGCTGAGACCCTGTTCTATGAACTCCTATAAATTAAATTCGCAAACCCCAACTGCAGGAGGAGACTTATGTCTTTTGGAAAAAAAAGATTCTATGAGGCTACTCTTCATCCCATATTTGGTTGTGGGCACCATCTAGGCCAAAATCTGAGATGCACTCAAGAAAAGGTAAAGGGCCAGAACTTGATGGGAAAGCTACTTGAAAAGCTGAGGTCTGAACTAAAGAAGAATCAACAAAGAGGTGATCTGGCTGCGGCTGCTCAAATACCACTACCGATCTCACCAGCGGCAGGACCACCCCCACCGCCCCAGCAACAAATAGACCTACAGCCAGACCTACAGCCCGACGTATCAACAGAAGATAAAGGCATACAGATCACGTCAGATGAAGAATCAAGTGGAGGTGACGACAGTGATGATGATGATGATGATGATGATGATGATGATGACGATGGTGGTTCATCTGACTCCCTCGGAAATGATAGTGAAGCATACATTGACGAAAATGAGCTTGAATGATTGACTGTTCATATGAGATCATGTAATGCTTACTGTAAAATACCATAATGTCCCCCGACCTCAAGAACTTGATCACTAGTTTAATCATGCTAGTAGAGATATGCTGAAAACTGCTCACTCCCAACCGACCTTGATGATTGCTTATGAATCCAAAATACATGTGGCTACGAGTATTACATGTGGTATCCCCACTTACTATAACTTATACATCTAGAGATGTTATATACGGGTACTGTTAATTATAAATTATATATACTTTAATAGCATTTCATGCTGACACGTTCAATTTACCGGTAATTTATTTTATTTATGAGTTGAAGTCACAATAGACACAGGTGTGATACTTACCGGTACCTATCACTGTACAATATTAGTTTAAACATCAAGAATGTGTAAACTAGTTTTCGAGTCAATATACATACAGATCCTGTACTTACCGGTACTCAAATATAGAAACATAACTTTTCGAGTGAATAAAATGTATAAGGTTCAAAGTGGCTTCTCATACACACAATTCTTCAACATCTAGTTTATTTTATGTATGATTTGAAGTCACAATATCAACAGGTTTAATACTTACCGGTACCTTAATACATTTTGGTTGTGCATTCACATATGTAGTCATAATTTTACAGGTTTAATACTTACCGGTACCTTAATACATTTTGGTTGTGCATTCACATATGTAGTTACAATTTTTGCAGGTTTTAATACTTACCGGTACCTTAATACATTATGGTTGTGCATTCACATATGTTGTCACAATATTTACAGGTTTAATACTTACCGGTACCTTAATATATTATGGTTGTGCATTCACATGTGTAACGGGTTCTCTTTTATTATTGTTTTAGATTCATGTGCCTGAGTTTTTGATAGTAAAATAATAGATATAATCAAATCGTATTAACATGTTAAATCTAAGGAGCGACCAAACCTGTTGAGTCCTAGTCAAATGAAAACCGTCATGAACAGCCAGAGAGGGCATAAGTTCATTTTTTCTTCTTTTTTTTACATTGGGTGAAATTGAAACATCAACAATGCCTTTAGGTATCCGTTCAGGGATTATGACTTTGTTCATATGCACATGCTGTATGTACTTCCCACACAGAACCCTCTTTGATGACAATGGTTAAGATCCAAGACATTTGTAAGAGCAAGGGTGTACATTTTTTACATGCGAATGTATGTAGTATAAAAGGAAAATGGCCATGATTAAAACCAGAGGTAGCTAGACGTAATCTAGATGTAATTTCTTTTTCTGAGTCATGGTTGAAAGAAAAGGACCCCTCTGCAAAATATAATATCTGGGGATACACTTCATATAGGCTTGATAGAAAAATCAAGAAAAAAGCTGGTGGTCTTATTACATACGTTAATAAAGATATGTTCTGTTCTTCAATGAAATTTGAACTTTTAAATAGAAGTGATAAAAATATCAAGATTCAATGGTTATATCCAAGGGAAAATCTAAAAAGTTTATTTTTGCAAATGTATATAGACCCCCTAAGGGTTGCCCAGTCACATTTACAAATTGTTTATCTGCGTTACTTACACAAATAACCGATCTAGATGAATATAAAGTGTTTATCATGGGTGATTTTAATATAAATTGTCTAAATGATAATGATAAATATGACAATTTGACTGAGGCTCTTGGTGATTTTGGTCTCCGTCAACTTATACATCAACCTACTTGTGTTGTGAAAAATGCCAACGGTCTTGATTTAATCTTTACTAATACAGAAGAAATTGTTGGATCGGGTGTTGTTAGTATGAGCGCTAGTGACCATATGCCTGTGTATGTTTCTTTTAAACATAAACTTTATAAAGTCGGTACAAAGACTATAACTGGTAGGTCTTATAAGGCATACAATAAAAATGTTTTTTCTGAAAGATTACTAAATGCTGATTGGACATTTTTTGATTCTAAACT
Organism: Harmothoe impar; assembly: GCA_947462335.1. Taxonomy (NCBI): domain Eukaryota; kingdom Metazoa; phylum Annelida; class Polychaeta; order Phyllodocida; family Polynoidae; genus Harmothoe; species Harmothoe impar. The sequence goes on along the minus strand of OX381714.1, from coordinate 25,847,898 downwards.
CTGTGCCGAAGACGCATGGCTTGTTTTTGAGGAATTGATAAATTCCCTATTAGACATTGATTGTCCAATAAGAGAATTTAAAGTCAAGGATGAAGAGGATCCATGGATGACCCATGAGTTACTCGCCAAAATTGACCATTAAAATAAATTGTTCAGAAAAGCAAAAAAGTCTGATAGTGTGAGAGACTGGGACAGGGCAAGATTCCATAGAGACAAGTCCACCATTGATTGCAGAAAAGCCAAACAGGTTTACTTAACAAATTCGGCTGAGCAAAATGTGAACAATAGCCGTCTGTTTTGGGAAACAGTAAATAGAGTTATCCCTGGTAAATGTAAGGGTAAACTAAACATTAATTTACTTGATGATAACAGTAATGAAGTACCAGTCTCTGACACAGCTGAGCATATTAATACCTTCTATACTGGTATTGGCCCCAAGCTGGCCTCAGCTCATACTGCTGAATGGGTCTTTGAAGGAACTGAGTGTCATCAAATTATGGATGAGATCACGATCACCTCTCAAGATATTCTAGATGTTTGTAAGACCTTAGATGTGACTAAGTCGTCCATTGTTGACATTATCTCTTCTAAGGTAATGAGAGATGCCATTGTAATATGCATTGAGAGAATTAGTAAAATTTTTCCGAATATTATTGACCGCTCGTACATTCCAAACACTTGGAAAATCGCACGCGTAAATCCACTTTCTAAAGGTGGAGATAGCAGTCAAGTTACTAACTAAAGGCCTATTAGTCAGCTACCAGTACAAGGCAAAATTCTTGAAAGATTAATCCATACTAAACTAGAAATTCACCTAAATTTAAACAATATTTTAACGGACTTTCAAGGAGGTTACAGGAAAAATAGATCAACGATTGATACCATTGGTGCTTTAACAGATGAAATTGCTAGACAGAAAAACATTGGAAATATTACTATAGCTACATTTATCGATATTAAAAAAGCTTTTGATTCAGTAAATTTCAATATTCTATTCAAAAAACTAGAAAAATATGGTATAAAAAATTCAAATTTAAATCTTCTAAAAAGTTACTTAAGTAATAGAAAACGGTATACCGTGGCTAATAATTGTTCCTCTACCCTCCTTGATCTACAATGTGGCGTGCCACAAGGTTCAATTTTAGGCCCTTTATTATTTTCAATATATATTAATGACTGTATTCCCAAAATTCCTGATTGCAAAACTTTACTGTATGCTGACGACTCGGTCATATATGCCTCCGGGCATAATTTTCTGACCACACAAGCAATAGTACAAAGAGGTCTAAATTCCTTTACTAACTGGTCTACTCGTAATAAATTAAGTATTAATGAGAAAAAGACCAAAGTTATTATTTTTAGCTCAACAGCTAAATTTAATATCTTCAAAGGCCAAATGACCTTAAAGATGAATAACAAGCTTCTTGATTTAGTCGAATCGACCAGGTACCTTGGTATGACGCTTGATTATGAGTTGTCGTTTAAACCCCATGTAAAAGGTCTGATTAAAACTGTACAGTACAAAGGGTATCTGTTAAAACATGCTAAAGATTGTCTGCCTAAAAATGCCAGACTAAGTGTATATAAAGCGTATATTGTTCCCATTATAGACTATGGTGATGTTATTTACAATGGAGTTGTTGGTGAATTACTACAGAAATTACAGAGACTCCAAAATAGATGTTTAAAAATATGTTTAAATGTTCATAGGCTTACACCCACAATTGATAGAGAAACAAATATGCCCATGTTAAATGAAAGAATCAGGTATCACACTCTCTTAGTTGCATACAAAAGAGCTCAAGACCCTAGGTTTAGAAGACAAATGGTTAGAGCTACCCGTCTAACTGATGGTCCAGTACTAAAGTACCATACTATTCACTGTAATACATACTTATATAGTCTAGAGGTTCAATGTGCATGGGAATGGCTCAAGATTCTCCGTATAATAGAAATATTGAAAATTTCTTGGAATTTAAGCACCTTGCCAAAAAAGCACTCCTAAGTAAGATACATCTAGAAGGAATGTAAATTCTGTATTTTGGAAATCAGCATTATAAAATTTATTCTAACTTACCGGTACGAAACTACTATATCTCGTGTTACTTATATTGCCATTTTTGTGTAATATTATTACCCATCACCCTTATATATTGATTGACTGTATTGACGTCTTCCATCTTGCCAATGCATAAAATACGTAAACATATTGTATATAACAAATGTGACTTATATTGAAAGGTCTTGAAAACCAGGCATTGGCTGAAGGCCTTCCAGGACTGTATTTTCAACACGATATACCGTACTTTCTCCGTTCACATTTTAGAGTCTATATGAGAAGCTCCATTCTCTTAAATGAGATTATAAATGTATTTTCTAGTGGCATACGTCATCCTTGTCAAACTTACACTTGTGGATGGAATACAATTGTTATCACTCAAATACTGGTTGAAAATAAACACGTCCAAATCTTTTCATAAAAAATCAAAAAAATCTGAGTCCTTACGTCACAAATTGGGACACTGTAGCACAACGATGACACTACGCCTCAGACAGGTACCTTCATGCCACTAAGGCAGTATTAACAAATGAGGTGCCAATGAATGCCCTTGGTCGACTATAGTTAACACTACATGCAACAAATTGTATTCTGTATGATATTAAAGATCATTGTAATATGTTATTAAATGCTATTGGGCTGATTAAACACCAACAATTAACATAATTATGCCACAATTTGTCATCTAGGTAGTTCATATTGCAAACGGGCATTATGAATATGGTACAGTGATGTATGTTTAGCTCTTACTATATAATACATCAATGGTTTTGAGATATCTCTGATCTTAATCGGCCATTTTTCTAATGGTTTCAGTAGTCCTTAAATGACTAATGATAACTAATTAATGGGCTCATATGGCGATAATTCTCTAATAGGGTTCGTGCTTTATCCACAACATGCATAAATCTAACCTAATTAATTGAAGGATTGAAGATTGAAGGATTCTACTTTGCCAAAGTGATCATCAAATCTCACCAACGGACCATAAATAACACCTAAGTGGAATGCAGACATACGCGGCCGTTCCCTTCATGTATCATACAATACCCATATGATGTAGTTTGGATAAAGCAACTAAAGTTATGTGGCAAACATCATTAATGATCTTTTAAAGTATTTGACCTTGAGTAATTACCTCGGCTTTGAGTAAACCCTTTGACTGTCTCCAGACCATGGTAATATCCACAACGAAGGACCCCCAGGACCCCTCACCCCCCTGGATCCATTCCTGGTATAGAAGTCCATTGTTTCAATGTGGGCGGTGTGTGTTTCAGATCCACGATGCAGAGTTTGCTCCGAGTCTGGACGTGCTGACCAGTGAGACCCTGCCGGCCCTACAGAAGGTGAAGGACGAGGGTAAGGCCAGGTTTATCGGCATCACGGGCTACCCCCTCAACACGCTCAGGTAAGCGCCTCCCCTCTAACCACTATGGATGGCGGGTGGGGTGGGGTGGACGGGGTGCATGTGTGTGTGTGTGGGGGGGGGGGGGGGGTACCCATTATTTAGGGAAACCTAACAAAAGAAAAAGTCCCCAACGCAACTGAATCAATTCCTGTCAATAATTGTTGACTAGTCCAAATGAGTATTGATGTGTGTATTTTTTCTTGTTAATTATTTTTTCGTATCAATTACCGGTAAATGATAATTACATTTAAACCTGGCACAAGTCTCTATATATGACTTGGATAGACACTATGTTTTCTTTAGACTTAAAATCGAAATGCCTTGTACGATTGGTTGTGATACACTCGGAACCAATTTCTAGTACCCACTCGTGTCATGCTTACTATATTCAGCATTTAAATGCGTGCTGTGAAATTCACTAATTTTTCTCAGCGTCATTTTTATTTTATTCCAGGGAGATTGTAGAAAGGAGTTCCGTCAAGATAGACGTGGTTCTATCCTACTGCCGTCTGACGTTGAATGATTCTTCTCTGTTAGATCATTTACAATATTTCAAGGTAAGGCAATGACTATATTGTCCATTATACCTCTATCATGCGGAACTTTACCCTTTATTAAAGGCACCAATACTTATCGTATCCATTTGTCATCATGATGTACAAATGCAGGCTCTCCGTTGGGTTTATAATATTATTTATCTACTATATTGATATATTTTTAAGGGTATTGAGGCTTTTTAATTAGACGGTGCCATAAAAATGGCATGTTACAGTACTCACATGAAAACTAACTCTTAACTATGGTTATGGGAAAACATTTGTTTAGTGGTCAGATGAGCATGTTGTTCTATTGGCATCTGCAAATCCCTTTGGATTATACTAGTTGAAAACATAATAAAAAAAAACAGATGTCACGGTGCACATTTTTTCTGTAATAGGGGCCTACTCATTTTAAGAAAGAAAACTTCACCATAGATTCTATACCCATGCCATTTAAGTTAGCACTTACATATCAAAGCCCTCTGTTATAGTCTAGGCCTATAAATAAAGGCCTACAATTCAAAAAACATGTAGACAAGATGTGCCCCCCCCCCTTTTCTGGAAAAAATAACAACTTCTTTTTATCAAAGAAAATCTCTTGGGACCAGCTGGGATTGAACACCCAACATTCTAACCACTATGAAGGCAGACATAGTAACCACTATACTACCAACTCGGGTGTAAATGCATGGAGCTGGTGAGGTAGTGGTTCATACAGATCTCATATACATATACCATGAGAGGGCAGCACAAGCCATGTAATGTAATATCGTTTTTCTGCGTGGGTTTGAGGTAGGAGCGGCAATAGCAGGTATTGGTATACACGGACTTTAGGCACTTGGATTTTAGGCACCCTGCCTTTAGGCACCCTGATTACCGGCCCCCTGCCTTCAGGCCCTCCGGATCTTAGGCCCCCGGTCTTTTGGCACCCTGGCCATAGGCCCCCTGGCCATAGGCCACAAACTACCATACGTCCACAACCTTATCATACGTCCACAACCCTGTCATACGTCCACAACTTTTTCAGTGTCTCTAACAAATGATGACCACCCTCCCCGGGGAGGTATCTCAGCTCCAAGTATACCCGGAGGTGTGGTCATGATTTGGAGGGATATGGGTCATTTTTCAAATGAAAAATCCGTGAAATTCTTGTATGTGTAGGGGTTTACTACGGTAATCATTTATATCCAGGTGACCGAGGAGGATTAAGTTCGGGTTGTTCCCGCCTGGCGTTAGTGTGGGCGGTATCCCAGAGGGGGCGACTGTCCTCTCTCGGGTACTGCGCACCACGTTTCAGGCGGGAGCCAACCGACACGTGACCATGTTCATTTCACATCCAAAGGGGGTATATAAACCTCCCCTCCTCGTATAGTCGCCAGTCAGTGCAGGCCCGGCTGACTCCCCGCATTACCCTACCCCAATCGCTAGATTGAACCAGGACTGCTTCGTCTTACCCTTCGGGTTAAGACTAGATTCAATTGTAATAGGGATACGTTGAATAAAACACGCTTTCTACTTCGCACTTGGAAACTGACGTTCTTGTTCTCTTTCTGAGATTCCGAACCACTACACTGGTGCCGTGACCAGGATCAGTTTCGAGTAGCAGTCAGGTGAACCTGGCCGGAGTAGGAGAGTATGGGGACGGTAACGTCCCGGAGCGGAACAACCCAGTTGTTCCGACCAGCTTCGAGGGTTTCATGCGTGAAACCGAAGGAGCTTTAAATCCAGGAGCGACTTTGGAAGAAGGAGAACTGGAGTCCACCCGAGTGGACCAGATGGAACCGGAGGAAGCGAGGGGGTTCACACCGAACTTCATTGCCACTCAGGGCCAAATCATGTTGAACACTGGGCGTTCTTTGTTCAACACGACTGACTCCGTTTTCTTTTTGGAGGAAAGAAAAGGGCGAACCAGAAGGGCTCATTTCTGGACCCGACGGTATTAGAAATACCGCCACAACCCCTTCGGGTCGTACCCGAAGGAGGTCCCATCGTCGGGACCCAACCTGATCTTGATCAGGACGACACCTTGGACCGGGACAACGATTACCGGAACAAGGAAGAAATGAACAAGCAGTACGATGCTCTGCACGACGAATTGGTTTCGTTGATCTCTGAAAGGAATAGGTACATCCTGGAGAGTAGACAGGTCCATCAGGATATGGAGTGGAGAACGGATCAGTTGACCCGTGACAACCAACTGGTGAAAGACCAGATGGAGAAAAATCAGGAAACCCTGAAAGCGGAAAAGAAAAGATTGTCCGAGTTAGGTCAAGCTAACCGGAAGTCTTATGCCTGTCAACAACAGTATCAGGCGGACCTAGAAAGATACTCTAGGGAATGGCACGCCGCCAAGGACGCTCGCAACCAGCAGGTGGAAGACAATGAGGCAGTAAGAACCGCTATCCTAGAAGCAAACGAAGAGTTAGATCAGAAGAAACTAGAGGGCATGAAGGCGGTATCTATACTGGAAGCTAGACGAGTAGAGTTGGAACTCTACCTAGGTAACCAGAAGGTACCTGACCCAGAGGTGACCCTCACCCCTGGGGAAGGAGTGGAGAACCCTCCACTCCAAGGAGTTCTAAAGCCCGCCACCCGATACCCTTCCGGAGGACAGGTAGAGAAAGATGTCTACTATACATCTGCTCCCCCTGCTCCGACGGGACCTTCGGTAACCATCGATCCGACGGCATATTCCGCGGGAAGTGCGCCGGGAGTCGATAGTTATGACACCTTGAACCCCTTCGCTGGGGATAGTCCATCTCAGTATGGAGCTGTTCCACCCCCTTCGGGTACGAGCAAGAACACCACCACCCATGAGGATCAACAGGGGGGGTGGTATGGTTATGATAATTGGGGTGACCTGATTTTTCATCATAACCAGGAGGCAGAGACCCGAGAAGGGAGAACTCCGGGAAATCAAACCCGGGGGCATGCAACCCGAGGCAGGAGAGCAGGGGAAGGACCTTCTGCTGGATGGTCTAGGGATCAGAACCGACAGTACCCCCGTACTGATAGTCCTGATAGACCCACAAATGGTCAGGGAAGTCGGCCTAGACCCCAAACCCATGACCAAACAACCACCGGGAGTGTTCCCCCTTATCCGGGTACCACTTCTCGCCCTCGACCCACCCGGTTTCCCGGGTGCGAACCAGTCTCTCCAGTCCGACCATTGACCCGAAGAACCTCAATGGCTCCCGGATTGAGACAGGTTTATGATACTGATCCTTGTATCAAGAGCCTTGGCTTAGATAGCTATAGCCGGGGACAAGATGCCACTGAAATAATGGACTGGAGCCGGAATCTATCAGATCAGCTGATAGAAGGGGTCACCAGGGGTGCCCGACGGACCGCCCGGATCACTAAACCCTACAAAGGGAAAGGACCCTGGAAAGATGAATACCAAATATTTGTGGATGACTGCAAATACAATGGGTGGTCTAAAGAAGACTCATTAGGAGCCTTCGTGATCTGGCTAAATGATGGGCCAGGTAAATCAGCAGTCTCCCAATGGAGAAGTACATATGGCCCTTCGGGTACATATGATCAGCTCGAAAGTACTGCTGTATATATCTTTGGGAACCTGGTGACCGTGGATCACTGGTTGGTCTTCAAGGGACGAACCCAGAAACCAAAAGAGTCCCCAAAGATATATGGTCTAGAGCTTCAACGGATTCTGCATCAGGCAAGACCCGAATGGGCTAGAGACGCCGATTACTATATCGAGACTCTCTTTGTCCGGTTTATTAGCGGACTGAGCGACCCTGATCATCAGGAACTAACCAGAAAAGCTTGGAAAAGCGATTCCTCCCTAGCCGATCTATTTTTAGCCATAGATGGTCATGAGAAGAAGAAAGTTCTTCTTGCCGGATTGGTGCCCAACCAATCCCGAACGTCAGCGGTAGTTGACTATAGTAGTAGCGGGGGATCCTCGGGTGAGGATACCGAAGGAGAGGAGACCATTGGGGCGGTAGCCTTCAGTGGGAAGCGCCGGGACAAAAAGTCCGGTGATAACAAAAGGCGGAAACCTTTTGACAAATCATCCTCTAGCAAAAAGCCAGAGAAACCTCCAGGGGACAATTCAAAAATCCCTTCCAAACCTCCCTCGGGTCCACCAGAACCCAATGTTCCGAAGAAATCGGAGCCGGACCAGTCCCTCGGATTGGTAGAAGCCATGATGCAGCGTATGATGGCGATGTTTGATAAGAAAGAGGAAAGGAGGGTTAAACCCGAACTGAGTACTGTAACATGCTACAGATGTCAGGAGAAGGGGCATTACGCCTCCTCATGCACAGCTGAGAAACCTGTGATGCGATTCTCCGGAAAGAACTCGGAAAATTAAAGGGGATCCCTGAGGAAGGCGACTCAGAGATCCCGAAGGAAATATGCCATGATACTCCTGACGGAACGGGAGTAAGTTCACACTCAGTAGTGACGCCCGGACATATGGGGGACAAGCAGGCGCAGCTTGGGAACCCTGGGGCCGGGGCCATCAGCATTCCAGTCATACATTCGGGAAGTGAGTCGGGGAAACCCGGTGCTGATGCGGAGGAGTATAGTGCAATGGTTTGTGGAACCAGGCTCCCCCTAGATCACCCTTGCCTGGAATACATAAGAGGGCGTGGATTAGATCTAGGTACTGAGAGTGACTTACAGAAGTTCACTAGTAACCCTTCATTGAATGGAGGAAAAAGGTGGTATTTAGCCGCTTCTGTGAAGGGTAGAGTCGGGGAATTTCTGATAGATACTGGAGCCAGCCACTCCATCATCTCTCGGAGGTTCTACACTCTTCTGCTGGGCACAAATGATGACCTTAAAATGAGGGTAAATGCGTGCACAGCCGACGGTAGCAGATTGCGGACGTTTGGACGTACTTTCCTGTGTATCTCGGTGGTGGGGAAGGAGTTTGTATTCTCCCCAACCATTGCTGAGATCGAGGATGATGGCATTATAGGGATGGACTTTGCCGACCTGTTCGGGATGATGTTGAACCCGAAGACAGGTGAATTGTCCATACAGAGTCCCTATAATATCAAAGCACAATGTGTGCTGAGAGTTATCAGTAGTGTAGCAAGTGTCGCACAGACGGTGAAACTTCCACCGGGAACCACATGTGATGTGTTAATAAGCGCTTCCTCTGAACTAAGAGGAAGGGCCGGGGTCATGGAACCCGACGTAGCTTATCTCCAATCCCTCGGGTTGGAATCTGCTGATACGTTGGTGGGAAATGCCCAATGGACCCTTGTCCCCATTTCCAATCCTGGTGTTCATATGGTATATCTCCAGAAAGGCGCTAAAGTAGGCAGTGTGGTACTCGCGGAGGCGGTCACCAGCAGCCTTCTGGGGTTGCCATCCGAAGAGCCGCCGGGTACGGCCGTAATTGAAGAGGAATTAGAAAAGCTAATTCTAGATGCTTCGGAACTAGATCCGAAGGAGCAGAAGGACCTTCGGGTAATGTTAAAACGTTGCCGAAGGGCCTTCGCGTTCCCAGGAGAACCCTTAGGACGAACTGATAAAGTCCTACACGGAATTGACGTGGGAGAAAGTTCCCCCTTTAAAATTCCTTACCGTCGGTTACCTCTGAAGAAGAAGGAGGTAGCAGAAACTGAGATCAATAAGATGATTAAGGATCATGTTATTGTACCCAGTTCCAGCCCCTGGAGCAGTCCAGTCTGTATGGTCACAAAAAAAGATGGGACCATACGGTTCTGTATTGACTACAGGAAACTGAATGGGATGACAAAGAAGAACTCATATCCTCTACCGAGGATTGATGAAACCATTGACTCACTAGGAGGGAATGAATGATACTGTACCATAGACTTACAGTCTGGGTACTGGCAGGTCGGAATGAAGCCTGCCGACATGGAGAAGACGGCCTTCTCTAGCCATGTAGGATTGTTCCAGTACAACGTCATGCCCTTCGGGTTGTGCAATGCGCCAGCCACCTTCAAGGCCATGATGGAGACATTACTAAGCGATCTACTATGGAAGAAATGTCTAGTTTACCTAGATGACGTCATTATCTTCGGAAAAACATTCCAAGGTTGTCTAGACAACCTGGAAGAAGTCCTCCAGAGGATAATGAGTAATGGGTTGAAATTAAAACCTAAGAAATGTCAGTTGTTTAAGAAAGATATTAATTATCTGGGGAGAATCATTTCCACACAGGGTGTGAAAGCAGACCCGGAGAAGATCCGAAGTGTGACGGAGTGGGAAAAACCCAGGTGTCCCAAGGATGTCCGTTCATTCCTCGGGTTCTGCTCGTATTATCGAGATTTCTTACCAGGCTATGCCCAGGTGAGCTATCCTATCCAGTCACTGTCTCATTGGACACCTGGTAGGCGTAAGGAAGTTTTTCCATGGGGAAAAGAGCAAGACGAGTCTTTTGAATCCATCAAAAGACTCTTTGTTGAAACACCAGTGTTGAAATATCCGACAGCCGCCGGTCATTTCATCCTGGATACTGATGCCAGCAATGAGAGCATTGGAGCTGCTTTGAGTCAGGTCCAAGACGGAAAGGAAGTTCCCATTGCTTTTGCTAGCAACACCATGAACAAGTCACAGAGGAATTACTGTACCACCAAGAGGGAACTCTTGGCAGTGATTGTTTACACAAAGAAATATAAACATTTTTTGTGGGGCTCAGATTTCACGCTGAGGACTGACCATTCCTCCTTGAGGTGGTTACTTAATTTTAAGGATGCTGAAGGCATGATAGGTCGGTGGTTAGCACACTTATCAGAGTTCGGGTTGGAACAGAAGCAGATCCAACACCGACCCGGTGTGAAGCATGTAAATGCTGATGCACTGTCCCGCCGACCCATCAGGAGTTGTGGAAATGAGAAATGTGATGATTGTGGAGCCCACGGGGCGGTCCTAGCTGGAGTCCGGTTGCCACTGGAATCCAGGGGAACTGGTATCCTTCAATGGTCTATGGAGACTATCAGAAGGTTCCAGGAGAAGGACCCGAACGTGGGGAGGTTGCTCGGGTTGATTCCTAAGGGGATCAAACCTGTTCGACCTGAAATCTCGCTAGAAAATAGAGAGATGAGGAGATTTTTAGCCCAATGGACAGAGCTTGAAGTATCCGAAGGTGTTCTATATAGATGGAAGATCAATCCTTCGGGAAGAAGGATCAGACAGGTAGTGATCCCCTCCGGTATGAGGAGGGATTTGATGTATTATTGTCACGGTCATATGACCAGTGGTCACTTTGGGAAGAAACGTTCATTAGAACGACTGTCCCGAAGATACTACTGGCCAGGAATGAGCACTGACTTATTACGTTGGATCGCCACGTGTCCCGATTGCTGTAAAAATAAACCCGGCCCTGGGATGGGTAAAATGCCCTTGTCCCAGGAACTGTTCGGAGTTAGGTTTGCGAGAATAGCAATCGACATCATCAGTGGGTTTAAAACAACCCCTGATGGTAACACGTGTATGATGGTAGTCACTGACTACTATACTAAGTATACGCGGGTGTTCCCCTTACCCGATCACAAAGCAGCGACCTGTGCGAAGGCCTTTGTGAAAGGTTGGGTATTACACCTAGGAGTGCCTCTGATGATGCATAGTGACCAAGGCCGGGAATTTGAGTCGGATCTATGGCAGGAAATGTGCCATGGGTTAGCCATCTGTAAGACCAGAACCAATCCTTACCGACCCCAGAGTGATGGGATGGTGGAAAGGTTCAACAGAACGCTGATTCAGGTTCTGAAACCCTTGGTGAATGAAAGTATGACTGATTGGGATGAACAATGTGAATATGTATGCCATGCATACAACAGCACTGTTCATAAAAGCACCAATTGCACCCCAAACTTATTAGTGTTTGGGGAGGACATGATCATGCCAGCCGATCTTGTTTTTGGAGTGGTCGGGTTGAATCCCGACGCACCCTGTCACGTGATGTTTGTGGAATCACTAAGAGACCAGTTCAAATTCGCATACGAACTTGTTAGAACGGAGTTACAAAAGAACGCGAAATGGCAGAAGACTGGTTATGACCATGGACTAAAAGTCCGTCGGTTCAAGGTAGGGGATCAAGTAGTAAGACTACACGAACCTCTATCCAATTTAAAATTGGCAAGCAACTGGGATGGTCCATTTGTAGTGACTAGAGTAGTAAGTGACTGTACTGTCATGATTAGATCCTTAATTGGGCGGATCTATAAATCCAACGTGGCTCGGCTCCGTCCCTGGAAGGGGAGGGATCTGACCACAGAAACGTATGGGTTAGGAGTAGATGAATTACTCCAAGAAGTAAAGAGCAGGAAAATGGATCAAATAACCCCGAAACGTGGCCGAGGAAGGCCTAGGAAGTTGGGGGGCAGTGATCCGAAGGTGCAGAAGAAGGAAAAAGTCTCGCTAGCTGTAAGCAAACCTAGGCGGAAGAGAAAGGGGACGGCTAACCCTGCCTCTGAAAAGGCGCCTTCGGGAGCTAGGTCAAAGAAAATACCCATGGGAGGTACCCGACGCAGTCCCCGCCTGATAGAAAGGGCTGCGGTAACCTAAGCTAGTACACAACGAGTGTGTTGTCCTGTACTATGTTAGGAGAGGGAGGGAAGAAATTCCTGGCGGGAAAAATTATAAATTTATTTCCTCTTTTTCCGAGAAATTGTTTTGTGTTGTCATCTGTTAAATGTTGGAATATACACGAGTGACCGGGTATGGAGCGTGTAAACCCCCCAGCAGGGTACCAGTGGGTGGTGAGCGGATAATCCGGTGGGTTTGCGGGCATGCTTCCCATAAAAACCTCACTAATACTCCAGCAGAGCTGTTGGTTGCGAATGGTTCGGCTACTACCCGAAGCACCTGTTTATAATAAAAAGCACCGGCGCCCTGCGGGCGCGGGAAAAGAACTGGGTCAATGAGTGACCTAGTTAGGGCAGTCTCGCGGAGGGCCCGAGACGCGCGTGGATGCGCGTGACCTCTGCGCAAAGAGGTCGTTTTGGTTCATTAGATTTCGAATCTTCGCCGGCACCGGGTGCTGGCCAACGAGGAGGATCTAATAAGAACCGAATTCAAGCGTCAAAAGTAGGTGAATACGTTTCAAAAGGAGAACAGGTCCTCCACAAAGACCTGTAGTAATAGTTAGGACTCTTATTTAGTATAAATAAGAGCGCCCAACCCAGCATGGCCTCACGGCAGCTCGAGTTGGGCGGAGGGGAACGGCCACACAACATGGCCGATTTGCCCCACGAAGACAGGGCTGGTGCCGCCAGCCCTGTTACTCTCTCCGAGGAGCAGCTCCTCGGAGAGGAAGACATGGATGTATCCACGTCTGAATCAGCCCTCACTGAGGCTGAACGAAGGAGTCTTCATGAAAAAGATCGTCTTCTTGCTCTAAAAATAGAGCAGGAGGAGGCCCAACATCTGAAGGATACGTGGGATAGGTGTGGTAATCCGAACATCAACCCGGATAACCAGCCGAAGGATGAGAAGCCAGCTAGCCTGGTGAAGACAACTGATAAAAGTTGTTACGATGGAAGGGAGATGAATCTCCATCCAGACGTGATGTGCGCCACGGAGATAGGCCTAGCCAGACCTATCCCTAACGACATAGTGGATATGTTGCAAGAATTTATTGATGCGGGAGCTCTCCGCATCATGCCCCCAGAGTGGTTTGCCACCTGGGAAAATCTACAGCAAGGCCTCCGAGTGTGTAAAGCACTTCGGAAGGGCTTGTTTGACGCCGAGATGGCTGACGTCGGGATGTGTGTGCCTCGGATGACACCCATCTCGGATGACACTTCGTGTGGGGCATTCGGCGCCACTACCCTCGCGGTAGGTTGCTACCGCAGATACAACCCGGTAGGGATGTTGGAACCGAGATCGGTTGAAGGATATAGGGACTTAATACGGTCCAACTTATCCTACGAGGTCTATCAGATAGACTATAACCGCATGAAAACAATCATGGCGGAGAAGGACCTCAGCCGTCACGAGGCCATCATCGAGACGGTGGAGGAAATGGTCAAGACTCGGACTAAGAGTTTGACTCAGGCAGAGGAGAAGGCTGCAGCTAAAGCCAGCAGGGACATCCGAAGGGGTGACCCTGCAACCCGCACTAGCAGTCCCCACGGTCAGGATATCCGGACTGTGGTAGTTACAAAAGGTGAATCCCCTTTTGTCCAGCCTCGGGGTCGCCAAGCCTTGAGGAATGAGGCAGCCCGGTTAAAGAGAGTACCAGACGCCCAGCGGATTGTGACCGATGGGTCAGTATCGGATAAATCTGATACGAGCAGTACTTCCCAAGGGAAGTCTGCTACAGGGGAGGACGATATGGACATTGCGGCTCCAAAATCTCCTTCCGAGACGAAGGACCCAGTGACCACAGTCACCCAAACCGACCCGACACCCGACCCGAAGGTGGCTGCTGGACATCAGTCCGACGCCAGCTCGAGGAGCGAGTCGGGTACTGCCCTGGAAAAACACATCTGGAATAACGCCAGAGGTGGATTTCAGGGATTCATTCCCTCCTACTGGGGGGAATGCGCAAAAGGATCGGGGCGTTTCTCCATCCCGCCCGTAATCAATTTAAATGGGAGATCCGACGATGAGGATTGGTGCAGAGCGACCCAAAGGGATCCTCTCGTGAGCGAGTTCTACGAGGACTGGCTTAAGAAAATAGATTTCTTCCCAGAGACCTATTATACCAGGGATCAGAAGGCAAAGATCCGCTGGGCTGTCCGACATTGGGACAGGGACCACCTTCAGTGTCCATTCCAGAAATGCCAGTCATCTCTGGAATTACAGGTGTCCTTCACCACTAGGGCGAGGTACCTGCGCCACTTAGTGGAAAACCACACCCATCACTATATGGTGTACCAGTGCGATCCGGAGGGGGCAGGTACTACTACCTGTTCGGGTCACCTGCATCCTAGGCGTGGGCGATTGATAAAGCACATGACCATGCTCCATAATATTGGAGGTGGTGAGGCCAGAGCCAAGGTAATGGCCCTGCATGAACGCGTAATAGACGCGTTCAGAGATGTCCTAAAGAAGGATCCGAAGAGCCTTAATTCTTCTAAGGCGTATTTCTGCGAGGTAGCAGAAAGCAAATCGAAGCTCACAGTAGCTAGGTTTGCGAAGGTCCCGGGTTCACGGAAGTTTGATTTGGATCCGGACCAATACCCACCCGAGATGTTCCGACGGTCTGCCAATCGAGGCCGGGGGAGAGGTGGGAGAGAACCCGACCCGAGGGACTACTACCGGGGTCGGGGGGAGCAGCCGAAAGGTGATCGGGGACGGTCTCGGTCCACCAGCCCGGCTACTCACGTAAGAAGAGGAGGGACCCTCAGCCTTGAGGAGATTGACTCCCGTTATTACACGGAGTCCTCTCATAGTGGTCGTAGCTATGAGGCATCTGCGGATAGACATACTGACTATCCGGAGATGGACTTGGCGCCTGGACAGGAGTCTCAGACGCTCGGCCAGACCCCCCAAGACACCCGAAGGCGCGAGAATGAACTCTCTCGCCAGAGGGAGGTTGATAGGGAACTGGCCCGACGGGGACGCAGGAGTCCTGGGGAGGAACCCTCCCGGACCTGGTACGACTTGGTGCGACATGTGGCGTCCACCTCGTCTGCCCAGGGAGGTGTCCTACCCGACGCCGGTTAACGAGGAGGCCCGACAAGCAGACCTTCATCTGCTTCGGGACGGACGGAACCATCCGCTCCTACAGGAATACACCAGCAGGTGTTAAAGCATGCCAGTAGGGATGCTTCGCGGCACCAACAACAGCCGCCATCACACAAGGCATTCA
Source organism: Harmothoe impar (assembly GCA_947462335.1). Taxonomy (NCBI): domain Eukaryota; kingdom Metazoa; phylum Annelida; class Polychaeta; order Phyllodocida; family Polynoidae; genus Harmothoe; species Harmothoe impar. Next base: position 25,832,125 of record OX381714.1, on the reverse strand, counting down.
AGCCTGCTCACCGGATCACTGGGCCGGATGGGGAGGCTATGAGACCTCCTCCTCCGCCACCGAAAGGTCCAGTACCAGCTCCGGCGATACCACCCCATAAGCCGGCTCCACCACCAGGGAAGCCGACTGAGGTTGGGAAACCAACCATGGATCCTCCTGTTAAAACACAGGAGGTCAAACCCAAGAAGGAGAAGCCTGCGGCCACTCTTAATGTAACGCCGATAGCATCCTACTTTCCTAAGGATGCTCCGCTGTCCAATCAGATAGGACAGGAGATTCTGGATGACTTCCAGAAGGAACAGCGGGTGATGGCTGAGGATTACCACAAGAGGGTGGTACAACACTTCATAGAAGGGGTGAGGAAGTGTCACCGGAAGGAAAAGGAGAGCCTTCAGAAGGACACTGCCGATGAGGTAGTTACCAAGACCAGGTTCTTGGAAGCACAGCGCGACAAAGCCGCTGTGCTGGAAGCTACAGTCCGAGAGGAGTGTAAGGAGCTCCAGGAAGAAATCCGGGAGATGAAGGCCAAATTTAAAATTTGCCTCGGGATGAAATTCTCGGACTGGGATGGGAGCATGGATCAGCTGAAAGATGCCATCCAAAAGAAGGAGGTACCCGAAGGCTGAAACAAAGCTCCTTCGGGATAACTGAATACAGCTGTAGTTGTTTCAGGAACTCTTCGGCTACGGAAGCTGAAGGTGAATATGAAGGGACTATCCCTTCATATTAAAGGAACCTTTAGGTTCTGAGGTAATGATATCCATACCAAGTGTTAATAATATTTCCACATATGTAAACGTTTTAACATACATCGCACCTACAGAAGTCTACCATTTGCTGGTAGACCCGAAGAGGAGAGCACCTCACTCAGTCGTCCAAGATGAAGAGGAGAGCACCTCACTCAGTCGTCCAAGATGAAGAGGAGAGCAACTCACTCAGTCGTCCAAGATGAAGAGGAGAGCACCTCGCTTACTCTTCCCGAAGCAGATCCGGAGATCAGCCCATTATCCGACTTCTTATAAAGTCAACATAGCACTTTTTGTGAGGTTCTGCAGTATACCGCTGCAGTTCCAGATTATTTATTAAAACGTACATTCTCGTCCATGTTACTAATATATATTTATGGTGCTGATACACTACGATAGTTTATGATACTCAGGATAATACCAAAGATCTGTATAAACCATGACTGTGTTCAAACGTTAACCACTTCGGGTGGGTGTAAATAAGAGTATGTATATCTAGTTGTATATATATTTTGTTATGGAAAACGGAGGTGATGAAAATTTTGATTCTGGTGCGGAGAAAAGTTATCATGTATCCCTATGTAATTTTTTTTTTAGGCTTGTGAGTCCTTTTTAGGACTGGTAATAATTCTTCGGAATTGGTACACTTGCCGTTTATATTTTTAAAGGTCCTTATCAGGACTATATATGTATTTCCTATCAGAAGATAGTTACAAACTGTTAGTAACTACTTCGGGTACTACTTAACGTAAAAATCATATCATGAGGTTTCTATGACAGTGTAATGCCTTAATTCCATTAATATTGTTCATCATATATTACATATGACTAATGGTAGTAAAACCCTTTGTGTATAGTGTGTAGACAAACTACTTCTGGTTGTCAAACTATTTTATTATGAGTCTACTACTCAGGTTTTTACCACACCTAGTGTTGTCTAGGGGGGGTAGTGTAGGGGTTTACTACGGTAATCATTTATATCCAGGTGACCGAGGAGGATTAAGTTCGGGTTGTTCCCGCCTGGCGTTAGTGTGGGCGGTATCCCAGAGGGGGCGACTGTCCTCTCTCGGGTACTGCGCACCACGTTTCAGGCGGGAGCCAACCGACACGTGACCATGTTCATTTCACATCCAAAGGGGGTATATAAACCTCCCCTCCTCGTATAGTCGCCAGTCAGTGCAGGCCCGGCTGACTCCCCGCATTACCCTACCCCAATCGCTAGATTGAACCAGGACTGCTTCGTCTTACCCTTCGGGTTAAGACTAGATTCAATTGTAATAGGGATACGTTGAATAAAACACGCTTTCTACTTCGCACTTGGAAACTGACGTTCTTGTTCTCTTTCTGAGATTCCGAACCACTACATATGCTACAGTATGGAATAAATACCCGCGAATTAGTCTTTTTTGCCACCTCAGCGAAAATTTACACCCGTGAATATAAGTGCTTTCACAGAAGTTGATAATCAAGGCAGAGGAATTAACTGAGCCCCTCCCACACATTGTTTGCTTAGAATAATCTATACATTCAATGCTATTCATTCTACTGTTGCCTAGATAGATGCACCTACTGCCTCTACCTAGGCCTAAATAGAGTGATGTGAGTTGTTATACAATGCACCAATATGGGTACACTTTTTAAGATGTTACGCCGACATGGGCCTATTTTTAAGAAATTAGCATACTCCTATATGGGCCAGATGTCCAGGCCCATGACCACACATCCGGGTAAAAATAATTCAAGATATCTCCCTGGGCCACCCTCTCCTCACGTCCACTACCATCTCCTCACGTCCACTACCATCTCCTCACGTCCAACCCCCTCCCTCACGTCCAACTCCCTCCCTCACGTCCAACCCCCTCCCTCACATCCAACCCCCTCACATCCAAACCCCTCACATCCAACCCCCTCACATCCTACCCCCTCACGTCCAACCCCCTCACGTCCAACCCCCTCACATCCAACCCCCTCACATCTAACCCCCTCACGTCCAACCCCCTCCCTCACATCCCACCCCCTCACGTCCAACTCCCTCACATCCTACCCCCTCACGTCCAACCCCCTCACGTCCAACCCCCTCACATCCAACCCCCTCACATCCTACCCCCTCACGTCCAACACCCTCACGTCCAACCCCCTCACATCCAAACCCCTCACACCCAACACCCTCACATCCAACCCCCTCACATCCAACCCCCTCACGTCCAACCCCCTCACGTCCAACCCCCTCACATCCAACCCCCTCACCTCCAACCTCCTCACCTCCAACCCCTTGACACCAAACCTTGGTTATATTATGGGTAAGGCCAAAAAAATAGGTTTGTTTCAGGTAACATGGGAGGAAAATGTAGGGTTCGTAGGTCGGATTTTTTTTGATTTTTTTGTTTAACATGAACGTACTAGCCAACTTTTTTGAATACCCGAAAATTGACCAAAAAAGGGTAAAAATGTGAAAATGTCTTCAAAATTGCAAAAAGAAACGTAGGGTCGGCCCTGTTTTGATAGGGTCAGTCGGGTGACCTGAAACAAACCTTCTTTATTTTTGGCCTAATTGAGATGTGTGGATTCATGACAGGGGTGTGGATGTACGACAGGGTGTGGATGTATGACAGGGGTGTGGACGTGAGGGAAGAAGGTGGACGTGAGGGGAAGAAGGTGGACGTGAGGGGAAGAAGGTGGACGTGATGAGATGGTAGTGGGCGTGAGAAAATAGTAGTGGGCGTGAGAAAATAGTAGTGGACGTGAGGAGATGGTAGTGGGCGTGAGAAAATAGTAGTGGATGTGAGGAGATAGTAGTGGAACTGAGGAAATAGTAGTGGACGTGAGGAGATGGTAGTGGACGTGAGGAAATGGTAGTGGACGTGAGGAAGTGGTAGTGGACGTGAGGAGATGGTAGTGGACGTGAGGAAGTGGTAGTGGATGTGAGGAGATGGTAGTGGACGTGAGGAAATGGTAGTGGACGTGAGTAAGTGGTAGTGGACGTGAGGAGATGGTAGTGGACGTGAGGAAGTGGTAGTGGACGTGAGGAGATGGTAGTGGACGTGAGGAAGTGGTAGTGGACATGAGGTAGTGGTAGTGGACGTGAGGAAATAGTAGTGGATGTGAGGAGATGAGATGGTAGTGGACGTGAGGAAATAGTAGTGGACGTGAGGAGATAGTAGTGGACGTGAGGAAGTGGTAGTGGACGTGAGGAGATGGTAGTGGACGTGAGGAGATGGTAGTGGACGTGAGGAAATAGTAGTGGATGTGAGGAGATGGTACTGGACGTGAGAAAATAGTAGTGGACGTGAGGAGATGGTAGTGTATGTGAAGAAATAGTAGTGGACATGAGGAGATGGTAGTGGACGTGAGGAAGTGGTAGTGGACGTGAGGAAGTGGTAGTGGACGTGAGGAGATGGTAGTGGACGTGAGGAGAAGGGGTTGGACGTGAGGGAGGGGGTTTGATGTGAGGAAAGAGGTTGGATATATCATTTATAAGAGATAGTGTTGGACGTGAGGAATTAGAATGAGATAATGGTTGTGGACGTATGAAATGGACGTGAGATTTGTGCCTACAGGCCGGGGGCCTGTAGTCAGGGTGGCCTAAAGGCAGGGGGCCTCAGATCCGGAGGGCCTATGGGCTGGGGGCCTGTGTTCCGTGGGCCTGTGGGGTGTGGGCCTACAGTCAGGAGGGCCTGTATTCCGGATACCTGGTAGGTTAACACTATGGCCCCCTAGTGATGATAGTCAGAAGTATAGATACTCGGATCTATTGCCTACCGCTATTCTGACCGTGCAATAAAGCTGTGTACTATTATCATGTTTGAGGCCAGATTTGACAAAACTCCATTCATATGATTCATAAAAGATGATTGATATTATATCCTACTCAAAGGTCCCTGTTTTTATTGACCCAGTTCAATTATTCCTACTTTGGTAAATTTTACTTCATCGGTTAAACATAGGTCTGTCTTCATCACCATGCCAGTAAAACATGTCTACTGACCACAACATGTAGTGTCACACTGATCACCGTGAGGGTTCTTCTGGGGAAGGACAGAATACATATGTTGATTGCAATTAATCTGACAACAATACATTCAGTTACCTGTTTATTTGTAGGATAGGGGTATAGGAGTTGTGAACGCTGCGCCCCTGGCCATGGGCCTGCTGTGCCCACAGGGCGCCCCCAAGTGGCACCCTGCCCCTCCACCCATCACTCAGGCCTGCTCCAGGGCCTTAGCACTGTGTCAGGTAGGTCTGATGCAGCAAGACTATCTCATATGTATTAACCCTATGCAGGTCGCATCGTGCATTAAGATTACCCTTGGGTCAAGGAAAGTTAACAGAATCTCGAAAATTTCTTTTACAGGCAGTTTAAATCATATAGAATCAGAAAATGCAAAGAAAAATAGGGGGTCCCGAACTACTTTTTTAAACTTTGAAAAATTTAAGTGTTTTAATTTTTTCTGAAAATGAGAAAAAAAGTTTGAAAACTTAAAAAAAAAAATTCATATGTTCCCCTTTACTGGAAAAATTATTTAACTGTTTAACGCAATGGCATTTTGGGTAAAAATATGTGTTCAATATTAACAGATCTTTTTAAAGCTCTCTCAAGAAATAGTTTAGATCATTTGCTAACATATAAAAGTAATTTTGATAGGGGTCCCAGCCCCGGGGGTCCCAGGCATATTCTTAGGGTTTTGGACCTATGAAAATGTGGCCTTCTATCAGTAGTATTTACAGTAATTGACCATATTATGACTTATATACTATCGTTATGTGCACCATGTACTAGTTACAGGTGAAATAAGCAAATAGAGAGTGACGTCACATGAGACCAAAAATGAACCCACCCATAATAAATCTATACAAATACAGTACATTCTAGTATCATTTATAACATAATTGACAGCCAATGGATGGTTAAGGATATACCCATTGTCTTTATTAAGTAGTTTCCTACCATTCCTACCTTCACCATTTCACAAAAAAAAACACATTGTTAAGTAGGTCACAAGAGCAAGTGTAAATGAAACAAATAAAAAACGTAAAATGGTCCGTACCTACTCTGCCCAGTAATTGGCCCTTGAGCGGCCCCTAATTGGCCATTAAGGTATACTGAGATTGGTGTACATTACTGAGCAACCAATCAAGGAGTCATTATAGTGATGTCTAGACCAATCAATTGAGATGGGCTCAGTGTGTCTGGGTAGTTTCATGTTCCCTTGTGACGTAATTTTCATGAGCTCTCTACTTTAAATATATATTTCAGGTTTAAAAGCTAGATGCTGCATGTTTCAATAGAAAGTATGTCGGAATATTGCAAATCAATACCAATACTAACTGTAGAAAGCCACATAAAATTACGCTGGTCTTTTCTTTTAAGGATTTTGAAGAAATCAAAGGTTAGCGATCCACCTTTCTACTGATATCCACACTCTGTATTGATATAGGCCGACCATTGAAGTTAGTACATGGACATCCGAAAATAAATACGTTTGATAGCAGGTGGCATGGCGCCCACTTATAGGATTGCTAGTGCATTCAATGGTTACCCAGCCAGCATTGTATAATGAGGTCCATGTATATGTTTTCCTCGATGGGCTGTCATATGAGCCCACACTGTATAAAATTCTGGTCCTTTTTGTCCAGGGCTACCAGTGGGAGCCCATATTGGATTGCCCAGATTTGAAGTGCCCAGATCCAGCCCAGGTGTAACCTACTTTGACAAAACACCATAAAAAATGTACATTAAATTGTCGTTTCTGAGAATAGTTACAGATGAATCTGTTTTGAAGTAATTGCAATGCATTTTAAATAATGGGGTGTGTGGGCTAGGCACATCTGGGCTCCCACTTTTAGCCCTGGACAATAATAACCAATTAATAAGGGCAAATCCAGCCTCCCCAAGTAAAACATATATGGGTCCCAGGGACCAATTTTGTCTGGGTAGGAAGGGAGTACAGTGCCTGTTGTGTGTTGTAGGAGCGCGGGGTGAGCCTGCCCACTCTGGCCCTGCAGCACGCCCTGGAGGAGGCGGCTGTGGCCACCACCCTGGTCGGGGCGGGTAGCACCCACATCCTGGACGCCAACCTGGCCGTGCTCGGCACACCCCTCACACAACTAGAGAAGGACACCAAGGACGACATCATGCAGAGGTACAAACATAACCATGTCATCAATAGGGGATACATAATATTATTGAAATCTGAATTACTATTTACACTAGGACCATTGGTAGTACATGTAATCGAAATTTAAACCAATTAAAAAATTCAGAGTCAGTGTTCTTATTCATTTCTATAGATTTGAACTCCTTTGGGATGGGGGTGACAGCAAAAAAACAAGAATGGACCCCTCCCAAGGGGGACCAGGAAATTGTAGAGGCTGCCTCTCCAGAGGCAGGCCCTATCATGAGCGATATCAAAGAGCTATATACTCCCTGTACCTGTACCAATCATTACTGTTTTCCTATTGCAGGTATATGAGACCCCTCAACAATATGAACTGGGAAGGAATTGAACTGAAAAAATATCATAGGAAGTTAGCAGAATATAGAATGACTGAACAACAAACACAAGCCACCCAGTCGGCAAACCACGGTTGATTGAACATTGATTCAATGTGGGCAGTAACATGATAGCAACAGTTGATACTGCACTCTAAAAAACTGTGTTTAGATTGCAAATGCGCATGTTTGGGAGTTGAACACTCCTCTAAATACTTTCTTGTCCCACATTTCTAAACACCTTTTTACATCTAAACATGTTTATTTTCGAAAGATGTTTAAATAAATTTCAAGCTTTTATAGGTGTTTAGATATTTATGGTCTTTAAGTCTGTAAGATGTACTTCTACAAAGTGGTGTGTTGAAAGTGGTGGTATGATGACAACATGATGACTGAGAAAATATTGCTTTGCCTGTTTCTATATACCACAGTCCAAAAGAGAAAACATAAAAGAGCATGAGGGGACGCAGTAAACCTGCGCGGAAGAGCCACTGTGATACAGACATAGGATAAAAGACATTGCGATAATTGGGAAGGGAATTTACTCATAATTTCTCTCTGATCTGTAAAAATCCACCATACTGTAAATAGTTAAATTACATTGACAGCCTGTCAATTTGTAGACAGCCAAAACCCTAACTGATGTATTATATGTACGAACTATAAAGGGACAAAAAGGAAAGCGGAAAATCATGTATGAATAAAAGTAGATGACGTTTTTCATCAAAATAAGAAAGAATGGGTGTCTCAACTGTGTGGAAAAGTACTTCCATGAATCTAACTGCCACCTGGTGGCTAAACTACAAGTGATCAATATCTAAACAGGTGTGTTTCAAGAGTAAACACCTAAACACGTTTAGGTTGAATGTGTTGAAAGTCTAAACTGTTCCCTTTAAGTACATTTAAATTATATATGTTTAGAATTTAACATATTTTGGTTATTTGATGAGAGCAGTGTAGTTCATCACAGTAAATCTACTGTCCAAAATGGGGAAATGAAACCTGACACCGAGAGCATCTGTGGTCACAAGGACACTGAGACAAGGAGAGGTACAGGGGCCCACCCAGCGGGCACGGAACATTGAATAAACACTGATAAATGGTTGTCAATGTTGATTTAATGTTGATTCAACATTTATTCAATGATGAACTGAATTTTGTGCCCACTGGGCAGTGTAGGTTATATAACAGGTTGATGTAAGAGATGGGTTAGATAGGCCGCTCTCCCGAGCTAGACTGAGAAGACAAGAGCTGACTATTAGGAAATTAGATATAGCATGTAGATAGAAATAGCTAGGAGTTTGTTGTGGAGACACCTAGTGGGAAATGTTGGAAACGCACAGTTGATTCAAGGTTGATGTCCTGACAGTACGGTAAAGCACACAATTCTACTTCAGAAACTCTTCAACTATGGTGTGTGCGGACGAGCCCTAGATTTTTGGGGGTTTTGAATAGGTTTTTATTGTCTGTCACAATATACACAGAGTGATTGTAGACAAATAAACGGGTTCAATACAAAACTGAGTTCAACACTTTACTAAAACTATATTGGATCCGGAGATATACGCATATATTATATTATATGAATGGGTGAAGAGCTACCTTACAAATAGCCTAGACTACAGTTCATAGAAGCCAACGTCACGCAGTCACAACCAAGAGTACCACAGGGGTCCGTAAACCTGTGTTGCTAAGTATATTAGGGAGTGATCATTTTTAACAACAGGGGGAGGGGGGGGTTCGCAGGGGTCGAAATTTGTTACCCCCCGCTTACGGGTCGAACATCTGCGCGCGGAACCCTTTGAGGCATAGTAACGCGCAGGCTTTTTGGCTCAAAACAATTTTTCTGACACCCCCAGGTCAAGGGGTCCAAATTGTATTTACGTTCCCCCGGTCAAGGGGTCCAAATTTATTTCCCACCCCCCTGTTGTCAAAAAATGATCACTCCCTAAACAACTATAACGGCTCTTGCTAAGCAACCCCTTATCTTAGTAACAACCCAATTACACCATTGGATTCTTTGGGTTCAATTTAAGCGAGGCAGGAATTATAAAAATCCATCATCTACAAGTCATTTCCGTGTTATGGGACATGGATTTCCTATTATTTGGTGGACATATTCGATTTGATTAAGCATAATATTATTTTAGGGTTCCAGCATTCCCATTCGTGGGGACATTCTTTCGGTTATTCTATAGCCTTTTTGAATTCTGTTGCAATTTGCGGCGGGTATATCCCTATAATGACTGGACTATATGTACAGTATATTACATAGATCTGTAGATAGCTAATTCTACCTCCAGATAACTATCTATCACCTTTGTCCGGGCTTTGAAGGCAAGCTGTGGGCGTGGATAAGGACAACGGTCAATACAGGGGCACTACAGTAGCACACTGACACAGTGCTGAATACAGTGGTGTCTAATCACCTGCAGACTACACCATGTGACCATGGTATACGGGACTAGCGCATCCTGGTACCTCAAGTAGTCGGGGGCTTAACCCCTATCTCCTTATCAGGCTAATCCCTTCCCCTCACACCTAGAACAAAGGTGCTGATAAGAAATTCACCCATAATGTACTGCTCTGGAGTCGGGGGCCTAACCAGAATGCATTGCTCTGAGTCAAGGTGGCGGCCCCCATAGCCTAATGCGCTAGTGCTGTATATATATAGTATATAACAATGCATTGATCTAGACCGTTGAACCCTCTGGACCTTGATACTTCAAATGAGTATATGAGTCTGAAATAAATCATTGAATTGGATTCGATATTCTCCAACCTATGCCACTGATGTGTCCTATCCGCGAAAGTAAAGACTGTTGAGTACGACGCGCGAAAATAAGCGCCCGTGTACCAGCGTATGTCACTGTTGTCAGCGTCCACTTTACTTCCGTTTTATTAAAAGTATGACGTCACGAGCTGAGGTCGCCAAAATGTCAGAGGAGGTGTTCCTGATTTTCTCAGTCTAGATCCAAGCTAAGGTACCGACGTTTACAAAGACCACCGGGTGGATGGGGGCATTGAAATCAAAATGTAGACATATAATTTGTATGGCAGAGGTCCCAAATAAGCACTAGGGAAAATAGTAACAATTACAAACTTCCTTGCCAGGGTCCTGGATGCTGTTTCTCCACAAATTTGCGGACGTCCGCAAATACATTTATGGAGCTCCGCAAATTATGTCTTTTTGGTACTTAAGCATACATATACGGACCTCTGTATATATTTGCGGATATCCGTATATATTTGCGGAGCTCCGCAAATTTGTGGAGAAACGGGACCCAGTTTCTACACAAATTTGCGGACGTCCGCAAATATATTTATTGAGCTCCGCAAATATATACGGATATCCGCAAATATATACGGAGCTCCGTATTGGTATGTTTAAGTACCAAAAAGACATATAGGCCTATATTTGCGGACCTCCATAAATATATGGAGAGTGTATTTACGGACCTCTGTAAATTTGCGGACCTCCGCATATTTGTGGAGTAACAGCATCCTGCTGTCCCATTATGATATCCCTTCGCTCTCATATCCAATCAACTATGTTAATCCACGGCCGACTCATGATGTGCTGAATACTAGTAAATAGAGAGTGGTTATAACGGCGTGTATTAATCACGGTGTCAGTGTGGTGGAGCAGGTGTGTGGCTGCGTGCTGTCCCGGACACTGCCTGTTGTCTCTGTCAGTTGGACGTGACCGCCAAAGTAGCTTATAAACACTGTACGGGAGGTGCACACACAATGAATAAGGACAGCAGTACATGTCCAACCCTGACCCCACCGTGTGTACATCTACTGTACTCCTCAGCCTCCTGGGCCCGTTTCTCCACAAATTTGCGGAGCTCCGCAAATATATACGGATGTCCACAAATATATACCAGGGATATAAAGTACTATACCCCATGTATATACGGAGGTCTGTATTTGTATGCTTAAGTACCAACGAGACATAATTTGCGGAGCTCCATAAATATATTTGCTGACCTCCGCAAATTTGTGGAGAAACACCATCCTGGGGACACATTGGTGTACTGAATATCCTCTCATCTCTCTATACATTGATTATGAAACTTCATTAAATTAATAAGTCATACTATTGCAGCAACTAGGCAATATAGTTATGTTTAAACAAATGTATTTCCGTTGTCCTATTCTCTCAATGTATTATATGTCAACCTCCCATGCACAGTGGGGTGCTTTTTCTCCACAAATATGCGGAGGTCCGCAAATTTGCGGAGCTTTTCCCCCGCAAATTTGCGGAGGTCCATAAACTCTCTCCATAGATTTATGGAGGTCCGCAAATATGTACGGAAAACGTTTTTTGTCCAATCATACAAATACAGACATCCTTATATATTTGCGGACCTCCACAAATTTATGGAAGCACATTTGCAGAGGTCGTGGAGGTCTGCAAATTTGTGGAGAAACAGCACCCAGGAATCCTTGCAGTACCACGTGTGTCACCCTCGTGTGTTTCACATGCACATCGACGGTTTATCTCATACACAAATAGGGACCAAGCTCGTATAATGGGGATTAAATGGGGACCATGGTACAATATTGGTTTACCCTGCATGGTAATATGAGCGTGCAGTACCACACAATTTGAGGGAAGCAGTAGAAACAGACTGGGTCGATTATCGTCATCACAAATAGGTTTTTTTCAAGGGTTCTGTTTCTCCACAAATTTGCGGAGGTCCGCAAATTTGCGGAGGTCCGTAAATTTGCTTCCATAAATTTGTGGAGGTCCGCAAATATATATGGAGCTCCATATTTGTATGCTTAAGTACTGAAAAACGATTACCATATATATTTGCGGATATCCATAAATATATGGATAGTATATCTACGGACCTCCGCAAATGTGCAGACCTCCGTGTATTTGTGGAGAAACAGCATCAAGGGACTATAAAGCGGGCTGATAACAGTTCATTAATATATTGATTGAATGTGTACAATTATTTCGGGATTTTCGAGAGTGAGAGGATACATCTCTCAACATTATCGACATCTGACATTGCCTTTACCAAAATAGATGTATGCTGGTTTGATAAAGGTTTATAAAAACATATGCGCCGCCACACGATTTCACTCATGGGCGTGGCAACCGTCCCAGCAAGCAAGGATACGTTGGGCCAACGTTGTACAACGTCGGCAGGTCGCAAGCAATATTTTAACGTTGTGCCAACGTTGGCCTGACATCGAATTGCGTGCTGGGGTGGGTATGCCCCCCCCCCCCACTATTGACCAATCACAAAAAAGGTCAAACAAAAAAGGCCAAGTGAAAAATGATCAAACCCCTCTCAGCCCCCCATTTTGAAACTGCTCGCCACGCCCCTGTTCGACAAGACTGCTCCTATATATCCCCGATCTGATTATTTACCATCGTAATGGCAACGTTCAAACCCCACAACATCATATGGTTAGAATCTATTATCAATGATTGGGTGAGTGATTGTACAACTATATGTTATGATATCAGGTTTATATGTAACACAACGTACATTGGCCCTTTTTTCTCCCACACTTGGATGACACCATTCTCGGTTTGGTAGTATTGCCTTGAATCATGAGGTACTCAGGGTCCTGTTTCTCCACAAATTTGGGGAGGTCAGTAAATTTTCTTCCATGATTTGCGGAGGTCCGCAAATATATATGGAGCTCCGTATTTGTATGCTTAAGTACCAAAAAACGATTTCCATATATATTTGCGGACCTCCATAAATATATGGAGAGTGTATTTACGGACTTCCACAAATTTGCAGACCTCCGTGTATTTGTGGAGAAACCGCATCCAGGCCGTTTACTCAGGGCTGTCAGATATGGTGTCAGATACATATCAACTCTCCCACATCCTGGTGACATACACTGACATACTACAATGTAGTACATAGATCTGGAAGATGTAATATGGCTAATATCATGTAGTGCTGACCTGTGTCAGATTTAGTAGAACTGTCACTGACAAGAGGTATATAAATACGTTATAACTATAACTAACAACTTGATCCTTATTTGAAATCGCGGTAAAACGCTTAAGAAATTCACAGCTGATAAATATCACGGAGAATTGCCATTTGGCAAGCCCGGGGGGGGGCACTCTCTCGGCATTGGTTACTATGTGTGAACGGGTATGTGTTTGGGCCCTAGGCAAGGGCCCACGAGGACTCTTGAAAAGGGTTGCTTTTGGGGCAATTTTTGAGGAAAGGGGGTACATTTTAGGACAGATCGTTGGACAGATTGACCGGGAAACTCTCAGCTGGTCCTTTAATCACGCTTTTCTTAACAATAATGGCACATTTTCATGTTTCTTTCAAATTGGGGATTATTAGGGTAAGATTTAGGCCTGACATATTTGACTTATTTTCCATCATACTAATTGATCACGGTTGATAAAGGGTAACTATTTCTTGCCCCCCCCCCCCCCTTGATATGTTTTTGCCGGATTGGCAAGTCTATTGTCTTTCCCTTGGGGCTCATCGGTGGCGCCGCCACGACCCAGGTGGCAGAGGGAGTAACTAAACGGTGCGGCCCTGTGAGCTGCTCCAGCGGCACTCAGTAAGCTGCCAGACGCAAACAGCTGCTCACCAGCTGCTCACCAACTGCTCGCGGCCCACTCATAGACGTGCCCACGTCTCTGCTAAATGCATGTGTAGCATTTACCCTGAAAGTGATGAGAATACTAAGTGTTTATATGGCAGCGGACTTTTTTTTATATTTTGCAACCACAAAGGGCTACGTACGTATGTGTATGAATACGCATGTACGATAACCATAGGGTTTATTACGCCTAACCCCCTTTCCCAAATTCCTGGATCCGCCTCTGTTAAGTATGCTAGAGTTCATGGGTATCAACATATCTATATTGCAAATACTAAGGGAGTGTTCATTTATTAGTTACAGGGGGTGGTGGGTTTGGGAGGGGGGGCGCAAAAATTTCTGACCCCTCCTGAGGGGTGGGCGTAAAAAATGTAGGCCCTTTTTAGCAAAAAAGCCTGCGCGTTACTATAGTTCAAAGGGGGGTGGATGAAAAAAATTTGCCGCCTCTGGCGGGGGGGGGGGGGGCGGGGGCCGCGAAACGTTCCACGCGCTCTCAAGGGGGGGGGGGGGCTTAAAAATGTTTCACCCCTCCGCGCGAAATATCACCACCACATCCCCTGTAATAATAAATGAACACTCCCTAAGTGTGGGTTCCACGGTCATTGGCTTGGGAGTACCAGTAATCCCTCAATACAAGTTATAGCATGGTAGTACTGATAACACAAATATCAATTTGACTTTTTCAATTGGCCGGTGGCACGTTTTAGTGCCCCCAGCTGTATGTCAGGCTGTAACAACATGTCACTATACTGTGGCTCACCAGACCAATACAAGTTGATAGTCTTTGACCGGGTGACGTCTTTGACCGGGTGACGTCTTTGGCGTATCAGGCCTCCCATTTGGGAGTGTATCAGGCTCATTGCCTCGGCATGATGCCAGGGCTGCATTCATGATGTCCAAGGGCACAGTGCATTAGAGCAGTGTAGTGTTCTTTTTGTTATACAAATGGATACAATTACAATCCAACATGGGATGAACTTTCTTAAAAACCAACTCAATAAACGCACTGTGATGTTCTTTAATCTTTTGCCTGCAGTTATAAGACTTTATTTCTCTATTTTTCTGATTGTGTTTTTTTAAAGAATATATGCCGCAAAGATGTACCGTTTAGACCAGGCAGGTAGTCTCTGTTAATAGGTCCCTGGTTTAGACATGGTAAAATCTGTTTAATCAATGTTCACACATCCCGGGGGTGGTGACGGTCACACAGAGCTCCCTACGTGGGGAGCCCCGGGTTGGGAGGCATCACAGCGGCCATAGTGGAAGTGTGAAGGAAGTGAGTGTACCACCCCATCAAATGGCTATTATAAAGGGAGCTCTTGATATAAAACAAGTGAACAGAAGTGAGATGTACAGAATCTTTATTGAGAACAGTAGCAGTCCTCAGTGTTAGAAGTGATACACCTCTGAATAGCGATGATTGAAATAGTGTGATTCTGGATAATATAAATATAAGCCTAACCTGGTCCACCTGATCACTCTACTGGGTGACCCATGGTCAGTTCCTGCCCACCAGTTCCAGGCCTTATCACCCAGTACATAGGTGGGGTCAGGTGCACCAGCGCTCCTATTGGTGCCCCCCTATGGTATAGCTATGAATATTGGGGAGGGGGGACAGCCAGGTAATGTAACAGAAGACTTATTAACCAAATCATTCATGATTATATACACACAATACAGGGGCGAATACGGGGGGGGGGGGGGAGTCCCAAACAACTATTCGGTACTTTGGTGTTTGGTGGACCCCCCCCCCCCCCCCTTTCAAATTCCTGGGGCCGCCCCTGCAATAGCCTAACTTTTCTAAATATAATATAATTCTAATGTTGCCCCCTGGGTATTGGGTTGATTTGGCCTACATGACCTAACAGAAGCACCATTTTAATTTACGCCATAAAAAGGTGAGTTTCCAGTAACATGGTCCGACAAACCGTCCCATTTTAAGGCCCGGTTTTAGGGTGTGTTTTCTTAGCTTTATCAAAAGCATGCTTTGACATGGATAGAACGATTTTCATTCAGATTAGATTTAGTGTCGACTGTTTCTTTCTTATTATTATTCTCATGTTCCGATCTGACTTGAGCAAGTCTATCCAGGATAATAGGGTCAAGGCCCTGGAGGAAAGAGTAGCGGGAGCAGCCCCCCCCCCCTCCCCGCTCCCTCCCCACACACTGGAGGACACACAGTGAGTCAGGGGTCAGTGTGGTGGGCGTGTCACACCGAGATACATGACCCATGCATGGATGTCTGTGTATGCTACTCCCCTGGCTACTCCAGTGTAGACTAGAGGTAGAACTGGCATGTTAATACCAGAGAGTATTGTGTCCATTCTCATGTAGATCCCTAGCGGAATGATGTCAGACTAATAATCACATGTGCATCTACTATCATATATTACATCCGTAACGCTTTTCTGGTCTGATACATTGCACACGTGGGCTTTGAAGGTGACTACTAGTGGTGGTACCATCAGCACCTACGGCTTAGCTGTAGTGGCTTGTAGTAGAAGGGATGTAGAGATTATAGTAGAAGGGAGCTGGGTAGAAGGGAGGCCTTCCTACCGCCTCCGCCGCCCCGGCATCTGCTGCTGCTGCTGACATGCAGCACTGAGTAGGGGCGGGAGGCGCTGCTGCTGCCGCCGCTGCTGCATCTGTGCCTCGCTGTAGGTTTCACAGGCAGGCTGGCTGCTAGTGCTGGCAGAGGCAGACAAGGACACTGGAGGAGCATTAACCCATACCTTGGTCCTGGAGGAAATCACGACACCAGCATGGAGCTACTACTGGTACTAGTCGGACCCCCAGAGTGGACCCCGGCAGCCCGGAGGCACCCAGGAGGTAGGTGGTGTACAACTTGTGCCGCTACACATGTGGTTTAGGTGGCTAATGTATGAATAGAAGGGCACTGGAGGAGACGACCGGCTCACTCAGACTCAGTGCACTGCCACTAGAGTGGAGGGTAGGGGGCGAGAGTAGATGCCAGCGTTTCGCTATTTGCCTATTTGAGGTTGGGCTGGCAAGGTTAGGGTTAATTTAGATCTATTATCTATCTGATATGTCCGTAGGGCCTATGCTGTGAGTAATATGGTTTAGACAAAGAGGGAAGTGGTGTACATGGTGTAGGAATGGCAGTAGGATGCTGTAGCAGCAGTAGGTGGCTGCAGGCAGTAGTACAGTAGTGTAGGGGTGTGTGGGGGAGCAGCGTGTGTATGTGGGGGGGGGGGGGGGGGGGAGGGGGGTAATATGAAGGATGGGGCCCCGTTCCAGGAACACGCACCTCCCTCCTCAACCCCTCTAATATTGGCAGGAAAAATCAACTGTGCCGGCTTGCCGTAGCACGCGGACTGCCTCCGTGCTGTCCTGGGCAGGACCGCTGCCCTCTAGGTACTCGTATTACAGCACACCAACAATAACATACACGTCTGAGGTCCGCAGATGATATATTGAGTAGTCTGTATGGTAGGTATGATATGGGAGGGTGGGATACAGAGAGTTGGACAGAGATTATAGAAGAGGCAGACAGAGACACACACAGACAGAGGTACAGGGGCACCAGGGGGCAGAGAGGGGATGAGGGGGTAGTGAGACACTCCGTACAGGCAGTGTGATGCAAGACACAAGGATCCGATATTCACATCAGGAATCCATATTATGTCAATACGAAATCACTGTCGCTACCAGGTCCCAGATAAATGGTGGGCTAACTGAACAGCGGTCCCCATAAAGCGCCATAACTACAAATGATGTCATCCTGCCATCATATACTCGGCAAATCACATATACGTGCTATTGTGTCAGGAGAAGAGATGTCAGCGGCAGCAGGACTATACTCTGAACGGCAGCATTTGGCTAAATGATGAAACTCCAGGGGGTTGCAACCTACATAAATAGGGCAGCCTTCGTGGTCTATCAGCTTCAGGGTTAAGTGCTAATGTTAGAACAAGGCTGCTCATTAATGTTGTTTTACATGGGTTGTTCTGACAGTGTGAGCTGATGTTATCTGAGGTTTATAATGGGGGTCTAGATGGGGGGGGGGGGGGGTTGTACAACCGTGATCTGCAGTAACTGACGTGATCTGCAGTAGTGCAGGTAACGGTAGACCATCCACACGTGATCTGCATCAAATCAACGTGATCTGCATCACTTTACATGGTGCAGAAGTCTGTTATCTGCATCAATTGAAACTTGCGCCGCATTACGCAGAGGGGTACACGTATGCGGCATCTATGAAGTATCTGGAGGTTGTTTCACAGCACCCAGCTCTTTTATTGGAGCTACTGCAGATCACGTCAGTTACTGCAGATCACGGTTGTACACCGGTCCCCATTTCGCCATGCCGGTTTTAAGAAATTCCCATGTCCCATGTCAGTATCTCTTTTCCACATGTCGCATGTCACTTAGGCTCAAAATGCCCATGTGGCCGTATTGATTTTAAGGGTTTACCCCCTATGATGAGTACCTATACTGAAGGATCATGACTCCAGTATGAGGGCTGGCCATCTGGTCCCGTCCACAGTCTAGCTGTGTACTACATGTGGGAGGGCAGCTCGGAGTGTGGGTGGTGCAGGGGACCAGACTACACGGGTCTGGGTAGACTGGCTGCAGACCACTCCAGTGACGTACCGGGAGTCGATGAC
Organism: Harmothoe impar; assembly: GCA_947462335.1. Classification (NCBI taxonomy): domain Eukaryota; kingdom Metazoa; phylum Annelida; class Polychaeta; order Phyllodocida; family Polynoidae; genus Harmothoe; species Harmothoe impar. The sequence continues at coordinate 25,813,652 of OX381714.1, read as the reverse complement.
AGGAGTAGATGACAGCATGCCGCCACTACTGACTGCTGCTGCAGGACTGTCCGCCTGCCTCATGTAGCCTCCACCACCCTGCCACAGCCCGGGATGCATCCAATAGAGGGGGGGGGGGGTCCTGTGTTTTTTTCTGAATGATATTGCGATCTGCCGCGAGTCAGAGGCTTGAGCAAGACTATAGGTTCTAGTTTACAGAGTAGATGAGGGATGATTCTGGGCTGGAACCCCAGGTCCCGCAGAGATGGATAGTTGTGTGGGTGGGAGGGTTTGTGTGTAGACATGGGGTGGGCTGGGGGTAGGGGGGAGGGGTATTCCCGGGAGTATTACATGTACTGCGGAGATTGAAGCATGCGTGTAAGGTAGCATACATGCATGATGCGCGTGTGTATCAGCATGTGTAAGGGCTTGGTGGCGAGGGGGGGGGGGGGGGGTGCAGGGATGGAGCAGGGTGGCCATGTGGCATGAGGCAGGGGGAGGCAGGGGGAGGCAGGGGGAGGCAGGGGGGGGCAGGGGGAGGCAGGGGAGGCAGGGGAGGCAGGGGGAGGCAGGGGGAGGCAGGGGGAGGCAGGGGGAGGCAGGGGGACGGAGGGGAGGCAGGGGGAGGCAGGGGGAGGCAGGGGGACGGAGGGGAGGCAGGGGGAGGCAGGGGAGGCAGGGGGAGGCAGGGGGACGGAGGGGAGGCAGGGGGAGGCAGGGGAGGCAGGGGGAGGCAGGGGGACGGAGGGGAGGCAGGGGAGGCAGGGGGAGGTAGGGGAGGTAGGGCAGGCAGGGGGCAGGGGGAAGCAGGGGGCTGCAGGACAGTAGCAGCATTAGTGGCGGCATGTAGTGGAGCTCAGACGGCGGGTGTTGACGTTACAGTTAGGGACAGCACAAACAAAGTTAAGCCATGCAAAAGGTTTCATTGTCCTGATAATTGTTGCTCTATGTTATACGCATTCCATAGTTTTATATTTGTTTCTAACTTGATTAGAACCTGAGAAAAATGGATTTGAAATGTTGGATATGAGCTGTTCTGAGCACTATAGTTTATACATGTAGTAGATCTGGGACTTTCTCTCTGCTTACTGGTGCAATATCACACTTTATGGTGTGTTTTCACATTTAGTAATGCCCAAGGTAGTAGTACATTTGAATAGGTAGATAGGGTATACATACAGTGGAAAAGGGTATATGGACCATAAGGGTGAAATGGGATACCTGGAGGAATATATAACACACTGGAGAAGGCATTACAGCATCATAGTGGGTATGGAAAGTACTTATTTAGGACATGATTTGGAAGAGATAGAGGGACACTAATGTAGGGATGAATTAGTCGATAAGTTGGAAGAAGACCCATGGGTGATGATTAGCCTAAAAAGAGGTCAGCTGAGGCACCCTGGAGGAGGGAATGTGTACCAAATAGGGGTTAATAAGGCACCCTGAAACAGGAGTTGTGCAGCTTAAGTGCATGGTTTGACACCATAGTGGAGGGATTGGGTACCATCCCAGCTCAGTCCAGCGACAAGGGTAACCAAATCGAGTCATCCTGACGCTGTTGTAATCTCATCCCCTGACATATGGTGTGGGGCTCTACACTAGGGGGAGGGTGGACAGCACCTCTTTGGTAATAACAGCTGGTACTTATATGGGGGAAGGTGGAACACAACTGGGTCAGAGGATGAATTAGCACTTGGTAAGAATGTGTGAGGGGTAGACCTAGGGAGCCTCATGTTGCGTAATATAAACATATAAACAGTAGGGGGATGGCCAGCGCCGATTTACGACGACGCACTTTGTCGTAGGACTGAGCTAACAGAAAAACATTATTTTACATCAAAATAACGTTGTAAAACTTTATACAACGTTATGCCATAGTAAGGAGCCTTAGAGAAACGTTATAATTTGAAAACAAAGTGGTATGGTGGGAGGCCCTGGAGGAGGGATGAGCACAACAGGGAATGGATCTAAAACCCTGGAGGAAAAGTTGGGTAACATGAGGCTTGGATGGGACATGTTGTGGAAGGGACAAGTCACCATAGAGATTGAATTTGACATCCAGAGGGAAAAAATAGGATACATGAGATTTGGATGAGACATGCTATAGAAGGGACAAGTCACAATACACTGAAAAACTCTGGAGAGCTCTGGAGTCCATAAGGTCGTCTTACAATAGGACCCTAGGGTCTTCTAAGTGAACAGCATAGAATCAACTAGCTTCAACTCGTCAAATTGACAACCTGCCAGGTTACCATCCCACAAGACGACCCTAGACTTGTCAAGGTCGTCAAACTAAGATAGTTGATGCAGGCCTAGATTAGCCATAGCTGGGACTCATCATTGCAAATGTATGAGTTTGGACTGGTTCCAGATGACAAGATTATTTTATCAATTTGTTTAAATACATAACTCAGGGGCGGATCCAGGGGGGGAGTCCTGGGGGTCCGGACCCCCCCCTTTTGGAAAAAAATTTAGATTTTTTTAATGATAATTTGATCCGCCGCGAGTCGCGGCATGTCACTTTTCGGTACTTTGGTGTTTGGTGGACCCCCCCCTTTTCAAATTCCTGGGTCCGCCCCTGAATAACCACATATAGAAGTGATATATTTAATACACTAGTGCCACCAAGGGTTCACATAATGTATCACCAAGTCTTTACTGAGAAAAGGCTACTCTTTTTTTTCTTTTTTTCTTTGGGGTGGGGGGACTTAGTCCCTCTTTTCCCCTCCTTTCCCATTTCCCAAACATATTTTTATTTTTATTTACAATCATTCATCATTCTTGGGTTCAGGCCCTCGCAATGAGGAGCTCTGCCACTCTACTGCCCTTCCCCATGGCAATCATTTCAATGGTCTCCAGGTTCCAGCCCCTTTTGGGTAACCGGCCCTTGCTGTAAACTAAAAAACATGGTACAGGTAATATATATACAGGTTTTTATTCAGTAGTTGAAGCTCCAACTTTCGTTGGAGAGGGTACACAGAGCTCCGTTACAGAGCCACATCTTTTTAAACTTGGGGCTTTTTAATCTTTTAAAATCGACCTGAGACCTGAACTTCAGGTCTGCTAACAACATCTCTAGTAAACTTTTAGAATTGAAAAACTTTCTCTTTTTTCGACTTTACATCTAATAGTCCAAACATTATGTTTGAACAAAGATATAATTAACAGACAAAGGGGAATAAACTTGCTACACTCTTTTGGGAGCAAGTTGAAAAAAAGGGCATTCCTGTCTAGAATAACAGTAGAACCTGTCATGTCCTTTATAATGTTTTCTATGATTGCCAGGACAGGCTTTGTGAAGGGACATATTAAAAACAGATGAAAAATATCCTCTACTCCAGTTTCACAGAGGGGACATTTATCTGTGGGTGTCGTAAAAACGTTCTGCTTATGCAAAAGACTCCTTACTGGCAGAATACCATGACTCACCCTCCAGTTGAAGTCCTTTAAAAGGGGGCACAAAAAGGGGTGGAAGGTATTCTTCCATACCAGCTGGAAATCTAAATGAGCATTTTCATGTTTTAGAGAAACTTGCGCCTTCTCTTGTACATCGGGTAACAATATAGAATAAACCTTTTTGGAAGACATTATCTTTAAATCTATCTCTGGATTTGCCTCACAGAAACTCTTGAAGTCTGTTAGGCATTCCCTATAAAAGGGGGGAATAGAGTCACAGTGAGGAATTGAATTCCTCCCCAGCTCCTCTTTCCACTTCCTTAAATGGAAACCGATGAAGTAAACAGCAAAATAGGTCCAGTAGTTCTGGACATCTTTGTAAAGAAGATCAATAACATGCATAATGCGAAAAGCCTTCAATTTAGTTGGAATATGGACAACTTTCTGGCCTCCTTCCGTAAGGTTGGAGATCATGACCGTTCTCCTCACTCGATCTTGACCTTTCCAAATGAAAGTATACATTCCTGAATCAAAAATTTTCAGATGCTTCCTGTCCAGCTGTAAGACCTTTCCGACATACCACAGCTTGGAACAGGCAAAGATGTTGGTCAGAAGGGCTCTACCTCTAAAAGAGGTCTTTCTACATAACCAATAATCGAGTACATTCTCAAATTTGACTGTGATTGGGTTCCAGTTTATATAAGACAACTCTTCTACATTTCTGGAGAAATAAACCCCCAACATTTTCAGACTATCATAAGTGAAATTTATGCCGAAGACATAGAGGGCCTCGAGACACTCGGCAGCTGTAAGGGGGCCTTCGCAATAAAGCTTGTCCTCCACTGCTAGAAAAGGTAGGTTAGAAGTGAATTCATCAACAATATCTAAATCTATAGGTTCAGAGGAAAAAAGACCTTTGTAGAACTCTCTACAGGCATCTTGAATCTCCCCCTGACCCTCAATAGGGACATTGTCAACAACTAAACTTTGGATAACTTAATCTCTCCCCCTAGTCACTTGGGCTTCTCATCCAGATCTATATGATCTATTTTTGCTCTTAGGCGAGCCCCCTCAACCTTCTCTTCGAAGAGTTTAGCCAGAGCCCCCTCATTACATAGTATCTCCTGGCTAAACTCCCCAGGAGACTGCATCTCACAGGCACGTAATATTCTTAGTTCAGCCTCAATGAGACTAATATCTTCGCGTTTCCTGCGTGCTATCAATTTAGAGTGTTTTATTATGACATTTTTAAAGGAAACTTTACAAGACTTTACAAGACTCCCACCAGTCAAGATCCTTCCGATCTGATCCGGATTGAAAGCCCCATAATTTCCTTATATCCTTTACTAACCCCGGATTTTCCAGTATGGATTTATTACATTTCCAGAAGCCCGGCCCTACGAGCTTTACTGAGAATAGGCTACTCTCCAGCAATGGACTGTAGGCTTGTGTGTAAATTACTAATATAAGCTGCATGCACCTACTTGTGCCCTGGTGAAAGACACAAAAGAGGTGTCTTCATTCTACACATTGTGCTCTATTTTTTAAATGTTGTCAAAAGTATGCATTCTTTACATTATCTTACTTTTCCCCTAGATACTTCACATAATCCTCCATATTAACATATATGTATTGTAATACTCGGTATTATATCAACATAGGCATTAATCAATTTGTTCCCAAGGGTATATATTTATGCTAGGTAATGGCCACCTGCAGGGAGAATGGTGAATCACTTCTAGACAAGTTTAGGGCTGGCATATGCCAGGTAGCTCTAGATGGGTCTTCTAACTTGCCAGCCCCTCTCCTTGTCAAATTGACAAGCCAGTGCCAGGTTTGCCGACTCTGGATTTCTTCCATGTAGAGGTTAACAGGGACACCCCAGGGGAGGTATCAGGTTATGTAATGATGGGATCAAACACCCAGGAGAACGAACAGGGCACCATATGTTAGGTGGGACACCATAGAGAAGTAAGGGGGATGGGACACTCTTCCCACATCGGCCCCCCAGGGTCACCCAACCATCCAACTCACTATTTATGGTTCCTCATAGTCCCTCCAGGCTTCAGGGTCCCCCTCGTCCAGGGTCCCCAATCCATCCCCCAGAGTCCCCCAGCCATCCTAGAGGGTTCAACATCATTCTTCCAAGGTTCTTCCACCCTACTCCGCAGTCCTGCATCCATCCTCCTGAGTCTGCCTCCCTATTTTATGGGCCACATATCCCTCCAGGGTCCCCTCCCCCCTCTAGGGTCCTATATCCCTTGTCCATCATCCACTGGAATCTCTCCCCTAGAGCCTCCTAGTGCAGTAGATAGTGCATAAACATTGGCACTTCCGGCGGCAAGCATGAAAGTCGGCCTGTAGGGCCTTCTCAATGTGCTGAATCCATTTCTAAGTGGAAACATCATTTTTGAAAAATGTTTCTACTTAAAAAATCGATTTGAAATAAAAAAGTAGAAAATGATTTTTTTAATCACATTCAATTTGATATGATTCTAACAGAAGGGGAAAAAGGGGTCCACCCACATAAAACTATTGCTATCCACCCATGTTAATTATACAGAGTCCAAATTAGCAATGATTCTCTTTCTGACTCTCTTTCTGAATGGAGTCAGTACCTGACTCCCTTTATAAAGGGAGCTATGTGACTTCCTTGTGTGAGCCCTGGTTTTCACTCCAAAATTATTGCTATCCACTGATGTTAATTATATAGAGTCCAAATTAGCAATGACTCTCTCTCTATCTCTCTCTCTGACTCTCATTCTGTGAGTCAAAGGTGGAGTCAGTGACTGACTCCCTTTAGAAAGGGAGCTATGTGACCCCTGGTTTTGGCTCCAACATGCCCCCACCTATACTGCTATCCACCAATATTAATCATAGGCCCTATAGAGTCCAACTTAGCAATGACTCTATTTCTGACTCTTTATGAAAGGAGTCAGTGCCTGACTCTCTTTAGAAAGGGAGCTATGCGACTCCCTTAGGCGAGCCCTGGTTTTGCCTCCAACATGCCTCCACAAATCCATGTCAACATACAACATCCATCTATATTATTTTTCTCATACGACTCATTGTATAATACTTCAAAGAGAGAAATGTACGGTATATATGGTAAGGGTACTCATTTGCAAAGCTGAGGACACAATACTCCACTGTGCCAGCTGGTTTATTTGTGGTGGAACACATATTGTGATACTTTAAACCAAGTCCAAATAAAACTGTATTAAAAAAAACATACAGTCAAATTAGCAATGACACTTTTTCTGAAAAGAGTCAGTGCCTGACTCCCTTTAGAAAGAAAGCTATGTGACTCCCTTAATGCGAGCCCTGGTTTTAACTCTAAAATTACTGCTAATCCACCAATGTTAATTACATAGAGTCCAAATTAGCAATGACTCTTTCGGAATGGAGTATGTGCCTGACTCCCTACCCAGACACCCATCATATATAGGTGTCTGGGAGAACCTTGGAATTCCATAAAGGAGCAATTTGATGTGCTGTCCTGCTCGACCCAAAACACCCAGCACTAGGTAGCAGTAGTGTGCAGGATGGCTCCGAAAATAACACCCACCTTCCTTGTACTTGTAAACGTTCTACCTAAGGTGCTAAATCCTTTGTCTTAGCCTTCCACCATGGGTCAAGGGAAAGTAATGAGCAGGAATAGACTGTATCAATACCCCATCTTTCAGATAGCCTATAGTACTAGCCCTGAATGTAGAGTCAGTGGGGGTATAAACATGGACCTGTATGTAACCCTTTAAGCCCTGACGAGTATACTCTCAGGAGCTGCACTGATGCATGATGCCTACCCTTTGTATCAAATCAATAGGGTCGGCATGTCACTTGAATGCAGCCTGGTGAGTTACTCTCCATGGCTGAATGATGACCAAAGACACAAATCTGGATTGGCTCATACAAAAATGGCCCGTACTTTTGGGTCCGGACCCTTAGTTTAATTTCTGAATATGTACATTGCAGGATTGAAAGCAGAACTGTATGCAGCTATGGGCCACCCAGGCCCGTAGCTGCATACAGTCTCTGTAAAGTACATGCATGTAACACATTGTTGTAAAGTAAATATCACGGTCATACTAAATAAGCTAAATGCCAGGACATAGGCGGCAGATGTTATAGTCTGGTGGGGGAGGGGGCAAAATCCCCAAGACCCCCATGCAATGTGACTTTCCCCTAACCCACATCCATCTCACCCTTGAGAGCTGCCCCCTCCAACTTTAAACATGTTCCATAGCCCCTGTGTCATGTCTCATTATGTGCATATAATGACTTGGAATCGCGGGCCCACAGTTTTACCTCTGGGCCCACACCTTTTTCAGGCTACGGGCCCGGGTAGCCCATGGTCTAAAATGTTAATGTCTACCCCTGATTATGGTATGAAATACCTGCCACACCACCAAAGCTTCGTGTGAAATAGTATTAAAGATGATGCCATTGCTCACCCTTGACCACCCCCCCCCCCCCCAATTTGATATCAGCACACATGTATATATGTAATTTCCATTCATCTGTAAATAACCCACTATTTAGGCTGCGTAATCACCTAGAATTGCTTCCACTTGTCAAACTTATGTAGACCTAACTGAAGCATAACCCTTCAAGGAGCATATGGAGTTTCCAATGGCATGCCTCATAAAAAAAACGGAACTTGTATTCTAGTGGTCTGAGGATGGGGTGGTTGCATTAGAGAGGTGGTCGCATTGGAGGGCTGGTCGTAAGGAGGGAGTTGACTGTATATACCATCATAAAATTGTGATACAAGTACCCCCTGTCAGCCCTTCACATTGCTCCCTTTCCAAAAGGAGTTAGAATGAGAGTCAGAAAGAGGGTCATTGCTAATTTGGACTCTATAGGATTAACATTGGTAAATAGCAGTATAGGTGGAGGCATGTTGGAGCCGAAACCAGGGGTCACATAGCTTGCTTTCTAAAGAGAGTCAGGCACTGACTCCTTACAGATAGAGAGTCAGAGAGAGAACCATTGCTAATTTGGACTCTATGTAATTAACATGGGTGGGTAGCAGTAATTTTGAAGGCAAAACCAAGGCTCACATAAGGGAGTCACATAGCTCCCTTTCTAAATGGAGTCAGGCACTGACCAGGGCTTGTATAAGGGAGGCAAACTGACTCCATTCAGAAAGAGAGTAAGAAAAAGTGTCAGAAAGAGAGTCCTTTGCTAATTTGGACTCTATAATCATAATTAACATGGGTGGGTAGCAGTAATTATGGAGGCATGTAGAAGGCGAAACCAGGGCTTGTATAAGGGAGACCGATAGCTACCATAATTTCTAAGGGAGTCAGGCACTGACTCCAAATAGAAAGAGAGTCAGAAAGAGAATCATTGCTAATTTGGATTCTATATGATTAACATGGGTGGGCAGTAGTACTTTTTTGTATGTGTACCCCTTTTTCCTGTTCTCTCAGAATCATATCGAAATTAGTGTGATAAAAAAAAAATCGTTTTCTACTTTTTTATTTCAAATCGATTTTTTTAAGTAGAAACACTTTTCAAAAATGATGTTTCCACTTAGAAATGGATTCAGCACTTTAAAACACCCTTAGAGGCAAATTTTCATGCTTGCCGCCACAAGTGCCAATGTTGGTCAAAATCACTGCTTTATCTATTCTACTATCCCATCTTTCCTTCATGATCCCCCATCCATCATCCAGTGTCCCACATCCTTCCTCCGGTACCCCATCTCTCCTTCAGGGTCCCAGAAGTCTCCTCCAGCAGCCCCCCGCATCCCTCTTCCAGGGTCCCCACCTCCTCCACCCCCTCCCCAGTTTTCATAATAATTGGTGGCACCCTAGATTTTTGTGATTGTTGTGCCCTCAATCCATGGATTCTTGTCAGTGGTCACAGAAATAAAAAGTATGCTGGTACAGAAGTCGTAGGTCTACTACAGCCACAAGCACGTTTTTAGCCTGGAAATATCACTAACTGTACAGCAGTTATTTAATATTATGGATTTCTAGAAAGCTGAAAGTGTGAAGTCCCAACCCCCAACACCCCCAACACCCTTGTCACACTTTGTCACACACAAAATGATGATCCTTTGCAAGCAGATTTTTTATTCTCCTTTGTCTTCACAGTCTGTTTTCTTAGTTATTTATAAGAGAAATTATATTATTCTACAAATTCCCACACCGAGACATATCTCCTAAAAAATACCCAAACAAAATTTGTTATGCATTAATATGATCATTAGAAACATTTTGGTAAAAAGGGGTCATTACATAATAGTTTCTGATCCAGCAATCCTTTTACAATAGTATGTGTCTATTGGTATGGCAAACAGGAATACGGTGGTATGGCTATAGTTATAATGCCGGGGTAGAAGGACAAGGTGTGGCATTTAGTTAGTAATGTTAGAGGTGGATAAAGGCAACTGACGACACATACCCAGTAGTAAGGGAAATGCGTTGAGGAAGTGCAGCCCGGGATGTCAGTGGTTAAGGTGAGGAGCTGCACACAGGCGTGTTGACGTCAATGTCAAGGCGCTGTATTTTCGGAGCTGCTTCTAATGGAGCTATTATTGACGTGACACCTCCTGACACTGCTAGCCCCCCCCCCCCTCGTGTCTGTTCATCGTCATTGTTTTTAGACTACGGTAATCGATTTGAGTTCAAAATAAAGACCACATGTAGTGTTTCGGTGATATATTATGAATGCCATGTTATTCATGAATATCCTACTGTAGAAGCCTATCCCATGCTATCATCTTCCTTCTTCCTCTTCCGGAGTTCCTGAGTTCCTCTTTCTCATTCCTCCTTTATGACCCCAGCCCACCTTCCACATGTTTTATTGCCTCCCTATGTCTGATACTAGCTATTGTGATACTTTATCTGTATGACATCTTTCAATTTAACCAATGAATTAGCCAATTTAAGTCCACAAGTAATTCAAGTTCAGGCTCTAATCTAAATCAAAATGTCGTGATTTTAATAAGACCACCTCTTTCAGCCTGTGTATGGTAATCAACACACATACCACAGGAGTTGCACACATACACGTCGTACCTAATCCACATACCTTGGGTTGTACTCTGGACCAAAACTTGCTATGTTTTATCAAGTAATACCACTGTTTATCATTTATCACTATCCCCACACCTGGTAACCCCTCCTACCAAGTAATCGTACAGCACATGTTCAGTCATGCTGAATTCCCTCTTACTCCATCTGCATGGGATACTTACACATTCATATTATATGCTGACTGGGTGCTGTTTCTCCACAAATTTGCGGAGGTCCGCAAATTTGCAGAGGTCCGTAAATACACTCTCCATATATTTATGGAGGTCCGCAAATATATATGGAAATTTTTTGGTACTTATGCATACAAATACGGATATCCGTTGATATTTGTGGACCTCCCCAAATTTATGGAAGCAAATGTTCAGAGGTCCGCAAATATGTGCAGGTCTGCAAATTTGTGGAGAAATAGCACCCTGGAGACCGTGGTACCAAAATGGCCGTACTTCAGGAAGATGAGCTATATCAACACCATCCCATCAATGAGTTTGATCAGAATACTGATATGGCCCTTCTACAGGGTCCACTTTTATGTCGGCGCTGTATGTCTAGTTCAGGTACTACATAATCAATAAATGCCTGCCCTTAATACTGTACAGGTGTGCACATGGAGCTAATCAGTTTACCCGTCATCTCGTGGTATTAAGGTGGTAGGTGCCTAGCTATCAGCTATCAGACATATTTAGCTGACCAGCAGGCTAATTCACACGACGGCCTCTACAGTGACCGCCTTGGGCAGGTCGTCATGTAGACAGCTGGACCTCAACCACACCTCCATGAGCCATGCTGCTTATCTTATCAGCCACACAGGGACGCCATTCTGCACGTCGTCTCCTCAACCCAGATACTGGGGATTAAACCCAACACTAAGCTGCTTAACATGCAGTGGCATAGGGGGAAATACCAAAACATGTAGTTAGACACCCCTGAAACTTAAACAAGGCATAAAATAGGTGAAAGTATTGAAAGGTCTATGATCAAAAATTGGTCAGATAAAGTCATAGGAAGTCAGAGAATCTTGTGAAACGTTTGTCACAAGTCAAGGAAAGTCAGGGAAAATGAGAATATAGAAATTAATGTGAAGCACTGTAGTAGCCACTCAGTGCTTTATTACAGCCTGTCATGGACAGTGGAGGAGAGGGAGGGAATTTCACACTTTCACATTTTTGTATTATTCCTTTTACAAAGAACGAAATTAAGACTAAGGATATCCAGGGTTCTGTTTCTCTGCAAATTTGCGGAGGTCCATAAATTTGCTTCCATAAATTTGCGGAGGTCCGCAAAAATATATGGAGCTCCGTAGCTTTATGCTTAAGTACCAAAAAATGATTCCCATATATATTTGCGGACCTCCATAAATATATGGAGAGTGTATTTACGGTCCTCCGCAAATTTGCGGACCTGCGCATATTTGTCGAGAAACAGCATCCTGAGTGTGTGTATAGAGTATATTCTTGTACAATGCAACAGAATCAGCAAAACGCTGTGAGCCAAAATCAAATTGTCAAAGGTGGCTCTTTGAAAGCCACTTAGCAGTATTGCCTACTCTGGACACAGTACCGTGAACTTGCAGTGTAGACACACTTTAAACATGCAGTGTAGACAAATAGACACATACTGCACACAAATAAAGGAGTCCCACATCGTGTGTCAGGTCCATGCTATAATACACTTAGTGGTATTTGAGATGGTCTGTAGGAGAGCAGAACGAATCCCCATCAGTGCGTTATCAGTGTGTGCTGTGTCAGCTCACTGAGGCAGCACCAGATGAGCATCCAGGGTGCTGTTTCTCCACAAATATGTGGAAGTCCACAAATTTGAGGAGGTCCGTAAATGCACTTTCCATATATTTATGGAGGTCTGCAAATATATATGGAAATCGTTTTTTTGGTACTTAGGCATACAAATATGGAGATCCGTATATATTTGTGGACCTCCGCAAATTTATGGAAACAAATTTGCAGAGGTCCCTAAATTTGTGGAGGTCCACAAATTTGTGGAGAAACAGCTGTTTCTCTACATAATACGGACTTCTTCATAATACAGATAAAATATTCCGTTTTAAGTGGAGAAAATCAAAATCAAAATCTTTTACCACAAATAGTACTTACACATTCAAATGAGTATGTCCGCATTTGAATGTGGAGGTCCACATAATGCGGAATTGGCGAGCAGAAACAGTTTATGTCAAATCCGTATTAAATACGAACCCTTTTTTGCCCTCCGTATTATGTGGCGAAACAGCACCCTGGGGGCCTTTTGCTGATAATGCTTTAAATGACTGCACTAATGCAGTACTGGGGAATAACCAGTGCTCCATTTGTGAATTATATGTAGAACTAATGGAATGGTATAGAGTAGCTCACAATACATATATTCATTCCAGAACATCAATAATTTATGTATCAGGCTGAGGGTTTTGTGATTGTTGAAAAAATCATCAATAAGGCCTGTGACGTTGGGCTAGGGAGCAGACAAGCGGTCCTTCTGGTACTGAAAGGGCTTTGTAATTTGCTGTGGGCTGTGTGTTTTGAGAAACACTGTATAAGATGGGTCCCGGCTGTAACTCCATGTCCAAAATCGAAGGGGTTGAATAGAGCTTTCAACGTCGACTTTTGACCTCCATCATTTGCTCTCTCACCTTCATATTTGATATTTTGTCGTCCAGCTGTGTCCACTGGATGGTGTTTCTCCACAAATATATGGACGTCCGTAAATTTGCGGACGTCCGTAATTACATTCTCCATATATTTATGGAGCTCCGCAAATGAAGGTCTATATCTCTTTTTGGTACTTAAGCATGCAGATACGCACCTCCCTATATATTTGCGGACATCCGTATATATTTGCGGAGCTCCATAAATATATTTGTGGACGTCCATAAATTTGCGGACGTCCGCACATTTGTGGAGAAACACCATCCAGGGAGACAAAACATATATTTCAACTTAGTATATAAATTCAAGGTTTGACGGACGACAAACGGCCTCATAACTGCTAGTGGACACAGGCCTATTACTAGTAACCCGTTATCAGCTGGTTGATAACCAGGACAGTAACACAGCCCCAACATGGGCTTTGCCGCAGGCCGCCAAGGGTCAAGAAGTGTGTGTCCACTATACGACAAGGGAAGTGAACGATTTTCGTTATCTGTTGTCCAGCAATGTGTGTGTATTTGGAATATATTTCCTAGATATATTCCACTTTAACTGCTGTTCTGCTGTGTCCACTAGGCATGATAAATTACTGCCCAGACTGCCCAGGGCAAATATGAGGTATTATGATAGAATAACGAGCATATCACCCACTTTCTGCACAAAAAATCAAACATGTTTGATCTTAAAATTAGGGCATCTGTCATTTGTGTTTAAAAGACATTAGGTCTGTGTCCACTATATGACAAGAGAAGTGGACGATTTCACCTGTTTGACATCCAGTAATATGTACATATTTGGGAATTCTAGATATCTTCCACTTTGACTGCAGGTAGGCTGTGTCCACTAGGCATTACAAATTGCTGCCCAGACTGCCCAGGGCATACATGGATGAGGCATCATAAAAAGTATGTCGCCCAAATTTTGCACTAAAATTCAAACATGTTAGATATCTAAATTCCCACTTTTGTCGTCCACTTTTGACACCCCCAGATTGCTATCCCACTTTTGTATTTGAGAATTTTGTCGTCCAACTGTGTCCAGAGGTAGACAAAACATATATATTTCAGATTTGTATTCAATTCACGTTTTGACGGACGACAAACGGCCTGATATATGCTAGTGGACACATGCCTATTATTGGATGTCAAACAAGTGAAATCGTCCAGTTTCCTTGTCGTATAGTGGACACACCTAATGGGAACCCCCAATTAGGTGTGTGACCACTATACGACAAGGAAACTGGACGTTTTCATCCGTAATATGTGGATATTTGGGAATATAATTTCTACATATATTCCACTTTAACTGCAGGTGTGGTGCGTCCACTAGACATGCTAAATTACTGCCCAGGGAAAACATAGACAAGGTTTTTGTTATAGAATAAAGAGCATGTTGCCCACTTTCTGCACAGAAAATCAAACATGTTAGATATTCAAATTCCGACTTTTGACGTCGACTTTTGACCCTCATCATTTGCTCTCTCACCTTCATATTTGAGAATTTTGTCGTCCAGCTGTGTCCACAGGGAGATAAAACATATATTTCAACTTAGTATATAAATTCAAGGTTTGACCAGAGACCTACATAGTTCTATGTAGGTCTTTGGTTTTGGTCAGCTAGTTAATAACCAGGGTGCTGTTTCTCCACAAATTTGTGGACCTCCATAAATTTATGGACACCCACAAATTTGCGGAATACACATTTCATAAATTTGTGGAGCTCCGTATAAAATTTGTATGTTTAAGTACCAAAAAAACAATTCTATTCATTATTCCCCAAATTTATGGAATGTGTATTGTGCAAATCTGTGGATGTCCATAAATTTATGGAGGTCCGCAAATTTGTGGAGAAACAGCACCCTGGACCCACACTGCCCCACCATGGGTCCATGAGTGGTGATTAGTCTGGCCCCTACCGTCATGTTGGGGCATGTGCTGATTGAAGCAACATTAACCTTGTCCTACCCTCAGTCCGGCTATGGCCTTGAGACATTTGCCCGCCCATAAACAAAAGTATTGATTTTGTGAAACGGCCGTTTGATTAGGTATGACCACGAAACCCCACCCTTTCTGCCCAGCAGGCAATAAATGACTCAACCCTAAGCTGGACCAGTCTCTGTAAACTATGTGTGTCACGCAGGCACACGAGTCGGTCCGAGTTGACCCAGTTCAGTTGGCCCCTGTTTGGTACGTGGTGAAACCCCGGGGGGGGCACTTCATATATTTTGTATACACAAGTGTGCGGCTGGGAAGGGCACTTTTTGAGCAAAATCCCCCTCACCAAGGGTCTGCTTTTCACCAAAATCCCCCTCACCAAGGGTCAATTTTCACCAAAATCCCCCTCACCAAGGGTCACTTTTCAGAGATTTCAACAAAATCCCCCCAAAAGGGTCACATTTTGCCCAAATTCTTTGTAACAAGGGTCACTTTTGACCAAAATTCTTACACCAAGGCCAACTCCTCGGGGAAAATTGCTAAAACCTAGGCACTTTTGTCCAAAATCCCCCTCAGCAAGGGTCACTTTTGACCAAAATCCCCCTCACCAAGGGTCACTTCTGACCAAAATCCCCCTCACCAAGGGTAAGGGTTGTCAAAGGGCCAGCCGCACACCCGTGTCAAAAAAAAATTGAGTACCCCCCCCCCCCGGGGGTGAAACATGTAGGTTCCTATTCAGAAAGCAAGAAGAAAACGAAATCCTGCTGGGTGCTGTTTCTCCACCAAAAAATGGATGATCATATGATACGGTTTTGGCCTAAACTGTTTCTGGTCGTCAAATAAATTCATACCACATAATAATACGGAATATGTTGTCCGCATAATGCGTATAATACGTATTATGTGGAGAAACAGCACCCTGGGATCATGTTGTACCCAAGGAAAATAATTATAACGCTGTACTTTGGTACGTGTGTGTTTGGTATTTCATTTTATTTCCATAACTATGCTACACTAAAAGGTAGGCCCCTATGACTGTATGACTGAAGAGAAAATCTTCATATATTCCATGGTTTCAATTCAATTATCATTATCACCCTCCATCCAATAATATGTTTTACATGCTTTAATAGTGTCTAAATATCTAAACATGGTAGTGTAGTGTGTTTTAGAGGGATTGTGCATTTGAGAAGAGGGACCTGATTTTGTGGGGGGTAGGGAGGGACATGGAGGTAATGAGTAGGCAACGGTGGACACTAAATGCTGGCTCGGGGCAATGACCCATATATTTGGATACGGGAGCACAGTTTTCTCTTGTTGATATACGGTCTCAGCATTGATCAACCAATCATTTTCCTTGCATGATTGTTGAATAAAAGTTCTTCATTTTGGATTTTGACCAATGAAGGATAAATAGCCCTATGACGAACCTGAGATAGCCAGTACTGACTAACCTCTTAAGGTGGCTAGACCCTATTGTAAACACGTTCACTGCGCAGATCTTTGCGCATATGCACATGCAGTTCTCTTAGAACACACAAGGGGGTGTATTTGGTCATATCTTTGTATATTACAGTTATATTTTCATATGTAGTAAAAAATACCCTTCAAGACCTGACCTCGGCTTGAACCCAGGATGTCCCACATGTGAAGCGAATGCTCTACCCCTACTCTACTGTGGAGCTGATGGGATGCCTGCTGCAACCTATACATATAGCCCAGGCCAAAAAAAAAAAGGTGTGTTTCAGGCAACATGGTCCAAAAATTTAGGGTAGGTAGGTCGGATTTTTTATTTTTTTAAATATATTTTTTTTAATGTTGGAGGTATCTTGAATGAGTCGCGGACTGCCATATCGACTCGCGGGTCATCAAGACGACTCACCGATTCTTACTATAACTAGGAATATCATGAAATTATTGGACATTCTTGTTAATAAGCAATTTCCTGAGGCTGGACAGTTAATTGGCATGTGATCTGTTCTTCCTGACCAAAAAATTGCTAAAATTTCCGAAAAAATATGAATATTTTGCAAAAAAAAAAAAAAAAATTTCCAAAATCGGAAAAAAATGCTAGGGTCGGCCCTTTTTTGAAACTAGGGTCGGGTTGCCT
The DNA here is from genome assembly GCA_947462335.1 of Harmothoe impar. Classification (NCBI taxonomy): domain Eukaryota; kingdom Metazoa; phylum Annelida; class Polychaeta; order Phyllodocida; family Polynoidae; genus Harmothoe; species Harmothoe impar. Next base: position 25,796,527 of record OX381714.1, on the reverse strand, counting down.
GAAACACACCTTTTATTTTTTTTGGCCCCATTGAGATTGTGTGCCCCTTTTTACTTTTTTATTTAAAACACCAAAAACCTTTAAAACATGCAGGGGACCATATGTTGCAAATATGGTTTCTGGATGTAAAACATTAGAGACTGTATTGTGAGAGAGCTATAGAGAAATTTCATTACTTTATGAGGTTATTCTTCAAATGTGTGACTATATAGATACTCTATGATCCTATTACAGATCCCCCAAACTCAAAGTCAGATATCTCAGAAAATAGCTCGGGACTCCCCTATTTTCTTTACACTATTTGAGAGAACTTATTAATTGGTCCATATGGCGAAAATCTTGACGAAATTTAATTACTTTTAGACTATGAGGTCTACCCACCGTAAACTTTTTTTTTAGTGTGGGCATGGCTGAAATAGCTCGTGTATACCCTGGGTAGTTAGAGGGGGTATAGGGAAGGGGGAACATGGTGTGTGGAATGCTAAGGGTGGTTATGGCGGTGGGTAGAAGGCTGGTTGGCCAATAATCAATACACCATTGGTAATGGTCCTTAAGGATGTTAACGCTCCCAGCCCCACGAGTCATGCCGCTGAAGGTCACATATCCCATAACCCAACACTGCTCATAGCAACGCTACTACTACTGTGCAGGCCGCCATCTTGTCCCCAGGTTACCGCTACTATAGGTCTCGGACCACCAAAACATTTCGCACTATAATCTAATATACAATAACATGCTTTAAAAGTTGCCAAAGGTGATTCAATCTCATCAAAACAATCCCAATAATTTAGAACCATGTTAGTTTTCCATTCTGAGACCACAAAATGCCCACTTTTACCAATCCAGTTTTTTTCTGTTGACCTGTGAAGTCACTCACCTGAGAATCCATCTTGGATTTTGCTGCAGAACTGACAATAATCACAATATGTTCACAATTTTTTTTAGCCCACCCTGGCATTGGCTAGTGCTTAGTTATTTCTATTTTCCATCTCAGAACAAGTCACAGATTTTATAAATGCATAATATCAAAGCTTACCATAATTCCCATTGACTAATATAATCCAATCAGAGGCCACAATGTCTGAAATGCCTAGATTTACTGTATGATCGTTTTTGTAAACAGCCTCGGTTTGGTGGTCCGAGATCTTAAGGGAGGGGTTGGGACAGGGGATATGTTGAAAATGCAATTTCTGGGGAGCTTTATGTGTCCTGAGCCTAACTTGAAGGTTTTGTGCTCTTGGGATATGCTAAACCCTAAAAATATGGCAATTCTAATATGGCTACTGCCACCAGCATTCTACCGCTACGAGCTGCTCGTACCGCTCAACCAGGGTAGAACAGGCATATGTCCAGATTTAAAGGAAATATTGACAGTACATCTCTAGAATTGTTCTATCTGATGAACAAGTGTATGAGAAACAATATTCCATTCTTATTTTGTCATATTTCTTCAAAGAATTTTGAAAAATATTAGTAAAATGACAGAAATTCGGAGAAAATACCAAAAAAATAAACCAAAAAATCAAAATCTATGTAATCAAAATGTAATTCATCCATTATATATGAGTATAAAAGTCCACTAGTTTCCAATCTATGGATATATTGATCAATCAGAGAATCGCTGTCTTAACTTTGAAAGGATCTTCTGGTCATACTGGCTGTATGGCCTTAGGTACTAATTATTTGGGATTTTATGCCATTTTCTATCATTTTCCGATTCATGACCACTAAAGCTATATACTCAGTACTCTGAAGATTAACAATACAGCATATTGACAAAACACCTTGCAGTAATGATTCCACAAAGAAATTTTGGTGTAGTTTAAGAAAAAATAGAAAAAATAGCTAAAAATGTAGTTAAAATATTAAAAAATAGCCAAAATCATACAGAAACTTGCCACAATTTGCAAGTATTTTACATGATAAAAGGGATATTCAAGCACAATATAATAAGGCAATGATTACTTAGACATGGTAATGATAGGGACAGATTTCATGCCCCTAATTCATATAATGTACTGTCCATCTATGAGCCAACTCACCAGCCACTGCAGAGTTCACTGTAGAGTCCTGTAGATAGGTAAGCCAGCACTGGTCCAAAGGTGCTGAAACAACAATGCCAAGAATGAATTTTCTTTCTGCATATCAACTTGTCTTGCATAAATACACATGGTACACATGGAATTCAAGGGTTACTGAGTGAATTTTATATTTTTTATGATTTAATTTGATTAATTTGGTGATTTTTGGTTATTTTTCATCTATTTTTGACAATTTTCTTAATATTTAAGATAGAAGCATGGGACAAGCACTGAAATGTTACTCTGAATATGAACATTCCAATTATATGATAAAAAGACTTGTATCTTTGAGATTTGGTATAGACTGTTCAGTGTAGATAATTCAAAAGTGTGCTGATTGCTATAACAACACACTGATATTTGGGAGTGGCAGGGGTCCCCTGGGGACTCCTGCTTCCTGTGTGTGTCAGTTTGAAATCCCCTCATTCTTCAACTGACTCTCCTAGAGGAAGGAAGGAAGGATACATGCAGAGCATATCCACAGGTTTGTAACATATTTAGCTACATTTCTTTGTGATTCATCAGAAAATGGGTAAGAAAAAGAGTCAGTCTGCGGCCCAGAAAGGGTCCTACTTTAAAGTTGGGCACAGTCTCTCCCCCGGGAACAGGTTGAAGCCAAGAACACGGAAGGATAGTAGGCCTATATTCTCTGCCAATGAAGAGGACTATGCTGAGGTTGTGGTAAGGAAGACTGTTACTGTCACTAGGAAAAGACACATTAGCAAAGTGGATACATTTGGGACACTGGATGCTATGGATGAACCGGTTGCCTGTATGATCCTCCGACCCAGGAAAATGCCAACAGACAGATATATCAAGGAGTATAATTCTAACCCAGAAATACCAGCTGGTGACAACACCACAAACAAACTTGTAAATCCAGAGAAGGTTCTAGAGTTGTACAACCAGGCAATAAAGGAACATAGGGAAAGGTTCAATGGATGTACAGGGGACTTAGAGTGGGGAGAGGCACGAAAGTGGTCTATGTGTTGGAGCATGGGACTTAAATGTAGCCGGTGTGACTTTGTTTCTGCAGTCCACAAGCTGTATGAAGAGGTAGAGACCAATAAGAGAGGTAGGAAAGCAGGGAAACCTAATGTATCAATGCATGTTGCCATGTCAAGGTGCGGTCTGGGTGCTGCTGCAGTTACAGATTTGATGCACTCCATGAATGTCCCGGCCCCAACCAAGAACGCTATCCAGAAAGCGGCTAAGAAAGCCAACAAAAAAATCGAGGAAGCTAACCAAAGTGACATGACAAGGATAGTCAGGAAGGAACAGGACTTAAACAAGAGAAGAGGGATGGTTGATGACACAATAGCGACACAAACAGATGGGAACTACAACAATCGGTGCAAGGGTGGACTCGGTCGAACCCCTACTCAGGCGGGGACCCAATGTGCTTTCATCGCTGCATCCGACACAATGAGAAAAACTAAACCGATAATCCACGCCAAGATTTGGACAAAGAAGGGACCCAACCCTAATGTATTGCCAGAGGACCCTATTGGAAATGAGGGGAAGTACCTGCAACATGCTTTGGATGATATAACATCGAACGGGGGACCTCAAGTCGCTGTGGTAACCAGTGATGGAGACAGCTGCACAAAGAAAATATTACGGGACCAGGGAATGGCACATCAGAACTGCGTGCAGCACCTCTCACGTACCATGGACAAAAAGAAGGATACCTTATTCCCATCATTCTCAGAGGACTTTGTGCCTGGACAGACCAAAGCTGACAGAAGGGAAACGTTCAAGAGATTTATAACAGATTTGACGAGAAGGACAAGAGCAGAGCTGAAACGCTTTCAAAGGGAACACCCAGGGAATCTAGAAGGACTCAAGCGGCATGTCAAGTATCTGGATGATGCTATGATCCTTTGCTACAAAGGAGACCACAGGCTATGTAAGGTTTACTCCTTAGTATGTACTGCAAAAAGGCCCTGGGTGCGACAGTTCATCCCAAAGTTTTCAAGTCCTACGGCATCGTTCATCAGACCCACTGAGAAAGATGAGGGGCTCATCAAGAAACTTTTACAGTCACAACTCGGTCACGACGTATTAGAGACCACTTACCTCAACCGAACGACGAACAAGTGTGAGGCGACCAACAGGGCAATCCGCAAGGCTCTCCCCAGACTAATCGAGTTCCCCACAAACGCTGCAGGTCATCTCCACGCGGCAGTTCACTCCGTCAACCGTGGTCCCGGGACGTCAATGCTCACGCTGTGTCTGGCACTCGGCGCTCCGCTCTCCCGGCTTTCTACAGTGGTACGGCAACTGGAATCAAGAAACAGAAGATGGAGGCATGACAAAATAAGACAGAGTTCTAGAGCGTTTCTCTCTGCAAAAGCTAAACGTCAGAGTCGCGCCTTCAAGGTATATGACCATGCAAAGGCACTTCAATGCTACAACAGTGCAGGCTTCCGAAAGAAGCTAAAGCTTGAGGAGAACAGGACTAAGAACATCGCAAGGATGCAAAGCTTCACTGTGACACACTTGGACCATTCCTACTGCTTCGATACTTCCCTGGATAGCATTCAGCATAGGAAAGCTGTGGATCATGACCATGCATACTGATAATCACCTTGTCAGATTTGTCAGTACAGTACATGAGCTGTGTTACGACATGTAGGGCCTAGTCAGGTTTCTATGAAAAGGTTCAAGGGGGGCGAGGGGGGGGGGGGGGGTCAAAATTATAAAATGGTAACTGTGAACAACAAAACATAAACAAAACATATATAATACTCAAAGTTGAGATGACCTATAGCTCCTGTCACCTTTACAAAGTACAGCTGGGTTGGTGGTACTCAGTGCAGTAGCCCTGCAGTACGCAGCCCCGACGCTCCGCATTCGTCTGATGGCTCTCTATACAGAGGTGATCTACATTTATGCAGAGTGATTCTCCACATAAATGGGACACTTCAGAACCCTCTGGTAGCTCAAAGTAGCCCTCCTCTAACATTAAAACCAGCCTGTGTAGGTAAAACTTCCGACTTGGGATGCTTAGCTGAGGTATAGCCAGTGAGACCTGGCCGTACTTGGTCTTACAGTGGCCTACCTTTGCTCCCCCCCACACTAAACACCCATTTTCCTTCTTTTCACATCGATTTCTATACTTTAAGAGTTTACCTTGACACCAGTCATGAAAGTCTACCTGTAAAACAGAGAAAAATACAACTTACATGCAGTGTTCAACCCATGCTGTCTGCTACTATGTCGTCTGTTAAGGTCTCGGACCACCAAAACATTTCGCACTATAATCTAATATACAATAACATGCTTTAAAAGTTGCCAAAGGTGATTCAATCTCATCAAAACAATCCCAATAATTTAGAACCATGTTAGTTTTCCATTCTGAGACCACAAAATGCCCACTTTTACCAATCCAGTTTTTTTCTGTTGACCTGTGAAGTCACTCACCTGAGAATCCATCTTGGATTTTGCTGCAGAACTGACAATAATCACAATATGTTCACAATTTTTTTTAGCCCACCCTGGCATTGGCTAGTGCTTAGTTATTTCTATTTTCCATCTCAGAACAAGTCACAGATTTTATAAATGCATAATATCAAAGCTTACCATAATTCCCATTGACTAATATAATCCAATCAGAGGCCACAATGTCTGAAATGCCTAGATTTACTGTATGATCGTTTTTGTAAACAGCCTCGGTTTGGTGGTCCGAGATCTATACTACTGTGCAGGCCGCCATTTTGTCCCCAGATTACCGCTACTATACTACTGTGCAGGCCGCCATTTTGTCCCCAGATTACCGCTACTATACTACTGTGCAGGCCGCCATTTTGTCCCCAGATTACCGCCGATCATTCCATTATTATGTTAGTATCAACTATGTATAATTTGAAAATATGAAATGAGACGACACGTCGGTTCCAATTGGTATTACTCTAGTGAAGGATAATAGGGAAGACTGCAGAATATTATTAGATTCATTGGCAAGGAACTTACCATGGAGTTTCCAGTTATACATAATCAGGGCCCCTCCATGTCTCTGACATAATGTACTGATAGTCAGTCAGGTTCTGTAAGTGAACTAGGTGTATATCGGGTGTGATGATTATGCTCTGTGAGACTGTTGGATATTGTATATCAGCAGGGATACTTCCATTTCACAAAAAGTTATTTTATTTCACAGAGAACATTCATAGTTTCGGAGGCTAAAGGTGATATAAATACGAGTCGTTAGGTATCTGAAAATTAATATCATGAACGGAAGGCATTCTGTTGTTCTTGAAACACATTTTGTAATACTCTTATCTTTGTCTTTTCAGATTCTTCCAAATGGCATCTGATGAAGAGAACCTAAAGTCACCCTTCTCCGCAGATCTGCTAACAAGCGGAGAAGAGCGCCAGAGGACCACGCCATCCTCAGACCTCAGAACAAACCTCCGTTGGTATCAAATACCCTGGATATACTTCACTATAGAGTGGATAACCTGAACACAACAAAATGTTGATGCGCATGTGTAGACGCCCCTTCCGGCGGTTTGCTCTTATAGGGGGCATGTTTACTCTATTCAGTGTGGCTTACTTAGCCATATTCTACATGCGGAACACAGAAACCAGCAATGAGTTCCGACGTAATAACGGTAGAATAGAAGCCATTCGCTTTGCTGATGGCCATGATGTGAAGACTCTAACAGGGGATGCCCCTGGGGACGCGGGGAGCAGCTCCAGGGTGGGCAGGTCCCAGGCCCAGGCCTGTGTGCATCCACAACTGGAACTGTGGCACCCAGCTCTCAAAGACTACTTCAAAGATGTGCCGCCACTACAATGTGCAGACGAGGAGAACTGGGTTTACGTTGACAATGGCACATTCCGGATTTCCCCAAATGCCATTAAGAACCATGGGGAGATTGAGTGTGTATATATACCTCAGTATAGAGGCGATAATGACTTTGCAGTGACCAGTGGAAATCCTATAAATGGCATCAAAGATGGCACACCACTAACATCGGACTTCTTCTTTGCTGTATGTTCGGCAGCAGATAAGAAGACTTATAAGAATCTACACTCTGGCATAGCGTACCGGCAAAGTCTTCATTCCCGGTCATCAGAGAAGACCATGCCACCAGAGGCAATGGGATTAGACGTTCTTATGTTTGGGTTTGACTCTACCTCGAGGATGACCTGGATGCGCAACCTTCCCAAGTCCCATGAGTACTTTGTGAACAAACTTGGCGCTGTTGTCCTGGAGGGCTACAATATAGTTGGTGATGGCACCCCACAGGCTTTACTACCTATTCTAACAGGGAAATCTGAACCTGAACTGCCAGAGGCAAGGCGAGGGAGATCCAATGCCAAGGTAGTAGATGGTCATCCCTGGGTGTGGAAGGACTTTACAAAGGCTGGGTATGTCACTCAGTGGGGGGAGGATGGAGCTAGTATGGGGACCTTCACCTACAGGATGCTTGGGTTCAATAAGCAGCCTGTAGACCATTATATGCGGCCCTTCTACCTACAGGCCGAGAAGCAGTATCTAAAGCACAAGCGGCACTGCCTTGGTTCCGTTCCCCGACATCTCAATATGTTGCACTGGATAAGGGATTTCTTCTTCATGTATGCTGATAAACCAAAGTTCTCCTTCCTCTTCCACTCCGAGTTCACGCATGGGGGTTACAGTGAGGTGCGTGTAGTAGACGATGATCTCAAGCAGTTCCTTGAGATGATGGAAGAGAATGGGTACCTCAACAATACATTGTTGATATTAATGGCTGACCATGGAGCCAGGTTCCAAGCTGTGCGCCACACCGTTCAAGGAAAATATGAGGAAAGAATGCCATACTTTGGTCTCCGCTTTCCCCCATGGTTTGAGAAAAAGTATCCAGCAGCTGTTAAAAATCTCCGCTTAAATGTTCAGAGACTGACAACTCCTTATGACATTCATGAGACCTTCATGAGTCTTCTTAAATACAACACAAGTAAAGTAGGAGATCTTAGAAAGAAAGGAATCAGTCTATTTGATGAGGTCCCCGTCCAAAGGACTTGCACTGATGCAGGGATAGAAGCGCATTGGTGTGCCTGCCTCAATTGGAATAGTGTGGCTCCTGATGACGTCAAAGTTGAGGCAGGAGCTCAGGCTCTGCTGGACAGGATTAACAGTCTGACAGAGTCAGAGAGGGATGTGTGTGTCAAGCTTAGACTAGGTAATATTACTTCTGCCAATATGTACATACCCAATGACAAACTCCTTCATTTTAAGAGGAGCTCTGACTCTGATGGTCGTGTGGCTGATCTTTCCGACAAAATGGACGCCACCGAGGTGTTCTTCCAAATCACTATGATTACATTACCAGGGGAGGGACGGTTTGAAGCCACCATCAAAGTCAATTTGAAGACATCCAAGTATGTGATTAATGACAGAGAAATTAGTCGGATAAATAAATACGGCAATGCTCCGCACTGTGTTAGTGCGCGGCTACCCCATCTCCGACCCTATTGCTACTGTTTGGAACAGATTGTGTCTACTTAAAGGTGTAGTGGTTGTGTATCTGTCTACTGCACAGTAGTCAAGGTTCAAAGAATCATTTAGCAATCAATATAGAAATAGAAAATGTATAGAAATGTATATCGGTAATAGAGAGCCACTTTCAAAGTATCAAATATGTATTCCATGCTTTAAATAACTTCAGAAACAAGCACTTGTATTCGTTCAGGATATGATCCATCTTTACTGATGGACTTTGAAACTGCATCCACAGTATACCAATTGTTATTAGGTCCTCATGGTATGTGGTAGAAGTGGCATCGTCATAGGCAAAGAGTACTTACGTTTCGTACTAACAACAAACTGTGACATTTATGTACATCATTATACCTACAAATGAAAGGTGTATATACTTAAATAGAAACTGACATACATTGTCTGTTATATAGTGCATATTCCCAAAAGTAGCATCACATGTGCCCGTGTCACTCTAATAGGTCCACATATTATGAACTATGCACTGAAAAAGTAAACTCGTCTCCAGACTCGTCGAAGTGACTGTCATAAAATAAACGAGTCAAAAGTTGTCTAACGTATCAGGTTACCATCCCACAAATAGAATCTGGAGCTGGCAAATGTCGGGTTTTGGGCTGGCACATACCAAGTGGGTCTTCTATCTCCAGCTAGAAGACCCGCTTCCTTGTCACTTAGACAAGTTTTTGACTCGTTTATTTTATGACCGTCACTTTGAAGAGTCTGGAGACAAGTTTATTTTTTGAGTGTGATGTAGGTGGTTATTACATGAATGTAGCACAATATTAATACAAACATGTACAGAGCTTTTGGTATTCAGTATTTTTATACATCAGTACAGCTTGTCAATACATAAGACTATGATTTTACTGAATATGTCCACTGTACATATTTATGTTATGTCTTTTTCATCTTAACTCTAAGAGGTACAGGTAAGGAGGGGTCTTTGAATCAGGAAATCTGCCAAACTGTATAGACTTTTCTTTGAACAGCACCGAAGTATCTCTGGTCCAAATGGAGGCATTACCTCCTTGTATCCAAAAGTCAAGTGTTCCTCATTCATTGCTTCATGTAAAATATTTGTTACGCCTGCTCTGTGTTGAACGCTGTAAACCACAAAGTGTACCTCACTTGGGGTGTATGGGGTGTGGCCTGATGGACGTCATAGCTACGCCAGTTGGAGGCCTACATTTCCGACAATAAGGGTTTTAATTATTTATCATGAAGCTTTAGGCCACAATAGGCAGAGAGTGGTGTGGTGGTGAGCAGCCTTTATACAATGAGCAGTACTGATAGCATGTAGCAGCCTCCATGTGCAGAAGGCCTACCACAATGCTGTATTACATGGAGCTGGACCATTGTTTCCTGATACCCCCCCCCCCCCCGCCAGCAGCAGCAAATGGCAGTGGTCACAATGGCACCCCATGATCCTGCACTGATGGAGCCTGATAATACCCCCCCCCCCCACATCCCCCGTGTACAGGTGCAGCATCCCTCCCAGGATGTCTCCCAGTGTGTCGGCTGGGAACCCTGAGCCGGGTGGTCTATGTAATAGTTACTAGTAACCTAGACAGGATTAGGCCATTCAACCACCTCCCATTGGTCAGCAACTCGCTGTTTTGACCTTGCATGGACCTTGTGGGCAGTGGTTATATGGCATACTCCTTAAAGGCGACCCTTGCAACCCTGGGCCTTCATAGAGTAGACAGGGGGTTTAAAGGCCCAAATGTTGGTGCCCCTATAACAACAGTCAGAGTGATTCCGGTACAGATACTTAGCCCTATATATAGGATGGGTGAGGGTTCAAACCATGGTATTGTGCCTCCAGCATAGATAACGACAGGAATTATATACCACCCGTTTACCTGTTCCATATAATTACTCTGCATACGGCATGTGCAAGGGGCAGTCTCTACATGGGGGAGCCTACTTGTCTCTACATCCCCATTGTGGCCTGAGAGCCGATATTATTAAATAATGTGCGGTTGCATAATACTGGTCAGCCTTGTCACCAATTTACACATTTCTGGCGCATTGTCATTCTTTTAAATGGCACATTATATGATATGAAATCTATCGTGTGAGTATTGATACTTCCAAAATATATTACATCTTATTTTTACAACAATAGATGTGTGATGATTGCCAGATGTTATAAGCCCTTGGTAAAATAAAAGCTTTGTAAAAGAATCAATGGAGGATAGGCCCTTTAACACTCAGGCTGGAATTGTGCAGGCAGTCATAAAAGGATGTGCTACTGTGGTGTGCATTAATGGATGTGGCACAAAGGGCTGCAACACGACACCCAGTAGCTGGGCGGGGCGGCAGGCAGGTGTGCTGCCGTATGAGGCACTCACAGCCGCCATCACTCTACAACTGACTCTCCTAGTCCCACAGACAGGTGTGATACTCAATCTGTAAACTACAACAAAGACACTTATTTATACTAATATGGTGTACATTTATTGATATTGTGGCCCATACTAGACACGGAAAACAAGTCCAATATATAACAGTCAATTTGAGACTCCATGGTAACCAATATATATGATAATATGAATATCACCATTGCCTCTATGTGTATGGTTGTAGGATGCGGCCATATGCTATATATTACTATTGGTGTGCTATTTAGCTGACTCAGAAAGTATGCCATTGAAACACCCCCTCCGTTCTGACAATTAGTGAATCAGGAGGAGGATGTCGGTCTGGTAGGGTGTAAAACAAACACGCAATACTGTAGGTGTACAGTTGTAATCAGCAGACTCTACTGTAAATCTACAGTAGATTCTATTGTAAATCCGTTCTACAGTGTACATACACTTACTATTTACAGTGATTGTTTTGCTCTATGCCAAATAAAACGTTGCCATGTAATTCTGAAGAAAACGGTGAGGATATCATGGAGCGAGGAAATTGCCTCTTTCTAAAGATCTTACAAGTTCCAGAGCACTATAGACAGGTAATATGGTGACCTGGACGTATAATGGAAAGTATTAATAAACCAAGGACGTGTTTATTTAAACGGTTTAACTCTCATGGAACAGCTACCGTAATTTATGTTTAGACTGGTTTACCATCACTGTGCGAACCGGGCCTAAATCAGTTAAAGTGATCCTATCTATATATGCATCTTGTCTATTACCATGCGTTAGGGCCTACTATTGCGACTTTGTGAAGAAGTTCCATTGGTAACGTAGGGGTTTATCGCAATCTGTAGGGTTTAATATTTAGCTTCATAATTCAATGTGGTCTACTTTTCACTCAGAAAACGCTACTAGTGTGGTGTTGATTCAATGATACACAGAGCATGGTTTGTTTTGCGGTTGTGAAGATTTCATTTGCAGGACAAATGCTGTCTGAGGGTTATGGTATTATCTTTTAACTATTTATGTGAAACAGTGTTCTAAATGGGTGTCTTGATAACCGTTGTATATTGTTGTTAACATCCTGAGGTTGTATATCAGTTGTATATATATATATATATATATATATATATATATATATATATATATATATATATATATATATATATATATATAAATATATATACCCAGTGTATACTATTGTAGGGAAGCAAGGATAAGGTGATATACTGCGGGTAAATCAAGTATGTGTGTCTTCCCCTTTGCCAAATTATATCAGCAATAAGTGTCTCTGATCTATTGTCCATCAATATGCACCGTTACTTGCTAAGATAGCTGCTAAGCCAAAATATAATTCAGTATTTTCCCCTGGACTAGGATATTAGCTTTGGGAAAGGAAACTGTGCAGATGGAGCTATTCACACTCAAAAATGTCAGCGTCATTGTCGCTAAAACCACTCTCACATGAAAGTCAGGCAGTGCCTGACTTTCACATGAGAGTGGTTTTAGCGACAATGACGCTGACATTTCTGAGTGTGTTCATGTAGACCGGAAGAAAGGATTTCTGTTGGAATAAAGGCAGTATCTTGTACTGACTGTATAAACATGTTATGTGTATGAAAGGGAGGGGCACAAGATAACAGTAGTGTCGTTGGTAATACGTTGCGGGGGGATTAATGTCTACCTATGTCTTAATCCTAGTATGAAAGTGTGTTTGACTGAAGCTAAACTGAAATAAATGCAAAGTACAATTACCATAATTGTTGTCATAGTCATAATTACATATTGACTGTTGGATATGGATATGGGAGAACACCGAGTGAGGGACAGACAGATAGAGGGGGCCAGAGATTATTTGATATTTACCGAGAAGCAGGATGAGGCCTACATCCCTCCTTATACCAGATAGTTCCTACATGGGGTACATTCTGTTACCGCTGCTGTGGATAAATAAATCGATCAACGGTGCAGCGGCCATTTGACAGATTGTCATCTCTGATAGGGGGCAATTGGAATAACAGTTATGTCTTCAAACTCCATACTCCTTCACACAATAGCTGTATGTAATTGGTGCCCCCATAACTAGTACGTGTGGGCTAAATATTGACACATGGCTATTCACTGTGTGCATCTACATATCTCCACTATTGGGACACGGCTGCTGATGCAGCAGTGGGTGGCACCAGCTCAGGGAGCATGCCTGCATATTAGTTTAATATTGTACATGTTTAATGTATGCAGTAGACATGCTACAAGCGAGTCTGTATAAGTGTTATAAGCCGAGGACATGCAAGGTAACTGTCCAAGGCGCCAGCCGACGATAATTACCATATCTCCAATAGCTTATAACACTTAGGGTAGATTCACCACTTTCGGACGCTCGTTGGCCATGCAAACGTGACCCCTTTTCTATGACCTACAGCTATGTTAATATGCCACATTAACTATTTTCAGGATACATGTTGAACGAAGAGTTCCCCCATAGCCATCCAATAATATGCCCACCTTTTTAGAATTTTATATGAAATATTTCTCATCAAAGTTAATAAATTAATTTCTTCAATTTCACCTGATGTCGGACAAGACTGGAGTCAAAATCAGCTTTTCTTATTTCTAGGGGCATTTCTGAGTAAAATTTGGTGAAACACTTTTCTAATTTTGGGGTGTAGATTCCAAAAATTCATTTCACCAAAGCGAAAAATGCATTTTAAGCCTTCGAAATTCCAAAAAACAAAATGACCGCCAAAATGCCAGAAAAAAGTCAAAATATGCTCTGAAATGTCTATTATTCAATGTATATATTCATGCAATAGTGCAAATTAAAGGTTTCACCAAGAAGTATATGCCTGTAATGTTTACAGAATTGATCTGGTCCTTCTGTTACCATGGCAACCAAATATAAATGTGAATTTTGGTTACCATAGCAACCAAATGCCCATCAATATACTTGCGGTTTGAATATGAACAAACGTCTGAATATAGTTTAAGGTAGGTCGATACCATTGACTCAAAAAGTTTAGAATTCCTCCAAATTTCTTCCAGAGGTACCTTAGATCATTTAGAACAAATATCTGAAGAGAAAATAGGGGGGTCCCGCGCTACTTTTTTAAATACAGAATTTTGAAAAATTAACATATTTCGATTTTTCTCTAAAAAATTGAAAAAAAGATCACAAGTTCTGTAATTTTATTTTGCCATAACCTGCAACCACAAAAATATGAAACATCACACAATGAGCGCCCACATATTTCTCTTTATTCCAAAAATACTTTTATGGTCCTGTGATGTGGCATTCTGGGTAAAAAAAACTATGTTTGGTTGAAAATATGGATTAATTTGTAATTAATTAAACACAAAATCGATTAAAATCAATAGAAAAAAAGTTGTCATTTTTCTTAAACTTTATGAAATGAAATTTACGATCATTTGGAAACTTGTAAGACTAAATCTAACATAGGGTCCCACGCATTATTTTGGTGTTTTGGGCCGTTGAAGTAAAAAAGTACTGAAAAAGTGTGCTAAATAAGATATTTGAAGTATTGCATTATGGGTAAAATGCTAATAATCATGTTATGAAATGGTCTCATTATGTAGCCCAGGATATGTTTAAGCAATCTATTCACCTTTATAGTCCAAATTATATCATTCATTGGTTTATAAGTATGGTTGATAACAAAATGTCAGAAATGCAAAAAAAAACCACTTAATTATTGTACAAAATATAATGTCTGATAAAATGCTCAATTTTGATCAAAATTGTCCGAAAAATTACATGGGTGATGAGGGTATATATGACCAAACACTCACCAAATATGAAGTCATTCTGACATACTTGAGGTAGATGCGCGGAAACATGCGCAGTGGTTCCGTTTTCAATGGTATCGACCTACCTTAAAAGTCTTACCTTTTGAAGAGACATGATGTTAAGGAAAGGTCTCAACAAGATGCATCCTACCAGAAGGTATTAATAGTTGTCCTGGCTACCTGGTTACCATAGCAACCAAATGCCATGATAAATGTTAATATGGCCTTAAAGCATCATTTTTCATTGTAAAAAATCATACCCTATAAGGGGGTTATTTTGGCCAGTTTTTGTGGTTTTTAATGCATCCTTCTTTTAATTCTTGATTATTTTCAATAAAGCAAGCTTTTACGTAAGAACTAATCCCAATATGTTGTTTATGAAGAAATACTGATTTTCGTCAGTGTCCTAGTACCTTTTTTGAGGAAAAACAAGGGTGCCAAAATAGCACCCAAAATGGGGCTATTTGATTGCATGTTGTATGCAAAATCTGTAAATTTATATGCATTTATATTCCAGTGATGAAAGTTCGGGACATGTCAGACTTTTTCACACAGATATGCACATCCCATATG
The DNA here is from genome assembly GCA_947462335.1 of Harmothoe impar. NCBI lineage: Eukaryota > Metazoa > Annelida > Polychaeta > Phyllodocida > Polynoidae > Harmothoe > Harmothoe impar. The sequence goes on along the minus strand of OX381714.1, from coordinate 25,781,216 downwards.
ATTTGTTAAAAATCATCAAAACACATCCCTAGATACATAAATATATCATATCTAAACTGAATTTTCAGTTTTTTTAAACTCTACTGCTTTATCATGGATTGATACAAAAAATTTGACACTTTGGGTTTCTTCATTCTTTTACTACTAGTATTAACTGTATCTATTTAATAGTACAGCAGGCATAACATTATTTATTGAGGGTGTCGATATTACTAAAGGTATAAAGCATATTTACATCTAAAATATATAGTTTCAACCACCTTGAATCTGCCTCATACAGAAAAGCTGTATATTCTTCATTTATACTGACATAAATTCATATATTCTGGTCAATGGAATTTGAGAATGTATTTAGGGTTATATAGATTTAATCATATTTACTGGAACAGTTATAGCATTATTTTCTCTGTATTTGTAGGAATGAAAAATAGCCAGTGCTCAGTGCTGTCCGGCTCATGGTGAAATTATGCCATATGTTTAGAAGGTCTTAAAAAGAACTTTCAATCAATTATTTGTACAATTTCCTATATTATAAATGTTAGAATACCTAAACCTTATCATCCAGATCCAAATATATATTGCTTAAGTATAGATATGATAGCAAAATTTACCATAACAGTACCCTGTCCGACATTAGGTACATGATACACACTCCGCAACAGCTCCTCACCACGAAACAGGCCAACTTCAGTGGCTAACCAGACACAGATACCATGTGTTTGCATGTATGCAATGTCATTGGTTGATGACACTTAAATTTTATTGTGATACTAATACATAGGGCATAGCAGTTACGATATATTACGTTTTTTAATGCTAAAAGTGTCCGACTTAAGGTGTGTGTCCGTCTTTGGGTGAATCTACCCTATGCAGATACTCACGTACATCATTATCTGACTTATACTAACTCACAGTAGGAGAGGCTGCTCAGTGGACTGCATCCACATATAGCCATGGATGTAATATACAGTCAGGCCATTTCTTTTGTTCTCTCAGCCAACTGTGGTGTAAATGATAAAATATGTTATCTGAGTACAATTCCTTAAAATACTGTCATCCTGATATCTGGTGTTGTCTAGCCAAATCGTAATGAATACGAAGTAAGTAATAAGAAGATCACAATGACATTTCAAGTATTATTTATTTGATTCTTTTGGTTACATTGCCTTACATCCGACAAAACACCTGTTTCTTTGTGGTCTTTTTGGACGTGTTTATTTGCACTAATCCATTTTAAAGTGGATTTAAATCATGCTTACAAACAAACCAATTTTGAGTATATATCGCATGAACGTTAACGACCGGAACATGTAAGTGTGTAGTTTCAAAATATATGAATAATACAGTATGAGTATATACAATATTGACATGTGCCATTGCAGGTCTTAACGCAGACACAATTACGTATTCTATAGCGTCTAATCAATAATTATAAACACAAGAGTGACAATGAACAAGCAACAATATGATAGTGACATATATTTGTGACGTATATTTAACTCAATACATAACAGCAAATCAGCCCAGGCTCAAATTAAACCCGAACTTAGAACAGAAGAAAATAATAATAATGATGATAAAAATAGCAATAATGAAATGATCCAGATAAGTAAGCCCAGGCTCAAATTAAGCGAATTTAAGTCCCAGCAAAATTGTACTTTTCATCAAATCCGCGAAAACTTATACACGCGTAAAATATCTACGTTTACAGTAGTAAAAACAGTAATAATAATAAGATATAACAGGAATAGTGGCAGTATACACCAAAAATGATTTCAGGTGAGCCGCAAGCTAAATAAGCACTTCAACTTCAGATACATATATAATGACAAAGATGAAATGAGACAGATCAGGACTAGCTCGGAAATTGTTCAAGTTCAAATCGTATCAAATCAAGTCAGATCTGATCCAACTAAATCAAATCTGATTAAATCTGATTGTAGCCCTTTTTAAGTTTGGCTCTCAAATCCTTGATTTTGTCCATTTCAAATTTGAACTTCACTTTTGTTGTTGCCCATCGGATACCAGCTGGCAATGTGTTCCACAGAATGACACCTCTATTGAGTGGTGATCTTTTGTAGAAATGTCCTATCAAGTGGGGCAGTTCAAAGCTTACATTTTCTGCATTGCTAGTCTGTCTAACATCATGCCTGTCCCCATCGACATTTGTCCCTCTGAACCTTAGTGACCTGGTGGATATTAGACTAAGTAATAATTTGTCCATCCTACGCTGGACAGTTTATATGTCACATAATGTATGGAGCTCATCAACATGATACTTTCTGATGTTACACTTTAGGCATATTCTTAGTGCTCTATTCTGTAAGCGTTGAAGTTGCTTCAATCCATCTTCATTGCAACTTGTTGAGATGAAACTACAATATTCCAAAACTGGGCGTATAGTGCATTTGTAAACCAGTATACTATAATCGTGTGTTAACCATTTCCTGATCTTAGCAAACTTGAAAAGTTTATTGCAGATGTTTCGTTTTCCTGTATAATTGAGTATACTACTGGACAGTGGGCATATTATCATATTGTAGGGGAAAAAAGACTACATCCCAGTAAACACCCTACGTAGTTCCAACGTAGCTCAGAGGTTTCTCTAGGTAGTTTTCCAACCAACAGGTTTGAGATTGGTAATTTTGGAAGGTTTGTAGACGTCAAAACGTTAAGGTTTATTTACATTCAACAGATGTAGACGTCTCATTTACGTTTATCTACCTCATTCAGACGTAAATATACGTAATAAATCTACGTAGATCTACGTTAATGGACGTAACTTTTCAACCAAAGTGGGTAGATGACTTCTCAGTTTCACACAAGGTGGCAGCACTATCAATTATGGAGAGAATGTTGCAGCTCTTTAACAAATCTACCACATTCAAGCAGTAAATTCGCATTAATCATGAATTCAATATCATGCAAATAAACTGTATTCAATAGAATATTTATATATAAAGGAGAGTAGATTAAAGTATTGGGCGTGAATATGTGTTTTGTGGCACCTTTACTGAGCGGACACCACATTTGTGGTAACAGAAGAAATACAAAGCCTCTCTGCAGCCCAAACTAGTCAACAGATCTATACTGTGAGGCTGTTCAGTTGAACTAAAAGAATATACTATATAGAATAAAATGACATTATAGTGGTTATTTTGTATGAATATTGTTTGTTAATGTAAATTTGTCTGCAATATAATACAATCCTTTGTCTGAATCCCACTATGTAGAATTATATGTAATGTGTTTAAATCCCAGTTGAACGTAGATTTACGTCTGAGCTACGTAAATCAGACCTGTAGGTTTGAGAGTGGTAAATAAACCTTAACGTTTCAACGTTCATAAACCTTCTAAAATTACGTAGTTCAGACCAAAAATCAACGTAGATTTACGTCTGACCAACGTAGTTGTGTTTACTGGGATGTATATATGCATCCGTTTTCATTGCCATAGAATGATAAAGACTATTCAGCTGTACTTAGTGTGTTCATCTTACTGTAGCTGGCACCACTTGTGTCTTATCACACCACAGGGTGGCGCCTGTGTCGACTCTTGGCCTAGTTCTGTTGTCCTCTGTGCAGGTTTCCTGCCTCCTGACGTTTACAAACACTACAAACGGCGGCCATGGAGAAGTGAACCCCGACATGAACCCCCCGGGAAACCCCGCAGTGACATCAGTGTAATCCTAAAGGTTGTCTCACATAGCAGGTACACTCTGTACTGGACACTGCCTGCCTGTGGTTGTACTGGGCACTGGGGCTGGGGCTACAGTACTGTCAGTAGTATACAGAGAGTACACTATGGCGTATACATGGCCCAGTTTGCTGGTGGTGCTGTTCGGTGTGACATGCTTCCTTGTGGGACTCCCTGCTGGATTTAGCATCTACAAATGGTTTGTATAAGATGTTCTATACATGTGTATCAATTCCATGAACAGTCCCATCATGGTCATGCCCTGTGTACCAGTAGTAAATCTGTTCTATATATGGTTTAATAATGATATTAGCAATATGTTGAGAGGTTCTAGCTTCAATGGCTACTCGAAACTGAAAGTGAAACTGCTTCTTTGAGACTACTGGGATGCTGTTTCTCCACAAATTTGCGGAGGTCCGCAAATTAGCGGAGGTTGTAAATTTGCCTCCATAAATTTGAGGAGGTCTGCAAATATATATGGAGCTCCGTATTTGTATGCTTAAGTACTAAAAAACGATTTCCATATATATTTGCGGACCTCCATAAATATATGTAGAGTGTATTTACGGACCTCCGCTAATTTGCAGACCTCCGCAAATTTGTGGAGAAACATCATGCAGGCAATTCATACTCCCTGCTTTAATGCATCATACCAACCCCTTTAGAGTCTTTCAGCCCTGTAGGACTGGCATGAAGCTTCAATGCAGCATTGGCGAGCAACTCGTCAGAGCTATCCTCATGCACCATGACAACAATTCAAATGACCATGAATAAATCATAATGCATTAGAGCAGAGTGCGTCCCTTAACGAGTACACACCTTATTTACAGTGTTGGTAGGGACAGTCCCCCCGAGGACGCCGAGTGTCTCATCGTGCCCCTGGCGGCGGCTGCCTGTACCCTGGTCCTATCAGGGGCTGTCAGCGCCATATCCGGTAAGGACACACGCGTGTATAATTATAATGTTATGTTGTATACATGTAGATATACTTGTGGGTGCTGAAACTGACACTGGAACATGCTAGTGGCGCTGTAACTGCTGTGTGTGCTACACAATGTGTAGTGGAGTTTGAACTGGTATGGGAAAACAAGGTATCAACTCGAATGCAAACATTTCTGAGGAAGCAAAATCAATTTCAACATCAGATTATCAAAGTAACATTATACGGTATTATTTACTTCAAAGTATATCTGTTCATTACCTACAGTGTAATTGGGGTATTGGATTACAGTATAATGTACTGAATATTGCCTGTAAAGTATAATGCAACTATATATGTCGTTCATCATTGTACAAGATACCATTCTTTCTATTTTTCACAGAGACCAACACATTGGGGACCAGTCTGAGAGGGTAATAAGGATAATTTCCTACAGTTGCCTGGCATTCCCTATATTTTTGGGATGACTATGATGAAAGATGTAAAGCCCCGCATAGATTATGTATACGAGCGGACAATGAATAAGTTATTCAAAACCTGGGTTCAAAGCATACAGGGATTCAAGCGTGCACAGACCCCCACTAACGTGGAAGGCACACAACAAAAGGGGAACTTGTAACACAATATAAAGGTGTGCACATTATATACCTAGACCATCTAGTACAATAAACTTTACTTCTGTTCAATTGTTCTCTTTACAGGAAAAAACTGAAGTCGGAATAAAGGGATAAAGAATCTACGAAGGCATTAACTGTTGAAACCATGGAAAACAAACCATCTATCAAATTATGTTTAGTAATCTCCACACTGTACATTATAATTTAACAAACCTTTGTCACTGCAGAACTATTTCATGAATAATAAAAGTGACATGACTAGAGGGAACTTTGTTAATTGTTAGTCTATTAACTCAATGCTAAATGCATCGGAGTACCCATAGACCACAGTCATATATGTTTCTTATACCAAGCAACGACTTTGTGTTGTAAGTTTCCAGATGACAGGTAATTCGACTACCCTTTAAGGGCGGTGTCAATTGAATAACATTAATTTATATGGTGTTATTCAGACGTTATTCTAAAGTTTTATTAACGTTAGATTGAGGTTAAATAGTCCACACTTTTGACTATAATATTTTCTCCTGAACATCAGTCCAACGTGAGGGAAAGAAGTGGATGTGAGGGAGGTACTGTAGGTGCGGTAGTGGGTGTGAGAGGTATAGTGGACATGACAGTAATTGGAAGTGAGAGGGGCTAGATCTGAGAGAGAGAAAGCGGAGGGCACCTGGATGGTGTTTCTCCACAAATTTGCGGACGTCCGCAAATATATTTATGGAGCTCCGCAAATTATGTCTTTTTGGTACTTAGGCATACAAATACGGACGTCCCTATATATTTGCGGATATCCGTATATATTTGCGAAGCTCCGCAAATTTGTGGAGAAACGGGACCCTGTGACTCTATGATGTTGAGTTTGAGTTTGGAACTTTTTTATTTGGCGAAAGTTATTCTACAAGTACAGTTTTTCTAACAATGCCAACAAAAGGATGCACATCAAATTTGAGGATACCCTACCACCCTACAAGATCTACATCCAACAGTACAATGTACATCAGGTAGTAGAGTGAATGAACAAATATGTCGACCAGGGTATATACTTCCTTCATTGAGTACAGCACTGAGCCTTGTATTTCGCCAAAGGTGAATAACCAGCCCCCGTATTTCTTCAAACCTCCGTATTTCGCGAAAACTTCACTTCCGGTGTGGCGTAAGGATACCTAAGGTCAGCGGGTCAAAGTCCCGAACTGAGCCTGGGGGACCTCTCTTCACCCCCAATGGTGTCTGGCAAAGTTGTGTCCTGCAGGGTCTGTGTAAAATACCACTGTTGTCGACCAATGCCACATACAACATGCACATGGCGAAATGAAAACTTCGATATCTCTGCAGTTTACGCTTTGATCGACTTGATTTTTTTTTGGTAACTATAGCACTTTGAAAGGCTCTGTAGACCTTGATATTTAAATTATCAGTAAAAGAAGCAAAACTGCTCTACATTATTACGCCAAATATGAATTTAAGTCATCAGACCTGAGAATGGTAGTCTTTTTCTAGTCCATAATGGCATTCTAATAGCAACGCCAAATAATGGAAGGAATTGCATGAAGGTACATATATGGGCATTACCATATATATATATATATATATATATATATATATATATATATATATATATATAAATATATATATATATATACATATATATATATATATATATATATATATATATATATATATATATATATATATATATATATATATATATAATATATATATGATATGCATAGTTCTACGGATATAAACATGATAAGGCCACTCCGAATAATATCCTTGTTTCTCATCACCGCTCGCATCCCCGGAATCGTGTTTTGAAGATTCCTTTTCTATGGAAAAAATGATAATAATGGACAAATATGGGCATATTGAAGCGTAGAGTGCTGCAAATGCGATGGGATAGAGAAAACCTGCATATTCTCAACTTGCATAGCGAGAACCTTGATATCCCTACCTATTCAGCCCTATTATTTTTAAATGGTTTTGACGAAATATCAAGCCGGGTAGAGTACAGCACTGAGCCTTGTATTTCGCAAAAGGTGAATAACCAGCCCCCGTATTTCCTCAAACCTCCGTATTTCGCGAAAACTTCACTTCCGGTGTGGCGTAAGCATACCTAAGGTCAGGTACCTAAATAAAGGATCTTTTCTGTTGCTTGCGCTATGTTTCTTTCAATATTACTCCATTTTAAAGCCAAAAACCACCACATTACTTTTCGGGAAATATCCACCATCGACTCGCACCCGGCAAATGCCGAGCCAAAATCGACCCGGGTGCACTTTTATCGTCTCAATTTTTCTCCGATCCGTCATGTTAGAAACCCTCAACCAATTTTTCTGGGGGACTAGGGCCTAATTCATCTATTGTACGTGTAAATATAGGATGTTTTGTAGTGCTTAGGCTTTGTTTCCATTCATAACAATGTATTTTAACCCCCAAACGACGTCAATGAAAAAAAAACTATATCGTCCACGATCAACTTGCCAGTGGTTCAGCCCTCTGGTCTTGAACTTAAACTTGACCTAGATCGGGAGGAGAGTGAGGCAAAACTTTTCCGGGCAACGATTTTTTGGCGCAGGCGCAAAGACCGGAAGTGTGTATCAAGCTTGTCAGGTGGGTGCTAACTATATGGATTAATTGTCATGATAAGTATATGGGGCAGTACAAACGCAGTGTGGCGACCGCTGATATTGTGCAAACAGCCAATATCTAGTTTTGTAGATTACAATTATTGTAATAGGTCTAGTTTCTATAAATTACAGTTACTGTAATAGGTTCGGTCCTCAAGGACACATTCTTCTACATGTATCTTGGTTAGAAGCCCAGGTGGCAAAGTACATGATGGGCATGTGCACTGATGGGTCAATTTAGAACAATTTAACCTTACAACCACCCCTACCTACCACCAGACTCCTGATGAGACTAGTGTCGAAACCGTATACCCGGTTAACCCCCATTTTTAGAAAAGAATTAATTTTTCTATGTGCCCCATTGAGGGATTTTACTGTGTGCTACCCCTGTGTACACCTGTAGAACCTAGTCTAAGCCCCTGGGACTCAGTCCCTGGTACTAAGACTACAGCCTGGACTCACCCACCCTCACCCTAGGTGGGAGGGGGGAGTGCAGACAGGGTTAACCCACCCCCCAGTCACACACACACACCTGTGTGTATGTGTGGGGGGAGTGCTGAGGTACTGGACTAGGGCCACCTGACCTGGAGCCTCCTATAAAAGGCAGGTGCCCCTGACTTGTCCGTCATACGGTAGAGTGTGGTACCCCCGACGCCTTGTATCGACTTCCCAGCCGGGTAGTCCAACACAAGAAGAACATAACATGGTGACAGTTTGAGAGCAGCGCTCTTACAATGAACTCTTACATCTCAATTGAATAAGTCCTTAATGTTTGTTATATATGAGTATGAACAAGTCTTTAACTATAGATGAACTAAATTTGTTAACTGTTACATAACAACAGAGACATGGAGGGGGAGATAAGACATAGGAGAGAAGGCCCAGGATGCCTGCCGCGGGTGTTATGCAAATTAGGTGTCATGGCTGCCTGCATGGTAGGGGTCATGGTTGGCTGCACACACCATTAAGCACCACACATGCTCTTCCTTTACACCTTCCTTTGACAATTAATTCTGAGAAAACTACTTATCCTACATAATAATGCAGTATAGGATTGAAAAGCCCTTGCCTTGGTGTCTATGAATAAATTGAGTTTTGTTCAAGCTTCCACTTAGTGAAAACAACATGGGGATGGGTCATTGATACCATATCAGCATTACTCAACTGATATGAAAATGGATCCATCTTTGACAATTAATTCTGAGAAAACTACCTATCCCATATATGAATGTAGAATAGTGTAGCTGTTGGCTATTCTAAGATAGACATCTGCTATGAAAAACTCCAGATTCGAAAATAGGTTGTTCAGAAATTACACTTTATTCATTCTGACATACGGCTCGTAATCATACAGACGGATAGCAATAATCAAATAGGCTTCTGAACACCAGTGGTCATATGAACATACAGGAGGTATACGCTCACGGTCTAGTACATAATTCCCGAGTTCCAAGGCTCTCTTCCATCTTGGTTAACTCCACTTGGATCAGACTCCCCCAGAGGGAGTTCTGTACCCGGAGTTGTACACCAGTGCGTCTATCTCCTCTAGTTCCCCCAGAGGGTGGAACAGAGAAAGACGCAGGGTGACCAAGGTGGAAGCAGCGACAGGACTAGGCCTAAAAGGTACAACAGAGTTCGGGGAAGCTCTGTTGTGGAGCAGCCAAGCTGGCCGAAGTGCGCAGCAAGACTGGGTCCTCGATTAGCAGAACCCCAGGTCTTATGTACTGGTCGTTATGTAATTCTCTCCATTACTCGTAAACACTTGAGTTCCCGAGGAACTCCGGGTAACCACGCGCCGGTGCATCCGAGCCATCACCGTACCCGAGATATGTCGGGTGACACGTGGCGGTCACGGCTCAATGCACATAACCAGGCCGCGCTCCACCATTCCTCAGGTGGGCTTATATAACCTTATACTCGGCAGTAGACAGGAGTGCGGCCTGGATACACGACAACACATATACCAAATATAACTCCAACTGGTTCCATAGAAATAGTACAGCGGCGACCCACTACACTACCCCCCTTCAGACAATATCATAGCGTCCAAATAGCAGCACAAAGTGCAGTATTATTATACTACCTTGATACAATGACAAATTTTATCTCCAAACAACCCAAAAAAACAAATATATTGTCTCCAAACACATACATAGTGGAGGCAAGCGTAACTCTTTCTATCAGAAACACTAATATATTTCTTGGGTATCATAGATATGTATTCATCCTTTTTGATATTAACGTCAATCATATCAACCGTCAGGATCCAGTTACACAATAATCGAGTATCATCCTTCAATAACAGTCATGATTTATGGGACTAAGAGGATAAACTCCACACAGCCAGTCAAGCCCTATAAAACAAACTTGACTATATATCATAAAAAAATATATAAAACTTTTAAGACATATTTATCGCATACTAACCATGTCTCATCGAAAACGATTTGTTACAACAGGTATCGTATACATACAGATCAAATATGAGCACTTCTCCTTAAAAGTTACCAATTTTTTAGTACAAGACATATTGGAAACAAAAAGGTGGCAAGTGTCGACTTTATAGTAAACCTTGACCCAACCCGTCTATTTGAATAGACTCACTCGCTTTACGTGCCAGAGTAAGGTTTGAAAGATCAATATTTTTGGAATAAATGAACATATAGCGTAGATCCGGTAAATGCAGTTTTCAATCCAATCAAGGTCTCCAAAACCTTATGCACCATGGTCACCCAGGTGTCCTTTTTGGCGTACTCTACACAATAACACAAGTGACACTCTCCATATAGGAATACTGAAAGCAATCAGATCAAGTGTCATGGCAACATATCTCAAAGTTTCAGGGAGAATTAGTCTCCACACTTAGTTCAAAGATCAAAAACGCAGCAAGCTGAAAAATAGAATGATCCGGCTCCTCACTCGATACCTTCCTTCTGAAAGTAATCAACGGGAGCCTACGGATCTCCATAACAACTTACGCAATTTCCACTCCTAGTACCTGAATAATTTTTACGTTTCTCAGGTTCATTGATATGTTATTACCACAGATCTACACATAGTACGAATGCAGTCAAGCAACCTTTCAGTAGGTATCATCAGGATCCAGTCCCTCATACCTTTACTTATTGGACGGTTAATTCAGAGTATCACAATCGGCATACAATAATCATACCTATAGCACATGTCATCAAATCAAACAGAACCCGTTTTACAAATACCGTCTTATGGCAAAATAGAACACTCTTTGGTGATGGTTTTAACAGTTTCTTATATGACGACAACTGCAAACCTAGATCATATCAAAGTCTTTTCATAAATAGGTGATAATGATCCTCTGTTCTTGTCATCTCAGTCTTTCATAAATATATACGTACATATTGTGACCCATAGTCTATGGTATAAAGCATCATACGGTCCGTGGTGTATTAATAACCCCACTACTGCAAAAGTTCAATCTTGATGACGACACATGGTAGAGGTTCCATATATGCTGCAACTGGGAATGTTTTTATGACTCGCCACTCAGCAAAAGTTCTTCATTTCTGGACACTGGAGACATGCATTCACTAGATCGATTGTCACTCATCTCAATGGATATGTCCATCCCAGACCCTAGCTGCAAAGCATCAGGGTTAGGAAAATGCACTCGAGTACCCATAGGTACACTTGCCATGGATACAGGAATGTCCAGGGTAGATGGACGATGGTTCCCAGACATAGAACCAGTCGTCACAGGTAGGTCCATTGGAGGATCCACCATCATGGATTGTTCAAGTTCGTTTTCAGGAGCCATAAGCGCCTCAGCATCACGGATAGACAGACGTAGGTCAGCCTCTGCAATTGCATCGTTCAGCTCCATCAGTATCTGAACCGCCTCTCTAGTCTCACTTTCCGTTATCTGGCAAGGTGACTGACAAGAGGTGGTGTCGAGTATTGGTGTTGAGACAGGAGTCGAGTTATATGACTCTGCCTGCAGTTCATTCACCACCATCCTCGCTAGAGTGGACACCCCGGCTGGAGTATCCATAGTCTCAAAGGAAGACACGGTTGTGTCCACCCCCATTGTAGTATACTGCATCGTCTTAGCATCAGACGACACAGAAGTAGACGTCACAGCAACAGATGTCACCGAGACAGGTGACACAGGAACAGACGTCACAGCCACGGACGTCTTAGGAACAGACGTCACAGCCACGGACGTCTTAGGAACAGACGTCACAGCCACGGACGTCTTAGGAACAGACGTCACAGGAACCAACTCCGATGACCCACAGGCCATGGAGGTGGCAGCCACGTAACTGCAGTCGGCCAGGTGCGTCTCGTCTTCTGTAGATGGAGGTGGAGGACTCCTAGGGGTATTACTAGCCCTGGAGTCAGCTCTCAACCTTTGTGCGTATGCATCACCGTCAAATCCTAAGGGAAGAGGGGCAGAACCCCGTTCAACCCTGTACACACTCTCGTCGTACCAACTTGACAATGGTATCTCATAGCAGTCCTCGAAAAACTCAGCCAACTCTTCATAGAAGTCATCGTTCTGCTGAGCTTCCTTTCTATAGCTAGAAAATTCTTCTGTTAGACCACCAATTTCGTGTTCTAACTTCCGAATAATTTTGATTTTTAGACTAATTTCAGTCCTGGCAGCAGTTAGCTTATGTTCAGCAGAACTGACCATATCCTTACTGCGATCCAACTTGACTTTGAGATCATCAATTAAAAATTGACTTTCCATACGAGATTTTTCAATACTCAATCTCAAATCATCTACTATTCTGCTTGAGGTTGCTACCATGTCATCTCGTTGTCCCAACTGTCTTTTGAGGGCTTCATTCTCCTCAGTCATTTTGGACATTTTAGATAGGAGTTCTGCTTTAGCAGTCTCCACTTTCTCTAATTCGGCCAAACGACTTTCCTTTACCAATTGCTCAGCTTGAGCCCTAGCTCCTTGCAGAGCTAGTTGACAAGCGAGATCCAGTGTGTCAAATGAACTTTTAAGTCCAGTGACATACTGTTCTTTCAGAAGATTCCTGATACTTATATTCTCAGGGTGATCAATATCACCAGTCAGCTTAGGCAGAGGGACCGACTCCAAAGAGATATCTTCCTCACCCACTCCAGATGATGGAGAGTTTAGTGAGAGACCCCCCATACAGGTAGATGGTGATGGAACGGAGGATAGTCTACGACCAATCTCCTGTTCCTTCCTCATCTCTATTTTACTCGATTGAACCCTGCCTGCGGGTGGGGTAAATTTTTGGTCCACCCAATCATCTCCCTCAGATTGGAAATCAATCGTTCTATAGGTCATTTTAGATTTGGAATCCTCTTTCCCACTTACTGACTCTATCTTCCCTGTTACATACCCTTGACTATCAGTAGAAGTATTTTCTGTCTTTAATATCTTCCTTGACACTCCCGGGTTCCCTCTAGCTTCAGAGATTGTGGTAGGAGGTATTACCTCCTCTCCCACAAATACACAGTCATCCTCCTCCTCTACAGGAGAAGCCAACAGGTCATTTACCATTTTCTCCTCTATGGCTAGCCTTGGGCTAACAGCAACCCTCGGTAATGATCCGCCAGAGCCCTCCTTGTTGGATTCAGTAGTGTTCCTACTAAACCCACAGGAAGACCCTGGAGCACGTCTTTTGGTTGGGGTCGATCGGCCGTCAGGTGATGAGTCTAACCCAGCAGAAGCTGAGGACTCCTCTGAACCTGTGGTCCGCATCTCTCCTAAGGTAACCGAGACAGGAGTGTACACTCCATGGTCCACAGTTTTACCTTCAGACAGCATTTTACCTTTAGGAGGAGTGGCCAACTCCATTTTACTACGATAATCAGAGGCTTTCTCTGGAAAGTCCTGAATGTAGTATGGCCACGCCTTTCGATTCAACCACAACCTTCTCGGGTTATGGTTGAACATCAAGGTGTATGCCAACCCCTGTGGTACCCTCACACACTTTTCTCTGTCCGTGAGTCCTAAGGCCTCCGGACTATTCTCGAGAATATCTAGATTGGACATGGCAGTTTCAGCCTTCATATGGTGTACATCCACTAAATGCCTTATCATACAGCCCTTTCTAGATGTGCTGAAAGGTTCACCATCTTTCATACATTTAACTGAGCGATTAGACTTGGCCCGGCACTGCCACATCATTTTGGAGTGCGCATGGAACTCCACTAGATGTCGTGCGAACTGGTACAGGTCCAAATACTCAGCTATTGGATTTCTATCCATACACTCATTGAATGGGCATTGCCCCGAACCTATTCTCCAACCTCTACCAGGTTTATAAGTAGGCATACCCGGCGGAACAAATGTCATCCAGGCCCATTTCAACCGATCTCTATCCTCGTTGGAGAGGTCGGCAGCCCTGTATGTCCCCATACTTTGCTTTATAACCTCATCCCAGAACTTGTACGCTTGATGTGCCCCCGAACTGGTATGCTCTAACCAGAACTCCATATCCCTCTCTGTATCTTCGTAGGATGGTAGCCTAGCTCGGCTCCCTATCTCCCCAGTAACCTCTCCTACATAGGGTCTGGACTTAGAATTATCGGAAGGAGATCTGAATAGTTTAGTACATTTCTTCTCGTTGAACTTGTCCAACTCTTGGATGTATGCCCCCCTGCATATCCTACTCCCGGGAATCACTGCATCCGGCTTAAATTTCTCGAATTTAGCTGCTAAATGCATTACTGCCATGTTTGGAATACGTTCCGGAGTTGACTGTGTAGGGGCATTCCAATCGGGTACAAAGTTACCATGCACCTGATGTAAACCATCCGCACGATCATACGACATAGCACCCCACGGAGCGCCCACTGGAACGTCACTGACCGAGTGCACCGGTATCCCGGGCATATTCGGGTCAGTCCGGGTCACTCCCGAAGTAGGTGGTGACGCAATATTCCCAACCTGGAACAAGGGAAATCCCCCGGCCTCGAGTCCTTTCAACCCCGGCCCTGACACGAACCCCCTAGCCTGCGCCACTGATAAACCCATATCTACCAGTTTCCTTACATGTTCTCCCCGAGCTAGGAGATACTGTGTGGTTTTAACCTTTTCAGTTCTCCTTATCTCCGAGATATTACTGTGATTTCGGCGTTTCACACCCCTATTCTTCATCTTAGCCGGTGGTTGATACACAAATTTAGGTAAATCTGCATCCCGAAATCGTTTTGGAAGGTCATACTCGACCGGAGCTGTTGACTCCAGGTCCCCCAAAGCTAACAATTCTCTCTGTTCCTGCGACAGAGGGGTAACCTCCGTCGAGTGACTCCTTCTATGGGAGTCTCCCGACGGATAGTTATCCGCCATGATAACTACACAGAGGGCGGCCCAGAGGAGCCCACTCTAAAAATGAGCTTAAATGAGTAGTAGAATCAGGAAAATTGTTACAAAAGTGTCCTCCTGTACTACCTCACTTTAGTGTCTCCTCTCTCCCTCACATGTAGATGTTCTAACCGGTGTTTTACATACGCGGAGAGAGGTGCCTTCGCATCCACCCTCTCCAACGGTATGTGCAGGACTGACGCTTTCCGCGCCAAACCAGCATGCGT
Organism: Harmothoe impar; assembly: GCA_947462335.1. Lineage (NCBI taxonomy): Eukaryota > Metazoa > Annelida > Polychaeta > Phyllodocida > Polynoidae > Harmothoe > Harmothoe impar. Next base: position 25,765,782 of record OX381714.1, on the reverse strand, counting down.
GCGCATCCAAGCGCAAAGGATCACGGGTACCGGATAGCCCTTCCCGAAGAAGTTATCCGGTATTATCCGAAGAAAACCGGGTGGCGGAGTAAACTGCGTAGTAGTTGCAATCTTCGCCGGGTTCTCTCGGATTGTATTTTACACATCATTTCAAGTAATAGCAATTCTTTAGTTCGTCACGGCTGTATTATTTGTAGCTTATGAACTTTTAGAACGCTGTTTAAACAAACATTATAAAAAAATACGTGTCAAAGTAAATTTCTTTGGTTGTCCGAACAAATTCGGAATACGTATGAGTCCCATTCTCATGTTGTTGTAACGAGTTCTACACCCGTACTTTCTACATAATATTTCTTACTAGGATCCTCATATCTATCCTTAGAAAAATTACTGACTAGGTTTGATTGGATTTTAATCCGAAACCATCACGACAAGTACTAAATGGGAAACCAACTCACAGACCATAGCATGTAAACATTCAAAACTAACTTTAGTAAAGCAGAACGTTGGGTACCCCAATGCCATCTACTGGTCAATTTCACCATTATTCCCGTCACAAAGACTAAAGAATAAAATCCGGTATTTCTCGTTGTGCTTTTGACAATTAGCACCAGTTACGCAACTTTCCGGGGTTTACCGGGTAAGTCCTTGGAGACCCGAACTATTTCGGGTAACCACAACAAACAAACCCAGCCCCGCCGCTCTTACGTAACAGCACCTCGACCCGCTATACGAGCACTTCTACGTATGGGTCCTTGGGGTTTCTTCTTCTCAATTACTGTAGGAACCTCCCTAGTTCCCTTTTCAGTAACCAACTTCTTCTTTTTCTTCCTACCATCGACTTTTCTAGCTGGCGTTGCTTTTCTAGTCTTCTTTGTAGGCGGGGGTGCCGTAACCTGTGTTTTACGCACCCACCTGGGTTGGGGCATTGGCACTTCTACCAAAGGCTCATTCTCATCGCCGGGCCGGCGACCTAGCCAAGGCTTCAGGCGATCCACATGGCCTGCAACTATCTTGCCTTTCACATTCTTCAACAACACAGTAACATCCGATATTACTTTTGTCACCTCAAATGGCCCATCCCAACCTTTCGAGATTTTTCCATGTACAGGTGGCTTCAATCTCACCACCTTCTGTCCAACTACATACTTCCTCTCTCTCAAGCCTGTATCATACCCTACTTTCTGATGGATGGCCGCTTTCTTCAAATGGCCTCTCACCAATGCATAGCCTTCCCGCAATTCTCTACGCAGAGATTCCGCAAATGCCACACGGCATGGGACATCCTTTCTCCGCAGTACACTGCCAAAGACCAAATCTGCAGGCATTATGATCTCAGATCCAAATACCAAGCTGTTAGGAGTGCAGCCAGTTGAAGCATGCACCGTACCGTTGTATGCATGAGCCACATACTGGGAAAACGTGTCCCAGTCATCCTGATTAGAATTAACCAGTGTGGTCAGCCCTTGAATCAACGTGCGGTTGAATCTCTCAACCATCCCATCCGACTGCGGTCGGTACGGATTAGTGCGTGTCTTAACTATGGCCAATTCTTCCAGCATCCCCTGAAAGAGACGCGATTCAAACTCCCTACCCTGGTCTGAATGTAACATGAGAGGTGCGCCAAATGTTAGTACCCACTCCTCAACCAAAGCTTGTGCGCAAGTTAATGCTGTGTGATCCTTCATTGGGATCACCTTCACGTACTTTGTATAGTAGTCTTGTACCACCATCATGCACACGTTGGAGTTTGGAGTTGTCTGGAAGCCAGTGATTATATCAATGGCTATCCTCGCAAATCTGACTCCGAACAGTTCCTGTCTGAGAGATGTTTTACCTTTCCCAGGGCCCGGCTTCACCAGGCAACACGTCGGGCATTCACTCAACCAACGTATTACGTCCTTAGACATCCCAGGCCAGTAATATCTCCTCGCTAGTTTGTCCAAAGTCCGTTTCCTGCCAAAATGAGCGGAAGTCTGATGACCATGGAAAAACTCGAATACTTCCCATCTCAGAGAAGCTGGCAAGACTATCTGTAGCCTTCTTCTGGCTTTGCCCTCAAGAGTTTTCCATCTACACAATAGGCCGTCTCGCACTACCAACTGCGACCATTGGCCCACCAAGTTCCTTACTTCCACACATTCTAATGACAGAGCAGGTCTGACGGGACGAGCAGCTCTCTCCAGGATCAGATTCCGTATCATATTGATACCATCGTCCTCCTGCTGAGCTTCAAGTATGGACTCCGCCGACCAAAACACCAAGTTCTCTTCCCAGGCCGGATCAAAATTCATTATTGGCGCCACCAACGCGTTATGTATGCCACAGTCTTCACAGTCCATTCTTGCACATCTTCGGATTGGTCTCCTAGACAAACAATCCGCATTCACGTGCTTTACTCCGCTCCGATGCTGAATCTGGGTATTCTCTATCCCTAATTCAGACAACGCGGAGATCCATCTGCCCATCATCCCATCTGCCTCCTTGAAATTAAGGAGCCATCTCAAGGATGAATGGTCCGTTCGTAGAATAAAATTCCCACCATACAAATAATGGCGGAATTTCTTTGTGTATACTACTATGGCCAACAACTCTCTCTTGGTGGTACAATAATTGCGTTGAGTTTTACTCAAGCTGTTGCTAGCAAATGCCAAGGGCACTTCCCTACCCTCCTGCACTTGGGATAAGACAGCGCCTATGCTATCGTTGCTAGCGTCGGTGTCCAGGATGAACTGATCACCCTCAGTAGGATAGCTCAGCACAGGAGTTACCGTGAATAACTCCTTCAGCTTCTGAAAAGCCTGTCCAGCTAATTCCGTCCAAATAAACGGAGGTAGCTTCGACATTCCCTTCCTTTTTCCTACTACCAGCGCCTGTAATGGAGCCGACACCTCAGCAAATCCGGGAATGAAATCGCGGTAGTATGAGCAAAAACCCAAAAATGACCTCACTTCTTTCTGGTCTTTTGGCGTTGCCCAATTAGCTACAGCCTCTAATTTCCCTGGATCCGCCGAAATACCTGTGCCACTGACTATTCGGCCCAGATATTCCACTGATTGCCTGAAGAACTTGCATTTCTTAGCTTTCAGTCTAAGGTTGTAGGATCTCAGTCGATCCATTACCTTGTTCAAATTCGATAGACACTCCTCCCGAGTTTTCCCGAAAACTATGATGTCGTCTAGATAAACTAGACAGTTTTTCCACAACAATCCCCTTAGCATTGTCTCCATCATATTCTCGAAAGTAGCCGGAGCATTGCATAAGCCAAATGGCATTACATTGAACTCGAACAACCCCCTGTGGGTTGTGAATGCTGTCTTTTCCTTATCCTCTGGGTGCATCCCAATCTGCCAGTACCCTGACTGGAGATCTAAGGTACTAAACCAGTGATTACCTCCCAAGGAATCCAGACTTTCGTCAATGCGTGGCAAGGGGTAGGCATTCTTCCTCGTAATCCCATTTAGTCTCCTGTAATCTATACAGAACCGACAGGTGCCATCCTTTTTGGTAACCATTACCACCGGACTAGCCCATGGACTATCTGAGGGCCTTATTATCCCTTCCCCTAACATCTTGTCCACCTCATCCTCCAATGCCTGCTTCTTAGACAACGGGAGGCGCCGGTATGGCAAGCGCAATGGTGGGCTAGAACCGGTGTCTATCCGATGAGTTACTCGGTCAGTTCTACCCAATTGCTCCCCTGGAGCGGAGAACAAGTCTGCATTCTCGCATAATAGCTGAGCCAGACTCTGTTTGTCCTCTTCCGTCTCCAAGTGGCTATCTGTCACTAACGGTAAAAGATGCAGTGGCAATCCATATCCTTCCTTCCTATCCTGCTCCCCAGTGTCTTGCAATACCACTGGCATAGCGGATGGATCCAAAGCTCCTATTTCCACTGCTCTCTTTACTGCTAACTCTACTTCTGGTGAGTCAGCTCTTCCTACCACGTCAGCATATGTTACGTCCCCAAAGGTCGTCCCTTTTTCCAGGTACACATCCTGAAAAGTCATATTACTGACTGGTACTACTGTTCGTCTTGAACTCTGCACTAGGGCACTGGTGGAAACCAACCCCAGCTTACTCAAATGCTGCTGATTCGGTTCCACCACCCCCATGCGGTCAAATTCCATTTCCCGGCAGTATACAACTACATTGCACACATGGCGGGGAGGAATTCGTACTGTCTGAGAGACAGACGAGACGCCTGAAATCCGGCGGAGTACACACTGGACCTTCATCTCTTGTGGATACCGAAGAGTGAGTTCCCCTGTCACACTATCCAATACCGCTCCATACAGAGAACAAAAATCTACTCCCAAGATTCCCTCATCCGTCAATTCAGCTACAGTTGTTGAAACAACAAATGAATGTTGATTCACCCAAAAGGGTATCACCTGTCTGCCATGTGTCCGCATATGAGACCCATCAGCACTTCTGACCGACCCAGACCCCACAGGGTTAGTCGACAGACCTGCGAGCTTCTTGAAGAAATGGTGACCCATCATGGAGTGACTAGCTCCAGTATCGATCAGAAATTCCCCCGAGCAGCCCTGAATCTGCACAGGCAAGTACCATCTCTTCCCTTGTAAAGGAGAAGGTTGCAAGGCAAATCTCTGGATTCCAGCTTCACCGCCCAAGTCATATCCCCTCGAGTTGAGAAACTTAACTATAGGATCATCGGGTTTGAGTCGCGAAGCACAAAACCTTTCTACTTCTTCCGCCAACTCAATTCTGCGGACAGTGTCCAGATGAGCTAAATCTTCAACACCTTTCTCGTCCGTTCCCTGGGGCCCATCTCCACCTGGCGGATCAGACTCAGGTGCGGCTAACCCCAGCGGTTCCCATGAAATGGAATCTTTTGATTCTCCCCTGATAGTACCTTTGACAATCACAGGTGGGGTTGTTATCTTGTCATCGACAACAACCCCTGTTAGTTTTCCGTCGGTGGTGGGCTTTGGTCAGAAGAGGGTCCGTCTTTTTGTTTCTCGACCGATGATACATTCTTAGTATCCTTGGACCAACATGTCCTTGCAAAGTGACCCTTCTTCCCACAATTATAGCATTTCGTGTCTTTGTTGGGTTTCCCCTTACCGCGACCACGAGTTGCGACCTTTTCAGCCTTCTCAGCCTTACTACGCTCCTCCATGACTTTTCCGATCATGGTCTTCAATGCACCCTCCTCTGGCGCTTGAGCGTCTGATCCTGGAACCTTTCGTCTTACATAAAAAGAACGACGTCCTTTCCATTTAGGATCTATTGCTGCCACCTCTTGCACTCCCTCTGTAGTCAGTTCAACCTCTTCTACGGGCATCTCTATTACTGCTACAGGGGCTGCCTCTACAGTTTTCAACAGCTTCCTCTTTCTCAGAGCATCTTCCGTAAGCTCGAAGATATCTGCTAGGGACATAGTGGTCTTCCACTGTGAAGCAATCTCGCTCGACAATCTTTCGTCTTTAAGTCCATCTATATACAGGCTGGACAACTTCCTTACCAGCCATGGATCACTTGGACTCATAGATGCAAATGCTTCTGCTGCTAGCACTCTGAGAGCCATTCCAAACTGTCTGTGCCCTTCACCGGGCTTCTGAACTCTTGCCTCTAGCTCAGATGCGGGATCTGCACCGGATGTGGAACCTAAAGCCCATGAAGCTGTTTCCACTAATCCCTTGTACGTTCTTCCCCCGCTTAATTCAAAGCTTGTTAGGGCGGGATCACCAGGACCATCCCGCAGACACCATGACAAAGCTGCAAGGCACTCATCGCCTTCCCAACCATTATGTCTCATATCTGCTGAAAATCGTGTGAACCATTTTCTCCATGGAACCGAGCCATCATACTGCTTCATCTTGATCGCCTGCTTCCTCACAGGTGTCATCCCCGTTCTCAACGGTATATCAGCTTGACTCAAAGCATAGTCCACTGCCTTAAAGTTCCCCACGTCATTCGGTACCGCATCAATCCCCAATCTTCTAATTGCTGGATTGCTCTGGAACACTGCCTCATCTTCCATTGACATATTTCCCCTATGTTGATAGGGTGTCCCACTCTGATTAGTACCTCCGGTCCTTGGTGTATACATGCTTCCTGGAGTTACATGACTGCCAGGTAATGGGGGAGGTGGTATATTGAACATAGGCCTCGCGTTCCCATAACAGTTATCCGGTCCCACATTGCCCCATCCCCCGTAGGAGGTGTTAGGCCCGGCCAGATTCCCTTGACCTGGCGGCCGAGCATTCATGTATGCCCCACCGGGCAAACCTGGTCTACCTACCGTAGACACATTTACCGGAACTGTAGGAACTTGCCTTGTCCCTGGAGCTGGAGTAGAATGAGCACCTGGAGCTGGAGCAGTGTTAACTGGTCCCACAGGAGGCTTATTCCCGGTAGCCTGGGCTACCGGAACGTCTCCTTTCACTCCCTTAGTGTCATTCTCCACACTCACTGATTCTGTTTCTTCAAGAAAGCAATCCAACTTCTCCTGAAACAGTTTTTCAACTCTACCACACAGTTCTAACATGAACTCCTCATTCTTATCAAACTTACTGCCATGCATCGATGAGTGTCCACTCACACTGGATAACATATCTGCTGTATGTATCACCATGGAACTATCTAGATCCTCAGTGACAGGTGGTTTCACTACCTCCTCCACTGTATTGACTATAACTACTGAGGGCTCGTCGGCAGTCACAAAGGTCTCATCTCTAGACACCTCCTGCGCCTTTCCCACCGGGTCCCCAATTTCCTTCGTCCCTTTTGGTTCTAGCTTATTCATCATGTGATTTTCAGCTTGTTGAGCTAGCGCCTCTAACTCTCCCAGCTTACTATCCTGTTTCTTCAACAACTCCTCATACTGCGCTACTTGTAACTGTCTTGCTAGAATCTCGGAACTAATTTCTTTATTCCGCACCACTAGCTTTTCTGTTTCAGACTTCAGTCTGACTTCAGTACCCTCAAGTAGACCCACATTGACAGAAATCTGTTCCAGATGTTTGATCTGAGCTGCATGTTCCCCAATGTTTCCTGACCTTTTTGCCAAAAAACTCTTTTCAAAAGCTTCCCTTTCCTCCTTCAGCTTCCTGAGGGATTCTTCCTCTAGCCTTATCCCTTCCTTCATATGCTCATGCTCGTTTCTCAATCGGAGCGTCCTTATGTCCTCCAGGCTCAACCTTCCCCTGGGCTCATAAGGCGGAACCTCTAGACCACGTATTGTCAATGTAAAAGGATCCGGGAACAGCTTATCTCCCCTGGAGATTACCTCAGCTGTCTCTTCCCCTTCCCCAGGAGTTTCCTCCAGGTCGTCCCTTTTGACAACCTCAACTCCTTCCTGACTAACTGGGACTACCACTCTAGTCCCTCCCACTGCTTCTACAGTGGGTACTGGTCTACGTTCCCATCTCACTGGTACATCTACTGTACCCTCCAGACTAGGTATACTAGAGTCACTATCTTCCCCAGCATCTTCCATGGTCACCTGTCCAAGCGTCACATCCTCCCGTGAGGTGTCCCCCACCTGGACAGGTCCCTCCATAACCCTATCTGGCTCTAGAGCTGGACGTTTTGCTGGAGGATCCCCTTGTGAATCCTCAGATCTCACCTCGTGGGCCTCCTCCTCTCCTCCATGTCCAATTTCCCTACTCTGATTGAAAGTATGTACCTTCTGCCTAGCATTAAACCTCACCCTAGATCGTAATCTAGGACGCATCCCCTCCCCTTGGTTAGTAACCAACGGGGGAGGTACCTCCGTATCTGACATATCTTCACCACACAAAAGCAACCTGTAATAGCTATCCTTGAAACCTACCAATTCTGGTTCAAACATATAAGAGCTTACCTCTCAATTTCAGAAAGAAGAGTAAAAAAATAAATGTAAATCAATACTTACCCAAAGTGGTCACGGCACCAGTGTAGCTGTTGGCTATTCTAAGATAGACATCTGCTATGAAAAACTCCAGATTCGAAAATAGGTTGTTCAGAAATTACACTTTATTCATTCTGACATACGGCTCGTAATCATACAGACGGATAGCAATAATCAAATAGGCTTCTGAACACCAGTGGTCATATGAACATACAGGAGGTATACGCTCACGGTCTAGTACATAATTCCCGAGTTCCAAGGCTCTCTTCCATCTTGGTTAACTCCACTTGGATCAGACTCCCCCAGAGGGAGTTCTGTACCCGGAGTTGTACACCAGTGCGTCTATCTCCTCTAGTTCCCCCAGAGGGTGGAACAGAGAAAGACGCAGGGTGACCAAGGTGGAAGCAGCGACAGGACTAGGCCTAAAAGGTACAACAGAGTTCGGGGAAGCTCTGTTGTGGAGCAGCCAAGCTGGCCGAAGTGCGCAGCAAGACTGGGTCCTCGATTAGCAGAACCCCAGGTCTTATGTACTGGTCGTTATGTAATTCTCTCCATTACTCGTAAACACTTGAGTTCCCGAGGAACTCCGGGTAACCACGCGCCGGTGCATCCGAGCCGACACCGTACCCGAGATATGTCGGGTGACACGTGGCGGTCACGGCTCAATGCACATAACCAGGCCGCGCTCCACCATTCCTCAGGTGGGCTTATATAACCTTATACTCGGCAGTAGACAGGAGTGCGGCCTGGATACACGACAACACATATACCAAATATAACTCCAACTGGTTCCATAGAAATAGTACAGCGGCGACCCACTACAATAGGATTAGAAAGCCATAGCCTAGTTGTATATGAATAAATTGAGTTTTGTTCAAGTTTCCACTTGGATCAAAATCTGGGGATGGGGTACTGATAACATATCTTCGGTCCGACCCGTCGGGGCGGGGCGACTCCACAGAAACGGATCCATCTTTGACAATTAATTCTGAGAAAACTATCTATCCCACATACTAATGCTTCATAGGATTAGAAAGCCCCAGCCTAGTTATCTATAAATAAATTGAGTTTTGTTAAAGTTTCCACTTGGATCAAAATCTGGGGATGGGGTACTGATAACATATCTTCGGTCCGACCCGTCGGGGCGGGGCGACTCCACAGAAACGGATCCATCTTTGACAATTAATTCTGAGAAAACTATCGATCCCACATACTAATGCAGTATAGGATTAGAAAGCCCTAGCCGAGTTGTCTATGAATAAATCGAGTTATGTTCAAGTTTCCACTTTGATGAAAATCTGGGAATGGGGTACTGATAACATATATATCTTCGGTCTGAACCGTCGGGGTGAATCCGCAGATATGAAACAGATTCATCTTTGACAGTTAATTCTGAGAAAACTATCGATCCCACACACTAATGCAGTATAGGATTAGAAAGCCCTAGGCGAGTTGCATATGAATAAATCGAGTTATGTTCAACTTTCGACTTGGATCAAAAACAAAGGATGGGATACTGATAATTTATCTTAGGGCCGACCGGTCAGGGTGACTACGTAGATATGAAAACAGATCCATCTTTGACAATTAATTCTGAGAAAACTATCGATCCCACACACTAATGCAGTATAGGATAAGAAAGCCCTAGCCTAGTTGTCTATGAATAAATCGAGTTTTGTTCAAGTTTCCACTTGGATGAAAATCTGGGGATGGGGTACTGATAACATATCTTCGGTCCGACCCGTCGGGGCGACTCCGCAGAAATGAAACGGATCCATCTTTGACAATTAATTCTGAGAAAACTATCGATCCCACATATTAATGCTGCATAGGATTAGAAAGCCCTAGCCTAGTTGTCTATGAATAAATCGAGTTTTGTTCAAGTTTCCACTTGGATCAAAATCTGGGGATGGGATACTGATACCATGTCTTCGGTCCGACCCGTCGGGGTAAATCCGCAGATATGAAACAGATCCATCTTTGACAATTAATTCTGAGAAAACTATCTATCCCACACACTAATGCAGTGTAGGATTAGAAAGCCCTAGGCGAGTTGTATATGAATAAATCGAGTTATGTTCAACTTTCGACTTGGATCAAAAACTAAGGATGGGATACTGATAACTTATCTTAGGGCCGACCGGTCGGGGTGACTATGTAGATATGAAAACAGATCCATCTTTGACAATTAATTCTGAGAAAACTATCGATCCCACATATTAATGCTGCATAGGATTAGAAAGCCCTAGCCTAGTTGTCTATGAATAAATCAAGTTTTGTTCAAGTTCCCACTTGGATCAAAATCTGGGGATGGGGTACTGATGACATATCTTCGGTCCGACCCGTCGGGGTGAATCCGCAGATATGAAACAGATCCATCTTTGACAATTAATTCTGAGAAAACTACTTATCCTACATAATAATGCAGTATAGGATTGAAAAGCCCCAGCCTAGTTGTCTATAAATAAATTGAGTTTTGTTAAAGTTTCCACTTGGATCAAAATCTGGGGATGGGGTACTGATAACATATCTTCGGTCCGACCCGTCGGGGCGACTCCACAGATATGAAACGGATCCATCTTTGACAATTAATTCTGAGAAAACTATCGATCCCACACACTAATGCAGTATAGGATAAGAAAGCCCTAGCCTAGTTGTCTATGAATAAATCTACTTTTTTTCAAGTTTCCACTCTGATGAAAATCTGGGGATGGGGTACTGATACCATATCCTCGGTCCGAGCAGTCGGGGTGAATCCACAGATATGAAACGGATCCATCTTTGACAATTAATTCTGAGAAAACTATCGATCTCACATACTAATGCAGTATAGGATTAGAAAGCCTCAGCCTATATACTAGTACCATCTATAGTAACTATGTGCGTACACAAAATTCCGGGAAAGGGGTCATTTTTGGGTCCCACTGGCGGGTCCGGCCATTAGGGACCCTTTTAGGGCCATTTTGGGGCAAAAGGGGTATGTTTTTGGACCCAAAATATCAAAGCAAAATGTTTTAAAAGTTCCTGTAAAAAGGGGTATATTTTGTAGGAATTTGGCCCATATTTAGGGTGGTAAAAGGGGGTCAATTTAGGGGGGAATCCCGCTACAAGGGGTCTACTTTTTAACAATTTAGGGTATCCCGACAAAAGGGGTCCAAATTTTGCCTCATTAGGGTGGTGTCTGACTAAAAGGGGAATAGTTTCTTCCCATTTTAGGTAGGGATGTCATTGGTATCACTTGTATCGATACATCGCTATTTTTTATGTATCTGATAACCGAATCGACAAACAATGGGTATCGATACGCCGCCATCTTGGATTCATTTTTTGCTATATGTCAGTTTTTACGGCGTGTAAATCGGACAATTATTAAGGATTTTAGATAGGAAAATGTGAAAAAAATATATATATTGAAAAAATTAGACCATTATTAGCTCTGTACCCCAAAAATGCAGGATCAATTTGGCCTAATCTACCTTTTTTTTTGATATGTTGAATAACTGATATATTATATATATCGACACCAAAATAGTGAATAATTGATAACCTATGAAATTCGATACCAATGACATCCCTAATTTTAGGGGGTAATCCCGCCAATAGGGGGTTGTTTTGGTGGAAAATGCGGTCCCACATTGCCCCATCCCCCGTAGGAGGTGTTAGGCCCGGCCAGATTCCCTTGACCTGGCGGCCGAGCATTCATGTATGCCCCACCGGGCAAACCTGGTCTACCTACCGTAGACACATTTACCGGAACTGTAGGAACTTGCCTTGTCCCTGGAGCTGGAGTAGAATGAGCACCTGGAGCTGGAGCAGTGTTAACTGGTCCCACAGGAGGCTTATTCCCGGTAGCCTGGGCTACCGGAACGTCTCCTTTCACTCCCTTAGTGTCATTCTCCACACTCACTGATTCTGTTTCTTCAAGAAAGCAATCCAACTTCTCCTGAAACAGTTTTTCAACTCTACCACACAGTTCTAACATGAACTCCTCATTCTTATCAAACTTACTGCCATGCATCGATGAGTGTCCACTCACACTGGATAACATATCTGCTGTATGTATCACCATGGAACTATCTAGATCCTCAGTGACAGGTGGTTTCACTACCTCCTCCACTGTATTGACTATAACTACTGAGGGCTCGTCGGCAGTCACAAAGGTCTCATCTCTAGACACCTCCTGCGCCTTTCCCACCGGGTCCCCAATTTCCTTCGTCCCTTTTGGTTCTAGCTTATTCATCATGTGATTTTCAGCTTGTTGAGCTAGCGCCTCTAACTCTCCCAGCTTACTATCCTGTTTCTTCAACAACTCCTCATACTGCGCTACTTGTAACTGTCTTGCTAGAATCTCGGAACTAATTTCTTTATTCCGCACCACTAGCTTTTCTGTTTCAGACTTCAGTCTGACTTCAGTACCCTCAAGTAGACCCACATTGACAGAAATCTGTTCCAGATGTTTGATCTGAGCTGCATGTTCCCCAATGTTTCCTGACCTTTTTGCCAAAAAACTCTTTTCAAAAGCTTCCCTTTCCTCCTTCAGCTTCCTGAGGGATTCTTCCTCTAGCCTTATCCCTTCCTTCATATGCTCATGCTCGTTTCTCAATCGGAGCGTCCTTATGTCCTCCAGGCTCAACCTTCCCCTGGGCTCATAAGGCGGAACCTCTAGACCACGTATTGTCAATGTAAAAGGATCCGGGAACAGCTTATCTCCCCTGGAGATTACCTCAGCTGTCTCTTCCCCTTCCCCAGGAGTTTCCTCCAGGTCGTCCCTTTTGACAACCTCAACTCCTTCCTGACTAACTGGGACTACCACTCTAGTCCCTCCCACTGCTTCTACAGTGGGTACTGGTCTACGTTCCCATCTCACTGGTACATCTACTGTACCCTCCAGACTAGGTATACTAGAGTCACTATCTTCCCCAGCATCTTCCATGGTCACCTGTCCAAGCGTCACATCCTCCCGTGAGGTGTCCCCCACCTGGACAGGTCCCTCCATAACCCTATCTGGCTCTAGAGCTACGTAGATATGAAAACAGATCCATCTTTGACAATTAATTCTGAGAAAACTATCGATCCCACACACTAATGCAGTATAGGATAAGAAAGCCCTAGCCTAGTTGTCTATGAATAAATCGAGTTTTGTTCAAGTTTCCACTTGGATGAAAATCTGGGGATGGGGTACTGATAACATATCTTCGGTCCGACCCGTCGGGGCGACTCCGCAGAAATGAAACGGATCCATCTTTGACAATTAATTCTGAGAAAACTATCGATCCCACATATTAATGCTGCATAGGATTAGAAAGCCCTAGCCTAGTTGTCTATGAATAAATCGAGTTTTGTTCAAGTTTCCACTTGGATCAAAATCTGGGGATGGGATACTGATACCATGTCTTCGGTCCGACCCGTCGGGGTAAATCCGCAGATATGAAACAGATCCATCTTTGACAATTAATTCTGAGAAAACTATCTATCCCACACACTAATGCAGTGTAGGATTAGAAAGCCCTAGGCGAGTTGTATATGAATAAATCGAGTTATGTTCAACTTTCGACTTGGATCAAAAACTAAGGATGGGATACTGATAACTTATCTTAGGGCCGACCGGTCGGGGTGACTATGTAGATATGAAAACAGATCCATCTTTGACAATTAATTCTGAGAAAACTATCGATCCCACATATTAATGCTGCATAGGATTAGAAAGCCCTAGCCTAGTTGTCTATGAATAAATCAAGTTTTGTTCAAGTTCCCACTTGGATCAAAATCTGGGGATGGGGTACTGATGACATATCTTCGGTCCGACCCGTCGGGGTGAATCCGCAGATATGAAACAGATCCATCTTTGACAATTAATTCTGAGAAAACTACTTATCCTACATAATAATGCAGTATAGGATTGAAAAGCCCCAGCCTAGTTGTCTATAAATAAATTGAGTTTTGTTAAAGTTTCCACTTGGATCAAAATCTGGGGATGGGGTACTGATAACATATCTTCGGTCCGACCCGTCGGGGCGACTCCACAGATATGAAACGGATCCATCTTTGACAATTAATTCTGAGAAAACTATCGATCCCACACACTAATGCAGTATAGGATAAGAAAGCCCTAGCCTAGTTGTCTATGAATAAATCTACTTTTTTTCAAGTTTCCACTCTGATGAAAATCTGGGGATGGGGTACTGATACCATATCCTCGGTCCGAGCAGTCGGGGTGAATCCACAGATATGAAACGGATCCATCTTTGACAATTAATTCTGAGAAAACTATCGATCTCACATACTAATGCAGTATAGGATTAGAAAGCCTCAGCCTATATACTAGTACCATCTATAGTAACTATGTGCGTACACAAAATTCCGGGAAAGGGGTCATTTTTGGGTCCCACTGGCGGGTCCGGCCATTAGGGACCCTTTTAGGGCCATTTTGGGGCAAAAGGGGTATGTTTTTGGACCCAAAATATCAAAGCAAAATGTTTTAAAAGTTCCTGTAAAAAGGGGTATATTTTGTAGGAATTTGGCCCATATTTAGGGTGGTAAAAGGGGGTCAATTTAGGGGGGAATCCCGCTACAAGGGGTCTACTTTTTAACAATTTAGGGTATCCCGACAAAAGGGGTCCAAATTTTGCCTCATTAGGGTGGTGTCTGACTAAAAGGGGAATAGTTTCTTCCCATTTTAGGTAGGGATGTCATTGGTATCACTTGTATCGATACATCGCTATTTTTTATGTATCTGATAACCGAATCGACAAACAATGGGTATCGATACGCCGCCATCTTGGATTCATTTTTTGCTATATGTCAGTTTTTACGGCGTGTAAATCGGACAATTATTAAGGATTTTAGATAGGAAAATGTGAAAAAAATATATATATTGAAAAAATTAGACCATTATTAGCTCTGTACCCCAAAAATGCAGGATCAATTTGGCCTAATCTACCTTTTTTTTTGATATGTTGAATAACTGATATATTATATATATCGACACCAAAATAGTGAATAATTGATAACCTATGAAATTCGATACCAATGACATCCCTAATTTTAGGGGGTAATCCCGCCAATAGGGGGTTGTTTTGGTGGAAAATGCCCCCGCCATAAGGGGGTCAAATTTAGACGCACATGGTATCCATAATTTAGAGAGTGGCCCCCGGGGGTAATATCAGCTCACACTCCACCTTGGTACAGAGGTATGTGGCTTCTGCTCACTGGTCACACCTCAGTGCTACCCCGCCCCCCCATGCTCATTAGCATATCATTAGCATAAACACAGGTGCCGCGGCAGGCATCTGGAGCCGGCCCATGCCTTGCTATGGTGGTTTCCACTCCCCTCCTTGACCTCCCTGATAACAACTACTTAACTAGAAAACATAGGGTAGACTGCCCTTGTTTTCATCCACCTGGAGGCTTTATTCTGTACTCTGGCTGGCAGGCGTTCCCTAACTGTTTGGGTTTATTCCTGATAGCGTGCTGTTGGTTTGATGGCACGGCCTGTCCTAGTAGTCCGCACTACAGGCATATGGGCTGTCTCAGGAGCCTTCTGGGGTGAAGCGGTAGCTGCCACTTCTGTGTTGTCGGTCACAGGCTGAGTTTCTTGCCTCATGATGACTTTTTCCCCCCTTCTGTCTTCGCTGCCGAGGCCCAAGAGCTGTGGAATTGGGGTGTGGGGCGTCTGGAGGGTTTCCCGGGGGTGATGCCTGTTGCGGCGCAGCTTGCTGCCCTTTTGGGTCTCTACGACGTAAGATCTTGGCTCCAGGCATTTTTCGACCACTGTCCCTGGTGCCCAAGTCTTTGTCACTTGATCTTGGATACAGACACCTTGCCCTTGGTACAGTGGTGCTAATTGTTGGTCTCTCGCAGTGTGATCATAATGCTCTTTTGCCCTTTTGCCTCTACCTTCCAGCTGATCCTTGACTTCCTGATCAATGTTTGTCTGCCTTGTAGGCAATATGGAGGCTACTTGCCTCCCCAGCAGCATCTCCGCTGGTGACGGCAATCGGTTGTCAACTGGAGTAGCCCTCAGGTTCAGGAGGGCCATCTGGACATTCTCTTTTGTCTTGATGCATTTTTTTATCACTGACTTGACCCATCGTATCTGGCGTTCTATGAAGCCATTTGACTGGGCATAGTGTGGCGAGGACGTTGTATGATTGATTCCCCAGTGACGGCAGAATTTCTTGAATGTCTCACTGGCATATTGTGGCCCATTGTCGGACCTAATCTCGTCTGGTTGGCCAAAGGTACCACAGGCCTCCTCCACTATGTCCTTAACTACCTCAGATGTCACGGGTGCTTGTATTTCTTTGACAATTGGGAATTTTGAGTAGTATTCAGATATAATTATGCATTGGGGCCCCTTTATCTCAAACAGATCTGTCCCTATGATTTGCCAAGCACGGGCTGGAACCTTGCTAGCTAACATGGGCTCCCTTCTGTTATCATTTTGGTCCTCCTGGCATACGTTGCAGCCTTTTACCAGCCTCTCTATATCATTGTTTATCCTTGGCCAGTAGACTGTATCACGTGCCAGCAGCGGTGTCTTCTCTATGCCTAGATGACCACGGTGCAGTTGGGATATGATATATCCCCTTGCATGCTCTCCGGGACAATGATTTGCCTTCCTTTGAATAGGACTCCATCATCAAGACCAATGACATCTCTATAGGACCAGAACATTCGGAGGTCAGTTGGCAGGTCCCCAATCCTTTCTGGCCATCCACGGTACACTGCCTCTGCAAGGGCATTAACTCTTCCTCGACCAGAATGTTTTTGGGTAAATTTCCCCCTTGTAGGGGATGGCATGAGCTTTCCAAAACTGTAATAATCATGTCAATATTCCATCTAGATGGGGAGGAGTGACGGTTTGAGCTATGGTTGTTCATGAAAATGATAGAATCCTGATATCCTGTATCTATTCTAACAAGGGAGATATAATAATAGTAAAATAGCAATCATGATTCCGAAAATGAAAATCTAACCAAAGTTTAAACTGTAATATATCAGGATTCCCTCTATCGATTTTGACAAAATAAATTCTGTACTATAGATAGGTTTAAGTACTTTTAGAATATTTTTGTGGATTTCTCATGATGTGTATGCCTTATTTGGTTACCATGGCAACCACAGTTACCTGAAATGGTCATTGTTAGGCCATTTTTAGTATATCTGTTGCTATGGCAACCAATATTTTTGTCAATATTACACCAAAATACATGAAATATGTTGGAACCATATTTTTTGGCATGAAAAAATGCCCAAAGTGAATTTTCACTAAAAAAATCATATTGAATAACATTTATCATGATTTCTACCTTAAAAATCAATGAAACCAGGGTAAAACTGTACTAATTTTCTCCCATGTTGGGAAGGCTGGCAAATAAAGGGAATTCAAGGCAGACACAAATGGTTCCGGTTCCCCAGAGACGAAATAGCAAAGAGTGAGAATCCAGAAAATTGTAGTTGTGAACCAATTATTGGGAGGGGTACAGAATGCCAAAAATCGGCCAAAAATCGGCCCCTATTACGCATTAATGCGTAATTGGTAAAGGAAGAGTTAAGCACTGGGCATCGTTGGGTCTCTCCTCGAAGCTCCGCCTGCTTGCCTGGGCTAAAGCTGATGAGGTCAAATGAGATTCCGTCAACACGTAGATCCAGTTTGACTTCCGATTTATTGTTAGGGTTTGGAAGTCGTGATAGAGTGTTTGATAGGACCATCTCCTCTCCTGGCCGGTACACCACACTGTGATCATACCCGAGTATCCTCAGCAACATCCGTTGGAGTCAAGGGGGTGCTGATATAATAGGCTTCCTACAGATCATTTCAAGGGGTTTGTGGTCAGATACAATTGTGAAAGATCTGCCATACAGGTATGTATGGAACCTTTCTACCCCATGCACAAGAGCTAGTGTCTCGCGCTTGATGTTGCTATAGTTTGATTGTGTCTTGGTGAGTGATTTGGAGGCAAAGGCTATAGGCTTGCCCTCCTGTATCAATGCTGCACCAAGGCCCTTTTGTGATGCATCCACCTCCAATGCTATTGGTTTGGTGGAGTCATAGAAGGCCACTTTCGCTTTGTCAGATATGGCTCCTTTGAGCTTCTCAAACGCATGCTGATGGTCGTCTGACCACTCAAATGGAACATCTTTCTTGAGCAGATCCCGAAGTATGGCTGCTTGTGAACTGAGATTTGCAATAAAGGATCTCATATATGTTAGTAGGCCTAGGAAGTGTTGTAGGTCCTCTCGGTCTTGTGGGACTGGCATCTCATGGATATCCTTCACCTTGGCCGGATCTGGTGATATGCCATCTTTGCTGTACACATTTCCAAAAAAGGAAATTGACTGCTTCTTTATAGCACACTTTGCCGAGTTAAAAATGACCATGCATCTTGGCAGCTTCCATTAGCTTCAGGAGTCTAGCATCATGCTCATCTTCTGTGGAACCGAAGACACAGATATCGTCAGCGATGCCAACACATCCATGGAGATCTTCCAAAATCTCATCCACTCGTTGCTGGAATATGTCTTGGCTAGTGTTCAGGCCAAATGGCAACCTCTGAAAGCAATATCTACCAATAGGTGTGCGGAAAGTCGTAAGTAACTGACTGCTCTCCTCCAGAGGAACACTCCAATACCCAGCCTTTGCATCCAGTTTGCTGAAGTATTTCGCACCTGTAAAGAATGGGTTGATTTCCTCTAATGTGGGTGTGTTATGAGGACATCTTTTAACCGCATTGTTGAGATGTTTTGGATCAAGACATACCCTCAAGCTACCATCACCTTTCGTGCTATAGACAATGCTTGAGCACCAGTCGGTATGTTCCCTGACTCTTCTGATTATGCCATTCTTCTCCATATTTTCTAACTCGGCCTTGATTTTGGGAAGAAGGTTCACATAACACTTCCTGGGACAGTCAATGTATGGCTCCGCATCAGGTTTGAGCAATATCTTCGCTGGGTCTTTGAACCTTCCAATCTGGTCAAATTGGCAAGGGTATGACTTTTTAAGGTCCTGCAGGGAGTTGACCCTCCAGCTTGGCTGGGCCAATATGGTCTCAACATGACAGTTTATAGTTACTAAGTTGAGTGCCTCACACATAGGGAGACCGAGCACAACCGGTCCTGGCACATCAACAAGGTAGAACGTTGTCCGTACCCAGTCTCCTCTGCCGTACTTGCAGTCGCATGTGAGCTTGCCGATGCATTTTATGTCTTCACCGGAATAGGCCGTTAGTTTTGCCCACAGGTGACAACACATCATCAGGGTCGATGTCCCCAAACATCTGCTTAAAAGTGTGTACTGGTAATGCGTTACATTGGGCACCAATGTCAAGCTTCAGCCTGAGACCCTTTGTGCTGTCTAACCCTGGACACTTAATGCCGATTGTAGTATACGCTTTATCGCGTGTAGATCTGGATATGGCATCGAAACACTTATCAGACATCTTAATGCAGTAGAAACTTTCTGAATAGTTACCAGAGTCACTTGCGTCCGAGCTACCAGGTGTCTCATTCTCATGTGGAGTTACTGCATGTACATTCTTCCTCTGCTTCCCTGCGTTCAGATAGTGTTTCTGGGGCTTGGAACTGGATTTGCTTTGAGTGTTCTGGCCTCTGTTGTCAGTGTCTTCGGTCTTCGACCTGCAAAATTCTACCCAGTGTCCTTGTTTCCCGCATCCTGAACACTCACCCCTGAATGCCGGACATCTTCGGTATGCGTGGTGGCGACCACAGTTCCAACAGGGCCTCTTTTTGGAGACGTGATCTATAGAAGTGTGGTCAGTTGTGCTCTCGCGAGAGTTTGGATCTGTTCATTGCCTTTCTCGGTTGCTTTGTGCCGTCGGCCAGTGTTGAGAGTTTCTTGCAGTGTCAGTGTTTTGTCTTTATCCAGGAGTTCCCGCTGACACTCTGCAATGGGAGTGCTCGCAATGACAAGCTCGATAATGCGCTCCTGCAACTCTGCATCAGTAAACTCACAACGCAAGCCCTGCGTTCGTGCACGTGTGACAAAAGCATCAAGTGACTCACCGCTCTTCTGTCGGTACTGCATTAAATTTAGTCGCTCAATATGAAAATTTACCGCAACTCTCAGCTGTTTCTCAAACAGATCCCATAATTTCTCCGGTTTCTTTTGATCTACTTCACTAAGGCCAGATGCATTAATACGGCGTAAACCCTCTTCTCCTACACTTATCTTAATTTTTCTGGCTATCTTGGAGGCATCAGTGACTTCGTCATCTTCACATACTAAGAGTAGCCTCTGCTGAAAAAAGTGTAAATGTCTCTGCTACATCAGAAGCATCCCAATTCATAGATGGGTAATTTGGCAGCCATTTTGATAACACTAGTTTTGGTATGGTGCACTGGAGCTATTTGTGTAAGTGGCACTAACTAGCATTTAACAATCACAGTTCTGGTATATGCCTAAGTTGCATTGGACACTACACAACTTGTGTATATGGCTGGCTCCACACTTGATTGGGCTTACTTGGCAGACTTGGGTGATATGAAGGCTTGGCTTTATGTGGCTGTAGACACACAAGGATAGCCTAGGACATGGACACACAAAGATAGCACATGGTCTGATGTGGGGAAAAGAAAAGGTGCTCTACTCACAATTCTTGGTGTCCCACAACATCAAATATGTGGCACACAGTCTCTTCAAACATCCCACCGCTGCCACCATGAAGTGATATTGATAAGCAAAAGGAGGCAGTTTAGTTTGGTTTAAGATGACTTGTATTTATGAACCATGTGCGCCATCCCGCTCGTCGCCCAACTGCCCCAAAAGTAGTGACGTCACAACATGTGTACGTCGGTATCACAACACCCTAGTGTGCCCCCATAGTAACTCATGTAAGAATAATTCACCTGGCACTTCTATAGGCATATCGCTTCTGCATGAGGACACCTTTCAGTAAAACATTACGTCCGCTATAATAAAATAAAGCCCAATATCTCTGCCCTATAATTTAAATCGGGTATATCAGCAGTCACGCTCTGGCCTAAATCTAGATGTTCTGATAGCATTTACAAACAACTCTTGAGCCACCTGTTGGGTTCACAAAGATTCAACTGGTATAAATATAATGGGTGTCATTCATCAATAAGTTAGACTGGACACGCGGACTGACATGGCCTCCCTAGTAGTTACTGTGCTGTTTGCCCTGGTGGTCGGGGCCCTGGGCAGGAGCCTGGACCCCCTTATTATAGGAGGTAGGTCTTTAGACACTTCTAAGTAGCACTGCGAATACAGAAGCCCTACTCCTGCTCCCTCTCTCGCTCTCTCTCTCTCTCTCTCTCTCTCTCTCTCTCTCTCTCTCTCTCTCTCTCTCTCTTCCTCCATTGGTTTGATATTTGATATTTTGAAGGGGCTGGTTCTCTACAGTGCCAAGCCCATGACACCTTCTGGAGAAAGGGCGGACTAACAAAACCTATACTTCCTGATAAACAGAAGCAATGCGAATAACTGTTAAAACTGTGCATTTGAAAAAGTAAATTCAAAATTAAGATTGTACCAACGTTATTTCAAGGTTATTTGGGGAAAGGAAACTGATGAGAACAAAGTCGGTTGAATGCTATGTTGCAGGTAGCGAGGCGTCTATGGGGGCATGGCCGTGGCAGGGGTCGCTGCAGTACCAGAGCGGGGCCCACACCTGCGGCTGTGTGCTCATCTCACAGGGCTGGATCCTCACCGCAGCCCACTGTGTCGGTGCAGGCGCGTAAGTCATGGTGCCACCTAAAGCCGCGTAGTTTTATTTCATGGTGGATACAATCTTCACTATGCTTAAGTACTAGAAAACGCGGTATACCCATGGGATACGGTGTTCCTGTATGACATGGCCGGTGTAGTCATGATTTGTTTAGATTTCTATGACCATTTAAATGTAATTTAAAGAAAATCATGAAATGCTAGTAAAAGCAAAGGCCCATGACTACACTGAAAACAAAATGGGGGTCTAAAGTGGTCACTACTGACCACTCTTGGGTGGTCATGGTGATGGTGTCCTGAGGGGAGTACCCAGTGGTCACGAGCATGGTCATAGGTGAGCACCCCAGACATTCTTTGGGCAGGTAATATATTTTTCTGCATTACGTAATCCTTCCAACTATTTTAATAATTCCCTCCTCTTCCCACCATCAATCCACATCTGAGAGCACATTGTAGCCCTGATCAAAGGCTCAATAAGGAATTATGTGTGTACCCTACAGCTGTATATCAGCCACTCCTCCCGGCACTCCTCCCACTTGTAGCTATAGTTCCAGGGACAAATGAAGTGTCTATGCTTACACATAGCTATTCTATAGTAATTCTAGCAAGTTTTTCTTTTAAATAACTTGTATCATCTAATGTTCCAAATAATCTATATATCCCTCATTTTATAGATACCTATGATCCAGATTAGTATAGGTATTAATTAAAAGATCACCCTCAGTAGATGCTGTATATTACATTGTTGTATAGTGGGGGCCCCTAGTGGGAAAACTATGTCCTCACAATAACCACTTTGGGTCATCACAATGATCACCCCAGGTGGTCAAGTGGGCATGACCACCCAAAAGTGGTCAGCAGTGATCACCTTAATCCAGGCCTGGGGTTCAAGTGTAGAGGGTCTTTTTGGGTCGTTCTCTAGTCATGGGCCTTTGTCTATTTATCACTTAGGAATTGTCCACAGATCTTGTAGGGTTAAACATTGCATAAACCTTGCGATGATTCTAGGACTGATGAACATCTGTGGCACCAAAACACATGATAGATACAGGGTACTTACACAGATATGGATGCAGCAGATGCAACATGTCGTGTACCTTATTTATGGTTTAAGTCATAAACATAGATGACATACTTGTTGGTGGTTAAATCAAGAAGATGTAGAAGCAGACTTATGTAAGAAATAATCCGACAATATTCTACTTAAATGCCAGGAATTCCCTCATGGTGTACATGGGCCTTCATGACCGTTCCAATCTGAATATTGGGCAGCCTAAACGCTATTATATCTCCTCCATCACCGTGGTAAGTATCTGTGATGGCAAGTATTGAGATATGGATATGCCTTTATCATCACCTGAATACGCTAGATGGAAGTAATATTTATAACCGGCCAAAAATCAAATATCCTCTCCACATAATAGAAAACCTTAAAACATAACATCTTTTGATACACAGACTGAATATTTTTCAGGTCTTATTTCTGATTAGGTCCCTTTTTAAGATGAAATTTACAAGTAGATGTACAGGCCTATGAGAATCTGTCTCTATACCTCATACCCCCATGAGGAACCTGTCTCGCTACACCTAATTAAAGACTTTTTTCTTGACATGAAGTAAAGTGTAAGTGGCTATTTCTGCAGCATGCCAAATATGACCAGGAGGACTACTTCCTGGGTCACGACATAGCGCTGATTAAACCACAGACACAGGTGGAGGTCAACAACTACGTCAAGGTCATTACCATGGCCGATGAGGGCACAGACTTCACTAACTCACAGTGCTTCATGACGGGGTGGGGCAAAACTGCATCAGGTAACTTGTGTGTCTTATGTTTCCCCACCATCCCCATTCATACAACACTGGAGGTAACTTTCCCACCCACCATTCACATTCACACAACACTGGAGGTAACTTTCCCACCCACCATTCACATTCACACAACACTGGAGGTAACTTTCCCACCCACCATTCACATTCACACAACACTGGAGGTAACTTTCCCACTCACCATTCACATTCACACAACACTGGAGGTAACGTTTTCACCCACCAACCCCATTCAGTTCGCACTGTAGGTAGTTTTACCACCCAGTACACCTATTCACATGTCTTTTATTGCCAGTACCATATTGTTGCCTGCAGGAATCGAGTGTTCATGCCCTCCCCTTTCCATATAACCTATCATTAATACCTTTTTACGTGTGACTTCTAATCTCCTTTATATTGTTATATTATATCCCTCCTATTACGCGTTTCACATGTTTTATTCCCTTAATTTTATACATGAAAGATGAGACTTACTCCTAAAGGAACAACAGCTGATCATATGTATACAACCTATTAAACTTATCAAATTACATAAGTAACTGCTCTGATATGAAGCCCTATTCCAGAATGAAATGAATGACTGATCCTTTTATTAGGAAGTGGTGGGTACTTGGCGAACAGACTTCAGGAGGCGGAGGTGAAGGTGATAACGCAGGACTCGTGTAAGCAGTACTGGTACCCCCTGGGGGATGGCCAGATCTGCTGTGGTGTCAAGGGACAAAAGTCCTCTTGTAGTGTAAGTATGCTAATATTTTGCCCCCTGTCTCTGATCATGAAAATATGGAAGTTTATCTCCTCTCTCTCTTCTGCTTCGTTGATAAATGCTAAACGGCGATACATCAATTTATTACACGATTCTTGCATTTTTCGTGCTGTAACTGGATATTTTGCGTGCTGACATTTCTGGATACAGCACGCATATGCCTTCCAAGTTGCAGATTAAGAGTTAACTGCATATAGAGTACCTTGGGGTATTACTGGCACCCTAAGGAGTTTTTCCCCCTGGTGCGATTTCCGTGAGATTTTTTGAGAATTTCTCTTTTCCCATCCATGGAGCATGGACTTTGTCACATTTTCCATCAGTTACAAGCAAAATAATATATGTTATCATATGAAAATTTATGTTTGAATGATTCAGGGTTTTGTTGGTATTACTGGCATGGCTGAGGGTATTACTGGCACCCTTATGCTTTCCTTACAAAAAGCCATAGTTTTACAAAAATATAAACCGACCATGTTGGGGACACACAATTATGTGTCATCAATTAAGGACTTAAAGTCAGAGACATCCTGACTTGCAACACTCATATGTTATTGATATACACCCAAACACAGACTTGGACCTCACAGGATTGCAGTGAAATTATTTGTGAATGTTGTTTTGGGTACCCAAACAATCCAAATTACTAAGGAAACAGCTTTGCTCTTAAACCAAACATATGAATATACAATGCAGTGTCAAAGAAAGAATCAATAACTGATTATTGTCATGCTCATCTTAACTAAAAGGATGACAGTAAGACGGGTGCCAGTAATACCCAAAACTGTACAAATCTGTTGGTATTACTGGCACCCCCGCCATCTTGGGAGCATTGAGACCCATTTCTAAAATGATTGTTCTAGCAGACAGAGGACATAAATTTGCCATGGAATTCTGCTTACAGTTTATGAAAACACATTATAGGTGAAGCTGTGAATCTGGATCCAATTCCTCTTACATCTTGGCAAAACCTATAACTGCACCAATATTGAGCTTAATGACTCAATGATCAAAATTTTGAAGGCAATTATCCTCATCACAAAGTTTTATTTCCATTTTTTTTGGTCTTTTAAGGTAAGAAGATATGTCCCCAAAATGTCCTGAATTATCATTGGCTACCCTGAGTCAATTTGCTTAGCAAGAAAGCCACACAACACTGCTAAGGTGCCAGTAATACCCCCCCTGCCAGTAATACCCCACGGTACTCTACATGTATAAGAGACACATGCTGTAGCCATCATGTCAGACTGACCTGTGTGTTGCCCCTGCAGGGTGACAGTGGCGGGCCGCTGGTGTGCCGGGTGGGAGGGGACTACCACCTGGCCGGCCTCACCTCCTACAACCTGATCGGGTGCGGCCTGTCCCACCCCTCCGTCTACACGCGCGTCTCCTACTACAGGTGGTGGGTCAAGCACTTCACCGGGCTCTGCGCCAAGAACGACTGCTCGGATATGTAAAGCCGAGGGATTAAAAGCCACTTGTTGATATCTCAAACCCATCCTAAAACATAATCAAAAGACTGCACGGATACATACAACTAGCCTCTCAAGTCCAGAAGTATACATGTGCTGTGGTACTTATCATATTTAAGATGTGAGGATAATGACCGCTTTGTGTTGGCTGGATGCTGTTTCTCCACAAATTTGCGGTCCTCCGCAAATTTGAAGAAGTCCGCAATACACATTCCATATATTTGTGGAGAAAATTAAAAATATTAATAGCATTGTTTTCTGGTACTTAAGCATACCTACGGACCTCCGTATACATTTGCGGACATCCACATATATTTATGGAGGTCCGTAAATATATGGAAAATGTATTTATGGACGTCCGCAAATTTGTGGAGAAAGAGGACCCTGGTGAAGGTTGTACATTAATTGATCCGGAACGTCGCAATAATACAATTTACGTACCACCACCTCAATGTTACATCACCCTGAATAAAGTGTTGTCGATGAAGCTGTACATAACCTGTCTGGTTGTATGTGGAAATAATCCAAGACATTTTTTTTCCATATCTCTACTATTAGAGAAAATATGTGGATGGTTATTGCATAATACTTTGGACAGTGTGCCTCTTCAAATTCCACATAATATAGAAAGTGATTTCTTTGACCGGGCAGAGGAAGAAATATAACATTATGCTATAATGCATGTAAAAGAGCCTCCCGGTACATATAAATATAACAAACTTTGAATAAATTTCCTTTCATATAGTGTGAAAATATCCTTTTACTTTTTCCACCCATTTCTTACTATATAGGTCTAATTTATGCTATAACAACGTTTCCCGGTCAAAGACGTCACCTAGTCAAAGACGTCACCCGGTCAAAGACCTCACCCGGTCAAAGACGATCCAATTGTTACAAAGTCGTGAGACTGAGCCATATAGCCCTGAAACAAGATACAGACCATACTGAATCAAATTGGATACATGGACACTTTTGGTCCCAAACACATCAGCTTCTCGTCTAACACATTGACATGTTGGTCATGTTCCGTTATGCTCGGGATTCACGCAAGCACTAGCACCATGCATTCATGTGTGATGTAGGTAGAAACTCACCCTTACAATCCATGCCCTATAACCACCCCAGTTCACTTGATATATAGCGAGCTGCCCAGCGGCTTATAGTGTGTGTATTGTAAAACTACAATCTCCAAACCCCAAAAGGGCCACACAACCACACGTCATACGTTTCCCATGCAAAATGCGCCACAATCGTGTAGCCAAATTCGAACGCGGTGCTGGAATGTGTGAACACATCAGGACAAAATTGATGGGAAAAATTTGATTGCTGGATACTTCAAAATAAAGGCTGACATGATAAGAAGCAGTAGACACTTTTGATTGAAACCTGGTTATCGGCATGCTGCATGAATGTAGCCCTGTACAGACGAGTAACTCACCAGCCTGGGTGCTGTTTCCCCACAAATTTGCAAATTCCATAAATACACTCTCCATATATTTATGGAGCTCCGTAAATATATAGGGAGGTCCGTATTTGTATGCTTAAGTACCAGAAACGATTTGATTCATTGTTATTATTTTCTCCTCAAATTTATGGAATGTGTATTGCGGAGGTCCGCAAATTTGTGGAGGTCTGCAAATTCGTGGAGAAACAGCACCCAGTGTGAACTCATGCAGCATGATAACAAAGAGCATAGCACAATAAAGCATGTTACCGTCATAAAGGGGTGTATCCACCAACGTCCGTCCATCCCTCCGCCCATAAAAATCGTCCAAAAAGGCAGGGATCCATCCAGTTTTGACTGATGGACAGACAATACTCACTTTCACCAACATCTGTCTATCCATTCCGTCCGGCACAAACTGGACGGACAGATGAGTTTTGTCTGTCCATCCATTTATCTATCAGTCCGTCCATTCCATCACAGGGGCCAACATGGCAGGAAAATGTCTGTTTTCTGTGGGAAAATGGCCGGGCGGAACTGTAAAAAAAGTTTGATATTCCTGTCTGTCCACTTTCCTATCAGAAAAGGGACACTTTCCATTCATGTTTTCCCCTGTCTGATGGACGGATGGACGGACGGAACAGAAAACGATCCGTCCGTACAAACGCATGATTTCCATATTACAACCAGCTTTCTACATTACACACCAGATGGCACCAAGGGATGGCTCGACCTCCACTGTAGATATCACTGAATTCTCTCCATTAGGCCTGTGTCCACTAGCATATATGAGGCCGTTTATCGTCCTTCAAAACGTGAATTTGAATACAAATATGAAATATATGTTTTGTCTCCCTGTGGACACAGGTGGACGACAACATTCTCAAATACAACAGTGGGATAGCAATTTGGGGGTGCCCAAACTGGAAGCCAAAAGTGAGAATTTAGAAATCTAACATGTTTGATTTTAGTGCAGAAATTGGTCGATATGCTCTTTATTCTATTATAATAAGTCGGCCATGTTTGCCTTGGGCAATCTGGGCAGCAATTTATAACGCCTAGTGGACACAGCATACCTGCAGTTAAAGTAGAATATATGTACAAAATATATTCCCAGATATGTACATATTGCTGGACGTCGAAACGGCCATATATTCCAGTTTCCTTGACGTATAGTGGACACAGGACTATTGCTCTGGCTCTTCTTCGTAGGGTAAGGGTTATTCTTACTCTTAGTAAAGGAATTCTCCTTTTAAAGACGCATGTTCATATACCCATGGCTTACAACCTTCGATGATAACCACAGAACACTCACTGTAGATTTGATTACACACAACAGCATATCCGTTATGCATACATACATAACCAAGGGGATAATTCTATGAATACATATTAGGGACAGTGGTCTGGGTAAAAGTACACAGTACAAAACTTTTGTTTTGTGAGGTGAGCGGGATTCGTCTTTCTCTGGTCTTTTCTGTGCCCAAACTAGGTAATATGAGCGGTTCATTTTTAATCCGTCCAATGTTTTCCATGAACTTAAATGTGTATTCATAAACTACGTTTTGTCCATCGAAAGCTGTTATAAATTATGAAGCAAATTTATACTATACGTCAAAGATCGTTTTAGAATTGCTGGTTATTTGCTTTGTCATGTGTGTGTCTGACAAAACTTGCCATATCTGTGTACAGGCAAGGGGAAAGGGATATCCGACGAAAATGTCAACTTTAAAATTGATATCATAACCTTTCCATCGATATATTACACAAGAGGATGTCATTTCTAGTTTTTGAGAAATGGCTATATGAATATGGGTGGGCATTGCACTGTCCAAACCCCCAATTAGCTCTAAGTCTCATAGTTTCCAAGATATCTCTATCTAATTGGCATAATTAGAATAATTAGAAAATGATCATACATTTTCCTCCTATAGTCCATAGCTTTTGATCTAGAAATGATAATTTTATTCTGTTTTCACCATAGTAATCCTTGTGAATCATTCAATCAATTGCCTTCTTTATTTTCTGTATTTGGAATTAAAATCATGTCTCCATGGCAACATCTATCAACAAAGACACCCATTTAGGCTCTAAAACGTTCTTTTTACATTCCAAATAAGGAAGCTTTTCACTAAAAATGGAATCTTTTGTATAAAACTTCTGAATTCTCCAGAAAAAATTACCAAAAAACAAATATTAGCCTGTTTCTTCCAATTTAGGCCATGGTGGAGCCCCCTGGTGGCTAAAATTGGTAATAATCCCGCGGGGATACCCCTTTCTGCTTGCCTGCTCACATCTATTTCTGTTGAAGACCGTTTAAAGGGCTCCAGACGGGTAAATTCGACAAGGCGACAAGCCCTTGTTTTAGGCCTCATGGACAAGGGACAAGGGAATGCTGGGGGTTGGCGACAAGTGACAAACCTACCCATTTAAATCGACAAGGGACAAGATCCATTTCTTAGGATCGACAAGGGACATTGGCATTTCTTAGGATCGACAAGTGACACAGCTACAATAGAGTCTAGGGCCCTTTTAATGATTTGGTGGCGCTGGTTGGTTGAGGGATTGCTCACCTGGGGGCTCCACCTTCTCCCCACACCTGGCAGTACCTCCCCAACTGTTAGCCAACATCACAGCAGGCAGGTGGACCACCTCCCTCCTCCCACAGACATACACCCCCGCCTCGAGAAAAAGGGCCCCTGTGTCCCCCTAAAACATAGGAGAGTGGAGCAGGTACCAGGTTCTGCAACTGCCCCCACCACCATAGACAACGCCTTCTGGGTCCTCCCCTTACACTCTCTCTGTACAAACGTAGTTTTATCTTTTGGTGAAAGATGGGAAAATAGAGAAGATAGTTCATGTATTATATTACTCATACTTGCTGTCAGTCTGCTGAGCACTCAATAATTGAGGCAGACAGCCTATAGGCCCTATAACAGAAATGTCAGTTGAATCTGTGTGATGTGCCTGATATGGTAGTTTCTGTCTGCATTGTGCTGCGTCATTATTTGCTGTGTGGTCAGCACCAGGGCGGTGTGGGGATGGGTTATGGTGAGTCAGCGGTACATGGAGTACAATAACAGCACCCCATCTGTAAGGTCTCCCTAACCACAATGGGTTTTTTTGTGTGTGTGATTGTATGCCAATACGTCTGGTATCCATGTAAGGCAAAAAAAATAAAGAAATTACATGGTTCCGTTAAGATAGTTAGAAAAGCTCGTATCCTGCTTTTAGTTTCGTATCGGAAGTATCAGGTACATTTTGTGGTGGTTGAAGATATTCTGAAACACTTAAACGACGAAGTCAGCATTTCGGGGTAAAATTATAGATTCACTCCTACCCATCTCGATGTACACTATGGTTAATTGCTAAACATCACCCCACTTACCTGAATGTACGCTATTCTTGCCCAATACCCAATCCCTATGTGGTCGTACACAGTTAACAGGGGTTGCATGGTGGGCATGATACCTACAGTATGACATATGAGATTCAAAATTACTTTATGTATTGCACATGTATCAACAACGTTAGTTACTTTAAGATGACAAAAAACGCTATACAGTATCCTATAACGTTAACGTTTCTCTAAGGCTCCTTACTATGGCATAATGTTATATAAAAATTCTAAAACGTTATTTTGACGTAAAATAACGTTTTTGTGTTAGCCGGATTATGGACCCCAGGATAACTTTTCCCTTTGGATGGCAAATGCAGAGCTGAAGGCTGTGTCTCACGACCTTGGGCCAATGTTTTTGTCTCTGACTGGGTGCCAGTTCTGACCGGGTGCCAGCTCTGACCGGGTGCCAGCTCTGACCGGGTGCCAGCTCTGACCGGCCTGAATAAAAACGGGTTATTTAGGGCAGATGTAGATAGAATTTGGCTGAAATGGTCTTTGGATGTTATAACCCTTTAAACAAGTAATTAGTTGCCCATTTTAATCACCATCTGCCCTAAATAACCCGTTTTCAGGCCGGTCAGAGCTGGCACCCGGTCAGAGCTGGCACCCGGTCAGAGCTGGCACCCGGTCAGAGCTGGCACCCGATCAGAGATGAAAACATTGGCCCAAGGTCGTGAGACACAGGCTTAACTACCTATTTTAACAACATTTGCCAAATGATATTTTACCTGACAAACACCTTCCGTATCCCACCCTAACTCCTCAAACGACCATTCCGAAACATGGATATTGAAACACTTGGGTGCTTCTCTCTGTTCAACTTTGATGAGAACCACTATTGCAATATCGTTTAGATAACTACCTGGTACACTTTGTCACATTTTATAATGAACTCTTCCAGTGCGTTTACAAGACTGTCACGTTAATATACCGAGGTTGCAGGTTCCTTAGTAGGGGGCACCATTGCTTGATCTGGTGACTGGCGAGATAAGCACTGTACAGTCATCACAATGGGTACAAGCTGTTACGTAATGCCCCCTAAGAATTCCGCAGTGAAGGGCAGGGAGTTATCTCATTGGTTGATAATTCAACCGGCTACACGCCTATACGAGACCTGACCGAGGTTGCAGGTTCCTTAGTAGGGGGCACCATTGCTTGATCTGGTAACTGGCGACATAAACACTGATACAACAATCACAATGGGTACAAGGTGTTACATAATGCCCCCTAAGAATTCCGCAGTGGAGACCAGGGACTTATCTCATTGGTTGAAAATTCAACAAGCTACACGCGTGTTCGCTACCCCTGTACCCTGGCAATGCTGCAGGACTGGTGTTCATTCAAAACCCTGCATTTTAAAGGGCCACTGCAACGTGCCCGACTACTTTGTATCATCGTAATTAGTGTGTCATTTTATACATTGTGGTAGTAGCAGTGGTACACCTCCGACTGCAGCCCCTTACATGGTAAAGAAGTACTGGCCCCAAACCTAGCTTCCAAACCATAACAAAGCCACCACCGCCGCACAGGGGCCGATAGCAGGTCACGTGGAGTATGACATAGTGAGAGTCCTCCACCCAGGTGTGATAGCTGCCTCACAAGCAGTAAACCTATGGCAGCATTCACTCAATAATCCTAGGTGTCTGTTTCCGTAAAGGGGGGGGGGGGGGGGTGTCGCTTTTCAAATAAAATATGTAGAATAGTATATGTATATATATACAACAATTCAATGAGGTGACCAGTTGGCATTTCCACACCCTTAGGCCTATAGTGGCATTTCTAACTCATTACAAGTAGTTAATTGTAATGGAT
The DNA here is from genome assembly GCA_947462335.1 of Harmothoe impar. Classification (NCBI taxonomy): domain Eukaryota; kingdom Metazoa; phylum Annelida; class Polychaeta; order Phyllodocida; family Polynoidae; genus Harmothoe; species Harmothoe impar. The sequence continues at coordinate 25,733,492 of OX381714.1, read as the reverse complement.
GTGACTGTAGTCATGGGCCGAAGTTAAATTGAATACACATCACAGTTTCCACATACCTATTAAAAGCACTCTAATGCTAAAATGATAGCATACCTAGGGGACAGGAGGTCCGTCCCCCCCTCCCCCTTCAATGCAAAATGTACAATCAAAAGGTTATACATTATGATTCACGACCCCCTTTCATCAAATAAATATGATGATGGGCATATGCAATTCTATAACATATGCAGGGACTATCACGATGATAAATCATGGGTTAACTATCAATATTTAAGTTATGGAAAAAAAGCTGATGCTTCACTTATGCTGTCTTAAACTTAATAAGATTGTACACTGTATGGACCAACCTCTTCTGTTTTCCAATGAAAACGAATGTAATCGTATTCATACTTTTGTTTTAATTGAGAATGCCTGAATAAAGATTTAATTAAATCTAATTGACAGGTTGTGGTACGGGGAAAAATAAAGTATTATGTAAGTCCTGGGGCCTCAAATAAGCGCAGGTGTTGGGTTGGGGTGGTAAGGTTGGAGGTGGTGTAGTGGGGGGGATGTCAATTTTAAGAACGGACCCTATCTCATGTTACTATAGGGCCCATGCCGATTTTAGTGGTTCAGATCCATATACATGTGGCCGTGTCTTATGAGTTTGTAACAATTGAAACGTCTTTGACCGGGTGTCGTCTTTGACCTGTGTCGTCTTTGACTGGTGTAGTCTTTGACCAGCAAGTTTTAAAATGGCTGAAATGGGAGCTATGTACACAGAAATGGGGGGAAAAGGTTAATGGATATTTTAACACTATATACTTCAAACTTCCCGGGATTTCTGTGTACATAGCTCCCATTTCAGCCATTTTAAAACTTGCTGGTCAAAGACTACACCGGTCAAAGACGACACAGGTCAAAGACGACACCTGGTCAAACACGTTTCAATTGTTACAAACTCATGAAACACAGCCATGTATGTAATATACAGATCCCGTCTCCTTATGGTGTCTGCATGTGTTTATTGAATGGGAGCCACAAAACAGATGTGTATTGGACAAATACATATCTATACCAAAGACAGATTCTTGTCTAGATTAAAGGGGCTATTGATTTAAGTGGGGGTAGCCTGAGAACCCCTAACCCTTGGCATGACTCCTAATTATAGAAACTATAGGACCCTGCCCCTGCCCCTCCCCCACCCTCTTCCCATGGGCCAAGTATTTTTTTCACTGTGCCCCCTCTATACCGCCCATTTCTAGATCCGACCTACTGTGTACTTAACACATGTATTTGACAGAGATGTGTATTGGGGTAGCTTATCAACAATCATTCTAATAGGCCTCCCCCTTGAGGATCTATCATACCTAGGCGATTAGTGAACTAATTTGTAAAAGATTTATGATGAGGAGGGGGGGGGGGGTGATTTGAACCAAGTAAAAGTTCGAGACAAGGAATTGGGGGGGGGGGGCGGTGGTGGTGGGGATGAGAGAACTGCTCAAAATGCCCGTGCTACCCTCTATATAAAGCATATCACTGTATGAAGGGCACCCTAATCATCCTGCCCTCCGTGACGTCACAAGATGGCCAGCGCTGATAAGGCTAGGTGGGCTCGGTGTGGGTGGAGGTGCAGTGGGCGCCGTCCCACTGTATGGCTGCATTTTGAGTGTCCATACCCTTATATGTATGAATGCTATGGACTGGTTATGGTTTAAATAGTGATAGGGAAAAGAGAATATGTAAAAATCGTGTCACCGGTTCTTTAAGGCCATGGAACGGGTAGCCTCTTTTCGGATGAGGAAAATCACAAAGCAAACAACTTAGTTTATCATTAGCCCATTATTAAGGCATTATATATCTGTGTTGCCCTCTTAAGGAGGCCGCATTCCCTAAGTATCCACAAAGTATACATCACCATGATGGTGTTTCTCCACAAATTTGCGGAGCTCCGCAAATTTGTGGAGCTCCGCAAATTTGTTCCAATGAATTTGCGGAGCTCCGCAAATATATATGGAGCTCCGTATTTGTATGCTAAAGTACTAAAAAATCATTTCCATATATATTTGCGGACCTCCATAAATATATGGAGAGTGTATTTACGGACCTCCGCAAATTTGCGGACCTCCACAAATTTGTGGAGAAACACCATCCAGGAAGAGCAGACTCTGGCTTAAAATGATCGAGGTTTGCTTGATTTAAAACGTTTGTGCTAAGAAACAAATGTACGGCTAAAACTTCATAGTTTTTCAAGCCGTTGCAACAAGTCCAGTTACTTTATTCTTCACTACACTTTGTGATTCATTGAATAAACAGTATAACGGTTGGTAACTATAAATGTTTAGGACATTTAAATGTACTGAATGCCATGTTTTATTTAATTTAAGCAGGTCTTCTCACATTTTCACGTAAATCGAGCTTTAATATCCCATAGTTATGTATTAAGATAGATGTCAACATATGTGACACAATCTGCAAAAAAGGTCCCTTTTCCCAGTACATGCCACATATGTGAATCATGAGTTACATCTTTTTATATATGTATTTCAGGCGATATTTTGCTCATATATTCAATAAATTATTATTTCTATTAAGAGAAAACTTGATTGTTTGCAGAGATGTGTTTCGGAGCACGAACACACACCTGTACTGATATAACTCACAGAGGGGAGGGGTGTACCTGTCACCAGTGACTGTAAATCAACAAGGGATGGCCGCCTCAGTGTTTACTTAGCAGCGTTAAACAAGAAAAAACTAAATAAAAATAACATAAATACAATGTATGTATACGGTCCCCTTCTCACACAATTTGGCCATGGGTCAGCAACGACCAACTTCCCGGTTCGAGTTTCGATGCCGCGGGGATGCCGCGGGGTGTATTTATCTGTTTTGTTAGTTGGCGACAGGGGGGTATTCTACACCAATTCTTTCTGACCTTAGTCATTCTTATTAGTAGTTATAAGAAGTTGAGAAGAAATGGGGCGTTCCTTAAAACGGTGATGTATGGTCCGTATAAAGGTCTAATTATACATCCATATATGGCTATGTCTCATGAACTTGGGCCAATGTTTTCGTCTCTGACCAGGTGCCATCTCTGACCGGGTGCCATCTCTGACCGGGTGCCATCTCTGACCGGGTGCCATCTCTGACCGGCCTGAATGGAAACGGTTTATTTAGGGCAGATTTAGATAGAATTTGGCTGAAAAGATTAATGGATGTTATAACTCTCTAAAGTAGTAATAAGTTGACATTTTTTTACCATTATCTGCCCTAAATAACCTGTTTTTATTCAAGCCGGTCAGAGATGGCACCCGGTCAGAGATGGCACCTGGTCAGAGATGGCACCCGGTCAGAGATGAAAACATTGGCCCAAGTTCGTGAGACACAGCGATATGTCTGTATCACGGGAGGAATAGGGCGTCTCCCTCTATGTGTCAGGTCGGGTGTAAGGCCCCTGGGTCTAAACATCTAACTGAGGGCAATATAACTACCAGGTACAGACAGGGTGAGCGACACCTTATTCAGGATAAGAGGTCATGTATAACGGCTATTATTTCAACTTTATTTTTGGTATATTTTGGAATGTGATACATAGAAAAACTAGGGAAAACATGTGTAAGTATGACAGGAAAGAACAACATAAAGAAAAGTGTATATATAAAGAATTAACAGACAGACAGGTAAATAGCCTGACGGATGAAAAGGAAACAGCGACAAACAGAGATACGTTGGACTGTTATGCCCGTATCAGATGTGACCAAATCACAAAGTCTGGATAAAAAGATACCTAATTGATGAAGAAACTGATTTATGACTCTCTTTATCCCCGGAAATATGTGTGTATTTCGAATAGATATTATATCACTCGAATAGATATTTACATTACTAAGATGTCATCATTTGGCATATAAATGAAAAAGTTCTTATGTAACAATTTTACTTGCCAGAATAAAAATTCCAACAGGAACATCAACAAGATAGGTCAAGGTAATCTTCCGAAGTAATGCTTTCTAAAAATAGCCCCTCCCCTCCCCCAACATTGCCGTTAGAATTTCTTATTCAACATACTAATGTCTTTAAAGTACACGGATTAGATCACCCCGAGCCTCTGCTTTCCTAATGTAGGCTAATTGAATAGAATTGACATACATGTTACCACTTTAATAAAACTGGGAACTGGCTATATACCAAACCTCCCAATGTAGTTTGGCAACACTGAAGCTTGACCCAGAAATCTCAGATATACATTTTTCTTTTGTGGTTATTCATGTACATAGATGGTCTGTGTGGGCCTGGGAAATATCTCTTTCCATGGTAATAGTGAACATACACACATGAATTAAACATACATATTTGAGGCTATTAGATTAAGATGTGTCATTAATGAGAAGTAACCTGACAGTCGTCTTGATTGATCACCAGAGAATGTAATCCAATCCAGAGAAACTTCAGAGATAAGGTGCAGAGTAGATGTAAAGTAACAGTTATTTGATAATTATATTGATCAGAGCTATACATAAAGGCGATGTTATTTGAAATTTCATACTTATTAGAATAAATAAGTAGATTTCAAGAATGCAGAGTTTGTAACTGGTTCCGAAATACACTGAAAACCCTATGCTTAAAAAAGTCCTCACTAATGAGGACTTTTTTTGGGTGATCCTTTTGCTTGTGTCAAGGGGTAGTACCCTAGTGATCTTCAGAGTGATCATAAGTGAGGACCCATGTCATCAATATGATCACCCTTTTGAACCAATTATAGAGCATGCTAGGTTGTCAATAGGAAGACTAGGGGTACTCAATTTGATGAAAAGTTTTCTTGTTATCTAATGATATCTACCAATATTATTATGATTAATCCTCCCAATCATCAACTTCAATCATCTGGCCTTTCTTAAGAGTATGTTCTAGTCCTCATAATAAGCAAAGTAAAGCAGATATGTATGACACATGACTGTCAATCCTCACACTTCTCATTCTGGTTTCAGACACATAAACTTTAGGTGTCTTTATGTCTAGATATCTATATTTTAGAAAGTCTTGACCTAATTTTCTTTCTAATCACTTGAATGTAAACTGTGATAATTGTCTTCATATATCCTTCAACTTGTAAACATATATGACCAATATCATTATAGGTTTTTATCAATAGATCACATGGAGCAATGGCAATATGTTACATTGCTGTATAGTAGATCCCCCTAGTGGCAAAATGATGTCCTCAAAATGATCACCTTATCTTATTACTCTGATCACCTAAGGTGATCCATCGGGCATGATCACCCTATGTCCTCTGTTGTGAGTACCTTCACATAAGCCTGGGGTTTCAGTGTATACCCGTATTGCCAATGCAAAGATGTACTGAATTAGATGAAAATCCTGGCCAAGAAATCATCCCAAAGTTCCTTCAATCGGTTCTGAGTTTTAGGAAACAGTCATTCACAATAGATTAAAATTAAAGTACAGCTGCATATTTCCTGAAAGTGTGTCCTTGACTTTTGGAGCAACCAATTGCCAACCAATATTCTTCAAATCATCTTCAGATCTTAACAAATCCGCTGGTCCACCCCAAAAAGTGGTCTTAGACCCCGTTAAAGACCCGCTAGACCCCGTTTAAGACCCGCGTGACTTCACACCACATGCGGTATCAAAACACATGCAATTTCTGACAACTGGGTGAAATTTAGTGCCTTGATCATTATTAAATGTCCTGAAAAATCCCATAAGGGCCTTGACTATAAGTGGGTTATGGCACCGCCTACCACTTTTATCATACCCTTAGCACCTAAAGGTGTGCCTTATCTTTAAGTCACAGATAATAAATGACAACATGTTATAAAATATGACCCAGATATGAGGATAATGTCGATCCCGGTCTGTACAAGACATCCTGGTTCTGTGCTGGTATTGACAGGATGATTAACTACATGACATATAAGCACTTTTCTTTTCATACTATTGTTTGAGGAAGTACCTTAGGTCAATATGATGCCACAGTAACGCTGATTCAGCCTTCCTGTAATTACTATTTGGTAGGCCTACTGGTGTGTGGGGGGTGGGGGTGGCAGTGTGAGAAATGAGGGCAGGTGAGTGTGCTGTAGGTTATACAACCATAGAGACACCTGTGTATCAGCGTGAGACGTACCCTGGCAGGAGGCCACAGGTGGGCCCACCCCTCCCCTGCCTCCACCACCCAGTCACCCACCTCTGTCCTGCCACCCAGCTCACTGGCTGCTGGATCCTCCTCTCCCTCCTCCTTCCTCCAGCACCGACTAACTCACCACCTCTCTGTGTCCTTAAATAGCGCCCGACGCAGCCGACCGTTCACTGTCTGCTGGGAAATACCCCGAGTCTACCAACCACATTGAGCATGGCGCCTCCTCAACACGGAACCTGTGCGCGGACTGGGCGGGAATCCCCGGCCTGCACCAAGCTACCTGGAGGCCTACCTGATGGCGTGGTCGTCGTGACCGTGCCTGGAGCACCGCAGGGGAAGGAGGGGGGTAACTTCAAGATGGAGGCAGAGAGAAAGTCTGGGTTTTCCCAGGCTGGTTGTGTACAGTGGGTGATGGTGGGGGTGCTGGTTGTACTGTGTGTGTCGCAGGCCATGCTCTGGGTGCAGGTGCCTTTTGGGGGTGGATGCCCCCACAACAACCAACAGCCTCCTCCCTCCTCCTCCTCCCTGCCCTCCTCCCCTCAGTCCCCTAACCAGGACAGCAGCAAGGTGAGTGTCAGCAAGCACAGCATGAACGCATAAATAAAGCAGAATGCACTACATATAGCACAATGTCATTATCTATGTTGAGGAAGTGTTTTATTTGATAATGTTAAACCTCTTCTAACTGCACTTTGTCACGGTTATCTACATAGTACTATTCTTATCAATTGAATAACATTTTTATCGGTTTCTTTTTTCAATTACATAATCTTTTCTATATAAAAATATTCCATTAATTTCTATAATTGATAAGAGAATCATCTTTAAGTGTTTATTGTTAAAAGCATCTTTACCATTTATTATCAACCATATGGAGGATAAAATTAATCCGTGAAATGCTAGGCAGTGAAAGTTGTCTGTGTGTTCCTAACTGAACTATACTCCTCCTCTTATATATTGTCCTTAATTCTAGGCCAAGGGTGTTAGGTACTTCATTTACATTCATACATTGAATATTTCTAAACAATTGTCCAGATACAAAAAGAAAGAGGCTTATCAAAATGGCAGAAAATGTGGGCTGTTTTATTTGGCAAAAGAAAAAAAAAGGTGTGTTTCAGGCAATCCGAGCCTAGTTTTAAAAAAGGGCCGACCCTAGCATTTTTTTCTGATTTTGGAGAATTTTTCTTATTTTTTTCAAAATATTCATATTTTTTCGGAAATTTTTTGGTCAGGAAAAACAGATCACATGCCTTATTGACTGTCCAGCTTCAGGAAATTGCTTATTAACAAGAACGTCCAATAATTCCATGATATCCCTAGTTATAGTAAGAATCAGTGAGTCGTCTTGATGACCCGCGAGTCGATATGGCAGTCTGCGACTCATTCAAGGTACCCCCAACATTTAAAAAAAAAAATTAAAAAAAAAAAAATCCGACCTACCTACCCTAAATTTTTGGACCATGTTGCCTGAAACACACCTTCTTTTTTTTGGCCTTATCCATCTTTAAGAAGGAACCTAGACAGAGTATTTATTCACTATGTTCTGTTCTTAAATACAATTCCAACCATCAAAGTTGGTATGGTTGGCTATAAAATTCCGCTCTGATGTATTGTTACAATCAACTAAGAAAGTAGATAGAGAAAATATAGAATGTAAATATAAATAACATGTATATAGGGATTATCAAATATATATTTTCTAGTTCAGGTATGGTATAGGTAAATTTATATTTTGCAGAAAGGAAGCTATTGCCTAGAATGTTGATATTGCCATAGCGTGCAAAGACCAAGAGCCAAATCAGTATCATGATAGCTATTCGCCTGATTAAATGTAGAAAGGTATACAGGTCTATAACTGTGGGCACAGTTATGTATAGAAAATGTACCAAACATAGCCTAAAGAACTGTTACAACCTCTCTGTATGCCGATGTCTTTTGGGTTAGATGAGATAAGATGAGTTTAAGTGTTATATCAAAAGGATACAATTTAGCCAGCATATATATATACACGAATTGTGAGCAGTCACACGGAGAGGATGCCCTGTGCGCCTTCCGCTGCTCGCAGTCGTAATAAGTACATGCGGCACCAGTGGGTTACGGGATGACCGGCATGCTTTTAGCTACCAACCTAAATATAGAATTAAGTCAACATTCAGACCACAAACTTCCTCAAGGTTTAATATTTCCAATGTTACCTGTCCTAGAGTCGTAGCGGAGAAAGGGCAATGCACACGAGCTAGGTTTTAATGATGCTACTGTCGTAATTGTAATAAACACTTTGAAGGAGCAAAATTGAATAAAATAGATACATAAGGATCACTATTTAGAAATCTTTAAAGTAGAAACACAGCATCATTAGTATTTCAAAACAGATTAGATATAAGAAACGGGCCATGCATCGTTTTTCATCTATAATTGAAGTAACTACAAACTGATGTGTTCAACGTGAAGGCACAGTTTTATCCTCATAATGCTTTGTTGGCATGCAGCCTTATACTTGAAATCTACTCTTGAAAAAATACCCCTTCACATCTGAAATCTTTCTTTGTTGTTGTGAAGAATGTCATGGCTTATGATTAAATATAATACACCATAAAATCACCAGAGACATAACTAAATGTGTCAAGGAAGTCACTGTGGGCTGATCTGCCTTTCCTCTGTGCAGATCCACCTTTGAGAATTCTGGTGCCTATGTATGTATTGTACCCAAATGTATTTTACAGTGGTATTATAGTTATAGAAAAAGGAACATACAGTATCAGATCTACATGTCTACTTATATCAAGTCTTGTTGTGTAGCATGCAGTTCATGACACATCTGAAGGGAAATGCATCAATGAGGATACTACAAATTCTTCTTCGTCTGACTTTTAATTTTTTAAATGGTGGTTTAGAAGTTTGCACTTGGTACAGTACTTGAAAAGGTATTACAGATAAGTGATTAGAAAAGCTGTGTGTCCCAGTCTAGCTTTCACATTCAGACCTGCCGTCTTATGTTGATGCTGTAGTATGTGTGCTGCATGCAGCAAGGCGCTGCTCCTTATAGTAAAGGTGCATAGAGGCAGCTACAATACTGTATACTGTAAGAGATGGGAAAATCCCTGTCAGGACGTCATCACTTCAGAGGCCAGAATTGTGATACAGCACTGTAAAGACTGTGTTTAACACCAAACAGCCAAACATGTTTAATATGTACACACTTGAGAAATCTGAACAGACAGTATGTATGGTAAACACATCATTTCTAAATGCCTAATCACTGAAGACATGCATGTGTAGGGGTCGGATTCCCCGTACCCTGGTGGAGAGCCCAAAGGGGTGAAACACCTGGGTAATCCTCCCCCTCTGTACCATACCGATCCAGTAACGTATGGAGCGTAGAACAGTCAGACACGGGTTGGTAGTGTAACGGTTAGCACGCTTGTCACCGGTGCGAGAGGTCTGTGGTTCGATTCCCGGCCGATCCAATGACTAAGTTTTCCGCGACCCCTACACATGTGTTATGATTGGTACCTTTGTTTAAACAATTAACGTATACAGTGTAAGCATGTTTAACACTTTAAAGCAAATAAAGAATCATATCATTCGAGCGATTCAAATATAGGAACATATGGCTATTACTATGCAAATAATAAGTTTATTATTTCGGGTTTACACTGATAGAAATAATGTGCAGAAAATCTATAACTACTAGGGACACCTGTTCTGTGAGAATAAGAAAATATATAGCAATATTCTCTCCACCATTTTGTTTAACACATTTCCCAGTTACTTAGTATGCATGCTATGTAACATATGGTGATACTCTATAAAAGTGTTATCGAAAAGTATCTGAAAATAAGATGATAAATTTGACCGATAATATATCCTAATATACACATAACAATCACTATAAACACATCAACTTACCTAAACACTATGTAAGTTAACACCTATTACATGCATATCTAAAAGCTATGGGGGGCCATGCCGGCAAGCGCTATCCGCACGCCACAGGCGTGCGAATAGCGGCCGTTATTCACACGCCCACAGGGTGCGAATAAGAGCTCTTATTCACACACTTGGTAGCGTCTGAATAACAGTTCTTATTCCCACACCATATAGGGTTGCATTACAGGTCTTATTGCCACCTTACATAGGCCTATAGGGTGTGGATTGGTGTGTGGAATAAAGTTGTCCTTCACGGCCTGTAGAGGTATTGTTATTCCCACACCCATAGTGTGTGAATAATGATCCTTATTCCCACACCCAGTAGGGTGCAGGAAAGACTACATGTAAAAAGCCATGGTTATTACCAATAGGCCCTGTGGAGCAGTAGGTATGGTGCCTGCCCCTTGTGTGGGAGGCCAGGGTTCGGTTCCAGGACAAGTCACTTTTTTTCTCTGCTAAAAACGTAAATGTGTAGGGGGGTCTAGGCCTGGTGTTAAGATTATCAATTTTAAGATAACTAATTTAAAGATTATCGGTTTTTAAGATTAGGTCACTTGATTTTAAGATTGGAAAGTTTTCCCTGGAATCCCTGTAGTCCTACAGCTTAGTGTGGCAATAACAGCTTCTATACACAACCCATACAGTGTGGGAATAAGAGTTCTAATCCACACCCTCCCCAGTGTGAGGGTGCTAATAACCCCTTTAATTCACACCCACACAGTGTGGGAATAACAGGCCTAATTCACACCCCAATCACCACCCTATAGACCTATAAGTATAGTATAGGATGCCAATAAGACCTGTACTACACACCCTATATGGTGTGGGAATAAGAACTATTATTCAGACCCTACATAGTGTGTGAATAAGGGCTCTTATTTGCACCCTATGGGCGTGCGAATAGCGGTCGCTATTCGCACGCCTGTGACGTGCGAATAGCATCGGCCCTAAAGGCCTAATGATTCTAAACACTGCACATGTAAACACTCTATAGATCTACACATTATTGGTCTAAACTCTACATGTAAACACCTATTAGATCTAAACACTTTGTACACTTAACACATTTTATCTAAACATGTTCATAAATTAAACATGTTTAGATGGAAAAAGGTGTCATAGATGTGGGACAAGATAGTGTTTAGAAAAGTGTTTAGCTACTAAACATGCGCATTTACATCATTAACACTGTTTTTCTTATATAGGAAATCAATTTCGAATTTCACTAGGTATTAATCAATACCTTGCCTCATGTTGGGTCTGTCGAAAGCTACCTTTCAGTTGTTGATTTGTGAAAATCCTTTTTTTCTTTTTAAATTTGCGTTTTTAAACGATAAAGCGACCTCAGACCCACTAGGAGTTCCGCACGGAATGCTGTTAGAGTTCCGACTGGTTGAACTGTTATAGTGGAAGTCATTCAGATATTCGGTTAAACACCACAATTACCTCCTGAATATGTTAGGATTCAACTGGTACCCGTTTTTATGGGACGGTCAATGGTTGTTGATCTAGACTATTCAATGACCATGCGATCTCTTTCTGACTTGTGATAATTATACCATCATCTATTGCTCCTCGAAGTACATGTAATATTGAGTATAACTCACAGAGATAATCATGATTGATTAGTGACCCAGACTCTTGTTTAGTAATCCAAACTATGATTTGTATAGATATTATCAATATGGCATTTTCTTGAAAAACGTCTGTATCGCTTATTCCCACTATTCATGCCAATAAAACTCAAACTTAAGGGAATGGTTGTTTGTATGGTGAATTACACCGTATTCATACATTTATCAGTACATATAGTTCTATGTCTTTTCATAGGTAAAAGCTTTTCACATCAAATCACATCATGTATAAAGGATACTTCAATGAGGCCTGGGTAGACTTTGTATGACTTATACTCCGCCTGGGTGTTTGGCCTATTGTTCCTACTGTAGGTTTATTTCCATATTCCACCTCTCGGACCCTGAGCGGAGGTTTTGTAGGTGCTGTCCGGAGGTTTTGTAGGTGTTGTCCGGAGGTTTTGTGGGTGCTGTCCGGAGATTTTGTAGGTGCTGTCCGGAGGTTTTGTGGACCATTTAACATGTAGAAAATGTCTGCTTAGTATGGGAGTCGAACCTCTATGTATATAGCTGTCAGACCACCACCCTAGCCACCACACCATGGCGCCTCCACATGAGTGCTTGCACTAATCCTCTCATATAAATAGCCTGCAATGGGGTGTTGATTATGCCCCACTCCTGACTCATGAGATATTCCCTTATTGTCTTAACATATGTGTGTTCACTGTGGGGGAGTGGTTAGGACATGGAACTCTAAATCCACCCTTGAATGTAGCATGGGTTCGAATCCCAATATTGTACATGGACATATTGAATGATATGTTTTGGATTCATCCTAGAATAATATTTCAGACATATTAAATTATTTCATCGTTTTAAAACTATAACCAGCTGAAAATTTGGGTAAAGGAAATGTATATTTCACATTCGTTTCTCCTTCGATATGTAAATCAAGTTATAGGTTTCATCCCACCCCACAAAAATAATCTTTGTGATTCGAACCTATGTCATCACATTTCCATCCCCAAATGCTATGCATTAAGCCATGGAGTATTACGTAGGTCTTGGTAGATTTTTGTACTATTCGTCTATATCTGAGTCAAGAAATGACCATGTGGCCATTCCCATTGCAGGTTCGAGTCCCAACCTGAACTGGTGACGTTTTACACTCATTTATTTTGCAAAATCTCACAATTTACCGTGTTTTTTTAAGCAAATTATCACTGATTGTACATGGGGATGGAGTATAAGCTAGAAAACCTCCGCGGAGGTGTAGTATTTGCAGTAAAACCTCCGCGGAGGTTTTCCATCACATATGCAGGTTTATAATAGACATGTAGAGAAAGGTGTTATACATGTATTAGTCCAGGGTTTCGTCAGGTGGTAGCAGGTTCTCTCTCTAAAACAATAAGCACAACTAAAAGTCCCTGGTGCTGCTGTGTGCGAGGACAGTGTAGCACTGCATCTGGAGGATGTTGGCTCAATGTGCCGATGGAAGAAAAGAAGAATTTATTCAATTTTTCCTGACTACACCGTTGGGTTGATTCAAGCACATCATTTCGGTTTATTTTTCTGGAAAGTCTTAGGTGCCTTTGACAGGGGAGCAGCGATTTGGACCCACCTAGATAGAGGAGCAAAAAATCCACGACCCCCCCCCCCTTGCGTTTTTGAATAATGACCACGCATGCACTCCCATACCTCAATCCATTGTCCACTGATGCCCACTGGTTTAGTAATTTACGTCATTAGCATCTTGTCCCTCACTGCTGATGGCCGGATGGACGCTTTAAAGACTGTCTGCATTCGTTGTAAAACAAGGAGATACATGTCTTTGGCTACTTCATCCAGTTTGATATTTCTATTAATTGCAGGCTAAAGTAATAGCGAACAGTCAAAATGGGGTTGTGGACCGAGAAAGGAGAGAAATCGGTAAGTTTTAACTTTGTCTGTTCTATGTCCATAACTGAATCATGCCAATATGCCCTATATGCACCTTTTTGTGTGCAGGCGAATCAGTTTCCCAATATGTCAACCTCTATCATAATCCGTCATTCCTTTAAACACCTCCCGCTGGCATTGTAACCATTGTTACCTGGGTCCAGGCGGCAGAAAGGCAATGCGCCTATGCCTAGGTTTGGTATTTACTACGCAATAAAATCATTTAAAAAATCTATACCAGTATACATCAGCAGTAAATGTGACGTGTTGTCCTTGGTTACAGGTGACGGGTTGCCGCTGTACGTGACAGGTGGGTACTGTGCCTGGTGCTGGGCCACCGTTTTTGCCATCGTCACATTTCTTCATGTTTTTAATTTGTATCCGTTGCTAGGCACATTTAGACATCGCTTCATTACATGTACCGCCGGTATAACTATACTTACGGTTCTTAGATATGCAACGACTCCAAATTGGGAGATTCAATCACTTTTTAATCACTGCTATTAAGACTTGAGGAATTTACAATAACTCTGTACCCGGTGGGAAGTGGCACGAGAAACGTCTAACTTATGATATGAAATAGTCTGATAAACGACTAAATAGTCAAAAAGTGCGATTTCTAGTCAGAATTCGCTTTCACAGCTGTTGCAAGCATTTACCCATCACATGTAGACAATAGCCTTTACAGATTAGCGACTCTTATCCACAGAAAGAATATCAAAGTACCGGACCTGAAATACTGAGGGAATCCGTTACTATGTGATTATTACATTGATTTATCTTTTCTTAAAGTTATTTGTGGAATGTTGTGTTAACAGTTGACCAGTACACAGAGGAACGGGCTGCGCTGCAGGCACAGATGACGGAAATGGTGCGTACCGACATGTTAAACCTGTATAAAGACATTATTCTACCTACAAACAAAGCATATGAATTCCTTCTCTCTTATGCATAGAGGCCAACGACGGCGTATGCTGGGTGTAGGACGGTGGTATGCCACGCTAGTGTGAGTCATCTTGAACATGCTGCTAAATCATCCTCTACAAAGTTTAGCTCTAAAAAGTTTATCTCTCGGTGGATTTTGAAAATTCAAAAAGTTGTCTGCTGTTTTTGTTGTAGGTAGAATAAACTCAACACGGCACTTGGTTTGAATACTCCCAGTGTGTATGCCACTTATGGGCCCCTCGGACCCACAAGTGGCTTCATAAGCCATGGCGTGGCTTGCAACTGGTCGTATGCAAACCGTGTGCTGTCTCTGGTTAATACTTCATGGTCATTTGTCAGCAGGCTGCACTAATGCAGCGACGACGGGGACAGCATGCCGACGCATGCCGACCACTCATGGGTGCATGCTGTACAGTTCTCTGTCACAATTAAAACACACCTCTTCGTGCATGTGAATAAAGTCCCCCTCACAAACGATGACCATAACATAACACAGCAATGAAAGATTTGGATGCCATTCAATTAATCTCACACTATGTTCATGTTGATAATTTTAAAACCTTTTCAGGTACAACATCCGTCCGTCCGCCTCGTGCTGAACGGCTACATCCCTACCCATGAGATTGACAACCGTAAGTCATGTACACGCAGTAAGGTTTTACAAACTGGTAACACGTCATTCCCCAGCTGTACCGTTATTCTGTACAGCGTGTACACCATTGCTGGCTCTAGGTAGAGCAGGGACCCATGGCAATGGCAATGGATTCAATATACAGACAGATATACAGAGTCAATTGTTAATTTATTTCTGATACAGACAGATGGATAGGAATCAATTGTTTTTGAAGTACCGTATAATGCATTCATACCCAACTCTTTGTTATCTATTTGAACTGGAGAGTGGGGAAACACACACTGCATCCATCTGGTGGATACATTTAACACTACAAATACATGGAAGCCCAGGTCTTCTGAAGAGGGTTTCACTGTGTACACTGTTAAATATTATGGCACTATCCCAGCGACATTAACTAGGACCATTAAAGTATGTGTCCTTTGTTTTATGTTCATAGGCTAACGTTTTCCTAAATTACCTCTGTTGTTTGCTAGAAGAAATCCAACCACCCTCTTCCTTTTTATAGATCAAGCCACTGTATATGGGGTAGTATGGTGGGCGAATTTATACTCTGCAGTCTTACGATCTATTAAAATGAAAAGTTGAGGTTGTTTTATGCAGGATGGCATGGCTTGTGTTGCAGAGAACAGCTTCCAGTGGCGGGGGGTGAGAGCCCAGTCCCTGTTTAACCTGACGTCGGCCGGCCGGGAGCTGCGGGTGGCCACCTCCGGCCACCACCACATCTCCCTCACCGTCATGTTCAGCGGCAGGACCAGCATCAACAGGTAAGCTCTAGTCGCACACTCTTACATTAACCCTGAAAGGCATAAGCCCCGGCTCCACTAGGGCGATACAGGTATCTGCTAAACGCGGCGATCTTGTTTATGTCTTGTTTTGCACATTTCGCTTCATTTCGCCTCATTTCACTTCATTTCACAGCAGTGTCGCCCTGTTTCTTGTCCTGTTACTGGCGATGCTTTGGGCAACATTGACACAAAGTTTAGCGAAATGTGCCAGAACAAAGGATTGAAAAGAGCGCCACGTTTTGCAGGTATCTGTGTCGCCCTCGTGGAGCCCAAGCTAATGAGCTCTAAGGCACCATTTCATTTGTCGCCATGATACATCAATGCATCAATGCACTCGTGGTGAATCTACTAACCAATACTGCATTCATGCATCATGCCTATCCTTCCCCACCCTGTCGGGTCGGCATGATGCATGAATTTAATGTATTCAAGCATCAGCAGGTTTTAATAGTAGGTATACATAGATCTAGTAGAAGAGTCGAACAGACAAAACGAGTCTACCACCAAGTCATTTTGATTCAGAGAAAATTGTAACTCCCTTTCCTTGGCTGGGTCTTTTCATTTACCTCAACTAATTTGTCTTGTTTTAAAATGTAAAACGGTGGTATTTCTTGAATAGATGTTATATTATTCTTCTACCAGCAGGCTGCCTTCGTGCTCCGTCAAGGTTGCCACCAAGTCTGGTGACAACAGCTACAGCCATACCACTCTCCTCTTTGTGTCCCGGACACAGAACCAGATGTGAGTAGTGTTATACAGGTGTGAGCCTTGATTAAAGCTGCTTTACAAGTTTGCACACTCAAAACTACGCTTTCTTCATTTATAGTTCAGATGATCGTATAGCCCTTTCCCCCTTAAAATCTGCCATTTATTTTGGCAAGAGATTCTTAATATATGCAATACAAACTCCAATGCCAACTATAATTCATATTGTGGTGGGCTTTTATTATTCAGTGTTGACAAATTGATTACTGACTAAGATATCGCCACTTGCCCCCCTCCCCCCCCCCCCCATACCAGCTAGCACTGCATGCAATTTGAGATTTAATTAAGCATACAACACATCGGTTATGGTCATTCTTTAGGTGGCTTTAAGACTGAATGTAGTCTGATTTTCTGGCGAAGCTGTCTAAATTGTAACTTTAAGCAATGTTAGTTATCAATTTGCCTGACCTGTTCACCAAGCCCTTTACTAGTACATGGACCTTTCTCACCTTTCATATCAATGACTTTGACCCGAAAAATTATTTCTCTATAAGTCTAGCTATGTGTTTGAATCTGAAGATGTGTTGGACACTTGTCCTATGTGTATGATAGGCTGGTGTAGTTTGCACCACTCGTGGTTACATGTCTATAATTATGATGATTCATAGTCAAGCTGATCTGACATTAGTAGCTCCAGTTGCCACCAGATGGACCAGTGTAACTACATTGTGACTGTATACATATAGAAATGTACTGTGTTAAACGATTCTGTGTTAAACCTAATCTTTATAAAGTTTAGAAAGAAAACTTGGAAAAATGTGTCCATATAGATTTATTGGAATCCATAATGTACGACTCAATTTATACAACTATGAGTTGTTCTGCAGTACATGCAACAATAGATATACATAATTATTTCTGCTTATATGATGCATGTATAAGTCATCGATAAATGTTGTGTATATGAAAAATAACATATATATATATATACTGCAGGATTTTTGGGGGGGGGGATTTCAAGTGGATTTACCAGCGCCAAGTTTGTATCTGTATGCCATGCAATATCAGCATTAATTTACTTGACACTAGGAACTTGATCTTCCCTAAAGTATGTTAGAATTATTTTTTATTGCTTACAATGTAGTGTCCCTTATACACCAAACAACTGCTATGAATGAATACTAATTATTGGCATAATGTTTTACATCGAACTGCCTTATTGATTGTGAAGATCATCGAACAGTGTTTTTCTACCAATTGTCTACCCTGTGTATTGTGTCTATTAATTGTCCCTCATACAAGCATCATCTTGCATCCACCAGGGGGCTGCGTATCGGGTCCTTCTACCCGATAGACACTGTGCATGCGTCAGGTAACTTCCTGCTGCGGCGTGGTGACATCCTGTTTGTGCGGCCGGGTACCTGGTCCCTAGGCTGCCAGATCCACACCGAGCCCTACAAGACACACCTCGACGCAATGCTCATCTCCAAGACGGCCGACTGACTCTCACTCATCTCCAAGACCGGCGAGTGACTCTCATTCATCTCTAAGACAAGTGACCGACACTTGTTCATCTTCAAAACAGGTGACTGTAATCTTTAAGACAGACAACTGCTTCGCTCATCCAATTTGCTCATCCAAGACCACTTTGATATATATTTCTTCATACAGTTACCTTTGACTCGAGTGGTTATGATGCATTCAAACTTGGGAAGATTCCACAGACGTTGTACAGACGTACAGAAAACAACATGAATGGGAAGAAATGGTGAACCATGTGGGTAACTGCCTTTCTTGTTAAAGGCCATGTTGTGAAAACCTGCGATTTTGGCTTCCCTTTTTAGTGAACAAACTGGCAGCAATAACAGATTACAGCAGTCTGTGTCAGGTGTGACTAAATCAGCTGTTAGGAGTGTCTCCCATCAAAGCCAACTGATCTCAGGGCATCATGTCCTTCTTGATGCAAGAATCAAATTGGCTCGAACAGTAACAGACAGTCGACGAACAAACCCGGTGAACATTATTAGTGATGAATAACTTCTAATGTATTCTAGTGTATTTGTACACATATTTCTAATGTTGTGGTGTTTTTAACAGATAATACTAAAATATATTACCAAGGATCACAACTAATCACTCAGCATGATTAGGAACTACAGCAGTGACACACCGACCAGGCTTTATAAATGGCGACATATCACTACACACTGAGAGAGGAAGTAAAAAGGTAGCTGTCAAGGACAATGGTAACCCACTAATATTAACCACTTGCTACAATAATGGTAAACTAACAAACTTGTACATAGTGTTTAATTTACTCCTAAGTGATTTACAGTGCCTGATTAAGGGAGCACGTTATGCAATCACTGAATTCAAAATATTATGATTACTGGCAGTGTGGCTAGCATACAAAAGGGATATTTACTATAACATAACATGCACACATCTTTAGTTAGAAATAATTGAGCGTTGTATATAGCAATCTATATAATTTTGTACTATGTGAACAGTATGCAGCCTTTTGAAAAGTCTTTTCATATATATACACATGTATATGCAAGTATATGTCTCTAAATTATATGACGAAAATAAATAATACAAATATAAGATCATTTCTTTTGTGTGCAAGAGCAAATATGTTTACATATGGTATTTTCATTTTTGTCTGAATGGTATGAAAATATCACCAATCGCCAAGGGCATAAGATTATAGTTCTTGGCAGTAAAATCCATTTATACTCCTCAAGTTGTCTCCTCGTTTATATCTGTCCGAAGTCCCTGGAGCTCCTGGCGGACCTCCTCCAGTTCACCACTCATAAAACTTTCTAGTCTTTGTAATTTTTTATCCAGCAATGAAACTCTGGATTCCACAGAATCTGGGCGAGCTGGAATTACGAAAAAGTGTGGTTGAAATATCATTGTGTACTTCATCACGACACATTAACTTATAGTGAATCATACTATAAAGAATATTGCTTAGGAAAAGAAGGTGACTCAATTCTTGTAGTCCTGCACATATAAAGAAGACCATTAAATAAGGAATTAGTATATTTCATATACATATTCACTGCAGCGGTTACTTTCAATATATATACACGCATACAATATTCAGGACAAAAAATATAATTGTATCTACAATACTATACAAAGTGTAAGATCTGCGAAGCGTGCCGAGAGGTGTGGCCAAGCATCCCATTACTGTATGACAATATATTCTAATAGCTGTAATTAAGTTGATGATTCAGATGGGGATGGCACCAGATGACATCACCACCTGTATGGATGGTCATGTGGGGTTACTGTGGGGCCTCCCCTGGCGTGCTGCTGTGTTTTATCCCCTTCTATGAAGCCGCCATGTTTAATCAGGCCCCTTGATTAAGCAGGCCCCCAATAATTACCACTCTCCCTTTGCCATCACAAGTTTCTTCAGAGAATAGGGATGCACAAAAGGATTTTCAGTCGTTTCCCACCTTTTATTACAGATTCGATCACTTTCATCACATACCTGTGCTAGTTTGTTGTATTCTAAGGTGTCTGGGTGGAAGTGACGGTAAGCACGTCATTTCGGCTGGTTGGTTTGGCGTTTGACACATGGGTTCATGTACCCCGTAGCCGGGGACCTCCGGGTAGCAGTATGAACACTTTATGCACTCATTGGTTAGGTCGTCCAGAAAGTACCCTGACAAAGGAAAGAATATTGACATATATTAATATTGGGTCATCAACATACATGTTTGTATTATGTATTTTTTACAAGTTCCCACGCAGAAAGGATTCAGTCGGTAACTAATGAATATATATCGAAAGTACTACGGAACAAGTCAAGACGGATCAAACATGTTTGATTTGGCCTGATCAGATCATATGTCTCAGTCATTCCCATTTACGGTGCACTTTATAGAAAAACGATTTTGTTGGAAAAAAAAGTTAGATGAAAGAAGATAAGATTGCATGCAGAGTGTGTGCTCACCCTGGTTACAGCCGGGGCCGCACACCCTGTCCTGGGTGTGGGAGCAGTCCCTGACCACCTGTCTGTTGTCACACCCCGTACAGCGCAGACACTTAGGGACCCCAAAATACATCCTGAGGTACTCCCCACCCCCCACACACCGCACACAGCGCGTGTCGGACCGAGACCCACACCTCCGCTGTACACCGAACCCCGCCCGACACTCCGTACACGCCCGACACGCCCGGGCACCACCGGACAACGTGTGCAGGTAGTGCCCGAGTGGGCAGTGTGCGGCGGTGGGGTCATTGTTGTTGTGGTTGTGGCGGTGGTGGTGGTTGCTGTGGTGTGGCCGGGTGTGGTGGGTTGTGGTGGGCAGGGATGTGGTGGAGGAGGTTGCCGGTGCCTCACCATCACCCGGTAATGATCTCACATCTGAAGGCTGCTGCTGGAATAAACAAAAGCATCACATTCAATTAGGAAAAACTAACAACTGAAATTTCGTTTGCCTATCGTTTTGAGCGATAAATAAATAGCACCATTGGAATCCTTGAGGTCGATTTAATGGGAGCAGATGGCATCAGAATTCTCCTAGCATAGATTAGTATGGTGATTGCTGGGTAAATCAACAAATGCTATTCCTGTTCCTAAGCAACCACCTTATATAGAAGGATATAAATGATGGCATTTTAGTTGTGGGGCTAGTAATACGTTTATTCACTCAAGGACCATACATATATTTTTCTGACGTATAATTGTCATAAAATAAATTTCTCCCAGGGACGACGTTCACTCTACACTGCCGCATTCCAATGTCCATATTATGTAATGGCTTATATTAGAAAAGTAGTAAGTGGAGAGTGTGGATCCATTGAGACATCCATCGGATCAGGTGATACCACATTGGCCGGTATAAGCACCTGGATGCTTATTATATTTAAATGTAACGATATCCTGGCACTTAGATGAGACCTTAATATAACGCATTGCGAGACCCCAATATAATGCATTAATAGCTTTTAATACCTCTCTACCCTGGTCCTAATTCGGGACTGGCACTTATTTGAGGCCCGGCACTTTTATCAATCAATACGGTACACTACATACAATGTACATTCGTATATTTGTTATGCATGAAATAAGAAGGAAGTTATATGAGACTTTTTTTTATCGGGATAATGGGAGTGGAACAACACTTTTAGTTTAAAAAGGTGACGGCTTCATCCCACATCTATATAGACTTTCAGCAGAAAAACATTTAATGCTCATTTAGCCCAATCAAAGATGTCAAGCAGGTTTCATATTGAAAGACCTATCTAAAAGGCACTTTGCACATTTCTTCTACTTATCTTTAAATCTTTCCAATTTATCAATCGTTTGGTTTTATCATGTAGAGGTTTCTATATACATGACTACGTGTCAATAGTCAGATAAAACACGTGAGTGCTGTTTCGCCACAAGATATGGACGTCCGCAAATTGCGGAAAACATATTCCGTATTTTGTGGAGAACAGGTAAATAATAAATAAAAACGTTTCTTGTATCCAAAGTGGTAGTTAGCTATACAAATACGGACGTCCGTATTGGAATACAGACCTCCGCAAAATACGGAAATTGATGAGCAGAAATAGTTTATGCCAATTCTGTAAAATATGGCCGTCCATACTCTGTGGAGAAATAGCACCCTGGTTTTCAATGAGTTTACATTACTTCTCTATTACGTCAATATATTTTACGCACAAGTTCTAGGCATGACTATATTGTTGAGTTCCGAGAAGCAGAGTAAAAGTGCCCTTTCCAGCTGAGGGACCCGCACCCCTCTAATCTTGGAGGTTCTTGAATGCCTCGGTGAAAGACAACCAATGTCAACAAATGGGAAACGGGCCGAGACTATTCAAGTACAGAAGCACTCCATGTACTCATACTGCTGGGTGCTGTTTCTCCACAAAGTCCGTAATTTGAGGAATCGGCCCAGACGTTTTCTGCCTATCTACTCCATAATATGCAAACGTCCATATTTGTATGTATGACTACTAAAAAACAATTTTATTTATCATTTTCAAATTTTATTTGGTCCACAATATACGTAATCTGTTTTCCGTAATTTGCGGCCATACTTTGTTGAGAAACTTTCCATTTCAGCTACATGTACTTACGAGTGGAGAATAGAATTGCGATCAGTGCCCCAATAGAACACTCATAAGTATATTCTAATAGTGGTGGTGCTTTAGAAACACTTTGCATTTCAATGTTCTAATAGCGTCATTGTGAAACACCTTCCTGGAAAGTGATACCTTTTGTTAAACAATAAGCGACAGATGTCCGCAGACAAACAGTGTATGCAGGACCGTCATGTTTCCTTTGTCAGGTGATGAGAGTCAAGCAATGGTGCACAGTATTGTAAATATGTTGTGACACATTTGCCGCACATTTGAAGATCACTCATCATGTCCACATCAAATACAAAACTTTATGTGAAAAATCACCACCAAGTTAGTGACGAATTCTACAGCCAGCCGAGTATTGGTCTAATTACTGACGCCATCCATCATGCTGAAATCAGACCCCTGACACTTGGCAATAGGCTAAAGCATACCTGGACACTCGCGATATCAGCAACAATAGAGTTTCATTCATGATTATTGATCTGAAACAATCTTATATCTCTCACAGAATACATATCTGTAATACCTTTGTACTATAATTCTATGTAGGCTTACTTGAGCAGTGCTAATGTGATCAATATGCGCACTGGTTACACAAGAATGTTCTGAACGTTTCGCTTTCAATAGGTGAGAATGGGGGTCCCTGTGGTTTATCATGTATGCACGCATACAGTCACTAATTGAAGCAAATATCCTGACACTACCTACTCTCTACATACAACTTTATACAAGGAACATTTAATGGGTATATTCACCTTTAACCTCAGAAAAATGCATGGTTAGATATATATGAAACCAGACACAAACCTTGGTCCAGAATGAATGTTCACATGTTTATTTTAATGCATTTAATGGCAGCATACATTAAAATAGATTCATATGTGTATCCCAGTCAGTTGAAGTTGGGATGTATTTTGTTATTTTGGTACTAGAGTTATGGAAGCAAATGGGAAAAAAAAGTTTAACAATTCGACAACATTGTATTCAACATTCAAGATTTTTCTTCAAACTAAATCACGGCTCACAATGCGATTTTCAGAGTGAGTATGTGCTTGCATATACATGTAATAACATGTAAGGATACAATATTTACCTTCTACAATGAATTATCATACTTAACAGAAATTGGTCAGGCAGATCACCCTGCTCCTTAGTGAGTAGCCTAAATAAAAACCATAGGCCTTTATATTGTCCTGATCTGTAATGTTAAACTAGTTTATTATCAACTATTTTAAACCAAATCATAGCATTCTGATCGAGTAGGGTCTTCATTATGTTTGTGTTATCCGCATTACTGTTTTATATTGTGAATATCCTGGTATTACAGGTGAGCATTCCTGACAAAGGTATGGTCATTCTACTGAACCGTTAACCCGTTAAGGGCACATAGTGCTTCTTATGGAGTATGACCTTTGTTGTGATGCATAAACTCAGCCCTTAGGACATAACACCATGCGGCCATGGTTAAACTTCTTTCTTTCTTCCTGCATCGCTGTGATGTTATGGAGTGAATGGGGACACAGATTGACAGGTCAGATCAAGTAGTGGATCTGATCGTGTGGATAGACTAGAGTTGGCTATAGAGAACTATGTAATGTGCGGGAATGGTAAGCTAGGAAGACTTCCGAATACCAGCTCATCCTTCCCTGTAGTCCGTCAGTCCTCATGCGGGAGTGCGGCTTGATGAATCAGTTAAGGGTGCGGGCTCTACTTTTATCTCATTATTTTCAAGATAAAAAGATATGTGTTTTCACTCCATTGCCATTTCTCGTCTGATGTGTGTGCGGTGTATGCAGTTATTTTGTCATGCAAAAGGAATCCCCACAGATACATGGTGATTAAGATATCTGTTGGTGGTATGTGGTGAAATTCTTTGCTGCAGTGATTAATACATTCCATGTGACTAACAGTTGACAACTCAATATCTGACGAAATACCGACAGGAAAAATGTTTTACATCAATAGCCACATAGATAACACATACATTGTATTGGTAATCTGAATACGTATACCCGGTGTGTAAACCTGGCCGTGTGTACACACGTCCCACGCGCTGCTGACACCATGCCTATACTACACACGTCCCACGCGCTGCTGACACCATGCCTATACTACACACGTCCCACGCGCTGCTGACACCATGCCTATACTACACACGTCCCACGCGCTGCTGACACCATGCCTATACTACACACGTCCCACGCGCTGCTGACACCATGCCTATACTACACACGTCCCACGCGCTGCTGACACCATGCCTATACTACACACGTCCCACGCGCTGCTGACACCATGCCTATACTACACACGTCCCACGCGCTGCTGACACCATGCCTATACTACACACGTCCCACGCGCTGCTGACACCATGCCTATAGGGGTCAGTCTGGTTGCCCTGTGGGCGCATCCATTGCTTGATCTGGTAACCGGCGAGATAAGCACTGATACAGCAATCACAATGGGTACATGCTGTTACATAATGCACCCTAAAAATTCCGCAGTGAAGGCCAGGGAGTTATCTCATTGGTTGATAATGCATCCAGCTAGAGGCCTATACTACACACGTCCCACGCGCTGCTGACACCATGCCTATACTACTTACAGAGGGACACCACCCACCCACACACACCCATGTCACACAGGGCGTCATGACACCTCCCTTCTACTTCATCGTGGGTGGGTGCTTTACGATAGCATCCCTCTCCACCCAAGAGTTGCTGAATCATCTGAGATAATTGCTTATTTAAGCTGGACGAGACAACCTCCACACATGCACCCGGATGACATATAGAGGTGGGGGTTGGGGTGGTCATGACCAGGCCCCGCCCTCTACTTAAAGCTTCTTACTTTGTACTATGACTTCCTCCTCCCCCCGTCTAAATATATGCTGATTCATCCGTCACAATGCCGGTGGGAAAAGGTCGGTAAAGGGTGGAGTAGTAAACCCGTTAAACAAATAGGTATACCATAAAACGTCGTGTCTTCCACTACTAGAAATAAATACGTAGTCCCCCAGGGCCATATGAACCATGTCGATGTCTGCTAAGCCATTATACCAAGTACGATTTGCCGATGCTGGATCTAAATCATCTTGATACTGGGCCCCTCCCCTTTTACAAGATACCATTTCGGATCCTGACAGAGGTTCTTATTCTGCATCGAATGACATGCCAATTTTATTTTCAATGACCCTAAAACTTGGCATGGATCTTGGAGGGCGATACACAATGAGACTGTCGTCACTGTCTGGTAACTCTCCCATGGTCCCTTCAGCCAAGTCCTAACTACGACGTAGACTGTCCGACCACACTGTGTGTGCCAACAACACATTACTGGTGCCATACTGTTAGACGCAAATCCAGTGGGTAAATACATCCCCAATTACCAACATCTGATGCAGAATCTATACAGCAATTGGCATTTTACAAAACTTTCCCTCGGATGGTTTTACCCCAATCACGCAACGTATTGACCAATCGCCGATTATCCACGCCATGTCTTTTCTCAACACATGTGTGTGATCCATGAGGAAACTGTGCCGATCCCAGCTTCAGGACCTTCAATACCGACAACTTGATCCCCTCACCCCGTCCCATGTTAGCTTGAACACAAATACATGGTAAGGGGCTGTTTGTATAGTATTGATAGACAGTTCTTGGGAGTATCGAGGGACGAGGGGGTGTTAATGGGATGGGAGTATAACCACGACAGGGTGTGGGTTTATAATGGCTGACTTTGCCTTCCCGCTCTTTCTTTCTCTTTCTCACTCTCCCCACCCTTACTAGGCCTATATTAAAAGGGAAACAGATGTACACCCCAGTGAGCACAGAAGGTTAATTAACATTGAAACCTCGTTGAACAACCAGCTGGTGACACAATTCAACTTTCAGCAATTACGTCACCGCTATTTTCTGGTTTAAGTCACAAACACTGTTGTTAATGGCAACAAGGGGTTGAGTATTCTCGAATATCAGTGACATACATATTGTTCCTAGACAACACCATTTCAGTCTTCTGTGCCTTAGATGTCATTCAACATTGGAGATAATGTACTAGGCCATCTCGATATAGCGTCCCTTTCTAATGTGCGCCGGTTTTGTATAAGCGCCGGGGCTATAGCGGCCTCTAAGTGTAGGTTAAGCACTATCATTGCATGTTGTATGTGTCTCTATTGTTAGTACAGACCCCGCCGAATTAAACAGCGCCCGGCGCTATATGACGACGGTATGGTATATAGCTAGCTTTACAGCTAGGTTTGACGTCAGTATAGCATCTTGTCAAAGAAGCCCTGACGTCTTATTTGCGTAGTTCATCCTCCGTAAACAACTGGGGCAGAATGTGGGACTGTGAGCTGGGGAAGTCCAGCATCTTCTGTTTGTGTGCACGTACACCCCCCCCCTCTAGGTAGGGTCCCCATGTGAAGTATTATACGAAAAAGAAAAAAGTTCTAGGTGGTTAAAAATGTTATGAATAAGAACTGTGTGACTACAGATGGGTCAAAAGCGACCTGGTGACCTGGGCCGTTTTGGAGGCGACTGTCGACTGTCGGCAATAATAAAAACGACTTAGCGACTTTTGGTCAAAAATGAGTATAGAATAAAGGGTCCAAAAAGCGACTTTGTGACCCGGACCCCTTAATTTCTGCGACTTTCCGACCTCAGAGGGGGACCCATCTGCACCCCCAACTGTAAGCTGATATATACTACATGTCATTTCATTTATGATATCCCCCCTCCCTCTGTCTGTCAGTTTTTATCTGTCTGTCTGTATGTCTCTCTCTCCTTCACTCCGTCTCCCCCCCTATTCCTCCATCTCTCCCCATCTCCATTCCTAGCAATCTGTCTGTCTAGCTATCTCTCTGACTTTCTGTCGTTCTCGCCCTCCTCCTCATTCCCTCTAGAAATATTTCTTGTATTTCCTCGATGAAAATTTGAATTATACATCTGTTAAGGTTTGAACAAACAACAATAATTATGCACTCTAATAAGATAGTTCATAACAAATATGATACCGAGACCAGTTATACATGTATCTAGTTATATGTATCATACCATTTCAAGACTCTGTACACACACACACACATATATATATATATATATATATATATATATATATATATATATATATATATATATATATATATATATATATATGTGGACAGTCGAGGGAAAAGGGTCCTCCAAAGGTTAAACTCAATTATAAAATTGAGGTCATCAGCTTTCCAGTGATATATTTCATTAGCAGGTACCACTTCTAGTTTTTGAGAACTGGCTCCTTGAATATGTGTGGGCACTGTCCAATCTCAAATGCCAATAAGCTCTATCTTACTTTGTTTTAGAGATATCTCTATCTAATTAACATAATTACAAAAATTCCCAAATATCCAAACTTTTACAAACATTTGGTCGCAGCTTTTAATCTTAAAATGGGATTTGCATTCCGTTTTCAGGATTGAAATCTTTGTGGGGCCTGTAATCATTAATTTCTTGAAAAATTCGATTTAGAATGAAAATTATGTTTCCATGGCAACCAACAAGTGCAAAAACACTAATTTAGGTCCAAAAACGTTCTTTTTACATTCCAAATATGGAAGGTTTTCACTAAAGTTGGAATTTTCTAAAGTGGCTTATTGTATTCTCCATCAAAAAGTAGTATAGAACAATTTTTATGATATTTTGAACATTGTTGGCTATATGGAGCCCCCTGGTGGCCAAAGTTGGAACTAAAAATCTCCCACGGAGGTCCCTTTTCCCTTGTTGATCCACATATATATATATATATATATATATATATATATGTAACATCGGTAGAGTGTGAAGGGTGACCTCCGCATCCCTCCCTGCTCTGAATCCCACACACAATCAGGCACCAGGCCATGTGCCCCACGAGTGTCGCACCTTTAGTGGCGGGGGGGGGGGGGATACATACCTACAACCATCATACCCTGGATAATGGAGGTTTTCAATATAATTATACATACACACACACATACACACATATATATATATATATATATATACACACATATATATATATATATATATATATATATATATATATATATATATATATATATATATATATACTGAATGGTAGAATTCTTAATACCGAAGATAACAAAAATTATAAGTGGATGAAGCAGAGGCAAGTTCCACAATAGTCAAGCATTTCCTGGATGCTGTTTCTCCACAAATTTGCGGACGTCCGCAAATATATTTATGGAGCTCCGCAAATTATGTCTTTTTGGTACTTAAGCATACAAATACGGACCTCCGTATATATTTGCGGACATCCATATATAATTGCGGAGCTCCCCAAATTTGTGGAGAAACGGGACCCAGGGGTAGTGATAATTTGGTTAAATGCCTGAAGACCTCCTTTCAAAAGAATTATTTAACCCTGCATTACCCATATTTTACCTTGATATGAGACATAAATCACTACTTTATCATATCTGTAAACATAGTAAAATAACAAATTTATCAGTTACATAAGATACTATTTGCTTCCATTCAATATTGGTACCAACCATCTTCTACTTTTTGAAAATAATATAAAGCTGTTCTAAAAGTGTTTGATAAATTGACTGATTATAAATATCATTCTGGTACTTCCGAATGTCAGGTCCTTATAATAGCGATAGGTATACAGAAGATAGAATTGTACTTACTTCACTTAACACTGCAGCCCCGTCAACCATGTCCAGACACAGGAGAGATAGTAACATGGCAAACAGTAATGCACCTTTCGTTCCTATCCGTATTACGCTTCCCTTTGCATACATACCGCTGCCCTGGGAGACTACTACAGTTACAACCGTCTACCTGTGGGAAAGCCCGGTATTGAAATCTTATTCCTTGGTTGGTCTGGTCATATATAGACGGTAGTTCTGGGATTTCCCAAAACGATCGTGATGTGGTGGGGAACCCCCGCTTTCGCATTGTCAATCAGCGTATAAGTAACTCGTGGTTATAAGATAAACTAAACAATAATATTTCCCAGAAGGCTGTGTCTGAATCATCAATGAGTATCGATTGTTCCCATGGCGGCCACCTCACAGCCTCAGGGGCGTGTTCCCATCGGTGTCAAGGTGACAGCACCCAGATGTATCTCAGTACACGCTTATCTTAACCTTTTACATGCATGTCTAGCTAATTCATGGATGAATTTGAATACTCATGCACTGCACGGATATCGTCTGTATGAATATGAAAGGAAGGAATCAACATGTGAATATTTCTGGACATATCAGGGTCCTGTTTCTCCACAAATATGCAGATGTCCGCAAATTTGCGGGGGTCCGTAAAAACATTTTCCATATATTTACAGAGGTCCGCAAATATATAGGGAAACTGTCTTTTGGTACTTAAGCATACAAATGCGGACATCCGTATATATTTGCGGAGCTCCTCAAATTTATGGTAGTAAATTTGCGGAGCTCTGCAAATTTGTGGAGAAACAGCACCCAGGTCTTTTAAATTCCATCTAAAATGTAACTGAGATCACTGATACTTAAAAACGTTGAAGTCGCATAGTTTGATTGGTCTGTATCATATATGGCATGTGTTATTGGAATGGCACTTTAGATTATATTTCTATTGGGTGCCTCACTATTTCATCAAAAAAGGCTACCCGAAATGATATATAAAACATGTCAGCATAAAAAAAGGGTTATTGTTTATATAATGGTCAGCGGAAAGGGGAACACTTCTGATTAATGGAAACGTGGGTGCCGGAACTTAGGACGTCAGAGGATGGTCCTGCACCTGTCTGCTGTGACTCGTAGTGAATGCAGTGATATCCCTACCGATGCTATGGCTATACTATGTTCTCTACATTCAAACCAATATACTGACCCGTGTCACGAAAAGGTGTTGCATGATATTAAAAGAAACCTACACCATGTAGTACCTGGTACGTGACACGACCTTGTTGAATGTGACGTCATGGAGGGAGGCTTGTGATTGGTCAGGCTGGTCACACACCCCGACCACGTGCTGCTGAGGGGGCAGTACGACAGGCAGCAGACTCACACCCGCGGGACTGTGAGTCAGTCCCAGATTTGCACAGTCTTCCGGCCCTATCTGCGCACCGCCCGGATAGCTCTCCTAGGTGCGCGGACACACGTTAACAGCGCAATCTTAACACAGAATTAAGATCGTCTTAATTATCTTTAAATTAGTACTGTAATTCCTCAAACATTCTGAGCGCAATCTTAATCTTATCTTAATCTATCTTGATCCTATCTTAAAGACTAGTATGTAATTGGGGAGGGGGGGGGGGGCTCTGCCCTCCAACCCCCGTTTTCTTTCTTCTTTTTCTTTTCTTTTAGATGTTTATGTTGTCTCATCTGGGCTGCCTTAGATTAAGACATTTTAAGATGTAAGATTAAGATTGTGCTGTTAACGTTTGTCTGTGCAGCTGGGAGAGCTATCCCTATTTGCCCTATATCTGCTGCTGTGAATGATTACCCACGACACAAAATAAATGTGTTTGTAGGTTAAGTAAAGTACACGTTTCTAGCCATGACAGTCTTTGAACCTAGAGTTTTGTACTGGTGCAACTGGTTAAATCAGGAGGCACGGTGTGTTGTGCTGGTAATCAGGTAACAGGAATACGCCCGGTACGTGGCAGTATGGTATATGCCTGCGTTATACGCCTGTTGTCAGATTAGTGTTAGAATCCAGTCGAGCATGCTCATAATCAGAGCCGGCCCCTTATTGTATAACCATATATATATATAGGGGCACCTTATCTGCACCATCCCACTCTACGTCACCACTGTCCCGTCAGGCCATGCTGAGGGAAGGGCGGGGGACTCTTTTATCATGACTATCACGTGTAAGACGCCGCATAGAGTGTTGTTAACTAGATTATTTCTTGTTGCGCCAGCACAAAATTTGTTAAGGTAGACCACTTTGTAACCTGTGAGAACACTCTAAAATGCTGCTTGACCAATATAGCTGTGGCCGCATCATTGAGATGAAAGGAGTCACTATCGTCCCATCGACTGGGCCAATCAAACCACCAAGTCATCCTTTCTGCGTTAGCTGTTCTCATTTGGTGCTGTAAGTGCACAACATAGAATAAGGTATTGGCTGATAACAATTTTATTTTAATGTTTCATCAGTTATACATAACGAGGCACATTTGACTGTACTGTACTCCCCAGCAACATGAGAGATGTTAACAATAAAAATTAAACAAAATGACAGATGTATTAAGAATGCAAACGGGGGAAATACAAGATCAGAAACTTTGATATTGGGAAACCCAATTTATCTAGACCGTGTTTGCATAGTAGAGGCGTATCGGGCGAAAACATACATCTCACTCGATGAACATAGTGACTATTCTCGGCACTACACTGGCACTACACGTTCAGAGTGTTATCTTAATGTAAGTCCAGTAAGTTCATTGTGGGATAGGCTAGTTATTAGTATGTAAAGGGGGGCTCTGCCCCCAACCACTGTTTTTTTCTTCTTTTCCTTTCTTTTAGATGTATATGATGTCTCATCTGGGTGTAGGGTATATCCTATACTAAGGCAAACCTCAGGTAACATAGCTTGGGTATGTGACACTAGGTGGAAGGAGCTACACATTCAGATCTTAATAATTAAAATTTAAGATTAAGATATAACGATCTAGTTTTTGATTATTAGACCGGCACATGAAAAGTATTGAATTGTATGGGAATATGATGTGACATAGAACATAGAGAAGATGGAGCGTATGAGCGGTCTCACAAATGACTCAGGGTAAGCTGGGTCTGTAGCTTATCATGTACTTAGATATAGTACTCTCTTATAATCATGCATTGGTCAATTCTGTCATCAGAAATGAATTCCTTGTTAAAAGGTACCCTGAAGTCATGTGTTATACATGTATGTTATTCCATTTCAGGCCAGCAGGTGGGTGTGGGTGAGCAGGTAGGTGTGGGAGAGCAGGTGGGTGTGGGTGTGCAGGTGGGTGTGGGCAACAGTTGAAGGCTGCGGGCATGTACCGCCTGTCCCTGTCAAACAGCGAGTCAGTTGGACCATAAACGGCGAAGATATGGATTGTACAATTTCGCTGTGCACTCCTTTTATGCTGCCGGTATGGTCCTCTCGTGCTGTCTCGTTGAGATCTCGCACAGTACGAGAAGAACCAGTGGGGCCACTCTTTGTTTGATGTGTGGAAAGAGAACTAAAAAGCTAATTTAAACAATGTTGATGGCAATGTTGATGGTATTTCAAATAAGCTTGAGGGTAAATTTAGATGCAGAAATTGACAGAATATTGGTCAAAACATCATTTCTCTCTCCAGCACTTTGGTTTTTAACCTTGAAGTCTATCCAGAGTTCATTTAGAGGGTAGTCATTTAACAGTAGTTAAGAGTTTAAACAACAGATAGAAATAAGTTGTCAAAGATCGCAGGTAATTTGCACATGGAAAAAAAAAGACATTTGAAGAATGTTTTCAAAGGAAACATGTGTCCCCCGATCTTAGCTATCAATGTCTTTTGTCTCCTCATGTCTATGTCCAACACACACTGAATGCATTCTCCCATGTCACAAAACGTCTTTAAAAAGGCCAGGCGCCGTATATCTCTCAGGGTATGAGCCCTGAGTCAATCATGCATGTCTCCACCACCTTCTTGTTCAGTCGTGGTCAAACTCCTTATAAATCAAAACAGACGCTCCTTGAAAAAAAATTTATATGGAAAAGAAAAAGTGTTTTTTGCTAACATGTATCCTCCGACGCTATTGTATAGCCATGAATATATCCCAGCCCGTGGGGGTTTAAGAAAAGCAATTGTACGTGTTGCACACAAGGAACTCTACATCAATATTCAATGTATACTGTGACGATATTTGTATAAAGGATTTCTGTCTACAATACACTGTGGATAAAACATATCCCCATGAATATACAAACATGTATCATGTGTTGGAAAGGAGTTTTGCTTGATGTCATTGCAACAGGACATCGATGTTAAAAAAGATCATGACACAAGTCATACGCATGTTGCTACCTGGTGAGAAAATGATATCATCTCAATATGCTTAGACCTGTTCAACATGTTAAGGCATTGATTATTCAGCCACACACCACAATGCATGCCCCTGTGGTTATATGTGGTTATATATAGGTCCACATCCGCATTGGAGTGACCAGTAGAAACGTGCTTGGTGTCACCTGTGCCCTATACTGCATTCCTCTCGAATCAATCATAATATAAGGTGTAAAATACACACAGAAAAACGCACAAACGTTAAGCCCAAATTAACTTTAAATCTTTTTATTACATTGAAACAGTACTATCTTGGGTCCCTGAAAACCCTCATCGGGCCGATTGAATATGTAACAAGGATTTGGATTTTAAAGCTCGGCGAACACAATCTTGTGTAAAAGTGACGAGTCTTACATCCAAACCATCACACAGTAGTATAGCATGTATGATTATGTATATTAAGTGTAATAACCCCCAATCAAAATCTTTCATTTTGTCAAACCTTATGGAAATCTTAAAAATATTGAATCTTTCACCCAATTTGAACAACCTAACTTTAGGCCACACCAAATTAAAACATTGGTCTACAGATTTCCCACATCATATTTTAGAAATTGCAATTTTTTTTTTGAAAAACATTGTGTCTATGGACTCCGCCCGCATCATTTCCCGAAGAATTGAATTTTCTAATCTATTTTTGGCGATGTCTTCTTTGATCGGGAGCCAGAAAATTTGAGTTTATCAAAAAAAATAGGAGTTTTTGCTCAGAAACAAAATTCGCTTGCCTGCTAGATTCATGGCTGAAATCCATAGACAAAAAGAAATTGGGGAAAATAAATTAAATCGCCCGCCCTATTTTTGAGAACCAAATTCCATAGACCAACTTTTTCATTGGTGTAGCCTTAGCTACCTCAAAAATGCTCATTATCATTAGACTCGCTGTGTAACATCTTCAACAATTCTGTATCATTTATACATGCAAATAGAATATTCTTGTCATTGTAAACATGACTGTTTTTTCTGAAATTGACGGTCTCTGGTACATATTATTTGAGTTTGTAATAGTATTATTGTTAATTGAATGATTTTCTTAAATACAACTATGCATCAATGTATGAAAGGATACAATGTTGAAACAATAAGTATATTGTTAGTGAGTATAATGTACATACATATATAGAAGTAATAGAGTCACAGTGAGTCATAGGGCTATCACTCAGATGACTCTATAATGACTCTCTAAGTTTATAGAGTCAACTAGATCTGACTCGCTTTACAAAGAGAGTCCAACCCACTGACTCTATTCAGAATCAGAGTGAGACAGGTCTGACTCTCTTCTGACCAGAGTCAAACTCATATGACTCTCTGTGATAGAGAGTCAAATAGATTTGACTCCATATATTGTATGAGAGTCAAAGTGATTTGAGTCTACATCAAGGAGAGTTAACCAGCAAATTATGTCAGTCTTGAGTTGACTCTAATTAGATAGTCAAATTGATCAAGCTCCTTGCTAAATAGTCAAATCAAGTTGGCTCCTTTATGGGTCTGCTCTGCATGCAAGATTATGACAGCTCCTTTCTCATTGGCATCATCATTTACATTAATCTAAATGGCAGGAATCCACCAGATTGAATTGATCTCAGTCATCAAGGTTATAATCCATATATAGAGGAAACAGTTGCAATGCTTTAGCCTAAACGTTTACCCACAGAAAGGGTGTCTATGCTTCTACAGTACCTTCTTTTTGTCTATTTCACATAATCAAACAGATATTTATCTAGTTCATCAAATGTTCCCACTATTAGTATTACGCAGTTCTGACTTACTGTGAAAGTACTTTATATTGCTGAGTATATATTTTCGAGATTTTTCGCGGGAATGAAAAATCCGCCGATTTTCACTTTTCCGCGAAAATGTACACTGTGAAAATAAGTAGTTTCACAGTATTCAGACAAAAATGGCTGATTTGTGCAGATCAGATTGTAGCGGCAGAGAACACACAATCCTCATCTAACCCAAACCTAAAGGTGAAAAATAGGCCAATATCAGGTTGTAACCTCTTAAATCCATCAACTATACTATAATATCTTATTTGGAATAGGCTATTGATGCCTAAGGTGATATGTGCGACTTGTAAAACATATCATTTTTAGCATTTTTGATGTTTTGGGAGATTTTTTCACCACTAGGAGGTCATACATCCGAAAATGATCATTGGGCAAACCTTATGATGTTTCTTCTTAATAAGAGATAGGTAAAAAAAGATATGCTGCACAGCTTTATATTCCATAGGGGTATGAGACTAAATAGGCCGGGATATCACCATACCTGCATGCACAGGTCAGGAGCTTGACCCACATGTAATTCTCAAATATCTATAGACAGCTGTTGACATATTCATAGCAATTCATAGCAGTAAGGTGAATGTTAAGTTCCGTGCGTCACTGGGGGGAAAAAGACGGATTCAACTTACCTAATCTACATTTTCTTTGAATTTAAAACGCCCTTTACTGAGTATATCTATACCCCAAGAATGTGTGGCATCGTGTATTTACATGTTTATTGGGTTAATGTAGATTACCAGTTTACAAGAATGCCATTACATGAAGCAGCAAACGTACCTACATGTCTAAGATAAGCTGTATTGTAAGCAGGATGTACACCAATCTAAAAGCAGTCATGGAATCAGCAATACAGACGTTTTTAATCCTCCAAAGCATACTTTTATTTCCCTTTGGCAGGTCCTTTTCAGAATTACAGCAGTAAGTGTGCACAGGTATTTACTATATGTTAAAAGTGAGAAGAAGCTCATGAGTCAATTGTGTCAAATCATTGAAATGACCATAACTTACAAATTCATGATGTAGGCAGTTCTTTCAAACCTAAAATGTACACAAATCATATGTATCAGTACAAGCACATAGCTATGAATATCCGTGACTCTTAACCTTAAACCTTAAAGTTAATCATATAATGTACGGCAGATGATACGAGATTATAGGATACCACGATAGGGAAGATATAGCTAAGGATCTATACAGAAGGAAAGTAGATACCTAGCAACGATGAATGGAAGGCGAGATCCTTATAGGGGATCTAGTAGTTAGAGTAGGGGAGGGGGGAACTCCCTCTTAGCGGCCACCCCTCCAGTGCAGCCAATCCCTCTAATGCAGACACTTTTCATAGTCCCAGACATACTACAATGTACAGAAAATGACCCCCTCTAATGCAGCCACCCCACCAAAGCGGCCACTTTTTCATAGTCCCAAGGGTGGCCACATTAGAGGGAGTTGACTGTACTTGTTATGATGATTGTATATCAAGAAAGAAAGGGAAAGCTAGGGAACAGAATAGGATGCCATAGTCAGTGTGCACCTAATACAATCGAAAGCGGCTGGTTCCGTTTAGTTTAAGATTTGACGTTTTATCAGCTACATAATTTATAAAGGGAATCAGAGAAGTGGAAAGTAGTCCTCTGACTACAATACGAACGTTCTCCCATTGGCCCCCATAGTTAAGAGCCCTCCTTCTCCAAGCAACATTCCCATAGAATTGAGCACCGTAACATGCCCAGTTTCAACAAAAAAGATCTTTAAAGATTAAAACTAATGTAATCCAGAGTAAAACCCAATAGATTATCAAACCATTTAGCAGGCAGCAATTCCCTTTAAGTATGACTGCTCCAAGTACAACACCCCCTACCCTGCACCCAACGTTTCGTTTTCTCCTGCAGAAAGAAGAAACCGCTGATAATAAAGCTTCCTTCAGCATATCGAAAGTTAACCTGTTTGTCGAGATGAGGATTGGGAAGCAAAGGAAGAAGTACAGCGTTAAGTCACCGTTTTCTCTTTAAAAAACCCCACCATCGTTATCTGTATACGTATTTTACACTCAGGTCCTATTGTACTTGTAGAAGGTGACCACTATCGTGATTTGATCAGGACTTCAGGCTAGCCACAAACAAGATCACCGAGTTACCTTTTTTATTCCGTTGCCCTGAAGCGTGACTGTACATGGATGCCCAAAATATCAGAACGATTCTGAATGGGAATGGATATCAGAACGATTTGGAATGAGGAAATATCGTCAGCCATAAAATCCGAGGTTTCATGGAGAGTCGAACACGCTACATCAAGACTTGAAGTCCAACGCGCTAACCACCACGCCGTGGAGGCGCTGGTGGTGGCGAAACAAGGAGTCTACTGGCGGATTTCCAGCCCTGTAGGACCATTATTTACCGAGTTAAAGAAGAAAAGACATTTTTTGGTATAATGTTTTTGAAAATCAATATTTTTTTCTACTTACTTTTTTACTCTAAAGGTAGAAGTTGGACTTTACTTACCCATTCGTTAAAATAATTCTAGGGATTTTTTTTCACATACATAAAAGCCCTTTAAAAATGGTTCGATTCCACCCAGATTCGATCCGGGGACCCCCGGTGTGTGAGGCCATCACGCTAGCGCCAATGACTATCTGGCCACGGTACAAGGGTAGGGAAACGCTGCGTATATTGAAGTATAGAGGGGAGTGGTTAGTAACCAAAACGGCAGGTGGCGACGCGGGAGTACAGTCGTATTCTTTAGGCTGGCGAAAGCAGCGTAACAAAATAATAACCGGTCCCCGCGCCTAGCTTCTGCTTCCTCACCTCCCCTACTGAAGAGTTTCACAACATGGCGCCCACCTTGCTCGATCTAGTCTACATAATTATATATTCTTCAAAATGGCGAAATTAGGACGAATTTAAGGTAATTAAAGACATTTGAATGGAATAATTGTATAATAAAGCTGATAATATATGGATATGGCCGACCTCGGGGTGTGTATAGATGAATAACGACCTCGGTGCTATGCACCTCGTTCGTTATTCATTGATACACACCCCTCGGTCGGCCATATCCATATATTATTGGTTAAATATAACAGATGTGTAAAGATGTAATACACTCAGTGGATACAGGATTTGTATAAGCGCCTCCTATTTTGGGGCTAAATCATGCTCCAAATTGGGCAAATAAACTAGAACCCCTTAATATATACTGCTTAAAATCGATACAAAAGTTATTATTGCAGACTCTTGAAACGGTCTACCCCAATGTGTGTACCTAAGTACCTAATGTACCTAATCCCAGAACCCTAAACTTCCACCCGGTTTACTTGTGCGAATGACTGCTATTCGCATGAGGAATCAAAGAGGAAGAGTGACTAACATCACAAGGCGACTCAAGGTTCATGGGGCAAGAGGGATTTATTAGCGCATTGTCAGAATTAAATATAATCCCTTCTGAAGTCCGGTCCAAAGTCCCATCAGGGTGCTGCTGAGTCTCGAACCCACACTCTTGTGGGTGTCAGACAAAGGCTCTACCTCTGACCCACTTCCCACCGTGTAGGATGTCACACACCAGGTCTCAGCGAAGGAAATCCTTTTACTAT
Organism: Harmothoe impar; assembly: GCA_947462335.1. NCBI lineage: Eukaryota > Metazoa > Annelida > Polychaeta > Phyllodocida > Polynoidae > Harmothoe > Harmothoe impar. Next base: position 25,694,309 of record OX381714.1, on the reverse strand, counting down.
ATAGTTTAAAATAGCGGAAAACGCAATAACAGCTACCAGGACATTTACAATTTCTGAAAATCACCCTTGACCTAAAAGATACATCTTTCCTACAAAACATTTCCAACCAAAATTAGCTACTCACCACGGAAAATTTGAGCACTGGTCTGTAGCGTAAAACCACCTGAATTCCGCCTGAATTTGCACTGAATAATTTGCATTTTCACTGATCCCCAATTTAGCCTTTGAAAAAAATGTAGACTCACTGAGAATCCCTTTCCTATTATTTGATTGAAATTGGCAGACATTCAGCAGCATGTGTACAAGTTTTCATAATATTGGCATCATTTCCAACTTATTTATGGACCATTTAGTGCCCCTGCAGTATTCACTTCTGACCAGATTGAGAATCGGATATGACTCTCAGTTTTCTGCGGGATTACCCTCTATGAGACCACCAGACACTAGTATACATGTACCACACTGTTCAGTCACACACCATCTGCTGGTAGGAAATTAAACTGTTTTAGAATGCAGAAAGTTTAAGTGTAAGACACCTTTGCAGTTATCTTTCCAAAATGTACATACAGTTGATTAATAAATATTTACACCTACGTAAGGATCTTAAAGTTAATATCCCTTATACTAAATGCATTGCCTTTGCTTGCCTACCGCAGTGGAGCCAGGGAGTTAAATGCCCACTACGGTTGCTAAGTGCCTGGGGATATAATTTGTGCTAGCGAAGCTATTCCCACCACTGCACCGCTCATATGATTTAATCGTACTAGTACAGATTCGAAGGTTACATGTATTTATTCTGCACTTAATTAAGGCGTCTGGTTATCACTGAAGTTATCCAATGGACAGATTTGTTGGCTTTTTGCCAAAAACATGCAGGACTTTCTTGGGTCAGCCAGGATAGATGACAAATAATGGGCCTAGTACTCGGAAATTGCAAAGGTGACACCCGTAACTGGCGTAAGACATTAGATTTTAGTCCACTGCTTGACCGTGTACCAAACTAGGGGAAGGGGAGAGGCATCTGTATAGGTGGTTATTTCCCACCCTTTCTAGACTCTGCTAGGTCCCTTGACAATAAACATTGTCCTCATATTCCGGGCGATGTTCTAGGCCTACTGGGTTAGTTAGACCTTGTCAGTGGGTCTGGCATTGCTTGTCTGTAGGGCCGCATTTATCCACATTGGGACCCGAAAATTGAACATTTGTGCATAATTTTGACAGCATATTTAGGTACCTCTGGAATGATTCTTGCGATTAGTTATTGAGCAAGCGAACTATAGTCTGACTGATCCTTTCAAAACTGAAAATGCAGGTTTTGTTTTTATTATGGAGTTAAAAAGCAAGATCCACATGAGTTAAAATGATTTATTTATTCATCCGTTGCTTCATTACATTACATAAACCGGTATAATAATGCTTACAAATTCGGGCAGGGCAAAATCTACTGAGTACTTTATGCAAATCCATGAAAAGAAATGAAGCATTTTTATACCATCAACACTCAGTCCTCTGCAACAGTTACTCTCCATTTGACTAATTACAGGAAGAATTATGTACATGATTGAAACATATGACGTCATTTCCGACGCCGACATAACGTCACAACATATACGATGACGCCATCCTGGTATATTATCTCAGCAACGGTAGATGTTGGTAAGGCTGCCATGGAATAACCATATCAGGAAACATTTCCCTTTATTTTGTTATCTTTATATAAGTATCTACAGTTAACCCTGCCAGGAGTAATGTTTGCAGTATCGGCTTTGTACAGTTTATTGGAAGTTGCACCGAAAAAGCAATCACTGATTAGGCCTATATGTGTCTTTGCGTATGATCATTGATTTAGACACCTCAATACAAATGTGTTACAAAAGATGTAATTTCAATACAATTTAGACAACTAATTTTTAATGTTTGTGAATCAAAAGCTGTTCATATATTATGCCCCAACACCTTTACAAATCGTTTGGTATACAAATCTATTAGAGTTTATGAATATTTTGTATAAATGGGGTTGGGTGTTTATCATGGGGAGGAAATATTTTAGCATGTATAATAATGTAACATATCTGTTAATCATAAATTTCTCCCTGGTATAGGCGAACATGGCTATCTCACGTGAATAACTGGAATAAATGTGACTTTATCTTCAAAATTTACATTTGTAATCTGGATATGGGTACAAACGCATTTGTGTACATTCAAAGCATCCTCTTTCTACCTGATAACCATTGGTTTCTTGAACGTCTTCATATACATATCAATAACATAACAAAGAAAGAAAGCGCCACAGAGCAACCTTAACTTTAACCTGAATTGCCTGGCAAAGTTAACATCAAGAACTTGTTGTACTCTGCTGCAATAACATTCAACCTATCCATCTATCATTCACTCATTTCTACCATTCTGGAAGTACTCACTCTTTCACCCAAATACAAAATCATTGTATTATTCTATGGTACCAAAACAGAGCAAGTGAACAACATCAGGGCTGTCATTATTGTATCCATCATGCCTTTTTTAGATCTCTTAGCCATATTCAACAGCTTTTCCTCAAACAAAGTTGTTAGTTCTGGAAAAGCTGGTGGGCGAAGACTATTTGCAAAGAAGCTATGATGGACAACAAAGGATATAATCGGGGCACAACAGTTACTATATTGTTGGTATTAGTTGACAGAAAGGAGATTTCACACAGCGATGAATCAGCTATTACTACATCTGGAAGGCCCTGGCTGGGTTTCTGCCGAGATCGGCATTGATATGATTGAAACATTCTGTTTGGCTTGAGTTCTACATTGTAAGCGTTACACCAAAGCATGGGACATTGGTATGCTCAGCGAGGTACTGGAAACAGGTAGTAATTACCAACAAATGTGCACATGTACATGGACGCATCTAGATGCTAGTTGGACAATATTGCTACGACTGATCTGCAGGTAAAATGAGACCCTCACATGAGTTTTTCAAACGCCTTGAACTGAGATAATTTGCTTAATTATGGGGAGAGGTTTTGTAGTATTTATATGATAATAGCTCCAGAACAGTAGATGAAAAAATTGCATTTCTGGTGTTTGACCGGGATCTGAATCAATATTGATGAACCTGGGAACGTCAAAAGTTATGGGTCCAAATGAGAATGATAGAAACCTTACCAGGGACAGTGTTTGCATAACAGATGGCCATTTGCTTTGTTTAAAATTCCGATATGGCTATTGAATAAAACTGGGATGATTTCTTTAACAGCTGACCACTGCATAGCAGCAGCATTTCGCCTACAAGCTGCAAAGCTACCACCTTTCTGTCTAAACTACTCCACAACATGTGTGTCTCTACTTGCTGAATCTCATCATACAAATTCAAAACACATGGAATCTCTGAGAAAACCCAACTTTCGCTGCCCGAAAAATTGGTAAGTCACAAGTAATTAGCTATCCATAATAGTACCGTGAATTGGCCAGTCACTAAAAAAAGAGGGGCGATAATACCTTTCATTAGCCAATCAGCCTCCCCCAGCTAACTGCAGTAGTACATGTACACATGGATGCGACGAATGTCCCCAATGCCCTCACAAACTGTACAAGGTTTACAGTAACAAATGAACTAATTGATGATTTGTCAATTTTCCAGTTCCTGCTCAGTTTTCTTGACAACATTTCTCTCACTCATACAAATGGCAGCAGCTAAGAGGTTATTTGTACAATTCTCTGGTAACCACCAAATAGGGCGGTCAACTGGAGGTTGGCGCTTCGGAATGGTGCAATGAAACATGCATAGTATCATCCTATTCTCAACAAAAATCATACATTTGGAGCATTTATAGATTGACCTTACATACCCAATTGTAAGTGATTTCTGAGAGTGAGTGTGATGGAACATTTGGGAAACATAACACTACCTTGGACCATTATTTTGGAAATCTCAAATGTACTTCTCGTTTTAAGCTTGCTCACTCACTTTCTCTCTAACGTCCTAGGCACAAACATGTGAGAAACATTATTCTAAACATTTTTCCTCATTTTGGCATTTGCTTTTCAATGATTCAGTCGAGAAGTTTTCAAACATCAAGGTTTGTGTCGTAATAAAATGTTTCCTCATCATTTGCTCTCTTTGCGTTCATCATGAGATGTTGGCCAGAAAACGAAAAATAAAAACTGCAAGAAGGTATATATATGTGATGGATGGTCCTTTCAAATTTCATTTACACCCTTAGATTATATTGATATATCTAATAGTACAATTAGTAGGCAATTTACCCACTCAGTGCAATCGTAAACCTTCTGATATTCGTACACTGCTTGACACTGCCTGAGCCAATTTGCCATTCAGAACACAAACCACAAAGTGGCACAGGATATTTATGCATATTGACCCATCCAACTGTCTAACTCAGGTTCTGGTATCCATTTATTATTAACTCATTCCCCGATTTCCCACCATTTTGATAACTCGCTCCTTCAAGGAGAACTGAGGATATCCATATGTCCTTTATTAAGCATGGTTACCCTAATAGAGATATTAAGATGCATCATTCTTAGCTGAATGAAAAATTCATAATTAACTCATATGACGCCAGATGTTGGATGCTATACCCAATGTTTTCCATTTGACAGGGAACATTTCAGAAGCCAAAAGATCTGGGCTTAATTTCACAAAGGTTTCCAGTTACTGCAGTCTAAATACAGATAGACTGCATCAGGTGGATTTTCATAGACATTCATTACCTAGGACCCATTCACAGAATATAAAGAAAATAGTACAGTCTAATTATATCTCAACTCTCAGTGCAAAATGCACTTCTGGAAATTTTACTACAAAGTAGAGTCCATTAGATTGGCTCCTTTGGAGGTGTTGTTTTCAGCATTTTGATTGGCTGCACTATGTCTGCAGTGAAGAATTCTTGTCATTGGTCAGTCTTCCTTGATGGTTGACAATGCTTGCTCGCTCTCCATCCACAGTTCATTGGCATCTTTGTCCTACCCCCACAAGCCTGCTGCTTTTCCTACTACTCTCTCATACAGAAGAAAGGTAGTAGAGATGTGGTGTGATGATATGCTGCGTTGCACCCTCCGTGCGTTAATCATATAACAATAATAATAGCACAGAGTTGTTAATTCCTTCATTTGTATCGTCTTGTTATTTTGGTTAGTTGCTGCACCTGAACACATTACATGGCCGCGACAGCCGCACAGCAACAGCTGAGTGGTTTGGAGCGACGCCTTGACCTTGAACTATCCCCACGACCTTGACCGTAACTGTACTCCCCAGGTAGTGGGAAGAGGGGCGATGTGTGTCAGTAGACCCAGGACACAGGCACCCACTGGGGAGTTGTGCACACCTCGTCAATCGCCTGCTGCAGGGTACGAATTGTGTCTTCGATGTCGTTGTTTACTATTTTCAAGTCGAAGTAGTGGCCATAGGCCTGCTCCAGCAGCTCAGACTCCCGGGCAAGGCGCTCCAGGCTCCCATCCTGCAAAGAGACAAAAGGAACCACCGCCTGAAAGGAAAAGCTCATCACAACTCCCCCTTATCCGTTCACAAACCACAATAGATTCATTAAACATTACATTATGGTATATCTTGTTTCTATCACTTGATTCTACAGGATATGTTCAAAGTTTGATATCTTTTGCTTTACGAATGGGTAGGAATACTATAGGTGGAGTATGATTGAGAAATCTACTACTCTACAATATAGAAGTTATTAATCTTTGGTAAATAAATGCAAATATCCATTGTAAATCATGAGGTAACTGTAAATATATGAACTATTGGGGTTACTAATATTTACATCATTCCGCTATACTTACAAATAAGTATCATTTACAATGAACATGTATGTACACACACTGTTCCCTCCAAACATAATTTCATATAGCGCAGAAAATTATTTCGGTTAGATCTTTTTAGAAATATTATTTGTTATAATGTTACTAATATACCCTGCGGTTTCCTATTTCTGTTCCAGAAGATAGCTGTGGAATGACAGGATCGTCATCTGCTGGTTTAGTTCCCAGCTCTGCTACTTAACTATAGTTCACTATGCTATACCTAAACACAAGTTGGTACCTCCCTATTTAGCCTAGCGTGTTAGTAGACGACAAAATTACTGATACATTGAAAGCAACAATATCTCAGATAGATTTGTTATATAGTGTGCTACAAGTATAGAAGCCTTTGCCAAAGACTGTATAGTCAATGAATACCTATTTATAGGCACAGCACATATCTAGTAGATACTCTTATTAATACAGCTTTTTAGAACACAGTGCTTTCGACAACTGACATCTAGGTATATCTCTAATTGAGAAGCGTCTAACAGGAACCTGATTGAGAGTGATTTGAAATGAAAAGGTCTAAGAGGGCAATAAAGGCAAAGTGACTACAATGATGGTTTTGCTGAAAATTAAAATATACAATTTGCGCACAAGGTAAAACGATCAAAACATTAGTATGGTATTCAAACAGATTTGGGAACAAGTCAAATTGGTTGGGTGCACCTCATATCAGGAGAAAGGCCAAAAGATTCAGGTTCAGGATCAAAGTGCAGGCTTGGGTCCAAGGAGGAGGTCCAGGAGGGTGTGGGGAAAATGACAAAACTGTCACGGTAGAAAATGATGTTCGGAGTGGAAAGCACGTTTCATTTGATTCGCTGTTGGCGCATCTTATCTGTTTTGCTTATATTTTGTGTCCATACTGTTATTTTTCTTTGAGCGAGAAACCCTAAATGTCTCAATTCTAGTTTCAAATCATTTAGACCCATCTCACCCCTTTTCCCTGACATAACTCCTTACCTCATGAATATGTTCCCTCTCCTATCTGCGCTAATATCCTCCAACTTATCTAATTACTACAAGCATTCTATTTGCTTGTAGAAATTCAATAAGAAGGATGCCTAATTGCCTAACTTCCCCTCTTGCCAATAAGACATTCCTAATCATCATCTTCCTCATATCCTGGTTGGCGAAAGTCACTCCAATTGTATGTGTGGCTCTGATAGTAGAGTGCAGTAGCACCTAATCATCTCCTTTTAGACAGGAGTGGAAAGAAAGCTGAAGTTCAAGAGCTGAAACTCAAGTTCCTGGCTGGAGCTACCCCTCATCAAGTGAAGACTCGAGCTGCACAGAGGTCAACCTCGGCGCCCCTGGTAAGCAATCCACGAGTGGCTCAGTCTGGTTTGAGTAGCTCCTCAGCCAGTCATCGAGTAGTTGGAGTGAGGAGAACGGAGTGAGAGCGAGGTGCACTTACATTTATAGTTTTGAGCTCGGCAAGGGCGGACAAGCTTGGAGCCGCTATGAACACAACAAAAGGAGCAAACTCTGCCGTTCGGAGAACTTTCAACGCCTGCAAGGAACAACAGGAGAAACCACCAATCAGCAAAACACATGCAATTGACTTTACCTCGTTAAAAGAAGCCACTGTCGGAGCTGCGATAAACACCACAAGTGGGGCAAATTCTGCTGTCCTAAGAACTTTTAATGCCTGGAATGAAAAATGAAGAATTTAAAACATCATTAAACCTGCAATGCAATGATCATAGTGATACAGTTATGGTTGTGAAAGGCATGCAGCAATTGCTTATCATGGAATACAGGTTGGTGAACTTAATTGAACAACTGATGCTGGCATAGCCTCCTAGTACTCTTCTTGACCAGATTGTAGAATAAAATAACTGAGAAATATTGTTCAGTAGTATTCTTAAAATCAAACTTTACATGATGACAAGAACTCTGAATCGTTAACAAATTAAATTGATCCAATACTGCCTTTGCGGTAGGTATTAGAGTAACTGAACAGCTTGTATCTTGGCAAGGTATTATTTGGTTACAAATCATGTTACATTGGTTGATTAATTCTTAATGATGAAGTGATTAGATTGAGGTCAGGGAAGGGTTGTATCAGTGAATTATCATTAGCTTACACTTAGGCCTAGCGTTTAGACTGTTACCTTCTTCAGTGTAAAGATTTTGGCTTTTCTCTGATTTTCAAACCCCGGCACAGCCAGCACCATTGAACAGAGCCTTTTTCGGGCCAACCAAACCATGGTACATGTTGTTTAACAGGACAGCTAGTCACTGAAACTGTCTCCTCACAAATGTAGTTGTAATGAATCGTGGAATATATGCCATTTTTCCTGCTTCTGCGACAAAACAATATGATTGTGATCAGTCATAATTTTGAGATAAAATTTCTTTTCCTTGATTAGTTTTGTTTTCTTTGACAATGTTTTCATCAACCCATCCCACAATGCACCAGATTTCATGGAAGCCGGGGCGCAGCCACTCAAAGAGCACCAGACGCTATACCGATTTAAGTAGGTAGCAAGCAGCACACAAGACACGGGCAATTGCACCATGCACCATGCATTGCATTGTGGGATAGTATCAGTTGGATTGGTTGGTTGGTGGTGTGACCTGTACCGGGGTCAAGGTCAGAGTGCAAGGTCATGCGATACTCAACGATCAGACTAAATATGTACTGCACTAGGAATTATGAATATATACATATAATATATGTATGTACACACAGAAAGACAATGCCAAACCTGAGCAGTGGTTGGCATGGGCACGCAGTGGCAATAGCTACGCTTTACTTTACTCTCAGCTCATGCAATATGTTTTTTTCTGTAGCTCAAACTTTTGTGTTAATACAGACCAACTAGAACAGCAAGGGTATGTGATTGCACGAAAGCCACAAGAGTTGCCATTTGGAGGAAAAACCTGCAGTTTACTTGATCAACGAATATCTAAATCGAAAAGTAAATTGTCCCACCCTTCACCAACAGAGATGCTGTGCAACTTCCATCAGAGGAAACTAATTTGAAAATTTTACGTAAAGTAAGAAAGTAAAAGATAATAGAAGGAAAATTATGTTCGGTGCTAAAAGATATTGAGAACTGGTGGTATCCTGTGGTTTAATTCTTTTCTGGTACTTTTTTGCACAGTTCATCCATACCACATTCAGATCAGTAGGATTTGTGTGTAACTGTCTTAAGTGAAATCATATAAATTATATAAATACTGAAGAGTGCAACAGCTTCAGTGGGTGCAAGGGGTACAGAGGGTGGTGGAGGCTTTAACTAATGCTTTAACTGCGACGACTAGCAATTTCAGGTACAGCTTGATTCTGATTGGCATTGAGGAAGAGTAGAAAAGCATCAACTACATAAATATAAAGAGTGGTGTCGAGAGAGAAATTAATTTGTGAGATATTCATGTTTCATTTTGGTTCTAAAGTAAAATGCAGAAATTCAGTCTTCTCTCTCTGATAAATCATTTTATAATCAACTAAAGAAAAAGCTTAAAAAGGGGATTTCTTGAGAAAAATATTCTTTTCATTCATATTCATATCAATCTGTGCAGATGCGAGTGTTTCCTCCAATACGTGCCCTGGAACGCGTGAGTGAAGAGTGCACGCCTCACAGACTAAAAACACAGCCGACCCCGTAGGCCGCGGCAACACGGCAGCGAAAGATAACCGGACGCGGCCGTTGTGACCACGACCGTGACAGTGGGCATCACACACAAGCATGGCAGTCACGACGCGAGTGATTTTATGTTTCATGCAGCCATTGTCCATGGCCTACACGTTTGGGCTTTTGGGCAGCCAAGCACCTTCCAATACGCCCAAACAAAGCGATGCACTGCTTCTCATGAGCACGCTGCCAGCTAACAATGGTTACAGCTGACGCATACAGCAACTTGTATAATAATAATAAATAATAGAGGGGGTGCAATTCATCACCCATTTGCAACAAGGTGTTTCATGGTGGTGGTAGTAGTGGTGGTCATGGCAGAAATAATCATCACCAATAATAATGTAAGGTAGTCGATAACATAAAAAGAGAAATAGGTTCCGAGGACCAAATGAAGTTGAGTAAAAGAGTCCACGACTCGTACACATAATGAGAGGGCAAGCAAAATAAATGAGAAGTGGAAATAATAAATTCCAAGGTTTCGAAGGTGGGACTACTCCAAAGTTCTGTTCTTCAGAAGGTGGGGATCTGATGGGACTTAATGATTGCGCTTTTTAATATCGAAAAATGAATCACTTCGATTGCTTTTGTGGAATTGCTGCATTTCCCAACTTTTTATTCTTTGGAACGCTCATGAGAAACAGGTCATCTACTCTGTTTGTGTGCCAAGTGTGGCAGCAGAAAGTAGGTCAAGGTCAGAGTAAGGTCAAAGGGTCGCATGAATCCATCAGGAGTCGCCCCCTACTGGCCATGTGAGTAAACAATAGAACTAGTGCCCAACAAATGAGAGAATAAACAGCGTATCACTTACATCCATTTCAGTCCCCAACAACTTCAGGTGGGTGAAAAACAAAAAAGGGGAGAGCCTGAGCATTGGTATGGCAAGAAACAGTTTGCTTGAAGAGACATGAAACATAAAATCCTCTGAGCGTGTGGCGGTCACGTCTGAAACCCACTGGAGACTCCACACTCTTGCTCACATGATCATGCACGCCACAGGTTTCCATAGTGATGCTCACACCACAGGTCACGTGAGGGGGTCACATGAGGGTCACATGACCATAATCACATGACTAGAATGACATTGGACTGTGCCCATGCTCAGTGATAAGGTGTAAGAGAAAGAACTGCCCCGGCAAAGGTTTGCGAGTGAGGAAAGAGTTGTGCGGTATCCAGTTTCATGCCTTAATGTTAAATCTGATATTTCATTGTGATATTCTCGTCTTTGTTTTCTTTTTTCTTCTTGTAAAAAGAGTCATTCAAACATGTTGGCAGATATTAGATATAAACATCATCAGAAATTATAATAAAATAAAACCCAACTATCAAAAATAAATATATACAAATAATACATATTGGTAATTTCTGTGTACTGGTTATTGTTACAGAAGTAAATCACACTTTCTGAAGTTATCCGTTTTCCTTTAACATCTGTCAAATCGAGAAATAAATTTTGTCGGGGTAGTCGTAGATTCAGTATCCTGAACACAATGTAATTTTAGCACAGAGCAGGGCGACCACCGAACACAGTAGGGGGGCACATGGGGGAGACTGGATGAGTAAAGGATAAAGAGGAGATGAGGGGAGAGCTTGTCACTGGTAGTTAGCTGCCACAACTGAAATAAGGAGCCACAGCAAGGGGTGGGGTGGTGGTGGGGGAACAGGTATGGTTAGGTTTGGTGGCCTTGATGGGTAGACAAAGGATAGGTATGATTCAATTATTTTTCCTTTTGAAACATGTAAGGTGTACATCTTGGGTGCGATGACCACATATACCCTCAGATATAGGTGGCATCTCCCAATAGTCAGCGCCGTAGGAAGCAGAAAGGTAGTAACTATCATCATTGTGTAATTCAGGGTACTTTATTAGCTCAGTTGCAAATAAAATATGATTCACACAAGATGAAAGGCGGGTGACGATCTGCATCTTAGGACACTGTTAGCTATAGCGAGGTTCTGCTACCAGTGAGCTGGAGGTCCCAGAGAGCATGCAACGGAATAACCGCAAAGGCCTCCCTCTGATGTGTAGCAGGCAGGAGACATGGTGCCATGTGACAGGAAGGGTCAGGGTCAGGCTCAAGGTCACAGCTAGTTCAAATGGAAGCTACGTGATCTGTGTATAAGTTTGATTTGTATTTATATCTCGGCTCTACATCACACTTCCCAAATGGTTACCTGGAATGATTAAAATACAGCCTTTGTAGTGGGTTAAAAAGAAATGATTGGTATAAACCATACACTGATTCTGGTACTGGACACCCCCTGTCTTGTCTGATTCCAAAAGATAATGTTGAAATATAAGAAATTTATTTCGGATGAAAACAAAGACTATTCTATGACGAACATACATTCTCTTGGATGTCACGAATGGAATCTTGATTCGCTTGCATCCTGTCCTTTCAACACTTAGTGTGGGCTCTTTATCAAAATACCCATAAATGACAGAATCCGTAATGTCTCAGTCATTGTAGAGTATCCACTGTAGGATATACCTATAATGACTCCTTCTTTTCTGTCTTCAGGCGGCAAGAGAAATCTTCCGACAAACAATTTGTGAGCTATACTTTGGAGAAGTGAAATTCAAGTTCTCTGCTTTTGAAATTAGCTGCTGTAGGTTAAGAGGTCATGTACTTTGGGACCGAGTGGTGAGCACGTTATGTTACGAACTGGAGATGGTGAGGGTTGTTGGTAGTTGTTGCTGCGGCTTATGGGAGAAATCAATAACACAAGGCATTTTACATTGTATGCGTCGCATCAGGAGGGTAAAAAGGAAAACGACATCAGTTGGCACTCTCCGGGTCAAAGGTCACAGGTCAGCAATACAGTCAAAAAGGTCAAATAACATGAACAGAACAACAACAATCTCAACAGCGTATGTCTGCGGCCCAGAAGTCAACGGGCTGATACAAATGTCATTAGTGCTTCTTGGAGAACTGGCAAGCAGGATTGAATTATTCTTTAGTAAAACCAAATTAAAGAACTCAGATGTTTTTAAATACAAGCTGGTCGTTTGTTACTTTGCTTGAAATCTGTATATCTTTGAACTATAAATGGCTACCCAGCATATGCTGCATTATTTCCATAATCAAAGGAGAAATGTTGCTTATTGAGGAGTCTAATGACAGATGTAACTCTAGGTTTGGCCGAGCGACATAAGGTGTTTCGTACCAAAGGCTCATAGATATATGTATATATATATAGACAAAGTACAGTGGACGCTTTATGAGGAACACAAATACTACAGATCTCATCAATTACATGGCTCATCAGGAAAATGGCAATAAAATAACACATGCTCTTCCTGATTAGAATTTTCTGCAATTCTTAACTTTCATGTTTATAAGGTTTTAACAACTCCAACATCATCTACACCGGGATAAGTTCAGGGTAGCTTTACGCGTTATATCAGTCATTCAAGATAGTAACCAGATTATCCAATGCCATATAAAAAAACTGATATGTTACAAAGTAAGAACAGAAATGTTTTTTTCCCATGAGAAAAGGAAGGGGAGGACAATGAGTTCTTGAGGGCTTGTCCCATGGACATATCCTTATTGATTGATGGTACTAGCGTGAAAACTGATATAGGCGTTTCCGTTAAGATTCAATCCAAATTGTTGACTAGCTATATACATTGCTGGCAATTGATAATACACAGCATGAAAAAGCAAAGTACAAAAAGTAGGAATACCTGTGGTTCTACATCCAGTATGGCCATTAAACCTTGTTCATGGATCTGTCGAATGGTCTCCAGCTTGGTACCATACATGGCTTCTTCGTGCGTACCGTATTCAAGGTATTCATTAGCTGCGATATCAGCCATCATCTGTTCATGGGACACAAAGAAATAGTTCTTCCCATTTTCGTCTTCTTTTCGTGGGGGTCGCGTCGTGTCTGTAAAGAGAGAACCACAAAGTTCACAAAACAATAACACTGCAGACCGTCTTCCATGTTAGTGTCGCCAAGAGGTTAAGTAGTTGTGAATATGTAACAAAGTGTAGACAAACTGATTATATTCTGCACAAGTTCATGACCCAAAAGGCAAAGTGGAACAATTATTGCATGGACTATTTCCTTTACTAAGTTTGCCCAACATAACAGGGCAATGTACAGGGGGTTCAAATTTTCCTTATCCGTACAAGCACCAATTCATGACAATAGTAATTGCTGAAATTTACCAAATTCTGAAAGAGTTACAACGATAGGGCAATTGGTAACATTAGGGAACAAGAGGAAAATTCGTAATAATAGTTGTCAAATGCAGAAGAGAGCTGGAGGAATGGGCATATTGAGTTGGGAGTATTCGGGTGGGATCAAGCGAATATACAAAACAGGGGTAAGTTACTGTGGGCCTTGTCGGGGGTTGGTGCTCATTCTGATTATGGAACAAGGACAAACTGCGAGCAGTGTAAACGAACAGAAGACTCCCTGTTATAGGAGAGTCATAATATACAGCAGTACCGAGAAACACGAAGAATGGGATATACTGCAGTTATAACAATTGGCACAGACACTTTTGCATTCTACGTTTCCAAAGGCAGTGACGATTCTCTTGACTGGTGCAAAGAATGTTGAATATTGAGTACATCATATGATGCTCCATTCACAAATATACCGAATGAAGACAAGTCACAGCTGGAGGCGCATACCATGGGTGTCAACAGTGAAGAGTCCAGTAGTGACAAGCAATCATTTACCAATAATTCTTACAATTCTGATGATATAGGCAGGACTAAAAGCTACTAATATTTCACTGGATTAGTCTTGGAATATCCTAATGTACAAATCTAGGCCTACTGGCACGAAAGTCCAGTTTAGCGTCAAGAGATATCACATTTCTGCGGGCTGCTCTAGACTATGTCGCTGCAGAAAACATTTACAAACAGAATTGTCTAAAAGGTGCTGAAACGGTGCTTTTACTGCCAGAACTTGGCCACTCCTTAACTGGTCGACAACTTCAACAAAAAGACAGCTGTGGTTAGTAATACAAAAAGTAAGATATATATTGGCCGTTCTGTGGTTTGTGTTTTTTCTTCTATTTTTTTTATTTATATATGTGTGCATGGTGCTTCAACCAAAGAAACGAATAGGAGAGTTTAACACTGAGATAATGGACATAACAGAACATAATAATGATAGCAAAACGAAATCGGTTCACAAGATACACAATCCATAATAAAGCATAAGGGCAGCCATATGAATATAAAAAGGAGTGACATGACAAATGGCAGAAAATCATTCATCTGAGGTGAAAGACTATACAATCGGCTAGATCCAATATAATGGAAATGTTTCAGGGATGAAAGCTATTTACGACATAAAGCAACCTTAACATTGTACTACACCTAAAGGATGGGGTGGTTTACACTTAGCAACAACCTTCAGACAATACGCGCATATAAATCAATTATCGACAACATGAATATGATTTACCTTTTCAACGTTACTTGTGCGAGCTATCCACTTATCTCTAATGGGTTTTAGTGTACACAAATCTAAATCTATTTACAAATATATAACTACTGATACATTACAAAAAGCTGCTTTTTATAGGCCCTAGGTACTGATATCAACTAAACTCTGGTTATTCTGAAAAGAGCCTACATACTGAAGCCAAAAGCTAAACTTCTCTAGATATAAGATCTAACTTTCTTGACCCTTTACCTTTTTGATGCCTTTTCCACCCCACGTCGGCAAGTCTATATATCTAACAGTTACACTGAAAGTCTGCTTCGAGAATACAGAAATTAAGATAGTTGGAAGAAATGAGAATAGTAGGGTTGAATTTTATTTCTGTTGTTTAACTGACATTGAAGTTGCCCGGTGTGAAATTGTTACATACATTGCTCAGAAGAGTCTTCTTCTTCTTCGGAGTGGTTGCTATAAAGGACCGCCATGTCTGTATAAATGGACAATCAGTAATCTAGGTCAACAATACAGGATGGTACAAATCACATGCACTGGCTTAAAAGGGATAGCAGCCAGGTGCAAAGAGAAGAGGAGGGGGGACGAATAATAGTATGTTTGTTAGAGAAGGTTCTAGTATTGTAGTTCAGAAGGTAGAAGGTCCAGGGGGTTAACTTTGGAAGAGATAGTCTTTTGTTCACCAAACATCAATAAATGGTAGTACCATTTACCCAATTAACCTGCAGAGGTTGTGGAGAGGCTGTTATTCATGAACTGCAAATTAGAAATGTTAATAATTTTGATGTTAGTTTCCATGATCTTCCACAGTGGTAGTCGGGTTGAGTAGAGAATTATAGGACTTACCCACTACCCGGGAAAGTTCTTAATTCTACCACAAGCCTAAAACGTTATACTTACTAATTTTATGAATATTTTGTTGGTGTTTAATTTGGATCTATAATAATTCCTTGAATTATATTCAAAATTGTGCGTTCAATTGAAGTCAATGTGTATATATATTTATATATACCTGTAAAATTCAATTGCAAACCTTCCTCTCTTTGTATCACAAAATGTCTTTAGGAAAAACTTTAAAATATAATCCTCCTTCTCACACTTCCTTTTTTTCTTCAGGATTGTCCAAGTGATATGCATTTTGTTCTTTTGCGAAATAACTTAGCAGGGTGTAGAAGGAATACAGCAAAGAAATGTATTTAAAAGTTTTAAATGCCCCAAAGTTCCTTGGTGTTGACCCTTTTGGAGAGCATAAATCCTAGATGGACCAGCTTTTACCAGGGATAGACACACAGAAACCACAGAAAACATTGGAATTGATGAATAGGTCCACAGAACAACACAGTCTACACTCGGAAGAGCAGAAACGCCGAAAGAAATTACTCTAGGGGAGGAGGAACATCCTAATTTCTTTACGAGTCTGACACAGAAACAAGCAAACCCTTATTCATGCAAATTGAGTAGTACTCATCAAGTAACACATGTACCAGCCAAATAACAGTTACAACGGTTCATGCAACTGCTTTCTCCTGCGCACGATAGGGCTGGGTTGGAAACTGAGGGGGTCTTCCATCGCTCGCATACTTTATTGTTTATGTACAGATAGAGGAGGCATGTTTGTCGGCCACTACACCTCCTTCTTGGCCAATTTCATTTCTCGAATCATCTCCTTTGTCATAAAATCATATGTATGTGTGTTTTGTTTCATTTTTTTTTCAAATGCTTGGATGTTTGTTCCTTAATATTTTGAGATATTTTTGTATTTTTGTGAGATTATGCTGTAGACTGTGGGTTGGGTGTGTGTTATACTCACGTGGAATGGGGTACGCAAACCGCTCTGGATGACTCGTGATTAGTGTGTTCTTTATGTGTCGCCGACCGACACCATGAGCACCTGCGCAGAAGGAATTAAAGTTCAAATCCATAAAAATTAGAAAAGATTTTGCAGGCAATTAACACCATTTAGCAAAAAGCAAATATTCCTACTAAGAGAAATGAATATTCTGTCATTTACTTTGTTGTATGCATGAGAAGGATATTTATTTAATTTGGAAATGGACGTAAGAATAACATTTTATTCATTTACCTACAAATGTATAAATAAGGGTTAATCAATTGATGTTTCTATGTATGTATAGATTCACTTTTAATTTTTTATATAAGCATAATACATATGTGTAGGAATAAAGTTGCATTTAAATTTCACCTGCTTAGTCAAAGATTCTTGTTCAATTTGTTAAATGATAATGATATCTTACCTAAGAGAACCAGTGTTTTCCTCATGAACGCCGGAAGCCGGACTACCTCCTCATACGTGACGAGATCAAGCTGGTCAAATACTGCGTTGTGTTTGGCAAGGTATTTATCCCGGTATTGTTTCTTTTTGCGTCCAAACCAGGAACAGTTCACTGCAAAACGCAAAGTCTCATACGTGACCCAAAGGTTTATTGCCTGAGCAGTTGAGCGATCCGGGCTGTAAGGTATTTGTTGTAGCAGAAGTGCACCACTTTCTCCTACATGACCTACTTATTCCAATGAGGTTATACTGTGTGCACAGAATTTGAGAACCTTGTATAACATTTAGCACATATCAAAATGCATTTCCAAATCCAGGTTTAGAAGAAACCACTCTGACCCTGGTTGAAAAGAAAGAGTTGAGAAGATTTCATCACAAAATGAAAAATTGATATTACATGTATTTGTCACAACAGATATGCTATCATGGATAAGTGTACAACTACCTGCTTGTTCTCGTTTGGCCTTCTCTATGGCGTGGCAGGCAGTCCGCCACTCTTGGAGTTCGGGTGATGGGATGAGGCCTGCAGGGTCAGCGGCTGCTGCACCCCACTTTCTTGCCTGCCACCAGTTGTGGTCATCTTTACTTATGACCTGCAAGAAAAAGACCACATCAGGAGATATGTATGCGTAAATGCTCTACTTAGGTTCTATGTTAGGGATTGAACTAAGTGGACCTTCTCAGCATGATGCGACCCGAAATGCCTCATTGCGGCACAAAATATCAGAATAAATACTATGAATTGTAAGGAAACAATATGCATAACAATACTATATGTTTTATTCTCTCTCTATATTCGAGTTTGTATATTACACTTAAACCCATTTTTATTCATCATTTTGCACATACAACATTCTTTGATAGAAGTTGGATTACCACATGGAAAAACTAGACGAGCTAGACAAAATATGTTCAACTACAGAGAACATTAGAATTACAGTTTCCTTGGATGTGTATTTAGGTGCTACATATTTGAAAGTACTACTTACCTGTAGAATATCACCTGTTTTGAAGAAGATGCCTGCCTGAGCACAAGGTATAAGATCGTCCTCACGAGGGTCGTAGTCAAAGAGCGCTCGGACAAAGATCTATACAAAAAGAAGACATGAATTATCGGTTGCTAGCATAACATGCTTGCGTTTTATAACATGGTACTATAAATACAAATGGACCAAGATGTAGTTTCCAATTGACCAACCGGGTGGGGTGGTGTGGGGAAGCTGTATGCTTAACAAATAGTCATTGGCAACCTGACAGCCTGGCTATGAACAGCGTTTGAGTTTTATTTATAAGTATGACTATGTATTCTATTATGCGACAGTATGCTTGTCTTATATCAAGATTAAACGCCAAACTTCATTCAAAAGTGTTCTCTTCATTGATCATGAAATATATTATCATTCTTATAATGTAGGATTTATCTATACATTCAAAATTGATCAACATAATGAGACTGGTTTAACTGAAAACATCTTTTCTAATCCAAAAGTTTTAAATCAGAGTGGAACAGATCAATTAGTTTAACTTTAATTGTGCTCTCACAATGCTTACACTCTGTTTACTCACGAAATTGTCCGTTGTTTATCAGTGTATCGATTCTACAGATACCTGTCACACATCTCAAACCTGAGATATCATTTTACTGTTTAAAGCATAGATGTTTATATTTGTAGCATTTGCCTTCAATTTTTCATCACATGATGCATGAACTACCTTTAGAATTTATGGAGGTATAGAAATATAATGATACTTTAAACCATTATTGAGTATTGTACTTATTACGGTACATGTATATTAAGGGTTAATCATAGTCAGATAAGTCAGGGTGTATTGTGAAAATTACTAGCAAAATCCTGTTATAGCTTGTATTCTTAAAAATCATTGGTCCATTCTTACCTCACATTGAGCCGGAGGGTTCCGATAACTTGGGACTATTTTCAACGTTACGCTACCACGCGCGTCTTTCTGTAGACAAAAGATGAAAATGCATGAGGTTATGCGTCAAATGTCTCAAATATATATACCAAGCAATAATTCTAAGTTGATATGTGTTCTCTCCCAGCTGAAACGAAATAAAGATAAAACTGACATGCAGGGTCTGGATAGTACAAGGTATTATAGCTGTCTGCAGGCAACACAGAAACTTGTATGCTATTATTATCATTATTGTAAGTTGCATCAAACTGCACAAACTATTTTTGAAATAAAATTGAACAAAGAGCTGGTGGAGAGTACCTCAAACATAGATCGTTATTATCTTTATTAGTCACAAATAAAGTAATATATTACTGTTGTAGCTTAATGTTGTGTGTTATTTCTATGAATTATGTCGATGTATGAATTATAATGGGTAGAGTTCTTAGTATACATGTCATGCATTGAGAGTTAAGAAATATGTAAAGTACATGCATAGTTTGAAACAGACTGTATGAACTGTTACAGTGTGATGAATTTTGAAAGATTTCTGTGTGCATTCTATGTACAGATTCAATAGTGTTTCTTTTATCAGAAATTTCTTGAAATACATTTTTGTTACCCTAATTCTTTGAATGTAAGTAAAATTGTTATTCTCTTACCACTGTTGCCCAAGAAATGGGTTATACTAAGTGAGATGGAGATCCTATATAATTTGCCTGTTTTCCATTTCCTATAGCAACCATGGTACGAATGATTTGTCAGATGGATTTGATTTCTCTCCACATTTGCAAAATCATGACTAATGTGACTCAAACAAATTTGTGCTTCAAATACAATTTCTGAGTTGCCAGCAGAAACGTCTGAAGAAGAGCAAGGTCCACAATGAGGGAAGAGGTAGTTTGGTGTGGAGGGTTGAGGTGGCACCACCCGTGAGAAGGATGCTGATGCTAGCAAGACGGTGTTGAAAGTGAGACTCAGGTGGTGGCGCCATCTTGCACTGGTGGTAACAACTACATACCTGGGAGTTAGTGTTGGGGTAAGTTTGGTCAGAAAGGAGCGAATCTCTATGTGGGAGCACCTTCAACAAGACGGTACCATGCAACGAGGGCTGCAGACGTAGAACAACAACCAGAAGGCAACACTGGGGTTACTTTGAATTCATTGGGTGAGGGTAATTGATACAGCCTCATTGGTGCAGTGGAGAAACATATCAGTGAGCAATGGGGTTCTCTCCATGGGGGCAGGGTTGATATATTAAGCAATCTGCTTGGTCAAGAGATACAAAACTTTTTATTCCCCATTGGTCACTTTGTGAATTCTGCATCGGCCAATACCAACCGGTCCCCCGTCCCTCTAGGTTGACGTAAGCACAAGTCTGCTCTCTCAGATAGGGACAGAGTAGGATTGGGTCGTGGTAACAAACTCAAGCAGGAGCGTGGACAAGAAAATGTGTCCAATCTTAATTCATATAATCTTGCTGAACCGCTGGTTACCATACAGTGCCGGGACCCAGGTTACAGCCGCCAGCACTCACCAATAGGACAAGGTGCCCAGTACATGCTATGGACAGACTACCTGTCTACACGCTGTATTCTCACTTCCCCTATGGCCGGTTCCAGACTGGCTGGGAAGCAGCAGATGCAGATAGCTTGTTATCTCATGATGCAGACATTTATTACTACTTTATGCCCCACCCCCTTCATTTTCAAGTTATTGGCTTCAGAGTAGAAGTGTAACATCAGAGAGATGACAACAATGCATAAATGTATAAAGAGATGTCATTCCATGAGTGGTATGAATCCCAGAAATAATCAAAACCTGCATGCAGGACCATACCATACACATTCGCTAACTTTGGCAGCGGTTAACGCTGCTGTGACTGATATCTATTTACTTTCTATTACAGGTGGATGGGCCGTTTTCAGACATGGGGGAATATATAAAAAAACCGCAGGATTTGACCAAATGAGGAATCTCTTACACAACATGGTATTAAGATCACAATATATGAAATCATGATTTATAAGAAATAACATGCAGCTTTCTTCCCTACACACTCGGTCGACAAAGGTTATGCATATAGGGTTGGATTGTCCACGATCATACAAAGATGCGTTTTTCAGTTTGTTTATTCTACTTAACATCTAGATATCCCTTATTTCGTATAAACAGAACAGTAACAAAATTCTCAGTGGAATCAGTACATTCTAGCAAAATTATAGTTTTGTACGGAAGCCCATGGGAGGCAGCCTTGTTTTTCAAAAATGACATTTGAAAGTGTACAGAATAAAATTTGAATTCAATATATCGGCCTTACGGGTCTTCATATTTTTGAAACGATGTTTGTAACATGAACTTACCAAGAGTTTTTGTAGGTTTTCTACTGTCTGGTTCACCACGCTGACTGCATTTATCTCTCGGATTTCATCGCCGACGTGAAGCGTGCCTGTAAAACACAATGTGAAACATTTATAATGGCAGCCATCAAACTTGTACTTTCAAATCACACTTTATACTTCTTTATAGAATATAAAAATGTTGTTACATCCAAAACTGCTTTAAGCCCAATCATGTTCTTCTGATAAACATACAGGAATACTTCTGGGGCTTAAAAACCTTTATGATGTCACAGTTTCTTAAACATATTAGAGTGTATTTCATAGTAATATATCAGTGAGGTAACTCACCCTGCCGGTGAATCATGCCTCCGTGCATGATGCGAGCCACGATACACCGGCCCTCTTCGTTCATCTTCAGCGTGATGCCCTGTGAGCATTGAACAGTTTGAAAGGATTAATGGATAATTATCTCAAATGATATCATAATGACAGGTAAAACAACATCTATAACTATGAGTTGATACACTATACTCAGAGTGACATGTTATCAAGGCTAAACATATGACTCAACATTTCCACTTTGAGACTACTTCTATATGACTCATGTCACACCTAAAACTTGAATCAAGCTTTATAAGAATTAAGGACTCCTCAAATTCAAGACTACTATCTCATAAGTAATAACTCTCATACCTATTGGAATCTTAAGAAAAGTGTTTCTATATTAGGATTCTTTATGGTGAGAAATTAATCACACGGATCGAAGGGACTAATGATAAATTAGATTAAAAAATAATGAATAAATAATAAATTCCAATCAAACATGTATCAATTTGTTATCTATAAAATATGTAAAAAGAATATCACTGACCATGGGCTCATCTGTGTTTTTCTGGAACTGGACGAGCCGGACGCGCGTCACATTCTCCATGTCTACGTCGCCGTTGGGACTCTCGGGGTCGGCATCTCCGTTAAGGAAGGTGGCTACAGGAGGCGGCGTGACCCGCACCGAGTCCTCACCGTACACCTCGTGTGCCACCACATCCTGCGCCTGCAGTAGCGCCTGCAGCAACAAAACGGGCAACGTGAGCAGTGGGACAGGATTGGTCATCAGATATCATGTATATTGTATTGTTTCATTATAACAAATACTAAAAGTATACAAAACACTGCCATCATAAATAACATATATTTGTTAAATCTTCTTTACTTATCTGGTTTTGTTTGGTATGATTTACTTAACAATACTGTAAAGTGAGCAAACTGTAAAGTGCACTTTATTTTGTGTTTCCAAGTATTTCAGCAACACATCCTTTTAGGGAATCCCTAAATTGAGAAGCTTAAAGTATAGCTCAGAGGAGTTTTGAGTTTGGTGTAATGGCATGATCACTTGATAAGAATTCCCAAATCCCACACGAGCCACTTACATTGGCATTACTGAATCACCAAAAGCGGACTTGCACATAAACTGAGTAGCATTTCTACACAGCGGCAACCCCAGCACTGCCTCCGTCTGCTGTAATGTAACTCCCCCATTACTCCCTAGGGGGCGCCCCCGCTGGTGTTCTGCTCCTACACCACTGATAGCGCCCCCTATGCCCCTGGTGGCGGGGGGCTGAACCAGCCGGGTCAGGGGAACGTGAGCTGCTCATCGGGTGCGAGCAGTCAGGCGAAGCTATCGCTTAGCAACGCGCTGACGACTGCCGTACCAGTACTACTCCTATTTGTCTTTGTGGCTTTCTGCACACTGCCTGCACCTCTTCAGACACACTTTTATACTGTAACATCAGATATACCTTTCAAAATACCAATTTAGCCGTATAGCTATAAATAGCCCTGGTGTTCCACACTGATGTTTTGTCGAAAGTCATGCCTTGTCATCACACCGCATTAGGCATGCATGATGAGGGCACAGGGCATGCTTGTTACCCCAACCCGGAGCCTGCAGAGAGGGGCCCTGCTTACTGACACACAGTACCTTAAATGTAAGACACTGTAACGTAAGGGGGGCTTTAAAGTCATGGGAATCATATCGGCAATTTTGTGTGTGTACCATAATGCGTTGTGCACCCATAATGCTTTATACCTCCATACTGCTACATGTATCCATAATGCCTTGACAAGCTGAGATGTGGACTTGCGGTATTACAGGCAGCAGCATTGGCCGCGATCCGCCCAGTACCCTTGTTGTGTAAGTAGTCTGTACTAAGTACACCGACACGCACCAGTCACCAGGACTACTTCCGCTTAGTTCGTTTGCCTGCCGCTAGATGGCGGGGTGCCAGACGGCGCTGTCTGCGCGCCCCCTGGCGGCGGCTGGAGCTGCTCGGTGGGGGCAGTAATCAGGCCGAGCAGCTCGGGGCAGTGAGGCATGAAGGCAGTCAGCACATCAAGGCTTCAAGGGAGCATATCACCAAGTCATCCACTCACAAAACCAACCCTGCCAAGTTTGCTTCTGCAAGAATTTTAAGCTGATGTCCCCAACATATGCGTTACTTCACATTAAATAGTATTTTGTAAGGTCCTAGGGTTTCCCTTTCTAAATAAGGCAAAATATTTAAAGAGACAAAACATTTCTAAATAGCAGATACCTCAATCACATCCATGATGGCCAGTACCTTCCCTACCGTCTATGTATCACACAGAGGACATTTACCGTTTGATTAAGTCAGCTACCAGTTTCAGGGTACCTCTTTCTGTTATTACTATTCTACATATACAATAGAGAAGTGTAGCTTAGATGAACCAATCATCAGTACGCCAAGTCTAACATATAAAGAGTTCTCTAGGTGAACCAAGCAGGACAACAAGTATTTGGGTCAGATTTCTAGTCTATAGATATAATCCAGTATTGAACCCAGTGGAAACAATAGACCAGGCTACAAGAGATGGGCAGTGGCAGCTGTGGTGCTAACCACACCTCCTACCATTGACTCCGTATTGAGTAGCTCACCTCCCTAATAACGCTCAATAACCCGCCGGCCAAAAACACAGGGGCAGTCGGGGCCGCCACGGGCCTGGGAAAGGAGCCCGTGTTTTGTGAGGTAATCTAAAACTTCTTGATAATTTCCACTATGGTAAGACTAATATTCTGATGTCAATTGAAATTAGCTGGGTGAGTGAGCTGTGGAGTCTCAACTCAAGATACCGGTTACTGGCTGTCAGTTAGGATTAGTAATGGTATGGGTGTGGTGGTCTGCAGGGTGGTGGGGATGGAGTGACGGGGGAGGGAAAGGCAATTAATTTATTACTTTTACCAGAAGAGCTTTGACACATTGCTTTGATAAGATAGGCATGAGGAAATTCAGCTAATACTGAAATGGCATCAACCAGTCTCACTAACAGCAGGATGGGTGTAATATTTGGCGTGAAAGCTCCATCATCTTCAGTAAGTGAATATAACAGATGCGCTGTGATGGTGGATGATCTATGTGGGGTACAATACGTCAATACTGCCTGCTCAGCCCACACCTGATGCACCTCCTCCAGGGTGGTCTAATCACCTGCACTACGCTCAATGCTTAAGAAACAGCCCATGGATTATTGACAAGGAGTATTTTTAACACAGAATGTTTGTCATGAAGCGTTGGGCAGCAATTGAAACAGACAATAATGCAACCTGAAGCTGGCCCAGGAAAGAAATGGCAGAAGCCCCGCAGAGGCAACTGTTAAAAAGACACCGTCCATGACAAAACACAATCGCCTGGCGCTCAGTGCGCAGTGTTTCCCCTAGCAAAAAGGTATAGAGCTGTAAAAACCTACCACCAGGGGAACTCTGTTGGTTGGAGTTATGATATTGGACCTTCAATTGTATCGCTCAATGTCTGGCTTGTATATTTATTAGCTAGCACGCTGCCAGGCTAGTCGCCCACACAATTATGTTGATTTCCTTAATTGCTGTTCTGAATGGGATTTTCATAACAAAGGATGAATCGCTGATGCCTGTTTTTGAGAATACTATTCATTTGTTGTAGAGGTAATGAGATTCAATGATCTAGTTATCCATTCTATAGCACTGAATTTCTAGATCGTGACAGCAGTTATTCTATTATTCTTTTATGTTAAACTTGGCAAAAGCTTTATGGATAGAAAATGGCAAATAGTATGTTTCCTCTGTAATTCGCCTTTTGAACAGAAGCTAGATAGCCTGGTATCCTGATCTTCATCATACCGATGTGAATACTAGACTAGAGGGGAAAGACAAACAGCCGTCAAACCTTCAACACAACATTCCAGATGTAGAATAAAGAATCTAGACAGAATAGAATGGCACGTACAGTCATTTTGTTAGGTGCAAAACAAATGTCAAATGTCAACACGCATTGACCGGAACCTCAACAGCAGCCGATATAAAAATCACCTGCCAAAAAAGCGATAGAAAGCCAAAGAAAATCAATCATTACTCTCCTCTTCAGCAGAGTAGTGCCAGGGAACACAGAATGGGAGAGGGGCATGGGCGTCTACAAATGCCACTGGGACACTGCACTGGAGGCTACACAAGGCCCAAGGTGGGGATAGCTCTACCCTGGAGGATAAAACGTTAACCCTTTAAGGGCAGCATACTGCTTTACTTCACTACCACCTATTGTCGGCCTGATACATATCATGCATGCGGGAATCGCCAAGGCTGTACTGATGCAGAATGCAATAGGCTTTAGGTTTGGTACATTCCTGAACGGTGCACCAATGCAGCAAATTACGCGCCAGTGATGCATTGGTGTATCATGTAGACAAATGTACATGAGCCTTGATGCATCATGCCATCCTTAAAGGGTCGTACTGCTACACTAGTAGTAGGAGTAGGGTCTCCCATTTGGTATTTACGAAATTCACTACTGACATAAATACAGCCTGAGTTGGGGGGGGGGGGGGTCTTGCAAATTAAAATTTCAAAGATAGATGCACTTTTTATTTGAGGGGATATACATAGGAGAGGAGAGTATGTATACGATAGTGGACAGCTTTCCAGGTGTATATATATTTCAAAAGAACAAAGTAAGGGAACTGCTTTTATCCCGTGTGACATAGACAGATTCACCTGAGCAGTCTAGTTCCCTGGTGTACACAGCAGGATGCGGTCATAGAACTGGCATGGTGGTTGTAAACAACAATGTGCATGGACCTTTGTGGAAATACGGGAAGTGAGGAGAAAGGCCGTAGTGGGCAGCACGGGGTAGAGCCAAGCAGGAAATGAAGGGTCACCCACCGAAAGGTTGCCCGGGAAACGTTCAGAAAATGACGCCACCTATTTTGGGACTTTTTTCAAGAGCTTCCTTTCCCCACTATTTTGCCAATATATACATCTATTCACAAATGTATGGCTGGGGTGGCGTTATTTGTGAACGTTCCCCCTGGTGCCGACAGCTGCTGCCCATGTGCAGTGTGGGCAGACCTGACCTGCTGCGAGTCACATAGAGTCAGATTCGATGAGATTTACATTGTTCTCTACACTAGAGATAATTAGATATCTTTCGGCCCCAACCTTTCTATACAATGGGCGTTTTAAACAATGTAGAATACCACCTTGGATGTCGAATTGTGTTCCAGTTCATAATGGCCCAACATGTTGAGAGTGGCAGGCTGCTGTGTGAGGTGCCTCCATGTGGAGCTGTCAGGTGCACGGTCATTACCCACACCTGTAGCCGTGCAGCCAGGTGGGTCCTCAGTAACAGTCTACCCCCCCCCCCCCCCCACACACACACACCGCGGTATGACAACCACTGCCCACCCAGGCATGTGCCCTCAGGGCCAGGGTGTCTCCTGCGGAATAGTGCCTTCAGCTTATTAAACCGTAATGGCCATATAATGCTTTTAAGGGGTTAGTATCTTATAATGACACTCCGATCCAGGCTGGTATACTGTAAAATGTGGACATGTGTTTTGTCCGGTGCCATTTACAAGTACTAACAGCCAATTTGAGACTAATTACTTCATGTGGGTGTTCATGTTGTGTGTCCCAGACTGTGAGAGGCAGCAGCTTCTAACATGGGCGTCCTGTGACACATGACAGCGGTATTCCGCATTAGCTAGATGTCCTGTGGACAGCGCCATGTTGATTGGTACCAGTGTAACCAGTCTAACCTCCAGCAACCAGCTCAGCCAAATCTCGTGGCCGAGATTAGGGTACAAGAAGGGTGCAGGTATTGTGAATAGGTTGTACCTGGACACTCCTAATGCCACCTGTGTCCAGTATAGTGTAGTGGTTAGCACTGTGGACTCATGATGCAGAGTACCTGAGTTCAAATCTCTTCCAGGCAATGCCTGGTAATCAAATTCATAAGTATAGCAATTTTGGAAACAGAATACATTATTCACAATACTAAAGAAAATTTAGAAATATGTATTTAAAGGACATAGTGTTATTTGGCCGGGTAGGGATTTGAACTTGGGCTCCCAGCATTATGAGTCCACAGTGCTAACCACTACACTATACTGGACACAGGTGACATTAGGAGTGTCCAGGTACAACCTATTCACAATACCTGCACCCTGCCTGTACCCTAATCTCGGCCACGAGATTTGGCTGAGCTGGTCCTTGCAGAGCAAAGGGTTATGATTGTAACCAGTGGTCCAAAAGGTGGAGCCACTGTATCTCGCTAATGCGGAATAATGAAGGTCACCTGCACTGACAGGGTTCTCACCAGTCGGTAATACCTTAATGGCTTCTCCATATAGATTAGCCATTTGATGACTGTGTTATGCCCTATTGTCACCATGTCCATGATGCATGATTATATAGAACCGTTGGGACAGTCACACATCATGTCAACTGTATGGGTTGATACATTCCAAAAGGATCTGTTGAAGCACAAAATGCAGTGCTGAGTTGATACATCATGACGACAGATGAATATGATGCCCTTGAAGTCATGCTGTACTGTCCGGGTTAAGTAACCTGAGCATGTCCTTACCGACAGGCGCACACAGCAGCTGTCCTACTGCTGTAAGGACGTCACACAGACGGCACCCTGCCTGTAAGGACGTCACACAGACGGCACCCTGCCTGTCCTACTACTGTAACGACGTCACACAGACGGCACGCCCGCCTGTAAGGACGTCACACAGACGGCACCCTGCCTGTAAGGACGTCACACAGACGGCACCTTGCCTGTCCTACTGCTGTAAGGACGTCACACAGACGGCACGCCCGCCTGTAAGGACGTCACACAGATGGCACCCTGCCTGTAAGGACGTCACACAGACGGCACCTTGCCTGTCCTACTGCTGTAAGGACGTCACACAGACGGCACGCCCGCCTGTAAGGACGTCACACAGACGGCACCCTGCCAGTTTTATTGTATATGTTACACAGTCATGGAAGTTAAACTAGCATAACCATCAATCATTCTCCAACCGACCGAGCCGAACCCCTGTCTGTTCACCCCCCCCCTCACCGGCTGGCCTTGTTCGGAGTGTCATTGGAGGTTGTGAATGGCCACCATGAATTGTAGAAATCTCCCAGAGATATGCGCCATGACATAGTCTGTCTGTGATCAGGGGTCAGGGGCCGATAGATGGCCGTCCTGGGCGGCATACGTCACTGTCCGCTGCCCTGTAATCTGTGATCCTGACAGCGGCTGCTATCCGTCACACCTCACAGCCCGGCCTCGTGCCGCCAGGACGGGGTCTGGCTGCAGCCGTACCGCCTCACAGCCCGGCCTCGTGCCGCCAGGACGGGGTCTGGCTGCAGCCGTACCGCCTCACAGCCCGGCCCCGTGCCGCCAGGACGGGGTCTGGCTGCAGCCGTACCGCCTCACAGCCCGGCCCCGTGCCGCCAGGACGGGGTCTGGCTGCGGCCGTACCGCCTCACAGCCCGGCCCCGTGCCGCCAGGACGGGGTCTGGCTGCAGCCGTACCGCCTCACAGCCCGGCCTCGTGCCGCCAGGACGGGGTCTGGCTGCGGCCGTACCGCCTCACAGCCCGGCCTCGTGCCGCCAGGACGGGGTCTGGCTGCAGCCGTACCGCCTCACAGCCCGGCCCCGTGCCGCCAGGACGGGGTCTGGCTGCAGCTGTACCGCTGTGAACAGACACCTAGACCTCAACAGGCATATACTGAGATGAGACATGAGTATATCCATTTAGCATATTGCGCATGAAATATAAACGGATCAGTTTTTACTGTGCGTATATATTCTCTCCAACTGAACACATATATACTATGTGATAGGTTTGCATTCACCATAAAAGCCTTGACTCATGTTCAGAGTTATTTTTTTAAGAGTTGTCATTTTCCCCATTCATATAGTGTGGCAAAGAAAACATGATACGCAATTCAATAAATGTATGAGCTTTTCTGTTTAGTAAGGAGAAACGTCCACATACTGAAAATCCATTATCTCAGAAAAAACCCATGTCTAAATATCACAATCGTTAAGTTGGTTAGTTATCTAAATCTTGAATTATAATGACGGTGGGGGAGGAGGGGTGCCTAGATATTAGACCTCGATTGGCGATAAATACTTTCGCCCACACGTGATAAAATGCGGTCAGACTCAGCAATTACCGGCAGGCTGAATGTCACAGGGTCAGTGGTCCTATTGGTGTCTGAGTTAAGCTACTCCAGGCATACCCTGATCCAGGCATCACCGTGAGTAGTATAGTCACATCCAGGCATCACCGTGAGTAGTATAGTCACCTCCAGGCACCACCGTGAGTAGTATAGTCACATCCAGGCACCACCGTGAGTAGTATAGTCACACCCAGGCATCACCGTGAGTAGTATAGTCACACCCAGGCGTCACTGTGAGTAGTATAGTCACCTCCAGGCACCAATGTGAGTAGTATAGTCACCTCCAGGCACCAATGTGAGTAGTATAGTCACACCCAGGCGTCACTGTGAGTAGTATAGTCACACCCAGGCATCACCGTGAGTAGTATAGTCACACCCAGGCGTCACTGTGAGTAGTAGGCCTATAGTTAATGTGCATTCTGCCCCAGGCACGTCAAGCAGTCTGCTGCCAGGGTTACATGGCGTCTGCTGCTGGTACAGGGTGCAGGTGACATTAATTTTTGGCTTCAAAATGGTCTAAGTGGATCAAAGTAAAGAATGATAGAAAGTCAGTATCCTATAACTGTCAATTTATTTACTAACAGACATGACAACGTTACCATTGCGCCTATTTCATACTAGACAGCACATGGCCAGCCCCACCAGCTGTAGGCTGGAAAATACACATACTATTAGTGAACAGTACCTAAAGGTCTTTATGATAGACATATGACCAGGATCATTATATAGCCAGCCCCACCAGCTGTAGGCCTTCAGTGTATAAGGTAGCCATTGATTTAGCCTTTACCCAGACCTTCAGCTCTCTGTACAAACGGCCCCGCCTTAGGCTGTGTTCAATATGCTGCCTGGTATGCTGAGCCTGCACTGTGGAGTATCCGATCCCTGATTATGAGATTTATAACCATTAATCCCTTGTGGGGTGAGGAGGATTGATTGCCCTTTTAATAGTCAAGTTCCATATCCTATTTGGCAGTGAAAGTTATAATGGCTATTCACTGAGGGAGGAAAACATGCTTGAAGACCATATCCCAGTGGTCACAGAACATTGAATCAACATTGACTACTGGTTGTAAATGTTGATACAAGGTAGATCCAACGTTATACTGTATGTTGTGCCCACTGGGATAGACCATTGCCGGCTAACTCCTGTATAACTGTGTGCATAATAGGCTATCATTCATATTTGCCACATTGTTCAATCACACCTCCGCCTTACACCACAGACCTGTGCCTCTGAGGCAGAATAATGAAGTAAAGATGGAAGAGGCTCTGACGGCGCCTATCTATTACACCATCTACAATACGAGATACCTATCTGTACCAGCGGGAATTGTTTGGGCGGTAATTGATTGTCTCAGCGTGTTACGGAGGGAGGCATCATTTGCCGCCAGAGGCTTTGATGAAGTGGCCCCTATTACCTCCTGCTACATGGTGAGGTACTCATAGTGTGCACGTACTGGAGGAAGAGGCTCCTGGTGAGGCACGGAGCGAGGAACAGGGCTCCTGGTGAGACATAGGGCTCCTGGCGAGGCACAGGGCTCCTGGCGAGGCACAGGGTGAAGCACAGGGCTCCTGGCGAGGCACAGGGCTCCTGGCGAGGCACAGGGTGAAGCACAGGGCTCCTGGTGAGGCACAGGGCTCCTGGTGAGACATAGGGCTCCTGGCGAGGCACAGGGCTCGGGGCGAGGCACAGGGCTCCTGGTGAGGCACAGGGCTCCTGGCGAGGCACAGGGCTCCTGGTGAGGCACAGGGCTCCTGGTGAGACACAGGGCTCCTGGCGAGGCAGGCCAATTAGGCGTTCTATAGGTGTGGGCGGAGAATGGAATGACACTAATATGATTCATGCAACATGAGGTGACATGGGAAGGAGGTGGTGGACAGCTGGTGAGGGGGCAGGCAGCTCTACCCCTCCACGTGACGCGGCCTGACGTCCATGCCGTGACCTGCTCCTCCTGCAGCTCAGGCCACTGTCTGAGCAGCTGGCTGAGCAGCTCTAGGACACACCAGGGGGTGCTGTAGGGGCTGCTGTAGACGCTGCCGCGGGGCAGGAGTAGGTGTCGGGCACTGGAGACAGGTCGCCAAATGAGGCTAGTGCTGGAGGTGTGGAGACGGCAATGACCTGTCACAACAGGTGCTCCTCCTGAGCAGTCTGGTAGCTGGGGGGTGAGCTGCTCACCAGTTGCTATACAGCTCAGCTCATGTATATATTATATACCAGTGAGTAGTTGTGGAGGGGCCTATAGTTTATCACAAAAAACTGATATCAGATACAATTCTGAACTGTTCAATACCTCTCTCCCCGTGCAAACAATGAAACAGCTACAAACCGCTACTTCCCTTGTTCTTAGGAAGAACTGATTGCATTTCATAATATCAGAGCAGATGTATTTTGCATGGGTCTTCAATGTTAAGGATCCTAGGAGAAACTAGCTGCATTCACAGTGCATCTCATGAGGTAAAGTAACCCGCTGCTACCTTATAATGAGGTAATGCTAAATGGAAACATGATGTAGCCTACAAAACGGTTAACTACATAAACATCCCAGTTAAGTGTATTAAAGTATAACTGTTCTGTATTGTGCAGGCTATTCCATGATACACCGCTTAAAAATCAATTTTCTCAGGTTTCCCTGTGAAAAGAAATAAATGATGACAACATTTCGTGCTCAACCGCTAAAAGCATGACAATAAACAGAGCAACTAGAGCAATAACATTTGTCTGCAGTCGTAAAAGCATCTGGTTCTGAACGATCTAAAGTGCAGAGTGCACTATCCCAAATGTTACACTAGGCAGATTTATATGGGGTGCTTAATGCACATTTTAAAGTCTAATAGTCTGTACAATATATCCTTATAGTAATGACTCTGGCCTCGGTTTTGGTAGGTGCTAGTGTGCATTCACTGCAACATCAGGCTGCGCTGTTTACCATCACCTTATGTGGTCATCGAAATGGAATTTTGTGTTGTGTCGCAAATAATATTCAGATAATGGAAAACTACTAATACGAGTCGGCCCCAGTGATTAGATGAAAACACCTAATCATTAATAGACTAATTTGCTAAATATAACATGGTTTCGTGCTTTCTCAGCTATTCCCTAAAACAGAAGCACAGATTGGCTTCGACCCTTTCCTTTTTCTCCTTCCTTCAAGGTGCTTAGAACTGCTCGGAGACATGCAGAACTGCTATTAGGCACGCGCTCGGTCCAAGTATCACTCAATTTCTCTAATCGTCCCCAGTCAATGCTTAGAGCGGGGGGAGAGGAGGGAGCAATGTTCAATACAGCAGGCACTCAATCCAGGGCAAACCGGAAGCTATTTAAACAACACGTGTACGAAAGCACCTGTGCAAGTGACAAAATTACCCACTGGCCAGTTTGTCCTTTTTTAGTAGGGCTTAACCTGATATAGGGCCTTTTGCTTTTTGACCTCGTCCCTAGACTAGTGACTAGTGAGATGGGTACCGGGTAGAGTGTCTGGTCTCTGGTAGCGGTGGCCGACACACACTGGACGGGAGGTACAGGGGCGGCATGTGGAGAGTGCTCAGCCTGAGGAGGCACTTGACATGAGCAGGTCAGAGCAGGAGCTGCAGGCCCTGACAGTGTCCAGACACCAGGCAGGCCGCTGCAGCCAATTGGTTTAGGTCACTCAGTGCACTCCTCTCAGGTCCCTTCATGCTCCCCTCCTCTACCCTAGACATGTTCAACTTTTTACCAGCAGGCTATGAAATCAGCCAAGCCAGATATCTGCATTCCCCATCCAGACAAGCCATGCAGCCTGTCAAGCCATACTTTATATTCCATGTTCCTATCAGCCTTAGATGCCTGCTCTGGTCTGTCTGCTATTTATCCTGAACAAGTCATTAAAGTTGTATCCAAGTTGGGGTTCAATGGTGTTGTTTTTTCATCTTACCAAAAAACACAGGTCTGACTCTGGTTAGGTGGGCGAGTGTAGCCTGGATGAGTCGGCTTGGTTGAGTTAAAGGCAGTTATTACATCAATATAAGAAGGTCGATGACTAGTTATGTTGGGGTACAGTGGGTACACAGCCTGATCCAGTAGCAATACTCCAGGCGCTAATCAATGCTTTCAGTGCAGCGTTATAAATACATGAGGCAGTGTGATACAAGTCGTTAGCTGTCACCACACACGCGGCACGCACCTGCATCCAAACTAAACTATTTTTGTGCAATTTAGAGTAAATTGCCTGGCTGCCAAGTTCAGATGTTGATCTAAACTTAGGACGGTATCAACGCTACTCATAACCTTCTGTAGTGTTCATAAGCTGCTACAACTCAGAGTCGCCATTACCTGGTCAACTAGTGAGCAGAACGTAGGACATTGTACGATTTCAGTCACTTTTCTTTCAAAAATTATATAATATAATATAATTTAACACAAAAACGTCAAGAGAAAGTAATGAGTCTAAAGTAGGAAACGTGATTAGTATCCCTGAAGCATGATTGATAGAGTGTTTGGAAATATGGAATTGAGGTATAAGTTGAGTTAAATATTGGCAAAGAATAGATCATTATTTACCCATACCACCGATTAGAATTGGACCGTCTGCAAACACAATACCCACAACTCTGCCCCATTATCTACGCTGATTGAAAGTTCTTTCTTCCATCACCTTTCCTTATTCTCATTAGTTCACTCCACTTTTGGAAGTATTTCCCGATTTACACAGGGTGAGGGCTGCCTGGCCTGGTCTGCCCCTCCTGCTGCCTGCCTGTGTCTGGGTGGTGCCGGGTTATGTAAGCAGGGCAGTGCCTTAATGTGGGCCTGCAGGGAGGGGGCCTCACCCTGCACAGTCCTGCCTGACAGCTGCGTCAGCCCTGCTGCTTACTAACCCTGTACGGCCAGGAGACTGCTTTAATGCACTGTGCCGCTTAGTTTGCATAAAACACAATGCAGCTCTGGTAAGTAATCTGTTGTGTGCTGCATTCATGAATGCTTAGTCGGCATAATACACCAATGCAGCGCCGGCGAGTCTCTCGCTGGTAACAAACGAAAATGAAGCCCTGAGGCATAAAGGTTTATGTTTCTGCTATGCTGTCTGAGGAGAATATTAAATAATGCCTTTGTACTTCAGTAAGGTCATGTTCTGCTGAGACAAGTATGGTAATTGCACCTGACTGAGGCCATCTGACAAACTCAACCCTTCACATCATCAGGCGGTATATTGAGTTACGTAGATGACAAAAGTCAGCTGTTAAATATAATTTGGCCTTTTGTCTTATAGTTTAAGGCAGTATTCCAAATTCCCCAGCTCGGGTCTTCTATCAAATCCTCTGTGTTGTCCTTAGCTTTGAACTCACTTTCCCCAGTGTTCAAACACTATGCACTGAATGTCCACTGTACGTTCCCCTCCCCTGTCCTATCCACCCTTTAAATCCCCAAACTATCAGTCTCCAATATCCTCGTGTAGAGTGCCTCAGTGCCTGTGTGTGTCTGGTCAGTTTCCTCTGTAGCCTCCTCCATCCGCCGCACGTTCCGCCCGCCCTGTGCTGGCGTGCTAAGCCCCGTTTACGGCTGCTGGGGGCGCTACAGGTCCGGCCGGGCTGCGTTTTAGTGTTGGGGAATGGGTCCAGGCGGTCTGGGCCCACTTGATGAGGGCATTTTGCAGGGCCTTGTCGCATCGCTTTATGGGGCCCTTTTTCTTGGGCTGACCCACAACAGGAGACATAAAGTACCGTAACGATGAGTGTGGTGACTTGAATGTCCCTTCCCTCTCCCTCTGGAATTGCCGACCAATTGCCAACATGTACTGTGTTATGGAATAAGATGTTTGGTCAACGCCACCAGTTACCTCAGCCACAAGACCTAGGCCATATTTGCTAACTGTCATTCTCGTTGGCTCTAGTCCATAAAACGAGGCAATATTCTTATCCACTAGCCAGTTTTCCAATCAATGTTCTGGCACTTTCTGCATGAATTAGAATTTCTCAGAGATCAGGAGAATGAGTAACTTGGACAGTTTCACTCAAGTCAAGGCGATCACCATATGTTACGATCTGGTTTATATTGGTTGTTTCCTCCCAGTTTCCCTATCTACCCTTATCATCCCCCTACCCATAACCTCATCCCAAATTCATCCTAATCCCGACTCACCACCAGTACCACGGGCCCCCGTTCAGCCTCGATACAGACACTACCCGACCGACTAGCGAGGAATCGCTTTGATTGTATCACACCCCATGTGACCTCAGGGTCACATGATGAATGAGAACTACCCAATGGGTAGACTCGCCATCCCTCTGCAAAGCTCTGGTAGGACAGACAGGAGGCCCATGCAGTCCCACTTCAGTCCATGCAGGTCTGTAGCCCCAATGGGTACTACACTCCTTCATGTACTCAGACCCAAGTCAATACAGATCTGGTAGAAGGGCCTGTACTCCCAATAAGTACAATACTCCCACTAAATGGTTTAAGAACCAGCAGGAGAACCCCAGCGATCTTCCTCTACATAAGCATTTACATGTTTGGTTTTGTCTGGTGGACACTTGGTTTCTGGTGCACCTGTAATACCGCTGGTGTTTGTCATAGTTAAAGCATCCTTCTCGGCCTTCTCTATAGTAGGGACTTTTAGACAGATGGGGTGCGAATTAGCCTTTCTGCTCACGTTCTGCTGTTTCTTCATAATACTACTGCCCGCGGGAAGCTGCATAATGTATTCATGAAGTCTTAAAAGGAACTCATTCCACACTACAGTGCTTTTGTGATCCCTGCCTACATACCAAGTGTATGCGTTTCTCCGTATTAGCTGACGTCTAGTGATAGACTATTGAAGTATTTACATGGACATGCAGAATATTGTGTGAAATAAGCCATAGGTGCACTTTGTTGTACCATAGCTGCATTTTGTTGGGAAATGCAGGTATATATGCTTTCAAATGTTTAACTGACCTTCGCACAATCAGAGACTTTAGGCTTTGCAGAATCACAGAATTGGCCAACTGTAGATCTGAAGGACCACAAGAGCTAGACATCTATTCTGCATCTTCATCATCATAGGGACTTATACTTAGACTGCAGCCATGAAGTATTGGGGGATGGAACAGCCTACTGCTATTTAGACTAAGGGGAATTAGGGGAAGGTCGGGCTAGTGGTATTTAGACCGAGGGGTATTGGTTGAAGGTCAGGGCTAGTGCTATTTAAACTGAGGAGTATTGGAGTAAGGAGGGTAGAAAAGGCTATAGTGCTATTCAAGCAGCAGCCTATTCAATTCAGCCGCTGGATCACTTTATGTCAATAGTGTGAAACAGTTCCACCATTTATGCTCATTCACCTAAGCGCCCACCGGGATCCATAGGTGTCAGTTCATTGATCGGACAGCCCTCACTACAGTTAGATCAACTAAGCACCAAACAGTCTCCAGAACTGCACTTATTTATAAACCTGTGAGGCAGGTCTAGTCAACTTATATTGCCGTGCAAAACCTCCAAGCTCACCAAATCTAGCAGTAGCTGGTCGCTCTCACATTGCGTAATCCCCCGTTGCAAAAGTGCGGAATTGATGTTGCTAACAAAACAACCCTACCTTTCAAGGCCCACATTCGCAGAACAAAACATTCCCCAAAACAAACTGAATCCCTCCAGCCGCTCACTGCCTCCTGCTCTCCCACGCCCTACCACAGCAACCCTCTCCATCTATACCCTACCTGCGGCTATACCCCCACCACACACTTACCACGCCCTACCACCTATCTGATGGCACACTGCAAGCAGGTCAATAAGAGGACGGCGTCCTCCAGCAATCGTAGACAGTCTTTTAGTGCCGCCCTTAAGCCTTCTTTATGGCTCTTGAAATGGGCATTGGGAAGTACTGGGCTGGTGGATGGAGTGGGGATGGGGAGAGATGGGGAGGCACACAGGGGTTAGGCTGGTCATGGGTTTAGCCTGGACAGACAGCGGTATCGGCTTAGGGGCTTGGCCTTTGCCTTGGGTGAGTGTAAGCCATGGGAGAATCAGGGCCAGCAGATATGGGCAAATTAGCATTGCTATCATAGAATGCACCAGTGGAATTTTCACAACGGTTCTACGCACTACAGTGCTGAAACTAGCAATGGTAATTCTAATTCCAATTTGCTATTTTTCTTATGAATTTTGCAGGGGGATGTAGCATGCCACATTCTAGATCAATGTATACGACCATACATAGCAGTTAATGTATAGTTATTGGCTTTGTTGAAATGAAGATGCTGCTTGAATTTACTTTCCTTGTCACACTGAAAAAATAAGTATTTAGACAAACTGCAGATGTCTGATAATTCCATATGAAATACTGATTATCTAATTACGAAGCATACAGCTGCAAAAAGCTACATTCCCTAGGCTCTCTGTACTAAGATAGAAAAGTGCTGAGTCACTACCGGCAGCTGAGCGATAATTGAATATGACTGGTTAATGTGGCACTTGTTGCTCATGTCAACAGCCATTTCATCAAGGTAATTAACACAGAGCCCGCCGAGTACCTCCACCCACCGTGCAGGCAGCAGTAATTTACCACCATGCATGCACAGCACACAGCACATGACCAGCTTCCTGTTGAGTTCTCACTGGTTTTATCTCAGGATTTATGTATATTGAGGTCATATCTCCCCGGGGCATCGGAGGATTTAGGATTCAATAGGAATAGCTGTATTCGCCTGAGCTGCTCCTGCGGCTGAGTGTATGCAGTGTGAGCCGATGTGAGCTGCTCGCCGGATTAGATCTGATACCAGGCACACCCCATCCCCTGCTATAATCCCTTATAAGGGGCAAGCAGGCGGACTGCAGCTCTCTTCTGCCAGTAGCAGCAATGGCATCAAGACGTGTAATACCTGTACCTGGTTTGTCTTTGCTGCTACCTTAAGTGGTGTGCTTGATTGTCACCAGATTTCCCAAAATACAAAATTAGGCACTGCTATATCAGATCAGATCATGTGTTGTGCAGCCCCAGTGCTGTGTTAGAAGGAGTGACAAGAGTTGTATACCTTACCAGTCCCATGCTGGTACAAAATGTCAGTTTACCCAGAGTGAACCGCTAGGGTTGTATAGTTTAACAGTTGCCTCAGGATGCCGAGTGTGGACGGCAGCCACTGCTTCCTACAAACACAATCCATTTGCCCGGTAGGCATCAACACCGCTTTCACTGCGGTCGGATTGAAGCTAATGTAGCGTATATCTGCGCATGGACAGTATACCACTAGAGGTTAGGGCTGGGCAGGTCAGGAGGCATATGGGGATGAATACTAAGTAAAGAGCGGTTATGGGGTGAGCAGCTGATTTGAACCAAAGGCTGCTTGTGGATGTGGGTGAGCTGCTCGGCGCTGCGGGAGCATCTGCAGGACTGGCGAGCAGTTCAAAGCAGGGGAGAGTCCCAATGGGGCTGAGCATGTGAATGTACTTAGGTATGAGCAGCTCAGCTGGGGACTTGAGCAGATCAGTGCTGGAGAATACAACAGGTTGTACAATGCCTGCAATACCCCATGGGGTTGTAAACTGAGGCACAATGAAGTTGCCTCCATAGAATTTGAATGAAATTGTTTCTTCTAAAAGTGACCAATCTAAAAAAAATACTGTTTCAAATAGATACCCTTAAATAGAGGTCTTCTATATAGGTAATATTAGATCGTCTACACAACATGAAAATGCACTTGAAATCTAGGGAAGAGACAGGAAAGATTACATCAGAAGTTGGGCTCATATTGTTTACAAATATACCTCATTCAGACTTAAATCTAAAACCTTTCACAAGATTTCTTTGTGTGTTGTTAGTAGAGAAGACAAGTTTCATCTTATTGATTTCCCCATTATCTATCAGTTTGCCACCATTTAAATTATTCCAGACTTATGGTATTTGAACAGAAGTTCATTTAATAGAAGTACATCTGATATAGAGTTCGCATCTTTGTGACTTCACGTATTAATGAAGCCATTCACACCTTGCAGGCGCCATTTTTCCCCTACCTGACCTTCGTTGCCATGCCGACATGCGACACACCACTTACACTCACCTGAAGAAGACAAGGGACATCATGTTAGTTAACTACTAGTGGAGGCACAACAGTGAAACATCAAGGTTTTAGTCTTAACCGCAACTATTTTAAAAAAAGGGTGGAAACATAAACTTAGACCCAACATTGGCACGTTAATTACTTAGTGCACTTTGTACTGGTTATACGTTCTTAATTCTTATGGAGAATGCGAGGTAAAACACATGTCTATTCCCAGTCGATAGAAGTCTCTGCTAGTCTCATGTTACTTCTGTAGCTTTCTCTACATACAATGCCAACTACTAACAATGGCTGCAGAAAAAAGGAATGCCCACTGGGACCTGACCTTTTTTTCTGTTTCCTATTCATTTTACACAACGCATTGACGCCTATGGGAAATGAGGCAAAGTGCACAGTGGCCACCTAAGTCACTCAGCAGATCAGTAAGCCATGGCTGAACCCTGCTACCCAGATGCCCCAGCAAAGCCCCTCCTATCACCTCTTTAACCCCACAGACACCAGTGTCCTCCCCAACACAGCGTTCCAGGCTGGGACTCGGAGTGGGCTCGGTGCAGGCCATCACAGGCTGCCTGCAGTGTTGATGCAGCTCCACACATCCCAGCTCTACCCTGCTGGGGGGGGGGGGGGGGCTGCAGCAGCTACAGGAGGGCACGGGGGGGGGGGGGGTACAGACCCCTGCAGCAAGCAAGTCCAGACTTTATCAAACACAACGTGTTGTATTTACATTATAGTTTCAGCAAAAGGCGCATCACGTTTCTGGAATTATTCTCCACTTGAACACCTTATATCAGGATATTCACAGGATAATGCCTTCCCAATGATATCTATTGAAAATATTCTGATGTCACACTTGAAGCTCAGCAAATGTGAAAAAGCTTTTCAACTATGTCTAAAAATGTCGCCCTTCCATTCCGCATGGGCCTGTGCCAGTTGCTGGTGAGTGTACTTGAGGTATTGGTGAGGGAATACGGTGGCTTAACTTCAGATAAGAAATATATGGAATGGCTCATGCACGGCTCGATGTTAGCTAGAGTCAGTTTTGCTATTAGATTTAGATGTTACAATCTAGTTTAATTTAGGTTGGCCTACGCCAGAGAAATGTATTCTAGGTCCTATATCCCCAGCTCCATTTGCTGGATAATGGATTCAAACTGCAGGCAAGCAGTTTGCAGCTGGCCTCGACCAATGTGCTTTCTCGGATTCTTTCTTATTTAATGTCTTCTAACAATATATGCCATATATCCTTAGCACTGCCAGAGTGTAACGATGGGTGGTGTAAAGGAAAGCCTTTGAAAGTCAACTTTTTGCAATGGAATTTATACACCATGGCAGTGCCACTACAGAAAGTACCACGACTTAGAGGTATTTGCATAATTTCGGTTGCTAGTAGCTTCATGCACTATCTTCATATTAGCAATGGCTTCAACTAGTTCGCTTAAATTATGCTAATTTTTGTAACTGACAATTTCCTACCGTGGGGTGAAACATTGTGAGGTAGGGGAGCAGCCGGGAGAGCACGTAGACGAGTCAGTGAGACAGATTATCAGTGAGACAGATTATCAGTGTGATAGGCCTCACGTGTGTTTACATGCGTGCCCGGGCCCAAGGCCCTAGGGGGCTGTGTATGGGGTGGTGCAGCTGGGGAACTACTGCCCTCTTTAGGCTGACCTAGGGGGCTGTGTATGGGGTGGTGCAGCTGGGGAACTACTGCCCTCTTTAGGCTGACCTAGGGGGCTGTGTATGGGGTGGTGCAGCTGGGGAACTACTGCCCTCTTTAGGCTGACCTAGGGGGCTGTGTATGGGGTGGTGCAGCTGGGGAACCACTGCCCTCTTTAGGCAGGGATGAAAGTCACCAATCTCAAAAAAAAACTTGAAATGTTCAAATTGAGGCCCCTGACTGAAGGTCCTCTATAGTTAAGTTTAGGTCTTCGTGACATCAAAAAACTTGAAATCAGGGAAAAACTTGAACTTTTCATCCCTGTTATGGAGAGTACAAACTGTCTCAGTATTAAATCCTATGGGATTAGACGAGACCTTGATTATATGGTTACGGATGTGTTGCAGACATTTAGGTAGTTCTGAAGTTCTGAGACTTTGGCCTAGATGTATGGTTAGGTTTTACAGGTCGCTATCCACCTGAGTCTGATTGAGCCTCCATTCTGTCTGACCGTATTATTGACCCGTCTCAGCAAATGAGGCAGATAATTAATGGGTCACCTAAATGACTGATGAGGAAATCCAGTCGCGCACACTTCCTAAAAGAATAACTCTCCTGAACTCTCAAGATTTTCAGAGGTAATGAAATACCTCGTCTGTCCATGGCTGATTTATTGACAATGTGGGCAGACAGGTCTGACAAGAACAATGTGCTGTAAGGTGATGCAGCAGGAGTTATTGGTCCGTGCAAAATACACCCAGACAGGTGGTCAACGCTTATGGAGGAGCTGCCATTGTGTTTAGAAACACAAAGTTACATTAGACTATTTGGTATGATGAGGCCTGTCACACAGTCTGGGTATCAAGTTCGGAAACACCGAATCATCATCAGAGCATATAAGATATATACATATCATGTATACTTTGAGATTGTTATGCACAACAAAGGGCAATATATCTACAAATCATGTTGAGCACACCAAAGAGAAGACACAAAGCAATGTTGTCTGTATCAACATTGGGACTTTACATGATGTCGTGCATATCGACATGGGAGTTTTGATATATCCACCACTATACTGAACAGAAACCTTGCGTGCACAGTTCATGCTCAGAATGAGCAGGTAGAATGCCCTTGCATCACTCGGTTTAAGTACGACCACCACAGGCTACTAACATGCACCCCATATAGTCACGAGTTGATGGTGCAGGCACCGAACAGGTTGGTACCAGGACTGTTATAGGCCTTTTTATAGGGCTAGCCATACATCACAAGCAAGCTATCCTGCCTCAAACTGTCTGCTTGCATCAGAACAAGATTATGCAAACTATTGACTTTTGGTCTTGATTAATAGATCTAAATGTAGGTACTGTGTTTGTGTAGTATTATTGCATGACAGTGTGTTGTGAGGTCAGACAGCTGAGAAAGTAGTCCCGGGTGCCCTTGTTGCCTCGTCCAGGTTGCGGCAGAGTGGAGTCCAGGTGTGTGTGTGTGTATGGTGTGTGTGTGTGTGTGTGTGCGTGTGTGTGTGTGTGTGTGTGTGTGTGTGTGTGTGTGTGTGTGTGTGTGTGTGAGTGCAGCACGGCGGCTGATGTGAGTAGCTCACTCCCCCACAAGTCACACACACAATGCCCAATCTACAAGGCAGATTGCCTCATTGCCCACTATTGACTCCC
Organism: Harmothoe impar; assembly: GCA_947462335.1. Lineage (NCBI taxonomy): Eukaryota > Metazoa > Annelida > Polychaeta > Phyllodocida > Polynoidae > Harmothoe > Harmothoe impar. The sequence goes on along the minus strand of OX381714.1, from coordinate 25,651,021 downwards.
TCTCTCTCTTTGCTGGCAGCCGGTGTTAAGTATTCCCCATTCTCCTTTCTCCAGCTTCCCCCTTTCTTATCAGATCATATGGTTCTGGCGTATTCCCCCTGTGCAGTGCATACTGATTAGCACGGAGACTGTGGGGGGGGGGGGGGGGGTGAGTTGAATATAAGGCACTCAATTCTGATTTGGGGAGGTTTGGTCTGGTTGCTTACTTGGCTGGACTATCAGATTCCCAATCTTGTCCTCGTTTATCCAGGAACCCCTTAATCCCAGCAGCAGGAAATGGGACTGAGTCTTGTCATTTGTCTACTTGGGTGTCCCGTCATGTCCTGTTTGGTTCCTCCCAGATAGGAGAGTCTAAGTCAACATTGCAGCAGACAGGCACTAGGAATATTGATAGGCTAGACTGAGAGTTTCTGATAAGCCCACCGGTATACCTCCTATTTCTAAAAACGTCTCAGCATCTTTAGGCATGGTTATATGTTTGCTGTAGGCCATCGTTATCTCCTCACGTCATAAGAGACATCCTCTCTTAATCTCTGTAATCTGAGTTATGATCAACAATAAATACTATGCAGTATTCTTTGCTCTTGTATGGACAAAAGATGAAAGTGATTTCTAAAGAATTGGGTCCTCATTTAGGTGCTGAAACTATTGACTTAAATTCCCCATTCGAAATGGTCAATCCAATTGAAAATACTATATAAGAAATATCTATGTCTATGTATTATTCATGTCTTGAAGACACGTGCCTATAGAGGCATTCACCTAATGAAGAGATCGCGAGAACAAGAGACCTCCTGAAAGTACACTGTTGAATGTATCCAGTTTCAAATAGCCCAGATCAAAGTACTGTTTCTACCCATGGTAGTTTTTGATATTTGAAACCTAATCTTGTGTGTGTAAAGTAGGCATGGTATGAGGACATTTACAGACACACGGGCTGTAAGACGGCTGCACTGTAGTCTCCCAGGATGGGCGTGTAGCGTGAGAGGACGGCATATGTCGGCCGTGTGCTGCCCATACTGCTACACCCGGCAGCAGCCGGATACAACCAGGCATGCCGTGTGAAGGCCTCTAAGACTCCTTCTGTCTGTTCCTACATGAATTATCACATCAGCTTTCTTACGGCCAACGCTGCTTTGCTGATTCTACATGTGTACCATGTTAAGGGCAGGTTAGTTATAGAATTGTCTGCATGTAGTTGGAGGTCAAGGGTATTATATTACAAACCTATTTTCAGATTATATTGAAGTTTATTGTAAGTTTGGTAAATACTCCCTGAACTCTTCCCCAGTTAGACCGTGTGGAACATAGTATCACCTATGTCTGGTACATATCGCATTGCTTTTATCGTGCATATATATATATTTCTCATTGATTAAAACTTGAGAAAACTGTTTTGTTAAAACTTTTATAGGGACATGGGGTATTCTAGTGTACATGCTTCTTAACTGCCCTCTCTACTTCCCCAGGCATTAATCCCTGTACCGTACGGCACGCACATGTCGAGTCGTGTGCCGAGTAGATCCCCAGAGGATAATGGATCAAAGTAGCTGTTCTGGATATACAATACCCATAATGTACGGCCCAGGCTGCGTGACTGCCTTCTCTGCCTGCTATATACATAGACTTGGCGCGGCAAACTCTCAAGGTGCTTAGACGCCACACATATCTTCTGTAATCTTAAATTTGTATATCTATCCCTTGTCTTTCTTCTAGATATTGCACTATATATATCACCACTCTAGGGACATCCTCCCCCTTCCATCTCTTCTATCAACAATCATATTAGTGATAGCCTTGTAACATTGTCTGCTGTGCTCTATAATTTGACAGCCCGAGGCAGCTCAGCTTTCATTCTACTCACATAGTTATACAATGCTTCAATTTAAAGAATAGAAAACCGCTTCTACAAAGCCCATAGAAACGTAACTGGGCATTGTAATAGTGTAAAGCAATGACTGTGATCTCATTTTGGAAATAGAAGAATTATCGCCCTTGAAGAATTCCATTTTCTTGATTCATATCATATTCAAGAAGACGATCAAGTGATATAACTCGAATCTGTCCCCTCGGCAAGGACAGATCACATAATCCCCAGGCAGATGTCTCGGTAAAAGACAGATCTCCTCCTGAGTGACCAGACGGAAAGGGCCACGGTAATCCGTCTTTAGGGATAATCTATCAGTTCAGCATACAGTGGGCGACCAGACGTAGAACACCCTCCCATGTGGATATCCTCTTCCCTCCCAAGTGGATATCTATAGTAGTACCACCCTCAGTACGTGGTTAAAGCTGCATAAGCTACACTGTAAATAGTTGCTGTGGGTACACAGTATTATCTACTCTAGATCTACAGTAGAGTCTACTGTAGAATGGACTAACAGTAAAATCTACTGTATTTGGGTAAGATCTACTGTAGATCTACTGTAGATTCCACGGTTTACCTACAATAAACTGTATACATACAGTAGAACTTACTGTACAACTACAAAAAATGGCAACCAACTTTTTACAGTGTACCCCTTGCGGGAGTAGGCCTCTGTTCATTGAGGTACGTAGCCCCCTTCTACATCCCACGCAGCATGCACTGAATGATGGGTGGGCCGATGTAACCTTTCTTCTTCATTTGTTTGTAGACATGTAGCCAGCATTGTTGGAAATGCAAATATATATAAACACATAGAAGATACATATTTTTTATATACCTGCTCTATTTTTGGTTTAAATGAATGTAGATCTTTCCCATGCTCTTACAAAGAAGACTATTGTAGACCACAGGTATAACAGGCATGCGGATCACTAATTCATCATTAGTTAGACAATAGATCCAGAACTACCATTGGGAAGTTATGCGGGTAAAGCAATTCATCATGGCTTCATTCAGACATAGCACACTAACAGCTCCATTACTTGCTATAGACCCGTGATGCCGCCCGCTCTACCTCATTACACCCCATGGTAACATACCATATAACTGCCTATTGCCATAGAGTACACACGTCAACATACAGTGTGCCCCCAGTCAGCAGGCTATACAATAACCATTGATTCTAAGTCAACATCACATAATATCGTCCACTGCTGACAGCCATATGACCGCTTATTGCCATTACCCCCTCCCCTTAGTTGGCACGGGACTGTACTTCTACCCTCCATACCACTTACCACGGGGTCGATAGGCAAAATAGATCACACACTTAACATGGGTTCCAACAAGAAGGCATTAATCCGTACTTAAGCACAAAGTATATATGGGCAAAATGGGCTCTAATTGGGCCATACAATTCCCATATAAGAGGCCTCTATCGTTTTGAGAAGAATGTAGTTAAGGGAGGTCAGTGGACTATGCAATTCTGCTCCCACTTATACTCCCTTTACTTTTGCCTTTGATCTAGGTCTGAACCGGAAGTCATGTCTGGTGAGACTAGATGGGCAGCTGAGTAGAAACGGAAGCTCTCTAGTAGCACGCAGACAGTTGAAGACTTCCACAGTTAACGGGTCCGGCCACCATTTGGTTTCAGTACCAATCCCTAGCCATGGTTGCACATAGTATTTACAGGCAACAAGCCATGGTTTCCCATCATTTGGGGACAAGTCCTTTCACATTGATGTCTGCTTTGTATTGAGCTAAATGCTTTGTTTATTAGTGAGATGGACTTGGTAGTGACACTGCATGCAGCTGTACCTGGTGCAACACCACAACAGGGTAGTGTGTCATGACTTAGGTAGCCCAAACCCAGCTAACTCCAAGTACTGAGAACCCAAGTTCTCTTCAATCATTATCAACAGCATAAATGCTCACATTCAGGAACTGCAATTTCCCACCCGAGACTGGCCGTCTGCCATGGCTGAGCACCCCGACCTACTGCGCGCTACAAGGTGTGACTTGGGAGGATGCTGCTGCAATTGCTGCCTGAATAGCATCTCAGGTTTAAAAGGCTCCTATTGTGTCAGCAGGAAGTCCGGAAGGAGGCTGTTCTGCTGCCGCTCTCTGGGCGGCATTGTCTCACCCTACCCCTCTCCTCCACCGTCAATACTGCTAGTCAATGCCACACATCCTGCTGTGTGATTTACTAATGGTGCGTTTGATAAACGAACGCCGCCCCTCTTCAAGTCATCATTACTGTTATAACGCTAGCCTAATGTCACAGACTATGTGCTCTGTTGGCAGATTACCACTATCCACTTAGAACCTAGGGACAAAGAATCTTTTTTTCTGAGGGAAGTCCTTGGTTAGACTAAACAATAGCTTGCATGGAAAGTTACCTTGGAGCTCAATATAGCTCAAACGAGGGACATCGCAAAGAGTTTTAGTAAGATCTAGCAATCTATGGCTTTTTTGAATAGGTTTGCTGACTTAAGACGTAATTTACATTAGCCACAATTCAATTACAAATGCAAACTTCTCACAAATGCAAATTCATGAATTCTATTACCTTTGGATGAACTACCTACCGATTAATCTGGGTATTAAAATTCTAACCCAATTTTCATTGGGTTTAAACACCTTTAAAAGCGTGTAGTTGTCTGGCTAACCATAACCTCCACACTTCATCTGAAGTATAATACATTGGCTATAGGGGACAACATGGGATTATCTTAACAATTTACAGGAATAATCTTTAAAATGGGCATACCTTTTTCCTGGTTTCACTTGTACAAAAACTAAGTGCAGGGTAAGGTTCTGCTATACGTCTGACCTCCAGCAGGGGTGGGAGATGAGCTACCCTCAGACAGATCAGCCTCAACCACCAGCACCCTAAGGGCTCACTCAGCCTAAGGTGTCCACAAAGCTGAATTTTGGGACTCTGGGGACTTGCACATGGCCGTCCAGGTGCTCTTTGATGTGCTAACCATCAAAGCGACTAGCACTGGGACCAGCCATAACTTGTAATGGCCGACCGGGTATAAAACAAAAAGCAGCTCGACTCGCAGGCAGAGCGTGCTGACTCTGCGGAATAGGTGCGGATATATTGACAGCTCTCACTCAATAGCACATCTAAGAGGGGTAGGTAGGTGAATGGGGAATAGGGCTTGTTATTCCAATACCAAGGATATTCTATTTCAAAAGAAGAAATGAGGTGCACATTGCATTGCATGATCTGGACAGCAATTTGTTTTCCTCTCAAGACTTGATGCTGCATACTGTATAACAGCCCCAATAGGGTAACAGAGTCAGTGGCCAATATTACAGATAGCATAGATTTAGACAATTTCACCATTTCTGAAGAGACATATGGGATCAGGGAGTTCAGTGTCTACGAATTCCGCAGGCCTAAATTTTTATTTGAGATTTAGAGTGCACCAGCTCTTGTAGCCCTCGTAATGCTCATTTGCGGATCAATAAAACTAACAATCCTTTACTAATCCTTGAAATACTTAAGTTTGGACAATTCGGTCCTGATTTATAGTTGCTCTAGGACTACTGCCAGCAGACGCTTTGCCAATGCAATAATACAAATGTATGGGGTTTACACTGCCAAAAACATCTGAAAGCGTTTTGAAGGTTTATCATAGCTCTCCCTGGGAGGTTGGGAAGTTGCCACGGAAACTGATCTAATTTGGCTGACCAAGTGTGGCAGAGCAGGATGTGACCGGCTTCATGTGTTATCTTCCACCTGTCTGTATCAGAACAAAGCAGCCCGCAGTGACGCTCTGCTTGTAATCTGATTGGTTGCCAGATTGTGTCACCATGACAACACCCTTGACAGTTTGAGGCGTACTGACGTCATATCCATTTTAATTGCTCCAAACCCATAGCGTGAAATCGTTTAGGAATGGTTACGTATATTGTAATATTCGGGTGATGCAAATTCTACTTGACATACACCAACCAATTCAGACTGACTGTTATATGGTCTAGGCAATAAACATAAAGACATTTATATAATATGGAGTTGGCAGTCATTACGGATTAAGCATATTTCTTGCTTGTTTAAAGCACTTTCATAAACACGTCACAATATATTGAAATCGTTTCAAACATCATATCTGGCTGACATTGGTTGGAGATTAACATCTTTCGGCACTTTTAACCATAAAATATCATTGATACCCAAACTTTCAAAATCAGTTAGCATCCCCAGAGTACACTGACTTAGATTGTCCTGGCACCGAGCCAACAAAATGAAAGTTGATTCAATTAGAGATTATCAAGTTAATCTCTGCTGATCTGATAGTCTCAGAATTATTGGTGCCTGTTCAAAGACAATACGACGCCTTCAATACTTGCATCTCGGGAAAAAAGATTCTCTTCTCATTGTACAGAGAAAACATGTCACCTGTACAGAGTACAACAGATATGTCGGCCTGTTGGTTTATTCATACTACGCTAGCATACTGTCATTTTACAGATATGTTCTGCTATGATTTGTATGATCAGTCAAGAGACTGTGGGATAAGGCTGAATGTGTGTGCACGTGTGTGGGGAGACATGTCCTGGAATTACTGTCGCCATGGCTGGCCGAGGCTGCTGTCAGCCCCTGATGGATAGGCAGGCTGCTGGTGGGTGCGGTGGGAGCAGCGGATTAGTATTAGCATTTCTCCCACACTGCTGTTATTCAAACTTTTAAAGGACATTCTGATGGCTCCAAAGGGAGGAGTGGCATTGATCAACAATATTACCAATTCAATTCATGATACTACTCTAGTAATCCATGGTAAGTCATGACGTGATAAGCATTGCTCTAAGGGTATACCTACTGAGTAGCAAATAGTATCACTATGAGCCCATAGTCCCTGTGCCTGTATATCGGTACTATACACACCAGTAGAACATATCAGGGCAAAGAGGAAGCTGACAGATCGGAGATGACAAAGCACCCACACGCTACGTCAGGACGCCAATAACAGACGTTTAGTTTGACACAAGGAGCGCGGTGGGCGGGGAGGAGGGCAGACGGGTAGACCAGGGAGGAAAGGGAGGTAAGGCAAAGGGAGGAGCAGAGGGCAAGGAAAGGGGGAAACGGAGGAAACGGGTGGGAAAGCCGTGGTCCAGGGAATACCCCAGGTATACCATTGAGAATAGACAGGGTTAGTGAGGGGCACTGGCGAGGGGGTACTGGGTGGTGTGGTTGTCTAATACTGGATCCCTGTGCACGTAGCAGGCGGCAGCAGAGGGATCCACTGTCACATCCGGCAGGGCCCATTCTTGTCGTCTGCCACCCCCCCCCCCCCCCAATCACCCTGACAACCCTACTACATGTATGAAACCATCCATTCCCCTACACACCCTGGCAACCCTACTACATGTATGAAACCATCCATTCCCCGACACACCCTGACAACCCTACTACATGTATGAAACCATCCATTCCCCGACACACCCTGACAACCCTACTACATGTATGAAACCATCCATTCCCCTACACACCCTGACAACCGTGCTACATGTATGAAACCATCCATTCCCGGACACACTACCAGCCATCAAAACAGGGGTAGAGCCACAGCGGGGTAGAGTAAGGGCGGCGGGAGGAGGTAGACTAGGGACACACAAGGTGCATGAATAAATGGGAGACAGGCTTTGGCTCTGCATGGTCAGACCTGATAAGGATTAACTCATCCTTTTTTACCCTCCCCAATCCCCGCCCCCCTCAAGAGACCCGAGCATCCGGCTAAAATGCCTGATGCGTTTCCGTTGTAGGTTCTGTCCTTTGGGGACCCTCCGCTGATGTAATTTGGTTCGTCGTGTGCATTTGCCACCAGACCGAAAAGGAATACCAAGCAATGGCTGCCGTAACCGAACTGAATACCAAATGTCTGGGCGTCTCATCTGGCAGGAATATAACCTATTGAGATAACCCTTAAGGCATCATGATGCTTTAAGATTGCAAATCAATTTATCATCATGATGCAACTGCTGCATCCTGCCAGAAACCTGCATTGCTGCATCATGACCCTTAGAAATGTACCAGCACCATACAGTCATGATGCATGAATGCAGCACAGGTGGGTTACTGGTTGGTGCTGCATGCATTCCTGCATAGTGCTGGCAAACAGACAGTGGAATTCCCCAAGGTTTATATTATTCTGCTGCTGGTCTAAGTCTGACCTTAGGATGAGGACCCAGCTCATCTCACCCTCACCCAGTGTTAGCTTCGTAGCATAACTTGGAACATAGACCACTCCGTCTTCGAGCTGATGCTGTAGGCATGTGTGGACTGCAGTATCGAAGTCACATGAAGGTAATTGGTTTTAACCTAGCGTTAGTTCTTAGTACTGAAGTATGGTATATATCTACTTATAATCAGCCCTAGTCTATTCGTGGCAGAATATAATGTATTGTTGTTTCTACATCCCTTTAGCAGCGACTCTGTAGCTGGGGAATGGCACCACTCTAACAAAGACAGACAAACATTACCTATCTAACTAAATGTCTCCACTAACTGTTAAACGCGCTATTGATCGCCATAGCTACCATACTCCCCAGGCAAGTCCCTTGACAACACCTATAGACAAAGTCAGTATCTAGTCCTCAACAAATAAAGTGCCCTGAGAATAGATCTTGCGCCATTTCCTGTTTAGCAGACGACACAGTTCATTCAGGAATGCTGGTGACGCCTGCGCATTTTAACCAAACAAGTGTATTTAAATCTCAAGCTATAAAGGTCTACTGGTTCTCTCTGTCCACCAGGTCGCTGACATGAAAGGTCCACATAGTACCAGCGCCATCTTGTTAACTGGTAATAATGCAGGGTTTGGTGGGAACCAGCTAGTATTATTGGACTGAGAACAATATAATGACGTCACTTCTGTAATATAGAGAATTCCTGACAGTAAGGCGTGGCTGTTCTCCGGCCTTCACTTCTTGTTGAACATAACGAGATCTAGACTGAGCAGAATTTTGCTTCGGGTTATGGCTTAAGCGCAATCACTATGACTCTTAGAGTAACATATTTTCCTGATCCCCTTTTCTACATTAAAAAGCCACTTTCAGAGCTTGCGTTCCCTGGGTGCGTTCCATCCGGACTCCATGAAGAACTGTGTCCCTGGGCTGAGCCATCATTAGGTGGCATTACAGTGCGGCTGAATACATGATGAGGCTGCCACAGATCCGGTCACACATTAGGACGTCATGCCGCTAACATACTGCTGTTTCTGCAGGCAGCGAACCCAGCTCTCTGTCCGTCCACTCACACACACTGTCCATACTCTACTTTTAGCTCTACAGCTTATATGCATGTAAGTTGTTCATCAGCCCCCGCCTTACTTAAGGTCAATTCAATTCAAAACGGTAAACATTACTTCAAGCAACAAAGACTTCCTAAGAAGAAATGATTTATATGACAAATGGCCTGTGTTCACATGTATATATTGATGATTCCCCATCAGTGTATTATAGAGGGGCATGCACTATGCCCCCCCCCCCCCCCGGGCATGCAGCGGTAGGTGTGTGGCTGGTGTGGACAGGTGAGTACAGCTTCACAGCCTGCAGGAGGAGCCTCACAGCCACCTGGTCACCGCCCAGTCTACACTCTACACAACAACACAGCATGCTGTTTGTACGTTAGATGCGTATTTACATGGTTTATGACATACATACTGTCCCATGGATGACCCTGCCCCCACATCCCACAGTAGGCAGGGTAGGTGATGTGGAGACGAGTACAACACCAGGCCTAATCTACTTATCTCATCGACTCCCACCTGCACTGCTGCTACAACACACCTGCACCCACCCAGCTCAATACCCAGGCGGCTTCATGTCTATAACGGCAATATCAGCTTGTAACATGTGTTATATCAACTACACCCTGTAAATACGCATGGAGGGGAAGAAGGAGAATTATTACCAGCTTCCATATGATACACATACATTTTGTCAATGACAACTTCAGCCTGGAATAAAATAGATATTTATTATTATTATTATAAAGTTTCATAAATGTTTTTATTCATTTTGAACCCCCTCCCCCCAACATTGAGGCATATCAAGTCCCCCTCCCACGCACCTAGGGTCTGTTTATCATGACCCCCTTGAACGCCCATTGCATTACTAGAGGATACAGAAGTTTATTAAAGGGTGGGTAGGGATTGCAGCAACACTCAGCAGTCACCATGGTAGTGCACTGACACCAGGTTAACTATTCATGAAGTTATAGAACCTTCCTGTGAACAGCCCCATTCAGTGCAGCCCGCAGCCTCGTTTTACCGAACACACAATGTGCCTGTTGTGGGCTTAGAGTAATACATTATTTAAATGGTATTGTATTGCTACCTTGACAACTGAACTCTAGTAAAGTGTATAAATGGGCAGGCTTATATTCATAATTTTTAACACATTTTCCTGGATACGTATAATGTTATCATGACAAATTTAAACACTGTCTTTCTCTGAAGTATTCGCAGAATAAGGAATATTCCAATTAAATGTGAAGCTATTCCTGAAATTCTTTTGAAATTGCCTTCATTGACCAGGCTAATATATTCGGGGCCCGGCTTATAAGACCTAATGCCACTTTTGAGCTGGCTTATCATAAATGGGGCAGGCTTATATTCGGGGCCCGGCTTATAAACGGGGGAAATACGGTAGTTGCACTTTTCCTTGATCTACTGTTGCAATGTTTCGGGATACAGCAGATATGGACAGTTTTGTTCAGCAAATGATAATTTGATAAAACCATGATCAAAGCCCCATTTCATGTACTACTAGGACGTTATAACAGGTCCCCGTGTCATCTATGTAATATCTGGTATAAGAAAGGCTTCATGACTTCCAATACCCCTCACGTATCTATCCATATCTGGTTTCATAATTTCGTTTTTAAGATCCCGCAGCGTCCAATATAGTAATATGGGTGTGCCATGATTGTGACAATTAGTTCATTCAGACTGAGAATAATGAGAAGGAGATTTACATGATGAAAATATATTTAGCATTACCATACGAAGCAGCCACTAGCAGCCAATGTGTTTTGGGACTGGCACATCCTGTAGGTAGAAGTGGGCAGTGGGGAGGGGCCTGGATGGCGGCTGAGTTGGAGGGGAGGACACATCAGGCCTGATAACAGGCCATGATGAAAGGGCCGAGTCCCAGTCAGCGCCTCATGATTCGATTCTGGTTGGCGCTCGCCTGGTCAAGCTGAATCGAATCAAAATCAATCTCCGAAATGGAGAGAATTCTAAATGGATGCCCGCTGAAAGGCCTCCCCTGCAGAAACCTATCCGTTTCAATCAGGGTACTCTGATTACCCGCAGATCGATAATCCCATTGGCCGAAGGGGAATGAAGGATAGAAAAAGACTTGGGAAGGTTGATCTAGGCATTGGGTTGAGTGCGGCCAGACCCCTCTAGAGCTTGTAGACTTTAGATAACCATCTGTGAATGCTTATTTCAAGATGCCTACATTACCTAGCCATATAGGCCTTTTTCAGAAGGCTCTGTTCACTTTAGCCTTTAGGATGAGGATTATCTGTCCAATTATAAGCTTTAAAACACCTTAGGGAACGAAGTTGATGCCCTTGATTGGCTGCGATAAAGAACGTCAGCTTCCAGGCACTTCTGTCCATAACCATCAGACTGAGGGTACAGCCGTAAATAAGGTTCTCTATTATAACTATAAATGTGTACTCCAGAAGACCTAAGAATACGGAAGAATTTCGTCCCTGAACCGTATAGTGCAAAATCACCACTACTCCATTCCCTAGCAGGACCATTTCCTATGCAGCACCACAATATTTGCATGTCTGTATAGATTCAATAGAGGGCCATGTTTGTCAATAGGTATTAGCCACACTCATCCATCTTCTAACCATCTGTATGCAAATGTAGAGGACAGAGGTGGATGTGAGCTGTCACTTCAGACCCTGTGCACTCCCTGTGTAGAGGCAATGTCATTCTGCTTCCACACATCACCAGCTTTATTTTAGTTTTATACTTTCATCTTTCCTGCCTACTCACTTACGTGGAAAATAATACAGATCATGTCAGCCTTGCATTTTGCGTGAAATACTAAATATATCATTCACCTTCCTGATATGGTTCTGAAACCATACAGTTGTATAGCATATTGAAGAGTGAGTTTATAGTCTAAGGTAAAAACCAAAAAGCTTTTATATGTTCAGTGGTAGTAGAGTGACGTGGTGAGGAATCAGGACAAGTAGAGCTCTAGCATCAGCTCCTTCTCTCACCTCAACCAAACAAGTGCAGAACAGAGCTCAGCCTGGTGCATAGTTGTAGTAGGGAAGAGGAGAACGGACGGGATCTGTGTTGTAGAGCAGGTCAATATCTCATTTAGAAGTATTTGGGTGGATCACAACTCCCACAATGAGCTGGTGTCGAACAGCGACACCGGAGTGATGCGCGCTACATTTGTCCCATTGACATGACGTATATAATCAATGTCTGCTCTTTTACAGACAGACTCGGTATACTCTATGTATGTAGACATGAGACCTTCCTACGTTTATGTTTTGTTGATACCCTGGATGTTATTTTTGCAGTTCATTTTAGAGCCTATATGTCTGATGGCAATCCAGATTCAGTTTTGAATTTCTCATTTGGTTCTCATTCCTTGAATGCATATCATCTGTTTGGAAGGTCATTGCATTATGTTCAGATTTCCCTTAAGTGTATTCCCATTTCGGGCACAGTACCAAAGCAACCGATTGAGGATGAAATATGATTAAACGCCTAAACTCTACAGTTGTGTGACACATGTGAGAGATTGTGGGCCGGAGTAGATCTATCCATTAGCAGTGACTGTTGCTGTAAATGCGCCTTCACAGAATAGTCGGTATAAAATACACAGTTAACACCCAGCCTACCTCTGCTCACTCACCCACACCTTGCAGCCAGGAAGGCAGATATGCAGACGGTAGAACTGTCCCTCAAGCACCAGAAAAGTTAACTGACTCATTTCTGGACAGGCTACTAGCGACGCCATATAAGAGAAGAGACATCATTTGCTGGTCTGGGGGAGTTGCTACTTGCTTTCTTGCAGCCCCCCTCCCAATTGTGCCCAGCACTAGCAGCACCTACTCAGTCCCAGCAAGCAAGGAAAACTACCAGCTCACACCAAGATCATACAGGATACAGTGTCCTGACGACTCACTATGTGAAGCTAAAGGGAGGAGGTAGAACTATGTGAAATGGACCATTTATGGTGCCCCTCATGAATATGGATGCACATCAGGCACTGGCTGCTTGTTAGGTCCTTGCTTTCTGCTGCCACTACTCACTGTGATACCGAGTGAATAAAACAGATGTCCCGCATACTACCGCCGGCCGGGCCAATTACACATGTAAATCCTTCATTCACAATCCATGGAGAAATCACACCTGGTAGGGCCTACGTCAGAGTGAGAGATGATGATTGACTGTGCTATAAACAGAGGATCATTCTGCTGTAAATCTCACACAATCGCTCATAGCCGACAGCAGACTTATACATTCCTTATTTTGGATGCCACAGCTTTCACTGTAAAAGCCAATTCAATAACTTTGTAGAGGCTGAAGGCGTCGCTGGGCTGCAAGCACAGTGCCGAGCAGGCAGCAGCCGGATCTGGCCTCTACAAAGCATCCATCATAAAGCATCTATGGGACGTATACATCTAGTGAGAGACACATTGCGGAGTAAACAGGTAATAGCTTTTAAGACATTGCATTAAAGGTTGGAATCACAGTATTTTTTAAATAGTTTGATAATCTTCATCCGAATTGGTAGCCTAGTTAAGCCAAACTATACTAAAAGTAACCAGTTCGCAAGATCAGTTACACCAAGTACATGTACTAGCTGTGCTAGTTTCTGTGTCAGCCTGTGACATTGCTGGAGATGATTTTAGGCTAGATTGCAGACATGTAAGTAGCAGTACGGTAGAGAATTTGAGCTTTTCAATAACCTAGACCAATGAGATCCAGAACCTGGTGTAGCCACTATCATCAAAGATTACCCTCGGGTATTATACCACTAGTGCAAATGACATGTGATGGACCTCACCTTTGGGTCTTATATGAAATCTGGGAAAGGGGAAAAACTCCAGAATCATCTCTATAGCAGAGGTTGTGTTCACCGTGTATATGTTCCCATGTTAGTGCAGGCAATGAGCAGCTCGCCCTACATGGCAGCAAACTGAGGGGGGGGGGTCTCCCATTAGGTGCTCTCTGATAGCTTGGTCCGCTATACAAAGTCTGGTATCTAGTGCCACCGCTTGTGAGGGATTTGCGTATCTCTGACACACAAACATATACTGTAGTGGCCTGTATAAGTGCCCCGGCCCTCATGAATTTTAAGTTATCTTTACCCTGGCCATTCTAGCCCCACCGCTTTTCAAGACCAGCATTTATTTGTAGACCCAGCACTTAAAATGGCCACTACAGTAAAGTCAACTATTGGTACTTTGGGTGTATGCTGTCATATAAAAAACACTTGATCTAGTCCTTGTGCAGTTGCGGGTTCAAATATTCATCAAGGGAAACTAAGCGTGTTTCCATGTCCACGGTTTTAAGACGAGCACACAAACAATACAATTCCATCTAGTCTTTTAGCGTAGCCTTAGACAGTAAACATGATTGTCAGAAAAGGAGAGCCAAAAATGTCCTCAAACTACCCAATGGAAAAAGAAGGTCGCATGAGGGGACATCAGTTAGTTGACCCGATATAGTACTGTGTGGTCTGCTTTGGGAAAGTAGCAAATGCTGCTACTGAGTCTTGTGAAAGGGATGCTTCTAAGTGTCGCCATTTCCTAACTTTACACATCTGTCATGCTATACTTTAGTAGGTAAGTTTTGCGTTATTTCAGACACTTGCCCTGATGCATCTAGATGTAAACACCTTCAGCTCCCAAAACAGTTTTTGCTTTTTCAATCTTTAGGAAACATCTACATACATCAACTGAAGATATATACATATACACGGTGCTAACTTCAGAAAGGATCAGAATATGATCCTGTGGCTTTTATAACTCTTTATCTAGAAGTAGAATGCCTGTTATGATACATAAGATAAGCATATCGAAATGTTTTCTTTGATATACAGGACCTGAACCCATTGGGCAGTGCCTTTGATCATATTCATTTGAAATCGATCGATTGTTATCCCCTTTGAGGACTAGGAATAATATTTGTAAACATTGTACATCTGTATCTGTATTAATATAACTATTGTACACATTTCCCATACAGAATGATGATACTAGTGCAAGCAGAACTCACACTAACCAGCCTATATTTAGGTAGCCCCGATACCTCCTCGCTGCTCGGACAATGCCTTGGCAGCTCGCAAGCTGTTCATAGCTAAAGGCCACCTTTGTGTTGTTTGTACTTTGCAGATTCAGCTTTGGCATTAACCTTTGCCTGGCTTTAGGTAGACCCTTCACAGAGGGGGGGCCAGGCTTTGGCTGTAAACCCCAACAGAACCATCGCGGATAAGGTCAGTCATTCGGGGGAGCCATGGTGGAAGCCAACCAGGATAGCGCGCAAGGCCAATGCGGGTACCCAGCAAAGCTATAGGGCGAGCTGTATAGGTAAAAAGCTTCCCTCTAGGTGAGACAAACCAACTGTTATCCGCGCCGAGGGATTAAGGCAATCCCTCAAAGGAGGTGTCAACTTGGCCTTTACTGCCAAGGCCAAGCGTACAGCAGTCGAATAGGGTGAGCACAGTTCTGGGTAAGTCTGCCATTCAAAGGAGGGTTAGACAGGTCACGGCAGGTCAAGTTGGGTCAAAGGGAAGCCATGCCACTACTTTTCACCTCCCGTATACCGGGGCCCTGTGCGGCACCCTTAAACCCGCAGGTCTCGGTACCCCTCCACCGACAGTCAGGGCGCAGTCGGGACAGGTACTCAGCCCTATTTATAGGAGAGCTGGGGCTTTAACAACCACAGCAGGAAGAGGACAGATTAAGGGTGGGGCTCTGACGTCCTCAGTGACTGGCTGGCACCTCTACAGAGAAACCTGCTATTGAGTTGCTCTAAACTTGGGTGCCTTGAAGGAAAAGAACTGAGGTCATCACATGATCCAACTTAACTGAAATTGATTTGCTGCATGCCGGGCTATCATATTAAGCATCCATTGGATAGTTTTTCACGGAAGTGATTGAAGAAAGGCCACTAGGTAACTTACCGACCTTGAGGTCTCATATCTTGAGCTATTAAAGCACACTTACCTGAAAACAGATACAGAAGTCATTTAGTACGAAATCATATCTGGTATATTTTCAGATGGTTAATATATTTAGGATAAGGTCATTTAGGATAACTCACTTTACTATGTAACACCAATGTTAGATTCTAAATCTGTACAGCATATATATGTCCATATGGGAATTCATTAAGCACCACCTTCTCATAGTTTTTAAATTCTTGCTGGTATTTCTTTCATTATGACCATCACTCAAAGTTCATCCCAATGCAGATCACTGTTGGTATAAAAGCTCCTGCATTGACGGTTTCCTCATCCTCGGAATCCAATACCAGCTCATTGAGAGGAAATGAGATTCGAAATGGCAGCCCACTAATTACACACTAGACTGGCAGTCACAATGTGGCTGGGATTTAATTTATCAATTTATGTCTTTCCTCCACTCCAAATGAGACTCACCTCCAATGGTTAAAGTTTCACGGCTTGAAATGAAGCTTTATAGAAGCTGCACGGATGGCAAGAATGCCTTTTCTGCAAGGACACCTTTGTGCAGGCAGTCCAGACAAAACGTTTTATGTATTGGATTTTGGGGAATGGTGGGTGCATACAAATCACCTACTACCACACAGTACTGGTACTGTCAAACCGAAAATAAAATTAAGTATACATGTCTGAAAGATATGATAAGCAGGGTTCGCTGATCAGGTCCTCATTTAACTTGACAACAGCAGTGTCCTTGGTAGAAAAGCACCAAAAAATGACTTTCTTATTGAGACTATCAGTTGTCCAAGATTCAACATAAATGAGAGACATTTTGCACACAATAAGAGATAAAGGCTCGCTGATCACCCATCCTGAGGTTACCGTGACTCAAATATTTTCTCTTGAATTTGAATTGGCTTTAAGAGGCCTTATTTCTAAAGTGTGCAACTCTTTTCAATCTTTTCATTCCCCATTAACTGTTTATTAATCCCCCATTCGTTCACCAACTAGAAGAAAAGAATTATAATGATTGCATGTCAGCAGAAAAATGGAAGTTTGTGAACCAAAAGGCACCGCTTGTAAAGAGTTGCAATGTACTGTAAAACGGTAAAACTAAGGTTTTTTCCCCACAAATAAATTGGCTTTCGGCCAAATCATAAATAGGGAGCTCTTCTGAAAGGTAGGTTAATGGGCTTGTGGAAGGGCAAAAGAAATTGAAACCTCCACCTGTAAAACAGGTGATTTCCTCTTTATTCTTCCCATGAATGTCCTTATTCAACAGCAACATCTGTTTCTCTGCTGTTTTGAAAACATCCCATTTATTGTCTTTATTCCATACAACCAATTCCCATCTATGTCTTCGATATCTACATTCCAACGCCGTTCTAACGACCCTATAATCTATTCCTTAGATCCAGTCCTTCCCTATATGGGTTTAAGAGGTGCACAAGGTAGACGAGATGGCACCCCGAGAGAGCAGTGCCGGGAGGCAGACACGGAGATACCACAGGGTAGATGAGATGGCACCCCGAGAGAGCAGTGCCGGGCGGCAGACACGGAGACACCACAGGGTAGACGAGATGGCACACGGAGACACCACAGGGTAGACGAGATGACACACGGAGACACCACAGGGTAGACGAGATGGCACACGGAGACACCACAGGGTAGACGAGATGGCACACGGAGACACCACAGGGTAGACGAGATGGCACACGGAGACACCACAGGGTAGACGAGATGGCACACGGAGACACCACAGGGTAGACGAGATGGCACACGGAGACACCACAGGGTAGACGAGATGGCACATGGAGGGTGGACGAGACGTCCTACACAGACGGCAATGAGGTACAGTTCTATACCCCTCCCTGCGTCACACACCCCGGTATCACACATGTTGGTCATGGTTCAGAGAAAGAGCTGCTCTTTCCACATCCCCGGCTAGGTGGCAGAGTGGTGCATGCTAATCAGCTACTCCTCTACACACGTGACAACGTCTGAGGTGAGTGTACGTCTGGTAGTTCAGCCATCTCCCACCTGGCGCCGCTGCTGACATCTACCTCTAGACTGCACCGCTGCCATTTCTCTCAGTCCAGGTAGTCCCATGTTGGAAGTCAAAACAACCTAGCGTGAAGCTTATGTTCAATACTTTATGTCCCGTAATCCTTCATAATCTTTGTTTGTTCCCCACAAATCTAGGATGTAGAGCAGGTATCACAAGCCATAGAGTATATAAAGTCCTTTTATAGCCTCTATGCAGAAATATAGAGGATGTGTCATGTCAGGACCCATACCTGGTTATGTAGTCCGTGCAGGACCAAGCCTGGGGTGAGTCTCTCCCCCCTTTGGCTGAGTGAGCCGGGTGATCCCTCCCATCAACAACACCTTAACCAGGCCTGCTCAGCATCAGAGCAGTCCCACTGGAACAGGCCAGTGTCAAACACAACCTGTGTATATGCAAGACAACATAAGCATACTAAAGACTAACAAACTCAACTGCTTTTCCCTGAGGTGATTCAAATGTCTCTGTCCAGTGTTTTAAATAAATCATCCTTATTGAACATTAACAAGGTCAGGAGATGTCCATCATCACTAACCTCTGACTTTAAACCACCCTTAATGTGCATTGAAGGGGATATTTACTACTATCCAGTCTGAGACTTTATGAATCTCAATTAGGAACTATTAGGCTAGCCCTACATTCCTGTATCAGGCACTGATGAGGAATGTTACCACTATTCCATATACCATACATTCAGGTGCTGCAGTAATCCCACAGGGATCAACTTTCTCAGTTGCTCTATTTCCTGGAAGGCAGCAGTTCATCGGTCTCACTATGGAGTATGCAAATTACCAACAACCCAAGTTCATTACCGAGGAGACCCGCCCTAATGACGCCCTCAGTGATGAGCCAATTCTTACACTCTACACATCTACCATGGTCGTTGCTGATCTAGTGTCTCTTCATACTGTCAAGTCAGGAAAATCACATGAATATTACACTATAATATTAAGGCTTCGTTCATTTCCTAATTAGCAATTATAGCTCCCCCTAAAATACAAGGTACTAGCCATAAAGAGTTACGGAGGCTGGTAATTGACAAGGTGTGCCTGGTAGGTGAGCAATCAGGAGGCACCTAAGGCACTGGTACCTAAATGAGAAGTGTCTCTGTGCCTTGTACTACCTGGGTCTGAATTAGGTATCATCAATTTGGTGACAGTATTACTCAGTCAAGGTGGCGGCGTTTCCAGTGAGGTGGTAAGAGATCAATCCTTCAACTCCAAATCCACAATGTAACTACAATCTATATCATAGATCTCATCTTCACCTTGTCTTTCTAAAAGGGGGCATACAATGACAGCGAGACTCAAATTGTGGTCACTGGATGAGCTATACAATCAGAATCAAATGAGTTGTCCCAACTCAATTGCATCTCCTTTCTGAACCTCTTAAACTTCTGTATAGCTATATGACACCTAGATAAGATAGATGAGATAAAATGGTAGCTACGCCTTACGATAGGAGGTTTTTGTGCATGCAATAAAAAGAGATTTATGATGAACCATAATTTACTCAATGTTTTAGAGGACTGCTTTACTTGGATTATCATTAATGGGCTTAATGATTATGGATTGGGGAAGTATTTGTCACTTGCATGCAAGATGTGTCCCGTGGTCCATCAATAAAACATCATATTCAAGATAAGCGAAGTGCGTGCTGCATCTCAAATGAAGTAGGATTTGGGCTTTTTATCAATTCAAATTCTTTCAACTATCCTTTTCTTTAAATCGCAATAGAAGACCCAGACTTGTTATAGTTTGTGTTTGCTAGTGGAAATATCGTTTTCTACAAGTTTCGGAGTTGTGAAATAAAACATGTTTGCTTCTTACCACCCATGTTCTGCTTTGAAATGATGAGCATGCAACTTGAGACCATATACTGCTGGTCAATGAACCCATCACCATAAAGTAACCCAGCAAGGCACCAGGTTTGAACAGGTAACATTCACATGTACTTCCCATCAATTGTGGTATACGCCTGGACTAGCATGTTTAAAGCCAACATGCTAGTCACTTTACAATAATGTGCTCAACATAATGTGGTATTAACTGATTAAAGGGTTAATAACTGTTACAAGTCACTTTAAATGAGCAGGGAACCAGTTAAGTAGTCAACCTAGATCATTTATCCTTGCGAGAAGTGCAGAAATTACCTAACATAATGTTCCAAATAAGGAGAGGCATCCCAGGCTCGTTACTCACAATGATAATCCGTCTCTAGGTGCCCTCCAGCACTCACTCCATTACCAGTATGGCCTCATCACAGCCGCCTCGTCCCTATTGAATCTAGGATTGATTTGGATCCTTCTGAGCCAGCTGAAATAATCAATCTGAAGCATAAGGAGACTCGGCCATGGAGGAGTGGACGTTAAAGACTACCATTAACTACTCAATCGTATTTAATAAGGAATTAGATGACATGTGATCACAATCCTCCATGCCTTCAGCAGTGCAATCAGACGGCCATCCATGATATCAGGCAATCTACCTAGCTTTACTTAAGTATCATTTATCACATTAAGGCTTAGCCATATCCCCCTTCCAAGACTTGTGAATCTGATGGCTCCGAGTACCGGGGTGACAGGAGGTGTTAAGGAGAGATAAGGACTGAGAAATAAACCGATAAGCGCTCCTTATGAAAGGCGTTTAAACCATAATCAATGAGAATGGCGATTAATAATGTTACATATTTGATTTTTCTGTTAGCTGTGAACAAGACGCTTACTCACATTAATTCGCAGATTCACATTATCTTTATAATATTATGAACAGGCCTTTTATCAATTGTTCATTGCTAAATGAGATTTTAATTGATGCCCTGATCTCAATCATCCACCACTTACTACTTCAAATGCAATCAGGCAAAACTATTTATACAGTGGGCTTCAAAACCTTTCCTTCACCCAATGTGAACATACAATGAGAGTCAATGCTGTAAAGTTAATGGATGGTGCGGAAGCATGCCACCTCCTGTCATACCTATGTGCTCATGAACCGGCTTGGCTGCACTGCATTTTAGTGGTAGGGTTGGATTCTGACTGGCGTGTGGTGGCTGACAGAAATAAATAAACTCTTTTTCCAACATGCAAACCAACCAAGTGTTAAAGTAATTAAGGAGCTGATTGCAGCTTAGCTTTTTTCTGTCATTTGCCACCTTGCCATTTGGAAATGCATTTGTCTGGGTCGCTGTTTTGTCTATTGCCATATATACTGGGTCTTCTCAATGCAATAGTGGTAGGTTCCTTGGGTTATACATGGTACCCGAGGACTAGCTGAGAGTTATTGGAGATTAAACACAAGCAGTGCCAATGCTGAACCCGCTCAGTATACGGTAGGTGTGGGTACAAACAAGCTTCAGGGGCGGCCGGCCAGGGCTGCCGGTCTGTTTGATCCCCACAGAGTGGAGGCTACAATAGTGTTACCTTACAAAGGACGGTGTGTTCAGAACTAGAGTTTCATGGGCAGAGACTTATAGTATTTTCTACATTTACGTCTTAAACTAACCTACTGTTTAGAAGGTTTAAGAGAATCCTTAATCCTTCTAGCTGCAGTGCCTACTCCATGCCCTCACTGACAGACTAGAAGCAAGTTGCCGCTGGTGCGGATGGGATTTGAAACGCCAACCTGTTGCAAGTGTGGTGAATGCCATACTGCTATACCACCGCTACTCCTACTCAATATCGAACCTCATTTCTTGTTTTGACTCTAGCGCCCTCATCTTCTTATTGTCATCTGATTACCCCCTTGCCATTCAATTTACTATCCTTCTCCACCAAATTACCTCCCCTCCCTGACTCTACCGCTTTACTGCTCAGATTGAAATGTTGATGTGGCTCAGTACCCACTTCCATCTAATTCCCCTGCATTCGCTTCACTTAAAGACAATTTAATTTGATGCTCTAATACATTTTCTTGAAAACGATATCAATTGAGTGTGTGTTTCCTGTGTGGTTCATATGATGTTGGGACTAGTTTCCTGTCACTCTGACACTGTGTTGTATGTGAGAACCAACCCCCCTGGACACAGTCCCCCTGACCAACATCACTGATTTCCCTTACGCTTTGGCTTCCTAATTGACCCAGTTCTATTTGATTAATCATCCTTATCGAATCAATTTTAATTATTTTATTTCTAAGGCTTCGTGAGGATGCGACTGCTAAACTAAATTAGTTAACCTTTTTGATTCTTCAAACTAGATTTGCTAAAGGGAAAAACAGTTCATCATCAGAAAGAGTGGTCTCCAATTACTCTTGTGGGCAGCTGAGCATGTACATCATAAATTAGTTAGACTTACAAACAGTTCATCATTAGCAGTGCTAACTGCACTAGACATACTGTACATATCCTATATAGAGGAGGTAATCACCTCATAGGTTATAACCATAATACTGTCTGGGTGGTGGCAGGGTGTGGCCAGGTGACATTTTGTTCCCGGGATTTTGTAAAAGGTTTGCATGGAGGTCATTTCATCACCGACCTAACTGTGCTCAGCAAATAAGTATTGTAAAGATGTTATTTAGGTGATCTTAAGCTGCTGAATATTGCTCATTCATATCTTATTGTAAATCTCATCTTACGGAAAAGGTGAAGGCAGGGCAAAGTATATAAATGTCATACCATTTTTAGATGTACAATATCCGTGTACTTATGTCCGCACCCCTGGGTTATGATGCCTACTTGTAACAGGCCTTTAGCATTGGCATTGAGTCTGTTTAGTCTATTCCATCAACGGTCGCCTTTTGGCACAAAGTCCTCAAAACAAGACTCCTACTGCCCTCAAGGCTTTCCGTCTTTCCTTAACGTGAGCAATCTCTGACAAGAAAGCTTCTGTAGGAATAGGCCATGCACGATCCATGAAAGGTGTGTCTGATTTGGAGGTTTTCGGAAAATCAATCTTGTGCCTGGAGGGGATGTCTGTCCAATACAACTCCAGCATCTGCCTGGGGTGGGGCTTCAATAATTAATGTTTTCATTCAGGGAATAGTTTTCTCCATTCCAGACCTGGATGCAGGAAGTGTCGTGAAGTCATCGATCAGGGATAGGATAGGGGGAGGGAGATCCCTCTGGGAATTGGCAAGAATGTTTTAATTAAAACATGGCTGAGAATCTCAGAAGAAATTGGTGGTGTGGGAGAATGGCGGAGCTCAGAGAGGGTAAATACCATCAATGAATACATTGATGCAATGTGTTTTTCTTATACAAGGCTCCGTTCATTAAGATACCTTCCTTTAGTTATTTCTACTGGCCTCTTTTAGTCCTACTATTAAAGGCTTTTAAGAAGCATCAGAATATGGTTGTGTCACTGGTAAACGTACAACACGGCATTCCTCTTCTGGGTGTTGCGAGTACTCACATTTAAGTTAGTGCATGAAAGCATTTCACTGATCCCTACATTCTATCAACCCGTACACAGTGTCTTCTAGGTAGTTAATAGTTATACTCGCTCAATACCCTGGGGTCTACTTAAACAGCGACCACTTCACTTCATCCAACTCTCGGCATACACAGACTCATCAGTAGCCATTGTACTGCCTCCTAGAGATGTGTTTGCTGTAGGTCTGTCAGCAGTATAACCAGTAGCTGAACCCTCGGGGCCATCCCCCCCCCCCCTGTGGCACTGACATCCCTGCAGGGTTAATCTCCCCAATAATACCACATTGTACAGGTACTGGTAGTTGTTATTCAGAAACGATGTTGTCGTGTGTAAGTACCGGCCAACAAGATGGCCCTGTTACCGCCCAGACCGCCCATGTCATGTGAATGGCGAGTGTCTACACTACCACCCCACAACATGCTGATGGCAGGCTTTTATGAGAGTCATTTTCTGGTGGCACCCCAGGCCTGCTTCCCTCAATGCTGGGTAATTAGAGCCATTTGCCTGGTGATAAATGAGCAGAGACATGGCTGGGTTGACTACCTGGCTGCTGCGGCCCCGGCCGGGGGGTGATGGAATAGGGCCGAGCTGCAATAACTGCAGTCAGGCTAAATAAAGCAGCCATCCTTCTTACACCCAGGTGACAAGCTCCATGTTCCTTCCTCACGATTTGGCGACTTCCCATGATCGGCAATTGTTTCAGATGCTCTTGGCCAGCAGTCAAAGGGCAGTTATAGCTAACGACACAGGTTTGCCCACTATGATCAAATACCCTCAGTCACGAGGATGACATGAACCATAACAATGCCCACTCCCTAAAGAAATGAGACTGCTCATGAGGCTTAAGCCTTATTTTAATCCTTAAAACATAGCATGAGGCCTCTAGGTGTCATTTCTATTTTGGCATGCCAAAGTTTCTGGTAAGTATCAGCCCAACATGAAGCTGATCCGCCAGTGCTGTAGTCATGAATCATGCCGCCGACAGTTAAGTACATTTAAGCACTATGCGCCTCATGAAGGATTGAATATACATATTATAATTATGCAGCCCTGTAGGGATATTCACGTCCATAATGACCTCATCACAGATGATTATACAAGTTCTCATATACCTAGAAAAAGTTAAGTTGCCAACTCACCACCTGCCAATCATCATACGTTGGACCCTTAAAGTTTGCTTACCTGCAAGAGCAAAAGTAATACCAGGTTAGTCTTAACTTTCAATTAGATCTTATAATTTCAGGTATCTATGATCAGTATTCTTATCTTAGCGAAACAGACATTGTAAATATCCCACACCAAGATGCTGAAGCACCAACAGCCTAACAGGAGAGTTTCCGATCCAAGTATACTTGAGTTTCAAATAGAAGCTTTCTATTCAAACAAGAGCCTTAAAAGTCAAACAAAAAACACTTGTAAGATGAACCCAGACATTTCTGCCATTGTTTCTGCCTTTGTTTGCCCGTTCTTTACAGCAGCCTTTCTACAGGGAGGTTGGGGAGATCTCAGACTGTAGTGTCAGCTTGCACCTCTGTGTACCTTCCCTTTCACTTCCCTTTCTCATCCTCCATTCCATGATTGACCTGCCTGGGTGAGGTCGATTGCTCATACCATTTTCTCCTGTCTGGCTGCTCTCTGAGCTGTTATAAGCCGGCCAACTCATCAAGCTACACTCAATCCCCGCCACTGAGTGCTCCCACCCCACCCCAATTCTTTTTTTTCTTTTTTCTTTTTATAATTTTTTATAAACTTATGGCTACGGTAAGTAAGGTGGGTGGGAAGGGCATGATTCTACCATTATCATCGTGAGTACAAGTTTCTAACTCGTACTTCACAAGAAATGAACACTGAGGTTCTGATGTAGAACTTCATTTACTGTCTCAATGTGCTCCAGCAAACCACAATTACAATTAGTGTATTATTATAGCCAGACTATTGTGCCAGGGATACACCCGGGGGATACACATAGATATACTCTAAGGAGAGTCTGCCTATATGTAGCTTCCCTATAATCGATAGCTCCTCTAGTACAGAACTCATCCCTATAGCATCAGCTATAATTGGATTCTCTTCCCATTTGTGGCCTCTACAATATCCTCTGTATGATACAACATAGCCGAGTCTGCAGCCTCTGTGATGTGTCATCCAACATCAGCTGACAACTCCGAGCGCCCTCCTCACCAACACTAACAGTATATTCTGACTAATGGATTTCGGAAAGTAATCATTTCCCTTTTGAAGCAGTTATAGCTGATTAATGGATGCCTTGATATACAAGGGGGGAGCTGGCCCGCGGCTGATACATAAAGCTACATGTAGAGGACGACCTTTAACATGATACATAGTCAGGTGTGGAGGCAGGCAGTAGGGGGAGAGGGAGTTCAGGTGTGTGGGAGAGGCATGCAGGTGTAGTAGGGTTATGGGGCGGGTGGGGGCGGTTGTGTGGGGGAGGTGGATGTGGGTGGTAAAGTGAAGGGTGGAGGGACGTGTAGAAGGGAAAGGACGCTTGTCTATGCGACTGGGCAGAGGCAGACAGAAGAAGGTGATCTGAGTGGTGGCTAGATATCAGCCATAACTCTGTACACTGTTGGGTGGAGCTACACCCTGGGACCCACTCACACAGTGAGCGGTTGGCAGGGGGTGTGATTAGTAAAGAGCAGCTCAGTGTGTAATACAAAGACAGGTTCTATATATGCAGCCATACAGCAGCAGGTAGCAGCCGCTACTGAGGCGGAAACTGTGTTATTTCACACCGTGTCAGTGCACTTTGCAGATTTCCACCGTCATGCTGCACAGTAGGTGATCAGCCCTAGCGGACCCTGACCCTGTAGGGGGGGGGGGGGCAGGTATACTGAGGGGCTGACCATCCTGCATGAGAAGGTATACTAACACACTTGTTGCAAAAGTGTATAAAGCACATCAAGACAGAAATTAGAATATGAGTTAACGTGTTTCTTTTCTAAATGGTATAAACCTAATTCAATCAGGTTGCCCTTCGCTGATTTCCAACGGCAGTCCAGTTCCCCAAGATGATAAATTGCTATTGTTAAACTTAAATGTGTTAACATGGAAACTTTACACGTAATACGGTTACAGGCTATATCTATAAGGCTCAACAGCCTATTCACTGTAACATGAATCCTATATGCGTAAAGCAGATACAAAACCTTCCTGAAGTAATAGGAGTCAATCCTCTTATCTCAAAACATGGTTCTTAATGTTAAGATAGGCGGGATCGCCTGCGCCCTTAGGCATAGCTAATATATCACCGTGACCTTCATAGACAGTGGGGAGGCCTTAGATAAGTCTGAAGTAGACAGTGGCTGGGATGGGCAGCTGGACTGCCTACAGCAGACAGGGCAGCCACAGAACTACCTCACAACCAGTCCTCCACATTGAGACAAGGCTCCTGGCAATTCCAATTATGATACATTGGTCCTGGGAATTCCTATTACGAGGCAATTGTCATGGAAATTCCTATATATATATGGCAATTGTCCTGAAAATTCCCATTATAGAACAAATTCCTGGGAATTCTTAGAATGATGGAAGAGTTTTGGGAGTTCTTTCTATGTGTAGGGTGATTCCATACTAGCTGGTACCCACTTAGCATATACTAGTACCCATGTTTAAGGGTGGAACCAGCAGGCAAGATGGCGATGGTACAGCCTAGAGCTTACATGACAGCAGCGGGATTCTGGTTAATGGATGACGTGATTCTAGACTAATCTTACAAGCTGGATACCTGGACACCATTCTTCTCTGTCCCTTCCCCTCCGGGCTGGATAAAGGTTAATACACCATGGGCGTTATTCCTCATCCCATGTTCCAGATAGGAACATTACTGGGATAGCACACATCAGTTCCATGTCAAAATAGATAGGCGTGTGGAGATTTATTGATTACTATTTTCATATTCGCTGATTTTTCAGCGGAGCAATCTAGGCACTACTAGTTCCAGGGGACCAGCGGGTCTAGTATATGGCTGTGTCTCACGACCTTGGGCCAATGTTTTTGTCTCTAACTTGGTGCCAGCTATGACCGGGTGTCAGCTCTGACCGGGTGCCAGCTCTGACCGGCCTGAATAAAAACGGGTTATTTAGGGCAGATGATGATAAAAATGGACAACTAATGACTAGTTTAGAGAGTTATAACATCCATTAGCCTTTTCAGCCAAATTCCATCTCTATCTGCCCTAAATTACGCCTTTCTACAAAATGTGTCTTATAGATAGGGAAAAACTGATGTTATTGCTGGCCTCACAACATTGCCTGTCCTATCTGTGTTCCCTCCTCCTGTGTCATAAAGGTGGGAATTACCACACCCCCTTTTTACGTCCCTCGTCCAGACATCCAGACACCCTCTAAAGTCTCTCTGTGGGTGCACAGATTCCCAAACAGCCTTCTTGGGTACCCTACATCTTTATGACCATCCCTACCACAATCCCAGCACACCACTCCACCATGTAGACTCCCAGCACGCGCCAGGCTACGGCTGGTACTGTATAAGGTCTAGTCTGTACCAGGTAATACAGTACAGGTGTTCTGTATACGACATGAGTAATGGAGAAGTTGGGCTATCCTGACAGGAGCCTTCTATACATTGTGTGAGAAGCCATACCTGAACACGCTCCTGCCATTACCTTCAATATCCCCCCTGCCCCACCACAGGAACCACCGGCTACAACCTACACCAAACACTGCAACATTAGCAGAGGAACCACTGCCTATACTATAGGCTGCGGAAGTGACACTGATGCAACACAGTGTAGCAGGTTACAGAAACCCTCGAATCAGGACAGCAAGCGACGGCGTAGTACGTATATAGGGGCTCGCAAAAACGGCCACTGGTCCAGAGATGTAGTCACCAAACCAGTGATCTAGATCTAGATCTGTCAGCAGCTTAGAAACGGTTACAGCCACTAGCTCACAGATCTAGTATAGTCACCGACCCACTGTCCACCAGTACCGCACCATCCACCTGCTCTTCCTGAAACCGTACATTCCCCTTCTTGTTCAACCAGCTCTTTCCAACTCACCACTTACCTGTCATCATATCTCTCCTCTTGACCAGGCTACCTACTTCTCTAAATCCACTTCCTGCAAAGAGCTGCTCATAAAGTATCCGCCTGCTCACCCCCTCCCTTTACCTCAACCACCTGTCTCCATTACTCCTCACCCCTCCTCCCCCCACACTACCGTCCCACCCCTCCAATGTAAATGCTACACCTGATAGCTGCCCCCCCCCCTTACTGGCTAAGTCGGCTTCTTTTCACTCACGCAATACTTCCTCATTTAAAACACATTTTTCCTATGCATATGTGTTTACTCGTCCAGTCAGGATGGCACAGTGCAGGAGAAGTGTTGTGGACACCTTTAATGCAGGATACAGAGAAGCAGTGGATACTGCTACAAAATGTGGGGTCTTCATTAATACATTGTCCAGGTCAGCATAATGTGCCCTGCTGCCTCCTCCCTTCCCGTCACAACCCCTACCAACTCCTTCCTCCTGTCCACCCACGCCAGAGCGCCTCAGACATAAGGTGCCTTTTTTAGACCCCGATTTTGGCCAAAAATAAGGGGTGCGCCCCCTCCTTTTGCATAGAAAAGGGGGCGCGCCCCCTCCTTTTCCTAATCCTGGATCCGCCACTGCCACCTACCATCCCACCCTAGTCCACTCCCTGCTTTCCCTCCGCCTTGGCCTCACAATTTTCCCTCCTATGGATCTCACCATTACAGCCCTCTTGGGTTCTGTCACACAGAGTAGTCACAGGCTAGTGTCAGTGGGTGTGTGGTGGATCATGGGAACCAGTGAAAAGACAGTTCTCATTCGTCCCTTTGCCACCCTACGTCCCTGGGCGGAGGCAGGTGGTGGTAGGTTGGGTGGATAGGGGGTTGGAGGACAGGGGGGTGGACAACTGGAATTGGCTTCACTTTTATCAATCCTTATTTCAATACCCTGCATTTCCGTATGAACACCGTCAATAATGAGTTCTATGGAGGCTGGTCTGCTGCAGAACACTATTAGCTTCCCCATCACAAGGTTGAACCGTGAAAAATACCTCATATCGATCAAAAATAATCGCTCTCCTAAATTGCATTTTGAGTAGAGATAGATGGAGTTGCAGACACAATACCTGAACATAGTCAACCCTTCTCTACACAGTTATAGTTTTATACTATCGAATATGGACACTGCTGTGACCCGGCCTACCCTGCAGTAGATCCCCTTTCAATTTTCTCATGATGAAAAGCAGTGGTTGCCTCCCTCCATCACCAAGTCTACCTAACCCTGCCCACCTCCACCCACCCCACCCCGTCCTCGTGCTCTGGTTCCCTGTGCCTACCAACATAGAATGGCTCATGTAACCTCACAAACACGACCAAGCCTCTGGTGGGTAATCTGACAATGTGACATGAAATAACATGAAATAGCTCCGACTTTATACCCTGCTACTCACTGGTGACTGGTGACTGGTGACTGGAGATGACAGCCGTTACCTGTCATTGTCCGGTGTATGACAAAACCAGCAGTTACCAGTGGCAGTGTACACCACACAGCACTGTTATAGGTCACACCAGCAGTTGAGCAGGTACCAGTGCCATTGTATATCACAGAGTCAAGTGCAGTTTCTAAGCAGATGCTGGCTGGCAGCTAATACATTACCAGTGGTATTGGCCGGGGTATTTGGAACCACAGGAGCCCAGTGTACGTCCTGTATGTCAGTGTACTGGTGGTCTGGGCAGGCTAACAAACCGCCATCCTACAACCACCTAACCAACCTGATTTGTGTTCCTGATGAGGTGTATTGTGCCGGAAGGGACTGGGGGGAGGGGGTGGGGGTGGAAGGGGCAGTGGGGGGACACGGGGTGTGGAAGTAGGGGAGTTTAAGTATAAGGGGAAGGGAATACAGGTAACAGAAAAAATATAGAAGAGGTGGTGGAAGAGAGGAGGTGAAGGGATAGGAAGCAGGATAGGGACTAGGGAACCCAATGAATTAGAGAGAATAGATCCAGTTTACAATCTTAAATTAAATTCCCACTAAAGGCGTACAGGCTGTCGATATGGGTACATATATACTTAAAAGAACTATCAAAGCTTCCCTTGCTTACTTCATTCCTAGACCAAATATGAGTTAATGAGATTGGCATTTCATCCTTCAGGTTGAAATGCCATCAATGAAATTACCAGAAATAGAATTCAGGATAAAGAAGTACATCAAAGATGTCTGGCATACATGCAGTAGGAGCGGGGTGGCCGGCTGACTGAGGACACATTGAAGTGGCCGTGCCTGGTTGCATGCGGAGTTCTCCAGTCCATGTCCCAGCTCTTGGCTAGCCCTCTTGCAGGCCATGGTTGGTAGCACAATGTAACTGCACTGTTGTGAGAGGAACACCCCCTTCCATCCACTGCCCCATACCACTAATTGCAGATGGAAAATACTATATGGGACCTCTGGTCATCAACGTTGGTCTAGATTAACCTGTTATATTAGCAGTCTGGAGGATACATGCACCTGTACATATCTGTTACGCTGGTGGACCTTGCCAGCAGCTTGTATCCCTAGTGTAGTATAGTTGGTGCGTGCAGCCTGACAGGCGGGGTGCTGGAGGATGGCTGCAGGCTGCTAACTGTGTCAACATCTGCCTCATGTC
Source organism: Harmothoe impar (assembly GCA_947462335.1). Classification (NCBI taxonomy): domain Eukaryota; kingdom Metazoa; phylum Annelida; class Polychaeta; order Phyllodocida; family Polynoidae; genus Harmothoe; species Harmothoe impar. The sequence continues at coordinate 25,619,867 of OX381714.1, read as the reverse complement.
AATATCCATGTTTGAGGAGAGCATCATAAGTCCCTACAGCCTCCCTGCGCCTCCAGTCCCCAACTGTAGCTGCTCACAGTACCCGGCACCAGCTCACAACCTGCCCACTCTCCACCCCTGAGCTGCGCACAACACATGCTGGTATTATGGAGACATCCGCCAATATAGAGAGAGGCTCATAAGATGCTCACAGTACAGACCTACTTTGATGTAGCAAAAGATGATCATTTCTGGCCGCTGGGCTACTCCTAGTCCTACAAGTTTCCATCTTAAAGCAATGACTATTGTACGCTTGGCTCTTTGTATTTTCCCTTAGGCATTGGCTTGAATCACATTGATATTGAAGAGCCCATTCGCTCCCCAGACTCTCTGCCCACATTTAGCTCTTTGGCAATATCGGCTGCAGTTGTGATCATATTAAGTAATACTAAACCATAAGACACTGCCACCGGCTGCTGTTACTTATTCATAAGGAGACCCTCATATCTATACCTCCTTCGTATTCAGCTCCCAAGATGGATAATGCAACCATCCCTGCTATGCGCCTTACTACAGGCCCTTTACACTAAGTCTGTACCTTAGTATTTCTGTCAGACATCATTAAATACATGGCGCGTAACCTAAATGCACAAGTCACCTAACCCAGAAAGTAGGGATCTCATGGCGCTCTCAGGGCACACCGTGAGATGGGTATTGGTGATGTCGGTGGGTGTGGGTGGGGGTGGGGGGTCACAGAGGGCATAAAGGGGAGCTACCGTCTGTATTGATCAGATCGACCACTGTCCTGCAATAGCAGACTTACTTAGGGTGTGTCCCCTGGTATGCACACACATGCCTAACCTCTGTAGGGAGGGGCAACAAAGGCAGCCCCCTACACTGTTCTTTTACCACATTTCTCTTCCCCCTTTCCCCTATCTGTGGGTATAGATCGAGGTATAGATGTGTGATAACATCACCATAAAGTCGGATAACGCAGCCTGCCGGCAATACTGTTTCAGATTGGGGAGAGACCTCAATATGAACCTACATTGCCAATGTCTAACTGTGTAAATACATCTATTTCTACAATAGGGATTTGTGTCTATGGACATACTCTGCCATAAAGGCAGAAAGCAAATGATGAGGCAAATAGGAATGGAATACGTAGTTATTATACACGCTTAGGGAGGGAGGGAGGGAGGGAGGGGGGAGGGAGGGAGGGAGGGAGGGAGGGAGGGAGGGAGGGAGGGAGGGAGGGAGGGAGGGGGGGAGGGAGGGAGGGAGGGAGGGAGGGAGGGAGGGAGGGAGGGAGGGAGGGAGGGAGGGAGGGAGGGAGGGAAGGAGGGAAGGAGGGAGGGAGGCTACCACCTGGGCGAACATCCCTATGCAAACCTGCCAAGAACGCATAGATCTGTATGCCTCAACGGGTAACGCGACATTGCGTGACGTCGAATAACGTGGCGTTGCATAAAATGACGCAGCACCTATAGCTGCATGCTATAAAACAGATCCTACGCGCACTAACGCTGAAGGTGGTCCCTCATCTCCACGGCCCAACAGATGCACAGCAAGGCACTTTCCGAGCATTACTTATACAGTTTTATATTACACAACTATAGACACACAGAATTACTTGGGGCCGGCAGTAAGTTGTGAGTGTGGTTTATGAGTATGTTTGTGTTGTGTTCAGCCATTGTGTGCTGCCTCAGAGGCATGCCTCCAAAGCCGCCATGACCAGCTGGTGTGTAGCCGTTAGACAGCCACCCTGCAGGCTGCTCCGTGTACGGCCTACAAAGCCGCACAGCCATTCTATGCCAATTACCCGTGTGGAGAAGCTTCTGCTATCCCAGATTACTTTGCAGGCCAAGCCGTTTTGCATGCCTATCTTCTTAGGCAGACCTAGATGCTTTGCTCCAAGTAAACCCTCACTGAGCTGAAAATAACTCATCACAAGGAAACTGGAAATGTCATAACTGAATTGCTAAAATCCAAGAGAAGCTTTAAGACGTTGGTGTGTATATTAAGATGGCCTGGACCCTGTATGTGTGCGGGACGTGCACCGTACAGGACAGCGCTGGTGGTGGGCGTGCGGCTGGTGGTGGAGGAGGTTAGAAGAGGGCAGTGCAGATATTGAGGGAGGATGGCAGGTCTGGGACAGCAGTGACTGGGCTGCAGGGTGCAGGGGCCACACATAATGGAAGATGGCTTCTTGTGAGGTGAGCTGCTCCTAACGGATGAGGACGAGCAGCTCGGACCGCCCAGCTCAGGGTCGGGGAAGGGAGTGGGAGGTGGGTGGTGTGGGAGGGAGGTGGGAGTGGCAGGGTTGGGGTAGATTGGGTGGGAGGTAGAAAGGATGGGAGAGTCTGAGTTGGGAGGTAGATAGATGATAGAGGGGGGGGGGGGGTAAGTATTAAGGAGGAGGTGATTGTGTATAACGCTAAGCCTGGTCTAAGGAAAATTCCAATTCTAACTTGGATATTGCTGGATATAGCTTTGATATGTGTTGTTGAACGGGAAGAAGATGACCGTATGATTGCTGCATGATGACCTGTTTTAATGTAAAGCAGAAAAGGCCAAAACAACTGTGCTCATGTATTAGCCTAACCCCATCTCAACATCGCCTCTAATGCTAGTGCAGACTCGGCTAGCAGCTGGGAATGGCCAGTCACCTGTTAAGGGGGCAGGGACGCAGTACATGGGGTGGTCATCAATAAGTCAGGGATACCACTATGGCAGCAATTGGTACCAATAAGAGCCATACTCCACTACACACACAATACCTTATTCAATCCCAAAGATACTGAGAGTATGTATTCAAGTGACGCTGATACTTAAAGCTGGGCCGTCAGGGAATAAGTTCAGCATTTTCCATACATGGACTAAAATAACAGTTCCACCAGAGGGCAGCAGTGTTTGGACAGGGGACCATGAGCATTGCCCAGCTACAACATCTTCACCCTATCTCGTGCCTGAGCTCCCAGCCCCTAAGAGCCCTCTTGTGAATGAAAACTTAACTATATCCAAAAGTGCTTTTGGCCCCACTTCAACCATGACGGTCAATCTTTAAGTATCGGAGGTTCAACAGTGGTGAGACTCAGATGTGATTATAATCTATTGCTGATTTAGTTGCGAACCAAAGCTTTTTTAGTCTGTGCCAGTCCTATTATGACATCCTTTTACACTTTTAAATATGTAATGCAAGTACCCCCCCCCCCTTCACTTACCACCAGCACCTTTAAACCGGAACAAGGTCTAGGTGGGAACAGGAAGTACAGATTAAGCCTCCACAGCCGGCCATGTCAATACACCCAGCACCTTACCTTCAACACTCACTCCGCATGCCGCATTGATGAGGCCCTATGCCATCTTGGGGCTGCCCCAAGACATCTAATTAGTTTTGGCTGCAGGGCCCCTGCTCCACGACCCATTGGTGTGTATAATTTGTCAGCCCCATATATTGCCTGCTTGCCAGTATTGCTGCCCCCATCTGCCCCGCCTGCTGCAATGCTTTACCAGCTACCTGTCCAAACCAATGGAAGCAATTACCATGCTGGTGGTCCATATCTATATTACATGCGTTTTCTCCCTTTTCTCCTTCTGGCACCCTTCAGCACCCACTATTGCCAAATATAAGGAGGCAGAACTTAGTTGATTTTGGACGCCAAATGAATAGCATCATATTGGACATTTTACTATAGAATATAGCAGCCACCAATTGTTTTCCATGAGACTTGCATACATTCCTCATTTTGCTAACCCCTGTACTGTTTGCCTTTACATAATGACACAGCTGGAGGCGAACATGGGAGAACGGCTAGATAGATGGGGGCCACACCAGTTTGTTGTCTAGGCAGAATAGTGACCTTTCAAATATGTTTACCTCGGTTCACACTTCACACAATCCACTGACAAAACGTTATACTTGCCCCTGTGCTATTTACACTGCGGCTGGCAGCTTGCACCGAGCACCAGCCCTACATGCTGGACACGATAAGGATATTTATTGATCCTATTTCCAGCTGCCGCAACTGTGAAAATATCACATATCAAATACGATTACAGTTATTCAATGGAGTGATATGGCAGGGAGGCCTGGTAGCTTGTCCCGATATTAGACTTCTGGTGGTGGTGATAACATCAGCGCAGACCTAATTGATGTTTTCCTTTTTTGATATTCTGCCTGCTTCCTCTCACTCTGCACAGTTTTAGAGTTAGATGGCTTATACGAAAGCTTGCAGAAGGGACTGGGGAAAATATTATGAATAAACGTGTTTAGGAGTCCAATACCAAGAGCTTTTATCCCCAACTGACTCCAAAGCAATATTTCAATTCCGTAGCTCCATATTGCACACTAACATTACATACTAATCATGGAATTATATTTCTACATGCTCGTTCAATTCCCATGGCTAGTTCCAGTCCCAAATTCAATCGCCATATCCTTCAGCATAAATATCACTCTTGTGGCAACCTACACCCTGACTACAGAAATAGGAAAAAAGGATTTCATTCAAACTGCCTAATTTCCTCATCCTAGGCGTGAGCTACAGTCCGACAGCTAGTCTAATGAGGAACGTAGCAGCCTGAACTGTTCACACTTAGCCACCTTCACTGCTACTACAGCCTGCCTGGGTCAGTGACTCTGTCTATTGGTTTTAACGACAAGGGTATTAGCCACCCTGAGTGGGTACTGAGCAGATGGCCAGTAACTCAGCCTAACCCTGAGCAGCTCGGCCTGACTCTGAGCACATGTCTCATTATGACGTCTCCTGCAGGCAGGGTAGGCAGGCTGCTTAGGGCCCCGACCACACAGGGGATGGTTAAAGACATGTAGAACAAGGTGACTAGAAAAGTGTTGTATTTTTTTAGAAAGTTATTGAAAGGGGTTTTGCATTTTCCAACTAACATCAGCTCAAATTACTGCGGTTGAATGCACACTATAAGAGGGATAATTGTCTCACTAATATCCTTACTGAAATGGGTGAAATGGTGAATCCTTAAGAATCCTGGGAGATATCAGTATGATTATTCTACTAAAAGAACCGTAAAACACCTTTATTCCCGGAATGTGTGGCACATGGGTCTGTAGCGGTACCCAGACCTGTGGTAGCAAGTCACTGTAGTTTATCACCGACTAACTCCTTCTTTTAATCAATGGTGATTCAAGTAAAAAGTAAATAAACATGATAAAAGGTCTCTCTGATGAACAATTCCTACCCAAGCCCTATTATCCCCTCCCCCAACCCCCAGCGGCCTGTTGCTAGTATTTGTCAATCCCATCTCACCTTTTTAAATTGCTGCTTTTTGTAAGCGGCCCACACGGACAGATTATCGTTCCCAATGGTCAGTTCCCAGTTTCAAAACTGCAGTTCCTGCACACGCAGCACGCCTGCCCAGCATTACATAAAACCCATAAAACATTAAAAAACAGATCTCGATCAAGGACTAACTGCCAAAGTCTTGATGAAGCCCTGGACTTCATTCCCATGCAGTATCTGCCAAACCATACAGCAGCCCTTCCAAACAACCACGTGTACTATCTCCTTTTTTGTTTAACAAACACCACTTTCCAGGGATAATCATGCAATTTAATTTGGCCGGAAAATAAAGCATTTTGCCCCATCACCAAGCTGGTTTCTGTGGAAGAGCTGCCTAACATCCCACCTTCCCCCGAGCAATCGCTGCTAATCGCGGTATATATAAAAGGTAGATTAGGTGTAGTAGTCGAACAATGTTGGCTATACGCCAAGTGTAAGACAATGGCAAAACGACAGTCAACCCCATATACATTAGGAGACAATGGTATTTACTAACGGAGCGCCCACTCCAATCTCACCACTAGGCTACTTCCCCTGCTTGACAATAGAGGCCTAGTTGCTACCATTTACCTGAGCAGTACTGTTGACAGCCGCGCTATTACATGGTGAGAGGAGTAGGTGGTGTACATCTCATACTAAATAGTGTCTAATATAACATCTGTAATCATGTTGTAAACGGTAAGGCACGATTATAATGTGGCAGAGAAGGCCCTTTATCCTGATGAACCCCAACACCAACTGGACAGAGTGAGTGTCCATTGACACCACACTGTACAGGTAACCCACCAGGAGGTCCCGGTACCTCAGGTAACACACCAGGCCGGTAGAACCTGGGCAGCCAGCAATATCAGGGTCAGGGTTGTAGTAGTAGTAAAAGTAGTAACACAAGTAGCGCACAGGGGATGGAGGCCTGGGGGGATAGAGAGCTGCTCGGCCTGGGTCTGACAGCTCAGCTGAGCTGCTCACAGCTTGATGTACTACTACCATACCTCCTAGAGCTACTGCTCATGAGCTGCTCACCAGGCACATGGGAGCTGCTCGGGTCAGCTCCAAGTGTGTCAGCAGCAGTAGTGGCTACCTGCCTTCCTACTACGTACATATAGGACACCTTCTCATAGTCTGGGCACCCCCCCCCCCCCATTTTCAGTTTGTGCGCCGCATCTGCCCCCCCCCCCCCCCCCTCACGTTGTTCCCTACATCCTCTGGCCCTCCTATACCCTGCTTCCTCATTCTTTCGTGACTCCTCCTTCTGCTTCGGCTATCTGTGCCACCTCCCTTCTACTCCTATACGTGTCTCTCTGGCCTTTACTCTCTGCCTCCTCCTCCCACTCACCATCTCCCCCGTCACCTCTGACCACCGCCCATACCAGCCCTCTTGCCACCTCTCCTCTTACCCCGTGTTCTTGTCTCTCCGTCCCTCCCGGTTGTTCGACTAGACGTCGTGAGCTGCTTCTGACTGAGGTATGTAGGAGAACAGGGCAGTCAGGAGGCGTGTCTCAGTGTCAGAGGCGGCTGGGTTCTCCAGCATTCAGTTAATGACAATGACGACCAGCTAGTGTCCGCCTGCTGTACCATTACCCCCTGTACCCCTTATACCGCGTTAGTGCCAGGATCCGCCCATTGTGAGGTGTGAGTATTGTGCTACCCACCAGTGCCTCCTACAGCAGGAGTCACACATGAAGCACTCACCCCTTGTCCTCCTGCCCCGGGTCAGCAGGCGCGGCCTGAGTAGTAGCTCCTCCTGTGGGTCTGGTTAGTTCCTCCTGTAGCTGTCCTGTATTGTATGTCCTCAGGCCCCCCTGGCAGCCCCCTGTGTGGGGTGTGGTGCTGCTGCTGGGAGCTGCTCGGTGTGTGTGTGAGGACAGTGGGCGTCCTGCGGCTCCAGCAGTCCTGCTGCTCTACAGCCGCCTCTCCTCCAGCCGCCGCCCGCACCGCCGTCTGGCCGCACGCCGCCACACTAGACGCCGCCAGCAGCCTGCCTCTCCCATACACACATAGGGGGATTAGCCATCTAAGGCCACAGCGTCATTGTATGTGCTGTGCCATAGGTCGGCATGATGCATTCATGCATCATTACCATCTTTCTGGTGTGCTAACCAGAGCTGCATTCATGCATGATGGCGACCGAGGGCATATTAGCGGCCCTTAAAAGGAGTAACAACATTGATGTATTTTCAGTATTTCAAATACCATCTAAAGTTATTGGCCCGTTTAAGCGCTGTGAGTTTAAATAAAAAACCGGTCTCGAATAACAGCTGGGGCAGATGGGACCTGATATAAGTAGATGCACTATAATAGTATAGGCCTCGAATAAGCGCCGGTCTAGTACATGCACCATGGCACAATAAGCACTGCTCATATTTCCTATGTTGGTACTATATATATATACATATTGTCAATAACGGTGGGCCATGTATTGTCATTCCCTATTGAGTTAGTAGCGTGTTAATCCATACAGTGATACATTCTCATACAGGCAGACAGAGATGGGCATTTTTAAACTCTTTCATGCTCTATATATATTTAGGGTACCTTTCACATTTATTATAATCAAGCTGTAATTCCAAGAAGATAAATGGAAAATAATTACTTCTTCAAGGTACTATACTCCTGGTGATGTAGAGGATCATGTAGTAGCGGAGAGACATGCCTATGTATGGGTACATGACACCATGGCAGTAGACTGCAGTTACTCTGATAAACTGCTGCAGGAGTGTTCCGGTACAGACACATTACTGTGTGTTGCGTCACACTGCCTATTCAGCCTCCACCAACATACCATATATCACGACATGTAGCACACACCTTATACCATTAACATCCGGCATCATATCTCACACTATGTTCAGATCCCCACCCACTACTCACACCCCTAACTTTGCTGAGCTTGTAGAGAGATGGGTAGGAGTGATTGGTCGTTCTTTTGCACCATTGCTTTGTTCATGGGGTGTTGTGTTATTCCTCATTACCACATGCAGTAGTCAAACATCAATAGGATGCCACACCTAGTTCATTAGAAACGACAACATTTTTAGAAAGACAAACTGAAAAGCATAATGAGGCTAATGCTCTTGCATTTACAAAATGATGTGTGGCTACTAGTCCTATACATTTTAGGGGATAATACGATATCCGACAAGAATGATATTGCGGACCAACAATAACCTAACTATCCTAATTTGAGAAGAACCTACTCTAAAACGCGCACGTGTTGCCCAAGTAAACTCAGGGGGTAACATTATCAAAAGTAGTTTTCTCATTTAGTGTATTTGAATGGCTGCTCATTGTGGACTAAGCCGGGCTGATTAATACGGGACTGGGACCAGCACGGGGGGGGGGGGGGGTGTAAATCCTTCAGGTCTCACACAGCTGAGTTAATTGGACGGCAGTATTTGTCTTCATTACCAATCCCACACTGCCTCCTCCGGACCCTGAGACAACTTGTATTAGTCTCTAGATGGGGGTTATGTGCCTGAGATCTTCATAATTGGCACAGGACTGAAGGATTGCCCAGCAGTGGTGATGTAGGAGGAGGACCCCATGATGTATGCAATGTGCTGTATTATATGCCAAATCACAAAACAATAAGCTATCTTGATATCCAGGAGGGGCAACAAGCGTTTGTCATTAGGGCAGTGTTTGGCTCTGCTCTCGGCAAGACACCAGTCACGTGTCGTGATTAGTTACAGTACCATATGTATCTCCGTGTAACGCAGGTGCATAACATTTTCATTCATTTGCAAAGTAGGACCGAATAGCTCTACTATATCTTCCGGGGGTAGTTGATAATGAAATGACCACACATGTCCCTCATGCCGTAATAGTTCTAAACTGGAACATTAATCATAGATTCTACCAAAAATCACAACTAATCTGATAATTTAGAAGGTGGTTGATATCACAAATGTGCTAACTAAAGTCAGTGAGACGAGAAACGACGAGAACGTACGGTTTGGCATATCATATGGAGGCACAAGGAGCAGGGACTTTTCATAATTTACCCCAAAGCCAAGGCAACAGGTAACAAGTACTATCTATAGACCTGTCATTCAGACCCCTGTGGCAGACGACAATGCAGACAGCAGACGACATTCTGAGAAGACTTCCCGCCATCTTCTGCAGTCAGCAGAACCCGAGTCGTGTTTCCGAGCACTGGGTGCGACATATGGCACGACACCTCTGACACCATACCCTGACCCACACTCTCCTCCCAAAGACATAAATGCTCGCTGTATCTCTGCCTCAAACCTGTTAACCGCAGGCAGCATATGGGACAGCTCATAGAGCTTCATGATAGAGCAAAGTCTGAGGGACTGACTTTTTGGGCCGCACATAGTGTCTGTGATAGGTGCAGAGGTACTAAGACGAAAAGTCTCTGGTGGTGGCCGTTTTGATGCAGAGAGTAGAGCAGAGAGTGAGGCCGGGTGTCAGGCTGCAGGTGTCAGGGTGTGGGCAGAGAGTGAGGCAGCAGGTGTCAGGGTGTGGGGCAGAGAGTGCGGCAGCAGGGGGCAGGGTGTGGGACAGAGAGTGAGGCAGCAGGGGGCAGGGTGTGGGACAGAGAGTAAGGCAGCAGGTGTCAGGGTGTGGGGCAGAGAGTGAGGCAGCAGGTGTCAGGGTGTGGGGCAGAAAGTGAGGCAGCAGGTGGGGCAGAGAGTGAGGCAGCAGGTGGGGCAGAGAGTGAGGCAGCAGGTGTCGGAGTATGGGGCAGAGAATGAGGCAGCAGGTGTCAGGGTGTGGGGCAGAGAGTGAGGCAGCAGGTGTTAGGGTGTGGGGCAGAGAGTGGGGCAGCAGGTGTCAGGGTGTGGGGCAGAGAGTGAGGCAGCAGGTGTCAGGGTGTGGGGCAGAGAGTGAGGCAGCAGGTGTCGGGGTGTGGGGCAGAGACTGAGGCAGTAGGGGGCAGGGTGTGGGGCAGAGAGTGAGGCAGCAGGTGGGGCAGAGTGGGGCAGCAGGTGTCAGGGTGTGGGGCAGAGAGTGAGGCAGCAGGTGTCGGAGTGTGGGGCAGAGAATGAGGCAGCAGGTGTCGGAGTGTGGGGCAGAGAGTGAGGCAGCAGGTGTCGGAGTGTGGGGCAGAGAATGAGGCAGCAGGTGTCAGGGTGTGGGGCAGAGAGTGAGGCAGCAGGTGTCAGGGTGTGGGGCAGAGAGTGAGGCAGCAGGTGTCAGGGTGTGGGGCAGAGAGTGAGACAGCAGGTGTCGGAGTGTGGGGCAGAGAATGAGGCAGCAGGTGTCGGAGTGTGGGGCAGAGAGTGAGGCAGCAGGTGTCGGAGTGTGGGGCAGAGAATGAGGCAGCAGGTGTCAGGGTGTGGGGCAGAGAGTGAGGCAGCAGGTGGGGCAGAGAGTGGGGCAGCAGGTGTCAGGGTGTGGGGCAGAGAGTGGGGCAGCAGGTGTCAGGGTGTGGGGCAGAGAGTGAAGCAGCAGGTGTCAGGGTGTGGAGGGACCAGGAATCACACCTGTACAAAGTTTGTGATGGAGCCCCTAAAATAGCCTCCACAGCGCCAGCAGCAAAGATGGCCATATCTTTCATCATTAAGCAACGCCGATACATCAACATCTATGAACCAAACTCCCATTCTCTGAACCAATTACTTTCCATCTAATAGAATAGAATATATAGCAGTTAATGACTCTTTTCCTCAAGTCTTACCTACCTAAGCAGGTACAGGACATGTCTATATCAAGGAGGGGAGGTACCGTACATGTCTATATTAAGGAGGGGAGGTGCAGGACATATCTATATTAAGGAGGGGAGGTTCAGGACATATCTATACTAAGGAGGGGAGGTGCACTCGTACATATCTAAAATTAGGAGGGGAGGTACAGTACATATCTCTATATAAAGGAGATCAGATGGAGAGTCGGTCTAGGTATATGTATGTGCAGTTGCTCTTATTACGGACCTGTCATGACCAGCCGACAAACTCAACTTGACAGTACCGTTAATATTACATGCACTGTTGCTCAGCTGCTTGAGGGATTTATGGTTGGATACTTGACGAAGGACCTAGTACATGAAAGGCGAGCTTGTTTATTATATATTGTGGCTGGGTGAGGTTTCCTTATAACTATTGTAAGCTATACTTGAGTGTGGGAGCTGCATCTCTGCATTCAGGGATGCCAAGTTACCCTACTCCCAAAATCGTATTTTTACGATTTTTGAACCCCAAAATCGTAACATTTTTTGTTGGAAATCATAACAAAAATCGTAACAATAGCATGTACTTTAAAATGCACTTGCAAATAGTTAAGTGATGGCTTCATATTCCATGTATATAATGTAATAGTTAATGCCTACTCACAGGAGGCCATGGCCAGTTTGTAGGCAGGGACATGGTAAGCAGTTTGAAAGGAAGGGGATGAAGGGGGTTTCTGGCCCTGGATATACACCCCAAACCTGTTCTGAGGTGCTAAAGTATATACCCTTCAACAATTCCTAAAAATCGTATTTTGCCAGCAGAAATTGTAATGGTCGTAATAGGGGTCAAAAATCGTAAGATTACGAAAAAATCGTAACACTTGGCATCCCTGCCTGCATGGGTAGAAATGCTGCTACTGATGGACTGCTCAGTCGAGATAAAATTCAAACTGGCTTGCTTCCATCTAAATCGCATAGGCATGTTTCTGAACACCCCCATACCACACTACAGAACCTTGAGGGACCTAACGAGACAAGTGGTACCACTAGCATCCACTAGGGGGACATGAGAACCGCCCAGCCGCTACTGTCAAAGCACATTTCCCCTGTGGCTTTAGCAGTGGCTTCTGCTGGTTTCAGTGGTGGCTTCCCGTGTCCGCGGCCGCTACGGAGGAGATTAGTAGGCAGGATTCCTTTCACGGGTAGTTCCTATCTCGGCTGTGCATAGCACTGCAGCCTATCGGCAGTCAGATGTATAAATATTAATAAGCAGCCCTCCCGCCAGATAGCGCTGCAGGGCAACTGGGCCCATTTCCGGCTCTCGCCTCATCGGGTTCGTTCGTTTCCTGAATTATCGCTCACTGTCACGTGCTTTCTCGATTCTTCACATGAGATGAAGCTTCCTACAGTAGCGCCACCTTGGCTGTGTTCCCAGAACTATAATCGCCTACCAGTGCTGTGATACGTGCTGTCTGACACAGTAGTCAATCAGAGCCGACTACACAGGCAACCATTCTCATAATGCAGCCTTCTACCCTGGAATCATCACCTCATCGGTGACTACAGCCTCCCATGGCGTAGGGGGCGGGGAGGCTTTCTATGGGTTGTGTCAATAACAGTTGCAGTATCTCACTGCGCACTGCCTGTCTGACACTTTGATATATCACAATGCAGTCAACTCTACACAGACCTGCACTCTAGTCCTATTGTGCTGATGCCCTTCCCGTGGTGGATGTAGCGCCACCTAGTGGGAAATATGCCTTTTTTTCTTTGTTTCCCATTGCTCGTTTCAATAACACTGGCAGCTGACAAAGTTCCCCGGATGGCGGTGTTTGGGTGTGAGGAATATCTCGGCGGACATGCTATTTGCATGCAGGGGCATCACAATCCGTGCCATGTGACATGGAAAACGTTAATGTTGCATTTAATGTTGCATGGAGCTGTAATCAGTATGATTATGTTAAAAAGGTATTGATTCATGTTCCCCAAGCAAATTCATTTCTGAAGTTGCTGATTTCCCTCTCTATGACATACCTATATAGAGTAGCCAAAATATTCCTCTAGAGATGATTTGATGTCAGCTCTCTTACCGTAAGCGATGGCTGCTATCCTAGATAGCTGCATCCCCGTGCACCCCAACCCCTTCACGACCCACGGGGGGTGGGGGTGGGGGTGGGGGCAGTCTGAGGAAGCCCAGAGGCGCCAGGAAACGGAGGATGCTTTTAAGGCGCGCCCCGTTGCTACACTAGCTTTCATGGTGAGCCCACCTCCTCTTACATTGACTTAGGTGTCTGACATAAGTAAGTAGGTCTAGATATGGGATCAGGAAAGTGACACCAAGACTGCTAGTCCAACGGCCATGGGTTAGATATGACAGCTCAATATTCTAGATTTTAGCTGATGTATTTCTAAATTCAACTGTTTAAAAAAATATATAAACATGTCTTTAGGGGGTAGATCATGGAGTCATAACGTGTGTTCATCAGCACATAAGTCCGCTTTTCATGTAACAGCTGTAAAATACACAATTCCATACAAATTAATTCAGGATTTCTACAAAAATGTTACAAAAATGATCTAGGTTTTACTAAGAAAATACGTATTGAGAATAATCCCAGTGGCGTAGGAAAAGAGGGGCTAAGGGGGCCCTGCCCCCCCCCCCCCCAATCACAGAGCAGGGGGGCCTGAATATGTTTGCCCCCCCCCCCCCCAAATTTACCAAGACCCTATAATGAAATACACAAACTTTCCAAAACGTACCTTTTCCACATAGGGAAAAGTGGGAAGATTGGGGCCAGGCACCCAATCATAACTAAAGGTGGCTCAAATACTACTTTTCTATACAATTCCAAATATGAGCGCTTATATGCACTTTCATGATTGAAAACCGATATTTAAGGCTGGTTGGGTTGGGCCCCCCTGGGCCCCCCCAATCAAGATTTGCTTCCTACGCCTCTGAACCCTAAGTGTATTTGAATTGTATGCCCTCAGCTGGGTATTCTTTGCATTCAGGTAAGTTTCGACTTTATTTTGTGGAGTAAAGAATCAGGAACATAAGTAAGCCTCGATTTCGTACCTGCCTTCAACTCTTCTGAAATTCACAAAACATGATATTACAACGATGGCGGTTTTTACATAATAATTCAGTCTTTATGTCTTACATTTGCAAGGAAAATAACATATTATGTCTCCTCCCCAGCCACCATCGTCCATCACCGCCACTGGCCAGCAGCACAACTATTTACCGGCGGGGGATGACAGCTCACCCAGCCAGCGGCCAAGGCCCTTTTTTATATCCTACTTGTGTACAGGGACCTGGGATGGCGGCTCCAGGGCCGGCCCGACAAATTACCGCAGCCCTAAATCTGCACACCAGCCTTGCCCCACTCACACACAGCTCCATACTGCCCCTCCCCCCCCCCACACACACACACAGCTGTATCTGTACACTCAAACAGCTGTATCTGTACACTCACCCACAGCTGTATCCGTACACCCAAACACAGCTACACACTGCCCCCCACCCACAGCTGTATCTGTACACTTACACACAGCTGTATCTGTACACCCACACACAGCTGTATCTGTACACTCACACACAGCTGTATCTGTACACTCACCCACAGCTGTATCCGTACACCCAAACACAGCTACACACTGCCCCCCACCCACAGCTGTATCTGTACACTCACACACAGCTGTATCTGTACACCCACACACAGCTGTATCTGTACACTCACCCACAGCTGTATCCGTACACCCAAACACAGCTACACACTGCCCCCCACCCACAGCTGTATCTGTACACTCACACACAGCTGTATCTGTACACCCACACACAGCTGTATCTGTACACCCACACACAGCTGTATCTGTACACCCACACACAGCTGTATCTGTACACTCACACACAGCTGTATCTGTACACTCACACACAGCTGTATCCGTACACCCACAGCTGTATATTTACACTCACCCACAGCTGTATCCGTACACCCACAGCTGTATCTGTACACCCACACACAGCTGACACAAACAGCTGACTGTGTGTGCGGGGAGGGAGTGGGGGCTGCATCACTAGTGCAGAAAGAAAATCGTCCCTAGGTCAGCCCACTTCTCCCCCTTTCTACCCAGTCGTTCTTGGATGTCGTTGTGTCCTCTACCTCTCATTAAGTCCCTGCTGGCCTCCTTTCCTGCCCATTATCCATTCTTAATATGTTGCCTTAGTCTTTCTGCTCCAGGACTCCCTCACCTCACTACCACATGTACCCCCGGGGACCACTCAGGCGTGAGGCGGCTTGTCATAACCGCTGACGAGGCTGATCTATACTAGCCCCCGCTCATATGCCCACATTGACCCCCTCTCTTCCCCAACATCAACTGTCACGTTGTGTAGTTGTGCGCTGACTAATTTCACTACACGGTAAGGGTCCTGATGGCATGCTAATCATGTGTATTACTGACACCAATCATATATGCACTGTTGTAGGCCATCAGTTAGAATTGCAGATACCAAGAACCGAATAACAACTCTGAAGGGAAAGTACGACAAAATGCCCATGGTACAGCCAAGTCCTTTACACAATCTACCCACAGGCCCGAACAGTTTGAATTGACGCCTTTATAGGTTGGGCCTACGTCGACATCAACGTCAGTGACGTCGCTCAGTGATGTGAACCGGAATCGATTGATGACCTCCACTCTCTAATGTGGAAGGGAAAAACGAGCTTCTACTTCCGGGTTGGAATCGATGGCTGTTTGCTGTTCCCTGCAAGCTGCTGGTACTTTCTGCTAGTTAGGGAAGGCTCTCAAGGAAACAGCGCAATATTCCAAATCAGAGGATATTTCAACAGCCATAATCCTGCATCCTTTTATGAACTGTGTAGAAGCTTACGACTGTATAATGTGGTCCTATATTGGTCAGCCGCTACAAAAGGATATAAAATACCCTATATTCTATTTTGCTGTTAAGTGGCCTTGATGACAAGTGTTTAAACTGCTCTAACTTCGAACTGATACTCCATTCCCTTAGTACTTCCTATCCCTTAATTTCCAGCTTTCTCTGATTGACGACTTCCTCCTTGTTTTTGCACTGTGAGGCACTTAGGATGCGTTCCCTAATTCCCGAATGCGGATGGTCGTATTATTTCCGAGTGGCTTAGTCCATTGTAGCAGGCCATTAAATCTAAATCCGAGAGAGTCTTACTGGAAGCTCAGCAAGTGAGAGTTTCTTGGCAATTACCGGTCGTAGAAACCAGTCATTCATCACCTCACGAGGCAGGCATGGTAGACTTTGCTACCATGAGAGTTGGAACACTTACACTCTCCATTCTTTCTATCTCTAGTCCTTCTCCCCTGAGCCATGATTGGTGTGATTCAGTAATACTGTATCAGCGAGGTCCATGAGAGTAAACAAGGCCTTTTTGCCTACAAATAAAATACGTATTTGAACCATAAATTCCTGTATACAGCTCAGGATCCACTCGAGCTGATTGAGTTAACCCCATCTCCACTCAAAATGGTCAACGGCTAAACAAGCATTAATATTCAATTGGCTGTCAACAACACATACAACCCTTTGAGTACAAAATTACTTAATACGTTGGTATTTGTGGCTCCTACCTTTCCGTTGCGCATGACATAGCGCCTGTGGTGTCGCGGCTGGTTGTACTGGTCGTGGGCAGAGTACCCAGACCGGTGCGGCTGTGAGTGCGGCTGTATGTGCGGCTGTGTATGGGGCTGTGTAGTATGTGAACTTACCTGAAATGACACAACATAAACAACACCATTAGGATTGTAAATAGGATATATTCATAAACGACTACATTCAAATTGATAAAAAGTACCATATAATATATTCTACAATAGATCAGCCATACAACCGTGTTGGATGCTGCTACATATATATAGAGGGTTGTGGTGGTATGTAGTGCAGATATCGACCCTTACATTTAAGTGAGTGTATTGCATATATAGATGAGACATTTGCCCTACTTTATCAAGATTGTTGATTAAGAAACAGAAACCTGTACCTGATTCAGTTATATCAAGCACGTTTATCTTCAAGTACAGGTACTTTGATATAATACACTTCTCAGATGTATTCTTGAAGGGAAATTATATCACAGCAGGCAATTAGGGATTCCAAAGGAGGCACCTCTAGATTGCCAATCCCGATGTTGACAGAACAATTAAATGCAAATCTACCAATTACAGTGCCCCCCACCTTTAGAGCAGCCCTTGAACAGTTCACCAATTGCTCAGGCCATGACCCCGAACCATGAGCAGCTCCCTCTACATCGCCTGATGAGGACTGACCAGGAATCAATAGTGAAGCAGGTCCCCATGGCCTCCCACCCCGGGAGGGGGCTTGTACATGGCCCAGTGTATCTTGATGAACTAGGATTGATCAAGGCTACAGACCTATGTAGCGAAAAACAGCGAACTCTCAGAGAACAGCTGGGGAGGTTGCTTAATGACACCGCTATTCAGTTAACAATGTACAGCTATGGATCTCATTATTGAATGTGTATTGCGGATAAGGTTATGAGTATTTTGCTGAAATGCAAAGACAACATCTCCGCTTCTTGCCGCATGGACCTATAGAAGGGTCATATTGGGGGCATTGGTGTCACTGCGATACCCTTAGATCTATCCCTATTAGGGTCTTGGATGTCAGTCAATTCCCTTATCTAGTCAGGCGACTAGGGGCCTGGGGTGAAGGAACCATCCCTAATCCAGCCGGTCGTGGTCAGGGATAACAAGCAATTATGATAACCCAATAGCCTGCCTATGGACATTAGCCATTATTTCGGTGGGGCACAGCACAAAATCAATCTCATGTGTTAAAGCAAGTGACATAGCTATGTGTATCCACAACTGGATTTAATATGGTGCACAAGTTTCAGGTATAATACATTTCATTTCATTTTAACAGGTAATCTTCCTAAAGGAGAAACAATAAGAAACGTATGGGTTATATCTAAAAAGATGCTGCTACAAAATACACTAAGAGAAATACGTGATGTAAAATTAATCAGAAGCCCCCCTCGCACGTGGAGCTATGCTGTAGTTATGATGTCCATATTGGTAACATGACAAAAGGCCAGTGCGGTTAGTTCTGTAGCTACCAATAACTCCCTGACATTTGCAGTCAGGCCTGTTATGATGAATATTGAGAACAGATCAGGATAGCTGTCAAGTACTCACTACCTGTTCCTCACACAGTGTTAACCAACAGTAGCCCGAACACCTGATAACGCGTGGCCTTTACACACCTTATTGAATGTGACAAGCAGAGAAACTGAGCCGTGTCCAAGCCCCGTGGGCTTGAGGATAGCGATGACATGCATTGATAACGACAATGAAGAAATTGCTTTATTTCTCTCCCTTCCTTATGATTCCCATGCATTTTCGTTTGAATCTATACTCATGTGATCTGCTTGTTTTATCAAATTAGAGTCTTTGTGCCTGTCGTGTTATGAATCCATATCTATAGAGCTTGGTTTGTCCCAGCTGTAGCGGCGTAAAGGTAGGCCGTACTACTGCTGTTGCCGGGGTCCTGGCTGCATTATTGTGATGTAACATTGGTCCTGACAGCGCATACTCTCATGTATCACGGCCCATACCACTATGATGTATCACGGTTCATAACGGATATTGTTACGGCTTCACTGCGGCTCTGCGTGCCGGGATATGAGTTGTGACAGTCAGATTAAAGGCGCGCTGAAAGGGCTTCCCCTAATCCACCTCTCAAAGCCACAGTTGGACGTGCACCACGTCTTGTAATCTAAAGCAGCTACTTTTTGTACAGATATGAAGAGATATGGCCTGGATATTCTGTAGCCATAGTGGCAATCCGGAGATCTACACCAGCACTTGAGTGGTAAGCGTCTGAGCTAATAGGGCAACAATCCTATAGTGCTAAATTCATATGAGCGCCACATGGGGCGGTATCATCTGATGCATTCCATGTCAGTGCAAGCATGGTCTTTTGCTTTATGCATTCGTCACCTAATGGTCGTATCAAATGTGATCAAATTATTTTGAACTATGTTGTATATACCTTAAAATTGAAAGACAGAACAAGTATATATGTCAATAGTATTTGAAACATTGTCAGTAATCACCCAGGAGTTGACTTGGGAATAGATGATATAAGGTATGGCACTAAGCAAGACTAAGTGTGACCTGTGAGCAGCTCAGCGTCCCCTGAGCGGCTCCCATTGATTGTGTATGTCCTAGGCTCCCCATGATGGAGGGGGTGGAGGGGAGGGGTCAAGGCCAAAGCCCCAACCCACAAGCACAGCCTCACTCAATCATAACACTACTTCTCAATGTAAGAACCGCCATTATACTTCAATCCCCTACTGATTTAGGACTTAGGTGACAACCTTGTATATCCTTAGTATTGTAGTATGTTATTGAGAGGAAAGTGCCTCATGAGAGAATATTGTATAGAGACGAGGGCCTTCCACTGTACATGTAGGTATTGTTCTATAAAGATTGTTGGCTCGCCGGGGTCCAATGGCTAAAGGCCAGGCTGGCCTTATGGGGTGACTATTTTATTGCTGTTTACTTTTCACAAAGATAGCCACTTTTGGCCAGAATGACCTCAGCCGGTTTACCCCTGTGTGCGGCGTGTCGCCACAGGACATGGCTGCTGGTTACCCGGTACCTCCACGTCCTATCAAATGCCATTCGCTTGTCACCAGAGGGAGAACCTGGGTCTGTCCGTCCTGATCAGGTAACGAGCGCCAACAGCCCCGCGCCCCCTGCCGGCTCACAACCCACGCCAACCCTTTCTGCTTTCACCTCCCAGCATACTCCATCCTTCTGCTCTTCCCACATTAGATGCCCGTGGTACTCTGTCTCATGTCTCCTCTCCGATCACCCCTTCCCCTTGTTCCCCTTTCCTCTACCCCCACCCAGCCCAGCTTGTTACCAGGGGCTCCGGGGCAACATTCTCCTCCAGCCTCCTCCTACTGCTGACCACCAAGCAGCACGTAGGTGGCTTCTGCTGTGCTGCCGGCTGCCCGCGTGGCTTCCATCAAGGCCCGGGACTATGACAAGGTTTATTAGGTTTATCTCAACGTGCTGCGAATTTCCCTGAGGCCGTCTATACCCCCCCCCCCCTGGGAATACGTGTGGCAGCAATTGGAGCACAACATTGGGTTTTATCTACATGAACGTGTTTGATATTACGGATGTCATTGCCATAGTAGTGAAGGCATGCCTGAAATACAAACTGTATATTTAAATCCTGAAGACAGCAGCATCGATCTGTATGGCCCAAGTGTATGGGGCGTTGTTGCTTTATATACCTTGACTAGGGCAATCAAAATATGACGAGGGCGTTATTTTCCTGTGTGGCCTAACAGCAAAAACAGTATCAAGGTTGGCTGTGCTCATCTATTCTCTTCAGGTGAATAGACTACTCATACAACCTAATCGGCAAAGTCCTGGGTCCCTTGACTTCCCATTCCATGTATTCAGTAGCTCTTGTCTAGACTGCAGTGTTGTGTAGTACAAAGTATGGCAATGACATATGACGCATAGTAGATTCAGCTATTTGTCTTTTTAAAATTCCCATTCAGGACATGACGGATTTGAATTATGATCGCCTTCTTTGGCTTCTTGTGGGAGGATATTACCAAAAGTCTACTGCAGCGGTTAATACCATCAGTCAGGCGCGTGGATCACATATATTGGTCTATAAATCTGGCAGCCTGCGTGCTTCCAATAACAAGGTGCATTGAGGCTGCATGGCCCCTCACCTCCCCCATCTTGTACCTTTACACCTCCCCGTGCTGGGTAAGGCAGGACAGTGCCCCCTGCCTCCCACTACCAGGGACTCGCCTGTCCCCACGGTGTCGTTTATACAAATAATACATAACACGCTGGTACAAATTACTTCCCAGCTCCTTCCTCCTTGTACGGACACTGTGAAGGTTCCCCCTTTACATGTCCCATTGTCCTTTACTCTTACAATGTTGACTCTAAGTGCTAATAAGAATATATTAATGTATGCACCTGTGTATTAAATTCCAAGACGGATATGGCTTCTTCTCTGACATCGGAATATGACTAATATTGATTAGAATGGCTTCCAGTTGCCCAAGTATGGCTTCTCTGTTGTCTACCTACAGCCGCATCGGTCTACATCTGTACTGTGCATGATCACGTCACATGGAGCTTACCAGAACCACCCCCTACCTGATTGCACCCCAACATATTATATGGTTTCAACAACTGGCCCGGGCAGAGAGGAGAACCCTGGGAGAACTGCTGTATGTGGGGATTGGTTGAACATCCCCGGGGCCTCTTGAGTGGAGTAGGTGTGTGGCTACATGATTACATTATTGGAGAATCACACTGTTAAAGAATACATTCATAAACGTTTAGATGCAAATGAGGTCAACAGCCAAAAAATGTCAGATATTATTATCAAATATCGTCTGTAAAAAGTATGAAACCCCTCCCTGCGTCTACTCCACACCAATACCTAACTCATCCCCCTACAGTATGTATATATACCCGGCTCCATACGCCCTCCTTCTGCTGCTTAGTGGCAGCCATGTGTATATACCCGGCTCCATACGCCCTGCTTCTGCTGCTTAGTGGCGGCCATGTGTATATACCCGGCTCCATACGCCCTCCTTCTGCTGCTTAGTGGCGGCCATGTGTATATACCCGGCTCCATACGCCCTACTTCTGCTGCTTAGTGGCGGTCATCTTTGCTCGCCTGTTCCCTTGTCTCCAAATGGCAGCCCTACACCGGGTACCAGCGTCCTGCAGGACCCCCTCGTGGCTCCCCCTTGTGGTAAAGTATTGATCAATCTGGGGGCAGTCACCTTCCTGGTCAAGTCCCCCTGCACTTCCGCCCAGACTCATGTCTTTCAGAGTCTATTAGGCCTGAAGCCTCCGACAAATTTGAAATGTAATCTTATAAGCTGATTCTTGTTGGTAAGGATGCCCAGAAGGGTAATGCAAGACATATCTGAAGTCCCCAGAAATCCTCTGTGCTCACTCAGGAATTCGAAGAAACGTCGATTATGTCTCACGTTCTCTCTTTCCCACACCGCCTTTTTACATTAACGTGCTTCACATTCAGTATGTCTTGAAATTTCTCAGGGAGCATTAAGAGGATTTGTGGGGAAGTGTTGATATGTGTTTTATTACTGCCAGTGCCTCTTTTCTATAAAAAAAACAACAACTAAGAGATAATAATTTATTTTCATTTGTTGTGGCTTTGGGCGTGTTGGTTTGTGAGTGCAGCGGGCAGGGTACCACCCGGGAGGCTGCAACCACAAGGTGCGGCACAGGCTGTGTTCATGTCGTGGTCTCTGTCTCAATGGGTGCAGTCGGACCGTGAAGCACGCAATTAGCACAGCGGTACTCGGGGGAGCACCACAATAGGCAGCTATTAAGTAGAGCAGAGCGGAGAGAGCAGCAGCCGGAGGCAGGCCTAGCAATTAGGCGGCGCGCCCAGCCTAAGGCAGCAGCAGGCCTATACATGACGGCCCCACATCACACAATAGGCTGCAGTAATTGGGCCCCACCAGGGGTGATGCGGGAGGACGGCACGAGGTGACAGAGATGACAGGGCGTTATAAGAGGCATTGATCACAGCTGAGGAGCGGCAGGAGTGAGGAGGGCTGTGTACGCCTGGTGTTACACTCTGGGTGCCTCAACCAGGGATGGGCAGCAACATGTCTGACAACTGGCCGCAACACGACAGGCCCTGACCACTCAATCACACGCCATTAAATACTATAAATACTACCTATCTCAGTGCTCAACAGTGTAGCTGTGAAGTTGAGTCAGGAGACAGGAGCCTTTATCTCTCAAACGAATGAGAGTGGCTTCAAAGTGAAAGACCCTCAAAAGACAGTGGACTGTTTTTTAGTATAACCGTTCAACTGCCTCACACAGTAATGTGGCTGGTCCCAAGGGCTGCTGCATTAAACTGGCAAGCATCACACTGGGTGACATGAGAGCGAAGTGCCCATAACATATATAGAATGTGATATACAAAATAATGGAAGCCTGCCACATGCAGGACGACCACTGCCCCGCACGGCCAGCCATAGGTCGACCATAAGTAGATAACAACTGCCCTATCCTCCTACCAAGGTCAGCCCTCCCACCTCAGCTATAGGACCGTATTACTGTTAGGTTACAGTGTAGGGCGTCACTAACGTGACCTCTGCCCTATAGGTCACTCATGTTACTCTCAGGTCGGTACAAAGGTATATTGAGGTCACTCAGGATGTCTAGTTTGGTCTAGATTTTAAGTACAATGAAATTCAGTGGCTTATAATAGGAACCGTGTATAGATAAAACGTATGAATGACTGTACACATATACATTTATTTATCACTTACCCCCTAAAAGATATCAATACTTGGCTGATCCTTTCATACATTTCTATACAATCCGAGGCATCAGCAGAGGGATATGTGAGTCAGATATTGCTGCTAAGTACACAGCTCCCACTGCGGTGTACGGTTAGCTAACCGGTAATGCCCATTGATCAGACCCTGGGTGAAACAAAGTATTGATCCTCTGATTTACCCTGTTTATTCCCAAGTTGGTGGAGCTTTATTCAATAAGGCAATATTATATTATACACTCACCAATATGTGGAGACGCTACTGCAGTGATATAGAGCCCTGTGCCACCAGATAGAGTTACCATGTATACCCCTGTGCCTACCTCTGGGGGACCCCCTATCGACCCCTGATGATGAGAACATACCGTACATGGGCAGGATCATGTCCAGAGGTTGAGTGGAGGACTGGGGCGGAGGAGCCCCCGCCTACAACTCACAGCAGCAGAGAATCTGCAGCCAGTTCGACTTCAACTTACTTTGTCAGCTGATAGCTAGTGGTAACCCCACACAGCAGGTCAAACCGACAATCTGCAGCCAGTTAGACTACAACTTAGTTCCTCCCTATTAGACACACTAGCTATTATCGTGCATCACAATAGGTCCGTCTACTTACCTGACACGGCCTGTGTGTTTCCAAGAATGTCCTGATCAACGCATGTACTAGCTAAGTCATATTGCTGTTCATGTTCCACAAATGAGCACCTCACAATGAGCAGCGTTCTACACTGAGCAGCTCGCCCTCCTTACATGTGAGGTCCTGTCACAGACGGCATGCATGCTGGTGTGTAACACGACAGGCACGTGCCCGTCATTATTGTATAACAAGGGAGCACTGAATATAACAGAAGACAGTACCCGGACGGGGTGTGGATACTTCTAGCAGCTATCTATATTAGCTTCGTCAATGAAAGCACTTCATTGCAAGACCTCATCCGTCTGACAGCTCAGAGCTGGGACAATAAATAAAAAGCTACGAACATATTAAGAAACAAAGACTGTCAAGTTGTATAATTGGACTCAAAATGTCAGCACAGTCAGGTCACCTTCTAGCACTGACCTTGGACCATATGGTCGTCCCCGTACCCTATAAGGGCGGCTAACAACCCCACAAAGGGACATCCTTATATGGATTATCTGAGGCATTCTTATCTCTATGGACGGATAACGGGGTGACCACTCAAGTCTTTGTGCTCACGTAATTGGTCTAGTGGGTCGGAAGATCCAGCTTAGATTGATCCCCAGTGAATTTAGTGGGTCTGTGACAGGGGAGGGGGGCAGCTCGGGCCACTGCTGCAGGTAGAGGGAGAGAATGAGTGACTGTAGTGGGTCTGTGACAGGGGAGGGGGGCAGCTCGGGCCACTGCTGCAGGTAGAGGGAGAGACTGAGTGAATGTAGTGGGTCTGTGACAGGGGAGGGGGGCAGCTCGGGCCACTGCTGCAGGTAGAGGGAGAGACTGAGTGACTGTAGTGGGTCTGTGACAGGGGAGGGGGGCAGCTCGGGCCACTGCTGCAGGTAGAGGGAGAGACTGAGTGAATGTAGTGGGTCTGTGACAGGGGAGGGGGGCAGCTCGGGCCACTGCTTCAGGTAGAGGGAGAGAATGAGTGAATGTAGTGGGTCTGTGACAGGGGAGGGGGGCAGCTCGGGCCACTGCTTCAGGTAGAGGGAGAGAATGAGTGAATGTAGTGGGTCTGTGACAGGGGAGGGGGGCAGCTCGGGCCACTGCTGCAGGTAGAGGGAGGGGAGCATTATAGGATGGAAAGAGGTACTAGACTAACTATAACAGAGAACTGCTGTCCATTGCTCTTCAAGGATCGCTTATGCCATAATGTGTAAGGTCTCTGGTTTTCATGATACATGAATGCAGCCCTGCATCATGTCGTCCCTTCAGGAGTGTATCAACCCAGCAGGGGATCAACATAATGATTAAATGAAGCCCTAGCGAGTTACACACCAGGGCTACATTCATGCATCATGTAGTTATCATGTTATGCATTATAACACGATACAGAAGGGTTAATACCATACTGCATGGTAAATGCCCTTCTCCAAAAAGCTTGTGGATCAGTAGGACCTCAGAAAAAGTTATTGGCATTCCTGCAGACGTTGTCCGGTGTCTGTGCCTGTTCGACCGCCCCGGGGGGGGGGCTCATTGCTTTCTGTTACCATGGTCACCTACCTTTCCTCCTACAGCCCTTGTGTCTGATGTCTAAAGCCACAAATTAAATACCATCGCTTCAAATAGTGACACATATATCACCCACACCAAACAGATTGTTCTCCCAACAGCCACAGTGAGTCTCTGGCACCAGTCTCATACAACGCCATGATACGGAAAAGTTAAAGCCTTACAAATACATTTACTTCTGTGAGTATGTATCAACATCTGGAGAGGCTAATGTAGTGGTATACGGCCTTCTCCCACCAGATACTAGTACTTAGATACTCCCGGGAGGAAAGAAAGAATCTCTGCAATGCAATTCGAATAACTTGAATGGTTACCCATGCTTTCAAGAGAAACTAGCAGTTTGGAGGGGGGGACAAATTGTCATAAACTGTGTCGTTCCCAATTCCAATAGAACAGCTCTCTTCAGTAGAAGTGGTACATGCTTTGTGACTTTCTTGTGTTATATACGTGTTGCTGAGAGCAGAAGAGTGTAAGAACAGGGAAAAGACACTTCACACCGCCTGCAGATGTAGCCATAGATATAGGATGTGGGAGAGCAGCTCACGGGGCTGTGGGAGCTGCTCCTCGCTGACTGCCCACAGCCGAGCTGCTCCCCTCCAGCCCTGCCCGACCCCACCCCCAGGTAACGGTCCTCACACCCACACCGCCCCATCCCTGCCCGACCCCACCCCAGGTAACGGTCCTCACACCCACACCGCCCCATCCCTGCCCGACCCCACCCCAGGTAATGGTCCTCACACTCACACCGCCCCATCCCTGCCCGACCCCACCCCCAGGTAACGGTCCTCACACCCACACCGCCCCATCCCTGCATGCCCGGCCATCCCTGCTAGCACCTTCACCATGTAGCTCTACTAGCTGAGAACAACTTCTGTTCACTAAATTCGGCCAACTGTACTACTGTGCAATGGTTTCCTGCAGCCCGTTTGCAATCCCGTATCGTTGAAACCAGGAAACAAGATGGTACTGGAACTATCTGCACCCTACAGGGCAGAAATGGGAGTCAGGTGACGAGGCGTGAAGGCACTGCCCTACTGAGGGCCGGGCTCCCACAGGGGCATGGAAGGCGGCCCGGGTGTAATGGGCGAATATCGGCAATCGATGCAGGCAGGCACAGTGCGGAGGGATACCACTGTGTGCTCACCGGATCTACTCTTTGTGACGCCTTATCACCGCCCACCGCCGACATCTCCCTCCGCGCAGCAGAGCACAGGCTTTAGAGAATATCTGAACTAGACGCCATGTCCATTAACATGGATGGCAGTGGTCTCTGCCATTCCACCAAATGGACTTCTTTTATTTTTTATCATATAAAGCTGTCCTATTTTATATTTAGTTTTTCGGCTCATAAAGTAGAGTGTGCAGTTTTTGTGATATCAGCAAAGTCTCATCACTTTACGCATCAAGCAGCTGGCAGTGTATTTCTTTGAATCTTCTTGTTTTCCTTATTTTGATCGTCGTATACATTTCAATATGGACGCCTGGCTCAGTGTATGATGTATCAAATGGCGGGGTAGAAGGTCAGTCTGAAATAAGCCACTGGACTGACCGAATGATCCCCCTGCTTCACATCATAATGTGCACCCCTATACCAACTATAACTGCATTCATACAATATACAGTTTATATTAACTACATGAGTTTTGAATAACCTATCCGAGAATACAAGAAAAGTTGAATCTTTGGGATACATGGTAGAGAGCCGAGCTACTGACAAAGTCTACCCCTACCTCAGACATTTGAACGTACCACTGCTAGTTCGCCACATCACACCTGTCCTCCCAAATTACACGAGACAGTCAGTAAATTACCTATTTTGACTGAATCTACACCCGCCTGATCATCGATTGGCGACCATTCAGAACAGAAAGGTTGGTATAAGTGAGCTAGATTACTGGCTGGTCCTGTGCATGGGGGATATCGGGGCTCAGCAGGCAATATTCAATACTCCATTACCAATACTATATGATGCAGGATATATCGTATAACATCTCCCCTTGTAAGTGTTATTACTTACATTCAATTTGGGGTTTTCCTCAAACAATATTAGTTCCCTACTCCAACAGTGTTATTACAGAGGATTTTAAATGATCTTATATTGTAGTGTTCAGTTACTGAAATAGGAGCTGATGTTCCTTCAGATGAGATTTAGCATATCATCATCATCCCTAAAGACCTGCAGACTGGCACACTGCTTAATGGAGTTCATGCCGGAGGGGTTGTAAATAGTAAGCACCTGGGACTCCCATACACCCCGAGGACCACAGGTAGGACATAGCATACACAAACCCAGTAACTTAGATAAAGTTTGATGAAGGATTTATGTTAAAGTGAATTCTCAACCAGGAAGAACACATTTACAGTGTGATTTGATTAATACTGGAATGGGGAGAAAATACCCCTGTAGCAGATCTCTGTGAGGTCAGTGTGGGGTGGGGTATTTATTGGAAACCCCAGAAGGTGGGTATTGCTGATAACCCTGATTCAGCACTCCGGTAGAGATGGTATCTCAGTGTCACAGAGAACAGTGCAGTGCAGCCCAGGAAAATCCCCGAGTCAGGACCAGAGGTTGTGGCCGGTTATACGATACAAATATAGGCACAGCGCTAGGATGCACTGCACATATTCTCAAAGATTGGAAGTGCCAGCCAGTAACCCAAAGCAAACAGATCCACATTCATACTTTTGTTTTACAGACTATCACATTAATTTTATCATAGCCCAATGCCAAGGCCTTGATTGTATTTTAATAGGAATAAGTCAAGGCATGCCATACTTATCATGGTTTGCTTTCTTCCTTGTAGATAAAAGGCAATTGCAAGAAGAGACAGTCAGGTGTAAGAACCCCCTTAAGTTATATAGATAGGACACGTGGGTGGAGGGCATACATTGCATGCTTGTACGGGTGACTCATGCCTTGTATAATGCGGCGTTTGACGAGGTTGATGCAAATTTAGGGAGGGTGCAGGACGCAAGGGGTATGACAGGGCTAAGTGCAGGGGCGGACAAGCTATACCCCACATGAAAGCCGCTCACTGAGCAGCTCCGAGCCGCTCTCCCAGCCCGCCACTAGCAAAGAAATGCTTTTAGACTGCGCCCATTTCCGCAATGCCCTTTTAGCTTTTTGAACATTTTTCTCTGTGTGTGTGTCCTCCCCTTGCCCCGGCCACTCTCCCAGTCCTGTAGTGTAGAGCGTGTCCGTTCAGGATGCAGCTAGTGTCCTGCTGCTGTACCTGGTAGCGTCTAGACTGCAGCAGCGCCTGTCTGTTCGCTGCTGCCTATCTTTTACGGGGGCACCAGCTATAGCTACAGAGCATTATGGGGATAACATCACATCCACAGGGGCCCTCTTGAGCAATGGTCGTGTATCCCCCGGACCGTTACCTCCTGGTGAAGGGGTCTCTACAGGACTCGTCCATTGGTGTGGAGGCTTTCCGCCAGGGTTTACGGCTTGCTGAGGGGGCTGAATGGAAGCCATGGCTATCACATTATCGCCTTCAAAATTGCCAAGTGTATGGCCAAATGGGGGCATCTCCACCCGCGTGAGCTGCTCTGCGAGCTGCTCCATTGTGTTGGTGCCTGTCGGTATTGAATAGCGATACACGCAACTATGGGGAATATCGCCCTCTTCCTCTGACAAAACTCCCCCCTCCCCCTGACAATTCCCCACTCTGCTATACTTTCATCTTACATTCTGTCGACGTAATGTTGTGAGAGGTATACGCCCCCCACCCCCCCCCCCCCCAACCTATACCCGCCGACATCCTTGCTGATGACCTGCATTCCAGCATGGATTGCATTCCCATTGAAACACTCTCTCGAGTCAACAAATCATGTCAAATGTTTCAATTCCACGATGTCAGCATGTCTAACCATGAGCTCTCATACTCATCCTATATACATCTTCTTTTCACCCTATTATCTCTCATGTCTATACCGATAGCTTTAATATAGTCTGTATCACCTACTCGTATTCCTTGGTTTATGTTTCTTATTTCCCTCATTTAGCCCCCGTTCCCTACATTACCTTTCCCTTCCATTCGATTTTCCTTCTCCCATTTGCCTCTCCTCCTTACGAGATCTCCATGTCGGTTCCGTCCCCATGTATGCCGTTTGTCCATGTCCTTATTGCAGCGACAGGACAGGTGTACACGGCCCCCTGTACACGTAGAGCTGCAGGGCAGGGACCAGCCACGTGGGAGGGGAGATGGGTAAGACAGGAGAATACTGTGCTGTCTGCAGGCATGGGGCAGCTTAGTGGATTGTCTAGGGGTTATTCTGAAGACGATCAGCCACAGTGCTGTAGGACTTGTTCAAGGGGTTCATGGTGTGTGGTACCAGCGGAGGAGGAGGGAGACGCAGCAGGATATACAGGACTAGTCTTGATCGACAGCTTCAAAGCCGAACCCTTTAACGTCACTTGTGAACAAAAACCTGGTATTAAGAACACTTGTTGATCCTGGATCTACCCCGTGCTGTAATTCTCTCCCAGGCTTAGGATGGTGGGTGGCCACGTCTTCACATGACACCTCGGGATATATGGGACGATTATGATAAGCAGGGAGTTAGGTAAGCTAGGTATAAGGGCACAGTTCTATGTGGTAGAGGAGGGATTTAAAGGCCCAGCGCCCCTATATATAGAGCTGAGTACCTGTCCCGACTGCACTCTGACTGTTACTGGACATGCAGTAAGATCTGCGGGTTTACCATCATCCTATGTGGTAGGTAGGCCCTCTATGACAGGGCTGCCAGATAGTGAGGTACATTTATACTTCGTGCTTCGAGTGAGTATGTGATAATTGTTAACGCCATTTCCACAGCTGAGGTCACTTCCATGGCGATCCTTCAAACATTAATATCAAATGAAAATAGTGTTACATACAATCTCTGCATTCTTTTTTGATAGTGATAATGATATCTTAATATGGTCCGACATCTCAACACATCATCCATAACTCGCCTGCAGGGTGTCGGCGTTATTGCACCCCTCAGACTGCTGACTGATGAAAGTGTCCTCCAATGTGACACTTTTGTCAAATGTACTTTGTGAGGGCCGAGGTACTTTGTCGGGGCGTCTCTACAGTTGAAGGTGACCTCAGAAGTACGGCCAGCCTTAGGGGAGCCACAGTCTGTACATCAGGAAGTTGGAACACATATATGGCACACGGATAGGGGTTTCAATCCTGAATTAATTCATGCACCTGATCACTTATTTGACACCGTTTTCTACATTTGGACATTCATATGGTACAAGGAGGCAGCAGTCACGAGGCCGGCAGTGCACGCCTCCTCTGGAAATTCTGCAAGGTATAGCAATGAGAGTACTCTCAGTGATGTCATTCTGGTGTTCATCTACCCCGCAGTGGTTTAAAATGTTAGTGGCTTCCTTTCACCTGTACAAACACGATGGCGCTTGTACTGTCTAGACTTCAGATGTCAGCGATGGCGGCCTGCTGGATATATGGGATATATGGCCAACCACTAGACAGGGACCACATCATACAGCCTCCCCCCCCCCCCCCCCCCCCACACACACACAGTGAGTTATGGTTCACAGGTGGGCTGCTGTCCCCCTGCTCCTCCGGTAGATGGCGGCACCCCGGCCACCAGGCGGCGGGTCAGTGCCCGCTGGACACACTAGGGGGCGCTGTGGTGGAGGTACATGCTTCTCATGGTGTGCTATTAGTGTATAGCATGGCGGAATGGCTACAGCACTGAATCTGGTCTTTTTATATAAGCCGCCATCTTGTCCCCTTCACTAGCACATGACTGTCTTAACACATTGTGCTCTTGTTCACACCCCCGCCTAGACTAAATGTCAAAACACATAGCCTAGTGGGCCTAGAACCACTTTCACTGTGCACCCCTTTTATATTTCTGGCCACACTTACAACTGGCATTGCACCAACCAGGAGGTACAGAGTCACAGGGAGAGTCCAATGTATGCTTGCAGTTACGATGGAGTACTATATAGCATCTCGGGGGAGGTGCTAATTGCTAATATGGGAAGTTATAACTTAGTTCCTATTCTGACCACTGTGATGCGTCTATATTGGACTGCATTTGGCTTTTACACCCCTATATTTTAGGTTGACATGTATGCACTCAGGGCAAGATGCGCACCCTTTTTTACACAAGGCCGGGCAGAGTGATAGGGTGAGGATCAAAGAGTCTTAGGGACAGGTGACGCCGCTATGTAGTTTGTACAATGTATCTACATGTTACTACAAGTACACCTAGAGGCCACACAAAGGACATGTTGGTCTTTGACTACCCCTTTCGATAGAATAGTGTGATCCGCGAAATCTCTTCTTTCTTAGACAAACCATTTGGTTAGTTAAAATTCGTTTTATGTTTTTTCCCTTTTTACCTGCGGTCTCACAAGTATTTTTACCTCTGCTTGAAAAAAATCTCTTTGGTGATGAAGGTTTTAGTTTTCCATATGGATTAAGAGTCAGATCTCTATAATCCGCCATCCAATAGTCCGCCAGTCTCACCTTCTGCCAGGTTAACAAGGAGGTAGTCCTTGTATATTACCATACAAATCTCACTCTATAAACCACCACACTCACCATCCAACCAATTTTGACCAGCAAAGAGACATGGCGGTTTATAGAGATCTGACTGTGAAAGGAGAAAACTGAATCCTCATATCTTGAAGAAAAAAGGTGGAAATATCCTAACTTATTTCTAGTTCGTGGCCTAGGTAGGGGTGGGTGGATGTAGGCGGCAGTAGCTGTAGGGGCATGTGTACAGGGTGCAGACAGTAATGGGTGGTATGGTGACGCGTTAAGCACCCACCCAGGCTACTCAGCTCTTGCTCTGTGGTACAATTACTAGGAACTGGACCTGGATCTGGACTGTTTATGCACCTTAAGCACACACCCCTTTAGTGTACTCGTTATAACAGGATGCAATGAACCATTCTCTCAGTCAGCCACTAGACTACCACGTCAGTAATGTGTAGTCTAATATCTGTATAGTGTATAATCCTCTAAAATGATTAGGCTTTGTTTCAAGTTCATAATTAATTTTTGATTTAATACAAAGTTCTGTCTTCCCATGCAGTAGGAGATTCTGAATTGTAAATCATATTTGTTGAAATTCTCGTTAGCCTAATGGCATCATTAAGGCCCCAATCAATGGCAGTAAAATGGGTGATTTGCGATAGGGTGGAGAAAAAGTCAAGTAAACCCGCCTCGCTCGGAAGAAAAGGGCCCTTTCCTCTCAGTACGTGGATTTGCAGATAAAAACTATATCAGCATCCATCAGTGAGGAATTCTTGGTATTGGTCGCCAAAACTGTCAGAGCTTTGATTTGAAAATGACATTTGACTTTTTTTTCCACTATCGGCCAATTCTATCATTCCATAAATTTGTTCCAGGTTGAGAAAGCACACAATTGCACGAAACTGCTAAAAAAAGAAGTTAAATGCTCTTGAAAATGTCATCATTTATACATGCTTATTTTCGTCTTTTCTTCTAAAATTAGGCCGTGAGTTACCTGACACATTCCTTGTGTTTGTGCACTTACAGGTACTTATAACCAGTTCAAACCATTTTGTATTGTATTGGCCATACAGTCAAGCGCAGACATATCAAACTAGCTAACAATTCGTTTTGCATCAGAACTATCAACTTGCATTGTTTTTTTTACATCATACCTCTTTTTTATATCACTTAGCCTAACTGCTTTACCAAATGACATCTTTATGAGAAAGGCCTGTCCAAACTCTCTCATAAAGACAATAACACCACGAATTGGATTTTATATCCTATCCACATAAGTGTTAGGTCTCATAATGTGCAATGCTCTCGTCACTTACTGCCCAGGGCATTGTCCTCGGGTGGCTATGTTGGCACATTTTATGACAGAACAATAAGTGTAGCTCGGCAATGAAGTGAGATTTATCTGAGAGTATTGCTACTGGGGCCATCTGTCCTCTGGCTGTATGGTGAGCAGAGGAATACATTAACACAACCCAGCTCCACGTTCTGCCCTCTCTATCTGCTGGCAGTAACCTGTGAGTGTCTATTTTAGTTATCCGAGGTTACATTTTATCAGAGTAAATTGACTTCATCTTTTCGACCACATCACACGGTCCAATTGGTTTGAACCTTTTTTTGTTGTTGCAAAATATGTAATATACGCAAACATATTTCTGACGCTATGTGAGACACTACCCAGTTGAATCAACATCTATAACTGGTTGTCAATGTTGATTCAATGTTGATTGAACACTGCATTCTGTGCCCACTGTGTAGGAGGGGATTCTGATTAACGTCTCCATGTACATAGAAACAGTCATAGAAAGAACAAGTACCAGAGCACTACACGCAGAATAGCTGGGAGGACAGGTGAACCTCCCCCACCCTGCAGGGGACGGTTTAAATGTTAAAGGCCTCGCCTGGCAGCGTCCCGCCCCTTCCCTGCTCCCCTACACACAGCACCCCAACAGCAGCCATGGACGATATAATGAGTATATTTAGTGTAGCTAATTGTCACCAGGTGGCGGGAGGGAGCTGCATGCTTCCCTTGGCAAGGTGCCAGCAGGTCGGGGCAGGAGGAAGCGGAAATGGCGTCGGCCATTGGGACTATTTCCGGTTGTAGCCAGTATGAGGCTAGGCGCCGACAGCTTTATGAATGGCTTCTGTCACACTTGAGTTTTTGTATGAGCATACATCTAGACTTTTTTCGGATTCTGATCTTCGTCCCTCCCACTTGCGGCTTTAGGCAAATGTTATCTGTCTATCTGGCTGGTTTGGTGTTCATCTCTACCCGTCTGTCTCTTTGTCTGTCTCTGGGGTTTTAGCTGCTGTTACAGTTACTTCTATATGTTACTGTATTGGTTGCTGTCACTGTCTGTCTGCCTTTTGGCCTATCTGTATGCTCTGGCTACCTGTTCCTGTCTGCCTTCCATACTGTTGCCACTCTTTCTCACCCTTCCTACTAAAGCCATGCCCTCTCCTTCATCCCTTACTTTCTTTATTATTTCCTCCTCATATCTGTCTTCCCTACTTTACCATTTCATCTCTCAATTTCTTCTTATTCCATACTGCCTCGTGTTTTCTCACCATTGCTCAGGCCTCATTTCCTGATGAATTCTTGTGTGTAGATAGGAGTGACAGATGTGTGATAACTGGTGTTGTATGTGTCTGTAGGAGTCTCTATGTGCCAGCACTGTTCACACCCTCAGATACAACACTGAGGGATACATAACTGAGCTATGCCTACCACTGATACACACTGAGTTAGGATGAGAAACCACCCATATTTCCTTATTATGTTTTTTTTACCGGAATGTAATATATGATTTATCCTACCCTGTCTGCCCTTTTCAGCACCTTCCGTTATAATGTATACCTATCGTCTACCATGTTGCGCTGGCTGGTTCTAAGATTAAAAATGAAATTGGATCTATGGTCGTCTTTTCGCTTCTAATCCTCCTTCCTGCTTCAGCGAAAACAGAAATGTTGTCTGAATATGTTTTGAGTGATGAGTGAAGGATGATGACAGTGCAGTAGTGGCAGGATGGTCAGAGCCACTTATTTTATATATTTCATTATCAGTTGCAACACCATGAGATAATTTCAGAGACGGTTCAGAACCGCCAAGCAGTAAGGGGATGGCTGAAAATGAGACACAACACAACATGCCAATACAATAATTCCAGAACGCTGTAGATATTCAAGGAAATTCATAACCTGGATATTTAGGGCTAATTTCCGTACAGTAGCGGCAAGATGAAGCTAGTTTATGGACAGCCAAGTCACCCTTGATGTTTCTTCTTTAGCAAGTGAAACATACACTTAGAGGACATAAAGATTGAAAGGCTCGAAAGAAAGATGAAGGGCTTTGGAGAGGATCCAGGGCAGTACAGAGTTACTGAGTGGAAGGGAATAAAACTCACAGCTCCGAGCTGTAGACAAAATAATGACGGAGTCAGAAAAGACTGTTAAGCTGGAAACTGACGCAGAACACTGCGTAGGGACAAGATAGAGGAGATATGAAGAAGACGCCCTGTGCAGTACATGGATGCCGAAGGTGCTATGGAATTTGAGATATAAAGATGTATGGGAGATGATCTGACAGTAATATATACAGAGGGGAAGGGGTCCTGACATGTGGGAGGCAGGTATTCTATGCTAGAGGAAGGTCCTGACATAGGAAATGCCATCTGTTTGTGTCTGGTGTACCCTCCCCCGCCAGCACTCCTCTCCATTCCATGTTGCCACTGATAAACTTCTGGTTACATTTAATGAAATACTCTGATTGATGTCAAGACGTGTATATAAATTGCCATATCACATATAAAAGTAAACTCTAAGAAGGCGTCACTGTATGATTCAATTGAATCTGTGTCACAAACCTATTCATGGAATTATGCACACAGAGATGAAACACACTCCAGTAAGACTGGGACCCCTGTGTTGCTACCAGTGTTGTTGACAACTGTGCATACCTCTCAGAATGTACAAGTACAGCAGCGTCCACCAGGTGTAGCTGGCTTCACGTGCCCCCCCCCCCCCCACCCACTGTCTGCAGGTATTAGGAGACACCCAAGTCCCGTTATGACATTGTTACTTGTACAGAGCACCTCGTCCCATACTGTGCACCCTGGGAGCCTTCATCAGCCGGCTGTGTCAACTGTAAGTATCCCCAGCAGGCCCCTTACATGTAGCCCACTGCAGGCAGGTCGGACTGCAGTGTGTGCCCCCAGCAGGCCCCTCATGCTGCAGTGTGTGCCCCCAGCAGGCTCATGCTGCAGTGTGTGCCCCCAGCAGGCCCCTAATGCTGCAGTGTGTGCCCCTCATGCTGCAGTGTGTGCCCCCAGCAGGCCCCTCATGCTACAGTGTGTGCCCCCAGCAGGCCCCTCATGCTGCAGTGTGTGCCCCCAGCAGGCCCCTCATGCTGCAGTGTGTGCCCCTCATGCTGCAGTGTGTGCCCCTCATGCTACAGTGTGTGCCCCCAGCAGGCCCCTCATGCTGCAGTGTGTGCCCCTCATGCTGCAGTGTGTGCCCCCAGCAGGCCCCTCATGCTGCAGTGTGTGCCCCTCATGCTGCAGTGTGTGCCCCCAGCAGGTCCCTCATGCTGCAGTGTGTGCCCCTCATGCTGCAGTGTGTGCCCCCAGCAGGCCCCTCATGCTGCAGTGTGTGCCCCTCATGCTGCAGAGTGTGCCCCCAGCAGGCCCCTCATGCTGCAGTGTGTACACCAAAAGCTCCTTATGATGACCAGTTACATGTATCCTACTGCAGGCATGGTGTGCTGCAGAGAGGGAGAGAGGAGCTATGACCCTTGTTCACGCCCTGGTAAAGTGGTAGGTTTATGTAGGGAACTGTCTCAAGGGAAAAGGGAGGAGAAACATTGAGAATGGCAGGAGATTGTGGAAGTTTGGTTGTTTGAGCCTACACCAGGGGGCACCAAGAACAGCGGACCCCTAACGCCCCCTACAGGCCAACACCTACATCACCCGACACGTGACCTGATTCACTTCCGCCGATGGGACTTCTGGGAGCTTCCATTTTGTCGATCACTCACCCAGTAGAGGCAGTTAGCCTGGGATTTACAGCCCACTAAGGACCCGCTGGAGAGTGTTGCTATGAATGTCTCTTTCGCCGGGGAGTGGTTTTGGCTGGTTATCTCTATTTAGCATCTCCAGAGTGATTAGGGGATCCAGTGGCCTTCATCTTGGAGCCATGAAGTGTCACTTCGATAATCCCTACCGATCCCTTTAAGGTGATAAAGTGAATAAATTGAGACAGATTTATATGCAAACGATGCCTGGCTTGGCTTAAAGGTATATAATGAACCCCAGTGACAGGCTTTTCATTTTGCTTTGGATAGGGGATGAGCAGTAAAATATAGTTATTTGTATATACATATAGCATGATCATCACTCATAAAATTTCACATTGAATGAGTAGTTTTTCTCTTACGAGCTAAAACCTGAAGGCTTTATCGTCTCATATGTGTTGAAGGGAAACAGCTTTGCCCAGGGCTCCTCCCAGCCCAGCACAAACTCCAAATTTAATGTAGACATGTCTCAGATTTCTTATATTTCATGTTCAGTCTGCCCAGTGCTATACATAAATCCTGTGGTTGTTTGCTGACATGATCACATGTTCTCTGTTGGCTGCCGCAAGTTACAGCGCTTATACCAACACCAACCAGCAGAACCCAATGGAATCTCGCACTCCGCGGGGTAATGTGGGATCTTACTGAGAAGAGAATGTTGAGACATAAATACACTCCTAGGGGGTAAACAGATTAAAAAGCTTAAACTGATATATCTGGAAGTAGGAGCCACATGTGTATGATTTCAAGTCATCCAAACATCGCCTTTCAATATAGTCTGGTGCGTAACTCCTTTAATGGCCATGCATACCTCACAATGTATCCCCACGCCATCTCTGGTGTACATCACTACGGATATCCAACGATGCCATGCATTCTACCTGTATTCCAATACATGGTGAGGAATGGACGTTTAGGATGGCTGGGTTTGTGACTTGAACTCAAGCACTAAGTCTAATATAAAATGCAAAAAAGAGGAGATCTTTTCATCTATAATTCATTTCCTCCAGAGCCTATTAGCCTCGTAGGAATTCCAATTACTCCAGTCTCTTTGGACGAGAAATGAGGACCGGAAAAAAGAGGTCATTGCACTACAATGGATTCTTTCTAATTACTTGTGATAGTGGGCATAGATCGTTATATTTATATTTTGTGCCAGACCAGGAGTTGTTTATTTATCACCTCTATATGAGGTAGAATCCTGCTACTACCCTGTAGGTGCAGAACCTCTTCCAGCCCAAACCAGGCATTGGGAATATTGCGGGACTTCTCCCTTTTTATCTTTGTAGATGATATACTACTGAGACACTGTAATTAATTATGAATTGATAAGGTGCTTTTATTGATTAGATGATGTAAAATAGTCCTTCTCCGACAATTTCGGAAGATCATTAGAAATCATTAGCTATTTCAACAAAGGCTCTCAGATATTCCTGGCACATGTGGGCTATTCTAATCTATAGAGAACATGCTCCTCGGTATTTGTGAAATATGTGTATGGTAATAATGACAGTAGTTGTAGAACCGTGATGTGTATCAAAAACGTGATGTGTAGTAACTGCACAGTTACTACACATCACGGCTGACCATGCAAACGTGATGTTTATCAAATAAACGTGATGTGTAGTAACCATCCAACCATGTTGTGTAGTAGCTAACGTGATGTGTAGTAACTTGAATTAAGGCACCTTCAACCGTTATCTGTATCAACAAAGGTGATGTGTGATGTGACCCTGCCTCACCTCTCAACAGAGAGGTAGGGCAGAATAGGGAAGGGCAGGGTTCTTACTTGTCATGGAATGTCATGGAATTTGAAAGTTGTCTGGAAAGTCATGGAATGTCATGGAATTTAGTAAAAAAGAAATTGGCATGTGTCATGGAATCTCATGGAATATGAAAATAATGGAATGGATATTACTAATCTCCTAGAATGTACTTTTTACTTTCTAGAGTTTAGAAGCCACCGACCTCCACAAGAATGTTATAAAGTGTCATGGAGAATTGAGATTTTTGTCATGGAATGTCATGGAAATGTCATGGAATTCAATCTGATTTTATTTGTGAGAACCCTGAAGGGGAGAAGAGGGAAGGAGGGCAGTATAGGCAATCTTAGCATAAATTTTTATCTATAATCTTAGGGGCTGTGTTAGGGTATTGTTAAGATAATGGATATTTAAGAATATTAGGGCAGGGGAATCATAAAATTCTTTGATACAGATCACGTTGATACAGATCACGGTATTTTGATACAGATCACATTGTTTTGATACAGATCACGTTGTGTTGATACACATCACGTTTGCATGGTCAGCCGTGATGTGTAGTACTACACATCACGGTCATTGATACACATCACGGTTCTTGATACACACCACGGTTCTACAGTAGTCCCATATACTGAGGGTTTCAAGTGTGACTTGAAAACCTCAATGAAGGCAAGGGGGACCTAGGCTCCAAGGTACATGCATCCCTTTATTTCCATTCTCCTTTGGCAAAGTCTGCCTAAGGTCAGCATAATCTAGCCTTAGATATACAATTAGACAGTAAAGATAATTAAACTTAAAGATCACCCATCTGGTATAGGTATGGTGTTTAGTTGTAAGTTATAGCCTGGTGGCCACAACAGCTGCTGGTGAGGTCATCATTACGTCTCCACTCAGCTTAATCTGGGTGAGTAGGTGTAAGAGCAGCACTAACCGAATTCCTGCCTGACTTTTACCAAATTGAGTTAGTTATCTGAGATGAGCATTGAGACGATTAGCCAGCACAGGAATTTCACCAAACACAACTTGACATTTCAA
The DNA here is from genome assembly GCA_947462335.1 of Harmothoe impar. Classification (NCBI taxonomy): domain Eukaryota; kingdom Metazoa; phylum Annelida; class Polychaeta; order Phyllodocida; family Polynoidae; genus Harmothoe; species Harmothoe impar. The sequence goes on along the minus strand of OX381714.1, from coordinate 25,579,987 downwards.
ACTACGCATTTCACACTGGGGCTGAGGCAACTCTGCTAACAGTTTATTTGGGCCTCCTGTTAGTGATACAATAAGCAATACATCTTTAACTACAGCATTGTGCGTTAATGTATGTCCTGTTGTCTACAGTATGCATGAATGCAGCCCTGGGGAGTAACTGGTTGGTGTTACATTCATGCATCATGCCCTTCTTACGGGAGTAGTATAGTATGTATCGGAACGGGACTATAGTTAAGTACTGTTTATTACTCAATCGACCTGCAGCCAATCAGAGGCCTCCATTTGGTCACGTGACCGGAAGTGACCTACTTAGGGGATTAGTGGTGACGTCACGTGACCTAGTTAGCCAATCAGAGGCCGCCATTTGGTCACGTGACCGGATGTGAGGTCATATGACCTACTTATGGACCGGAAGTGACGTCATATGACCTACTTAGGGGACCGGAAGTGAGGTCATATGACCTACTTTAGGATCACGTGACCGGAAGTGACCTGATGAGTCACGTGACCGGAAGTGACGTCACATGACCTAATGGCCAACCGGAAGTGAGTGACCTGATTGAGGATCACGTGACCGGAAGTGACCTGATTGATCACGTGACCGGAAGAAGAAGAAGAAGTGACGTCACGCGACTTAATGAAGAGATGAGCGTCTTTAAGGGGTCACGCGCTTTAAAATGTGATATCTTTTTTTTTGGAGGAGGAGGAGGAGGAGGAGGAGGAGGAGGAGGAGGAGGAGAAGGAGGCGAGTCTCTTATTTTTTTCGGTAAACTAATAAAAAACACTACGATATAAGTTTTTGTTTTTTTTTCATTTTTTATTGTTTTACGAGCGACTGGAAGTGACTTATTGAACTAGGTAGAAGCGTTCTTTAGAGTGTATAAAGGGGGGGGAGGGGAGGGGAGGGGAGGGAAGGGGAGGGGGGCTTCTTTAAGATGCATGGGGAGGGGGGCGCTTTTAGGATGCATGGGGTGAGTGGGGGGGGGGGAGGGGGGGAGGGGGGAGGGGGGCACTCTAGGGGGGTGGGGGGGCACTCTAAGGGGCGTTTGTCTCTTTTAAGAAAAAAAGAAAAGAAAAAGATTTCAATCGAGAGACACGCTTCTTCCTCTCGAGAGGAAGAAGCGTGTCTCTTCATTTTTTTTTGTTTATCACGTGCTTCGATGAGGCGATCAGCTGCGACTGGAGGAAGTGACACTTTAAGAGGGCGCGCGTCTTAATTGTTATGATATATTTTTTTTTACTTACTAATAAAGAAGACGTATGAAAATAAAACACAACAATTCACATGTCCGTCGTTCTCGTTGTTTCTTGCTTGATAAAGTCAAGTAATATCGCGATGCCGAGGTCAAACTTTCCCATGTCCTCAGTCAACACTCGAAGGAGTTCAAAAGGTGTACCGCCGGCACCGTCAGCTTCATCTTGCCACATTTTCAACACTCGGAAGGCCCACTCAGCGGGACTTCCTCCGTATTCACATTCTTCAGCGATCTTATCTAACCTCTCAGGCGACAATTTTAAATGGTCCCCCACCTCTTTCCACCTGCTACCTAGACGTCTGCCGAGGGTGCCCAAGTGCTTATGCATCGCGCGCGAGTCGGGGTTTTCGAAATCCAACCCCTGTCTGTGGAGAAGGGACATCCACTGAGCCAACAGTTCCACGCGTCTAATGCGGGTGAAGACGCGACCGAGCTCTCCCCATCTATGACGATGCGGGGTTTCACCCCACCAGACTCGGAACATCGCCGTACACAGCTCCTCCGGTGTCTTGACACTGCGCTCTACTAGAGCATCCATACGGGCGGCGGTAACTTTTAAGCTACTGCCCAACTCTCTCCAACAGCCGCTCAACTCTTTACCTAGTTGACGAAGCAAGGCGTCGCTATAGGCTAACCGCCGCTGTCCTACCTCTCTGTTCTCCCCATCGGTCTGCCTCGCGCGTCTCACGTCGTCAAGCTGCATTAACTTTTTTTCAGGTGGACAAGGCGGTGAAGGCGAGCTTGAAAGTGGAATAGCTTGAGCCATCTCGTCTCGTCTTGGCGGTGGCGGCGGCGGCGGCGGCGGTGGCGGCGGCGGCGGCGGCGGTGGTGGCGGCGGTGGTGGTAGTAGACGTTACTGTGGTCAGAGGCGATATGGTTTTTTTCCAACAGAAATCAGAGCTTTTTATACAGAGGGAGTTTAATCCCATTTCCAACAGCACTCCAGCTGTGTAGCGACCTGTCCGCATGACGCTTTTTCAACCGCTCCGCTCCTTAAGAGCTTAGATGACGAGGGGTGTGTCATCGCTATCCGTGGAGACCAGCTGAAAACGGTGTTTCTTCCTCATCCATAGCCTTACCTCCTACCCCCTACCTGAGGACGTCTCCCTCCCTCTGACATTCATTGTAACAAACGTCAGAGGTCAGGTGAAAATCGGATTTTTTTCATGCACAGCCTTAGTCAGCTGTCACCCCTCCCTATTGAACTAGCCGGCCGCCGCCTGGCCGGCCCGGTCTATTCACCACGGCAGGAGGTGGTGATTTTTTTTTTGTCTTACACTTAAGTCGCTCACCACATGCACACGCCTCTACTCACAGACAGACACGTTCGTCTTAGGGGGGTCCTGCTTCACGCCACACGCCTCCTGTAGTTTTTTTTTGTATACACACTCTAAGCTCATCACCGTTAATCCTTTATACAGCTAACGCGCGCTGAATGGCTGAACAGGGTGGTAAGTGGCTTAGCTCATGACAGTGGATCCCTCAAAAAAAAAGAGGGGAAAGGGATCCAGCTGAAAACGTCATACCTTATGTCTTTGTGAATGGCCGCCGGTCAGTCGACGGCAGCAACCGCTTAATCCTTTATACAGCTAATGCGCGTTGAATTGCTGAACAGGGTGGTAAGCGGCTTAGCTCATGACAGTCGATCTCTCAAAAGGGGGGAAAGGGATCCAGCTGAAAACGTCATGCCTTATGTCTTTTGTTTCTCTTTGTGAATGGCCGCCGGCCAGCCGGCAGCAGCTGAACAGGGTCAGTAAGTAGCTTAGCTCTAGAAGCGAGAAGGCGTATATAAGGGGTCTGGAAACCTCCATTCACTCACTCATTCTTTTGCTGCTCTCTACAGTCACCACCATGAGCAAAAGACAACACCTAGCGCCGTCCAAGAACAAGAAGACTACGCGGAACAGCGCTCGTTTAGCGTCAGTGCCTCCTCTTGCTACTGAAAATGAGACTACCGCTGCAGCCGCTTGGTCTTATCACCCTCCCGCTGTAGCGAGCGCTCGCGGCAGTAGTAGTAGTAGTAGCAGTAGTAGTAGCAGTAGTAGTACTAGTAGTAGTAGTAGTAGTAGTAGTACTACTGGTAGTAGTCGTCGTGCTAGCGACGTTGTTACACTCGCGACGGTACACGTTGCTGCTTAGCGCGCTGCCGCTGCTACTGCCGCCCCGCCTGCTGCGGCTGCTGCTGCTGCTGCACCTGCTACTGCTGCGCCTGCTGAGGCTGCTGCGCCTGCTACTGTTGCGTCTGCTGCTGCTGCTGCTGCTGCTGCTGCTGCTGCTGCTGCTTCTGCTGCACCTGCTGCTACCGCTACTACTACTGACGACAACGCTCCTGGCACAGCGCAGTACTGGCAACCGGGTTTTTACCTCCCCACTACTGTTGATGACTTTGATGACCTGCCGCACGTTGCACAGCCCCTCTCCTCCACCACTACATCGACCGACGCCCTCGACGCCGCTCGCGCTGAGAGTGACAGCTATTCGGACACTCAGCCCCTAAACCGAGAAGAAGAGGAGGAGGAGGAGGAGCAGCAGCAACAGGGTGAGACAGAGAACGACGCTGACGACGAGGCTTACGAACAACCCGAAGGGAAAGGGGTGGGCGGTACGTTTTTCGGCTTCCCTCTTCGACCTTTCGACCTCACTTCCACTAGTAGCGTCCCGTCCGGTCCGTGGCGACTGCCCTCACCGCCACCTTACGAGGGCGGCGGCGCTTCATCTTCTACCGCTACACTCAGCACCGACGGCGTGTGGCTGCGCTGTTCCAACAACGAGGCCTCGGATACCACCAGCGCTGACGCTGCTCCTGCTATCGGTTCTGCTGCTGATTCAGCTCACGCTGATGGTGTTACTCATCCTGCGGGTGTGAAACGTTCTAAGGTGAGTTCCAGAACAACAAGGCCTAGTAAGAAGAGAAAAATACAAGAAAAAGAACGAGATGGACGAGAAGAAGCAGAGAAAACCTTCTCCCGTCTTCTCGGGTTAGAGTTCTGCTTAGACGGAGCTTTGACGCTGGAGATCTGGGAGGACGTGGCTAGACTGTCTAGGAGGCCGCGCTACACAAAAGACGGCCAGGTGAAAGAGGCGTCTCTGACCAGAAGCAAGCGAGTGCACTTCACGGCCGACGCGCTGCGCGAGCTAATAGCACGCATCGCCGATATCCGCGCAGTGGTGCGCATACGCGACACAGCGGCCGCGCAAGGAAAACCTAATCACACCCCCTGGTTCGCAGTGCTGGATGAGGAGGGCGAAGTGTACGCAGCTGTGAGCTACTACAGCGGTAAGAACCTCGTCCACGTGCGCAAGTACGAAGGTCCTGACAAAAAACCCACACAGCAGGGAGTGACGCTGTCCGCCAGAGCGCTCAAAGAGTTGGATGACAAAACAGAGATCATTCTGAAATATCTCGGCATAGATTCGGAATGAGAGACGCTCAACGCTCACGCGCGCACACACACACACACAGCGTTTGACGTACGCTGTATGAGACAGACAGACGGATACACAGACAGCAGACAGAAAGATAAATAGATAGATAGATAGACAGATAGATTGATAGATAGATAGATAGTTAGACGGCTAAGTAGTTGGTAACTGAGTGAAAAAAAACATGACACAGTACGTATGCGAAAAGTGTTTCAAAATGTTTAAAAGACCGTACAACCACGAGAGACACGTAGAAAATTGTAGAGTAGTACCTAAGTTTTGCCCTCTATGCGGCGAAGGCGATTGCCTGTCGACGCGAATCTCTGGACGGGGTGACCGTCCCTCCGCGCATATGTGCTGTACCGAACGGGGAGGAAACGTTCACGGCGAATTGGCCTGCGATACAAACGGGCGTCAGGATGCACGGGACTCGCGTGAGTGTAACAAACTTCAGGCTACCAACCGGCGAGTTGAGTGACGCTGTAGATACTATGCGTCGCATTCACTTGACACAAAGATTCAGATACAAAGTGGGTTTCTCGGTAGGCTTACTCTTACAACACAGAGAAGACAAGAGCAAACTGCGCTACTTTCACGCCTCCCAGAACAACGCAACTCTCATACAACCGCTCCCTACTATAACTAATTCAGAAACTTTGGAAGAGCTCCTCTCAAAGATGGAAAACACCGTCCCTTGCGAGGAAGTACGGAAACTTTGCGACGCTGACACCAAGTGGCACGTTCTTTTTCCTACCAATTTGAACATTTGCGTTTACATGGGACCGGGGGAATTCCCCATAGGCGGTAGGATCACTCAGGCCGGTCGAGTTGGAAAGAGAAGCGGCGTGTTAGATTTTCCCAACAAGGACAACCTCTGCATCTTCCGCTGCATTTCCTTTCACTTATACAACACCAGCAAGCGCGCTTCAGATTTGTTACGTCAGTTCTGTCCCGCTGCCACACCTGAATCCTTTCCGGGTCTGAACATCCGCGACTTACCCGCGTTAGAGAACTTGTTTGACGTACAGATAGCGGTTTACACCGCGTCGCGTCAAGTGCCGGGGCGGAAGTTGAGAAGACGCGTTACTCTGATCAGACCGCCTTCCAGAACTCTGGCCGCCCGAGGTAAAGTCAACCTACACCTGACGGCGAAAGGCGGTTTGCACGTCTCTCTCGTCACGGACTTCAACGCGTACGCGGGCATATACGAATGTTGCAAGTGTAAGGCGGCGTTCACCACCGAGTTCTTGCTGAAGAGACACAGGAACCAGCTTTCCTCTTGCCGACAAGTCAAGTTGCGCTACGTAGGTGGCATCTACCAAAATTCGAGAACGATTTTCGAAGCGCTAGCAGACTTCTCCATTTTTCCCCCCGACGGACATTCCGGAATCTACCCTTACAAGATCGCCTTCGATTTCGAGGCTTTCTTCAGACCGTGCAAAGAACCGTCGACGGAACACGTGTCCCTGCTGTGGGATCACGTCCCTTTGTCGGCTAGCGTCGCATCCGACTTTCCGGGGTGGGAGGGGCCCGTCTGCTTCGTCAGAGAATCCGACGCAGATTCCGACCCCTTGTTGGACCGAGTTTTAAATCACATAAACGAGAACGCCAAAGTCATCGGGGAAGCTGTGCTAGAACTTTACCGACCGACCTTAGCGAAGTTAGATGCGGCGATAGGTGAAGCTCTCCTGCTGGAGGAGGCGACGTTCACCCCTTCTCCAGGCGGCTTCGCTGCAGCTCAGACCAGACACCCGTTAGTTCAACTGAAGAAGCGTCTTCTGAGATACATCCGTCAAGCTCCAGTCGTGGGCTTCAACTCGGGGCGTTACGACTTGAACCTGATCAAAATACGCCTTCACTCGTTCTTCGCCTCCGGAGACCGAAGAAACCAAGAATTCAGCGTCATAAAGAGAAGCAATCAATACTTGGCGGTTTACACACAGCACACGGTTTTCTTGGACGTAGTCAACTATTTGGCACCCGGTTACAACTACGCGACCTATTTGCGAGCTTTCACCAGGAACGAAGAGAAAGGTCACTTTCCTTACGAATGGATGACGTCTACCAGGAAACTGGCAAACAGAACGCTGCCACCGAGATCGGCTTTCGACAGCGAGCTGACGGGCGTCAAAATGTCCGAATCCGACTACGCCGCATGTCAGAAAGTTTGGTCCGACGAGAAGATGCAAACTATGGAAGACTACTTGATCCACTACAACAACAAAGACGTCAAACCTTTCATAGAAGCTCTGAAAAATCACGCTAAATTTTTCCAAGATCGCGGCATTGACATGTTGAAAGACAGAGTTTCTCTCGCCGGTTTGACTTTACGGTTCCTCTTCCAAAACCTAGAAGACGCGTTCACAACGTTCCCCCAGTTCGACGCCGTCCTCCACGCTCTGATCAAAGAAAATCTAGTCGGCGGTCCTTCCATCATCTTCCATAGATTTCACGAGAAGGGCACCACGCGGATAAGGGAGCACAAGTACGGCGAAGAAGCGAGACCGTGCCAACACATCCTAGGACTAGACGCTAACTCTCTGTACTTGCGCTGCATGAGCGAAGCGCCCTGCACGGGCTATTACGCGGTGAGACGGCCCGAGACCGAGTTCAAGCCCGAAATTAGGCAAAGAAACTCTCACAGCGCTTTGGAGTGGTTACGCTTCGTAGAGCACGACCGTGATGTGAAACTGCGCCACGCTTTGAACGGCGGCGAGATGGTTGTAGGCTGTCGGAGAATTCGCGTGGACGGGTTTCACGCGGCCTCTAATACGGTTTTCCAGTTTCACGGGTGTTGGTTCCACGCTCACAAGTGCATACCGTCGCACCGATATCAGTGCGCTTCACTGAGAGAGGAGAGACGCGACAGAACGACCAGAGTAAGCGCTTACTTGAAAGCGCTAGGTCACAAGCTGGTCGTCGTGTGGGAGTGCGAATGGCGAGAGATGAAGCGTCGAGATGAGCGGGTCAAGGCCTCCCAACAACGCTGGAAGGTTGACGCTTTGAAAGTGTCTCGAAACGCGATGAGCGAGAGCGACATCCTTTCCGCTGTGAAAGAGGAGAAAATGTTCGGTTTAGTTCAAGTGGACATCACTACGCCGCCTCACCTACGAGACTACTTCGAAGAAATGACCCCCGTTTTCAAGAACGCGACCGTTTCAAAATCGGACATAGGACCTCACATGTCAGACTTTGCGCAGGAAGAAAAGCTGTTGAACACGCCTCAGAGATGTCTGATAGGGAGTTACCACGGAAAAAATATTCTCTTGGGAACGCCGCTTCTCAAGTGGTATTTAGAGCACGGTTTGATAGTCACCAAAGTGCAGCTGGTGGTAGAATACCTACCTAAACGCTCCTTTGCCGGTTTCGCGGACGAAGTAACGGCGGCGCGAAGACGTGGCGACGTGAACGAGAACGAGAAAATTCTGTCAGACTGTTACAAGTTAATGGGAAACGCTACGTACGGTAAAACAATCTGCAACAAAGAAAAACACACGGCGGTGAGATACACTGACAGTCGGAAGTTCGAACTATTGGCCAATTCGTGGCGCTTCAAAAAGGCGTCCGAGTTGAGTTCCGATCTGTTTGAAGTCGAACTACAACCGAAAACAGTCAACAACAACCTCCCTATTCAAATAGGGTTCATGGTATACCAGTACGCGAAGTTGAAAATGTTAGAGTTCACATACGACTTCTTGGATAGATTCGTCGATCGGCGCGATTATGCCCTTTGTCAAATGGACACCGACAGTCTTTACATGGCTCTCAGCGGTGACACGTTGGATGACCTAGTCAAACCTCGCCTGAGAGAGACGTACTTCAGAGAGAAACGAAAGTGGCTTCCGACAGCGGTGTGCGACGATTACTTAGAGCTTTTCGTGAAGACAAAAACGGAAAGAGTGCGAGAATGGTGTCCGCCGCCCGGCGGATGTTGTGAGAGACGGTACCTTCACGATCTGAGAACTTCGGGGCTTATGAAAGCGGAGTGGGAAGGTGACGGTGTCTCAACCCTGAGACTTACATTTGCTACGATCGAGTCAGCGACACCGGTGAAAGAAAATCCAAAAAATGGAGTGCAAAAGGCGTACAGAAGAAACAAAACCCTCAGGAACCAGACGCCTTCTTGGATGTTCTTCGCCAACGAAAAACTCTCATTGCTGTAAATAGAAACTTCAAAGTGGTGCGAAACAAAATGGTCACCTACACCATAGAGAAAGACGGCGTGCGCTACTTGTATTATAAGCGTCGCGTGCATTCTGACGGTGTGACAACGAGTCCTTTAGAGATATGAAAAAAAAATAAATAAGCGTGTGCATCTTTTCAAAAATAGAGTGTTTATCAAGATTGAAAAAAAAAGAAATAAAAAAAATAAAATAAAATATTGTTGTGTTTTTATTTTCATACGTCTTCTTTTACTAGTAAGTCCCGCAGTCTCTTAAAGCGTCACTCATGTGACGACGTCGCTTCCAGTCACGTGATCCTAAAGACCCTCACTTCCTAAACAAAAAACTTCTTCTTCCGCTCACGTGATCAATCAAGTCACTTCCGGTCACGTGATCCTCAATGAGGTCACTCACTTCCGGTCGGCCATTAGGTCATGTGACGTCACTTCCGGTCACGTGACTCATCAGGTCACTTCCGGTCACGTGATCCTAAATTAAGTCATATGACGTCACTTCCGGTCCCCTAAGTAGGTCAGTAGGTTACCCAGAATGCACCACTAATCCCCTAAGTAGGTCACTTCCGGTCACGTGACCAAATGGTGGCCTCTGATTGGCTGCAGGGTTACCCAGAATGCACCACTAATCCCCTAAGTAGGTCACTTCCGGTCACGTGACCAAATGGAGGCCTCTGATTGGCTGCATGTCGATTGAGTAATAAACAGTACTTAACTATAGTCCCGTTCCGATACATACTATACTACTTACGGGGCTGATACACTCCCGCAGTGTCAGAATGATGCACCAATGCAGCAATGCACCATTTGACTCACCGGTGCATCATGGCGCCAATTGAGCATGAACCGTGAGGCATCATGCATGTCATGCTCTAAACTCTAAAGCTAAAGCTACTGCCCTCTTGTGTCTGCTACCCCCGGGCCACTACCCCTGCAGTTTGTTAACGTGAATCTGGGAATAACAGAGCTCCACTAACTATAGTGGTTTATTGGTGAGGCTATTGGCCGGTGGGAGCTTACTGAGGCAGCAGCAGCAGCAGCAGCAGCAGCAGCAGCAGCAGAGGGTGGGGGAGGCGGACGGTACGGGATGGGTGTGGACCAAGGGGAGAAGGTGAGCAGGTGAGTGGGTTGATGAAGTTAGAGGATAGTGTAGGAGGAGGGAGGAGGGAGAAGAAGGTAGCAGCCACTTTGACAGGTATGCAGGGTGTTGTTGTTTCCTTGATAGTCGGAGCCAGCTGGTTACAGCAGGAAAACAGGCAAAAAAGGACCCCTCCCCCAGCCACCCACCATCAGCTCACTCTCAACCTACCTCGCTACAGAACACCTCCTCACCGTTCTCTGCCCCTCCCCACCTCTCTACTCAAGGCCCTATCTCCGCCCCATGGTAGTCTACAAGTAGTGCACCCAGACATTGCACAAAAAGCGCCAGTACCCACCCTCAAGCTTTCCTCCAGCACTTGAAGCCTTCGCTACTCTCAGGCTGGCCTTCTCCAGACCCTCCCCCCCTCCATGCAGCCTGCATGGTAAGGCCACCAGTGTACGGCATAGATACACCTCCATGGTGTAACGTGAATTGAGATGACATATATCTCAGTATCACATACTGAGGCAATACACCATTCTATTCCATGCATTAGCCTATTTTATATTGCTGGCTAAATGCACTCCCGGAAGCAAACTGCAATGTCCCTAAACTAGCGCAGCCGTCATCTTATCTCCCTCCATATCCATAACACTCACTCTGACACAGGCTGCCAAGCTATTGCCACAACGCAGTGGTTCATACCCACGTATCAGTCTCTATCCAGGAGCCAGCCGAGGCAGTCTTATTACTGAGGTATCAAGGCACTGATAAGGGAACATAAACATTGAAGATCATATCTGGGTATCTAAAGGCATTAAAACAAGTTATTTACCGAGATAAGCCTGGTATCTAGAGATGCTATTGTCATTCAGGAGAGGCGAGCTGTTCAACCGGTTTTGTCTCTCAAATAATTTAAGCCAACACGGCGATTGTAACATAGATATGAAAGTTGTTAGGGACCTTGCTCTAGTGTATTTTCTTACAGTTCTCTTTCTGCGACGTAGGGGGGCATTTATCTTTTAAACGCGGACATAGTGCAACTAACGGAAGTATAATGCAGTAGCTACCACACGAGGCGTTATAGGGGTAACACCGTCAACCACAGTAACATCAATGCCTCTTCTATGTCTATTCCAACTGTCATGCCTAGTCCCTATAGACCTTTCATCAAGAAATTCAATTTACACCGTGGTAACTCCAAACCCCAGCCTTCCTGGTCTTGTTGCTGGTTATCTCCCTTCCTCTCTCAACAACAGGGGCGCATAGAAGATAGAAGATTGCAGATATCTATGATCGTGGAACTATAAGTGTCAGAGAGTTCCTTACATAATGGGCACTGCCAAGTGACTTATACTATAGAGCAGCGCGGACCACCTTCCATCACGGTGGGACCTGGTAGTGTGAAGGGTGAAGCACCAGCCTATCACGTCTCAGTGTGAAGGGACACCAGTCTATCACGTCACAGTGTGAAGGGACACCAGTCTATCATGTTTCATTGTGAAGGGGCACCAGTCTATCACGTCACAGTGTGAAGGGACACCAGTCTATCATGTTTCATTGTGAAGGGGCACCAGTCTATCACGTCACAGTGTGAAGGGACACCAGTCTATCATGTTTCATTGTGAAGGGGCACCAGTCTATCACGTCACAGTGTGAAGGGACACCAGTCTATCATGTTTCATTGTGAAGGGGCACCAGCCTATCACGTCTCATTGTGAAGGGGCACCAGCCTATCACGTCTCAGTGTGAAGGGGCACCAGCCTATCACGTCTCAGTGTGAAGGGACACCAGTCTATCATGTTTCATTGTGAAGGGGCACCAGTCTATCACGTCACAGTGTGAAGGGACACCAGTCTATCATGTTTCATTGTGAAGGGGCACCAGTCTATCACGTCTCAGTGTGAAGGGGCACCAGCCTATCACGTCTCGGTGTGAAGGGGCACCAGCCTATCACGTCTCAGTGTGAAGGGGCACCAGCCTATCACGTCTCAGTGTGAAGGGGCACCAGCCTATCACGTCTCACAAATGGCAGCACACACAGTGCAGAGGCGCTGCTAATTAATATGTTTTTTAATTAGTGTTGATTTTCAGATCAAAGGCTGGGGGTGGTAATTAGCGCCCTCTACCTCAATCAACATGCACTGGTCACGAGACCTGCCCCAAGCAGCATGGTGGCGGCGTCCCAGTGTCCTGAATGGGCCAGCGTTGGAAGGAATTCCCTTAAATGATGGCTTGGGAAATACTGTACATAACAGATTGTAACTACATCGTACTAAAGCATGAATACGAGAGGTCTAGAGTGGCATGTCCCCAATGGGGAGGTATATCTAGAGTAGGACAATCGGTTTGTGGACTCGTCATTCCTACACACAACCTTAGTGGTACAATAGCCGTAATGTACCGACTCATCCCGCAGGCAGATTTATCAGCCATTAGCTACAACAGAGTAGGTGTATTGATCTTGTAGAGTACCGACGTGTGGGGTGATGAAGCAGAATGTGCCATTGTTATGCAGATGCTGATATGGGATACATGTGACATTATGCTTTGTCATCATAATAGCCTGTATATGTGACATGGATTACTGTCAGGCCTCTCAGCGCTGCTGACGTATCGGGCACCTGCTGCTGACGGGGCATTCCCTTCTGGTGTGTTCTGGGTAAATCGCATCTTCTTAGATTACGTAGAGGCGTGTGAATGCATTCTCGTCCGAGTCAAACCTGTGATATCAATCATTCAAAACACCCGGGTCAGAACACCAAATATCTCATAATCTCAGTTCAGATATTGATGCTTTTCCTACAGACATCCAGTTTGATAGGGGAATCCCATAATTCTGCATGGAAATGGATAAGAATCTTAAAGCCCACATACATTCATTGATGCAGGTCCTCCTTTTTAGTACATATACAATTATACACGGCCTACCTAACACATACCGCGTACAGAGTGATTGAATAGCCTGCTCAATCTTGGCCAAGCTGCTTCTCCTTCTGTCTTTCACTGCCGTTAATTGGAAACGACAGCTTCATGGTCGGCCCGCCAGGTGGCAGTGATACACCTCCAATACGAGGCTGCAGATGGGGTCAAAGGTCACCCGTGTGTATGATTGAAGTCACATGACGGCCACTCAGCCCTACTTGAGGCAGTCTGCACGTCTAGGGACGTGTGTGGCAAGTAATGCGCAGAATGCTCAGAATGGAGGCAACACTTGTTAATCAATATAACTGCTGCTTTTCACCACCTTTTTTTTGTTGCCTAAACGCCATGTTCCAAGTTGATATTATGGGAGGTCACAGGAATCTCATTTTAATGCTGACAATATGATTTAAAGATGCAATTAATCAACCAGCAAACTGATTAGTATAAGGGCCAAGTGACCATGAATACAGACACTAGAGACCGTAAAACACAGCTTTGCCTACAGTTACTTCTGTATTTGGTGTGGAATGTAAAGTCCGTGCTCTGAGAGAAGCTAAAGGGCAACAGTTGTTTGCGTCTTAAGGTAACATTGTCATCTACAAATACAGCCTAGTGACTTCTTAAAACTTGTATAACATAAGGCATCATGTCTTTGAATAGTGCCACAGGATAGCGTTGCTCATTTTGAGTCTGCTTTTGCATGGCCCCTATAACGGCTTGCAGGAACTCTATAGAGTGAATCCTTCCCTGGATTTACATGGACACGATATGGACACAAATATCAGCAATGTGATAATGGAGGTGTTAACTGAAAAACGAGTAAAATACACTCTCAATAATCTACCTATGTCGGTCTGACTTAACGCCTCTGGAATGCACCTTGTTTGCGTCTGAAGCAACATACACTCTCCAACAGATATTTCGATTTTTACTAAAGGCAACACAACTAAACATGTGGTTGGAGAGCTATCACTCACTAAACCTTTGAGGTATACATACAAAAGCAATCCACAAGCAGATAGCATAAGAAAGGGCCTGCGAAGTATATGCTGGAGATTGACAGTGGCGGATCCAGGATTTTCCAGAGGGGGGGGCCCAAACCTGGCCAACCATGGACTGAAGCGCAGCGTAATAAAATCACTGTAGCCATACTAGCCCCCCCCCCCCAAGAAAATGCTGATGGTCTGTGTCTTTATGGTACTGTCCCCTTCTCTCTTTTTTCCTCTCTTTTCTGCTCTCTTCTTCCCCTCTTTAATTTTTTTTAATGTATTTTTTTTTTCTTTTGGGGGGGGGCCAAGGCCCGTCGGGCCACCCCCCTGGATCCGCCAATGATTGATCCCCCATACCCTGTATCTAGGTCAGGGTAAGCAGCTCAGGAGGATCCTTACTTGTAAGGTGCTCAATCAAATGTACCTAAATGTTGATACCTTAGGGTGGAGTATAGCAAGGGGGTATTTAGGAGGGGGGCAGGTGGCTGGTTACATCAGCAACTGCTGGCTGTACCATCAGGACTCAGGCATGCAGACCCACAGCTAGAGTTTAGTTAGGGAGGAGGAGCACAACATAGACCTACCTACTGTGACTAACTCACTTATAATGCTATTTGGTGACGGGAAGCCTGCGCTTCTCACTCGTGATGAATTAGATTTCCCTCCCATTATTTGTCCGTAGATTAGATCCCCCCGTATTGTTGTATCACATTGAGTCCTAATCATTGTCATAAATAACAATGCATGGGCTTCGACATTGAGAGCGAAGAGTTAGCCCCCCTCCCCTCAATAGGGTATAGGGAAATATTTTTACATTTTTGCGCAATTGACGATTTCCTACCCCACCAGCTTATGCTGGAATCCGACTTACCTTAACAATACTATCTTAAATGTAAGGTCTTCTCCCTACTTCTGCTATCCCCTACCACTTACATCCCACTAGCTAGAGCACATTCCAGATAGCATTTCCTGGTGGCTACCATGGATATCACCATGGCAACCATGGCCTTACCACAGGGGGTATATAGGGTGATAAGAGTCCAGCATGTGGCCACAGTGTTACCACTAGGTCTAGGTATTGGGAGTACATCAAAGGCCGTACTCATCCCTCAGGCTGGGAGGTCGCCAGAGGTGCTCAATGACTGTCAGGGTAGCGCTTAGGTCATCAACAAGTAGTATGTATCAATATACACTTTTATAGGAAGACTCTCCCTAACCAGCTTAAACCTTTGAAGCCACATGACTCAATCAAATACAACCTACCCTTCTCAAGAGAGGAGATCACATACCACTAGCCAGCATGTCCAATCTTTAGCGCAGCCCTGACTTCAGAACGGGTTTAATAAAGAACATATGTTCCTTCTTTTCCTCAATTATGTGTCAAGATCTAAACGCAGACAACCGGCTTGGGATAATACAATGACCTATGCTGTACTATTTGTTGGATTCCCTGACACCAACAGAGCGACTCTGACTCATTCTGTCCGAGCTAATGCATTGGCTGTCATTACAAATCAGGAAATTTCTGTTTTATGGCCAAATTAAAAGTTCCAATCATTCAGCTTTTTCCAATTCCTCACTTGAATTTAATAAGTTATGATTATAATGAATTGGAATGGCTCTGTTTCTCATCAACACACAAATTACTGCATTTCAAGTTTTGCTTCAATCTTAAACTGAAACGAACCAGTAAAACCATCATCTTTAAACATCCTATGAGAATATGTATAGGAAATCATTCCCTTTATGATAAAAATTCAAACTGCTGAGTACATGTATGTGAATAAAGTGATTCTTGACATGTATTGCCATTGGGGAGACACACAAAACCTTGTATTATTCACCATGGATGCCACCCATACGGTAGGTAGAGACAGGTAAGTGAGTGTAAGTCATTGTTAATCCCTCCTACACTTAATCAGGCCCTGCCAACAGGAACGTTCACTGTATATATTCCTGACATCCAGGCTGGGTTATGCGGTGGGTGGGGTAGTGATGTGTGTGATTCACTGCACCCTACAGCCTGTCCCCCTGCTAGAACGGTCCCAGTCGTCTCTGGGATCAGATCAACCAGGCTTAAAGATGAATTCGGATGTATCTCCCGTTGCCACATAAGACTTAGATGTAAGGAAAGTGTCTAGGGTTTGGAAATCGAAACGGTGGTGAGAATATATCATCGTTTTTCTCTCAATGTTTGACATATCACATTTATGTCCTAAGATGTTACTCATATGATTGGGAAAATGGCTCGTGCAACGTCAATAGATGAGGAGTTACATGCAACATTTTGTCTGAATTCATTCATTGAGCCATGCGGCGATATGTGATGGAACTCGATGAAATATTAAGCTTTAGTGGCACCAGTTCTACTCTGAACCAAAACTGTCATCATTGCCTCATCCGCCACTGATAATAAGAGAGCTTGATTGAGTAGATTGTAACAAATTCCCCACTTCATGTGACAATCAGAGGTTGCACTGCAGTCAGTAGCCATTCAACGAGACAAGCTGGGCGCTAAAAGGCCTCGCCTTGTGATGGCTCTCAGCCATTCAGGAGCTGTCAAAAGGAAAGTGGTACCTCTTCTTCTAGAGAAAAGCCTTAAACTATTTTCTTAATGTTTTTCTTTTTTTCTTTCAGGGAGGGAGTTTTGTCTTCAGAAAGGCCTTGGTTGGCACCTGAGGCAATACAGTCCTCCCAGATGTGACTCCTTTAGTGCAGCACCTAAAGGCTCCATGAGCCCTAAATTGGCTCTAGTGAATTAGATTTAGGTGTGTAGGCTTAGACTGGGTGTGTATGCTCCTGTGTGGAGGTCTGCAGCACACCACTACCAGTACTACCACTACCCACCACTACTCTGTGTGTGGACTCCCTCAAAGCGGCTGTGCAAGTCGGCAGGTCCAGTCAAAACAGAAAAGGCCTCTTTTGTGAAAACCGCCAGCCTTCATCCAATGTCCTTTGTAACAGCTGTCCTGTCTACCATTGAAGCGGTTCCTTCCTCAACAACTTCAGAATTCACTCTTGGAATTGTATTTTCATTCATAAGGGAAAAACCCGGAGGCACTTTACAGTACACATGATTGAAAGAGAAGGGGGGTGGGGTGGCGAAAGTCCTATTTCCCTTTCCGATACCTCTTGCATCGAGTAAAGGCCATGCTTTCTAACTTCCTTCTTTTAAAGGTACATGTATTGGTGTCAAGAGCAATTTCACAGCTTAAATTCAGGATATTTCCTTTTCAAATGTCATGGAATCACCAGATAATGATTAATTCAGCCTTCAAACAATAACATTAATAATACTACCGCCAAGGCCTCAACTAATATAACTATTAAATTCACTAATCCATGATGGCTAATACTTGTAAAAGCCCCAGCCATGGTTAGATCCAGGTGGACTTCCCCTCCCTGGAGCCGCTACATCCTGCCTTAATCCGCTTAATTTCCTATGGGGTTGGTACTCAGTCATGCAGCGGGAGGCTCGTTGGCGGCCGAGGCCAACCATCAGCTTTTCTTACCCCATTAATCAGGGGTGTAATACCTTGTGGAATCACCAGGGTGGATACAATCGACAAGACTTGAATCCCACCAGTGTGGAGCGCTTGTTGTATAGGGCCCACAGTAGGGGCAGTCTATACTGTAGGGTTCACTGAGAACCAATGAACCTTTTCATATATTGTAATACCAAGGATGATTTTCATCAATACTAAAAGTGGAATCCAGAGAGGATTCTGTTTATGGGCCCTCTAGGAACAGGCTTTCATAAACAAGATCTCATCTAAATAATTCCAACAGTTATCGTGAATTTCATAGACGAGAAGGTTTAATAAGCTTAAACTACATAATGTTTTTAAAGAAGACATGTATGTATTCTATCTCACGATCATAGTAGGAATCACCTCTTTGTAGTGGGGGGTGCCTGAATACACATGTTCATTTACGATTCTAAAATACGATTCTAAAATATTTCATGCTCTAAAATATTTAGAGCACGAAACTAATCGAGACATTGTTCACAGACAACAATTGGAAGAAATGACATTGAGATGACTTTGTCGACATTGTGGATCCATCTCCGAGTGGGCATGCGTTGTACGTGACTTCCGGGTTTGTTGTAAGGGATGACACTTTGCAGCCAATATATCCATCTGCCGCGCCCCCTGGTGAGTGCGGTGAGAACAGCCCCGGGTTACCATGGCAATGGCAGGAACGCTGCAGGAACGCTACCTGACAGGTAGCTGGTTACTGGAGGCTGCAGTGTAGCAGCCCCCGCCCGCCGGGTACCTGTCTCAGACAGGGGCCGCCCCGTGGGGGCACAAAGAAGTCAGAGCTACACAGTAGGGGCAAAAAAAGAACTGAACGATGTAGTCTTTCCCACACAACGTTTTACAAATGTCACGGCGTAGTGTCGACGGCTTCCTTGTGTGATGGTTTATGCCCATCTAGGCTAATCTGGAAAGCCTAGTTTCTCGCCTTCTTCTTGTTGCTTCTAATTATTCTCATTTTTTTCATCTTTCTACTGGGGTTGGTTGGTAAAGGGTGTGAGTAGGTAAAGACAGGGGTCTGTGTGTTTTGTCTATCTAGAATATGGGATGACAAGAGGAACACCGTGGGCCTATCGAGAGTCAGAATCCATCTGAAACCAAGAAAGCATCATAGCGGGATGCTTAGTACCTCTTAGTGGTACCCATGACGCTGTTTCAGTCAGTAAGGCCTGAACAGAGGGGTATGTAAGCCTAACATCAAGTTAGTAATCTACGCCCATGCATTCCAAACTAGTCACATTACACGCCCTGCTGTATGTCCCGTATAGGATACCAGCACGTACATTGTGAATGTAGCAGAACGATGACAACACATGATGCAGCATGGAGTCTGTAACATCCTACCCCCATGTAGAACAGGTCAGTCCCCCATCCTACATGTAGACCACTGCTGTCACACCACACACATCTAGGCACCTTTTTTACAACAACAGGACCTGCGACATCCTGCTCTTTAGCCTCATCTCCCTCTCTTGTTATTTCTTCTGTGTCAACCTGCTCCTCATAAAACCACAACTCTCATCTTAACCAGAAGCTAACCAGAATGGGGGAAAGATGATCTAGCCTTGTCTGGTTTTGTTTTAAAGCTTTATGGTGTCAATACATTGTGTGTAATGCTGTGCTGGCCATGCATTCCCGTCCCTGATGTGTTTGTTCATATGGAGTAGGTATACATTATATCATATTACACATGTTACATAATGATTGATTTGAACTAGGAAATATTGTCAGCAGTTGAAATGTTTTTAATTGAATTATAAACGGTAAAATAATATAGCCCTGCTCTGACTACGACTTCAGACCCAGCCTTTGGTCAGTCTGCCCTGCCCTAACCATCTGGTCGCCATCTTGCCCTTGGCATGTCAGAACGGTGCCGTGTCTTGTATATAATATACTAGAGTAGCAGAGGAGGGTCAGTTGTCAGCACCACCTCCTGTCACCACTGCCACATGTGGCCTACTTCACACAGCACCATAGAGTGTCATGTTATAGAGTGGCAGGCTAGATGTGACCCCAATATCAAACGTCATATCATACATAGTCCAAGACAAATGTGTTATTATTGTTTAGGAATATTTTCTTCTTCAATATTGTAGTTCTATATTTGACACATATTTGAAAGGCTGTATACCAATCGTCTGTAAGTATCATATGTGTGCGTAAAGGACTACACACACATAACCTATTAGAAGTCATCCCCTTAGGTCTGGAGATGTGATAACTCTGTGTGTGTAGGGGTACAAGGTGCTGGCCATAACTGCCCCGGGATTCAAGGTACAATGTCTATTGGGTTATTGTCATGTTATGTATTTAACACATAGTCTATTCAAACTATGGAACTGTTGTGAACAGGAGATACTAGTATACATATACATTATCAGGTGAACACTCAGTCCCAGTGTCTAAGCTATATCTAGTTCATGTACACGGCCTGAAGCTTTCTCTCAGAACCATGTGCACTACTGGGCCAGGCCACATAAATCACTTCAACAAAGCTAAAAGGTAACTTCTGAGGTCAAAACACCTTTTTCAGTAGACAACTGACATTTGGATAATAGGCCATGTTTCCGTTACCTCACATTCTGGACCGGCCACACAACGTTTTTTTACTCCCCTTTTAGGCTGGTCCATGACCCATTGCCATTTTCATCTTCAAATCTCTGCTCCCAAGTTGGCAGTTATTGGATTTGATTTTATCCGGGGGCAGTTACTGTAATGACCCATTTAAGCACAGGTCTTTGAATAAGTGCCAGTCTTAAATCAGCGCCTCCCTAAGAGCAGTATTGCAATGAATAAATGCACTAAAAACTGCTCTCAAATAAGCCTCCAGCATAAAGTACCATCCAAATTGATAAGGACCTGGATGCAAACGGGCGAATGTGATATGTAGTAAAACCAAGATTAATCTCCTTAGGCGGTGCAGGGCCCCACATGAGCTTAATGCCTGCAATAGTGAAACCTCAGCAGTAGTGGGACCAGCCTGGACTTAGCCTGGGTTTAGCGTTGTACAGATCCCATTACCTTTAATGTTATTAATACCAATACAGCACGTCAGCAGAGCTCTGTATATATCACAACATATTTATAGTCTTTGCTGATCAATACGAGGCATTAGTGACAGGAGGATTATTTATACGGTCCATGAAGAGTTGCCTGATGGGTGCCTTATCCACCCTTATATCATAGCTATTTGTATATTCATAGCCAAGCCATGGCTGTTATACCCAGAGTTAATACACAGCTGACACAAGCTATTCTTTTCCACATCCCCTAATGGCATGAGGGACATTAACACCAAATTGCAATACTTCATACAAGCCAGACCTTTAATAGATTGCATAGTATCATTTGCCTATGAAGGATCTTTCTATCTAATAAATCTAAATGGTATAAAATTAATTTTTTTATCACAGAGAAATGGATCCATGGTTCAGGATAGTTTTGCCCTAGTCTGTTGAGAATTCAGAATCTAGTATTTACAGCTTTAGTATAGTATTGTGTAGGAACAGTGAGCATCATTGGGTCTACTCGTAAACATCCAGTATTACAATCAGTGCAGCCTGTGGAGATGTATATACATATAGATGATCATGAATACAAACAACGGTAGGATGACACAACCTCCCCACCTCACAGCGCCATTCCGCATGCAGTGCCAAGTTGACCAGCCGAGAACAGGCTATGAATATGAATACATCCAAGTGGAAAAGTCAAACGCCGTATCATGTCCCAGGATATTGCATCCTTGGCAAAAAGGTTGCTGCCTGGTTGTGCATACTAAGGGGCTTCCTGCAGAACGGCACTATCTGTGTATCACCACAGCACTGTTACATGTGTCCTACTGTACACCTATACCGTGGTTGCCCTACTATGGGTCACCATGTAAGAGTATGAATCAAACCTCTCTTAAATTCCTCAATATCGGTAGATCCGCTCAATCCCAATTGTCTGTAAAGAATATGTTCTATACATATGGACACTGCAGTTCAACCAGATCAGGGCAACCTATCACTCAATGCCTGGTTTTCCCTTTCAATATTGACATTTTGTTACTTCAATGATGCTTCCCCCTCCCTTCTCAGCCATTTGTTAATGTCCCCTTAATCCCTGTTGGTGTACCTTTGGTCTGTGTGTGTATAGAGTGGGTGGGGTACTTACATACTGGGTGTATGCCCTCTGGTTCTGGAGGTTCTGGTAGTTAGGGCTCTGGTAGATGGCATCATCAAAGCTCTTGTAGTAATGCTGCTCGTGCATGGTGGAGGCTGGCTGGTGAGAACCTCACATAGATTCTCTGTACAACACACAATGTATAACTATCCCTACACAGTGGTATCTGCCAGGCGCTAAGTCATTGTAGCAATCTGCATCGTCACGGGTAACCCAAGCAGGGCAGTTTAGTCCACAGAGGATTGGATTTTGGCATTAACTTCTAGGTATTCCAGGAACAGAAGACATCAGCATCCAGTATGGGTGCCATTACTGTTGGGTGTAAACATTTGGGTAACTATGCCAGTAGCAGGGGTGTACCCAGTGTGCAGTACTACGGTCCTCTATGTGGAGCTCACAAACAGCACCAACCTCTGAGGTGGATTAACGATGTATCACCACCTTCAGCAGCTTCACCATGAGCCTCCCGTCCACCACGTCTCTACCAGCCCCACCTAGCACGGGGCAGCCTCCTCCAGGGCAGGCCGATCAGTGGGACAGGTGGGAGCACCCCTCCCTGGGTGAATACAGTTACTATAGTTAGAGTCTCCTTGTCACTCTTAGCGGTGGTCCATATAGTCCAGTGGTCTATGTCCTAGGGTGGTAGGGGGTGGGGGAGGCAGGGGGCACTCAGTGGTGGACCCCCTGGAGGAGAACACACTGGTTCCCTGGGCGTGCAGGTATGTCGCCCACAGCACGGCACGTGGGAGCACAGAGCACGCTGAGAACCAGCCACGTTGTATCTCCTCCAGCAGCTTTGGTACACGAGCTGTCAACACAGCCTAGATTAGACACAAACACATCTGAGGGTGAGAGGAGGGCTCCCTGTAAGCCTCCTCCAGGGCTTCAGCAGCAGGAGGGGGTTATACTAACACCGGTATCACACCTTTAGGGCTTCCACCTGCCGCGTCAAGTCCTATTACAAGACTCCCCCTCTCCGCTACAGGAGCGGCTGCTGTGGCAGCTCTCCCTGCCCGGGACCTGCACAGCGGGGGTTCCCTTTAGATAATCCCCAGGGGATTCCCTCCGGCTATGTGTCCTACTCTGGAGGAATTTCCCCTCTCAGCTAAGCCTCAAATATTATGTTATTATAGGCTCTATGGTTAATATTATAGAGTAGCTCTGGGCGCTAAAGGCTTCCTGCAGCCGTCCGGATTGTACACCAGTGAATATTCCTCCTCTGGTATTTAATCAGCCAAGTGGTCCCTGGGCGTCCTTGTTCTGAGCTAGGAGACCTCTGTGGTAATTAATCAGAGGTTATCTCTATGAACTAAGATACACCAATGGTGTGATGGAGCTTTAGTAGTAATCCCGTGCTGTGCTACCAGTGGCCGTCCCCCTGTGTGGCGGCTACATGCCGGGTGTCCCTATGAGGTGGTGGTAGTGAGGCAGCCTCCAGGGTGGTGGAGGATACAGCAGCTGGGGAGGTATACAGGCGACCTGCTGCTAGTGTACACTACTTGTTCCTCCAGTGTTGAAGGGTACAGGGGTGGTAGGTAGTAGTGGGTGGCTGGTGTCTCGGCGTCTGGCCCATTACCAGGACCTGGAGTTGTATCCAGTGTTGATGGTGTCAGAGTGCACACTGCCGCACCCACGCACACTGAGCCGCTCACCCCCGCCTGCGGCCTCTAGACTCAGGTATATAGGCTGCAGTATTGTACCTGTGTAGCCTCCAGTGGTTAGTTAGTTAGGGCACCATGGTTAGTGTGGGAGGAGCAGTTCACGCTGCAGCAGATGCTCCTCCCTCCTGCCGTGGCCTCTTCTACAGACTGACTGACTGAGGGGGAGTGCAGGAGGAGCAGCTCGGTGGCTGCACGCCGCCAGCAGTGAGTGACTGGTGAGCAGTCCAACCCACGGTCCATGCCTCCTCCCGCCGCCAGCGTGCAGCCCGCAGCTTGGGGCTACTCCTGAAGCCACTCGTGGCACCTCACAGGTTCAGGCTCCTTCTGAAGCAACTGGGGGCCCGTGGCACCTCACAGGCTCAGCCTGCTACTGAAGCCGCTGGGGGCCCGTGGCACCTCACAGGCTCAGCCTGCTACTGAAGCCGCTGGGGGCCCGTGGCACCACACAGGCTCAGCCTGCTACTGAAGCCGCTGGGGGCCCGTGGCACCACACAGGCTCAGCCTGCTACTGAAGCCGCTGGGGGCCCGTGGCACCTCACAGGCACAGCCTGCTACTGAAGCCGCTGGGGGCCCGTGGCACCTCACAGGCTCAGCCTGCTACTGAAGCCGCTGGGGGCCCGTGGCACCTCACAGGCTCAGCCTGCTACTGAAGCCGCTGGGGGCCCGTGGCACCTCACAGGCTCAGCCTGCTACTGAAGCCACTGGGAGCTCGTGGCACCTCACAGGCTCAGCCTGCTACTGAAGCCACTGGGAGCTCGTGGCACCTCCCAAAGTCTCAGCCTGCCACTGAAGCCACCTCCCAGTCTCAGTCTGAAGCCACTGGGGGCTCGTGGCACGTCCCACAGGGTGCACTATACAATTGCATGCAATAGAGCAGGTCAGCGCATCAGCCTTTGATCCGTGCAGACCTTTATGTGAAGTTGGCACTACCTTGATCTGCTACTTCTATCAGAATGATGCTGAAGGCTGGCAGAATCCCCCTAATATCCTTCGAGCAGCGATAGACGGTCCTCGATACTGCCAGATTCTAGCAACCCTAACCCATCGTAGTCCTTTTGCTATATAGATTTTTACACAGATCCTACTTTGATCTACTCAAGACGTCCTACTAGTCATTGCCCCATCCTCATCCCTAGAGCTTTTATTAAATCACACTGCTATATGGTCCGAGTAAAGTCTAGAGGTCCGACCATACCAAAAGTATCCAATATTTCTCGATTTCCTTATCTTACACAGAAAAGTAAAAATATCCTCATTCCGGTTGTAGCTCTGAGGTCGGGCTCTGAGGTTGTGCTTTCACGGGGTGTTCACTTATTGAGCTGCTCGCACTACCATCTAGGCACCCGGAGCATGCGGCAGAGCGGCCCTCAGAGGCCGTGAGCAGCTCGGAGCAGCTCCTACAGTGGTGTACAGGACGGGTCCGTATTGATGCACCTTGCCTCCCTCCTGCCTCCTCTAACCTGCCTTCATGCCACAACACCAACCACGGCATTCCCACGTGCCAACACCCCTCTATCTTATCTCTGTGGAGCTACTCAATGGTAAAAAGGTTGTATCTAGATGAGCTGCTGTGTTCTGCCTACCAACTCGTGTATACATGCAGCAGTATCGTGGGGGTGGAGCCGAGCTGGGGCCAAAGGGGAGCGGGAGCTTTAGAGGTCAGAAAACCATCTACCCTACCCTTGCAATAGAGTCAGTAGTATGTGAATATAGGTGATAGATCATATATTGTTACCCTTAACAGTTGAGTCTTAAAACCACCGATGCGTTCCTTTCTGCTTTAATGCATGGCTCTTGGGGGTTAGGAGTTCAGAATTCACTGTAGTTTCCGCCTTATTCTGTGCAGTATCGGTGTGCAAACATCGTCAATCAATCATATATTGTTCCGCTTATCGCATAAGCCCCAAACTACTGCCATTTTGCCTTCCCGCTTTAATTCCCGGATCTGCCTCTATATCAGCCGGGCGGCCTCCATGCGTGGTGATCTCTGTTATCTCTGAGTCACTCATATACATACACGCTGCCCTTTGGTACAGAGTATGAGCTCGGGGCTCCATAACTGTCACCGTGAGCTGCTCTTTGGTGAATGCACTGCACCAAGCTGTACCTAGAACAAATCAATAGGTGCTCTGTGAGTTGCTCTATGCAGCAAGGAGTGGGGTGCCTCACAGGAAGTGGATTAGTAAGAACACCCTCCAAGTCCTCCTGTGCTTCCTGCCTGTCGTTACCTTCTATCTGCAGTCAGTGACGGCCGTCTCCGGGATGCAGGAGGGTTCTGTGATCATTCAGGCGTGCAGGCAGATAGCACTTGGTGGGAGCCTGCTGCCAGTGGCCACAGTACCAGTAGTGCCAGTGGTGGGCGGGCGGCGGTTGACAACAGCCCTCTATACTTCATGCAGAGCAGAATTCTCAGACCCATTTATGACAAAGACAGAGTGCGGAAACGAAGTTGTTCTACTTAATACAGAAAGTCCAGTATAAAGAAAGCACGAAAGATTCGGATGCAAACAAAACCTGAATAGTTCAGCATTTAACTCGGTATAACTAAGTATTTAGAACACCCTGAAGACTAAGTAGTTAGAACAGCCATCTTCTATAGCATGTCTTCAATCTTACTCCTTCGTTCGTCATCTGACACTTAAAACCGTGCTGAAGTAACTGAAAAGCAGTGTATACTGTGTAAAGAGACACTCTGTGATGGTAGCGTTATCCTGCCACACCCAGTGAACTCGCCTACCTAGCGGTTAGATAGCAGTACACAAGTAAGAACATGGCATTGCACACTATTATAGAATCTATCACACTATACACTGTGATATGACATCATCTAAATAGTTCTGTGGCACTCTAAATCTGGGTAGGAAAGCCTTAGTTTTCAGGATATGGCCAATAGTCGTCCCCAAGCTGGCAACAGCTGCCATTGATTGATCTTTCTGTTCTAGGCCAATTTACATGATCACAGAGGGAAGGCTGGAGTTTGCCAAGGCTGTCTTACTGGGAGGGGAGGGACGCTCCATAGTAGGGCCTGGAAATGTGATTCAATCAGCTTCAGATGAGTCGGACAAGAATCTAATGCCGCTTCATCTCATGTTGGGTTCTGTCAGGCTTTCAGGAACCCAGACTCATCCTGATAATTATTTGTATCATTTAAGATAAGACAAGAAAATAATGACTAGAGCCCAGTACTGCCATGCTACACCTTGTAATAACGGCCCAGCACGCAATGTCTTTATTTTGCTCACTTATCAGGGATTGCAGATCAACACTCCCATGATCCCAGTCTGCCACCTCACTACATATTGAGGCTTAGGGCCTGCCGGGTCAACCAATTATGTAAATATTTACTCTGTGGTCGTGACGCCACAGGGATTAGACCAATCAGCTTCCACGTGAGTAACCCCATCTTCCACTCTCCAGTAGAGTAACCCATCTTACGTAAGCAGGAAATCTGGTTGAAGTGCATTTTTGATAGATGTAGCTCTAAGTGGAGCTGTGATATAATCTATTGTAGGCTGTACGAGGCTATACACATGAGAATTGTTCCAGGACCCAATCGATGGGGGAATTATGCACCGTAAATTGCACCAATGACAGAGGCCTGTGTTCGAGGGTAGGACCCGGGGTGGGACGAAAGCCCAGGGACGAAAGGCCCAAATCCATGTCAGTCTCTGCTGGTCATCATAGTTTCCAGTCCTCAATCGTAGGCTACACCTTAGAAGTTACATACTACTCTCTGTATCTTATAATATCCTACAATGTTACTTCACACCAGGTGCACGGTCACGCCTGTGGCTCCCTATATCCATGTAGCAGAGGAGCTGCCTGTAAGAACTCTGGCTCCGAGGCTGCACGCCCTGCTGAAGCCCTCTCCCACACTAGCAGCAGGTCTGGTCTCACGACACGGCAAGGGTCATGAGGATGAAAGGCCTGTATAACCATTGTATTGCTCTTCTATCACATAGTATTGAATAAAGGGGTACCAGATGACAAGATGGCGCTGGTACAGACTAGACTGTACGTGGCACCAGCGGCTGCAGCCTGGCATGTGGTTGGTGAGTGCCTAGACTAGCCCCAGCAGTGCCCTTCTGCCAATGCAGGCTAGGCCATGCACATAATATGATTTACGGTAATGTTCACTGGCCGACTTGTCAATTTACGGTAATGGTCGGAGCAGCTGGCCTCTTCTCCAAGCATAACCCCTGACATAGCCAGCCCCAGGGTGTCAGTGGCCTGTTTCCGCTTGGAGATTGCAGGCCTTGACCAGGACTTATGCTGGGAGCCCGCCCCGCTGGTTACTAGTTTGTGGAATGGCAGGCATCTACATGTTTCCGTTAGGCACCAGCGGTATCTGAGGCTGCATTCACGCTTTGCAGCGTCTCTGCATTCCTACTGTTATTGGCAGCTATAAATACCGTCATTTGGGGCAATAGGAAATACATTATACACCAATGCAGGGATATCATCCCAGACATTTGGGGAAAGCCTATCCAATATGAATGAAAATGCTTGAGGCAATATTACATTATCAGTTATACCGTTAACAGTTTATTTAAGAACTTATATGGCACATGCTAAATATTATCTACACAAAATCTGAAATCTCTACTCCCGTTATGTCGTCATATCCCGCCCAGTAGCCTCTACTCCCGTTAAGTCGTCATATCCCGCCCAGTAGCCTCTACTCCCGTTAAGTCATCATATCCCGCTCAGTAGCCTCTACTCCCGTTAAGTCGTCATATCCTGCTCAGTAGCCTCTACTCCCATTAAGTCGTCATATCCCGCCCAGTAGCCTCTACTCCCATTAAGTCGTCATATCCCGCTCAGTAGCCTCTACTCCCATTAAGTCGTCATATCCCGCTCAGTAGCCTCTACTCCCGTTAAGTTGTCACATCCCGCTCAGTAGCCTTTACTCCCATTAAGTCGTCATATCCCGCTCAGTAGCCTCTACTCCCATTAAGTCGTCATATCCCGCTCAGTAGCCTCTACTCCCATTAAGTCGTCATATCCGGCCCAGTAGCCTCTACTCCCGTTAAGTCGTCATATCCCGCTCAGTAGCCTCTACTCCCATTAAGTCGTCATATCCCGCTCAGTAGCCTCTACTCCCATTAAGTCGTCATATCCCGCCCAGTAGCCTCTACTCCCATTACGTCGTCATATCCCGCTCATAGCCACCCACAAGCCGCACACAGGGGCACAAAGCTACACCAATATTTACACAGAGATTGTAGAGTTGCCGGATGAGTAGTCTGTAGGGAGTGGTGCAGTGTGGACGGGGCTGCAGGAGCACGCCCCAGTGCTGCAGGCGCTGTGAACAGGCCAGAAGCACCTACACAAACACTGCTGGTACCGGGGGGGGGGGGGTCTGATCTTACCTGAACTCAGTGTGTGGAGACAAGCTGCACCAGTAGAAGTAATGTGGCACTTACCTGGGGAAGGAAAAACGAAAAAATACAAATTAGTCTATATTGTAGCGGGAAGTAATACAGTTCTAGTCCTATATATATTCATTTATCTATTCATGATAATTGCATCACTTGGATATAAATATGGTAGGGGAGATCTACTTATTATCTAATATATTACACATGAGTAATCACGTCTTATATTTCACATTTATCCAAAGGGAGATTTCAGACTGTTCACAACTGATGTCATTGTTGGAACCATATGAATAAGGCCTCTCATTTTCTTTTAAGGTATGCATCAAATGGATCAACAAAAGAGCATTTGGCATTCTCCTATTGACAGAGTGGTGATGTGTTATCCAGATAGTTGAATACATGTAATACCAAAGGGACCAGCTGCTGCATAATCTGTTAGTGTACAGGGCAGTGATGTATCCTCAGCATTGACTTGCAAATAGCCTATTTCTATCTGACAGGGAAGGTCCTGATAACGGAATTAGACAAGCTTCCTGTTGCCAGCATCTTATCACAGTAATCAGCTTTTCCTCTTGGCTAACCTGTTTTCTCTGTATACACCACACCATATCATCAAGTTAATACATTACTTCTGGGCCTCTGAGCTGCCCCTGTCCTATTGAGTTACTTAGCTGTATATATCATATAGCATGCGCCTGGGATGAGCAGCTCAGTCATTGTACCCAGAGCATCATATATATATATATATATATATATATATATATATATATATATATATATATATATATATATATATATATATATATATATATATATATGCATTATTCAGATGGAGTATTCCTCAGACCTAATACATTGTACTATAAACGTCGGGTTATGATGAAGTATGACCCTCTGTTAGTATGTGATCAATCAATGTAATACTTTATTTTTATCTAACACCTTTAATGCATATCTCGATGATACAGTAGCATTTATTTCATCGATATATATATATATATATACTAATTCTATCTTCCAATTTTTTTCCATTTAGCTCAGTAATAGTTTCTCACCATAAGTTCTGAAAGATGTTATAAGGGCACCGTTGAAGTAAATAGTAAAGGGGCAATCTGTGGTTGGGGGTGCGTGTGATGCCTGGAGGTGAGGTGTAAGGGTGGGATGGTTATCCTGTAGGGAAGTTGTATAAAGGATGGGTAGGTGAGAGTGTGTTTATTAACAGGTGGGGTGCTGCAGGGCAGGCAAGCTGGTACTTGGGGTCAGATCAGGGACACCTGGCCTGTTTTCTGTTACCATAGAACAACACAGGCAGACATAAACACAGCGCATCCCACAGCTACACCCTGTCCACAGCTACACCCCGTCTTCAGCTACACCCACCCACAGCTACACCCACCCACAGCTACACCCACCCACAGCTACACCCCGTCCACAGCTACACCCACCCACAGCTACACCCGTCCACAGCTACATCCACCCACAGCTACACCCACCCACAGCTACACCCACCCACAGCTACACCCACCCACAGCTACACCCCGTCCACAGCTACACCCACCCACAGCTACACCCCCCCACAGCTACACCCACCAACAGCTACACCCCGTCCACAGCTACACCCACCCACAGCTACACCCTGTCCACAGCTACACCCCGTCTTCAGCTACACCCGTCCATAGCTACACCCACCCACAGCTACACCCACCCACAGCTACACACACCCACAGCTACATCCACCCACAGCTACACACACCCACAGCTACACACACCCACAGCTACACCCACCCACAGCTACACCCGTCCACAGCTACATCCACCCACAGCTACACCCACCCACAGCTACACCCACCCACAGCTACACCCACCCACAGCTACACCCCGTCAATAGCTACACCCACCTACAGCTACACCCGTCCACAGCTACACCCGTCCACAGCTACACCCCGTCCACAGCTACACCCACCCACAGCTACACCCACCCACAGCTACACCCGTCCACAGCTACACCCACCCACGGCTACACCCGTCCACAGCTACACCCGTCCACAGCTACACCCGTCCACAGCTACACCCCGTCCACAGCTACACCCACCCACAGCTACACCCACCCACAGCTACACCCACCCACAGCTACACCCCAAACATGTCTCCCAGTCTCCCATGCTGCCTGTCCCGCCACTTGAGGTGTGAACACGGTGTGTGCCGCTGATAACGCTGTAGTCTGAGGGTCAGCACGAGGGGGGGGCTGCACACGGATCAGACACACACAGCTACACCCTGTCCACAGCTACACCCACCTACAGCTACACCCGTCCACAGCTACATCGACCCACAGCTACACCCACCCACAGCTACACCCCGTCCACAGCTACACCCACCTACAGCTACACCCGTCCACAGCTACACCCACCTACAGCTACACCCCGTCCACAGCTACACCCACCTACAGCTACACCCGTCCACAGCTACACCCGTCCACAGCTACACCCTGTCCACAGCTACACCCACCCACAGCTACACCCCGTCCACAGCTACACCCACCTACAGCTACACCCACCCACAGCTACACCCCGTCCACAGCTACACCCACCTACAGCTACACCCGTCCACAGCTACACCCACCTACAGCTACACCCGTCCACAGCTACACCCGTCCACAGCTACACCCACCCACAGCTACACCCACCCACAGCTACACCCGTCCACAGCTACACCCACCCACGGCTACACCCGTCCACAGCTACACCCGTCCACAGCTACACCCCAAACATGTCTCCCAGTCTCCCATGCTGCCTGTCCCGCCACTTGAGGTGTGAACACGGTGTGTGCCGCTGATAACGCTGTAGTCTGAGGGTCAGCACGAGGGGGGGGCTGCACACGGATCAGACACACACAGGTTTTGTTTGTAATACCAATGCCAACATATACAAATGGGACCGTTACGTCTATGTGGTAATAGTAGGGGCTGTTTGAATACTATCCTAGCGCCATGAACTCAGTGCAGTTCAGCTTGTTTACAAAAGTGCATTTTTCCGTTTTGTTTAGCCCTTTTTATGGACTATTCCCGAGTAACTTCCCTCGGGTATAGGGCTACCTCAAAGTCCCCCTTTTCCTTGGACCTTGGAAGTTTGTTGCTTCTTTTACAGTCAATATGTCTTGATTCAAAGCTGTGTTCCACAGGAGAAAGGCAATATGTCAGCACTATTGATGGGTGGCGGCCAGGGGTATCATAATTCGTGCAGTGGCAAAAAAAGCTATATCAGAATACCAAAGCACTTTCTTACAGGACCGTCGTCCCCAGGTCTGCCCAAGGCGCTGGCACTGCGATGCTGACACTCACGGGGCGATGTATTCCCAATCAGATTGTGTTACAATCCATGAGAGATAGACACAGACAGATGCCGAAATGAACACCCTTTGATGGTATATGGTGCTTCTTATATAACACGTATATCCCGTTATCCCCGATCCCCACCCCCCTTGTACTGTAACGTGATCTGTATGACGCCCTGTAGTCACGGGAACACGTGACAGCCATGTCACATCACGTGCCCATCTCTAGATATGGCTGTAAGGGTGGCGTATAGTGCTGCCACCTAGGGGCGTGGAGCCTGCAGAAATTTAGTTCTGCTAATATAGAAATAATAGTCTTTATTTCAATTTAGAAAACGTAGATTTTTCGTAATAATTAGACTGTTTATGTTATACATGTGTTCAGAATACGATAAATTGGCCTTTCTGTAGGACTAAGGGAGGGTGAGTAGTAGGTGGGGGTAGTGGCGCTACATGGGACAGAGAAGCAGTAGGTCCACTTCTATAATCACATCAATACTGGTTCTACACAACCCACCAGCAGACATAACAGGGCCATGCCCGGGGCTGGCAGCAGCCGCCGTCTCCTCTCACAAAGTGCTCTTACACTTTGCTGCAGGATAGATTCTGTTTCGCGAAGGGTATTTGGGCAAAATATATTTAGGAAGAATACTATTATATTCTTGGGAATTGAGGTAAATATTTCTTTCAAAAAGAACAAGTAAGTGCCTATATTTCACTGCATTATTCAAAAAAGCTATAATATAATGTAATGAATAGGTGATACTATAATGTAATAGATAGCTAAGATATATGGCAGGGTGGGCTGGCTATCAACAACTTGTGTGGCCAACAGGGAGATGTAGACGCTTGTTTACAGAGAGGGCCATGTGCATTAATTACAGCAGCAATTACACATCCCCTATACTCTGCGGCATCTCATCAACACCACATGGGGGAACTAGTTACTCAATGTGACATTCTCTATTTTTCATGATTCTATTTAACTACATGTAGCTTCAACAACAGTTCCTCATGAGAATACATGTAGTCCGAAGCAAACTTGTAACCACAGCGCTACCGAGCCAGGAGTCTGCTTGCAGTTAAGATTTATTGCCCAGTCCTTGTGAAATATTCAATGCTTTTGCCAAGGCCACTTCCAACATCTGAATATCCCAAAGCTTGGGAACATAGTTGAGAGAGATATTTTTGAGTATTATATTTTAGGTTGCAAGTCTGGGAAGGATTATTTCTACTTAGATGTATGTTTGTGAGGTAAACAACATGTTTTCAAAATTTGAGGCAGCTGGGAGATATAGGTGTAGGGGTTGTAGATGAAAGTATATGTGACATGTACTAGGAAAAGGGACCTTAGTGTACCCTACACTATGGTCCCTTTTCGCAGATCATGTCACATATCTTGTTCTTTAACATCTCCGCTGCAGCCCATGTAAAAGGCGATATCCGCGTAGGCTTATACGACATTAGTATTTGAACCATACTACCGGTAGTAAACCAACGTCTAAGACAAACCTGTGTTCCTCTTCCCTTTCCAAAGGTTAATTGCGTGGCTTACATCACACGTGAGCAATGGATAAATGTTGAATAATTATATTAAAATTGGTCTAACGACTGAATGACTCAGGATCAGGGTGATCAAGTAATTGAATTGATTGAAAGATTGCAGGTGTGAACCATTTCAGGAACAATGAATAATTTGTCAATTCTAAGGGCAGACACTATGTACTTTATCCCATCCCCTCTACCACCGAGCCATGCAGGATGACTGGGCACCCCAACATGGAGCGCCGCCAGCCTGTGGCTGCTATACTGCCTCCAGGTGCCTGCAGCCATTACATGCTTCAGCACCTCGCAGCATGCCCTGACTGTTAAGGAGGCTGGTGGTAGAGGAGGTGCTAGGGCAGTGTCCTCAGCTACCAGGCAGAGTGGACATTGCTTTATACACTTGAAGCACTCAAGTTCCTCTCACGGCCCTTAACGTGGTGAAGCACTGAGCTAGCTGACATCATTGGCAGTGTTATGTCGTTTCAGCCTTGCTTTTATTCTCTGAAGCACGAGATTGGTGTAAAAAGATGACGTTTAGACTCAGATATAGCGTGGTTATTGACTGCTTACACTTGCTGCTATTTTGGCCATCCTGCACAAATATTCCTATATCAGAGACTAATGGGACATACTCTTGAAATGTCAAAATACAAACTCCTTGACTAGAGATCCCCACCGGTTCATCATTCAGGGATGCCAAGTAAGCCAACCCCAAAATCTCTTACGATTTTTGCACCCTAAAATCGTTTTTTTTTTTGGCTAAAATCGTAACAAAAATCGTAACAATAAAATAACATTTCTGAAGGGTCATCATGATGTATTAATGATTCTTATGATGCATTCAAGTCGTAAGCTGACTCTTCATACATGATTGATTATTTGTTTGCTCCTGAATGTGCAATGTTTCTAGATCTGTTTGCTCAATGACCAACTAAATCTAGTTTCAGTCTAGTTTTGTGCCTCAGCATGGTACATTTACTTTAAAATATCCCAGAGATCCTTGAAAATCGTAATTTGATAACTAAAATCGTAATGGGCGTAATAGGGTTCAAAAATCGTAAAATTACGAAAAAATCGTAACACTTGGCATCCCTGAATAATCATTGATCTCTGAAACATAAAAATACCCAGGAACCCGAGTTCAGGAAAAGACCACATCTGTTATATCCAACAGGTGATGGGTAATGCCTCCGTGCATTGCCTCAATGCCCTGTGGCACTGTCTACTTTGGATGTGTCAGGGCACAGCTATAGATGTCGACTATTTGTTAGGACACTGGGAGAAGGTCGGACGGCTGCTCGTCAACAGCTGGTTACACCAACACCAGGCCACATGCTGTATACGAGCTGCAGGCAGCAGAAAATAAATCCCTAAACCCATTCTTCATTGTCTTTCAGCTTCAGACCTAAAGCTTAAAATCCCATCTGAATAATTCTACCAGCCCAATACCAGTGACTATTGAAGCAGACGGTTGTAATTCCACGAGGGAAAGTGCATATCTATACCTCTTGATGCTAATACCACTTTAGCAACTGTTTAGGCCCCGCAAACAAGAGAAGGTGTGTTTCAGGTAACATGGTCCGAGATGTTAGGGTACGCAGGCCGGATTTTCAAAATTGAGGGGGGGGGGGGGGGGCTAGTGTCTGCCCTTTATGGAATCTGGAGCTGGCCTAATGTAACTCTTCTCTTTCCCCAGCTGTTAACTGGATATGATCGTCACATTATACTAAATATACGTATAGGATTGTGCTTGACTTTCCCTCACTGATATTAGAAATATCACAATGGAAGTAGCCAACTGAAGACGTCCATTATCCATACCCCTGCCTATTATACTACTCCATAATTAGTTCACTCTGTTATCATAGCCTTGAACAATGTTGTTACTGAACCAAACCCCGCATACTGGCTTCAGTGGTGTTTTTATCTAATCACCTCTCCTAATAAAACCCCCTGCATGCACCAGTCCGCCTTGTCAAGGACCCTTCTCAACTTCAAAAGCCATCTCAGCGGGCTTTTTCCCTCTAATTTTAAATCCTATTTTCAGAGTAAATTGCTGTCCTTGGTGGCTTGCTGCAGACCAGCTCTGTCCAAACACGTGCTGCTGCTTTTCCTGCCACAAGTTGTTAGCTTCCCTCTTCAGATGCTTGGCTATCCATCAGAGTCCCTGGATTCCCCCAATTTTATTAAAGGCCAAACCAAGTTCAGGCACATTTTCAAGCAACAGGACAAGACACTTGAATTTTCTTTTTTTTTCTCATAAGTAAATTTGACTGAAACACGGTTCATATTTTCGAACAATATGATTATTTCTTTATACATGTACTACTAAAACAAACAGAAATTGAAGTCGACCTAACTTTGCTGATGAATGTTGGATGACCTGCAACATATCAACTCTTCGTGTGCCTAACACTCAAGGATCTGGTCAAATGTGCTGTGTCTGTATTTAGAGCTTAAAGCCAGTCTGTACGTGCCTGTGTGTCCTACTGGGGCTTGTCATCCATCATAATGCAATGACGACCTTCACATGACCTTCAATCTCACCGCTGCCGCCGTTTTGATGTTCTTAAACTGTGGCTACAAGTAACAGTCCACAGACAGACAAACGGGCCACTCCTTAATCTGCCCCTATCATCAAGGAATAAATCCTCTTGAAAAAAATGACGGTATCGTCGTTTGCCATTGATTTCTTTGTCACATTAAATATCATGTGGAGATGTGAATATGCATGACAGTTTTTTCATGATTCAGATACATATTCTTTAGACTTAATTGAATAATAACGGGTCGACCAGCCCTCGTGGATAGAAATAAATTTCACCAAATTACACATAAAATGCCCGCTCAATCAAAGGGGAATTAGAAAAATGAAGTGATTGTTGACACACATATGTCGTCATTGTCTATAATAAGCTTAAGATGGTACCCGCCTTCAGAAATTGCGTAGAATAAGACAAGATATTCATACATGTATGGAGTAATGGGGATGTATGTGTAGTTGTAGATTTTGTCAAGCCACACTTTGTAGTTCTAGCAAATAGGTCGTTGATGGATGGACCAGGTAATATCAAGCAAAGATATTTATGAAACGACATAACAAACAAATTTGACCAAAATCAACTAGAATACTTGGTACTTCCAGACCAATATCTTGTGATATGTGAAAACCTTTCCTTTTACCCAAGGTGTCAAAGTGTGACCAAAGGCTGGGATCATCCAGCACTTCTCCCTGCCACCTTTATGAGCAGCTCAGTGCATTGGATGAGTCCATGAGCAGCAGCCACAATGTGGAAGGATTTACAGGCGGCTACAGCCCAGCCACTCTCAGATGAAAGCATTTGTGGGATGCTTGAGGCCGCTGTCGGTCAGCTGCCGGAGGACGGCAGATAAACACCCCCACCTGAGCCGCCCACCCCCAGCTCTACCTCCAGCCGCGGCCACCCCGGCCACACACAGCACATGATGAAGGTACACCTCCTCAACATGCGCTATGTATACATATTACTGAGGCCCCGTTCCCATGACCCTTACAGGCCTCAGACCAAAGGGTAAGACCAGAGATTAATCCTGCTTCACATGAATCGTTGAATTCTTAGCAATTTGCAGAGATTTAAATTAATGCTATAGTTTCTAAGGATTTAATCAGAATTTTGATCTTTCTTGTGGCTTGGTTCAATTTCAATTTCGATTTCAATTTCAATAGTATTTATTCATATAAAGTTCAAGGTTTGATACATTTTGTTTATGATCCATTTCTTGCAATACAATATACCATTGTTGAAATACACTTTACACAGTATTCTGTTCCTTAATGAACTCGTATGAAAAGGCTGCTCCTTGGCGAGAAACACCAGTTGAATTAAGCCACCTATATTTCTGCATCTATATAACATTTGTTTGATTAATCCATTATTAAGGATTAAATATGATAATATAAAATAAGTTGTCATTATTGATCACAATTTACAGTTCATTTATGTAAAACTATTTTCAATAAATCTCAGTTAAAGAATTCGCCTCGACCATTCTGTTCTCTTGTGTTAATATTCACACATTCTTTTAACAATTAGTTTAACATTCTAATATACCCAGAATAAGTTAATATAATTTTTCAATCACTATAACAATTTGTTCCCAAATACGTATTCATGTAAATAACTGAATTACAGGACGGTACAATAATGAGATTTTTGAAAATCGATATAAGGTTTCATTTTGATCTCGATTGGTTACCTCCTGATTTAGTACGGTAGTCCAAAATATAGATTGCATGAATAATACCCAAATGCAATTGTGTGGAGCATTGGTCTGAAACAACTATAGTGGGGGAACTCCCACTGAGTGCCTATTGCAAGTCTACAGCAGAACAGCACCAGCAGATTTATGCAGGCCGCTAGTGTGATATGTCTGAGTGGATCTGGGTGGTTCTGCTGCACCTCCCCCTGACTTACCCTCCCCCCCCCCCCCGCCGCCCTCACTATTATATCAGCCAAAGCTCTGATAGATAACACAAGTTGGTGATGACAGAGATAATCAGTTGGCTGATGTACTGGTATGCTGCATGCTCCTCTAGTGGGGAGGCCTCCTCCATAAGCCTGCTTCATGTTTACATGTGTGTGGAGGCAATAGCAATACTTCACCCTGCCACAGTTCTGACAGTGCTAATGCTTGTTGCACCAATTAGACATCCTCATTAGAGACTACTACAGGCCTGATCGCCATTGGCAAAGGAATCCATGTTTACAAGCGGACTTCAAACCATCTGACAGGATAGGAGTTAGGACTCACGGGAGCAAACATGGCCATTACCCCAGGATGTATCAAAGAAGACATCAGAGGTGAAACTCTCAGGGTGGAATCAAGATCCGCTAAGGATGTTTGTCTTTGGCTAAAATGGTACGTGCTCACCTGGTGGAACTGATATTGTCAAAAGCAAAACATCTGCCACTCTGAGTCTCATCCTTATTGAGTTGAAATACTGCATATCACTACAAAATTGATCATAGCGTCTTGTCAAGTGTCACAATATGTACTAGCAGTTCGAGTGCAACTTTTATAATCATAACACGTTGTTGTACATTAACTATAATACTAATGTGTAATGTCATTTCCACATATACCCACTGACACTTAACCTTATACACTCAGCAGTACATCTGCCTCAGATGTCATCTGTCCCAATTGCTAAGCACTGTTTATATTTACACAGTTTGTCCTCCTGGGTCTATTCTGTTTCATCCCCCAGACACCTCCCCCAGCCCCGTCTCAGGCTGTGCAGCCTACACCTGGTGTACCTAACTCACCCACATACCTGTATAACCTACCCACACTCACCTGTAGGGCGGTCACCCAGCCTACACAGCGGCTAGCATGTCCACAGGGGGAGCCATAGCATACACAGCCGATGGTACAGCAACTATTGCCCAATCCAATCATGTGTAGTATTCACCAACACCAGCTACATGTTCCTGATAGTAGATGCCGTGGGAACAAGCATAAAAAATCAATTGCCTCCACTTTACCACCGACTCACTGCTGGCATTTACCATAGCAGACCTTACCTTTAGACAAATGTGAAGGTTCCAGGTAACCCTGACCTTTTGTCACAATATATCGGCAACTTAGTAATATTCATGTTGTAAAGTTATTTCTGACACTATATATTTGCCGCATGAAAGTTTGCCAAAATGTCCAAAATTGTATTTTCTTTGCAAATAGCCGACTTTACTAATTCCTTTTCCTGGCTATACTGAAACAAGGGTTATGTGTGGCCTTACCCACCTGTGGGAATTGATCACCTGTCCCTACACCACTGCACTACACCTGGCTGACCACCTCCCGGGGGCCCTCCGGCCTCATCTGTCTTATTAACTAAATAGTACAAGGGGTGGTGTGGGGCTGCTGAAGGGGCTGGCCTCATCACGGACACTCATACTGTGGGGCAGCCTGGCCGGCAGCTGGGGTACGGCCTTGTAGGTACAATAAGGTGAACCCCACGTCATTGTCAGCAGCAAAGGTGTGCCTTGTTCCAAGAAACATCTGCTGTATACCAGGAGATGATTACACACAATATGTATGGAGGGGTCCGTATAACATATCAATTCTTCCATTGCCAATCTCCAGTTATCTAACTTCTTCACCTAATACTGCATTCAACACAATATCCCATGCACTGAATATTGCCGGTGTCTCAGGCAAATAAGCCCAAGCTAAAGCTTACTACGCAGCAGCCTGCTGTTACCCCCCGGACAGCTACCTTACTTCTGTGTGCCACTTATGGAGGCTCGGGCTGAGAAGCCATATGGTAATCAGGGCCCTTTATTGTGGTCTCTGCCCATGAGTGGCTCACCAACCACTGTGAGCTGTTGGATAGTGGGAGGGGTCGGGGGTGATGGGGTTACCTTTCCTACAGATTGCCTAGTTCCCTCCCAAGGCACAGACGAAGCCATTATGGTGGGAGGAAGTGTGTGGCAGGCATATTGCTTTAACCATCATATACGTAGTCACAGCTTTTCTTTCGTACAAAGCTGGTCCTGGGAATAGTGGCATGTTCTTTTGTGTAGTTCACATGTATTGGTAAGCGTTGGTTTCTAGTAAGCCGTGGAATGGAAGATAGAGGGAGACTGAGAGGAAAGAGCTGAACTCTAGCAATCAAGTTGTAATTATCTGACTATGATTTTGGATGATACCAGGCCTCCCCCATCATCCATTAGCTGTACAAATATAGACGTTCCTAGTTCATTCATTACTAGCAATTAGAAGACTAATTAGAATGAATTAACCCTTTGAGATCCCAGTGCAAATATCAAGGTATATAGCTCAGTACACATTTGTTGAGGGGTTGGTGGGTACTTCTTGTAAGTCCAGGCATTAACATGAAGATGCACCATAAAAAAAGCTTTGGCTAGGACTAACAAGTCCTCAACATCCCTTTTTTCCCTGCGTTGGTAATACTGAGGCTTCTCTGCCTTCCTGCCTGAGCTGCTCAAGTTGTCTGTTGCCATGGTGAGCTGCTCAACGTGTGTTATTGTCACTCAGCTACACTCCAACCTCTGCCCAATGACGGTACATGATGGCAAAACGTTTCCCAGGTCAACAAACAACGCGTGAATGCCATGGCAGTGATACAGCGGCAGATAATGTGGATAAACAATCAAAAGCAATCAGCAGTCCTGGTACTGTGAGTGTACATCCCACGTGACTGTCACTGAGTTAATGTCTGTAACCAGGCCTCTTTTAGATCTCTCAGGGCGAAAGTGCAGAACAAATAGTTAGTAAATTAGACAAATTAAGTATTACATATATGACAAGTGGAGCCAAATATTATAAAAGCATCATAAGAACTAATCCACTGAGCTTTCCGAAGGAAAGTTTGTGATAAATGAAACAAGTATGTTTACAGCATGGTACATGAACGATTTTCCCAGAGGGTTCTGTGAAAACACCTTTGTTTCATTAATTTCTATTTGACCAGGTTTTCCGTTTAAAACTGAAAATGGATATCTTGTTTGTTAAACTAACAAGGAAAAAGGTTCGACAAGCAGAGCCCCAGATACTTCAAACACCCAAGCACCAACAACCAAACATTTTCAGCGGCTCATAACTTTGTATGTTCTTTTTTAATACAAAGTACCCCTGTCATCTTGGTACGACAGCTAACCACGACTATTCGCTCCCCCCCCTGGAGCTTTTACTGAAATGGTGCCAGAATTGACTATAGTTTACACAGCTGACCAGACAAGAACCCACCGTCTCTCCACCAAACCAGCAGCAACCGTGAAAAACATGTCCAGATGAGATTGGCCCGGGATAATATGAGAATTTAAGAACCTTGCAAAGGACATGGGAAAAACTGTAGGGACGTCAATTTCTAATATTGCTTGTCTTATATGACCATGGTGTGGTATTGCCTTACTGTTCTTACTTTTTGTGTATTTATTTAGTACAGAGTGATATATAGACAGAGCTGCACGCTAAAGTGACTGAGTCTGTGGTTACTGCACGAGAGGTGCCTGGCCCGTACTGCACGCTGGCCGCAGGCCTAGTGCAGTACGGGCCAGGCACCTCAAGTGCAGTAACCATTGACGAGGGCATTTTTGAGTGACGCTCTGTATTTATTTCAGGGTATATCGATGTAAAATAAATATGTAGTCTATGTTTCTTTACTTTAACAGCATTTGTTTACTTCCACTGCATTTGTTTTCTTCCGTGGTGCCGCCATTTTGAATTCCGCGCAGGTCACGTGACTCTCAGTAGCCTAGCAGCTGCATGGCGACCCCATGGCGACCCCTGGCGACCCCTGTGACCGTGAAATACGGGCAGAGCGTGAAATATGGCCGAGGGTTATTTCACGCTTCACGTGCATACGGCCCTTCCATTGCTTTAAGCTTGACAGTCCGTATTCACCATGGAATAACTACTCTTACATACTGCCATACATCCCTGGTTGTGGTACACAGCAGTAAAGCTAACAGTACATGTGTGTGTGTAGGACACTCATCAACTCCTTGTGGGATTACATGTGGGGTTAATAAGCCTGTCACAAAGTGCACTCAACAACCCGGCTTCTCTACACCACTCTAGTACAACAGGATTACGCAAAGTTTATAAAGAACAGTTTTTCTTTATTTAAGGAAAATTTGCTGTAAAGTTGACAAGATATTCCCATGAACTGACCCTAATGCAATTGATTGTGTGTACCCTTATTACACACATTAGAGGTACTGATGTGTGTCCTTTACGTTAACCATCCATAGATCAATGAGTTAACCTGCACCATGGTAAACATAAATGCAAAAAGCCCAGTCGTCCTGTCATCTTTGAATATGGACTAAATTGTTAAGTTTTATGCCATACAGAGGTGATACAGTTTAGCATCCATGTGAATTTATGGATGGTAGAACATGCATGACATTACTGAGGCCTTCAGTGAGGCGCACAGCTAGCCTGCCTCCAGCAGGGTTCAGGTAAAGCTGACCACCCCCCACCCTGCCCCTCTACATCACCAACCCCCAGCAGGGTTCAGGTAAAGCTGACCACCCTGCCCCTCTACATCACCAACCCCCAGCAGGGTTCAGGTAAAGCTGACCAACCTGCCCCTCTACATTTTTTGGTTTGAATATCATTTATTTGTCCACAAAAGGCAGTACAATTTAGGCGAGTCTTTATAAAAAACCTGAGGTATGAAGGCATCCAACCTTACAGTAAGCGCTTTATCACGTATGTAGTATGATATATGTGAGTAACCCAACATTCTCAAGTAATATGCCTTGTGTATAAGTACATTATAGTCGTATATTTAATCAATTTGGAGCCATAACCTGCTCGTATAACAACAATCTGTTTGTGTAACAAATAATGAAAGATGAGGCCATCATCCCCACTAATTAGTGTATGGGTTGATTTTCAGGCCTATCTGACTTCTACAATGAGACTGATAAAGTGAATGCACGGGATAGCGTAAAAAATAAAATTTGGAAGAAGAGGTGATTACTTTCCAAAGGGAATTAATATTTGATAACAATCAAAGTAACTTGACAATCAGGTTAGTTAGATTGCCCAGCGAATTAATACCGGTATAAATATGGTTATGATGGACATACATATATATGGTGAAAAGCCAAATTATACATGAAGAACAAGGTAGAGAGGACTTTAGGATTGACATCCCACCTCAGCCCCTTAGGGCCTTTAGAATTTCATTGCTATTAGCTTTAAATATTTCAAAAGACTCGATGTTCCTTCTGTGAGGTGGGAGGTCATTCCAAGATACAGCTCCATGGAACTCAACACTCCTTGAGTAAACAGCTGAGTTTGAGTGGATAACTTTAACCATAGGACCATCAAAAGCTCGTGTATTGATATTTCTTTTATCTGCATACCTTTCTTCTCTAGACCTTATATACATGAAGTTTTCCAGATGGATTCTTCTTCTATCCACTAGATAATTA
Organism: Harmothoe impar; assembly: GCA_947462335.1. Taxonomy (NCBI): domain Eukaryota; kingdom Metazoa; phylum Annelida; class Polychaeta; order Phyllodocida; family Polynoidae; genus Harmothoe; species Harmothoe impar. The sequence goes on along the minus strand of OX381714.1, from coordinate 25,536,557 downwards.
CATTTTGCATCCCTGTGTACCAGGTCGGTAGGGGTTAAATGTGGATATTTTAGACAAATTTTGAGGCATCTATTTTGAGCAAATTGCAGTGGTGTCAACAAGTTATCATGGGTTGTTGTAAAGAGAATGTCAGCATAGTCAAAATATGGAACAATTGTGGCAGAGAAAATTTTGATAGCTAATTTCTGGTTTAAAAAAGGTTTTAAATTGCACAATTTATAAGTTTTATAAGCCACTGTTTTTGAAACATTATTTAGATGAAGTTTAAAGGTTAATAGTGGATCTAGAGTGACCCCCAGATATTTATAGCTAGGAACTACTTGTAAAATTTTGTCATCTAAGGTAATGTTTACATCTAGAGTTTTTAGCTTTTTTGCGCTGGCCGAAAAAATCATTATTTTTGTTTTGGTAGCATTTACGGATAGTTTATTTTCTTGACACCATGTTGAGTAGCATTCAAGGTCCTCTTGTAGTAGCCCACTAGCAGCCTCAAAATTATGTCTAGCTACATATATAACAGTATCATCTGCATAAAGCTTGATTTTACAGTTTTTTATACATTTCACAACATCATTCACGTATAATAAAAATAATAAGGGTCCCAAGATGGATCCTTGGGGGACCCCACATATCACTTTATCTTTGGTGGAAAGAATATTATTAGCATTTACAGTTTGGTATCTCTCAGACAAGTAGTTTTTAAACCAATGATAGTTGTTTGAGCGTATACCATAATGATGAATTTTACATAATAAAACAGAGTGATCGACAGTATCAAAGGCCTTGCGTAGGTCTATAAAGGCTGCTATTGTATTATTTCCAATATTAAGTTCTCTTCTAATGTCGTCTGTAAAAGAAGCAAGTGTATTTATGGTACTATGACCCCTACGGAATCCACCCTGCATATTTGTCAGAACATTTTCTTTAGCAAAAAAGCCATAGACCCTGTTGTGAACTACCTTTTCAAGTAGTTTACAAGGTAAGGGGAGTAGAGAAATAGGTCTGTAGTTATTTACAAGTCTAGGGTCTCCTGCTTTAGGAATGGGAGTAATTTTCGAGATTTTCCAAGATGGAGGAATGGTATTTGTCGTGAAGGTTAGGTTGAAAATTTTGACTAGTTTATCCGGTAAGTGTTTGAAAACCTTTTTTAGAATTTTTGAGGAGATATTATCGATTGCTGAAGACTTATTGACATTTATTTCATTTACTAATTTAATTATTTCTTGCAGGTTAGTTTCAAAGGGTTCTATATTTGGTGTAACAACCTTGTCGTATTGACGCCAGGGAACATGAAAATCTTTGGCAAGCGAAGGACCAATTTGAGTAAAGTAATTATTTATAAAATTTGGAATATCTTCAGGTGGGATTTTATCATTGTTTACTGAGTTGTGATCTATTAGTTTAATATCTTTTGGTTTATTTGGTTGGCCCGGAATAAGGTTATTTATTACTCGCCAAAAGGCTTTGGGATCCTTCTTGTATGTCTCCAATTGGTCCTTAAAGAAGTTCTGCCTCATACGCTCGACCTTCTTGTTACATTTATTTTTCGCTTTGTCAGCAATTTCCCAATCGACAATTGAACCACTTAACCTTGCAGTTGCAGCTTTCAGGTTTTTATCCCTTATTTGCTCGTATACATCTTGAGTAAACCACGGATCTCTATATTCAGGTATTTCAAAATGTTTGAGAGGGCAATATTTGTCAAGAATGTATCTTATACATTTCACAAATTCATCCCAACATTCAACCGGGTCTTCAGATAAATTAAACTTAGACCAGTCATACACATCCAGTTCCCTCAGTAGGGTGGCATCAGGCAGTTTTATGTAAGAGCGACCTTGAATCATGACCTTTGGAATCTTAATATTAATTTTCTTCCTTACTATGTAAATAGGGAAGTGATCAGAAATATATATATTAAAGACACCAGTTGTAAGGTAATTACGCCTTAGATTTGTAAACAATAAATCAAGAGTGGCATTTTTCCTAGTTACTTCTGTAATTTCCTGTGAAAGACCATATAATTTTAACTTGTTTAACAGGTTATTAACCGTATCACAATCCTCAAGCACATTGAAGTTCATATCACCCATCATGATGATCTCATAATCACCTAAGTCATCTATATCAGCGAGCATAGAAGAAATTCTGTTAATAAACAAATTCTTGTCTCCTTCTGGAGGACGATAAACATTCAGAACCAAAATCTTCTTCATGTTTTCTTTACAAATTAATACATTTTGGATTTCAATCTGTTCGTCAGAGGCATTCAAACCAGGAAAATAATTATATACATGATCAATATAGTTTTTTATGTAAACACCTACACCGCCACCAGTTTTTATTTTATTTTCAACAATGACTTGTCTATCTTGGCGGTACCTTACATAGCCAGCCAATTGATAGTCAGTTTCATCGTCTTCACACTTAAACCATGTTTCAGAAAAGGACATTAATTCAAATTTGGAATTTGATAGCTCTAAACAGATCTTGGCATAATTTGCTTTAAAACTTCGGGCATTAAGATGTAGGAATTTAAGCCCCCCGGAGCTGCTTATCTCAGCTAGGGAGGGAGACAGAGATCCATCGATTCTCCGTCCCCTATGACATAATCACCAATGTGTTCAATCACCAATAGGTTTACATAATAAAATAGTGTTTTTGTTCCTCTTCTACCAGAACAAAGTTTACCGTGTACTAACAGAATCCCTAAAATGGCATAGGCCTTTGTGCCACCAGAATAGGGATTATCATTTATTACATTTGACCTGATTTCAGAAAGATACGGTATAGGGCAAACAATCAACGAGTGCACAAGAAAAGTTGATAACATATGTTACTTTCAAATTTGTAGAGTACAAGTACATTTTTATAACAATAAAGAACCTAGGAGTTAAATAAAAAGTACTATAAGTTTTAGGCTACAGAAATATAGCTTATTAAAACAATTTTTAGAACATTAAAGAACCTAGAAGATATATTATGATAATGTTCAAGAGACGTAAAGACAGAGTATTTATAGCTGTAAAAAAAAGCTGTATGTATATGGAGCACAGAGTACCGGTAGCAGTCATAGCATTTATACATGTATGCGTTCACAGTTCAACTTGGTGGAAACAGACAGTTGGATTACCGGTAGTCAAGTTGACATTGTTTAAGGTAGTATTAAAAACATGTATAACACAATCTCAGCATGGGTGTCACATAGAGTAGACCTTACAGCCAAGATTTCTTTAAACTACCGGTAAGTTATAAATGATTAACTAACAGTTAGTAAAAAAAAATATATTTAGCATGTTTGCTTGTAGATAATTTTACAATTTAACAAAGGTTTACATTTTAACATTAGGATGTGAAAAAGTATTATACAGTCTTCTAGAGTTCAGATCAGGTTTGTGGTTGAGTGGCTTCAGGCACAGGTGGGTCTGGCTGTGGTGTACCCTCTCGCTGCTTTTTTAGGCGCCTTGCTTCATCTTTCTTGGGTAGGGGTGGCTCGCCAGTAATCGATACTCTCAGTTCTTCCAGGATTTCACCAAGGCGGTTGCCAAACTGGATATTCTCGATCACTATGTCGTCTCGCTGTCCCAGGTGGAAGCCACATCCATACCTCCTATCAAGAGTGGCTTCGTACAAATGGTGACCTTGCGTGTCAGTCAGTGTTTTGCGTCTTGTAGGATCCTCGTACTTGATTTTTTGTAGGGCCACCATTACGTCATCTTCCATGTCATGCCATTCAGCATTTTTCTTGCAGTTTTTCGCGACGAACATACAGTCCATTGGGGTTTTAACCGTCATTACTCTCCTGTGTAGGGTCATGTTGTCACATATAATACACATCTTGGAGCAGTATGCACGTTCAGTCGAGTCGAAATTTTGACCCTCATATTTGATGGGGCATTTATACAAATTGGAGAATACAGCATGTGGACTCTGGAAAGCATAACCGTCTGGTGTTTTTACCATTTTGGCATTTTCCAAGGAGATGTCAAAGGGAATTTTATGGATCTCGTCATAATTGAAGATTTGACCAGCAACAATAATTGTGGATCCCCTGACTGTACATTCCACATTTTTCGACCTACCCAGCGCTTGTAGTGAACGTAAGTCTCTTTGAATGTTTTTTTCCTCTACCGTAATGTCATCCGAGAGGTGTACACCATGCCAATCACCATTTTCCTTCAGTTTCTTGATGTTGGCGAATATCTGGTTTTTATATTGGGCTGACGAGAAGTTTATTACCACTGGACGGGGTCTGGGTTTATACCTTGCTCTGTTCGGGTTACCTGGGGGTGGTGGTTGTGGCTTCCTACCCCTACGGTAGATTGACTCAGCGGCACTGTTGTCGTGTTTTAAGCCTACATCATTGAACAGCTGATCCAGGGTGTCCCTCAGGCTACCGGGTGTATCCTCAGGTAGATTCTCTAAGACTAGAATTCGCCTTTTAGACACATTTTCATACTTCATGAATTTTTCACCATATGTATCAGAGTCTACTTGGAGTTTGGTAGTGTTCGCAGAAAGTATTTTGATGTCTTCGATGTTGGTATTCACCGCTGCCTCAATATCGCCCACCTTTGTTTTGGTTTCCTTCGCTTGCGTAACAACGGCTTCAACACGAGTGGCTTCCCCGGTGAGGTTTTCCTCGTTCACTTTGACCCTTTTTTCAATGCCATCCAACAGGGTAGCCGTTTTGAATGATAGCGTCTCTTGTTGGGTGAGTCTCTGTTCAAGTTCTATTACTTTCCTGAGAACCTCCTTTGGCGTTGATTTCTCCGTCAGAGCTGGTAGTCTCGGTGGTGTCGGTTCAAAATCCGCCATCTTTGTTGTTTTCGTCTCGGGGGTACCGGGCGCAGTCCTATTTGTGGAGATTCGCTGTGATTTCCTGGTCTGAGCACTCATTTAGTTAACTTTAAACAACCCAGGGTTCTTTAACACAGGTTAACTGCTAGAATTAGGTTGAATAGTTAAATATGACTTGTGCAATCGCTCATAATTCACCCCTCGCGAAACCTAGCCGATCCTCTGGTCACGTGACATTTTCCCGCATCACCAACTCATGCCCTTAGTTGCAGTTTGCTTGCGATTCATGGCCATCAATCGGAGGATCAAAAGAACTGATCGAGCCACATCACCAGGAAATGAGATCGAGACATTCCTGAAGAGAAGGATGGCCATAGAAACCCTAAGTACTGGGAGGTAATGGTCGTACAAAGCTACAAAGTATGTCAGCGATAGGCCACTAACGAAAGCAGAGCGATGCCATCGATCCAGAGAAATACGAGAAGCTCCCCTGGTAACTGCCCACCCAGATGTCTATTGGAAACACCCCCTAGGAGGCCTTGGGAAGGTCATGCATACATTGCTGCCCTATGGTAAGAGCTGGGACAGTGGTGTGTATACATGTTTGGTCCTGTCTCATCTATTAGTATCTCTTTATCATTCAAGTAACACACCCAGTCATTGAAGAGCCTCAGTTCCCATACTATTCCATCCCCAAAAATTACCCTAAAGCTACAATAAACGTTCAGGTGAAGCGACTACTGATCGAAGTGCTAGTGTAAGATTCACTTCCACCTCTGATATCCAACTATACACAGTTTTATCACAAGGATTAGGATGCCGGTTTCAGTGCATCCACACAGGTTTATCTTGGCAGGTAGCTGGTGAAGGGTGTAAGTGTCGGGCGGGGAGATCGGTGCCTGACAGAGACGGGTCCCGTCTCTTAGTGGGGCGCTCAGCACAAACTCACATCTTAATACTGACTTTCACAGGACTCCAGGTCAACATCTAAATGTTGACTTTCGTGATTTCTTTCTTCTTTTTTATTCTGTGTAACCAAGGCTTTAATCAAGGATCTGTTGCTAGTGCGAAGCATAATTCAACAGTGCTTAGGAAGCGGTAATTTATAGGGGGTGGGGTGTAAAAATTTCCGACCCCTCTGAGGGGCAAAAAATGTTCTGCATCCTGTAGAGCACTCCCTAAAGGAACGATAAGAAGTCAATAGTGGGTATATACACGTACATGCCACAACATCACCCTCTCCAACCCCTCCTAACAGCCAAACAGTGTCCACAGCCACCACCGATGCCACCATGCGTCCCGGGTGACGGCTTCATGGCCGCTCCGACCCGCCCACTGCCCTCTGTACACACACAACCAAACGCTGTCTGCGCATGTGTATAGGCGGAAGGAGGACAGCCGGAAATTGGGGGCAGGAGTCAGCTAACTTCCTGTTGGCTGAGGGCGGCCATTGATCACCTCAGGGCTGCTGACCGACCCAGATGAGACGTGCGCTGTCATTGGTCGGATGAGCTGGGCGCTGTGGTTGGCCTCATGCTAATGAGGATATACTGATAAAGCAGTGTCTTCTTCGTTGGGTTTTTAAATTGGCCTAGCAGTTCTTTTGATAGCGTCCCTAAACAAAAACCTTATATCAATGGAACTCACCAGGCTTTAATTCAATAGCATGTCAAATGTCTGAAAATATCTGCAAACAGGTGTCATCAGTCGTTAAGAACCAACAGTGACCATGTCCACATCTGACAAGACAAGTTCCCACTGTAAATTGCAAAGATAGATCCATGTTTTCTGATGTGCATGTTCCCTGCCCCTCCCACATCCACAGAGGTATCTGTCAGCCACACAAACATCTCGTCCCCTAGGGACATGCAGCGCTGTCCTACAGCCAAATCATCTACAATGGATGTCAGGTGAAGAGTTTGGGAACTTATATCATCATATCTGTCACGTTCAATTCCCAGTAGCCAACAGTGAATGCTGATACTAAAGGGTGAAAAGTCCAACGACTGGAACTAACGCTTGTGTAGGTGGGAGTATTTATAAGGATCCTGATGGTGATATCGAGATTCAGCTCTAACTGGCGGTCATTAAAATCTAAGTAAGAAATCACTGACACAATTTCTTGGTAAAGTATTAAACAATAGTTTAGATCATTGCTTATCATTGCTTTCATATATTTGTGAACAATATCGATCCAAGCATGGCATAGGCTGACCACCAATGATGTCATCACGACAAATACAAGGGCATACCTTAACAGGCCTCCTCACTGCATAGTCAGCACATGTCCACTTCCCCATCTCCCATCTAAACTATTGTTTAATACTTTGCCAACAGTGTCCCGGATCCAACCCCAGAAGCCAAATCATCTACATTGGATATATGTCAGATGAAGGCTTTGGGGGGAAAACGTGAATTGTCAACTTAATTTTTAATTATTTTCTCTTGTTATTTCGTGTCTGTATAAGTTCAACTGTTTAACGTGAAATACGTGCACCAATCCTCTGTCATGATCGTCTCTCACATTTGCATGTCTTCTTCAATACACTTTCCTGTCGTGTATTTGATACCAACCAAACCACACCCTCGTCCCCACCATGCAATAGTGTGACCACCAATGGCGTCATCCCATATCTGCTATGTAAATAGCAGCCCCTTATTGGTGGTACAAAGAGCTGCTTCAGGGGACCTCTAGCCGTGCTGGTGCCCGCTGCACACAGAGGTAATGGCATTGGTTACTGGCGGCAGACCCCATTAGGCTGCCTTTGGTGCTCAGGTTGTGCACCGCACCCCAGCCCAGTAACCTCGTTCTCAGCTCTGCATGTTTGTCCATGTGGTGCCTGATTGGGAACTCAGGGGTTTCTAGTTTCTGTAAAGTTGGGTTCGGAGCTGCACAAATAGGTATCATGTACATTATGGGGTGTACATGGTGCCCCGAAATATATGGAATTCAAGCGTGTTCTTCATGAATCTCTAAAACGAAAAGTAGTACATTTCGTGCTCATAAAAGCATCCTATCCTAGTCCTACTTTGTGGTTGTAGTGAAGTGTCTTTAAGAACCTTTAAAGAATAATTCCAAAAATAAAGAGTAATCTGTTCACTACATGATTGCTATTACCCTGATTAATACCCTGATGTGCAGTGCTAGTTTCAAAAAGGTCCCCGATAACACACAGAGATACGGTCGCCTAACCTTAGTTTCAAGGAGTAGTTTAGTGGTCTGAGGTATTGTTTCTGGTATTGTACTAAACCCACTGGAAATACATCGTGGGAGATAGGAATTCAGGCACCCCTTCAGGAGGCACACTGTATAATGAATAGGGCATTTCTGTCCTCATAAGCAGTACTCTCTCAGAGAATTATCAATCAACCTTATTAGGTAAGCCATGAGCGACTACTATTTGGTAACCATCTGACACAATGTCCAACCAGAGAGATAGATATCTCTATGGTCCAACTGAGGGCAAGACGAGCAGGTAAGAGTGACTCACCATAAAATGAGGCTGGAGCAGAATGTGGCGGAGCTCTTGACACTCGTCTGCGATGTTGTCGGAGACATCTTGTATGGCTTCAAGGACCTGGAGGAACAAGAAAAAATACATTTCTTAGAAATAATCATCTGAGTCGAAGTTCCCCACTCAAACATGAGATTAAGGAGATACTATGTGATATTAGTACGAGAACGCGGAGGACTGTAGTCTAGACCAACTCTACTGACAAGCATTGGCAGCAGGATCGATGCTCTGAAGGACGACATCTTGTCCCTTCTATATTTGCTTTTTCTATTTCAGGAGTCTAGACTGCCTACGTTTTATGTTATTTAACTCAGTGTCAGTGTAGAGGCTGCTGGGTAGGGCGTCCTGGGAATAGACACTACAGTGGCGGCACCACGCGGCGGTTTGTGGAGGTAATCCCACCTACAATGACAAACCTCGTCACTGCTACTATGGTGTCACAAGATGTGAACTCCATGCTCACATACTTCACAAACAATGCTCAGGTTATACATAGTTATGTCATGTATAAAGATATATTCGCTTTAGATCAAGGGGCTTAGATTATAGCTTGTTCTTGGTCTAAAAATGCTTGAATGTATTACGGATTTCTGATGTTTAGCACATTTGATATTACATTAACATGAGGTTTAAATTTTCAGCCAATATGTGTACAGCTTTACTGCTATGCCTCATACAACCCGCTATGCTTAATAATATTGCTAATGTGGAGGGACCCGGCGGCGTTACCCTACTCCACAATGTACAGGAAGGTATGGGAGCAATGATGGCATTGCTATATAGTACTTAAAGTGGCATGGTCCGATTTTTTTCATATTTTGATTTTGATTTAAATATGTTCAAAAAGGCAGTGCAATATCATATTGGGAGGATGGGATACAATAAAATATCATATGTGGGCAAAACGAGGCAATTAGAATGGTCCCATGGACACAGGTAAAGCCTTTTACAGTGTATTTTCAATGGGTGGAATTATAGCGTGCACTCCAAAAGTCTTAAATTGAGCAAAAAACTGCTTATTAGCTGAAATCTAAGCTGAATTCTGCAGAATAATGTTTAATAAAGTAGGTAGGACATGAGGTATGGCCATATTGAACATTCTGGCTCAATTTTAGCAAAATCAATTTTTGAGCCCTAATCATCGGACTATGCCACTTTAACATATTCATGGTGCTGTACATGCTGTATGCACGGGGTATGAGTGCGCGGCCCTTCACCTGCTTCACCCAGTTAGAGCAGAGCAGGGAGGCACTTCCTAAACACACAGGGGTGATCCATTAAGTACGTCACACCTGAGGGGGTGGGAGGGGGGGGGTCTTGGTCCCCAATGATAGAGGTATGGGGAAAAGCGTGACAAGGTGGGGGGGGGGGGTCTTGAAAATTGGCAAAATTTGCGTGACATACTTTATGAATGACCCCCATGGTTCACACGACTAGTTCCTTGTAGTTTGACTTAGAATACGCACAACCCTCCACAATATCTCAGCCCCAATTGTATATAGCATTCACTAAACCATGGAAATGGAATGTTAAGAAAATATTAAAGGTACTAGAAGTGCGAGAATGGCCATTGGGATACCTCAACATATGCCTCCCTCTTAACTTAGCTGACGGAGCATGTTCAATAGGATTTTAATACTTAATATTGAGTATATGATACAACATTATGAAATACACTACTCTTCTATAGAAGGCCTTGACGTGTTCAGCATCCGGGTGTTGTGGGTCTGAGGCACTAGCAGTAGTTGCGAGTTCCTGCACCAGGGGGTGACTGAGTCGTAGTTTCCACTCCCGCCGCTGGGGGTCTCTAGTGTACGGCAGGTCGGCCGTGAGTTGGAGGCACAGGCCGTGGGGCCCGGGCCGCACCGACAGGTCCATGATGACAACACGCCTCTCACGTACTCACTGACACCGAGTTTAGTTATCACGTTTATAAAATACCAGGTTTTCCATTTTGTCACTGAATGCACTTTCTCTGTGTAAGGACCCAAAAAGTGGCCAGCTCAGAAAGTTTCGTAATGGAGATTTGGACCTTTGTGCAAACTGATATTGATAACCTCTCTATCTAATCTTCCATAACGTATTCAAACGTTATAAATGTGGGTGGGGTAAATCGTGCAAAGCTGAGATCCACGTATCATATAGAAAGGTCTACCCTAGCGCTAGTATGGAATGAGCGGTGTTTGCACAGCATTAATTTGAACTTAAAGTGGCCAGCAATGTTGGTCTTACTCCAAACATGATAACTTCAAATAATTCATTGGAACAACTTCTTCTTCACCAGCCGCCAATATTGCTCCTCCTGTAGGTATTTCCATATAACGTGTCTCTGTACAACTATGGCAAAGTGGCATTAGGACACATGTGAACTGTATAACATACTGCTATACAAGCCACCCATGGTTAACATGTCATGTACATATCTCTTCTTGAGTTGAGTCTAATATGGGCAGAGTGTCCCCATTCTTGACTTCTATTATAAATCAACAGCTTCATGATCTGAATTTCAAGCATGGGTATATGCCACAGCAGCTATCATTGATATATATATACCATTCCCGAAGTAATACACTCCTAGATATTCCTAAGTGCATTTTGTCCACGGTGGGTAATATCCCAGGGATGTGCTGCTAAAGTAGTGGTGCGCGTCCATTATGGAGGTACTAGATCCTGGAGTAGATGCCCACACAGCCTGAGGCTCCCTCTATTCAGCAGTCTGGGATCCCGTCATGTCGGCACTAGCTGTGCCGCCACCACAAGCTGCCACACCAAGCAGCTAATGTGTGCTCTCCACTGCAGGCTGACTCCAGGACGTTAGCAGGAAGCCACACGCGGGTGTTAACTCAATACTCTAATACACCCGGCTATAGCACCATGTACCAGGGGCCTCTCAGAGGGCCGTGTACAGGGGCTGTGCATGTAGCCAGGCGTGACCTGTAACGGTAAAACAAGCCGGCTGTGTACATGCGGCCAGACAAACATGCCGCCAGTTGCCAGCAGCCGACATGGCCTCATGCTAATCTGGGACTACCAGCTCTGTGTGGCCGAATGCTACTTTAATACAGCATGGCCTTAGTCATCGGGGTGCAGGAATGCCCCGGAGGAATGCTACCCGATGAGGAACTTACCAGTTATGCATTCAAGCATCATACCAACCCTACAGGCTTGATATACTCCACAGGGCCAGTATGATGCATACATACAGCTGTGTCTACCAAGAACATAACACACTGAGCACTGTTTTGCCCTTACAGGGCTAATCCGCTGTGGCACCTGTGTGGTAATATTAGTGTATGGAAGATGGCACAGGTGCCCCGTGTGTTGAAGGTGGGCGGGTTGGATCCGGAGGACTGGGGGACTCCCACGACAGTAAAATCTCCTACCTTATTTTCGTGTTCTCATGCTTAGAAACTTGTACATCTAATACCCCCACCCTGCTTTCTTAGAAACAGATCATGCTTGGTCAATCAGTTCACACACTGAGTGATCTTGATCCTCAAAAATACAAATGCCTAGGCTACTTATGCCAAAGCTCCTTATTCCTCTCTGTTGACGCGTGCAAGACAAGGGGTAATGAGAGAAACATGCCAACAGCCGCGTAGCAATGTTAATCCGGGGCATATTTTGTATAAATGTACACACGTTGAAGATATATGCGAGTACTACAAAACACATAGCATAATGGAACAGGACAGTGTGCTGGCGGCCGGGGGTAGCACGGGGTGCAGTATGGGTGGTGCTACAAGACTGCATTTAGGAGACAGGGACACCAAACAGACACAACTCTGCCTGTAGCAGCTCCGTGAGCAGCTCAATACTCGCCTAGCGACCAACTCACGGCGGTGCCTCGGCATCCATATCCTTCTTAAACATGTATATAGTACTAGTATCTGCATGCACACTCGTGCCAACTAGCATATCAACTCTAAAGTAAATAATAAATATACCCCACCCTTTTCCCCGTTTCTTTTCTCTCTATACATATGGATCAGCCCAATATCGAGGGCTATGCGGCCGGACCCCCCCCCCCCCCCACCGGCCACTTTCCCGTCTCTTCCTTATCTCAGAGATGCCACTCCCTAGTAGACAAAAAGTAGGAAATCTTTATATTTTGGTCAATTCTATGTTCGATATTATCATAATCTATGACAGAAATACCAGTGAAAAAGTAGTAATTCCTGCAAAGATAGGAATAGTGGCATCTCTGCAGTATCTCCTATTATCTTATAAGCTAACAACAATGCATTACTACATCTGGCAGGTTATGGGGGATAAACTTATGTTAGAACTACACTGTTGTGAGATTATGCGGGATGTGTTCATTTCCATGATTAGACAAGATACAGATGTCGAAGCACCTCAGTGAGGTGGTCTATACTTGCGGTCAATACGCGCCCGGCCTCAGGAGCTACTCTGTGTAGGGAGCAGGAGGTATAAGGGTCCTCACAGCGCCCATGGTCCTCACCGGCCGGGGTGTGCAGGAGGGGGGGGGGGGGGGTATTTGGCAACTGACCATGCACACTGCAGTCACCATTTACATGGGCCAATTGCAATAAGGGGGTTTGGACACTGCTGACTGACCCGGGTCCACACCTCAAATCGATGCCCAATCAATATTGGAGCACAATGGTCAATGTTAGGTCTGGTTAGAGCAGTTGGTCACAGATGTGAGTGGTAAACTGTGACTAGGGTCAAGAAGGTTAGATATTATTGAATGGCTAACTGAACATTATTGCACTTGACAATTCAGTGAAAATTGAGTTGCTATATTTGAATCAACACGATCCGACAAGAGTAATTCATACTCTTGGTTGTGAGTTAGACGTTTATACCTCTACTGGGACTGGGAGGAAAATGGCTAATCGCAATAAAAAAAATACTAATAGAAAATAAAGTAGCAACCTGACCCTGAGGCCTCATGAACAACCAAATCTCTGATTCCTGTAAGAGTATTAATACATTCTGGGGCATATCCCTGCATATGCTTTAATAATGCTATGCACTGTGCTATATAAACCGGGTGAAGCTTGAAGTTAGAGCATCTATCAAAATGCTAAGTAACAAATACTTGACATTGAGGAAGTATACGTAAATCAGACCTTTTGGGACTCTCCGAGGAGACACCTAGGTATATCAAAAACGTACACTGCAGATGGCAACCAAGTGCAATGGGATAACTCTAAATGTAATGCTATCTATCGGTCTACTGTATATATCACAATTACATCACATAACCCTGGGCTACATTGGACACCTTTGCAATACAATGCAACGCATTCAACAAGGACATACAGACGGCTGTATGCGGGAGGCCGAGGTTACAGGCGACTCCTGCTGTACAGCAAACCAGATATAGAGGTTTGTGTAGTTTGTCCGTTTGACACGAGGTGGCAGTGTGGACGTCATAACGGTCAACCCCTGAGCAGAATTCAGCAAGCAAAGAAGGCCATAGCAGGTAGTTAACTTAATAGGTAGTTCACGACCTGCCCGTGTTACTGTGATCACCACAGACACGGCACTATATATCTGTACATACTAAATTGAGTATTATTTGGATCATTTCTCTTTTATACGTCCCCACCCCGGAGCATATCAAGCTTTCTACTCCCAACATCGTACTTTGTAATGTTAAATATGTATTGCCTTATGCTCTGCGCATAACATTTACCTTGTACAAGTCGTTAGCAGTCCAGACATTTTCATATATCTACATCGTGGACAGCCTGACCATCACAGGGTGTTTATATCTCAAAGCAACGACACAAACATGTCTACGATTAACCCTAGGTTTTACCATGCCCCAATTCGGTTTAGGTTATGATGTAGGTGTAGTTTGTAACATGCGAATCCTAAATCTGTACATATCCCATATATCCTTTGTGGAATAGTGATTTAGGAGGCAGTGCGTATAAAGTACGTCACGTGTTGATGAGCTGCTCTGGGTGTTTGCAGGCTGAGGGCAGGGAGCGGTTAGTGGGAGGAGGTGGCCAGTGCTGCCCTCTAGTGGTAACCACACAAACTGCAGCCCTACTCCCTCACCTGTCTGGTCACCAAGGCTGACTGTATCTACCACCGTCTGTGCATCCACATCTACATCCATTAACATGTTCCGCCATTCCCCATCCATCTTGTCACACCAAGTCACACCTCCCACTCCAGTTCCTACTTTCCCATTCCTGAAGCTGTTGTACAAATAGTCCATAGCAGCACACACCCTCTGTGCATATACCTCGAAATATATGTATCCTTTATACCTTATTATAATCTGAACTAATTATATATTTTATATCTGGCTCTAGAAAAAATACGTAGAAATGTAGAGTGGGTGAGGGGGATTGATTCGCCTTGTTCTGTAGCAGAAAGTGAAAGCACATAACTATACATACTAGCGATGGGCTGAACATTTTGATAAAGATTTAAACCGTGCCAAGTAGATTGCAATGGCACATGTACTGATTACTTCACTGTGTGCATAAACATGCTACTGTATGCCTCTGCTCATGACGACAGACAGAGGCTGATTACTAGGTTCACATGTATACCATTAGACCAGTACTCAGGTAGCTCAGACATTTGAGTATTTCAAACAATATATATGCGAGGAAATTCTAGAAAATTCTACCTCAGATATTTAACTTCTTCCCACCTCCCACACAGAGCCTAACCCCTTACCTGTAACCCCTCATGTGTAAGGGGTTAGATTTACAACAAGAACACACTTCATATCTGAATACACTAGTTGATGGCTTTGATAGTCCCTGACCCCTGTCCATGTCTGTAGTAACCTCATAAAGATGCCCACATAGGTAAGACACGCACCATCTTCCTGTAGAAGGCAGGGGACATGTTGTGCGTCACCTGCCTGGAGTACTGCCGGATCAGGGAGTCTAACATGGGGATAAAGTGCTGCTGTAGGCTCTCCAGGAACACACTGTAAGTCGCCTCGTCCGACATATTGGATCGGCGAAAGTCACGAAAAGAGATCCAAAACTCTTCAGAACAGCCCAGAAGTATCCTCCTCCTGCCGTTTCACTAGTCCACTGAGAAGTGCTTCCATGGGGCCTGGGTCTGGGTAAGACGCACCTGCGACTGCTTTGTGTTGGGGGTATAAAAGTACGGGATATACCTGAAAGCTATCCTATTCATGATCTGGTTACTGAAGCGAGATTGTGCCACGCGAACAGAGCCAAAACAATTAGGCTGTGTGCAGAGGGGCCTGCAATTTGCACCCAATTCTCAAATCTGATTGGTTCTTAAATTACTGAATACAAGGAATAAAAGCCATAATCTGCTTGGACAGGTGAGGTCAGCGACAGGCCCGCAGTGAATGGCTTACCTCCAGTTGCCTGGTTAAGGAAGGTGTATTTAATTAAGACTCCTGATCAGGCCAGATAGATTCGCTTGTACAAAAACGTACTAGGGCACATCTCAGCTAAATCTTCTTAGCATTGTAAGCTTAGCGAGGCAAGGCAAATAATGTTATGTTTCAGGTTCTCAATCTTACTTAGCAGAATACACGACTAAGGTACCCTACCTAGACTTATTTTTTATGCTCGGGAATTAATATTCTGCAGTGTCACCCTTCCTACCTAGTCTATACTCAACATAAATCTGCTTCACTTTTCTGGCATCATAGGTTTGAAAAAGTGGCTTATGTTTCTTACAACAACCAGTGGTTCATTAACCCTGGATCTCACACACAGCTGCCAACAGACACGATCAGGCTCTGTTTATGAGTAGGCAGTGCCTGGAGGGAGCACTCCTTGACCTATAGACACAATCCTCTTAATGCACCACGTTAAAGGCGCAGATCTCGGTACCCCTCCAGCGACAGCCCTATATATAGGGGCGCTGGGGGTTTAAGGACAACCTAAGACATATATATATATATATATGGAAAGTTCATCAGCCTAAGTACAGCTCTACCCGACTCAAATGCAAATGAACGTTCTTCACCGTTATGATAGCAGTAACAGCATTCCAAAATAAAGGATATTGTCTATGCTTCTTGAACCTTATTCTTTCTCTTTCTACAATTTGTCTATACTGTATAAAGGTACATTTACACTTACCTCTTTCGCTCTGTTGTTTGCGTCTGAGGGTGGAGGTTTGGCAGGACTGAGCGACTTGGTGTTGATCCGGTCATACAACTGAAACAGCAAACAACACAGCATTATAGGAAGTTTCATTTTTAATATCAAAATATTGCTTTAATTTGTAATTACAGTTTGTGCGTCCACTGATGCAGACACCAGATTTAGCATCTCCCCATGGCAGTGCCCTGTATACATCCCTGAACATACTGGTAAAATATTATGACTTATTATTAGTAATAGCCTTTATTCAGAGCAAAAGGGCGATCATTACTGACCTATGTGGCATTGTGACCTATGCACAGATGCCACTCCCTGGCCGATAAAACGTAGGAGAACTCATACTTTCTGCGATTCCTTTATAGAACTAAACAATTTTCAATTCAGAAATTCAAGCAAAAATCCAGGGATTCCTGCAAAAGCAGGAAAGTACCATCTCTGCCTATGTTATTCCTCATCCTCTATTTAATCTGATGTTGCAGATTGCCTACAGAGGGGGACTGTGTGCTGTATGTGAACCATGTGAATAGACACAGTGGACCACTGCTAAACTCCAAAGTATGACCCAATGTAGGTAGCCAACCTGCCAGTAGAGGGGTATAAGGTGCTGTCCACTGAAGACAGAAGAAATATGCATGTGTCGCTATTAGTCACCAACTGACACATTCAAGACAGTTAGTGACCAGATCAAAAGAAGCAATATGACAGATATGTTTCCATAAAGTTCTAAATATATCTCCCCAGCCACTATACCCAAGTTGATTGAGAGGAATGTCTATAAGTGTTGCAGCGCCTCACTCATGTATAGTGCATCTGTTCAGGTAGAGAGTCTTTCATAATATCATAAAGATACCATAATTAATGCATACTGTATATTACTGCCTGGTAAAGACATATCTCTAAACATATGCTACAATATAGTGAAATGCATAAGAATAAGAATAACGAGGGCCTGGTCATGATTAAAACACTCTTTTCCAATGATCTATATGGTTCTTATCATTGCCTTCCACAATGGTCGCTGCTATGCTGTAAAGTCGATAAAGTGTTTTACTGCTCGCGTGCGATGCAGCTCATTGTTTTTATGAGTAAATCTGCCATATAGACATATGCTGGGCCCCCTAGTGGCAGTATATCCCCCACCTGTCTCGCGGTCCAGTAGATATCTAACTCTGCTTCCTGTATAATAGTATGGCCCGGAATGCCAAAGATGCTTGCTTTGGTGAGCCCAGTCAACTGATAAATTCTATTCGTATACATTTTTACCAGTTATTATTTGATATTTCCAACCGTATAGGTGCATGGCGCTGAGCACTGTCCATAACGGTGGGTGATGTGGGCTTTTACAGGCACGGAATGCCTCGTAGGAATGCCTAAGGAGATGAAGGCCATCTGCTTGAGTGATGAAGAGAGACTTCTTATCTCTTAAGCAGAATTCCTCCCATTATTGGGTTTTCTGCCGATACCCTTCCCTGATAATGACCCAATATCCATCAATCAAGTGTCTTCTAGCAGCCTGGTACTCAACAATACAGTCGTCTACCCCTTGCTCTCAGGTCACACATGGTATGGTCAGTGAAAGATGGTTATTGCCCAGGTAGTGGGAGGCCTTATGGCCATCACACTTAGTACAAGCTGTTTCATAATCTTAATGTAGCCTAAGAATTCTGCAGTGAATACAGTGGGTTATCTCATTGGTTGATAATTCAACCAGCTACACACCTATACATGTACAATCTTAATGCTGACAATGACCATATTACCCACCGTGCGTGCCTACATCATATACCGGTAACTCCATATACTCTACTGTGCATCTTGTTGAATTTGGTGCTATAGGAATGATACTAACCACGACCACCAGACCAAAGCCGCCACTCTACAGAACCCTGCCGTGTTGGCCGTGGGGCAGGGCATTAATGAAGGGAAAAAATGATTGATCAACACAATTAACCAAAGACCATATGAACACCCACTAAACTAAGCTCCACCATCCAGTAATGAGAGGCTTATGAGAAAGATAACAGCCAATGAGATGCCCAAACTAATAATATAAGTTTGGACATCTCATTGGCTGTAATAAATAGAGGTCTCAAAGAGTTGATTGGTAAATTCAGCTCGCTTCTTCAAATTTCAAATCATCTACGCGCAGTTATATCTCAACTGTGCCATGAGGAACTTCAAGTAAAAGTATAATACACAAAATGAAAATCAATGTGCAATGAAAGAGGCATAAAAACACACCAATATATTTCCTTTCCAGATTAACTCACAGATGCTGTAGTACGGGCAGGGTGTCTAGTTTGTGACAGACAAACAAATGGCCGCTCATACATCAGCAGCATGTGCCGCCAGCTGGTGGGGATGGGCTGTGTGGATGGGGTATGGTGGGGGGGGGGGGGGGGGGCTGCAGCAGCTCTCGGGCAGCCCATGCAATAAGACCCACACCCCGGCAATATGGTGGGCGTGGGCGGCAGGCTATTTGTAAAGCCATAACGGTGTCTGGTGGTGGACGCTAGGTCGGGGTGTGTTGGAGAGGGGAGAGGTGAGGGGCGCTGAATGACCATAGCCTGTGGGCAGGTGCTATATTTGCGCAGTCTGCATGTACCAGTAAATATCATGAGGAGTCTTTAAGTAGGTTCATAATATCATATCTAGCATAGTGAAGACGGAAATCATAAGTAATACATGGTTTGTATGTAGATGGCCTCCCATCCCCAATTGGTCTGCTTATCCTTACCTCATAGAACTATACTTACTCCTTTGTCAAGTGAAGGTATATTTAGACAAACATCAGAGACGATAAAAGTCCTTACACAGATTTGAATTGTATATGAGCTGTATCGATTTGAATTGTAATTGACCTGCAAGTGTAAAGTGTCGTTTCTTTCAAACTACCTTCTGCTCTGGCATACTCTATTATACCTGCATCTAACCCACCTTAAAAACACCTCGCTTGGGTATATAGCTATCAGCTATTGTCAATGGAACTCTCTTATAAATATAAAGGAAAATCTTAGTGTATCAGAAAGCCCTCTGCTGATTCAACCCTTTTTGTGTCTCTCATAGCACGGCATGCAAGCCTTCTCTATGATACTTCACAAATAACGCCTCTACTTTTTGTCGGAGTACATCTCTACAAATGGTAGTCCCGGCCCAAGACAGCAGTATCTCGTATCAATCTCTTCCCTTTGTAAATACTTTACTCACATCGCAGCCAACCCTTTTTCTTCTCTGCTCCTTCTTTACCACCTGTTCTATTTTTAATCCCTAGCATGGGTTTTTGATGAGTTGCTAGCAAGCCGAGCCACCAGCATTTTCCGCCCCCAGCATTTTACATACTACAACTGCAGCGCCAGTGTCACCCGTCAGCGACGGACCGCCTCACTTCACACCAGATGGATCCTGCCCCATCACCTCCAGAGGGATGTAACTGGTAACAGAATGTACACTGCCACCATGTGCCCCCAGGCCGCCACCTTGTGCCCCCAGGCCGCCACCTTGTGCCCCCAGGCCGCCACCATGTGCCCCCAGGCCGCCACCTTGTGCCCCCAGGCCGCCACCTTGTGCCCCCAGGCCGCCACCTTGTGCCCCCAGGCCACCACCTTGTGCCCCCAGGCCGCCACCTTGTGCCCCCAGGCCGCCACCTTGTGCCCCCAGGCCGCCACCTTGTGCCCCCAGGCCGCCACCATATGCCCCAGGCCGCCACCTTGTGCCCCCAGGCCGCCACCTTGTGCCCCCAGGCCACCACCTTGTGCCCCCAGGCCGCCACCTTGTGCCCCTAGGCCGCCACCTTGTGCCCCCAGGCCGCCACCATGTGCCCCCAGGCCGCCACCTTGTGCCCCTAGGCTGCAGTCATCCATCTACAGCCCTATAGGCTAACAACACGGGTGTCCAGAGTAGGAGGCCGACAGGGGGCGTCCCTGACTGCCACGTGGTGCCCGGGGCAGGGCAGATCAGGTAGATGTGGTGCTATCTGGATGCATCATGGGGAATAATGTGGGAGGCTGCTTGGAGGCCTTTGATGAAAACATTTCACTCACCTGGTTTCTCTTTTACTTCCAAAGTTTCGTTATGAATATATTTTTAATATTATTTTCTACATTATCCGGCGTGGCTACATGTGAGGGGAAAAGAGCGTTGGAATACATCTTAGAGTTAATGTAACTTCCTGATCAATTACCTGCATCTTTTAGCCCAGTGGCTTCACATATGGCTTCTATTATACTAGACTCATTGTGGCTAAGTCCCGGATTTTCAGTCATTATGCAGTATAATACTTGCAATGAAAGGGAACATAGTGCACATTTCACTGAGCCATTTGTTGCAATGCAAGAAATTACTTCTGTCTGCATATTCTGATCTCTGAACAGTTAGATCCTTTTAAATTGCTGCAAAGCTGGATGTCAGTTTGGCTTCATAATTTATTCCTAAATTTGATTTCTCAATAATATGGGAAGAATGCTTCTACTGTGGCTTCCTCGCTGCATCCAGAGTTAACACGGTTTGGGTCTGGCTTCTGAAACACTTAGTGTACATGGCGACAGAGGCGCAGGGAGCACATTCATATTGAAAGAGCCCATTCTGCAGATTCTGATAGACCCCTCCTTTTCATACAAAACTGTTTCGGCAAATATTGTTTTCTGGGTCGTTTAAGAGAACATCGTACAGGACTAGGGCTTGGAAACTTCCAAAACTGTTCACTATTAAGCACATATTTCTTTTGCCAACCAAATTCATTCACTGTCCCTATGATTTAGTCTGTATTTGATGATATAGTTAATAGTACTAGCTATAGATAACCTCTTTGATATATTCCGAGCTGTTAGTGAGGCAGACACAGCCTGCACATCGTGGGTCATTTGATTTATTGGTAAGGCAGTCACAGGCTGCCTATTATAGGACACTGGGCTGTTGGTGAGGCTGTCACAGGCTGCCTATATTTATTGACATGACTGGATAAGACCGCCTTCCTGAACAGACAGATTTCAGGTAAGTGGTAGCAGTAGGGGAGCCTGTTTGTTGCCACATGTTGGGCCTCAGGTAACAGGGTTGGTGGTAACCAGGTAACCACCACCAAGCATGCCCTACTTCTGTCTGGGTTAAAAGGGCCAGTGTGATTTAAAGGGATGAGTGTGGGGCCAACTATACGGGCATGTATCTTGTCACATGGGTCACATGGGAACACACAAACTAAGGTGTTCTCTCTTGTGATCCTTGTTTAAAGCAGAGAAATAGAGAGAACTATTCCTCTGTTTAAAGTAACATGGTTATTACACTATAGGACAGGGAAGAGGACAGTTACACCATCATAGGATCGTATACATCATATAACAAATTTCAAATTGGCTTCATGAAAATAGTATCACTACAAAAACGACATATATCCCTTTGCACTAAGGATTAGGCCCTCTATTATCCAAAGGCCTAGGATGTCTTTATGAGCGCCATACTGAACAGATCCATGTTCCTAAATGGCCCCAATGCATGCTGTCCCGCATTAGATACTGTGTGATGGAAACCCTTGCCCTTTCCTCAGTATTAAACGGGCCATAGCCCCTACCGCAGAGAGGGCTTGTATGGACATAAAGCGGCCACGGGTATGGGCAGATCAAAAGGGATAGCCAGACTTGCCCATGGGAGCATAAGGGGATATATAATCTAAAAGGAAAGTTCCAAAGTGTATGTCAATGG
This sequence comes from Harmothoe impar, assembly GCA_947462335.1. Lineage (NCBI taxonomy): Eukaryota > Metazoa > Annelida > Polychaeta > Phyllodocida > Polynoidae > Harmothoe > Harmothoe impar. Next base: position 25,514,455 of record OX381714.1, on the reverse strand, counting down.
CTGTTCCAAAGTTTATGTTGATCGCTGATCTGTGTGATGCTTTAATACACAAATGTACAGGTGCTCTATTGGGCAGTATAGGTGGCGGCGATGGACAATTATGAATACATATTTCCAGTATAAAACCATTTCTCCCATAAATGTACATGCCTGCCCTGTGATTTAAATCCCGTAATGTGCTTGAGTTGCTGAAACAAAGCCCCGTCACCACACCTACAGCACGCCACACCTCAGGGAGCAGCTCATCTGGGGCAGCAGTAGATGAGTTTCCTAATCAATGTGGATCAGCATAAACACGCTGCAGGTGTCTGACTACCAGAGTGCTGTCACTCTGCACCCACCCGCCGGGGCGTCCCAGCAGGGGTGGGCAGATAATCAATGCATTAAGAGGCTTTGAGGACACATGATTTATGAACAGCGGGTTAAGTTTTTCTGGGGGCAACTTTACAGGCGATATCTCAGCAGGACAGGAAAGGGTGGGTCGAGGTGGGGGATCTCTTTCTAATAAAGAGGAGATTCTTCCTTATATACCATACATTAAATCGTAGACGTGTGAGGCTACCTGCAGGCATTGGTGTATAGAGGCCTGATTTTGTACAGGTTTAAGTATGGGAATCATCATGGCCCTTTTTGCACTTACAAAGTTTAATAAATTTTTATTCTGCGTTAAAGAAAATTCTCACAGTCAAATTTGTTTTCAACGCCTGTTCTAAAAAAAGGACCTGTGAAAGTTTGAGAACATGCATTACCATGGGTCACTACGGTTTTTCAGACCAGGGACACGATGGCTGCATAGAAACGAGAAACCAGTTAAGCTGCCACAAGCCTGTGGTCCTAGAAATGGGCACCTGGTGGCTTCTACTGCTCTCCCAAAAGGGAAATACCCTTTCAGTAAATTGACTGTTACAGGGGATAAATTGGGGAATTCAACGACACTTTCCTGATGACATGCTCAGATAATGGCTTCCATGGTGGCTTCCGCCTCCGTTCTATTTTTAGGTGCTTGGAATGTCGACAAGCTGAGGTCATTGCTAATTTTGGAAGGCACCATGCAATGTCAGCTGTAAGCAAAGGTACCCAATCCGCCTTACAAGTATTCACATTTGATTTTAACTACGGGTGTTGTACAACCTATAAGAGTGTGCTGCTGGTGCTGAAATGAAACACAGCAAGCACACATGTGTGTGGCCTTGCATCTCATCCTGCCAGGGAGACAACTGACAACCTCCTGCATACTATCCCAATACCAACAGGAAATAGACATTTCTATACTTGGTATGGACAATGCAAACGCATAGATCATATTGTCCAATTTCCATGAATACAATAACACCCATCCCATAACCTCCCTTGGTGCACTTTCAATTTTGAAACACGCTCTCTTAAATCCCCATGGCTTTTCCTGCAGTAGACCAGGTCTGAGGAAGACCACAGCTGCAATCCATCTCTAGAGCTTCACTACAATATCTCCTGCATCCTAAACCAAAGCAACTTCCACCTACGTTACCGTCATGTTCAGGTAAACATGTAGGACACCTCTTTTTGACAAAATAATGACATTTCTATTTTGTAGTCACTATACCATGTTTCTCTTCAACTCACATCCTCACCCCCTTCCAACTATTGACGAAGAACAAATAAATGCATGGGTTAAGATTCAAACAGTAGGAGAACCCTTTCAGCACCTTTTCCATTATTCCAAGTCATTGGGAGAGAGGGGAATGCTCCTTTTATAAGCCCATTTTAGAGGCTTTTGGGAACGCATGTGTATGTCAATCTAAGCAGGAGGGTACAGAGGCCTAACACAAGGCCAGCTCGTGCTGTACCAGACCTCATGCCGCACACCAGGCTATTATGAAGCCTGGTACCTCCTAGCGGCAGCAGCCTTAATGCTTTCTGTCACTTCTGCTATACATTATCAACTCCCCAGAGACACTACTGCGGCATTGCAGCTTCCCTGATTGCAGTTTATACCCTAGAGGCACTATGTTGACGTATGGCTGGTGAAACAACCGCCTTTGTGTTATAACGAAGCATCATTTCTGTTCTACAGCTCTAGGATCTGATTGATGGACTATTTGCCCACTTCACTCCTGGCAACTTTAGACTTTAAGATTGGCACAGTTTGCCTTCTACTGGCATCATTCATTCTATGTGACTGGAACAAAGTATAATAATGCATTTAGGCCTAAGCCTTGGTGTTGAGTTATGTCTCAATGATGACTACAGCTGTTATCTTGGTGCCCGGACCATTTACCTAACATTCTGCTAAGTGCTTACAGCTTCATGCACTTAACACACTATAATACACTCTGGTAAAGGAGGGCCCTTAGTCTACAGCTGCACCATCAGCCCTCAGTCGCTGCTTCAATGTACAGTCTAGATAGAATCAGAGCCATCTCACATGTTAGGACCGCTTTGGTGTTGTTATGAACATGATAGGGTCATAAATAATAAATAAGTCATGTTCTTGGAGATATCATTGAATCAAAGCTATCTTAAGTAGAGACAGTGTAAATTGATTTGTAGTGGACCTCTGTCACGTACTCCACCAGAGCTGTGACCCTGTAGTGTACGGCTCTCCCAATCAAAATATCTGATCCAATTAGAAAGCGTGTTTCTCTCAGGGAGCTCTAGCCAATTAGATGCCTTAGCTAAATGCTAACATGTAAGACTTACAACACCTAGTGGTGCCCTCTGGTGTTGGTGTACGCTCACAGGACTCATGCCTCAATGTGTTGTCGGGGCACCAGTAGTTCTACACACCCTCTGTTACTACCAGAGCGAGCAACCAGGGTGTTAAACTGACAAGTGGCGCAGTGACCAGAGCCGCAGTCACATTACCATGCTTGACCAGTCCCTTAGCACTGCCCCGCACAGCCGGCTACAGCCCATGTTGGCGCGTTAGCTGCGGCTGATAACTCATATCTGACCTCTGAACTACACACAGAGCTGTGGAGGCACGGCAGCTTTATCAAATGCCTCCTTTAGAGGAGGTCAGCAGGCAGAGAGTGGTCGGCTCTACTGATGGAAGTGGATAAAAGTCTAAGTAGGATGGTGCAGGGCGTGCTGACGGGAGGTATAATGGCATTAAAATGCCTCAAGTTGTGGGGCTCCCCACGTGAACATTGATCCCCTGACTGGATTAAGAGTTTATAGGTTTTACAGTAATTGGCCAAACTTCTCAGCAGTCTCTTTGTTGTCCAGGACTGTAAGCCGACCCCGCCTACAACCTTGCTAACAGACTCCATTTCGCACATTAAATCACCATGGTCTATATTTGCAAAAGCAAAAGAAGGGAATGTAATTTGTGCTTTGTGATCTACCCAATCCTTTAGTCCCACACGATTGACCCTAAAATATCACAGTCGCATATCATGCTCTCCTGCCTGAGACTTTTCCACTTCATGGGCATTCTCAGAAAGATGGATCGAGAAGCCATACCAGATTATTCATAAGACGCAGGCCTTTGCACATACTGCCTTTTTGGGCATATCATCTCTGAGACATCTAACATATCAGTCATTCATACAGGAAAACTTCTTTGCATTTCTTTTATACCAAGGGGAAGGGTGTTTTTTCTTAATAGTATTGATCCACCCATGTCAATATCAGGCAGATGAAAGCGGTTTATGATGTGTTGGAGAGTACAGCTATAAAACAGCAACTAAATTGGTTTACTTTGACGGGTACATGTAATCCAATAATTACTGATATCACATAACTGTGTTGTCTTCAGGATTGAATACAGTCAATTTACTTTCATTTAAAGCCTCCTTCTATATTCACAGCATATCAAAGCTTATCAATTCCTTAACGATGGGGAAAGTCTATCTTGGGAACCCACCTATGTGTAAACAGCAGATCCAGGCGCATCTTCAACAACATTACCAGTGTGAGAGTCCCGGGTCTGTAGGTTGTCGATGACTATTACCACAACTAGCATAATTTCATCACCCCTAACGTTGTCAAGGATACGATGGTATCCGACATGTCTGGGTGTATTCAAACCATGGCCCAGGTCTCCAGTGGTTCAATGGTCATGGGGGGATTTAGTGTGGTAGTGGTAGTCTCAGATGTATTCAGGCATGGCCGCCAATACAGGTATGAATCGTAGATCAATTCGTGGTCAGACGGGTTCAGCCAGAATATGAGCGTGTATCGATATAAAATAGATGAAAAATCGTATAGATTGATATTTTATAAGTTTGAGACTATCTTGTATGTGCAGTCTATATTTACAAAGTGCCAACTATCATGGCTTTCAATAACAATATCCAGAAATACCGATGAAAGAAAGCACTCAATGCTAGTTGTTGCTAGAATGGATTAGAATATCAATATGGTTAACAAAAGGATGCCTAAAAACAAGCTATTCTAAATCTTACATCCAGCTTCTTTCCTTAAGAATCCTTAGTGGGAATTGATGGAACGAACTGGCAGTTTAATTTGGCAATCAGTCACCAAGGGATCCCAGGGAGATCCACTGCCTTCTGGTCCCAATATGCCGCGCACCTGAAGCAGCAGGCAGCAGCGGCAGACACTGATTGAGGAGTGAAGCTCACACTCTGTAGGCTGACCTGATCTATGCTCTACCAAGGTGCGTCAATCAGGCTGATTCACACAGCAGGTAGAGCCTGCCTCCAGTGCCGTCAAATCAATGCTCCACTAAGACAAATGTTGCAGGACAGACTGGTGTCGGGATTAGTGGCGGATCGGCGATTTGAAGGCAGTGGATCAACGCTTTGCATTTGCATCCATCTTCACTTGTAGGCAATGACAATCAGCCTATGGTCTCCCAACTGTGACGGTTTGCACTCCATATTTGCATTCTGAATTTCCCCATCAACAACAGATTTCCAACATGCATAGCGGGCATAATTTGTCATAATTGACTGACTGCATTAGCAATAGTGAACCGGGAGTCGTGAGTCTGACAAGATGACAAATCATGCAGTCAGTGGCAAAAGCATTTACAACCTGAAAAAAGACACATTAGACAGAATTGGTTCTTACAGTCCAGTAACGGATGTAGATTCACATAAGCTTACACTAGTTTCAAGTCAGGGATATTTCCAAATCCTCTCTACGCCAAGTGATGCATAGATTATTTCTATATAAAGGTGATTAGAAACAATGCTGGAAATTTTCTGGTGTAGTACTAAAACCTATTCTGGTAAAGCAGGGTATTGACAAATACATGTCGCATGGTTCATAAACTATATTAAATAGAGGAAAAATATTTAGCTTGGAGAGACCTTTCTCATATGACGTTGTCCGACGTAGCTGACGTAGGACGGGTGGCGCCGCCTGATGGTGGACGTGACCCACAGGAGGGCACATAGTCTCATCATGGCCCGCTGGTGGCGCTCTGCCAGGAACGTGTCCGGGTCCCGGTAGGTGGAGCTCTGACTCGTGCACATCGTGAACCGTATGGGTGTCCCCTTACATATAAAGATGACTGATGTCTACCAATGTAGCCCTGTTTGATATCGTATCAGTAGGATATTCCTTATTATACTGTCTCCCGGCTACCAGGACATTCCTTGGTATTCCTGGATACCTTACCATGTGTTGTATGTAGTGTCAATTGTATGGAGGTATCCTTTTATTGATACTATATCACTGATGTTAACAATATGTAGCTGTATTAAATACAAGTAACTGGTGTATTTCTCTGTGGTACTTGATCTCTGGGGCCCAGTCTAATGAAAATCCTCTCTTCTCTTTCTTGCTGGTGTCACTTTAGATATCTTGAGTCCTATAGCTTGTAACAGATTTGAGGAGATATATGGGCAGTGTGCTGGTCAGTGTAATTGGAGTAGTGTGATACCAATTACTAATCCTCTTCAGATTGAGTTTCGGAAGTTGTCGAATTGAATGCAGATCAATATGATGAATGTGGTGCAGTTCCTCAGATAACAGCGTCCCTCTGCTGGCAGCAGCTTTAACTGAGGGACAACTGGCCCCGTGATTGGAGCATGTCACGGCGCACGCGCATGCTGACCTATTTCCTACATCCTGCCGCAGGGATTGCTGGGATTGCCGACAGACGCTGATACCTCCAGCAGTCTGTTCATATCTCTGCTGTCCTGTGTATGGCTGTGTATGGGGGCGGGCTGGGTGGTGATCAATCCGCTTGCCAGGTGCTGTAATGGCGTCTTTGTGGGCACCACAGAAAGCCACCATCTAAGTCCCTTTGTGCTGACTGCTGGACATGACGGACTTCAGCCAATGACAGGGCAGCGATCTAGGCCACCAAGAGTCTTTGACCAATCACAAAGTCAAGATCTAGGTCAGACAAAAGGCATGAATCACAGATTTTCTTTCAGATATAAAAGAAAAACAAGGCAATGTAGCAAATCCCCCCCCCCCTCTTGCTGTTCAGTTCAGCCATATCAGCAGTGGCATGCACACTAATTGTGTAGCATAAATATCCATATTCTCTCACAAAGCTCCTTAATGAGGATGGCTATGTGATAAAAGCAGCCTATACACAGTCTGCACAATAACGTGTACTAATGACACACTGTTTATCCTACTTATAACTATTACCAACACGTGATAGCCTTACTTGGTACACGATTATGCCGTTCTAGTAGGCTATATGACTTAATATGCGGCATTAGTACGCGCAATGTGGTCTTTAAAGTGGCATGGTCCGACTTTTTCCATACTTCAACCTCTATTTAAATGTGTTCAGAATGCTATTAAGATTAGGATGGGGCACAATAAAATATTATTGATGGGCAATAAGAGGCAATTAAGAGGGTCCCACCAACACAGGTATAGCCTTTTACAGTGTATTTTCAATGGGTGGACTTAAAGGATGAACTTCAAAAGCCTTAAATTGAGAATAAAACTAATAATTAGCTGAAATCTAAACTAAATTCTGGGGAATAATGTTGAATGAAGTAAGTGGGATATGAAGTATGGCTATGCCACTTTAAGTGAGCGATATCAGCTGACAGGGCATAACATCCCACAATGAGCTGAATCCCCAACTGGTGCTCGTGCCTGCAGGAATGAGCACAATCTGATAACACCACCACAGTTTAGTTAGAGAATTAGCTTGTCCAGCAAATGTAGACACTCCCAAAACAATTTCTGTACTTTCCTTTACTGTTATGCCTTGGTCTGGACAGTCAGTTAATTGGTAATCAAATAGATACCGTTAGTACTCGTCTAAACAGTGTGCAACCTTATTAATGTGACTGAAAGCGGAAACAAAGGGAACTATCATTGCGATAGCAATCTCATATCAAAACCTCCTCTGAAAGGAGGTCCGTAGATGGAGGAGTACCATGGATGGCAGGCGAGTCTCTCAGAGATAATCAGGTCTCTAGAGTATTACATTAGATAATGAGACCGTGTCTGTGTTCACATCAAAATGAAGTAGTTTATTCTTGTATATTAGGTTTTGTTTTCTGAAACACAGTATGTTATCTCTACCCACATTGAGGTACAGATCACTTTATGAAATAGCTATTTCTGGTCTAGTTTCTTTGCGTGATTTGTTCATCTCGCAGCAGTGTCAGCATATTGAAAAGTCTAACTCGTTTGGTCAAAAACACCTTTGCAGGTTTGAAGGTCAATTACAAGTGTATGGGAATTGACCTACATTGTGTTGGGTAAAAGCGTTTTGGGATGAATTATACAGTAGAATGCTCCATACGATATTTATTTCATACTATGCTATATACACTGTGTCCTTAACCAGAAGAGGTCATGTTGCTAAAGGCAGAGCACATGTTCTACCCCATAGTTTTAAGGTTGTTAGTATTTTAATAAACACAGAACTGCTGAAGCAGCCAGTGCTGTAACTTTCATCTCTTAAAGTCTTTCCTTTACTGATCTGATGATAATATGCTCCAGTAATTTTGTTCAGACCTCATAACATTGTATTGGCCTGTAATACTGCTTGCCTGACCAAGATGTATCTCAATCTCCCTAACATTGGCTGAGGAAATTAGTTTGCCACCCATTGAACACACCTGCTGGACATCAGTAAGATGAGGTTGGTAGAATACCCTAATGCCCTGTTGGTCACAAAGGCTGCTGTCCCTTAAGATATATAACGTTAGCCCCACCACCTGCTGTGCCGGCCGGTCAGGGTGATTCGGGTGGTCAGTGACCAGCTCAGACCCTGAACAGCTTTGTCTGATTAATGTCCAGCTCATTTAAAACCCAGGTTTCAGTGTAGATTCAGTGGAGCTACGAATCAATGCAATGATTCTTAAAGCTAACAAATTAGAATAAAAGCGGGTCAAAAAGTGTAATGCATCTAATACCATTCGGTCGGTCCATCAGCAGTAATTAGAACCTCCTTTGGTGCAAAAACTACACTTTGATAGAGAGGATGAGGCCTGAATATGAATACAATAGCCTTATGGATGTGGGAATCAGAATACTGTTTCTGTCAAAGTTTATGTGACCAACTTTGTGCAGCTTGGACATAAATATGAGATGAAGAAGGACTTAATATATTAGAAATAAGATTCAGGTTCAACTGTGGGAAACTAGAACTGATGAACAATTCATGAGAACCTGATCTCCTTCGCTACATTGACAATTATCCTGAGCACGACCAGGAGCTTCCACACTGTGAAGCTCTTAGTGAAATGATCAAATGTCCCCAAGGACAGTTCCGATAGCAGTAGTAGTTGGTTGAAGCAGTTGGGATACCTGTATTTGCATGTATGTTGAGGGTGTGGGTGGTGTTAAAAGCAGTGCTGAACTGTTGTGGTATTGGTTCAGTCCGCTGTGAGCAGCTCAGACACAGAACTGACCTCTCAGCAAGTAGCCTGGACAACACTCAGGTCTGCACATTATATACTTAGTAGGCCTCCTCCTAGACATAAAAAGGATTACCCGACCCTACCTAGTGAAATTTTGAAGTCAATCTTATTGACCATACGTGGGCCGCAAGTTAGCGTTGTAGTTCAAGACTCAAGAAATCTCACAAGTTCTCGCATGAAGCCTCTATGATATTTTACTTGGTACCTGACTGATACCCACGAGGCTGTAGGTAGTCTTTACTGCAGGGACATGTCTGCTGGTAATGTGGGGGAGGCACAGCTCCCCGCAGGATGTCCACTACAGGGGGTGGTCTAGAGACAGCCTTATAATTGGGGAGGTAGTGCACGCAGTGCTGAACCTCGGCTTGACCCACGCCTACTCATCTCACCATATGCTGCTCCATGTCTGAGGCAGGTCTTCTGTAGTGTACCCTGGTGCAGGATCAGCACAGGTATACCGTCATGTCAAACCTACTCCATACTGTCATGTCAGACATACTCCAGACTTTACTGATATAAGTTAGAAACTTTTGACTTTGATCTGATGCTTCTCTAAGTAATCCAGCTATGATTTGAAGTTGATGTGAACAGGTGCTTAATCCTCCTCCCGTCCCCCACCAACCACCACGCCCCACCTGCCTTGGCTCACTCAGCTGTCCCGGGGGTGGTTGTACAGCAGGGTGGGTGGAGCTGCTGGTGGTGACAGTCGTGCAGACAGGTAGAGGAGTGAGATCCCACCCTGGGTCAGGCTCCTTCCTAGGGTATATTGTGATCCGACGGTTGTGTGTACAAACCTGGGGTCTGAGCTGCTCCAGGAGTGGGTTCTGTGGGAGCAGCTGACTCCGACTTTACTGCTACTACAGAGGTTGGCACTGACCCACTCTGTAGGCCAGCCTCCACACTCAGGGTTGCCGCCTGTTCCCGCTCCCTGCTGCAGCTATTGCCCACCGCAGCAGCAGCAGCGCCGCAGCAGCAGTAATAGAGGTACTGCTGCTGCTGCTGCGGGATAGGGCTCTAGCACCCATCATGCCCAACCACCCCTCCCCTTCCAACACACTTACACCTGCACCCAGAAGTTCTGAAAGGGCTGATAAAGTCTACCTTGATAAACAATCAATAGGGCAAAGGACACGTCTTCCAGACTAAAACTACAATGTACTCATCTATGGTCACTATAATGACGCCATTAGGTCGGTACACGAGGCCGGTGGTAACAGTAAGAGTGCCTGTATTTAACAAAAGTGCACATTAGTCATAACACATGTGCCGATTACTATTCAAACATGGGGACACAAGACAGCAACATCTAGATACCACTATACTGCAGATGGTCCGGTGCAATGGACCTTAGCCCTACCCGGTCCGTAGCACTGCCTACAAACCCCACACTCACGGCACCAGCCATCTGTTTACCTGTCCCATCGTCGTGTTTACATTTATTATTGACCACTTCACTTTGGGGTAATACGCCCCTGACATGCTGGTCCCTGCTCTGTGGGACGACTGCAGTCCAAATAGTCTCTCATAGTCCAAATAATATCCAAACTATACATCAACTGTCAGGGGGTAGGGCTAGACGCAGATGTGGTTATTATAATCTGATTTCTAGATATTCCCTAAATGTGAGTGAGTGAGCAAGAAAATGATGGATCGAGGATGAGAGGGAGTCCAAGAACCAAAAACATTAAGCGCAAAAACCGCAAGGCAGGCTTTCAGACCGCTATTAGTGAGTAACAGTGCAGAGGGAGGCTCAGAGTCTCTCCATGTTCCTCCCATGATAGCCCCCGGCATGCAGCATATTCTCTAATCCGTAAATCTCCACCACCAGGTGCTTAGGATCTCCCTGGGGAGGTGTTGTGGTGGAGAAGCCACTGCTCCACACCACGTTTAGCCCCCTCGGCTGAGATGCTCACGTAAAGTCCATATGTACACCGAGCTGCTCCCCACTGAGGATCCCAATAAAACACAGCTATGATCTGCAACAACAAAAACGACTACGCATTCCTCTCCACACCCCATCCGGCCGCCATCAGGTGAGGTGAGTGGCGCTGGGAGCTGCGTTATGAGAGGCCCTGCATGACGGCAGGCACTTCATGCAGCTACTTCATGCAGCTACTCCACGTGAGGGTTTTTTGTTCCGCCTCAGGTCGTTTTAGTTCCTCCCTGACAGGTCTCACTTTTTGCTTCCTACGGTCAGCCCTCAGTTTTCACCATAACACCAAACGGGTGTTATGTTCCAAGCTACGAAGATCTTATTTCACACCTAATGAATATATATGTAGTATTGACTAGATCTGAATGAGGATTTATCTGACATAACAACACTTTTTCTATTCATGTAAAATAAACATTCTGCTGAAGACCTTGCAATATTCCAGTTAAAGACACTTGTACACTTCAAATAGTTCTCTGTCTGTAGAGGAAACCTGAAATTCTAACGGATTCCATAGTGTGACACCACGGGGGCCATATAAGACTAATTCACATTCTCTGTGGGAGTTTGGAGGCCTACCTGCCCCCCTTTGTGAAGTTACGCCCGATCACGTGCCCCCTGAGGTGGCGCTGAACCTCTCCTCCACACCTCTGTATTCACTGCTGCACAGGTGGTGCTGTGTTGCTATAGTAACCTCACTGTAACCAGGCAACCGTATCAGACATGGTAGTGATGTGACTCCCTCCTAGACTGACTCAGTCGGGTTTGTGGTCTTACCTGTAAAGATCACTCACACATGCACTTGCTCGTTTTTCAAATAAACCCTGAACGGTACAGGAACCTATAGCTATGAGTATCAATCAACAAAGAGGACGAGTAACAGATACATGAGGAAGGGAAGGACGACAGGGAGGCAGCATAGGCTGCAGGGAGGCAAGCTATAGGGCAGTTATGTTATCAGGGTTTAGGGGTGCAGGGTGGCTGTTTGTATGCAAGGACCCCCTTACCACATGCACAGCCTAATGAGCACTGGGTCCGCGTTGAGTTGCACCTAATGAGCTGCTCGGAGCTGCTCACACATACCGGCAGCCAGCAGGGCCTCACAGGGGCCAAACTCATGCCACACACAGCTACCATACCAAGAGCCAAACACTGCTACTTTGGATGGTGGGGAGGGTGGGGGTGGGTTGAGGGGAGAGACTACAGAGGAAAACAGTCAGATCTACTGAATTACTTAAACTTCAGGATACGAGTATAATGAGGAACATGAGACCTGTTGGCAGGATTATTGACTGGTGGATTGTGAGAATCAAAGGTGGTGAGGTATCATGCACATCCTTTCGGTATTAAACCAGTGTTCTTCACATGCAAATGTTTGGTCAATTTCAACTCCATATATGGATATATACTTGTTGTTGCAAGCAGGGAAATGTGAGAAGTAAGTACAGATTTGATAGTCACAAGAGGAATTGAGTTAAATACAACCTCCCTCGGTGTTTCGGTGAGAGCAATGGTAAACATTCATTAAGCTTGGGAATGTTAACCTGAATGAATGTTGATGACTTCAAAACATGGCATGTGTTTACCTCCTTTACCAGGCACATCTCAATACTAGCCGTAGGGAAACATCTGCTTCGCTTATGTCATGGTGGTGAATTAAAACACTAGCTCATTACAATTACACAGAAATGATTGTTAAACTGCCACATCATTCACTCAGAACCCATCATGGTGTCAGCTGCTGCTGACTGCGTCTTCAGCATTATCTGCAGCTGAAGCCAACGCTGTCAGTTCACATCAAAGGTCAATGGATGGGCCCCAGCCCCTCCATCACTTGTTTTACGTCCATCATCCCTCACTCCAGTCCCAACACTAGCACATCTTCACATAATGTAAGATGAGGCACAAAGTTAAATATTGGAGGCAATATATGACAAGACTTGCCAAATGCATGACCGACTAGCTATATAGACTCTCCAATATTAGATGTTATAGTTGATAGGATATTAAACCATTTTAAAACTATGACACTAGCATCATACTTGGACCTGTAGTTAGGTATGCCTCTTCTGGTGGACATGTGTGAGCTACCAGAAGCTTGGCTCCTACCAAGGAGTTACTTTTGACATTAGACGGCAGTAGGTTGCTAGGTTGATGACGGCATGTATCTGGCTGTGTGTCAGTGCACCGTGTACAGGGAGGACCACGCTCAACCGCTAGACACCTTAGGGTTATAGGGGGTGGGAGGGCAGATCACAAGGTGGTTTGGCACCCCTGAGAGCATCATCATATACATCACTCATTCCTACCTGTCAATTGGCCTGCATCTTAAGGGACATGCCATCTCATCTACAGTTACATCCAGGCCGCTGCCACAGCAGGATAGATCTTACTGTGGTGTCAACTAAAGATACCATTCACTATTCATTGGAACCTGGGAATATACCACTCAAAAAAGCATACTTTTGATAGATTTTAATACAAAAATTGATCAGAGTTTCACCATAAGTTTGAAAGCTGCAAATTCCATACTTAATACTGGCTGCATATGAAGTTCTATGGGCCGGAAGGTTGGGGAGGGGAGTAGGTTAGTCAGTCTTGACGAGAAGCATGAGGCAACTCACAAGTTCAATTGATCATTAGGTCGCCCCATTCCCTTCCAGTTGTCCAAATCAGTGGTCATTAATTCAAGGCATGTCCCGTCTACTATCTCCTATAGTAAGGTCTACCTGCCCTCCTGTCTGTACCCGTCCTGCCGCCACCTAGAACCAGACAAACCACCACTAGAACAAGACCAGCACCTGATGTAGTTCCCATCACAGACACCAGATGGCATAGTGGCCTGGGAGTTAGTACTTGGAGGGCGTCCAACTACTAGTAGATGATCTACAGGAGGTAGAGACATGGCACCAGGGACATCACCACTGTTATCATATACCACTATAAACGTGCTGAGTTAATGCTGGATCATTAACAGACTGAAATTGTACTGTACTCTACCTCTCACCTAATATTTCTGTCCGATGCTAATGAGGATTAAGATTAAGATTGTATTATTTCCTGTACCTTATGAACTCAGAGAAAATTACTCGGGTTAGAATAGGAGATTAAAGCAGAGACCACAGCGGAATTTGAACTTCTTGTTTCATCCTGCAACAAGTCACTCTGTGACATTTTGACATCCTGGCAAATCATTCTGCCGCTGTAGCAGCTACAATGACATTCACTGAAGACAATCTGTTGGCAACTCCCCGGGGCCGCTTACTGATGAGGATGTCTAAAGCAGGGACTGATATAGCGTGTACAATAACATTGGATAGAACAGGCTCTACCTCCTACACTGACAGCGTAGGACCCGTGTCCAGTTTTACAGTCAGGGCGGACAGTGTATCTTGTCTCACGGCAGCCGGCCGAAAACAAGATATGGCTGAGGTCATCCCCTTCCTCCTGTTTCTTTCTGGCCCTTTATGTTTCTCACAATACTAGGTCTGCGTAACCAAACACTCGGTCTGCGTGACCTATCCACTCTGCTGTTATCTGTTTAAAAGATTATCATACACAGCTAAGTTACCTCTCTAGATATCACCAAATGAACGAGAGCAACCATTGGTCTAAATGTATGCTTCTGTAGTGGAGTCTTGACATATCAGAGCGGGATGGCTATGTCCTACAGGTGACATGTTTGATACATACCTCTTGGTATATACTGATAACATTACCTCTCAACAACATGCTCCTATTACCTCATATTTCCCCCTGCCATATGTCATGTCTGCTATCTCATAATACGTAGCATCAGAGTCTATGTAATAAGGAATAACTAATAGAAGTATGAAACAAAACCCTTGGCTGCAATCAGCTCAAGATATAGTAAGTATTGTCATAAATTATGTATAGGAGACTGCTTCAGAATTACGGGTAGATATGCTTGAAGGAGGGAGAGAGAAATCAACAGATCAAGCGGCCGGCATATCTAATAGGGGGAGAAGCTAATGAATGGAAAGGAAGGCCATTGGGCAGGTTCAGCATTACTATCAGCATCTAAGGGTACTTCAGTAAGGATATCCAGTTACGACCATCTCATAAACCATGAATCAGCCTGCTAAGTACAACATAGTGAGACTGGTGGGGGACGGGGCAGGCCTTGGTGCACAAAAAGGAGGCAACCCGTCTACAGGGGGCTGTGGTAGTCTCCGGAGCAAACACCGGCAAACCCATACGTTGTGCTACTCGTCACTGCTGGGAGCCAGAGTCTGCCGCATAGTAATTTCTTACAAGTACGATTTAATACGTGTGGGGGGCACTGACCAATCAAAGCGCCCGTACGTCCCAGCGTCACCAATCAATGCCGACGTAACTATACTACGCGGCAGACGGTGGCTCCTAGTAACATAGCGTAGCGACGTGGAAAGATTTGCCAGCGTTTGCTCTGGAGACTAGGGGCTGTGGGCTCTGTAGGATGAGTTGGCCAGGTGACAGCACACCTGGCGGCAGGGGCTGGTGGCTGATGACAGGTCACCCAGGACATAGCTATCAGGACTGTGAGGGGGAGGATGAGAGGGGAAGGTGCACAGAGCCGGGTGATGGGTCGTTGGGTAGACAGGCAGGGGCACCAGGTGATGTACACGTACACACACTGCACCCGTCCAACCCTGGGGATCCAGCTGTTAGGACCAACCACCATGCCGCCTCAGTAAGAGTGTGATGGGCACGTGAGATGAAGTCTGTGTCATGTGACCTCCATACATATGAGACACTAGCAAATCTCTTAACATTTTTACCTTGGAGTTTAAAACTACATAGGGTGAGAAGAGTGTATTCAGGTAACACACACAAAACTAAGAAGTGTGCAAAAACAGGGAAATATATGGCTCTGTTAAGGCCAAAATAAAAAGGTGTGTTTCAGGCAGCATGGTCAAAAAATTTAGGGTAGGTAGGTCGAATTTTTTTGTTATTTTCTTTTAAATGCTGGAGGTACCTGGAATGAGTCGCGAACTGCCACATTGACTCGCGGGTCATCAAGACGACTCACCGATTCTTATTATAACTAGGAATATCATGAAATTATTGGACATCTTGTTAAAAAGCAATTACCTGAGGCTGGACAGTTAGCTATTAGGCATGTGATCTCTTCTTCCTGACCAAAACATTTTCGAAAAAATCTGAATATTTTGCAAGAAAAAAAAATTCTCAAAAATCTGAAAAAAATGGTAGGGTCGGCCCTTTTTTTAAACTAGGGTCGGGTTGCCTGAGACACACCTTTCTTTTTTTTTGGCCTAAGCCAGAAAGGGAGGAGTCTATGAAGTAGCGTTCAGAAAGAAGGGAACATTGAGTACATCTTACTCATCATGCTCAGGAAATGTAGTCTACATTTGGGCAGCCCATTTTGAGCAATACAGGTCCGTAATTGGCAGTGTGTGGGTCGCCAAATGGAGCAATCTTGTACCGTAGCTGAGCATTTTGTTCAGCATATTGACAAATTACACAAACATGAACATGGGGACAGTCATTTGTTGCCCCATAAACCAGGGAACCTGATGATCGAAATGTGCGTAGGGAAATATCTTAAAGCAAAGAGATTTCCAGAGAAAAGTGTGGTGTGCATCCTTGTTAACATCGGTCATTTCGACACTACTTTCCTCATCACGGGAAATTGCCAACTTTTGACTAAGCTCTAGAGATATATAAGAATTATTAAGCACCACACTTTTCAGACATGTACGGTGCCTTTTTGCCTGGATGACATTTCTATTGGACCTACCCGTGCATATCTGGCTCGCAGTTTGACGAGCCTGGACTGGAGGAGCAGGTCGTGCAGGGCCTGTCGCTGCTGGTGCAGGGCGTCGGGCTGCTGCAGGGCCCGCTGGTGCAGGGCCCGCTGGTGCAGGGCGGCGCGCTGCTCCTGCTCCGCCTCCCGCACCAGCACCTGCAGGTAGAACAGGAAGAGGCACTCCTCACGTGTGGCGGCCACCCTGCTCTGCCACCCCCGGGGCCGCCCCGCCGCTCATACCACCTCACAGACACCCACCACACAGCCCACACCTTAATCCACACCAGTAATCCTCAGCCGTTATACTCTAATAAATGCACCTGGATAATATGTCTCATGAGGATCATTCGGGTGAGCTGTTTATACCCTTTCCTCTTCACCTCATAGTACTCAGTAGACACACTTTGAATGGGGACATGGCTTCAGCATGTGCTCCAACTGTGAGCTATACATGGATTGTCCTGCTTTGGTGAAGTCAAGTTTACGTAAGGTTCAGTGATTCATCAACGTTTCACTTGCATTCATGAATTCTTCCAGAACACCTCAAGTTGGCCACCATCCATCATCCACGTGTGGAATACAACTTCCCACTGAGCAGCTCGGTGCACCTGCAACAATATGAGGAGCAGCTCGTAGTATACCACGTTGATGGTTGGTATAGATGTGCCAGTGGGCCGTACGAGAGGGTAAAAGCTACCAATGCCCTCTCATGTCAGTGTGCTGCGCAACTACAGTATCCGTATGAGCCCCTTCAAGAGCTACTCCATCATGGGTCTCCATGAGCTACTCGTATCACTACTAGTGTCCTGGGTGTGTTGTTTAATGTGGGCTGTGCTGTAACCCGTGTCCTGGGGGTTGTTTAATGTGAGCTGCTCTGCACCAGTGTCCTGGGGTTGTTTAATGTGAGCTGCTCTGCACCCAAGTCCCATTTGAGTGACTCACATCTCTGACACACAGAGCAGTGTCAGATGATACAGCTCTAATCCAGATATCAAAACAACATGTGTTATTCCGTGTGCACACCTTGGCCTTTGGCCTCCAAGGGATAGGATCAAATAATATAGGACTCGCTATTATTCAGATTAAGCTTAATCTACTCATGAGCTGCGCTGTTGTAGTACAGTGCTCATACCCCATCAAGATGGGCATGCTTGTATGAAAGGTAAAATCCATGGCATAGATGGATTTGAGGCTGTGTAATAGCCACAATGCTAGGTCTAGCATGGATAGTACAGAGGTATCCAACTCCAAACAGGTGGTGTTTGCCACAACTCCTGGAGGGGTCTGGCCTGTCCCCACCCCCAGGTACACACAGGTGTAACCTTACTACAGGGTCAAACACAGGTGTGTCATAGTGTGTCTCTATGGGTACTCCAGGTGGCCTCAGCCTCCCCCAGCTGCTGTGGAAGTACTAAAGTGGGCTGCCTCCCCACCATCCGTCAGACGGCTTAACCACGGCCCAGGTGTCATCAGGTAGGCTAGTCTGTGTCTCTCTGTAAGCACCTACACGTACCTGAATCACCTGCAGTGTCAGATATACCCTCCTACAGGTGTCAATGTCCTTGTGTTAATCTCAGGGAAGCATGTCCCTGGTTAATGTCAGTGTTGGTGGCAGTGGCAGGCAGTCCCTCTGTATGCTATGCAGGTACAGGTATGACTGCCGCCCCTGTAGCACCTCAGTACCCGTGTACTACAGGGCTACACACACCTGCTGGGGCATGTTTCCTCACCATAACAACATTTGCAAGACATATATTTCATCCTGAAATGGTGAGATGAGTCTGACCACTAGGTGCCACAGTGACTTATTCGTTGAGCATGGGTGCCGGAAGTTAATACAGCTACGATGAAACTAGAATACGAGCAGGATTTTGAAGCTCAAAGTATACAGAAGCTACCTTTTGAGGGTTATATAATGTCATATGATACCATATATACAAGAACACCTAAAGACAATGGCGAATGCACAGTTACAGTCAGGGCCCACATATCAACATTGAATATAATTCTACAAATTAAATGCAAACGCATGGCCAAAGCCTGCTTATACTATGTGATGCCTTTTGCTTTTGGTAGAGTGTATCAAACCCGACTATTTGATTGTGCAGCAGGTCCCTGTGTGTATTGAGGAGTGGGGGGAGAGGAGGCTGCCACTCCCACTGCCGTCACTGGGGGCAGGTATTTATACGCAGCCGTGAGGAGCATCATGAGGGGGGGGGGGGGAGGCAGCAGGTCAGGGGTGCCTGTAGGTGTAGTTAGCGTGTAGACTGTGTTACAGACGTTACAGAAAGGGGCAACGTATGGAGCAGGGTTGGCACAAGTCTCATGTGTAGCTCGCAATAGTATATCCCATGCATGATCTAAGAGTAAACAATGATCACAGACAAGTAAGATTGAATACGTTGCAAGTGCCAAAGAGGACCCCTAGTGCAGGCACATGTGCAGACAGTAGTGAATGCACTGAGATAATTGATGGCGGGCGGTAATGACTAGAATGGCAGTGAGTCTGGTACTGAGGCCAACTGCTGAACATCACCCCCATGCTGTACCACTTCCACACAACTACTGAGTTAGGCTACCCCCGGTGCCCCATGGTGAGTACATTTCACACTAGGTGGCGCTGCAGTGTTCCTCCTCCTGCAGCTTAGAGAAGCTATCCACTCACCATCTGTGTTCAGCTAACCCTTCCTCCTGGGAATGGGGTTTCATAGAGGATAGCTGTGCTCCGGGCAGCAACAGGAGGAGTTCCCTCCAGGAGAGAATACCTGGGCTCATGATTCCCACCATGTACTGGTTTTTATCTGGGCGTTCAGGAGAACCCTCTCTACTCCATGTACTAAGACAGAGCTCCCCTGTCAGATCATGGACGGGGCATTGGTGTTCTCTCTGCCAGCTAGTGGTGTTCTCCCCGTCATGTGAACAAAGGGTGTCGCTATATTCCAATACAATAAATACAGTCCGCCTGCTATGTTAGTCCATTACGATCGTTACTGTAGTAAGTAGTTGGGGACAGGTGATGTTATAATGACATTCCCTCTGAGATGGAATGATACAGAATGCACCAGGTACATGCACTACTTACTGTAGTTATTGTCTTGGTGCTTGTTGGACTCACAGATGTCAGTGAACTCGTAGGCACCAACTGCCACAGAGCATGGGCAGTGCATTGGAAACAGCAGCCCCTGCAGTTTTCTGACTATACTCTATAGGTATGATAAGGTCCTACCTGGGCGCAGACAGAACACGATGTAAGGTGGTACTAAGTAGTACTTACCTGAAAGTAAAACAAACAGCATTGGTTATTACAGGTGATAACAAATACAGTAGTATGAAATGGATTTCATAATAAATGAAAGGGTAGCCGCGTATCGGTCATCCTAGTAACAACCTTACACTATCACCATCAACGTGCTTCGAGTACCATGCGTGGTCAGGTAAACTATCCTTGATGGTGAGTTAAATGTTATCTATTATTGTGATGGATATGCTCTGTTTTGTCGTAATTCCGACACATGCTAGTATTCAAACACGATTGGTTTCCCCACCAGCAGAATGTCCATAACGTCCACACATGTTTCCCTCCGCCATGGAGCAGCACGAGGCGCACTGCTGCCCCCTGGTGTTTACAACAAGCACCACGCCAGTTTTCACTCCCAGTCCCAGTGGTAAGATGCAAGTTGTTTACCCTTGGGATTACTTTCAAGACTCACTTCCAGGAACTGAATTTCATCTGTGATCAGTTGATGGGCAGTGAGTACACAGAATTTGTTATACACAACTTATGCTGACATTGGGAAGCACGACACAGGCATCCGACAAAAAGTTCAGATTTCCTTGACAAAATCTCAATTATTCATGGCATTTATAACAATCTTGTCGAGGTCGGGGGCATGACATTCCATGACACAAGGAAAATTTTTACGAAAAGAAAAAGCCACATACCATGACTTTCCAGACAACTTTCAAATCCATGACATTCCATTATAAATTCACCTATGATGCTATAATAACGCTGGACACTTTTCAAGTTTATGGAGCTACTGGTCGATTTTGTCATGTCAATTTATCATGTCAGTGCCAATAACACAGCCGATGGCGGTACCCATAAGGCATCAGCACCAAACAGGCATAAAGGACACACAGCGGCAATTACGGGGATCGTTTCTCAACAGCCGAAGGAACATGGTTAGATCAGGATGAGCAGTGGGATTAGTTCACAATGTTGTTGCTCGTTAACAGAGCTGTTCCTGAGGGAGGACGCTACATCTAATGGCTGATACTCATGCACAGAGAAAGGACAACAAGGCTGATATCATTGCGTGATGGCCGCAATGTTCTTAGTGCTGGCTCCTCCACTAATTAAGACGAGGTGCTAGATAACTCAACTAGTTATCCTGGTGATAACGTGCACACTCATTCTCCCCATCCCTACGCTGGTTAGCATGACAATAGATGGAAGACTAGTCCGCTATGTTTGCCATCATTTTGAGAATTCAAATCGAAAAACATATGAGAAGAATCGCTGTAAAATCGGTTGTTAATAATCCGCATGCCAGCAATATCAAAACGAGATGAACCCCTACAAACCCCATATTGCATGGTGCTGCAGCGTCACCAATTCCAAAAACATCCTGTAAATCTCTAAGAATGCGATGTATATCCTGTCCACAGACCCAGCTATATTCACTGTATGTGATTACCACAACATGCACCGACGTTCCTCTTTAATATCACCCTCTGTACACACCCATTCCCCTAATATCGCACAGCAGACGATTTTTGCCCTCACGAGGAGGCTGTGCTGGTGGTATTGTTTATGTAGACGGAACAGTCTTATTTACATAATCACAGTCAGACGCGGGACAGCGGGTGGGAGTGGGGGTAGCCTGTACTTGGCTCGTAGTAGGTATCGAGCCAGTCCACCACTGATGTGTGCACGGCTGTGATTGGCCGCGCTATGACGTCATCACTCGGGATTCCCTCTTTGAGCTATTTGGAGTTTGCAGGGCTTCCCCAGCAGATCGCGGCGCTGGTTTTCAGACCTAGATCGTTCCGTCTAGGTCTGATTGAGACTAGGAGTGGGGGTTGATGGAGACAGTCACCGGAAATATTTGCCTCCTGCTACAACCACAGCAATGTGAATTACAATACGGGAGAACACTTCATTGTGCATCTGGACAAACAAATGATATAATGTTTTAAATCCCCAACTTTTAATCCTTAAAATAACCATGTCAGGATTCGAAGCCTTCTCATACAATTGTATTCGATCTCTGAAGATATTTCTTTTCAAAAGATGGAAAAAAATCTTCTTTTTTTAATGCAAAAGATAATATCAATGTAGGCCTAAGTTTTAGAGCCCCAGATATGGGGCCAGTGTTGAGTGTGTGATTACCACCTCCCCATCACATATAATGTGATGGCCTTACAGATCCAATTCAGAATAATCAGAGCCGTAAACATGTGGATCCCCATGAGCAGCTCAGTGAGTGCTTACAGAGCAGCTCGGGGCAGGTGGCGCGTGCAGAGTTACCTCAGCTTCTGCCAGCTGGATATTGGGCTGGGGGTCCGAGACGGGAGCTGCCTGGGGTCCACACTAGATATTGGGCTGGGGGTCCGAGACTGGAGCTGCCTGGGGTCCACACTAGATATTGGGCTGGGGGTCCGAGACTGGAGCTGCCTGGGGTCCACACTAGATATTGGGCTGGGGGTCCGAGACTGGAGCTGCCTGGGGCCACACTAGATATTGGGCTGGGGGTCCGAGACTGGAGCTGCCTGGGGTCCACACTAGATATTGGGCTGGGGGTCCGAGACTGGAGCTGCCTGGGGTCCACACTAGATATTGGGCTGGGGGTCCGAGACTGGAGCTGCCTGGGGTCCACACTAGATATTGGGCTGGGGGTCCGAGACTGGAGCTGCCTGGGGTCCACACTAGATATTGGGCTGGGGGTCCGAGACTGGAGCTGCCTGGGGTCCACACTAGATATTGGGCTGGGGGTCCGAGACTGGAGCTGCCTGGGGTCCGCACTAGGCTTATACAAAATAGCCCCGCATTGCAGCGCCCCACATCAAGGAGTCTTTAACTAGAGTCACGAGTCGCAAGCAATGACTCAGCGAAATTGGAAGTTGCTTGACTGACTGAGCGACTCCGGTAAGCTTGTGTAAGGAGTAAGTGGAGGTCTACCTTCATAGGATCTGGAGAGTCGTTTTAAACTTTGCTCTAGAGATCATTCACATGGGTAGATAAATCTTACTTAGCCCATTTTCAATTCATGGACGTTATTCTCATTAGCTAGGGACAGTGACGGGTGTGCAGGTGTGAGACATCAAGAGGCGGAACACAAAGTCACTCCTATAGGCACAGCCTGTCTCACACCCACAGTATACGGCGTCCAGGCCATTTTTAATCAGCTCAAAAAGTTGTATTTTTCGTGTAGGATGAAAAGATGAGATTTTAATAAGGCAATGCTGGAGGAATTATAATTTTAGCACCACTATAACATGGTTAAATTGATGTTTCTTTGCAAAAAGTAAGGTGTTTTGAGCGGACAGAAGGGTCCTGTCTGAGCCTATATGACTGCAGCAGTGGCATGGTCCCGAAATAGCCCTCCCCTGTTGTAGTGCAAGTGGTGGGGATCCAGGTGAGTGGAGAGTGCCTTACATAGGGAATGTACTACTTCTCAGCAAAGGGAGGTGCACATATGTGTAAATCCGGGGGCTATTTCTTTTTCTATCACTTTGGGATTTAGACAGTAAATAGTAAACATAAATGGGGTTTTAATGTATATATATACCTACACATTTAGGCTCTCCTATTTGAAAGGTGATTCAATGCTTTTTAGAACATTTTGTGCTGTAGATCTAGGTCTGGCAGTCTGATTAAAATGTAGGATATCCCTAAATGTAGATCTATATCATGCCATTACAATGTGATTATTTCTAAATTGACTACCCCAAGAGTACATTAATGACTTCATTTTGTGATGTAGAGAGTGGAGGAAGTGTACAATGTAAAGCAGAGGATTATTTAGAAGGACCAGTAAACATCTTCCTTAAAACTTATAGGTCTTCTTCCGTATTACGTTTCATAACACCAATCCTGTCTTTGTGTTGTCTTATAACAGGTATATATCCTGGTTACTGCTATCGTGAGGCTGTGCACATACAAGGTGCCACAAGGCATTGCTGTCACAGCCTCACAATGGTGGCCAGCGACAAGGCTGCAATCAGAACCACACAATGGGAGGAGGCCCCTACAGCCACTGTCTGCCACAATAATGAGCCGTGACAGCTTAAAAGCACGTGTCGCCTCAATCTGCCTCCAAACCTGTCCCACACCCACCAGGCCCTGGTAAAACCATTACAATGCTAGCGTATTGAATCCATTCTATAGTAACCTCAGTGTCTGAATGTTAACTAGCATCCTGTACTATAGCTACCTTATTGTAAGTTTGCGGCTTTTGTACACGGTTCCCAACCCCACACCCTTGTTACCATCAACTCCCTACATCATGCAGTACTGATTTGATGAGGCTCTACTCTGGTTCAGGCTGGGATTTTGCTGGGGTTTTATACTAGGGTTTACCTCTTAGATCAGATGAGTCTACTTTGGATACAAATACTCTCCTGGAATCATTGCCTCAGTGTGGAAAGGGTGGAGGTTATAGACAGAAGTATATGAGCAGCCAGAACTGACAAATATGGCCTGTAACCTCTGAAACAGCGGCAAGTCCCCCGTGGTGCAGATAGAACAGATTTATACACAACTCTATGGTGTTTGATACATCAGCCACGCCATGCCGCCAGCCCTGTTCTACAATACGATACCCGTGTCAGGACCCATGGGGCCTCGTGATGTATAAATGATAGCTGCGTGTATACATAATGCTGCAGGCCTCCCCCGGCGCTGCTGCGTGTGGTTTAACATAGTGCAGGCACATAGATGAGGTTCAGCTGCTGGGGTTAGAGCTATAATCTGATACAATAGTGACAGGCCCTTTATTCAAACAACACAGGCAGCAAAACAATCTATGACATAAACTTTATCCACTTCTTTCTATGTTGTCTATGACAGGTGGCTGGTATCTGAATAAAAATCATTATATCCATGTAAAATACCCCGCTATATAGGTATGTATTCTTCACAATTGCTTATCCTTAGACAAAATGTCTCAATAATACAATGGACTGACTGTCAGCTTCCTTTCTATACAGCCGGATAGACAGGACTATTGAATAAACTCCAGCCGCAGAGGCGCCACAGGAGAGCAATTAAGGATGTCCAGGGAGTCCATATTTCACGCCTGGTCCATTTTCCCAATAAAAGGTCGGTCTGCAATAAAGGTACTGGTTGGACACGGGATCATTACAGGCCTCTATGGGGGCGGGGCGGGGCGGGGCGGGGGCAGCCCGCTTACAAGTACATGGTACCATCAACAGGAAAGGTAGCATTGAGACCCAATGGGCACCAAATTCAATTCAACGTTGAACAAATGTTGAAACAACAGTGACGACCATTTTTTTATGTTGATTCAATTCTTTGTGCCCACTGGGAAGCATCACATAATGTCTATCTGGTTTCATTTTAGACAAAGACCGTATATTATCAGATACCATCCGATTGAAATGCATCAGTGGGTCTAAAAGCAGAGAGGTCCCATATAAAACGCACAGAAAAATGCAAGCAATTGTCTTGTGCAGCCACCCCCTTCCGTAGGTCATCAGTAGTAAAGGCCTGCTATAATTGTTGGACAGTTTTCCTCGACAACGTGAGCGGTAACCGACCCGCCCCTGTCACACACATTGTACAGACGTGACTTACTTCAGCCTCATTGTCCTAATGATATCCTTCCGCTAAACCACCTCGCCCTGTGGGCGTGCTTCTGGCCACACACAATGCACAGATAATTCCACGGGATATCAGAAATCGTTTAGCTGACAACTCTACCATAAGTCTCTTCAATATGTCTCCCTCTCTGGGCATTCATTCTGATCACTAGCGCCCCCTCGAGTGGAGTTGCTGAACTGCAGCCCCCTCTACAATCCTTCCACGGTCGAGGTGGGTGTCCTTGCAATGGCTAGATTTGCCCATGGCTGGTCGCTGGTGCAGTCGATTTTTCATATTGGTTGATGCTTAGGGCAGTTGAATCAGTAACGCTCCCCCCCCCCCCCCCCGATCCGGTCGGACGACCTGACAGTGATGTCTGACCATACCCTGCCGCTCATGCAGCCACCTCAGGGATGTGGCCTCTTGTCCATGCGAGTTGACAGCAGCTGTAAACTCCGTACGACTTTTGAACCAAGTTGGCGCTGCCTGAATAGTCCTAAATCACTGAGAGGGTGCCACCTGTCAGAGCAGACTGCTGCTGGCCCCTGGTGCCCAGGCCAACTGTGAGCAGCTCGATACTGTGTAAGCAAATCATGACCTGCCCACACCCTGCGTCGTGTAGTGTAGCCACACCCTGCCCCCTGTAGTGTAGCCACACCCTGCCCCCTGTAGTGTAGCCACACTCTGCTTCCTGTAGCCACACCCTGCTCCCTGTAGTGTAGCCACAACCTGCTCACACCCTGCCCCCTGTAGTGTAGCCACAACCTGCTCCCTGTAGTGTAGCCACACCCTGCTCCCTGTAGCCACACCCTGCTCCCTGTAGTGTAGCCACACCCTGCCCCCTGTAGTGTAGCTACACCCTGCCCCCTGTAGTGTAGCCACACCCTGCTCCCTGTAGTGTAGCCACAACCTGCTCCCTGTAGTGTAGCCACACCCTGCTCCCTGTAGCCACACCCTGCTCCCTGTAGTGTAGCCACACCCTGCCCCCTGTAGTGTAGCTACACCCTGCCCCCTGTAGTGTAGCCACACCCTGCCCCCTGTAGTGTAGCCACAACCTGCTCCCTGTAGTGTAGCCACACCCTGCTCCCTGTAGCCACACCCTGCTCCCTGTAGTGTAGCCACACCCTGCCCCCTGTAGTGTAGCCACACCCTGCCCCCTGTAGTGTAGCCACAACCTGCCCCCTGTAGTGTAGCCACACCCTGCCCCCTGTAGTGTAGCCACACCCTGCTCCCTGTAGTGTAGCCACACCCTGCTCCCTGTAGTGTAGCCACACTCTGCTCCCTGTAGTGTAGCCACAACCTGCTCCCTGTAGTGTAGCCACACTCTGCTCCCTGTAGTGTAGCCACACCCTGCTCACACCCTGCCCCCTGTAGTGTAGCCACAACCTGCTCACAACCTGCTCCCTGTAGTGTAGCCACACCCTGCTCCCTGTAGTGTAGCCACACTCTGCTCCCTGTAGTGTAGCCACAACCTGCTCCCTGTAGTGTAGCCACACTCTGCTCCCTGTAGTGTAGCCACACTCTGCTCACACCCTGCCCCCTGTAGTGTAGCCACAACCTGCTCACAACCTGCTCCCTGTAGTGTAGCCACAACCTGCTCCCTGTAGTGTAGCCACACTCTGCTCCCTGTAGTGTAGCCACACTCTGCTCCCTGTAGTGTAGCCACACCCTGCTCACAACCTGCTCCCTGTAGTGTAGCCACAACCTGCTCACACCCTGCCCCCTGTAGTGTAGCCACACCCTGCCCCCTGTAGTGTAGCCACAACCTGCTCCCTGTAGTGTAGCCACAACCTGCTCCCTGTAGTGTAGCCACACTCTGCTCACACCCTGCTCCCTGTAGTGTAGCCACACCCTGCCCCCTGTAGTGTAGCCACAACCTGCTCCCTGTAGTGTAGCAACACTCTGCTCCCTGTCGTATAGCCACAACCTGCTCCCTGTAGTGTAGCAACACTCTGCTCCCTGTCGTATAGCCTGCCGCATGCCGTACTCAGCCTTACGGCAGCACAGTGCATTTAGCGTTACACGTGCACGACGCATATGCAGGTAGGGGGTGGTCACTAGTTAACACCAGGGGGGCTTGGTGGAATTTTGTCCAAATTATGTTACCCCCGCCGTAGTTATAATATGACCAGTCCCCTATATGAGGTCCTCCATGTCTGGGCGGGGAGATGATAACGGGGACGACAGGAATACCAATGGACGTGAACCTGTGTGCGGTACCGTGATAAGTATGCCGCCCATCTCCCTACATCCACAGCATGGCCTGCACATAGATACTGCGTTTTCTTTTAATCATTGTGTCATTAACAAGCCACTTTTTTTCACACTAATCCATCCTGACAACCAATTCTTTTTTTCTTGTGAGAACTTCAAATTGCTGGTTGCAATGGCTTTTGAGATGGGGATATACAATTATTATTCAACTGTTTTCTAATAAATTAATTGACATATTAAACTTGCCTTTGTATAAACTAGACAATGATTGATCCTCTTTAGCGTTCTCAGATTCATGCGTGTATAGCTTCTATTTGCACAAAGTGCCTTCATCAAACGCTCATTGTATGTTGCCATTACTATAGAGAACAAAATGGCCATGGATATTAAATATTTATTCAAGCACATAACGATGGAGGAGGGAGTGGGGTAAAATGCAGGCTTGCCAATTCACGAAGCCTCAGGGATTAATGAGGTATAAACACGCACCATGCAGTTGTACATGCTTAATGTCTGCGTGTATGGACATACACCTTTACAGTTGCAGATTTATATACAAATATAGGCTAAGCAATGTCTCAGACATTGCATATAGACTAAGCAAAGTGAGACTTGGTGCAACACTTAATTCAACGATAGTAGCTTCTAATGTAGTTCCATACAGAGGGTTAATACTAGACGTTCCTTTGCCCCCCTCCCTTCACCCTGTCGTAACTCCTTCACCCTGTCCTAATCCCTTCATCCTGTCCCAATGCTTACCATATACCGATGCCTTCACCCTGTGCCGATGCCTTCACCCTGCTCTAAGCCATTCACCATGTCCAAATATGACTACCCTAAGGCTGCCTGTACTTGACAGTAATATGTCTACGTCAACTGTCTTGTGACTTATTGTGCGTGGTTTGGGTTAGGGATAAGTGGGTTGACAGGAGATTTCCCCCTAGGGGCCATTCAGTGAGAGTGGTGGATGACAGGTTCTGTATCTGCTAAACAGTTGACATCCTCCCTCTCCCTTATCATCAATATACCCCACACTGTATTGTATATTTATTTCGGAAATCTCTTTGAACAGCCCACCCCAAAGTAGATATTTAAAACCTATTTATTTCTAATCTTTTGGAATCACAGATATCAATGGAACTCGTTTTAAGTGCCAGACGCACTGCCGGGTGTAAATCTGTAAGAATCTGGGACACACTGAGCTGGTATTAGCTGAATATTAAGGATACAGAGGCCTTTGGCCTCTGGCGAGTCGCATCGCTCCCATGCCCTTCCTCTACTCATCAGTCTCACCCTCATGTGTGACTGACCATAGTCCAGCCCCATGCCCAAATAAGGCAGACTGGGTCATGAACGGCCGCTGTGTGCGGCTGATGAACGGCGCATGGAGGGATGTCTGTCCGTGTGTCGCCGCCCATGCAGGCTGCCGCTGCCCCAAACGGCCAACCCGTTATAGTAGTGTAGTTTAACAAAATAAAAACATTTTTAGGTTTTCTGTTTTAAAGGATTCTTCTCGATTTTCTTTTTCTGGTGAGTGGGAGGGAAATTGGTGTTGCTCCCAAGAGTGTCATTAGCCTTGATAGAGGTATGGAGGTTTTATGGAGACCGTCTCTAGAGAAATGGGTGCTCGCATTGCCACTCTCCCTGCTAAACTAATTAGATCCTAACTGAAAATCGGTCAGCCTCCTCACTTCCATACTGAACGTGATGAAAATATCTTGTTTTATCGGTCAAGCGTTGCCCAAATAGAGACAGAATGCCTAGCACCCCGCTATTACGGGAAAATAAGGAGAGTAAAAGACAATTAAGTAAGCACTATGACACAAATAATGTGGACATTTCACCCACTGTCCTCCTTAATCCTAAGCTTCCCTTTGCCATTTCTCAATAGTTTCCTGTGTGCTGTGTTATAAATCGGGGCAAAGTGCAGCAGAATGGCTACAGAAACTCATCTCCCATTGCATAACAAGAACAGAGCCTTGAAACAGCAGTTTATTCCTCCAGCTATATCAAGTAATATTAGTATACAGCCATCCACCAGGCATACAGGACTCTATTGCGACATGGCAAAACGGGACTGGTCTGGAGGAGAAAATGGCGTGCCTCTGCTGGTTCAGGGCGGATTTATTCGCTTACTGCCCATTCCGGCCAGGTCCCAGCACTGACTGACCGCTGCCCCCAGGCATGCTCATTCAACACTTATTGGGTTTGCTGATTTTCTGCCCTATGCACCTCCAGGCCCAGCTTGGGGGCCTTTTAAGGCTGGGAGGGGGTGTGGTAGGGGCAGGAGGGTGTGGTAGGGGCAGGGAGGGGGTGTGGTAGGGGTAGAAGGGGGTGGTAGGGGTAGGGAGGGGGTTGGTAGGGGTAGAAGGGGGTGGTAGGGGCAGGGAGGGGTGTGGTAGGGGTAGAAGGGTGTGGTAGGGGTAGAAGGGGGTGGTAGGGGCAGGGAGGGGTAGGTAAGGTGGGGGTAGAAGGGTGTGGTAGGGGTAGAAGGGGGTGGTAGGGGTAGAAGGGGGTGGTAGGGGCAGGGAGGGGTGTGGTAGGGGTAGAAGGGTGTGGTAGGGGTAGAAGGGTGTGGTAGGGGTTGAAGGGGGTGGTAGGGTCAGGGAGGGGTGTGGTAGGGGCAGGAGGGGTGTGGTAGGGGTAGAAGGGGGTGGTAGGGGCAGGGAGGGGGTGGTAGGGGCAGGGAGGGGTGTGGTAGGGGCAGGGAGGGGTGTGGTAGGGGCAGGGAGGGGTGTGGTAAGGGCAAGGAGGGGGTGGTAGGGGCAGGAGGGTGTGGTAGGGGCAGCGAGGGGTGTGGTAGGGGCAGGGAGGGGTGTGGTAGGTGCAGGGAGGGGTGTGGTAGGGGCAGGGAGGGGTGTGGTAGGGGCAGGGAGGGGTGTGGTAGGGGCAGGGAGGGGTGTGGTAGGGGCAGGGAGGGGTGTGGTAGGGGTAGAAGGGGGTGGTAGGGGCAGGAGGGTGTGGTAGGGCAGGGAGGGGTGTGGTAGGGGCAAGGAGGGGTGTGGTAGGGGTAGAAGGGGGTGGTAGGGGCAGGAGGGTGTGGTAGGGCAGGGAGGGGTGTGGTAGGGGCAGGGAGGGAAGTGGTAGGGGCAAGGAGGGGTGTGGTAGGGGTACAAGGGGTGTGGTAGGGGCAGGGAGGGGTGTGGTAAGGGCAGGGAGGGGTGTGGTAAGGGCAGGGAGGGGTGTGGTAAGGGCAGGGAGGGGTGTGGTAAGGGCAGGGAGGGGTGTGGTAAGGGCAGGGAGGGGGTGTGACAGGAGGGGATGTAAGGATTAACGGTATGCTTTGCAGGGATAAATCATTTAGCGGGAAATCATGGTCAATACTCCTTTTGTGGAAGTCGCCATCTTGACGTAACGTCACATGACTACACTTCGTACGTGTGTCAATGGGGTTCTAATACGCTCCAAGCTGAATTCGCGGCACGTTGGCATGTCAATCAGAGAGAAGTAACAGATAAGTGCTTGGAGATTGATGGTGGCATGCAGGAGCGGGTCCTGCTTGTGTCAGTCTGGTTTGTTCCTTCCTAACACATTGACAGCTTGTAGTGTTCTATGGAGTTTATGAGCGACAGAGGCCTCCATCATTGCTATCCTTTACATGCTGTTTTTGCCTGATGGCCAAATGGCCAAAATCCAGGATCTCTGCATAACTTTAAACCCCTTTATCAAGAATCAAGGCGTAGAAAATGGACTGATTAAGACAACAATGCAGTACTATGATTTTCATCCTGGGTCAATATTTTTCAGTCTGTAAATATTTTCTTTTGAATAATACATTCACAGATTATGCCAAACTGCCCATGGTATTTAAGATTATATCTGTACAGTCTAGATATCATGGTTGAGTCGATATGTCTGTAGACAACTGAAGGCCAGCCAGGAGTAATTGAGTCCCTTCCTACAGCATACTGATATAATCCCTTTCTGGGGAAGCAAAAGTGGCCCTGAATGAATGGGGCAATATGACAATGTACAGTATATATGGTATTATTGAGATCATGGAGCCTCAGGTGCAGTCTTCTTCACCCTCCCCCGCCAACACACACACCAATCTATCCTTACCAGACCCCGAGCACTTGCTGAGCTATTCAGAGCTGCTCAGTATGAAATATGGATATCTGGGTTAAGTCCTTCCCCTGCTGAGACTTGTTAATGGTTGTCTGCCCCTCCTAGCCTCCTGCCCATTCCGACACTACTACTTGAGTGCTGCCTGGCCTCCTTCCAACTCTCAGTGAGGTTCCAGCACGCCGCAGCACAGACCAGACATGCCTTAGGTGTCTCTGCTATTAGGACTCCATCTTAAAGGTTATGGCGCTAAACATGGTAGCCATTTTGGTGGCTAAGCTACCTTGGATATTCCAGAAGGGTTTGTGAATAAAATCAGTCACGCATGCACACAGTGTTAGGGGATTGTGATCCGGAGAATTTCCTTTTTATTGTACCATTCCCTATGTAGGAAAACACTGTGGGGTAAATGGTGTCACCCAATACATAGTAATGGCAAATAGTTGCTGCTAATTGTACTGCCTGAATTATCCCATTACATCTTTTACTCTATAGAACACGGTTTCTTTTACATCCCACACTGCATAGCCATGCACAGTATGAGGCATGGTTCAATATGCCAATGACCACGGCACAACACGGCCACATTGTACCATGGCCAGGGTAGTCCCTACACCCGTGCTGGAGAATCTCGCAGATGACTGGTGAACCATTAGATTAGCTCCAAGCTGACCCTTAGAGTGTGAGGAGCTGTGGGGGAGTGCTAGACTGCGTCAGGAGAGTGAAGCCTTACTGGGAAGGACCTGGCAGAGAGTGCCTCCTACCCACACAAGTGCCTGACGCCAAGCCCCGAGTCCCTATACTACTCACTTTCTATATGTCAAAGGCCATTGCCTTGGCAACAGGCTAGACATTATTTTAAATGCTATATTTTTCACACCCCACTTCCTATATTCTCCTCCCCTATCCTATATCGAATCTTTTATCACTGTTTATAAGTAGGCTGTTAAGATGTCAAAGGAAATCACTTCCCACTTATAAATATATGATATAATAGACATCTACAATGTACTAGTATACAATCGGGCCGAGAAATGAGACGAGTGTACTCTCCTTAAAACGCTAACCTTCTAACAGCGCACTTTAGGAGTCTGATAGTTGGAGTTGGGATCGATTTATTGTAATCTATGGTGCCGTAATGACTAACTTATGGGATACTTTGAACGTTACAAAGTAAGAGATGAAAAACAGAGAAGAAATTGGTCAAAAACACAGCCAAGGGCCTGAGATTGTCCTGGGCTTTCATCTGGTGATTTATGACAGGAGTAGCCGGGATTGACTCCATGTAAAATGGCGGCTGTGGGTGGCGGCTGTGGATGGCCAGTAGGGGGAATCCTGATCACAGAGAACCCCCGGTGTGTGTACCGGGGAGGGGGTCTACTGGAGGACAGTCCGAGGAGGTTCTGAGGTAGTCAATGCCTCAAAGAAAAATAACTATAGTTTTTTCTCCATCAGAACCATTCAAAAGAGGCTTTTCTTGACACCTAACAGGTCCTTTCCCTTTTCGATGTTACAATGCAACATTCAAAATGAGCGTTCTGCTATTCGTGGCATTGTCTGTTCAATAGAAAATAACCAGTAGTCATTGAATTAAAAAGGTGCCTCGCCGTGAGTATCTCTACATAAAAGATGATAACTTCTTCAACCTGATGCCTGCTGCGACCCAAAGTGTGGCAGTGGGTGAGGATGTGGAGTGGGTGAGGATGTGGAGGGGGTGAGGATGTGGAGGGGGTGAGGATGTGGAGGGGGGAGGATGTGAGGATGTGAGGATGTGGAGGGGGGGAGGATGTGGAGGGGGTGAGGATGTGGAGGGGGGAGGATGTGAGGATGTGGAGGGGGGTGTGTGGAGGGGGTGAGGATGTGGAGGGGGTGAGGGTGTGGAGGGGGTGAGGATGTGGAGGGGGTGTGGATGTGGAGGATTTGAGGGGGTGAGGATGTGGAGGGGGTGAGGATGTGGAGGGGGTGAGGATGTGGAGGGGTGAGGATGTGGAGGGGGTGAGGGTGTGGGGGGGTGAGGATGTGGAGGGGTGAGGATGTGGAGGGGTGAGGATGTGGAGGGGGTGAGGATGTGGGGGGGTGAGGATGTGGAGGGGGGAGGATGTGGAGGGGGTTCTCCATAACAATGCCAAGTTCCTCAAGTAGAGCCCCAGGAGTTATAGAGAGGCGGGCTGCCCAGGCGCCCCCCTGGTGGATGTAAGCTGTACGTGTTGAGAGGTGAGTGGAGGTTACAGCTCGTGCTGAGGGTGGCACCAGGGGAGGTCACGTCTGGCACCCAGACACCAGGCAGCCATGCCTGAGGACGTACTGCTGTAGAGGGTCTGTAGTCAACAAATGGGGCCGCTCCTTCACAAGGTATATCTCTGACCACCCACCTGTACCCTGGGGGATCCCATACTAACCCCGTGCCCTGAATGACCACGATCAGATTAAGGGGTTTCAGAACGAACTCTATTTGAATTAAATTCCCGTCTATATACCCATGATATATCAGATACTAAGACTAAACTGAACCTGTAACGTTATCCGCTTGCATCCTCCTCTTGTTCTTTGACTGTGGACATCTTTGATGTTTTCAGCACATCTTTTATACAGGTATTATCCACATTTTTAGTTCAAAATATTGTACTGCTGCCATCCTCTCATGGCCCCAAATATACACTTTTTTTTAATCACAAGCTACAATTATATTCTATGTTACCCACCCTGAAAATACATTCAATATCAGTTGTATTACGGGAGATTGCCAAATTCTCGAAAAGGAACTTAGTTAAACCAACCAAAGTCCAAGTAATCTTGCTTGCCCCAGAGGGCAATCTTCCAAACGATAGACCCATAACCTGGGGTGTATTATGCTCTCCAAGACTGCTCTTCTTAGAATGGCCGTCTGTTTTACTGCACCATCTATCAAGGCTCTCCTGACGAACCTATCAAATAGCATCATGAAGTGAAGGTCTTTAATCCTGCCAGGAGTCCCCAGCCTCTGCCCTCAGCTTCAATGTTCACCTCACCAACCATGGTGAGTAAAAGGGGAAGGGGTATGTGTCAGTAACGTGGCAGCTGGATGTGTCAGTAACGTGGCAGCTGGGTGTGTCAGTAACGTTGGGGCTGGGTGTGTCAGTAACGTGGGGGCTGGGTGTCAGTAACGTGGGGGCTGGGTGTGTCAGTAACGTGGGGGCTGGGTGTGTCAGTAACGTGGGGGCTGGGTGTGTCAGTAACGTGGGGGCTGGGTGTGTCAGTAACGTGGGGGCTGGGTGTGTCAGTAACGTTTGGGCTGGGTGTGTCAGTAACGTGGGGGCTGGGTGTGTCAGTAACGTGGGGGCTGGGTGTGTCAGTAACGTGGGGGCTGGGTGTGTCAGTAACGTGGGGGCTGGGTGTGTCAGTAA
The DNA here is from genome assembly GCA_947462335.1 of Harmothoe impar. Lineage (NCBI taxonomy): Eukaryota > Metazoa > Annelida > Polychaeta > Phyllodocida > Polynoidae > Harmothoe > Harmothoe impar. Next base: position 25,479,465 of record OX381714.1, on the reverse strand, counting down.
CGTTTGGGCTGGGTGTGTCAGTAACGTGGGGGCTGGGTGTGTCAGTAACGTGGGGGCTGGGTGTGTCAGTAACGTTGGGGCTGGGTGTGTCAGTAATAGATAGGGGAGGGACATGTGTCAGTGGTGTTTTTGCTGTGTTTACTTGATGGCGGAGCTCTATAAGTTCTACGCACCAGCCGCAGCCACCATACTCTGCTCCTATGACCCTCGGGGCTTTAAAACCAACTTATTCATTCTACTCATACACTGGGAGCCCCACGGTGCTCTAGAGTCTATTTCCGCACCCCCAGATGCCCCCAGGCCATGCCCCTGGGACCACTGGGTCTATTTCTCTAGTTCCCCTAACTGTAAGACGGTAACATATGGCCTAGGATACTAGACACGTTGATATTCTCCACAGCACTCCCTAATTTCCGCTTGAATGTAACTTAGTTCTTTCTGTTTTAGATTCTCATTACTTGTGTTACTTCAAGAGTTTATAGACATTAAGAGTGTTGCAAATGAGATTGTTACGGGGCTATCCTACATGAAGAGACATACAATGTACACTGATAATAATAGCCCTGGAAATGTTAGTCACTACGGACTACGTTTCTATAGTCACGTGAACGTAGAAAAAACGGCTATCCCTAGTTAGTCACCTATGTCTAATGTAAGTTAGTCATATAGTCAACCTATAGTCAGCCATTAAATCGGCTGATTTGGGCTATATAGTCAAGTGACTATGAATTTAATGGTTTAATGGTCTAAAGTAGTCATTATGACTAATAGATATAGTCAATCATGATAAATAAGGGAAAGGCAGGTCAAGTTTGTCCTGCTCTAGGATAGGATAAGGCAGGGCAGAGGAGGCTAGGATAAGTCATGGCAGGGGACAGGCTAGGATAGGTAGGGCAGGGGACAGGCTAGGATAAGGCAGGACAGGGGACAGGTTAGGATAAGACAGGGTAGGGGGGGGCTAGGATAGGGCCAGGCAAGGGACAAGCTGGGATAAGGCATGGCAGAGGACAGGCTAGGATAGGTAGAGCAATGGATATGCCAGGATAAGGCAGGGCAATGATGATGCTAGGATAGGGCAGGACAGGTGACAGGCTAGGATAAGGCAGGCCAGGGTACAAGCTAGAATAAGGCATGGCAAGGTACAGGCTAGGACAAAGCAGGCCAGGAGACAGGCTAGGATAAGGCAGGCCAGGGGACAGGCTAGGATAGGTAGAGCAGGGGACAGGCTAGGGTAGGGCAGGGCAAGGGACAGGCTAGGATAGGTAGAGCAGGGGACAGGCTAGGGTAGGGCAGGGCAAGGGACAGGCTAGGATATGGCAGGGCAGGGGACAAGCTTGAATAAGGCATGGCAAGGGACAGGCTAGTATCAGGCATGGCAGGGGACAGGCAAGAATAGGTAGAGCAGGGGAAAGGCTAGGATAAGGCAGGCCAGGGGACAGGCTAGGGTAGGGCAGGGCAGGGGACAGGTTAGGATAGGGCAGGCCAGGGGACAAGCTTGAATAAGGCATGGTAAGGGACAGGCTAGGATAAAGCAGGCCAGGAGACAGGCTAGGATAAGGCAGGGCAATGAACATGCTAGGAGAAGGCATGGCAGGGGACAGGCTAGGATAAGGCAGGGCAGGAGACAGGCTAGGATAAGGCAGGCCAGGGGACAGGCTAGGATAGGTAGAGCAGGGGACAGGCTAGGGTAGGGCAAGGCAAGGGACAGGCTAGGATAAGGCATGGCAATGAACATGCTAGGATAAGGTAGGGTAGGTAACAGCCTAGGATAAGGCAGGCCAGGGGACAAGCTTGAATAAGGCATGGCAAGGGACAGGCTAGTATCAGGCATGGCAGGGGACAGGCTAGGATAGGTAGAGCAGGGGAAAGACGAGGATAAGGCAGGCCAGGGGACGAGCTAGGATAGGGCAGGGCAGGAAACAGGTTAGGATATGGGCAGGGCAAGGGACAAGCTAGGATAGGGCAGGGCAAGGGACAAGCTAGGAAAAGGCAGGGCACGTGACAGGCTAGGATTAGGCAGGATAGGGATAGGCTAGGATCAGGCATGGCAGGGGACAGGCTAGGATAGGTAGAGCAGGGGAAAGGTTAGGATAGGGCAGGGCAAGGGACAGGCTAGGATAAGGCATGGCAGGTGACAGGCTAGGATAGGTAGGGCAGGTGACAGGCTAGGATAAGGTAGGCTAGGGAACAGGCTAGGGGACAGGCTAGGATAAGGCAGGGTAGGGGACAGGCTAGGATAGGGCAGGGCAGGGGACAGGCTAGGATAAGACTGGGCATGTGACAGGATAGGATAAAGCAGGACAGGTGACAGGCTCCTGTGTAGGCCCATTATGCTCTGTTAGTCTAGACATACACTGTTCATGTATTTCTATGTTATCAAAATTTGAACAAAATACCATGATTACTCTATCAAACATGAAAACTCATGCTCCCTATAACATCTTAAGTTGTCATAGTCAACTGTAACATAACATATAACAAGCAGGGATATCTATAGAACAGTGGTTTAGAAGAGGATGTGCCTACCTGAAGTCCATGGACCATTCACATTTGAATTCTAACTGTTTCCTGTGCACACATTCCTGTGACATCATCAATTTGTGTGATCCAGATATAGTCACTACTGACTATCTTATGACTAATATGTGACTAAGTTGTATAGTCCCCTGACTACGGGGGTCAAAATATGGTGGTATAGTCACTACTGACTATAGGTATTATTATCAGTGTATATATAGTAATATAGAGTTGGTATATTTTGGAAGCTATCCAATTTTCACTTAAAGTATAAACAAGCGTTATTCGTTTTGATAACCGCTTTGAAACTAGCAATAGTACTATAGCATCATATCCAATACATATCAATATATAAGTTATAACTTTCATATGGCTACGTACCTCCACCAACCACCACCCCTATAGGTTTAGTGTATTCCCACCACCACCCCTATAGGTTTAGTGTAGCTCCACCACCACCCCTATATGTTTAGTGTATTCCCACCACCACCTCTATATGTTTAGTGTAGCCCCACTACCACCTCTATATGTTTAGTGTAGTCCCACTACCACCCCTATAGGTTTAGTGTAGCTCCACCACCACCCCTATATGTTTAGTGTAGCCCCACCACCACCCCTATATGTTTAGTGTAGCCCCACTACCACCTCTATATGTTTAGTGTAGTCCCACTACCACCCCTATATGTTTAGTGTAGCCCCACCACCACCCCTATAGGTTTAGTGTAGCTCCACCACCACCCCTATATGTTTAGTGTAGCCCCACCACCACCCCTATATGTTTAGTGTAGCCCCACCACCACCCCTATATGTTTAGTGTAGCCCCACTACCACCTCTATATGTTTAGTGTAGTCCCACCACCACCCCTATATGTTTAGTGTAGCCCCACCACCACCCCTATAGGTTTAGTGTAGCCCCACCACTACCCCTATAGGTTTAGTGTAGCCCCACCACTACCCCTATAGGTTTAGTGTAGCTCAGTCACCATAACCTCCCCGATTGGTTTAGTGTACAAACAGCAGTCACATCCCGGGGCAATATAAACACCCCCATCCCACCCACCAACCTCAACTCGCAAAAACAGGCCCCACAGGCATCCAATTCAATTTTGGCGCCTGAATCCAATAAAGACTTGTAGGGTGGCAGCGAGCCGGTGGTGCTGTGAGCTGTGGGGATATGGTGCCGGGACTATAGATAGAGCGGGGTGGGGGAGGTGTATGATGAGATAGGAGCCACACATTCTTGTTGTCTGTGTAATTGATATTAACAGGAACCCTCCCATACATCACTCTGTGAGGCCGTGCTGGCACGGACCAAGTCCTCCACCACACACAACTAACGTATCACTTTTACACTTTAGGCTAGTATTCTATATTACTGAGCAACACAGGTAAGGAGGCAGAAGCAGCCCCTGTCCCATCTCTTACATACGGCTATATTACGGAAACTGAATGAGCCTATAATCACCTCATATATATCCAGTAAGGCTGGGAGGCCTGGTCAGGGTCAGATATTATCTATTTAAAAATAAGTAATACGTGCGGAGCCTAGTAAGAGCCTAAGGTGCCTTGTGTGTGCCTGGAGGTGTTGGCAAGGGCCTGGGGGCATGGTAACGGCCTGGTGGTATGATAAGGGCCTGGGGGCATGGTAAGGGCCTGAGGGCCATGCTAAGGGCCTTGGGGCATGCTAAGGACTTTGGGCATGCTAAGGGCCTTGGGGCATGCTAAGGACCTTGGGCATACTAAGGGCCTTGGGGCATGCTAAGGACCTTGGGCATGCTAAGGACCTTGGGCATACTAAGGGCCTTGGGGCATGCTAAGGACCTTGGGCATGCTAAGGACCTTGGGAGGCCCTTGCAGGAAACTTGTAGCGAACTCCATGAAGACGCGATATAGTTCCATTCTGCTTCATTCCATCCTATTAATACCAGCTATTCAGTAACTCTAAGAAAGGTAACAGCACACAAGGTGGGGCTGCTGAACCCAGACCTAACATGTCGACAGTGGCTGCCCGGTTGGCGCACAGTGTACCACTAGTCAAAGCTGTCGTAGTCTCGTCTCTCATCAAGTTCTCCAAAGTCGGACGCGTCCATCAGGAAAACTCCTGCCTTCTATCAATTCCCTTCTTGTATCAATTCCCAACCAATCTCCTTCCTCCTCATTGCCCGGGCGTGATTAGTGAAAAGCAGACTATTTCACGCCTGAACAGCGCTTCCATTTGCCCGGCGGGGCTGGTACTGAGGGTTGACAGTGGGTAGGGGGTTGGGCAGGACTGTGGGTGGGCGGTAGTATACTGCACTGGAACTTGTTTTATCCATAATAGGATGGGATTCCAGAAGACGAATATATATATGTGTTATCAAAGCTTGCCATTTAGGTTCTAGGCTAAGTGGGAGTTTATGTTGGGAAAGTCTCAGCTCTATTTCACTGAGCACTCACATACAGATGCATGTGTATGTGGAAAGGCTGTTTTCCTGATTTATTCAATTTAATATTGTCATTATGCATAAACAACAGTAATATGCGCAAAAAAGTATGAATGCTTTATATCTAATTTTTTTAGGAATGCATTGCTTTTAGATATGTCCTGGGGAGCTGCACACAATGTTACACTACACCCATGTAGGGGGGGGGGCAGCTGGGGGCTGCTCTCAATGTTACACTACACCCATGTAGGGGGGGGGCAGCTGGGGGCTGCTCTCAATGTTACACTACACCCATGTAGGGGGGGGGGCCAGCTGGGGGCTGCTCACAATGTTACACTACACCCATGTAGGGGGGGGGGGCAGCTGGGGGCTGCTCACAATGTTACACTACACCCATGTAGGGGGGGGGGGGCAGCTGGGGGCTGCTCTCAATGTTACACTACACCCATGTAGGGGGGGGGGGGCAGCTGGGGCTGCTCACAATGTTACACTACACCCATGTAGGGGGGGGGGCAGCTGGGGGCTGCTCACCATGACCCACACCTGCCACTTAGAATCAGCCCGCAGACAAGTCTCTCATTACAGCCTCAGTGTCGAAATACTTCCTGTTCTGCCCGGTCCTGGGAAGGGGGTCAATATGTAGTGTTGTTATGGAATTCAATGAGTGTTTGGTAACCTCCAATGCACAAGGAGGGATGGTAGAAATAGATAAGGTGATGTTGAGTCGGTGTAAGGGCAGACTCCAGATACCAAGCCTATTGAACGCAAGGTCAGCTCACGCATGGTAAAGATGTATCTATAGACTGCTCTCTGTCCCCATTTTACTCCATTCCCAGTCTCTCACACGACGTTGAAATGGCATGGCTACCCCTGATGTGATGTAACGGGCTGATCACATCAAATAATGAATGACTAGACGCTACCATGCCACAAATTTGCGGAGCTCCGCAAATATATACGGATGTCCGCAAATATATACGGAGGTCCGTATTTGTATGCTTAAGTACCAAAAAGGCATAATTTGCGGAGCACCATAAATATATTTGCGGACGTCCGCAAATTTGCGGACGTCCGCAGATTTGTGGAGAAACACCATCCAGGGGCCCTCTATTACTGTAACTTGCAAATGCAAGCCGCCATGTTGCCACCCCCTGAACTACCAATAATTTTATTTTCTCAGATATATCCAGATATACACCAGATTTAGTCGGCTGGTTGCAAGTGAACGATAATTGTATGTGCGCCAGATTTAGTAAGATAAGTGATTGTTTAACTTGTTAGGGAAAAATTAAACCGTCAAGCAGCAAAGATATCTATTGTAGGTCTAATACCTCATCTGTCGCTGCTGCTTTCCCCATAGCAACATGCTTTAGTGCTATCATATTACGCCATGTCCAGGAGAAGGACCAGTGGAAGGTGGTGAGGGTGAGGGGGCGGGGGGGTGAGGAGAAATGGCTTGGGTGACATGTTTATCTGGACCTGCAGCGACATGGTGCAGCGACTGGAGGTAGGTTACCCTCAGCCACCGGCAGATCGATGACTTGCAACTTTTACCAACACCCCAAGGCATGGACTCCTGCAGGTTGATGATGATAGACGGCAGGGGGAGGCACTGGGGGCTGGAGGGATGAGGTGGGAGGCAGTCGCTGCTGGACGCACCGTCCGGAGTGATAGGCACACCCAACATGTCATCGTTACTACATACGGGCATCTGCCCCTTGTGGCGGCCATGACACCTCCCTCAGCTACTTCCGGTGTGCTGGACTCTGATTGGTGCATCGTACTTTAGATGCGGTCCAAGAGGTACCAGGTAATCACCTCTTATGACCATGTTCAATGTCAAGTCATTGTCTGTGGCGTCAAAAGTACATTTTCATGAATATGTCTCACTAGTTTTAGGCCTATACAGCCACACTTGCTTGACTTGAAATATACTTTGTGCTTTCTTAGTGTTGATAAGAAAATCTAACATTTAAATTGTACCCAATGACTGACCATTATTGATTTCAGCAGTTTCTGAACACACCCTTGAGCAGCTGTTGTAAATAAATCTTTTCAAAATATGTCCATGTACAATTAGTTCATGTCTGATGAACTGATAAACGCCCTGTCTGTCTGTAGAAAACGCAGAGCGAGGTTGTCCTGTTGAGCCTTAATTATGGTCTGCGTCCATATTGTGCCCATAATTGTTTTGTTAAATGCTGATGCACTAGTAAACAGAAAATCGGAATCACCTTTATCTTATTGCGGTAAATTTTAACTTTTGTCCAGATTTAGCAACAGCTGAACGGTAGTTTCTCGATAAGTCAATCGATTTCAATTCAGAGCCATGGTAACTACATGACGAATGGCTTCAATAATTAAAGTTAATGATAGATCACGCAGCATTAGAACCTTTATCTAATCCTTTAGGTCTCAGAAATGTTTATAGCATAACGTAATTAAAGGAATAATTGAAACTAAGTTGTAATCTTCAGTATTTATAGGATGGCAGTAGTCTTTACAGAGAAACTCATTCAACCAAACTGTGAAGTGCATGCCATGAATACTGTACACGTAGATATTTTTCGCGATTTTTCACTTTAATTCAATACTGTACAAATTGCAGGGGCGTGGCAAGTAGTTTCAAAGTAGGGGGGGGGGGGGGCTGAGGCGTATTTTGACCCTTTTTGACCACTTTTATTTGACCGTTTTGGGGTTGGTCAAAAGTGGAGGGGACATGTTCCCTCCGCCCCCCCCCCCCCGTTTGCCACACCCCTGACAAATATTCACTCTGTACATATTTTCGCGGATATTTAAAATTCGTGAAAAGTGCGAAAATATGTGCAGCGCGAAAATATCTATCTTTCCAGTATAATGGATGGAAACGATGATAAATTGATATCAAATCTGAAACTGGCTTCCGTAAATGGCCTAATTCAACTGTCAGAGAATTTACTGTCAGAACTTTCAGACTCTCTTAGAATTCCTGAATCTGCCAAATTAGTTTTCAAGCTGTGCTTACTTTGCACATTTTGATGTTCCTATCTCGTTCTCTGGTCCAGAACGGAATAATTATGTCTATATATTGACAGATCCAAAGGGAAAGCAGGAGCAATATCCTCCCCCCCCCCCTGCTGGATGCTCTGCCTTAATTGGCAGCCCCTTAACTACAATACCAGTCTAATCAACCAGCAGTAAACTATGCAGATGTTCCCGAGGGGGTCGGGGGTAATCTTACCTTAATTAAACCCAGAGCAGGGCCCTTCAGTGTGATACAGGGAAGTTGGCTTTGGTTATACTGAGTGTATCTAATCTGGTTGCTGGAGTCGGACATTTGAATTTAGTTGTTCATGAATGATAAGTCCCCTAATAGTTCTGTGTTGGCAAAATGAACATGTGTACTCTAATATATAAACAGACTCCAGGGGCGTGGCAACCGGGGGGACATGTCCCCTCCACCTTTGACCAACCCCAAAAAAGGTCAAACCAAAAAGGTCACGTAAAAGTGGTCAAAAAGGGTCAAAATATGCCTCAGTCCTCCCCTACTTTGAAACTGCTTGCCACGTCCCTGATTACAGAGCACTTTATAAAATATGCTCTCCTACTATCTCTAGACTGCGTCCATGGTGCTCATCAATAATTAACCAGATGAAGTACTAATATCCTTTACTGTTTAAATAAACATTACTTAACGTGTTGCAGGCGTCCCTTTGGGAAACGGCAGGACACGACCAACCAGAAAGACAGGTACTTACCTAGAAAACAAAGAGAAACATTGATAAGTGAACAGGTAAAGCGTAGTATAGTATTATTGTATTGTATGGCTTTATAATTATAGATCACATCTCATTACTCGTCTTACTACAGTGATGAGCACTGTAGTAGCTGATCACTGTGCTCACAGCTTCTATTCCCCTTTAGATAATATATGCCCGCCTTTCAGACATGATTGACTCCCTCGGTCTTAACCTGTTAATTGAGCCTACAGCGTGACGGTTGTATTATGCAAACCACACACATGCACAAGTAATGAGAAGCAGTAGACACGGGTGCTTATGGAGTCCCCATCCCCTTCAGGTCTAACAATTGTTAATATCCTACTGATCAGCCCGTTATAGTACCATATATCTGCAAGATCTACGTCAACACCAGTTGAAGGGGAGGGGGATGACGGTCAATGTGGAAATGCCTTACAACATACCATTGCCTACACACTACAAACCTAATCCATCTTCTGGGCTACCTTAGGGTGGACACCCCTGCTTTATCTAATTAGCTTTCATAGTGTGCTATCCGACACTATTGACCCTTTGGTGTTAGTTTAGGACATCAACGCTACGTCTATCAGCAGGTAATATCGGCTTACATACTGCACTGCGTTTAGACTTTGTAAGTACATTCATGTACATCACAGTAAACTTTATATGCCAACAGCATGTCCTTATATTAAAGGAAGGCAGCTGGGTGTGAGCGCATGACAACAAAGATGGAGGAGAAAATAAGTAGGCCTAGATCATATTAGTTTTGGGGGAGATATGATGGGATTGGGTGTCAGCGGAGGCAATAGGGGTTGACGGGTCTGTATTAGTAAGGTGGGGTATGGAGGGCGTTATGAGGACGAGAGCTGCGGCAGATATCTATAATCTAGAGCTCTATGGCATAATCCGATTAGCTCCCAATACCCCCACCCCCTCACAGCTTCACCCCATCACTATAAGCCCTACCCATCAGCAGCCTAACCCCCACCTCTCATACTACGGGGGCTTAGCGCAATTACAAAAGGGAGCAGACTGGTATTTTGGCACCCAAACTATCTGTGCAACGAGATTATCCTTAAGTAGACATAATATCTTCAGCAAAATTACTTTATGGTTATAGCAGATTATTCCATTAATACGAGAAGTGTTGAGGCAGAAAGGCTTCTACAAAATTGTGTAGTTAAGACGTCAATGGCTGATTGAGATGTTAACACTGCTAGGCCAGGAGTAGTACAGGAATACACCTCCACAGGAAGACCATAAGGACCAGCCTGAAGACCTTATTAACCTCTCTATCGGTGAATATAGAATGTACAACCAGGTATGGAAAAGTGACCCTGCTAATCATAAAGAGTTTATATTGCAACTCCAGATTTGAATAAAATATTCATGGGTGGCTTTGTTGATACTTTGTTAAATTCTCGATAGCAGCTGTTGTACACAAACTGGTGTATGGACTCTTATCCCGTACTACTGGATAACCCGTCATTGGTGCCGCCTCTACTAATACACCCCCTATACGTCCAGTCTGTATGCAAGTCATCCGGTGGGCGATAATATGTGTACTCAAGAGTTTAGCCCTGTTTTCTCTGACGCTGGTTCTTGGCATGCATCCAGCATCCCTATTTACAGGCTCTGCAGGGTCCAAGAGACTGCTGATACCCGCGGGAATATAGATAACAACTAGGGCAACCAGCGGTCAGCACGACTTCCAGCACGTGGTTATTGTCACATGGCATGACTTTACAAGAGGATGGTTTTGTTCTGCAACCAGTCAAACTGGAAGTAGAATCAACAACCCCACATGGCATGGACTGGAAGTAGAATCAACAACCCTATGTGGCATGGACTGGAAGTAGAATCAACAATACTGATATAGTCTCTGAGATATGTCACCAGTTCTCACAGACTAGCACCAGTGACAGAAAGGCCCGACGTGGCAAAATTGTAAAAATCTGATATGATTTCTGCAGGGAGAAGCAAAACTACTACACACACTTTGGTCATTCTCAAGGCAGTTTCCCCCTACATGTAGCCCTTACACCTTAGAGGCTGGCCCCTCCCGTGTAGGCCTCCAGTACATACGTCATACGGCCAGGAAGGATGTGGCACCAGCCAAACACGAGGGCGCCGCCTGGGACGTGTATTAAGTACCAGCAGGGGTCCTGTACGGGTGGCCGGGTTGTATTGACTGCATTCCTGGTATGACAGGTTTCATGGTGAGAGCATGCCAGACATGCATGCTGATGCAGTGTTTGCATTTTACGCGGCCAGACGCCAACTTTATGGAACAGCAGAGCACTTCCTTTCTGCTATTCACAGAGCTACACAATTGAGAGGAAGCGGCGGAGGGGTGGGGCTGTTCTTTAGGTTGCAACTTGTTGACCGTACTAAACTAATATTGACGCCTAGAGAAATACAATACGTCCAACTTCAATTTAGAAAGTCTGGAGGGAAAAAACGATTGTTGAGGTCACCATAGGCCTAAGTAACATACATATGCCGGGATCTTACATAGTCTGTAGTCCCCACTTGCTGGAAATCACCATCACATGCTCCATCCGACAGTCTGGTTCACTGTGGAAATTCAAATACCTTTGGACCCCCCCCCCCCGCTTAGCGTATAATGGTGCCATTAGCAGGTTGAGCAGGCAGCCCCTGCCACTGTGTAAAGTTTACAGTCCATTAGCGGTATTCATCAGTGTGTGACCTCCACACCTACCCCGGCTGTACTCAGGGGGCCTCCCTGCCTGTACACGGCCTCCACACCTACCCCGGCTGTACTCAGGTGGCCTCCCTGCCTGTACACGGCCTCCACACCTACCCCGGCTGTACTCAGGTGGCCTCCCTGCCTGTACACGGCCTCCACACCTACCCCGGCTGTACTCAGGTGGCCTCCCTGCCTGTACACGGCCTCCACACCTACCCCGGCTGTACTCAGGTGGCCTCCCTGCCTGTACACCGCCTCCACACCTACCCCGGCTGTACTCAGGGGCCTCCCTGCCTGTACACGGCCTCCACACCTACCCCGGCTGTACTCAGGTGGCCTCCCTGCCTGTACACGGCCTCCACACCTACCCCGGCTGTACTGAGGTGGCCTCCCTGCCTGTACACGGCCTCCACACCTACCCCGGCTGTACTCAGGTGGCCTCCCTGCCTGTACACGGCCTCCACACCTACCCCGGCTGTACTCAGGTGGCCTCCCTGCCTGTACACGGCCTCCACACCTACCCCGGCTGTACTCAGGTGGCCTCCCTGCCTGTACACGGCCTCCACACCTACCCCGGCTGTACTCAGGTGGCCTCCCTGCCTGTACACGGCCTCCACACCTACCCCGGCTGTACTCAGGTGGCCTCCCTGCCTGTACATGGCCTCTCTGCGTACTCCTTCATGAGCAGCCACCGCGTCACCTTGTTGACCTGCATGTTCATTGTGCCGTACTAATTGAGGGTGCCAACCATGTCCCTGACATTTGAAGCACCGAGAGCGTCAATTAAAGGACATTACCAAAGGAACAAAAAGCCTTTCCCCTCATTCATCTTTTTCAAGTGATAATTTTTCATTTTAATTATTAAAGATGACTTGTTATCTAGTTCTCGTCCACGGACATGAAATTACCGCATTGCTCTGTAATTTCGCCTGCACCAAAAAGCCATTTCGATATACTACTTCCTATATGAGACACCATGTCACTCACGATTCCTACACTACTATGGGCCCATGTTGGTATCACATCCATTGAATTTCTCTAAATATGTATGACGGCAGCAATAAGTAATGCATACTTAGTAATGCAACAGTATACCCCCATCACTTTTAAAAAATATCTAATTCCAGTCCAAAGTATTATCTTATATATACATACATCTATATACATCTGCTTAATCATTGATGAGAAATACAGCCCCACTGCCCAATTTCCCTGCTCCTATGTTTGCTCATGACAGCAGAGCTCCCTTTACCATTATTTTTAGAACACACTGACCATGAGCTGTCTGTGAGATATGCCTTTTTTGGCTGGGCACCAAAAGGACCTGGCTCTACCAAGGCTAAGGCGCCCTGCTAAGGTAAGCTTACTAACCCAGACAGGGGAGGTACTTATTGGGACTGACTCACCCTCCCAGCTCACTAGCACCCCAATTACTTACATCCACCTTGGTTCAGGCGCTGTGTCTCTAAGCGCTCAGGTGTTTTCATTGATCCAGCCTCCTTGAAGTACATGTAATACTTATCAGAGAAATCACACAACATGTCTTTGATATCGGCAATATAGGAGGCTATCCTATAAGAGCCCAATGCCGCTATTTAGACATCGGTTTATTGAGAATATTTCAGTTCTACGGCCGACACTTTAGTCTAGCTTTCATCTTTAGAAGGATCTATTGGTCTAAACTAAAGCTAACATGTACATACTTTTACTGCATACAGACAGTGGCGTGTTGCGTGCGCGGTGCCCCTGACACGCTCTAGGGTTGTGGAGGGTGCTAGCTGGGTGTTAACATTTCAGCCGAACTCTCACCTGGTTGGTGGGCAGGTGGGTTAAGTGACTGAGGGCAGGTACGTTATACCGACAGGCACACAGCCACCTAACTAGGTAAACACCCCAAAGTGCAAAGGTAGACAGAGAGCATGGCATATGGATGACCAGAAGTCACATTCTAAGAGTTGGACAGGACGAAGGCCAAGGTGTGGGTACACCGTAATGTTAATTGTACATGTAATTTGGCAGTCAAATACCACTGGCAGCTATTAATGGCGCGGGTAAGGGCTTGGGGTGTGACATTTTGGTGTGTGGCTACATTGTATTTGATTTGAGCTAATAAGTGGTAAGTGCCTCCTTAGTAGAGTGTGAATGTATCAACTCTCACTATATCTCAGGAATATCTTCTTTGGTCTTCGTTCAAGATGTCACAAAGCTTTTACATTCCTAATCAATTATATAAAACTTCTCTTGGGATACTTTAAACAAATCACACCCCTAGAGGACTGTCTCATATTGCGCAATTCCTGGTCCACATTGCCTGTGCGCATTTGCGAGCAACTCACAAGAAGCAACCAGAAGGGCGACTGTAGAGGACATCAAAGTCAAAACCCATCCTCCCTGCCACCCCTTCAGCACCGTTCGTACAGAGTGAGGCTTAACTGCAGTAGTCCTCCCACGGCGCCTCCTCTGCCCTCCCCCGGGTGCCGCACTACTGCTACCCGTGCAATATTTACTGAGCACTCGACGACCAGCTCCGAGCAGTCCACTCAAGGAGCTCTGTGAGCATCTGTGAGCAAGAAGTTGTGCTGCCTCTGGGGGAGGCGGGACCCCTCCCCCCCCTACAGCCCCCTCAGGCTGCAGCGCGGCGTGTTGTGGTTACTCATGGCTTTAATCATGACTGTGTCGACCTGCCACGTCTTCCACCCACCACATCTGAACTTAATAGACAATAGTAGGTGCACTAGCCTTGAAAATCAAACTACTAGTACTTTACGTCTCCGTACATGCTCTCTGATACAGGTTAGGTATGGCCGAAACCACTCAAGCGGCTTCAGAGATATCCCCGTATGGGCACCTTTTCTTATGTATAGACGCATATCAGGGTGTGAATGCTACTGTAAATGTTACCTTTGGCAAATACAAATCTACTGGTGAGTCCTACCAAGTATGTTTGCGTCTACAATTTACATTGTGTTCACAAACAGTCCCACCACCGGTCCCACTCCCAGCCATATGCCACGTGAAACATGCTATTCGTCTGATTAAATACAGGTTGAAATTGGACACTACCATGTCTGCCCGAGTTAACGTCAGTAAAACCAGCCTCAAGAGAACCATGCAGGACGGACTGTCTGCAGCACTCTATGTATGAACCACTCGGCATTCAGTAGCTTTAATTCAACTGACAAAACACTGTTTAGTTTACCTATTAGTTTACTAAAGTAGTTGTAGTACATAGACACATGTGAATTATTCCTAATTTCGCAAAGATGTATGGTGCAGGTATGCCTATATTGTTACTGTAGAATATTTGCAAGTAGACCTAGATGGCTCAACTTTCTTTTCCTGAAGTAGGAATCTAGAATTGTCCAGAAAGAGTGCTATACTAAGGAAACAAATTGATTATTTATGGTGAAATTAGTCCAGCACCCATGCTATGTCTGTCTCTAATTGATGGGGGCAGGGTTGCAGTCCAGTCTTTTGGCCTTTGAATACGACCCCAGTGCAGAGACCAGCGTGGTGGTTCTGCACTGGGGCCAGCAGGGATCTGTTATCTGAGGTTGGAGTGACAGTCCCTCCACATCTCTGATGTCACTCCTTAATCACACAGGAATTACATCATCCCTTGGTGAACATGCAATTCGGAAATCGTCTTCTTTTTGCTCACATTCCATAGTCAATTGAAAGAAATTCAATCTTTTCCAAACATTCACAGCAGAACACATCTGGATTCATGAAAAGGATGTATGTTATGCAGCTGCCCTAATCTAATTAGTCGACTCGGCTGCCAACAATACTAGATATCTAAGCATTGCCTTTATGGTTATTAGACTCGATTCCCTGTTACCCGTTCTGTAAGCAATGCCCTGAGGCATTTAGCTGCAGTTGGTTTCCCCTGTCAGTGTTTGTGACATTCCTGTAGAGTCGTCTACCCTAGTTACGATGATACCCCATGATTCCACGTCCACTGTGCTGCTGTATTTATGTTGTGAGACGTCTAACTATTGGCTGCCACTACGGCGGGGTAATGAAGCTTAGCTAATTAACACAAGCTAGCTGTCCGGGCACGGCCGGCTTTTCTGCTTAATGAGTCCTTACATCCGTCTACACATCCACAACCACCTCAGCACTTTACCGGCCGCACACTGCCTTAACGTGATAGATGTCCTTTGTCGTCATGATGCTGGAATGCATCGCTGCCTGTGGCTAGCCAGGGCTGTATTCAGGCATTTTGACCACCAAGGACATGAAGGGCCATGGTGCATCTCTTACACCAGCTATACCCTACTTACACACATTGTCGTATTAGAATAAACCCTCTCTAGGTCGCGCATAAAAATAGTTGCTGAACTAAGTTGTAGTAATTGGTTTACCGTATCTCTGGCATCAGGACTCACTTTATACCGTTCAGACCTCTACATTATCCCAGGCAAAACACACATTCAAAATGCCCATCATTACATATACAACATGTAAAAGGTTGTGTGAATTACTGGTACAGCCACGCCTAACTACAGAGGGGCAGCTCAGGGCACCATGAGGACAGCGTGTAGCGTGTTAGCACCATCTCCTACCCCCCCCCCCCCTGCCCAGCTCGTGTACCGTCAGTAAGGCGGCTATAGAGGCAGTTAATGAGGCGTTTGTCTCCCCAAGCCCCGTGTTAATAAACCCGCACAACTGCAGCCCCACCAGGGGGCGCGCGGCCACAGTCAGCCCCGTGTAACGTAATGTGAGGGCCCCGTGTAACGTAATGGGACGCGTGGGTGTGCTGCTGCAAGTATGGCCGCCAAGGTCATATTGATGTCACACAAAGGAAGAGGCCAAGGTCAATCTCCAAGTAAGGAGACATGCTGCAGCGGCTAGATGGGGTGTGCGGCATGGGCAGTATGAGGTGGGAGCACTGCCATATGTGGGCTGTGTACGGGCATGTTAACACGCCCATATTGAGGGAGTCAGACCACCCATAGGTGCGGCATGGGAAGCACAGGCTAGCCAATGTGGGGAGAGCAAGGTACTGAGAGCCCAAGAGAGAACTATAGGTTCTGACGGCAATATAACGTTTAAAACAGGGACTTATAGTGTATTATACGGCATGGGCTGAACCCTTCAGCTTTCCAATAATTTTAAAATGGCCTATGGACACAAAACTGATGTGTGAAACACGCACCTACAGGGGTTGGGTCTGTTAAAGAGTCTGTTGAACTGATCCATACTACCGGTAATACCAGTTCGGCTGTGGCTACCGCAATAGCAGCGCTCTGCAGGGCAGATGTTTGATTTATCATTTACCACTTGTTGATGAGGCAGTCCATCTAACCTTTACAGAAACCACCACTAACTCCAGGTCAACAAGTCCCGCTATGCTATAAAGTCTGCAGCAATATACAAAGCTGCACAACACTAAGCAGGCCTGTACCGCCGGCCTGCCATCTGCCCGGTCTGATAGGGGTACAATACATCATCTAAATGTCCGCTACAAAAGGTCTGGTGTGCCAAGTGCTGGTCCTATCGTTAATACTACCTGGCAGCCTCAGCACGGCCACCACCTGCCGCAGTACGGCCGGCACACGCAGGCAGGGACCACAAAGGTGAACTAGGCTCACTTATACACTCCCCAATTAATGCCCTTTCCAAACGTTGCCTTTATTCAATACTATGCCTAGACTTTAAAAAGTTTCAATTGTCATTCTAATGACAAATCTCTGCTGTAAAATCTGGGGTTGAACGTCAGAAAGACTCAATTGACAGCTTCCTTGTGTGTCACCATTCTTGGCAGCTCGGGTCAAAAGTGTCAAAAATTAGCTCTGGTTGACTGACTAACGTGGTGCTGTGACCCACCGTAATGATCTAGGTATAAAGTCATGTTCTGTGCCGGCAGCCTGATGCTACTGGGTGGGAGGGCAGCCTGATGCTACTGGGTGGGAGGGCAGCCTGATACTACTGGGTGGGAGGGCAGCCCCGTGCCTGATGCTAGTGGATGGGTGAACAAGTTCCTGTCTGTGTGTAAATCACTCGTCTACAGCGCGGATTACCACCCGTTACCCCCACTGCCCCTCTAATAGAGAAGGATGCATGCAGCCCATCTTGCCTACAAATCCTTACAGGGTGTGTGGGATTCCTCCCTAGTCTTGTCAGCCCTAGGCGTGTGCTATATAGGTGTTAGTGTCTAGATTGTGAGTTGGATATAAGGGCTGATTTATTATTTAGGGGGTTTAATGTTCAGTGGGTCCATTCTAGGCAATCCTGACTTTGACAAGGACCTCAGGGTTGCCACCGACAAGGTAGTTTTAAATTCCCTGACTTTTCCCTGACATTTCCATGACGTTATATCACATTTCCCTGACAGTCGCGACATAAACCCAATGTTTTTAAATGCCCTCCAACTATTAATATGCACTCTTTTTTAAAGTTATCTTCTACTTAGCGAGTGATCATTATTTAACAACAGGGGTTTTGTTTATCGCGTGCGGGCAAAATTTTTACCCCCTCCTTTTTGAGGATTTAGATATTTTTCTCTCTTAAAATCATAGTAAAATACAGGCTCTTTTCAGAGAAAACAGGTGACTTTTTTGGTATTTCAAAGATTTTCCCTGACAAAATATTATTTTCCCTGACATTGTCAGAAAATATCATATTCCCTGACATTTTGCCAAAAAATCTGAAATTCCCTGACATTTCCCTGACCTGGAATGAAAAACATTTTCCCTGACAATTTCCCTGACAGTGGCAACCCTGAAGGTAAAGCTTTTCACGCAGGTTAATCAGCAACACTTTAAGTCCATGTGTAGACTATAACATATGATGGATTTTTAAAAAGAAAGGGATCATATAGAAGTGTCTGCCGTAACAGATATCATAGTACAAACCACATGTTCGATATGTATGGAGAGTGGAAAGCAACGCCCCAACAATTTCCCATCTGTAGGAAGTACTATGAGCTGTATGCCAATACATCAGAACCAGACCATAGGGGAGTAGCCCAGGAGCAGATGGGGAGGGACTCAATGGCTGATATAGATTGGGAATAGCTCATGGAATAAGCCGCTGGCAGACAGCCTGGGCAATAGCCATGAGCCTTAGGGGGAGGGTGTAGAGAGCCCTCCTGCTCTGCCTGTGCTACCAGCTGCTCATGAGTTACTCACTGGCAGATCCCTTATCAGGCGCCATCCCCGTAACCTCCCACAAGGAGGCAAGGGTCCAGGACAAGCCGCATTCTGCAACTTCGAGCACTCCTGATGCTGTGACTCATAGATTGCAAGATGCCAGATTCCAGTTCTGAGTTGGCTCAGCTCTCTAAACATCCCAATGTGCACAGCTGAGCAAAAGGAGTTGTTCCAAAACCAATCATCATCTTAATGACTACAAGTGTTTCCCGTGGGCACTGCAGTATGTAGCCTGAGGTCAGTTTAGCCTTACGCATGGTTCTGACTAGCGCTGCCCCAGAAAAAGGCATAATACCCGCTGGCAGAAGTAAAGCTTAACTTAACCCCCTTCTTCAGGCCCCCGGTGATTATGGTAAAAAGAGAAAGCAAGTGAAGATAAACTGGCCCCAATTAGTGATGTTATCTGACCTGGCAGTGGAGAAATGTGGAAAATGAATTTGACACTAAGTCTCCATGTACCTTGTGATGGACCATGGCGCGGTTACTGGTCCCTAGTACGGGAGGTGACAGACAGCGGGCCGGACTGAGACCTGTCTAGACACTACAGCAGCAACATGCCCGGTGTTGGGGTGGCGGCCTGTGGACGTCTAGACACTACAGGACAGCAGCAACAGGCCCGGTGTTGGGGGCGGCGGCCCGTGGACGTCTAGACACTACAGGGCAGCAGCAACATGCCCGGTGTTGGGGTGGCGGCCCGTGGACGTCTAGACACTACAGGACAGCAGCAACATGCCCGGTGTTGGGGCGGCGGCCCGTGGACGTCTAGACACTACAGGGCAGCAGCAACATGCCCGGTGTTGGGGCGGCGGCCCGTGGACGTCTAGACACTACAGGCCAGCAGCAGCAGGCCCGGTGTTGGGGCGGCGGCCCGTGGACGCGGCCCTCGTGTGGTGATTGAGATGTATGTGCCCAGCTGGCAGTGGGGCTAAGCAGCTCATCTCAGGAGTTACTACTGTGTTTGGGGTTGTCAGCTGCTCTGCCACACCTCAGGTATTTTTGGCAACAAATACAGAAGATTGATGGTGATTGGTGAGGCCTTCTCACAACTGCAACAAGAGACTGTTTCTGGACTTGTGACAATGATGCATATATATGCAAGTTATTTGTGTTTGCCTTTTGTAGTGAGTTAATCATCACGCCCTTTACAAGAAACCGAAATGAATCCAAGTCATATAACTCCTATTAATATATGATTCATTGATTCGACAGCCACATTACTTACCTCTGATGTCAATATTAATGAAGGCAGACCATCCCTATGGATCAGCATTGGTGGCGGCACAGGCAACCTATCTGCAGTTCAGCATGTAAATTCTGACATTTTAAACCCTCCTATTACGGATACACTTTCCATCTTGAATTGCAGCTCAAACCAGTCAGCCTAGCTTGTAAAGGCTGTCAGATCTGTTCACTTTATCTCAGGTTTCATTTGTTTGTTTTCCGGTTTTAATTCCTGGTATGGCAGGAATGCGCTGACTACAGGGGAATGGTTGTCTATTCTTTGGGTGACAGGGGGCGGCTGATGGCTGAATTAGAATGTAGCAGATGAGATCCTGCCTTACCAAGATGGTCATGTAAGTTTGTGCTGATGTGGTTATTGTTGTGCTTCGGTGTGTCTAGGTGTGTGCCCGTGTAACGTATTGTCAGGTGCTAACCTCCAAGGTTCTAGGGATGCCTACTCTGCCTGACAGGGTTCCAACACCACCTTCTCAATGTCAATTATCCATCGTCACAAGACAAACGTCAACCTGACTTCCATTAGTGTGGCAGCGCTAAAAGACATCTGTATTTTACCTTATGTCCGCTTACTCATTATAATAGGAGAGCAGCGCATCCACGTATTTTTCCTTCGTGTTGCTGACTCAGGACAGGGGGTATGTGCGGTGAACAATGATGGAGGAAGGCAAATGGCGTGTTCAGATTTAGTGGCGTGTAATATGGCATACACTGTTTGCTATACATGTATATAGGTATGTGTGTTGTGATTGCCCCCTATCTCCAAAAAATGAAAAGAAAATGCGTGTCCTATGATGTTGGAAAGAGACATCCTCCTGCGGGACGGGAACATGTCTATGCAGTAGAGCCTCCTCCTTCACAGTTAAATAGCATTCCCCTTGAAGTATGAAAAATGAAACATCCTATCTGTCAGATCTGGTTAAATCACTGCACCCTTTGAGTTATCTGTTTGTCTTCACCAAGCACCGATGCACCGCCAACGAGTGAAATGTTGGCTATGCCTTTGTGCACAATGCCGATAAGTAGGTATATATGTGCATTAAAGCACTAACCCCAGAAATGTGCTGACTCAGCTTTTCCATTTGGGCTGTCTCCAGGTTGGCAGGCACCAGAGAGTATTAACTTTTCTCACACTCTCCCCCCTGATTCAGGATTAGATGGCTCTGGGCGAAGATCAATACTAGTTAGGCCTACTGGCCTTAGTGAAACAAGGTCGACTTGCCATTAGTTCTGTCAACGGGCAGTGACACGGGGTGCGCCACCTGGCTGTGGGTGTAGTTCATCTGAAACCCTGAAAAGCCTAAGTTACTGAGGGAGGTAGTTTATGAAAATTATGAAAATTAATATTCATTTCACATAAATATACTAAAGGTATCTCAGTGTTTTGGTTTGTGCTGGGTAAGGGTAGAGCCGTTATTGCTGAGCGTAGCTGGTGCTTCAGACTACCCTTCAATCATGACCATTACCACTAGAGGGATATGGATCTGCACTTTACAGAGAGAAGGCTCCCTCCGGGGATATCCTTCACTGAGGAGTCTGAATATTGACTTGATTTTGTTTTACTGTTTTAAAGACAGCTCGTATACCACTCATTCTTCGTAAACTTGGTGGATATGATTCTGCTATGCAGGCTGCCAATCATCCTACTCCGAGACTAGACAGGCAGGACAAACAACTAACAATGTATTTCCAGCTGCACTAGGATGGCACCTATATCACCGGGGATTTCTTCTATGCTATAATTATAAGCCTGTATCACCCCATATGCCCCACTACTACAGGCTCCGGGAGAGCGGCACAGGTGGCCAGTGTAGCCCCACTACAAAGGCAGCATCACACCCAGGAGGGGGCGCCCCAACATCCGGGCCCTTTCTAAATGTAACCGGAAGTACTCAGCGGCTGGTGGTTTGGTCGGGAGGTCAGGGAGGGGGCTGGTGAGTCTCAGACAATATAGATAGCTGTAGGTGGAGCTGCTGAAGGAAGGGACCCGCCCTGACTCCCGATAACTCCTGTGTAAGGGCCCTAGCACTAAACACTCTGATACTAAAACAGCCCTACACCCTAACACTAATAAAGCCCTACATACTAACAGCAAAACAGCCCTACATACTAGCACTAAAACAGCGCTACACTCTAACTCTAACACTAAAACAGCCCTACACTCTAACACTAAAACAGCCCTACACCCTAACACTAAAACAGCCCTACACTCTAACACTAAAACAGCCCTACACTTTTATCATGGCTGAAATGCCTCGGTAGCAGCCTGTAATTACACACAGGAACGCTGACATCAATTATTCCGTCCCTTTATAGCTGTGCAGATTTGAACTAGATATATGTCCGGGTTATTTACCGACTTTTCTTTCTGATTGTGGCTGCATCTTTCAGGGATATGATTTACAATCAAAAAGCGACCTGAACAACTCGAGTGCATCCCCTAAACCAATCAGAGCCGCCCTTTGCACCTACAGGGCAGCTTGGAGAAGTCCCTCCTTTCAGCAGGTAGACACTGGAGTGGATGAGGCTAGGCAGGGCTGGCAGTCCGTCTACTGACAAAGGACTGGCTGAAAGCTGAGCTGGGACCCCTGCTTTGTAGATGGTCGATTCTCACGCCCTAAGAGGATTGACGCCGGTAAGGGCTTCAGGGAGGGAGGAGGCGGTGGATCGGGACGTGAAGGGGTGGGAGAGGGTAAGGTCGGCCATATACTCTAGTCCCATGTCTGTACCTGCAGTGAGGTGGTGGGCGCTGAGGGGTTGGGTGAGGCTGTAGTAACTAAGGACACCTACCGTGGACTGGGAGGAGGCTCAGGCGTTATGTGGGATATTGTTGCTACTTGCTTCTCATATTTCATAACAGGCATTTGTTTGCACCTTCATGGAATAGTCCCTTTTCAAATTTATGTACCATAGATTCTCGTGTAGAAGCCATGGCTAGTACACAAGTCAGATCGCTAGTGCGACTTATAGGATCAGCCTTGAGTCGAGGTGCGGCCTATATGCGAGTTTTTAGATGTATACTATAGTACTAAATAGGCCATAATCAGATGCCCTGTACGGCACATAAGCTTCTCCAAAGTAAAGGTTGTGGCTTATACGCGAGTTAGGCTTATTAACGTTTGACTCTTAAAGGGTAGAATAGCGTTTGCTGAGGGTCTATGCTTATTTAAGCTGTTGGTATGGGTCTACCCCTGCTGGAGTTAGTTTAGGTTGAGCAGGAATTGTCTGGTAAAAGTGTACCTGTTCAGCATCAGCACCGATAGATGTCAGAACGTTATACAAAGATGTCAAGGTACCTTTGTTCAAGTTTATTTTGAGGTTCTTTCAGGACGTGGGCTCGGTATAATCCTCAGTGATACTGGGTTGTAATAACAAAGTCAATATTATGTTTCCATTTTCCATACCAAATGCTTATTACTACCAAGGTATATGGTATTATAGGAATCAGTGTAGTATTCATGCATCGACCCCCTCCCATACTAGTTGTATACACTGACACTATAGGACAACCTTATTGATGTTTTTTATCCATAGCTGAGTTAACTGTCACTTACAGCTTTTACCACAGCCAAGGGCAAACCGTCATACACCCGATATAAACCCGACCCCAAACCCCATTTCCTCGCACCCCTTGATAGATGTGTTGAAATGTCATCTTTATCTCACGGGGCTGTTTGAGGCATGAGTTTCCGGGTGGAGTAGGGCATGAGGATTAGGGTAGGTGTCCTGGGATGAGGTCCGGGAGTTAGGGTGCAGGGGTTGGGGTGCAGTGGTTGGGGTGCAGGGGTTGGGGTCCGGGTGTTGGGGTGTACATGGACTGGTGTAGGGGCTGGATGCTGAAGATAACTTCTACTGTAGGTTCCTAGCATGTCTCCACTGGTCATTGTATGTTCCCATCACTCTGACCTCAGAATAGAATAACCAAGGTCAAAATTGACTTTACGGCAGTTTCAGGAAACTTGTCTACAATAATATGTTATTATAATCTTGTGAATAAAGCTACAGGTTAGATCAATGCCTCCAAGCCATTGTAGTCAATCAACTTGGTAGTTGGATTCGTGGATAGCAATCATACGTCGGTCTTTATTTGGAAAGAGGGTAGTCCAATCCCTTTACAAGAGCTATTCATATAGAAATGTTCTACGCAGGCTATCAAATAATTCTAATATATCTCTTGGGTCAAATTCGACTTCCAAACATATGTTTATACTGGGACTTGAAACCTCTTTGCTGAATGACTGTGTTTATCTCTAGTGGATGTCCAGTACTGGGTCACTCATAATCAATATTACTATCTCTGAGTGCAAGGCTCACGACCTGGGAGCACACGGCCCTGGGGACTGGGAGCAGCTTAGTGACCTTCATGCACTCCACCAACCCATTCTTCATCTTGACCCTCCTCTGCCTGCAAACAGCTTCATCGGTTTTCATCGTGGGAATCCGCCATTTTGTTAGCAGGGGAACCACTGAATTCCACTTTCACAGGACAAGTCTCTGTTTCGTTTACCCTACATTAAGGGAGGCAATTCATGAAAGCTTATTCTGACAGTTATAAACTTAAGGCACTTCTGACATTGACTTGGGCCTACATGTCATTGACTTGTTTCCTATGGCAGGTATGTGTGTGAGGCGTTCTCCCTACCTTATGAAGCAAACACGTATCGACCGGTACTTACCTGCAAAAGGGAAGAGATGACAGATTAAGTAAGCGGTACTAACAAAGATATAGCTCACACAATGATATAGGATGTACAGGATAAAGAACAAATGCTGATACATCTATATCAAATGGATTTGGCGTTTGAGATGAACTTGGTCAAGGCAGAAATTTGTCTACCACCTTAAATATGTCCAGTCTCAATAAACAAAGACTTAAAAATGATTATAGCTAACCGAAACAATCCGCAATCTTCATATTATTCATCTTTTTACGCTATGTATTCTGTAGGTCTCGATGGTCGGCATTTCTGAACTCTGAGCCATCAACTCTGGTTAAAAAACACACCCATTTTTTTTAATGCCGGAAGTGGACCAATAGTTCAATATCCCCTCTCATCTTCTAGAGGGACACTCCCTCCTCCTCTCTCATGTCGGCTCGAGTCAATGTCAAAGCTGAGCCCGGTATTGGATGTCAAGTAGTCTTCTCTTATTTTTCTGTATATAATTAAAGCAGTAGCTTACTTCCACGTCCCCCCAGACGGGGGAAAGCTAACCTTTCATAGCTGCACTACTGAATTATTGATGTAAGTAATTTCCATGGAATCCATAAAAGTGGAATCATGAGGTAGACCTTGTCTGTAGACTAGGAGCGCAGAGCACCTATTTCAGTTTGTAAGTCGCCAGTAGAAGATCGGGACGCTTCACTGTGTCCCAAATGCCCGCATTAGCCAACATTCCGGAAGTGCAACCAACAGTGCCCTCTTTGGTGACGCAGTGGAAACTTACTGTCGTTTCCAGCCCACTCCCACTCTCTCTTGAGTCAGGCATATTGATTCCAACATGCCGACAGACTCTCAACCGGACAGTGTTTTTTATTTTATTTCTTCTTTATTTTCTCCAGTCTTAGGTAAGTAAGAGGTATAATAAAAGCCCACCAAAGGCCCGTGTAAAGCTGAACTCGGCAGAGAAGGCATCATTAGTAGGGGACTTCCTTCTGCAGTATGCAGAAAGAACTGGTCAGGAGGAGGATGGGCTTGTCAGCGTTCCTGCACACACATCTGCCACTATGCGGTGGAAGCTATGGAAGGACACCATTTCCATAGGGAGTCTCCAGCAGAATGGCACTGGTGCCGTCTAGGCCGTCCACAAAGGGAATAGTAGCCTCGGCTCTCCACTAACTACATGAGTAAGGGAGCCCGGCCGGGGCACAAGTCGTTAGGCTCCTTTAGCAGCTTCCAACAATCGTCCTTCACAGCCAGACCGTTCCAAAGTCACGTGACGACCCCTGCTCCCCAACCTGAGACCCAAAAGAAGGTGAGTGGCAGCCCTTCTCACAGCCAGAGAGGTACACCTGTCACACCGGTAAACAATGACCACTTCTAACTGAACTGCTGGTCGGACTGGACAGTGACGGTTAAGTGTTTGGGGTGGGGGGGGGGGGGGGCATTGAAGATGCAAGGTGAATACTTGGAGTCAATTAGATAAGTTTTCTCACTAGATTTTCATTTTCCATTTTTGCAGTTACCTGGGCCTTTCTATATGTGCTGGCCCAGGAAACCAGAATATAAGAATATAAAAGAATGTTAGGTGGGGGAGGAAGGCTCCATTGGGGGGGGGGGGGGTGGGGACGGGGTGATGGCCTCTCGGGCATACAGTGGGGCCCGGTGGTAATCACTGTAGTTCGTCAGGAAGCCCTTTTCTAACGACGTGACATGCACATGCCACCCACTGCAGCACCGGCAGTCAAACATTTACTGCCATCCTATTTTCATCATCCTATCATATTTTCACCTTCAGGAATTGTGTATTCCCCCAGTATTTGCGATGAAAATAGAATCAGGGATATTATATCAAGTATCCAGATCGTAAGTCCGGATCCGAAGCAGCTATGGACGAAAATGTTTGGCAGGCTGGCTAGAAACTATAGAGTGTGCATGACATGAAGAACTGCCACGGGTATGAAAGGCAGGGTAAGAAGCTGCCAGGACCGCCCCGAAGGGCGCTCTAAACGACAGGGCGGCCTTTATAACCCTGCAATTACCAAAGTATACTTCACGGCCTCTAAATGACCAAGGGCAGCTGTTATCTACATGTGACATTCCAGCCCTGCCCTGTTCATTCCTTTCAAGACTCAGGTATTAAATGAGACGCACAGGGCAATCCAGTTTTTCAATACATGAGTTTCTTATTCACAATGTTCCCGGAGTCAGCCGCACATTGATCAGGTGACTTTGGAGCTTTGAATATCCAAAGTTATTAGAGAAGATGGACATGTCACATGGATATTAAATGAAGACAACGTGAAAACATAAATCTCAGTATCTTGCATCTTACATCTTTCAGTATAAAGTGAGGGTATCGAAGTGCATATCAACTCTTGGTATCAATGCCATCTATAGAGCCATCTGAGCCATATTTCCCTATCAATATGTGAATAGCCTTAAAGGGCATCGTGAAAAGTTCTAAGGACGGCAGTAAAGATTTAGTAGCACCTTCTGCGTGGTAACAAAATGGCGCAGGTTGAATGTCGGCTGCTCCGTCTACTTAAACTGGTTGCCGGCACGTGACATAGAGACAC
The DNA here is from genome assembly GCA_947462335.1 of Harmothoe impar. NCBI lineage: Eukaryota > Metazoa > Annelida > Polychaeta > Phyllodocida > Polynoidae > Harmothoe > Harmothoe impar. The sequence goes on along the minus strand of OX381714.1, from coordinate 25,452,445 downwards.
TATAGAGTCTGTGGGGAACCGGCATAAATCAGTCACACGCCGCCTTGCAGTGGCAAATATGGCTAAAATGGCGGCGATCAAACACGGAAGGAGCCCCATCGATAAATCGATCCATCAGCGTTTCACTTCCACCCTTTTAACCCTTTTCACAACGACCTCACAAACTTTCTGCCATTTCTATGTCTTATCTAAAAATCCTCTGCCGGTAGAGATTTTAGCATGTAGCCAAAAAGCAATTTTCTGCTCCACCCAAAGCATTCCTAGTGAGCAATAATTCTAGGAGTTCTGGAAAATGGACCTGCTTTTCCATCCTTGGAAGTTAAGTTGATCGCTGCATGGTTGAAATACGACCATGTACGTCAACGTTTCCCTGGTAACCATTTACTCACTTGACCTATTTTCTTGACATACCCGGAAATGGCCCTGCATTGGACAGCACCAGTGCGCATGCTCCATTGGATGTATCGACCAAGCAGGCACCGAGACCAACATCTGATAAGTCTACTTTATAACCTTGAAATAGCGGAACAGCCAGTGACTTGGGCCATGTGATGCAAATGCAGTTCCATACTAAAGAAAGAAGCAAAAACATTGTCAAAACTAATGGTAAGAGCATGTTCTAACCATCCTGACGCCAAAATCACTAACATTATCCCTGAAACGGCCGGGCTGAGGTCATGACCAAACATCACCCACGACTCCTCTAGTTCCCCCTCCAACTGGGCACTTTTACTTGCTATGTGCTCTCCAAGCACAGGCCAATTTCGATATGAGTTTGGCCATTGGAGGCTTAGTGGAGGGTAGATGGGGCTTGGCATGGAGAGTGGTGGATAAAAGGGGCAGGACCGAGGCTATTTGTGATATATAGATCCCCTTTAAGCCCGGCTACCTCTGGGGCCCCGGCAGTGTGTATTCGGGGCGGGGAGAGCCATTTGTTGACCTGCCAGGACTTACACTGATCAATCTGCACTCTGACAACACATCTCTTACTTTCGGGGGAAAACCAAACCATCTACATCAAAACGCCATTTATGCTGTTTCTGTTGCATTTTAGAGGCTACGTTTATGTGCATTGTTTTTCGGATTCTGATCTCAGTTCATGCTCATCATTCATTGCTGACCACAAGGCTGAACGGCTGTAGCTATCTTATTTTAAGCATTGCGTCATAACCAGCTGTTAGTTCAACTCATGTAATAGCAAGTATTATGAAATCTTTATAACAGTAATAACATACATGTATAATAAATACGAATCAAGTGTTTGGATTGTAATGGAGCTGATGTAGCCTCTACTGGGGGCCTACCAGTAAGACTGACCTCCTATCCTCTATACATCGACGTATGTGTTTGTCATGTTGGTATCAAGCTTGCTAGCAGATACACTTGTCTAGTCTAACCTGTATCAGTGACATAGGATTTTAGAGGCATAAATCCGGAGCAGGCAACGATAAGGGAACGGCCATGGGTACACTAAAACGCTATTATCAATTTTACACACATCATCCTTTAGGTTGGACAGGGCTATTCTGTGACGCTAATATGATGATACATGATGCCCATGATAACCTCCTTACCCCTACAGCCGCTCACTACCCCTAGTGTGTTACCGTCTGACCCCTGACCAGCCTCCCTCCACGTGTAGCAGCACGCCGCCGTACAGCAGCACGCCGCTGCCGGCATCAGCTCTACACGACACCAGTGCCATACTGTTTGCTGCTGCACCTTAAACAGTCATGGTGTATGAAACCAGTTCTTGTTATCTAATAGAGCCACAGCGGAATGACGTGCAATTAGGATACAAGGAGATGGAACTTGTTCCCGCGACCAGTATGTGGACACAGGCACCAGCAGCCCTGGTGGGATCTTGGTTCTGTTCTGGGCACGGCGCTGGTTCTGCTACACACAGCACGTCCCAGGCACCAGCGGCAGGCCGCTGGTACCTGCAGCTCCCATAGATAACACCCAGCTCCGCCAGCAACCAGCGCACGGCCCCACCTGACGGATGGCGGGGCAGACTGCGGGTGGCGAAGTTGGCATGACAATAGGGTGTGTTTCACCACTGACCTGTCTGCTCGGTCCGCACTGTCACTATGCTATGGTGTAAAATGCCACTACTGTTATATTATAGATATAGATACTATAACAGAAAGTCTCGGCTAACTTAATTTGTCCATGGCCTGGGGAGTTGGTTGAGATTTCCAATGATGCCATGCTTGTTATCTGACAACCACAGAGAGGCGCACGTACGTTAGCTATGGCCTTTTGGAAAGACTAAAAAGTCACAACTTGCATAAATACACCTTCACGTGAACACGGACCCTGTGTGTGGGTTAGCACTGGGTGCTGAGGACATCCCCAGGGGTAGGGACAGCCGCAACTCACGGCTGGATGATTCTTGAGTTATTATTTACTTTTTAACACATGTTTGGCAAAATGAAGTGTGTGGGGACTCGGTGGCAGGGGGTTGATAAGGCTGCCAGGATGCAGGGAGGGCTACCTCCTGGGGGCAAGAGCGGCCGGCATCTCATCAAGTAATTTCAAATGGTTTTCAGCAGAGTTTGAATTGGGGATTGTTTTTTCATTTAATTGATAAAAGAAACAGAAAAAATGTATGAAAAGAAGGGTAAAGGAATTGCTGTTACCTTTGGCAACTGAATAGGTAAAGAAGGGAAGAATGGTTCCTGAAATGCAGGGATGCAGCCTGGCGATACAATTGGCACGAATTCTGACATGAGAAATCACCGTCACAAATGAAACTGTGTGCACTAATAAGGCCACTCAAAAAGTATACTGGCTTCTCATCACTGCACGCGTCATGAAAATGATGATTTGGATGGAAAACCCATCGCAGTGAATACTAATCCCAGTGACAAATATTGTCTGTTCATCCCCATTTTTTCCCAACAAAAGTTTAAACACGTGTTTATTTAGAATACTAGAGTACATGGTGCATAGGTCAACGTCATTGGATAAAGTAATTATACTCCTATACCCCAGATGATCAATGCTTTACCGACATTTGAAGTAAATGGTCTTCTTTTATTTGTCATAGACTGGTAGATAAGCGCACAAAAGGTGCCCATGCAGATTGCGACGTTGCTGACAAGGGATCTGATGAATAGATAATGGTACAGTATATAGAATCTGGTTCCACACATAGGGGCGTACAGTGGGCAGGTGCCTGGTGAATAAGTAACACGACTCAACTATCACACAATCAGATAACTATTGATTTGCTAAAGTGTTTTCCCCTAATGGGGAAATCTATTAAGTGCTTGCACTTAGAAGGTAGCATCTATATTTTATCCCACAGTGTTTCATGGCTGCCGCTAATGAATAAACAATATTGCCTTTTTGCATACATAAACGATTGAGTGCACAAACAATCACCATCAATCTGAAGCTATGAAGTTCAAAAGCACACTATGCAAGAAAAGCAAAGTAGTGTTTTTCATTGAATAATGTTCTTAGGGAGTCTATTTGTGTTAAAACTTGACAGGGAACCATCAAATCCAAACTCAGCGTTCCCAAGGAAATTTACAGCATGAAATCGTGGAGCAGACGACAATTTAATCTCATTCCACACAATTTGGTAACTCCCCGTCCAAAACCACTCCCTACACATCGTCTTGCCCACTATGTCTCTGCTGAGATCTCAAGTGATAAGGGAGTATTCCATTAACGGAATTGGTCGTGATTCTGTCGGTCGGACGAGTTTCGTCCAGAACATAAACATTGTAAACTTTCATCGAATGATGGAATCTCGGCCGACCGACATTGGTGGAATACGCTTCCTACCTGCAAATCGTAGCACCCTTATCCCTTCCACCGATGTCTATTCATGCAAATGGTCTCTGTGACTATCTTTGGGTTTTATATCATAATAGATACTCACAGAATTGATCTGCCACAATTTAAATATTAACCCCTTCCACGCGGTAAGCCAATATATTGCACAAAATTGCATTGAGTTACAAGAAACTCAGTGGTGAAGGGGTTAAGGAGTATATTGAGGGTTTTTATTGCAGCTAATAATACAAACAAAATAACATGTAAATTTGATTGTATTAAAACTGTCACAGTACCTTCCGACAGCTAGTACCCTCAATCCATGACAAAGGATGCCAACACGTTCAAGAGCTGTCGATTTCAGATGTGAACAGGCAGGTTAAGGCAGAGATCACAAGAAATGAGCCATTCTGACTGCAGAGTCAGGGGAAAAAACTGTGCTGAGTGGATTACCCAAAAGACGGCAGAGATAATCTGCAGCAGCTTTGGGGGTCGCACGGGGCAGGCTTCGGGGATTAATACTAACTTTTCTCCAGGCGCACAACAACAAGATCCAATTAGCTGCGCACCATTTTGGGTGTCACCTTTGAGTGAGGGATCACGCTTAAGTTGTGTTGTGGGGGCCACTCTCACCAAAACCAGTTTATTAATGGAGGCAACTGTCAATATAAATTATACTGGAAGAACCCATCCATACTAGGACCAGCAGTGGCGTAGGAAAAGTGGGGGGGGGGGGGGTGCCCGCCCCAATTCACAGAGGACGGGGATGGGGCTGAATATGTTTGGGCCCCCAAAATTTACTAAGACCCTATAATATCATACCCAAAATTTCCAAAATGTACACTCTAAGAACAGTGCGTCACGCTTACACACCTTTTAACACAATTTTTTACAGTCACTTTTAACACACCTTTTTTGTTGTTACACACTTTTTACCAAATCTGTGTTGATCTCAAAAGTGTGTTGGCATACTCTCTCAGCCAGAAGGGTCGGCCAGCTGACCCTACAGGGTTAAGGGCATTAAGGCACGCTGCTGTCCTTACAGGGTTAAGGGCATTAAGGCACGCTGCTGTCCTTACAGGGTTAATTACCTGGTGCTGCTGGAGGCAGCCACAGTAAGCTAGGAGGGTGTAAAAAGTAAATTGGGGATCTTTGATGCTACTTGGGGATCAATAGGCATCGTGGCTGACTGCATCTGGGCATGTTTGCTACCAGAGCCCCAGCCTCCACCATACTACCCTTGCCAATATATGGCCCATGTCTCAAGGTCACGTCTAAAATGCTGTTAGATACCTCCACATATACCCCTTGCTTGTCAGTACAATTGTAAGAATGGGTAGAGATAGATGTACTTGACGTAATAGATGTACATGACCTAATTTGTCTTCATCTGGAAGGTAGAATGGCTAGAAGGCTACATTATCCATTTGAAATGAATTGCATACAAAGAAGAACTAGTAGGAGCTGCGACAGTCTTTGAAGTATCAAATACGTTTTTTTATAGGCTATATGCATGGTCCCCCACTGTCCCCTCCCATTGCTGTGTATTATTACTCGGACTAAGTCTCATTGACACAATGTACGGTTTAAACCCCTGTTCACGCAGGGGCCTCATGGTGAGATGGGTGCATGCTGGTGGCTCCCGCGCTCCCGACACCGGCCGTGGTACACTGGTCCGTACCCGCCCCCTACACCCTACACCAGCCGTCGTACACTGGTCCGTACCCCCCCCCCCCCTACACGCTACACCAGCCGTGGTACACTGGTCCGTACCCCCCCCCCCCCCCCTACACGCTACACCAGCCGTGGTACACTGGTCCGTACCCCCCCCTACACCCTACACCAGCCGTCGTACACTGGTCCGTACCCCCCCCCCCCCTACACCCTACACCAGCCGTGGTACACTGGTCTGTACCCGCCCCCTACACCCTACACCAGCCATGGTACACTGGTCCGTACCCGCCCCCTACACCCTACACCAGCCGTCGTACACCGGTCCCTACCTCCCCTCATATCCAACATTGTAATATACTTATTAATGGCAGACCAACAAATACCCAGCTTCTACTCACAGCCCCGCCTTATCCGCCACCTCAGGAGCCCACTCCCACCTCGCCTTTACCTGAATCAAGCCCCAAATACCATATACTACTTACACCATATACGCCCCACATCCTATACTACTCACAATCCTGCATCACCCACACCCTACACGACTCACGCCCTGTACTGGTAGGGTACCCCTAGATAGCCATACCTACATAGTCTTACCAGTAGCCATACAGCTAAGGTCCCTAGTGTATACGTCCTGGCAGCAGCCAATCAAAAGGCATGGCGGTGGTCACGGAGGTTGGGGTTAAAGGTGGTGCCGCAGGCGGGGGTCATGTGGGATCCCGGCAGGTGTGTGTGTGGGGGGGGGGGGGGGCGTGCCCAGCATGGAGTACACAGTAATGTGTGCAGCGGAGTAGATAGGGCCCGGGCTGCAGGATGACGAGAATAGAGCTGTACAAGACTGTTTGTACACGCCATAGGGTGACGCCACATGCCACGGGCCGCAGTTTGTCGTCAGCTTTCTTTCATAGATTGAGCCTAGAACAAGCCTTAAAAGACCTATTTTCATAAGGGAGAATAATCTAACTGGCGTTTTTGTGCTCATCAAGATACACATCATAAAGTGTGCTAACGAAAAACATTGTGGCCTTCATGCTAGTAGATGGAATACATAGTATATACAATGTTCAACATGAAACAATAAACATAACTTATAGGAATAAGATATTTGATTATGATAAAACCTACCCAGCATTCATATGGCAGGCCGTCATAGTTGGCGATCTGACGCCTGAAGTTGTCCTTGATGAACCAACCGTACTTGACAGCACCACCCATACTGGGCAGACTGGGGTTTGGGGAGGGGGCGGAGACTGTTACAATAGGCGGGCCGCGGGGCGGGGTACCACTGCCAAGGGGCGTGGCTACAGTGCTGTATGGGGGCGTGGCTAGGGTGCTAGAGGAGGAGGACGCATGCGCCGAGGAGCTGGACTCTCCTGCTGGGACAGGGTCAGGGATGATCGGGCAGGGTATGAAGGTGGACTTGGGGCGGAGTTGATGTACGTGTGGGAGGGGCGCGGGAGAGGGGAAGGCGGGGGTTTTGACAGTTATGTGGGTGGGGCTTGAGGAGTGGGTGGGGCCAAGGGCATTGGGTGAGTGGGGGCTTAGCGGCTGGGCGCCCGCTGTACACCATCCCCCACTACAACCGGCCACAGGTGTCGGGAGTGGAGCCAGCTTCCTGACGGACTGCGACAGGCAGCACTTGAGCACCTTACACAGCGGGGCAAGCACACAGGGGGCGGGGCCAAGGGACCAGGGGGCGGGGCTAATCACACAAGAGGCGTGGTCTTCGGCACAGGGGAGGTGCCCAGGGGTGTGGCCGGGTAGTTTAGGGTGGGACAGCAGGGTGAAGGTGTTGTGGGCGGGGATGACTCCGGCGGTTTCTTCTTTCTGACTTCGTACACCTCCGCCCGAATGGGAGGCGGTGGTTGTAGACTTGTATGACGTATCAACACTAAAGTGGCCTGACAAGGGTACCTCCGTGTGAAGCACAATGGTGTCGAGTCAGGTAAGCACGAGAGTCAAAAGCTCTGAGCTGGCACACACTGGTATAGGTATTGAACAGGTAAAGTGAACAGACTGCAGACACCCAGTCAATGGTTCACAGTGTTTGTTCAACAGACGATGCACTTATATTCCCAATACGGCTGACTATGTAGATATAGATGTATGATTCCTTGTTCAGTAAGACACAGATGACGCCGATGACGGTCAGAGCAATGACGTCAGACTAGAACAGATGACACTACAGACAATTCTTCTTATATTCCAACTCTTGGTTTCATATATTTGAGGCAGGACCCAAGTTGTCGGCTCCTCTTTGGCTCAATCAGATTCTATAGACAGTAACGACCTACAATAACGTTAAACCTTGAAAAGGCTGTAGCTTTATAACTTTGAGATAACTTTGTACAAAGTAGGTATTTTGACCTTGAGACGACCTTGTACAAAGTAGGTATTTGACCGTGAGACGACCTTGTATAAATTAGGTATTTTGACCTTGAGACGACCTTGTACACATTAAGTCACTTGTTTTCAACAGGCAGCTTCTTCTGGATATTTCCAGTGGCAGTAAACGATCCCAGCCTTCTTGACTTTGAATCTATAATCAAACTTTGCACATCAACGTGTCGTTAGATTTCTATACCTGCTAATACTGGTTGCAGGATTAGATTAGTTTGGACTAGTAAATCCAGGGGTATCTATATACACATACAATATGTATGATACGTGATTATTAAGTTATACGGTAGTATGTATAGGTAGATATGGTGTAAACGTCGGATTATGTACAGATGTCGTGTACTCCTAATGAAGCCTTTACTTATTTGCATCCTATTCCGCATATATCACAGCTACAGAAAGGCAGAACAATCCACTAAAACGCGGAAAAACGCAACAGCAATTTTGGAGGAACCAAATCTGGCACAGGACAATAACCAGGGATAGCTGACTATCTGTTTCCCTCTTAATAAGCGACAAAGAATGTATTAGACTTTCTTTACTATTTCTTGATTCTCTGCTGGGGTGTTTTTACTCCCTTTTTGCTCTCAATTGTACTTTTTAAAGCAGTTTACTTGATTGCTATTTGGTGTTAGTCTTGTATATCATATTGCAGTGTGGTGGATCTGTTTGAGTAACAGATCGTTAGCCTGGTATTGGCCGTGGTGGAATCCCAACTTTTGACTGACTTACATTAGAGAGGAAACAGGTCCTGGCCACGCCAGTTTGCGTCAAGGCACCGTAGAGAACCTCACACCTCTTCTGAGTAGAAGACTTGCCTTATCCAAAAACAATCACTGAGGACAAACTTTGATTCAAATAAATTCAAATTTCAACACTTTACTGAACAAATCAGGTCCAACAAAGACCAAGGGACGGCTATGATTGCACTATTCACTACTGAGCACTGGGGTGAGCTTCCAGCTGCGGAGTTAGCATGTGGCTGCAGAAACCCTCACAAAGAGGATTACCTACCACCAAGTGGTCGTGTTTATGCTCAAACCTCACAGCATTATTCCTAAGCTTATCACTTGAGCAGGCAAAGTGCCTAAGCCAGTTACTGTGCTAGAAGGCAAACCGCCTTTGATGGCAATGGAAATATTATTAAAGACTCGAAGAAGGAAGTTGAAAGTCACTGTCCAAAGTAATAAACTGGTTGTATAAATCCTATTAACGAGCCGTATTATATAAGTGAAAGATGTTCCCTCAGAAATATGAAGAATAAAGAAGATAGCATGGCTGATAAATATAGCCGAGGTAATGTGGTGGAAAGCGGTCTACAAATCATACGTGGTCGTAAATATCGGGACCTCTCACACCATCAATTGATCCAACTGAGCAGTTGTTCAGCTTTTGAAGCACTCCAGGATAAATATGATAACACTGAATAATGTCTGATTATACTGAGTAGCCACTACAACATTAATAATCCAGATATGGTAACATTTGCTATATTGATATACGGTATACAGGATAATGATATGTTTTGAATTGAGAAAGTTAAATGGGATCCCTAGGGGGAAGGCAAGCTGCATGATATATTATAATAAAAGTTCCTCTATCCGGTCACCAACAGATATAGTAGGTATGTCTATTACTATCAGATAAATGCTAGGCTATATGACAACCTCCAGGTGGGGTAGATATACATGGCAGCTGTTATAATATACATAACAGACCAGTTCACAGGGAGGCCATTGGTAAATGTTCCAGAGGTCCAGTTCCATTAATATGTACAGTGCTCATTGATAAGGTCTGTATCATATGTTAATAATAGGTCCTTTACTGATACGCAATCATGGTGAAACACCACCTCTGCGTATAGAGACAAGCAATTAGGATTAAACACATTGAGAAGATTCCTTAAGGCTTCATCAGTAAGGCATTATAGAGGGAATGTTGAGACTCCATTAAGTAACTCTGTTTGTCTTGCCTTCAGTGACCACACCCTCACAGTTAGGAACACGCACAGAGCCCTGGCCACCGGCTACATGAAGGCAGCACGTCCTGGTACAGGGGAGGGTGGTCTGTCACAGCCCGGCAGCACGTCCTGGTACAGGGGAGGGTGGTCTGTCACAGCCCGGCAGCACTCCCTGGTACGGGGGAGGGTGGTCTGTCACAGCCCGGCAGTCACAGCCCGGCAGCACTCCCTGGTACGGGGGAGGGTGGTCTGTCACAGCCCGGCAGCACTCCCTGGTACAGTGGAGGGTGGTCTGTCACAGCCCGGCAGCACTCCCTGGTACGGGGGAGGGTGGTCTGTCACAGCCCGGCAGCACTCCCTGGTACGGGGGAGGGTGGTCTGTCACAGCCCGGCAGCACTCCCTGGTACGGGGGAGGGTGGTCTGTCACAGCCCGGCAGCACTCCCTGGTACGGGGGAGGGTGGTCTGTCACAGCCCGGCAGCACTCCCTGGTACAGTGGAGGGTGGTCTGTCACAGCCCGGCAGCACTCCCTGGTACGGGGGAGGGTGGTCTGTCACAGCCCGGCAGCACTCCCTGGTACAGGGGAGGGTGGTCTGTCACAGCCCGGCAGCACTCCCTGGTACGGGGGAGGGTGGTCTGTCACAGCCCGGCAGCACTCCCTGGTACGGGGGAGGGTGGTCTGTCACAGCCCGGCAGCACTCCCTGGTACAGTGGAGGGTGGTCTGTCACAGCCCGGCAGCACTCCCTGGTACGGGGGAAGGTGGTCTGTCACAGCCCGGCAGCACTCCCTGGTACGGGGGAGGGTGGTCTGTCACAGCCCGGCAGCACTCCCTGCTACAGGGGAGGGTGGTCTGTCACAGCCCGGCAGCACTCCCTGGTACGGGGGAGGGTGGTCTGTCACAGCCCGGCAGCACTCCCTGGTACGGGGGAGGGTGGTCTGTCACAGCCCGGCAGCACTCCCTGGTACAGGGGAGGGTGGTCTGTCACAGCCCGGCAGCACGTCCTGGTACGGGGGAGGGTGGTCTGTCACAGCCCGGCAGCACGTCCTGGTATAGTGGAGACTAATCTGTCACTGATCATCCCCTCTCTCCTTACACATTACACTCTTCTTGTCTCTTAGTAAGTCTGGGAATTTTTTTCCTGACCTGACTTTAGAAAATACCCTGTCAGGCTGGCGGGGGAAAAGTAAGTCTGTCAAATCACTGAACTTAGTTCAGGTGCCAAGTAGTATACCACTCACAGTCAGACTCCTCCTTCAACACCTTACTAGCTGCACCTTACTACTGATTAGGTGGAGCTGTCACTGTCTCCCTTACTCTCCTTTGATGTTTTAATTTCCGACAGTCAGGAAGTATGTCTGGTGCGTGCCATCTGCCCCTGGAGCCTCGAGTCTCCTCCAGGGCCTGGAGGCTACATGTCTTTGTGCACTGAGGTTCCTGCTGACAGCCCGGTGTGTGAGGGGCTGGTGGAGGCAGGAGGACGCGGTGTGAGTAGTATAGGCAGTTAGGGTGTAGGGGCTGGCAGCAGGCAGGAGCCTTATATGGCCATGTGTGGTGAGGGTGGGGATAGCACTGAGGGGTGCAGCAGGCCGTGCACCTGGTGCTGAGAGGACAGGTGGTGCTGCAGCCTGGTGGCCGCTACGTGCAGGGGTACAGGGACGTACCAGGGTGGGTGCTGGACGCGGGGACTCCTCCAGGAGGCACAGGTAGAGTTAGTTACTTGTTGGGCTGCTGGTGTGGTGGGTGACACACCTGCAGGCTTCACAGGAGGCTCCCCTACACAGGTGGCACGCCCTGCTGCTGCTGCTGCTGCTGCTGCTGCTGGGAGGGCACTGAGGTTCACCCCTGAGTGCACGCTCCCCCTCCTCCAGCTCCCCGTCCTCCTCCAGGGTCCTGGCGCCTCAGGTGGGGCGCGCGTCCCGGGTGCGTCCTGTGACAGGGTACCAACCAGCTCTATCTCTGGGAGTGGCTCCTGGGTGTGTGTCAGCTCGTGCTGGTGCTCCTCCAGGCGCCCACCAGGACTGGGTGGCGGCCTGCTGCAGCGGACGGCCAGGCGGCGCTCTGCTGCCTCCTACCTCACTCCTGCTGCTGCCACCCTCCTCCAGCCACCCAGCCACCCTCCCGTCATGCACCGCCAGTCCTCACCAGCGCCACCCTCGGCGCACACCCACACTACTGCAGCTGACGGCTGGAATACGGCATCTGAGGTGCTCCACACCCGGCTCACCTGCAGCACATGGTCACACCACAGCATGCACACCCGTCACCATGGGGACACACCACGCTGGGGCACTGAGCATGTGTGAGTGTGTGTGTGTGTGTGTGTGTCGGGGGGGGGGGGGGGGTGAGGGGTGAGCCTACCTTGGGATATTAGCAGACCCATCAGCAGACGGGATATGGGACCATGCCCCCCCCCACATTCCTACAGCACCTGGAGGAGGACCATGCCCCCCCACCCACATTCCTACAGCACCTGGAGGAGGACCATGCCCCCCCACATTCCTACAGCACCTGGAGGAGGACCATGCCCCCCCCCCCACATTCCTACAGCACCTGGAGGAGGACCATGCCCCCCCCCCCACATTCCTACAGCACCTGGAGGAGGACCATGCCCCCCCACATTCCTACAGCACCTGGAGGAGGACCATGCCCCCCCACATTCCTACAGCACCTGGAGGAGGACCATGCCCCCCCCCCCCACATTCCTACAGCACCTGGAGGAGGACCATGCCCCCCCCACATTCCTACAGCACCTGGAGGAGGACCATGCCCCCCCCCACATTCCTACAGCACCTGGAGGAGGACCATGCCCCCCCCCCCCACATTCCTACAGGACCTGGAGGAGGACCATGCCCCCCCCACATTCCTACAGCACCTGGAGGAGGACCATGCCCCCCCACATTCCTACAGCACCTGGAGGAGGACCATGCCCCCCCCACATTCCTACAGCACCTGGAGGAGGACCATGCCCCCCCCCACATTCCTACAACACCTGGAGGAGGGCCATGCCCCCCCCCCCACATTCCTACAGCACCTGGAGGAGGACCATGCCCCCCCCCCACATTCCTACAGCACCTGGAGGAGGACCATACCCCCCCCCCCAACATTCCTACCACTGTATGGGGAACTTACAGGGAGTTGTATAATGGGAGGGGTCAAGATGCAAGGATAAGTACATAAAGGATAAGTACATAAAGTCTAATTACAGGACAGTGAAGGAAACAGACAATAGTGACAAGTTCAAGCGACATAAGACACAGATGGGACAGACACAAAGGACAGAGATGCCGTCTAGCAGTGTATATTGTCATCTATCCAGATTTAATTCACTCACTACATATTTGCCGCTGATGAGGAAGTGATGGCTGCTGATGCAAGAAGCTGTATAAAGCAGAAGGAAGTAACTGGGTGTGGCAGCCACTACACCAGTCTCAGTCCACGCCTTCCACACCTGCCAGTGGCAGCCTGGTTATTAATGGTTCATAAAGGTCCTGTCCACACGCTATAAACAGGTGACGTTATAGATGGTGTGTCGTCGTAATATAATGTGTCGGACTAATTGGTAGTAAATGCCATGACAAGTATATGTATAACCATAAAAACACAATATTGCTTACAAAAATATGTACTATACACAGAATATGAATTAACATGAATAAGATATATATTCACTCTATCTATACTCCATTGTGATGGAAACAGACCCTTACAATCACAAGGCCATTAGTGTATCATCTATACACCACCAATCTGACTATGGGTGACACTATAAGCTGTATTATATGTATAAGTTATGGTCAATACATCTACATCAGATGCCGCACAGAAAGAGGACCCATTCTACAAGATGGCAGAAAGAGGAGACTTGACGCCAACATCAATCCTATACTGAGCCTTTCCATATTCATAGGTCTCCTAGATATATGACCATCTAACCATCCCACTAACCTGCCCCTCCTCCAGCTCCCAGCCAACCTTCCTCCTGTCACCCCACACACCACCACCCCAGCCTGGGGCTTTAATCCCCGACTGCCGACAATCATTACCTTTCCTTCCTCCAGCTCTTTCCAAGAGATCGATTTGCCTTTCCCACCCCTTTGCCTCTGAGGCGCTGGCGTACCCCGGGGGCCGCTGTGAGTGGGGACCGTATAGGGGTGGGTAGGCAGGGGTAGTTTTCTACCAGGCTGGTTTGGCTTGCGTGCTCACCCCTCCTCAAGGTTCTCCTGCAGTCCCTGCAAGATAACCCTGCAGGGTAGCCAGGCCGGCCCCGCTAGGGACTGCGTCGGGTGTGACTGGCGTCCTGGTACGGAACTGTGGAAGTCTACTTGTCAAGAATGTCACTCCAGGCCAACAGAAATGTGACCATCTTCAAAAAATTGCAGTCTATGCTTTTCCCTGTGATCTCAAAAACGCACCTTTTGCCTTATTTAGATCCCTGTTGGCGATAGTATTGTGCATCCTACCGTGGTAACGTACTGTCGAGTTACTACGCCTGGGTGCTATTTAGTTAAGAGGGGCCATTATTGAGGGCGCTCACACATGACGGCGCTCTATTGAAACCAGGCGCCTTATTGTGACCGTAGCATACGGAGACGTACCAGTAGGCTGCGTCCTACCCGGCTGTAGACGGTGAGTGACAGTAGCTGGTACTCTGCGGTACTTATCTGAACTCACAACAAAAGGCATGTGTTCTTGAAGGTGGTATCAAAATATAATATATATTCAAGACGACAGAATGGGGTTTATCCATCATATAAAGACATTTTTATAGCACTGGACATTGTCTCACTCTATTGCATTACAACACGGTTCCTTAAGTTACCACAACAACACCCAGCACCCTGCGTGTAGGATGAGGCAGACAGGACCACCCCCAAGGGCAGCGCACACTGCAGCCAAGTTCTCACTGCCGTCATCTGCCTACCTAGTGCTGGTTCTGCCTACCTACAGACCCCTCCAGTAGCTGGTAATCACCCACCTGCACGCCATAGAGCTGTCTATACCGGGTAGCCCTACACCCACCGGCAGTAAGTAACAGGCTGTGTACCGCTGAAGCTACTGTTTCTATCAACAACAAGACTGTCTTTGATCAGACACGGCTTTTGTTTCTGAACACAAAGCATGTGCTGTGTATGTGGGTGATGGACTACAGCTGTGCTGCATCACACGCTGCCCTCAGCACCCGGGGGTGCCCTCACGGGGGTGCCCTCACGGCGTGTGGGACCGGTCTGTGTGCCAGCTCCTCCTGGACACCTCAGACAACCCATACCCATTCTCCAATTGTGTAGTTATTTGAAGGAAGTCATCCATTCTGTCACATTATTATGGAATGATGGAGACTTAATTGGTAATCCTGAGCCAACCACTGACTTAAGTTCTGTTAATGACTCACCTTGTAGCTTGGCGCTACCCATCATTGTAACCACTTCCCGTGACGGCAGAATAAAGGATGTTGACGAGTAGACCCCTGACAGCCCCTTGCCGGGGGAGGAGGCGTGCGGCAGGTGGCCAGTATAAGACACAGCAGCAGTGACAACTGGTATCATGATGTTATCTAGAAAACTCTAGGCTCCATGAATCCAGCAACACTGCACGTCATCACAATATGCTTTATAGGCCCTGTTGTTTTCACAATGGAACTATGAGCTGGTCCCACCACTGCCAAACAACCCCCCCCCCTGCACACACATACACCACCACTAGCCACACTCTGGCACACACAGAGCATACATAAGGGACCAAATTCTGAGCAGGACCTGAGAAAAAGAATTTACAGTTTCACTTCTACGTAAAGGGTAGGTTCAGTTGAACCTGGCACTTTTCTGTTGGGGATGGGACGTGTCACCCCTTTTCAGCGACTCTTCTATGGTTCAAGGGGGTGTTAGCCCAGTGGGCACAAAATTCAGTACAACGTTGAATCAACATTGTATCAACATTGAATCAACAGTAATAACCATTTATCAATGTTGATTCAATGTCCTTTGTCCACTGGGAGGGGTCGGGAAGATCTTACGCGGAGATCCTTCTGGATCTTCCCCATGTACTAAATAACGACCACTCCTAAATGGGATATTTAGATGAAGGGCGTGGGCGCCGGGCCAGCTCTAGGTTGGAAGGAGGAGGTGTAGGTAGGGTGGGGCTGGTGATCACTGTGGGTGAGACCAGACGTGCATGTTGGCAGGGGCACAGAGGGCCCCGCACCTTGGTGTCAACCTGCCTCCTCAGCTATGTTTAATATGGACAGGGTCGTATGGTATCTGTCCACCAAACCAATAGTAACCTTATAAGACTGTTCTCATACGGAAATCAACGGCATTTAAATGCAACAAAGTAAACCACATCAATTACTGTGGGTCCCGAATAAAGCGAAATACATTTATCCCCCACCCCCAGCTGTCAGGAGCTGCCGTCTAAGCCGCCACTGTAAAACCTTATTCAGTTTGACGGCAGTCATTAAGCACATCTCCTACAGGCCCCATCTTCTGGGATGTGGTAATGCATGGTAATGTCAGCAGCGGAGGATGACACACAGAGACCGTCTCCATGTCTAGGCTGCTGCAGGCAAGGAGCAATGTCTCAAGTACAGCGACATCTGGTGCCACTTGTACCAGACACACTTAGTAAGCGGGTTATCTGACCGTAGAGACAGCAATGGTGCAAAGCTGGATGCATCTACAGATATCATAGTTATGTACTAAATAACAACACTATTCATATTTACTATACCAAGTATTGAAAATACATTGCGGTGTCTATATTTCATTGCATTCATGCGACCGTTGATATAAAATGTTAACTTTTTATTTCAGAGCAAGTTTCCCTCTGCAAAGGGCAGACACGCGAGGACCATTGTTTGCCACTGGAGGAAGTGCGGAATGGGAACTCGACACTTAGACCAGAACACAACTACAGACATCACACAGTACATCTCACCAACCCACCCAAGGACTATTTTTAAAACATATCTGTGTTGTACTTCATCCTTGAACATGATGCAGCTTTGATATTGGCCGGTTGTTGAGCTGTAGTGTAGCGTGAACAGGGCGGGTAGCTTCTCACCTGTGTACAGGTAAGGTACAGGTAGGTAGGGAGGGGCTGCTCCCAGGCTGCACGCCGACACCACCACACCTGTAATATGTATTGACCACCGCCCGTGTGTGCCACCATTAGCACCGCCCGGCCCGGGGGACACATAGGGGTTGTTGGCAGTCACAGAGACCGTCCTTTTTGTACCACTGGTTTTTATGTTGCTGTATATGTATGTTTTATGAGACATCAGGGGTTTGTGCACCAGGTACAGGTAGGTACAGGTACAGGTGGCAGTCAGACACATCCTGTAGTCTACACGTGTGGTGACCCACTTACTGAGCACACACACTAATACAACAAAGACACCATTTGATATATATCTTCCATTTTTAGCTCCAATTCATTCACTTCTACACAGGTGTCAGTGGGAGGGGTGGCTATCGGATTTTATATAGGGTAAGCCTTCCTCTCAGAATGGGGTGGGTGGTAGGACTCCGGCGCACCCCCATTTTCCTATGCTACTGCTCAATTTGTGAATTCGTTTAGCTCTTACATACATGGGAAACCTACAAACAGACCAATATACTGAAATCTGACCTTTAACAATCATTGGTTGCCCCCCGCCCTTCCCCGCTGTGTGGCCTTTACGTGAAAGGTCTTGCACTTCGGGTGTGGCCTATACTAAGATGAGGCTTAAACGACTCCACACCCGGCACCCATTGATGTAAGGTGCGGCTTAATACTCCACACCCGGCATCTATTGCTGTAAGGTGCGGCTTAATACTGCACACCTGGCACCCATTGCTGTAAGGTGCGGCTTAATACTGCACACCCGGCACCCATTGCTGTAAGGTGCGGCTTAATACTCCACACCGACACCCATTGCTGTACTAAGGTGCGGCTTAATACTCCACACCCGACACTCATTGCTGTACTAAGGTGCGGCTTAATACTCCACACCGACACCCATTGCTGTACTAAGGTGCGGCTTAATACTCCACACCCGACACTCATTGCTGTACTAAGGTGCGGCTTAATACTCCACACCCGACACTCATTGCTGTACTAAGGTGCGGCTTAATACTCCACACCGACACCCATTGCTGTACTAAGGTGCGGCTTAATACTCCACACCCGACACTCATTGCTGTACTAAGGTGCAGCTTAATACTCCACACCCGACACCCATTGCTGCACTAAGGTGCGGCTTAATACTCCACACCCGACACCCATTGTTGTACTAAGGTGCAGCTTAATACTCCACACCCGACACCCATTGCTGCACTAAGGTGCGGCTTAATACTCCACACCGACACCCATTGCACTAAGGTGCGGCTTAATACTCCACACCGACACCCATTGCTGTAAGGTGCGGCTTAATACTCCACACCGACACCCATTGCTGTAAGGTGCGGCTTAATACTCCACACCCGGCACCCATTGCTGCACTAAGGTGCGGCTTAATACTCCACACCCGACACCCATTGCTGTAAGGTGCGGCTTAATACTCCACACCCGGCACCCATTGCTGTACTAAGGTGCGGCTGCTCCTGTCACAGTTTGCCTGGGAGCAGCCACATTAAGGATGCCCCGTGCAGCATCCTGTCTGCTTGGCTGCCCTCATTCTGTGTTCCTGTCTAGTTAATGCTGCTCCCATGGCCACACACTGACTAGGGACGGGAGGGTAGGCTGTGGTGTGGCCATGGGACGGGTTCCTTGTTACAGTTCCTTTACGGCCTGTGCAACTAACCACAGCCTGCCCCACATTACCAAGTCGGGTTCTCCCCTTACCGACCATAAACTCCACACTGTGAGCCTTACCTCGGCCATGACAGCTTTTGTGGGTATTTTATCTGTATGGATTGTTGAGTGGACAGGACAGCTTTGATCAAAGGGGGTGAGGCGGTGTGTGTCTATGATATGTAGCACGCATGGTATAGCACGTGGACACCTCAAACAGCGGTATGTGCAGCAAGAATGCCCAGGTGTCCGGACCACCCCTCCGTGCAGCTACTCATGGGGGGGGGGGGGGCGGAGACAAGGGGGCTTTCTGACCCTCGTTGACCTTTATTCGACTTGACCCCCCCCCCCCCCCCCAGCGGCCGCCACGCTCCTGTGGACACCCGCCCCCTCCCCCCGTTTCAGTGGTTACCAGGACTACCCGCTACCTGCGTGATTTATGAGGTAATTACATTTAATCGGCAATCAGGCTGGACTTAATGATGTTGTTAGTCCCTTGTTAAGACTTTATATTCGTCCATTTCGCCTTGATCTTGGCATGCCAGAAACGCAGAGCGCCAGCATAAACTTCACTTCCCTTTGAGAATCATGTATGTGCAAATGAAAGCTTCTCTCTCGATCTAGGAGCAGAGCATACTTTATAGACAATTTCACATTACATCGCATACAATATTACCTCAATGCACACGTCCAATCCTAGCAGTCATGCAGAAAGGGTACTCGGGGGGGGGGGGGGGGGGGGGGGGGCTTGCAGATCATCCTCTCTCACTTCTTTTTTTTATTTTACAAAACATGTCTTCACTAATGTCCAACCAAATACTAAGGAAAAGTTGACTTGGCTCCGTTATAATCATCGATTAGTAACCAGAACCAGTATGGTCCTTTCCATGGTCCCCTCTTCAGAATATACAACTACAGTGTAGCTATGTCCTTCACCAACCCCAACCCCTTCTCTGCTCAATAATATGGGTCATTGCCTCCTCTTAGCACCACAGCCATCACAGTGTACGCTGTGTGTTTGAGCCGTGTGTTTAAGCCGTGTGTTTGAGATGTGTGTTTGAGATATTTGTTTGAGCCATGCATGTTTATAACGCAATAAGGTACATGTAATTGAGGCAGATGGCAGGGCGATACCAATATTTCTATAAATGTGAATTAAATATCCTTTAGGACTGAATATTCATTGAGAAAGTTTCCATTTGTTATTAAACTATTTGTCAAAATATGCTAAATATTACCCGGTTTTAAAACCGTTACTGACAACACATGACGTGTTAATATTGCTTGCCCTAATGGAGCCCGCTAATTATTTGTACATCTGAACCTAAAACTGCAATTAATTACGTCCCAAAACTGTGGCCCATGTGGCAACTAAGGACTTATTTCAGGACCATTGATTTTCATCAGTAACAATTCGGACCCGCTTTACTGCTATACCAGTCCTTTACTGCTATACCAGTCCTTCTATGTTCTATCACCTCATGGTTAGGAGTAGGGCCGATTTCAGCGATTCATCATCTGTCGATGTTGTAAGGCTTAGGGCAGGAACCGGAGCTCTTTCCGGCACCAATACCTCCCACCATGTCCTGTTGTTGATGGGCCAATTTCAAAACTCTGAGCCAGCAATCCAAAGACGATTAAAGCTCCCACATAAAAAGGCACCAATTAAAAGAGGCTCGGTCCGGCTTGGGACCCTGTCTGCTGTCAGTGGTGGTCCCTTTTTACTTCTTTTTCTCACAACCAGATCCATCACACCCTCCACCCCTCGTCATCACGGAAGTCCGTGCTGGGAGATAGACTTGGAGGTGTCCACGTTGGTGCATGGACCTTCTCCCGGCCCAACAGTTCTGTACTGTCGATGCATAGCCTGGGTAGGGAATTGGCGGCCAGGGCAGAGCCAGCAGCATGGGGCAGAGCTACTAGGTGGTTGGTGTATGGCTATCAGTGGATAAGAGGGTTGGGTTGGCTAGATGGGTGGTTTCCTCAGCTAACTTTTTTTAGTCTTCTTCTTTTTACTGCAGTGAGATGTAATCCTACACTAGCTCACCAATATTGCCGTTTTTACACAGCTCATCTATGACATATCTGCTGTGTACATGACGTGCCTTCCTATCCAGTTCATCACAATCATCTTTCCCATCAAAACATTCCGCAGCCAATCCTGTAGTACCTTGATTAAGGCATTAAAACGAGATCTTTTTCCCGTAATGGCTTCTACATGGCTTCAGTGCCACCCGCAATACCCAATATGTGATGCTATTTAGTGTCACTCACGTAGGGCAGAGGGCTAGACGTTTAAATGATGTAGATCTTTTCATAGTCCAATCTCCACCATTTTATAATGAAAAGCCCTATTTATTAGCCTTAGTCAAAATACTCCATCAAGGAAGCTCCCGAGAAAAGGATCCCGAGATATACAACAACCTTAATGACACCCTATGGGAAAACATCACCAAAGCCGACAGGCTCCCCAGGTACCCCAGGGGCCCCTGGTGTAGAAACACTCCGGGAGGCTGCCTCGCTACATACACCAAGGGGTGCCATTCCGTATCTTGGAGGCTGAGTCTAGAACACCCAACTATGGTTAGCTGCCTGATTTTGTGACAGATGTATTTTGTTAGTGTAAAAACGTATTTCAACAATATTTGTATCTCAAAGCAAAGCTCGCCAAGTGCAGGGACATGTAGCTTAGCAGCAGTGGCCATAAACCTAATATATAGACAGTGGGCAGACTGGCAACAAGGTGGGGCGCCCGGGGGGAGGGGGGGAGGGGCGTAATGCCTGCAGCCGGGAGCTGTGGACAGGGGATTAATTGGCTGACAGAGGGGCGCGTGGTCCCGCCCGCCTCCATCTACACCCACTATACATGTACGGCCACTCCAGCCCAGCCCGCACCAAGGACACCGTCCTGGGGCAAGGGCCACATTTCTGTACGGAATTCACGAGAGAAGGATGCTATCCTATTGTTTATCCGTCAGTAGTGTTAACACTAGTCAGTTCCCCACTGGCCGGTTTGGTAGCAGCAAATGGTGCCACTTCTGCCTAAGCGTACATGGTCTGACCCTACATAGCAGCAGTGGTATACCCTTGTCAATAGATGACAGACCGCTAGCCTCGGGCTGGCCCTGGAACCACCAGGAGACTGATACTTGGGTATTATGAGCAATTAGACAGGGGCATGACAGTGGTGGGAGGCCACAGGCAGCTGTAGCAGTACACACTGCAGTGGGCACTGGGTGGTGGCCATGTGTGTGTGGGGGGTGGGGGGCGGGGCAGGGGGGGGGACTAATCGGGGTAGAGTAATGTAAGGCTTGGCATTTATCTTTGCCATCAAAGCTAGTAGGAATTGGACATGGTTGGACTCCTGCATGGTTGTAGTCCTAGCGACTGGTGTAGCAGTGTTGTCTCTCGCATCAAGGCTATGAGGTAAGGGGGTTGATATGTGAAGAGTTCCGGGGTTAGCGTCCAATCAGTAGCTAATAGCTTGACATTTAAGCATGACATAACCAAGATAACAAGCCTGTTGAATACACACGCGCTAACTATCGCTCATTATGTATGAGATCGTTCATCTGAAAAAGTATTGTTACTCCTCAAGCTAGAGTTTGAGTGGAGGGCGGACCGGTAGTGTGGGCCTTACATAGGGTGGGTGGGGCTTGCTTCACTGCACCTTTATTTGTAAAACAATTGGGGAATGAGTCTAACTGTTTATATCGTATGCTAGGATGGAACCTGTTTGCTTCCCATACTGTCCGAGCATTCTCATACTGTCCGAGCATTCTATAAGTAATAGCATGTAAAATGATGAAGATGGATCTCTACAAGAACTCTTTTTTTTAATGATAAAGGTGCGAAACCTGGATCAATAACTTTATTTAGCTTAAAGGCGAAACGTTTGCTGCCCCTCCAGTAACAGTCAGACTTGAGCGAGTACCGGCACCTCGACGCCTTTATAGAGGAGGTGGGATTAAAAGAGATATCTTTCCCCGATATGTTGTGTATTGCACTCAAATAACACAAGGGAGTATGCAGCTAGAGTATGTCATCATTTACTGCGAAGCACACTGTACACAGATAATACATACATCATGACTGAAAGGACATCAAATGGCCACACACTGTCAACATCTAAATGCCTCATGTGGCACCAGCATTTTGTCTTTGTAGATGTTGGGCGGTTTGTGGTCATGAATTATACAGCAACTTATCGCCCACAGTTTGCCAATCAGTTTGACATTGTGTCACATGTAGTTATATGAATATTCATTCCAGACTGCTAGTGGCTGAAAAGGATAACAAGAGCGTGTTCAACTATATATGTTAGCTTTAGCAATGTTTTACTTGATCATTTAAGCATTGAATACATTGCAACGGTTGGATAGTGCAAGTGCCATAATGGCCTGTGTGCAGGTTCCGGCACTGATGGCGTCGACACAGCAGTGCTAGGTCTGGTTCTGTGATACATCAATCATGTGACCGGGTTTCAGGTACATATCAATCTGGGATGGCACTGACCTGAATATAGGACACACAAAGGATTCTGTACTGCGTATTTCAAATATATAGGACTTATTCATAGCTCAAGCATATTTGATACGAATTTTTTGTCAGAAATATTAAACTGACCGTAGATCAATTACATTGTAGGACAAGAAGATAAAACACTATTTCTGATATCACAAGGAAATCCTTAGCTAGAAAACCAGGCCTTAGAATACATATGATCAATCGCTACATTAACAAAGACGACTTCATTGTGCCTGAACTGTTGCCTGGGGGAACCATGAGGAAGTTACTACTTCATTTAAACATTCATGTACTATTACCACCCCACCCTGGCCTTACTCATTATGCTCTTGTATAACCCTTTCTCTCCTATGAACAGTTCGTTTGCTATCTTCTTAATGCTATGATCCTAGCTCTACGAGTTGAATCAAATATATTTATTGAACCCTAGCCTTAAGAATATCTACACACTCCTTCACAGCTTAATTCATTAGATGCGATGCTTTAGTGGGGGAAAACCTAATCCATGTATAGGGATGTTTAAGTACTGTACACGTGGGGCTGGGCTAGAGAAAGGGTGTGTGGAGGAGTCGTTGGGGGAGGGAGCATGTGTGTGAACGCTTTTGTTGGAGTGGCAGCAAATTGGTGTAAGGTGAACCTGACCTCCCTCCTCTCACACCCCATCCGTCATGTCTATAGGCGGGCTGAATAGGCATGGCATGAGTAGGAGTGTGAGTCGTGCTGAATGTTTTGCTGAGCCCTACTTAGTCTGTTTTCTATAGCCTCTCCCAGTCACACTACATGTACTAAGTACTCTACTAGGGATCTCAGAACTCTCCGTACAGTTCAAGAATGTAATTAACTTACACAGTAATAGACTTGCAGTTAAGCCCCTCTTGTGAAAGTAAACAGAACTGTTTCTAGACCATTGAGATATCGTGTTTTGCTGGGAGCAGCTCAGATGGTGTCTGTGGGAGCAGCAGGTGCTCACTGCCTGTCCAGGACTGGTCTGCTCACTGTAGGCTGACACACCCTCGGACGGATGAGCTTCACGAGCTTTCAAAGTGCCATAGAGCCAGCCGATATCACCAAATCCATTTTGATTACTCTTTCATGGCATTAGCAGTCCCGCCAATGCTGGAGAATGTCCTGCCATTGCCAACTGACACCTTCCGATGACCTCCAATTTCCTTTAGATTGAATGACCATGGCATGATAAAGACTTCACTCTAACTGCATCTACATAAAGGAAATGTTTATAATGAGCCGACCTGAAGACCTACAGGACTCTTGCTGACAGGCCTAGCCTCGCCCCACACACACTCACTACATCTAACCTGCCCACCCCTCAGCCCCAATCAAAGCAGCTAAGTCCAGCCAACATGCATTTTCCAGAGGACTGGATCCTAATGCCAGTTGGACATGGCGCCTAGCAGGGCTAATGGTTGATTTAGGGCCTGGGTCAATACCTAGGCCTTGGCTGGTGTTCCCGGGGCAGGGTCCATCACAGGGTGGGCACGTGGTGGGTGGTAGATGTATGGGGGTAGGTGAGCAGCGACAAATTGGACGCAATGCCTTCATCCCTAGGTCTGGTTATATGTATCCCTCCTGCCACCCTCCGGCTCCTACTTTTTCAGTCCATATGAGCAGTCCTCCCTCTCCACAGGGATATATGCTGAGGCAGTGATGGGGACCATATTTGATGCTTTGTTTCCTTTCCTCTCGGTCATTTCAAAGAAGAGTTGTGTATTGACATTCTTAATAGATGTTGCAGAGTATTTTGCTCTTGAGCACTGTGTGCCACTATTCGAAAAGGTGTCTAGCCAAAGAAAAATGTCCATCAGACCACAGGGTATTGGCTGCTAAATCTTATAGATGTCGATCCATGCAGAGCAGAAGTTTCTAGGCTGTGGGTTACAGGAAAGCAGATCCAGTTACCTTGGTAACGTAATGAATAGCTCAAAAACCTATGGTGGCCTGATATGTTCCTTATTATATCATCATATATTATGGAACAGCTTCAAGTTCATGAAGCATATACAGGTTAAGCCATCTCTGTACATTATATCTTATACAATGTATATACAGACATCCAATTTATCCATTATTTTAAAGCATTAGAGAAAATGGTTGTTGGATTCAGCGAATTACTCGTCAGTGACCCCTCTGGACAGCTGCCAAAATAGTGAGACAGATTACAATATTGAATCGATTTGTCTGTGTGTCAAAATGAGGTGTGGTGGCTGGGGAGCAGGGTCGTCATGACTCACTGGTCACAGCTGGAGATCAAAGACAGTAGGTTAGGTGTTCACTCACCACGGTGTACACAGCCAATGGGCAATGGAGTTCTCGGGAGATGGTAGTGGAATATATGGGCAACGGGGAAAAGAAATGTTGAGACTTGATTGTAGCAAAATAGGGTGGCAGATTTTTGAGTGTTACTATGTTCGATACATACGCACAAAAAAACATGTTAATAAGTAAGTAAAGGAACCATAAACCTGCCCTCGACTCTGGATAGGAAAGAAAATGCTAAGTGCCACTCGATTCTCTTTACCCATGTCTATAAACACTCACCCATACATACAAAATAAGAAGGCAGAAGAATCTTGGGTTTTGCCCAACACCAGAAGCCAGCTGCGCCCGTAAAGTGAATCAGTGATGGAACAGCCTTGGGTTAAGTGAGATTAAACAGGGGACCACATGGACACCCAGAACCCATAGAAGGCACACCAAAGGGGCTATAAGGCAGAGTCAGGGCTAACAGGAGGGCTATAAGCTAAAGTGGGGGTTGCGATCTTGCTGCGCTGGTAACTGGCCCTCTGAAACCCCACAGCAACAGGGCAATCTCACCGGGTGCCCTCAGGGCGCTGCCCGTGACTGATGTCCTACATCCTACTGCAGCAATGCTGCTTTACATGAGCCTATTGTCCGTCCACGGAAAAGATATTCTTTCTAAGTCTAATGTTTTGTTATGGTAGGGGCTGTTGTCAATAATAATGTTGGTTTTGGGTCTTCAAGGTCGTTCTTCATACACTTAATGTCATCAACACTATATCTGAATTTATGTACCATTCTGAACTACCAATGTATTTCACTTCGTTCATATGGTGCACGCGAGGTGAAGCCATCTGATGGCAATACGGTTGTTATGAATGGATTCCAAACAAAAATGATATTGAACAATCTGTTATCAGAATCTTGCAGCTAAAGCTAGCGGCAAATCCTACCTGACATCTACCTAGTTCTGAGCGTTATAGATAAAAGCATTGCACATTCCTCAAATGGAATGAAAGCCTTTCCCTTATCTCCTACGTCAGAATAAAAGGTTTTCACAGGCAATGTAGGAATCAAGGCAGGAAGGAAGTAATCATGTCCTTGGTGTTTTCATTGTAAGCCCCGTCCTAAGAGATTTATGGTTTTGTACCCCATGTCTCCATTCATGTTACACAATATCCCAAAGCCCTTATTCCTCCATTGGTAATGTCAGGAAGTGGAAGATTTAAATTGTGCCTTGTTGTCATGGTTACCAAGTAGAAATGGAATCTTTCACTGACGGCTAGGTCTGTACCAATAAGACACTGAGACTTTTTAACTGCTATTGTTCTCCCCTAGATTGATGGAACTCGCTGCATTTGGCGAAGGCAACTTCTTATCAATTAATCTCTAATACTTTATGTAATAACTGAATGTCTTACAAACCTAACCAATCAATTCTCTCAAGATGCAGGTAGGCTTTTCATAGTGTTCTATTCGGGTAAAAGGCATTGCCTCTGCTAGGGCTTTAAGATAACGGAACTGAGTAAATGTATAACGGATGGTCTATTTGGGATAGATTTATTTAAAACTCAATAGAAACAAGTAAAGGCCTGCATTAGAAACATTCGAAAATGGGACTGGAATGATAACCACTGTAAGCAATGTACTAGAATTATAGGTTGGCGACCCTTCTCATACCAAAGCTGCCGTCTTTCCAATCTGTTTCAACTATGAGTATATTTGATATTCCCCATATGACTCTAGTTCAGCCTCACCTCGTCCTCACAAACCAAGCGGAACAGTGACAGGAACCGGAGGTGACGCTGGTGCTGCCCCAGTGGTGGTACCGGAGACTACTGTATGAGGCTAACATGGCAGACTGCCAACTGTATTTAGGCCCTGATGTACAAAATATTGACCCACTAGACCTCCTAGCCTTTACTATGTGACACAGGTGCCGCCGGCCTACTCTGAAGCCTACCATAAAGAATGTGTTTCCATTTGCTGAACTGTATAGCGACTCATGAATCTAAGTAATGGCCAACCTGGTGTAACGTGATCACCGTGCCACGATACAGACATGTTGCTGAACTGAGATCAAATCGAACTCCTGTAGTAACTACAGGCAACGTATTCATCCTTATGTATATTTTGATATAAATACTTGGGATATTCACCTTTAGTCCCTTCATCTAGGAGTTGCCACAATGTCAGCCCTATTTAGGTGACATTCAAATTCATGGATGAAATCCGAATCATCTGAGACCTTTTCTGGTGTCAATGTTTCTTCACTAGTTCCCTGAGTGCTGAATATGTCACTTACCAGCGCTGCCACGGACTGGGTATAGAAGGGTACTTACCTAGAAACAGACAAAATAGTGGAAATTACCATCCGAGATTATTTCTATTAACACAAGACAATGAATACTTGCAAGAAACAATTTAATCTTTCTTACTATTCGAGGGAGAGCAACTGGGAAATCAAAGCTACAAATCAGCACACTTTTCTTAGATATGTTATGATACTCACTATCCTTCGGACTCACCATTACGCCATCATCAACAACATGAACCAAGTCATTTAAATGATTCATTTGCACAATATATAATCAGATGTGTGTACTTTGTGACAAATAGGTCTGCACAAAGCGCAGTAACAGCTGCACGCTAACTCTGGTATGGGCCTACACAAACAGCTTCTTATTTATGGGCTGAATATGCCACAAACTCTGTTATCAAATGGTGGGACTCACTCTGCAGCATATCGTGGCCGACATCTACCTTCCCAATAACACAGTGCTATAAATAACAATACTTTTTGTATGGATGGTAACGCTGTAAAAACACAAGTCAGCACACGCATGTTTAGATTTACCATACCAGCAAACATGCAGAACACTTGGTTCTAAGGGTCGGCAAATATAATTGCCACACACATTTGGTACATTTGTCTTTATTTAGAGAATTTGAGAATACAGCGGCAACTTTAGTGGTTTCTAGCTTAGAATGATCATATTTTTTCTAGAATATCACAATCAATTGTAGTTACTGGATTTTACATGATCTGTTTTCTGTCAAATATTAACTCTAAATAATCTGCCAAAAGATTGGTTTATAACCATCACCAAACCACACTTTCCGTGTACTACTATGAGCTGACTGCCCGTCCCTGCCTCTAATTTCCGTATACTACTATTAACAAACCTGCCTCACTCTGTCTCTTATTTCCGTATACTACTATAAACAAATCTGCAAGACATTGACTTTCATTTCCAATAAACCTTTGCCTATATCTTTTATGGATTCCTGTAAGCCTCTGGGGTCTCTAACACGCATATTAACCTTTATGTGTAAACATCTTTATATCGGTATTCCGCCATGTGGGTGTAGGTCACTGTTATCAGACTGACCTGTAGGGCCTGTGGCAGACTACAAATCAGTCGGACGCAAAACAAGCCAGTGGAAATTT
Organism: Harmothoe impar; assembly: GCA_947462335.1. Lineage (NCBI taxonomy): Eukaryota > Metazoa > Annelida > Polychaeta > Phyllodocida > Polynoidae > Harmothoe > Harmothoe impar. The sequence goes on along the minus strand of OX381714.1, from coordinate 25,423,620 downwards.
CTGTCAAAAATGATCATATTCTAACAGCAAAATGAAACAAAGTAAAACACACATCACGGACTGGTTCTCATTACAGCGCCATTAGCGATCTGGATCACACATAAAGCAGGAGGTGCTAAGCTCTTGTTTGTTGGGGGAGGTGGGGAGCAGATGGAGGCGCGGGATGTCTGCTGTACATGACCCTCCTCCAGACCCTATTACTATTGAATTCTCCCCAGGCCCAGGAAAGGCACAGCTCCAGCGTTCACAGTGAACTTATGACCCATGTGTGACCTTGGTATTATAACCTTAAGATGGCCCTGACCTTGGCATTGCCACTGGCACTGCCCTGGGCTGGTAGTAGTACCAAACAAGGGTGAATGTTTACTTGTCATTTTCTTGGACTCCTTTGCGTGGTGGGTCACGGTCAATGGGTGGGCCCCAGACAGGATGTCGGCTTATCTGCAGGGACCCCACGCTGTCCGCCAGGAACCCGTAGTAATTGGATTGTCTGCAGGACTTCTGAGCATACAGAAAGTCGGTAGTGGTGAGTGGGCACAGGAGGGGTGGGATTGAGCATGCTGGTAGCCTGGGAGAAGGTTGGATGGAGGAGGGAGAGAGTCATGGTAAGGTGATCATACCCCTCCCGTCAACCCCTGCCTCCCACACCCCCAAGTTTGATGGTCTAGTAAGTCTGCCCGACCCTGACACCAGTTTCCATATACTACAATGTACTATTACTAAGTCTGCCCGACCCTGACCCCAGTTTCCATATACTACTATTATTCAGTGTGCCCGACCCTGACACCAGTTTCCATATACTACTATTGCTAAATCTGCCCGACCCTGACACCAGTTTCCATATACTACTATTGCTAAATCTGCCCGACCCTGACACCAGTTTCCATATACTACTATTGCTAAATCTGCCCGACCCTGACACCAGTTTCCATATACTACTATTGCTAAATCTGCCCGACCCTGACACCAGTTTCCATATACTACTATTACCAAGTATGCCCGACCCTGACCCCAGTTTCCATATACTACTATTACTAAGTCTGCCCGACTCTGACACCAGTTTCCATATACTACTATTACTATATCTGTCGGTTCCTGGTATTTTGCCATGTGTTTGCATACCATTACCCTGTCGGCACTCAGCACAGTACAGTAATGGGGAGTGGGCGGCTTAGACATATCATAAAGTTCTGCATTTCTCTACAGTCTCATTGGTATGCACCTCGTGGATACACACGCCAAAATCGTAATAACTTTTGTTGGAAATCGTAACAAATATCCTAACAATACGTAGCATGTCTTTTAAACTGAACTTGTAATTGGTGGTTTTATACTCTATGTATATAATGTAACAATAATGCCTACTCATAGCAGGCCAGTTTGTATGCAGGGGTGTGGAAAATAGTTTGAAAGTAAGGGGATGAAGGGGGTTTCTGGATATGGATATATTCCCCACCCTGTTGTGAGGTAAAATCCTATGTAACGAGTGAGGTGCAAGGTAGCGGCTAGGCTTGCTTTAGTATATACACTTCTAAAATTCAGAAACCCAGCAGAAATCGTAATGGTCATAATTGGGGTCAAAATCGTAAAATAACGAAAAAAATCGAAACACTTGGCATCCCTACATAAGCATTTTGTTCACCCAGAGGGTGTCTATGCATTACCCTGTAGGAGACAGGACAATGCGCCCTCCACCAATCAGGCAGCTAGTTCCCTGAATTCAACCCAGGCGACAAGAGGAGACAAATACCCTTCACTGTATCTCCTGCCAGTGCTAGCACCGTGCTATTGTGCTTAACATCATGCTATTTTGAATGGTTGCCCTGATTCCGATAGCAACCTGGGAGTATTGATTAGTTTCATACTTTTCACCCCATTCCAAGGTAACCTTCATTCAGGATTATCAGTCACTGAAAGATGTAGTGAGCGGCTGTTATCCTACACCAGCATGCATAACTGATCCTCCCCGGTCCATACCGCTCCCATCCCAGCCAACATCAAAGGCACCGCACACCACGCGATTAGCCAGCCATGTCCGGGTGCCAACTGCGCAAGCCTGAGGTCACGTGGGGTGACCATTGGTGGCCACCAGGTGGCAGTGGGGTGGTCAGTTATTCATACTGGATGTACTGCGTATTAGTACTATTGCCGCACGGTGAGGGGAGGTGCAGGTAGGGTACTGGGTGTACTGGGAATTGCCGCACGGTGAGGGGAGGTGCAGGTAGGGTACTGGGTGTACTGCGTATTAGTACTATTGCCGCACGGTGAGGGGAGGTGCAGGTAGGGTACTGGGTGTACTGGGAATTGCCGCACGGTGAGGGGAGGTGCAGGTAGGGTACTGGGTGTACTGCGTATTAGTACTATTGCCGCACGGTGAGGGGAGGTGCAGGTAGGGTACTGGGTGTCCTGCGTATTAGTACTATTGCCGCACGGTGAGGGGAGGTGCAGGTTAGGTACTGGGTGTACTGCGTATTAGTACTATTGCCGCATGGTGAGGGGAGGTGCCGGTAGGGTACTGGCTTTATTGGGTATTAGAACTAAAGTAACAAATATATACCATAATACATGTAGCTGATTGATGATACAACTTTCCCTTAATCCTCATTTATAGCCTGGGAATATGCCATCTTTATGAATAACAACTCTTCGAGCAAGATACTTGGACAACCAGAAAGGTAAACAATTGTCTAATCTTTTGGTGAGTGCTGCACATATATTCTCCTAAATAACACATGCAAAAAGCAGTAACGATACCTATGATACAATAGTAGGAAAACCAAGCCAAGTGAGATGAGAGCTGATATAGCTGCATCCTTGGCAATGTCACACAGCAATCCCCCCGTTTTATCTTTATGGACAATAGCACCAGACGTCCACTTGTCAGGGCCAATAAAGCAGGTCTGTGTGGATGACAATCTCTGCATTGTGTGCTAAGACAGTGTGGGGATGTATTTAGAGCTCCTCCAGAGGCTGCCTGGCTTTATCACATTCACTTGTTCACGCCTGTCCACATGTAGACGTCTTACCCGCCGTGTGAGAGGCCGACAAGGCAGGCAGGGAATGCTGCACGTGTACACAACCCGCCGCACACCAGGTGTGTATGCATCAGCTGTATGCCCAGAGGCCGCTAATTGGACACTAAACATTCTAAAAAATGAAAGATGCTAAAATATACGACAAATCTACACAATCCATCCTGGCAATTCTAGTGGGTTTTATGAAACCTGAAATTCCAAATTCCAAAAACTGAAAGGAACTTTGGCAGAAGGGAGGATTTATGGAATTATTTTACAGTCAAATACAGAAAGATATACAGGTATTTGTCTAGGTCAGAAAGGTGACGAGCGTGATCAACCTGGGTGATCCCATATGATCACCTAGTGATCACCAGAGTACTCTCCCCCTCCCCCATTTTCGCGATCATCCAATGGTGCTCACTAGCAGGGAGCGTATAATGCTCCCTGTCACTAGGGAGCACTTTAGACCCCCATAAGGTTTTCATTGTAATTCATATAGCTTATATATGATTGAAAAACAGTACGAGATAATACAGTAGCCCTACAATCTATCCACTCCCAACTACTGCTGTAAAGCTTTCAACTTGCCCTCCTCAAGGTTTAGACTCCAATGCCCGCCTTAATTAAACCAAGCACAGACATAAGCAAATTAACAGAGAGGTCGATTCCACTTGAGACGAGAGAACAATCACGGTAAACCACCACCAATCAATGAACACAACTTTCCTATTGGTTTCTCCAAGTCATATTCATATTTAATTGCTGCATACATGCCTCAAGGGGGATTGTCACTATAAATAGAATATTGAATATGATTATAAATAATCGATCTGAGGAACGGTTCGTTGCTGTTTCATGTTGCAGCCTTCCTCCCTGGCTTCCCTGTCTACTCCACTTTTCTCACCTCTCCTAGGCACCAAGCCCTGGTTGTACATCAATCGGTAAACACTTGAATCTATATAGTATAATATAAGTTCTGTCATTCTCGACATCCTCTGCAGCAAGGTTGAACTGCTCTCCTCGCCATGGGTGAGTTTCCCTAATGTTCTCATCAATCTTTAGTATGTGTTAATCCTTCAGGCACTGCTCGAATGTAAATAAAAACATCATCTACTCCGTCTTGCGGATCAGACCCACATCGACCATTCTGTCCTGCACCCAATATTAGACTGTGTATTTAATTGGTCTCTAATAAATTTAGTCTTAATCTTCCATCTCTCAGACAGCAGGGAACTTGACCCTATTTCCGTTTAGCTTTTGTTTTATTTCAATTATATTGCTGCTTTTGAACCTTTAAGGACAGCATAGTGGTTTAGCACGAGGTAAAATGCACCATACCCTTGTGTTGCCCTTCTGCATAAATGAAGTTACTTGCCAAGGTTGCCACGAGATGATGCACTCCCGAGGGCTCTGCATGATGAACCAATGCTTGACTACACATTATAAGGCATCATGTGGTCCTTAAAGACCCACATGTGTGAGCCCTAACAGTAACAGTCCGAGTGTAGACAGATATTTAGGATGTTTAGACCCGGAAGTGGCTTTTAAGTGTTCAGGTTTGGCGGGATGAGAAGGTACTGTTGATTATAGCCTGCTGTCTGTCATGCATTGAATATGAATCCTTTACCAATGGTAAAGCATGGGTAAAACGTTACCAGCCTTCATCACCCAATCACAGTTACCGCGGCACAGACACACTACACATGCTTTCAGTGACAGACGCGCTACACGTGCCTTCAGTCAGACACGCTACACCTGCCTTGGTGACAGACACGCTACACGTGCCTTCAGTGACAGACGCGCTACACCTGCCTTCAGTGACAGACGCGCTACACCTGCCTTCAGTGACAGACACGCTACACCTGCCTTCAGTGACAGACGCGCTACACCTGCCTTCAGTGACAGACACGCTACACCTGCCTTCAGTGACAGACGCGCTACACCTGCCTTCAGTTACAGACACGCTACACCTGCCTTCAGTGACAGACGCGCTACACCTGCCTTCAGTGACAGACACAGTACACATGCCTGCACATTCAGTAGCACAGGCATAACATTCACCATAGCAGTATAGGCACCCGGTGCAGCTACAACCCTGTTACTGGGGTAGCAATAGGCAATTTGCTACAGAGACTGTATCGTGCCTTGCATCCTGCCATACATATCCCCCTAACCCTTCACGTACTGGAGTAATGTACATGTGATTGTGAAGCGAGTCTAATTTTACCTGGACTAACACTGTTGTAGAAGAACACATTGGTTCCGGGGGTTGCATGAATTGGCAGTGTTATGCACAGACAGCCTGCTCCCTCCCCCCCCTCTAGCTATTTGAGTATTATTATTGATGTAGTAATGTAGTTCCTCACAGTGCTGACAGCCGCGGGTGGAAGGGTTAAGCTATCAGATGGTTGTGTGACGTAATCAGGGAGGCAATCACAGTGCTGTATTGATCATTGCAGGCCAATAATGAGGCAATGAATGACACCCCCTCTGCTGCCCCCCCCCCCCCCCCCGCCGGCCGCATCCAGCCCCTCCTCTCCCACACACAAACAACCAGCAGCACAACCTCCACTCGGCCCCACACAACCGCATCTTATTATGACATTATTTGAAGCCCCATTCAAAATATTACAGCTGTACATAAAGAAATAGTTCTCAACAGATTCCATACTGTACATTTTCATCTTCTGTCAGATTAGATTCAATTCGAATCTAGTTTTACTTTATTCTGTGATTTGATTCAGACAGATCTTGCTTTACAAATTGCAATAGTAGTTATTGAAGTTGTACTGAAGGACTGGTGCTCTGTATAAATAGCTTCACTATAACAGCTCCCTACACGAGCTTTAAACAGTATTTTATTGCTTTATCATAAAGTAACTTAAGAATTGTAGTAGACGCTGAATTGAGTTAACTTCTAGGTTCTAGCAAGTTCATTTGGTATTTAGTATATACCAATAACATACCAGTAGTACTGTTCGAGAATTAAAACAGGAAAGCAGAAATGTCCGTACTACGAGCCAAAGAGCTCAATACAATTAGCCAGAACGGCCATCAGTTGTACCAACAACAGTCACTAGGGGGAGTGGCCGACGCCACCTCTACAGAAAAGAATCAGACTTTCGTTTTAGTCGTAGCCAATATTTGCTGCTTTGCCTTGTCCAGGGTCAAGGCCCGAGGGGCAGACAAGGCGGCTCTAATGATAGCAGGTGGGGCCCGGGGACAGGCGTAATAAAGCTGGCCGGAGGGGGTTACCCGCCAAAACGTAGTCTGTGCCGCCTCCAAGTCCCAAATGTCGTCTGCAATGACGTGTTGCCGGATGCCGACCAATTTGGTGGGAAAACATCTGGAAATATACCCAGTGGCAAGAGGGAGGCGGTCTATGATGGACTACACTGGTAGACGGGGGCGGGGAAGATGTCCACGTCACATGATCAGGAACTACTTCAGGGGCCGCCACTGGTCACATGACCTAGATAAGTGGTCGCAGGGGTAGTTTGCCACAACTACATCCGAGTCAAAGAGTGGGCGACGATTGGAGATATTGAACGTGTTCAGGGGGCCACCTTTGGATGGCTAAACCTCTGAGAGGACATAAACATAAATTCTGAGGACTTGCCGTCATCCGAACTTATATCAATGTCGTTAAATTCAATCATCTACAAAAGTTCATGCTTGACCTCTCCTGACCTGACTAGAGCGAGACAAGGTCAGAGGGTCAGCTCTTCAAGGTCCTTTAGGTCAATGGGATTCGTCCAGATTCGGATCGAGACTAACCTTATTCCCTGCCAGGTTATTCCGGGTCACGTGAATCAATACCCGAAGTAGAGACATCCTCCACATCACCATTCAGTATCAGCAAAAACAAGTCAATCCAAGTCTTTTTCCCATTTTGTCATCATCTGCCTGCGTTTGTCATGCCCTCTGTAAGTCCCCACCCTGCAGTCTCATATAAAACACAATTGGCGCTCCATGACTTCTGACAGAACGACTGCTGCTGATAACCTACTTCTCCTCCACCTACATGATGATGTTCATCTTGATACCGGGTATATAGACTGTGCATGAATCTATCAAATATATATACAACGGTCCACGAGTTGTAGTCTGTAGATTGGTTATTTCACGAGTTGAACATCTGCCAAATTCCACAAGGCCGTAGACTAAGTACCCTTTTTACAGACTAATACGAGTGTTTTTTTCTTTTTTTAATTCATTGAAAATGTGAAAATACTGTTGTAGGTTATAAAAGGGGACGCAAAATACAGGGTTCCTTACTTTAACCAATAGTGCTGCCGTATTCCATAAGAAAAAAAACCATGTATAATGGGGTCAGTAAAAACAAAGCAGCATTAACATTTGCATTTACATATTCCCAACATAGTTAGGAAACAGAACAGTTCCAGTCAGATGAGAGATAGGTTAAGGACAGTAATATGTGCGGTGTCATTTTGGCAGGAAACTTTAGTATTAGACTATGCTGAACAAGTATCCGTCTAGACCAGCTTCCACTGCTACCCACCATCAATCATCTCATCCATCTACTCCTTATACATTAGGGATAGGCGCGGGGGGGGGGGGGGGCAGAACCTCAGCTTGTCTCGGCCCAGGCTGAAACCACAGTTCCTGCTGCTAGTTTATGTAATTTATCTACCTTGGCACTTTCAATCTTACTTTGTATTTTGACAGCATTTAAATCGATGAGACGGCCTACTCAAATAAGTTGGGTGATCCAGACGAGCAACTCGGCAGTTATAGGTCTGTAGTTAAGGTCAGTGATATGGCTGCAGTACCTTAATACACTGCAGGTGAGAACCACAGTTGTACTAAAGGGTTGATGGCATTTACCGTGATTCGTTATCAAGGCTCAGGTCTTCTGTATCAGAAATGTGAGGTCGGTAAGAATTCAGCTATTATATATACCCCAAGTAACCATGCTTCTGAGAAGCAATGAGAGGACTACAATAACGGTGACACTTAGTTATGTAATGGATATCCCTACACTAACACCCTGGTCTGCGGCAGCAAGGCCCTATCTCAGGGACTCTGTACTTGTAAACCTCACCACCATCATAGACCAACATAATGTTGGTATACAGTAGTCGAACAACAGAAATGTTATCTTAAATGCATTTGACAGCCTTGGAATTATTCATTGTATACTGGGCAGGCGTTACTACTATATATAAACACAATGTTTGGCGTAAAGCACTCAAGTACAGACTCTATAGTGAACAGCCCTATAGCCATGATGGTGTGACGGTGGCGTCTCAAATTACCGGAAGTGGAGCCTCCACATGTTGACAACAGGGGGCGCCACAGCACAGCACTTCCGGCAGCCTCGGTCTGAGTCCAGGACCATTTCTGGCAGGATGCATCAAACATCCATACCGTCATGGACGTCGTCATATACACCCACACACGCCTACATCCATACCATCATGGGCGTCGTCATATACACCCACACACGCCTACATCCATACCATCATGGGCGTCGTCATATACACCCACACACGCCTACATCCATACCGTCATGGACGTCGTCATATACACCCACACACGCCTTCATCCATACCGTCATGGACGTCGTCATATAGACCCACACACGCCTACATCCATACCGTCATGGACGTCGTCATATACACCCACACACGCCTACATCCATACCGTCATGGACGTCGTCATATACACCCACACACACCCACACACCCCTACCTACAGCCTCCCCCTCTACAATGTCTTCTTCAGTAAAGGACCCATCTCAGGAGTCTACATAGTCTATGTGTGGGAGTTGGCAACCTCCCGTCTATCAGTATTAAAGTGGCATAATCACCAAGCGTATATCCCACTTACAATTCTAGTACTGTTCTATTCTGCTATGTGGTTAAGTGCGAGTGGTGAGAATGCCCCTTTAAACATCATCAATGTTGAAAGTTACATTTGGATCGCAGTTACCAATTATATAGTGAGCATATTACATATACTGAAAGGTCATTTTCCACCAGCTGACAACCTACCCCGCCCCCATTATGGGTACAGCACAGTCTACCCCTCAGCCCAGCCCTAGCGCCACCCCCGTGATGAGTAACTGCCGCTTATATGTAATCTATATTTAAAGGAGCCAGGCGCCATCAATCGGTAGAACAATATGGCAGGGATGAGCTGCTCTGCACTAGCTCGCTTCAACTCAATATGGAGCAGCCGTGGAGAGGAGAAAGTAGTAGTGTGTCTGCAGTGTATAGCAGTGTAGCAGGTAACCCTACAGAGGCCACCATTTTGGTTCTGCCAGCCCCACAAACTCCACAAAGGGAGAAGTGCTTGCGGTGGGTGGGGAAAGGGTCAAGAGACGTCAAATCGTTCAATGGAGATTTTGCTGAATTTGCATCTGTCAACACCAGTTCCTGTAGTAGCGCTAGCATTGGAGTAGCGCACTAAAGTGTCAGAAGTTGGAGCTACATATCAAAGTGTTCTCAGCCCCTACCAGGGCCGTACGGCAGCAGACCTGCTACACCCCTAGAGCCTCCTCCTGTAAGTGGCAAACTGAGCGTCTTGGCATTCAGCTGTGAGGGCTGTAGGAGCTGCTGGGTGGACGTCTATCTGTGAATTACCGTCCCCTACTGTCCCTCATCTAGTTGCAGCTCTCGGGGGGAGATGATGTAGAGGGTGCCGCTATGTACGGGCTAAATGTCGGCTGCTGTCTCAGACAGTCCTGCATCATGCTATCAGTGCTGACCTTGCAGTCCCAGCCTCCGGCCGTCTGCGCACTCATCATTCCTAGAATACTTATGATGTGTATGATAAAAGCTGTTTGTTGTAATATGAGTTTATATAATTTTAGTACTTCAGACCTACTACTTTCCAACCTGGCGCCAAAATAAAAATCGGCAATTCAAAAGTCGAACATCAAAATAATATGTACATGTTTCACTATGAAAAACATGCATTTAAACGCAGGTGGGTGGACATGCACATACTAAGATATATTTGACTGATAATACGTTTCGGAAAGAAGGAGACATTGCTTAAATATACTACACATCCTATGAGCACCCTCCCATCTATAAAGCTATACAATACAACCACAAACCACGCCGCCGCCAGCCCACCACAGCCACTACCAACCAAACATACCATCAAACAGCATTTATTCACTATACAACCACCTATCCATGCATGAGAAACCAGCCTCTCTCCCCGACTTCAGCCTCACCCTATACTACCACCACCGTCTACCACACCCCCCTACATGGGCCTCACTCCTCCCACACGTAGCTAAGGGTCCTGCGGCATGAACCCATCTATTTGATCAACTGCCAATTGGGAGGATTGTAGGTTGTTATCCGCGTAATACTTTGATAGTAGTAGTTAGTTTGTTTTGGCAGGTCATGGTCAGGTGGGGGCATTCTAGGCATGGTAATAGTGGCCTGAGTTCCGGTAGAACGATGTGTAACCGGCTACAAGATGGCGCTGGTGCGGCCTAGTCTGTAGCTGGAGGCAGCTGGTGCCTGGTGGGTACATGGTGAGCTGCATACAGACTACACACCTACACCCATCTGTGCCTGTCTGGGCATTGCCATGTATTTATTCATAGGCCCGGGTACCACCATCCGTTGGACCCATTTCCTTTGAGCACAAACGGGCACATCCGCCCGCCCCCCCCCCCCATTTTTCTGCGGTGACCACGTGGCTTCCAGTAGATGGAGTACGCATGTGCAGCGTCTGAGTGGGTAGGCGCTATGTATCAGAGAAGTTTTGAACCTATTGTCGTGAGCATATAATGGTCAACTAACTAGGCAACTACCCAACGCGGACTAACTGCCATCACTAAGATTCCCACACTGTATGCAGTCGGTCTCACATTGAAATATGTATTGCACTACCAAAAGTAAAATGGCAACTGATATATATACGTGTTGTTTTTTTGTTGCAATATGACAACTCATTTTGTAGAGATCGCACGTATAAGTATAAGTAGTACTTAGCTAGTGTATACATGATATTTAAGTATAAAAAACAAGAATGCTTTCAAGAAAATGAAATATGGCTGAAATGATGTAAATAAAGGCACAGTGGAGAGGCTGAAGTAGAACTAGGTCACTATCTGCCTGTGATCAGTGACCTTGTGTACTGTGCTGTGTTGGACCTGTGGTTGGACTTGTATGCTAGGCCCTGGGTGGGATGGGGCCTCTGATACATATGTATGAGGCCACACCCTGTCCCAACCTACCTACACACCGGCGGCAAGCTAACACACAAACAACACCGACTGAATGGAGAAAATAATACAGAATCCCAAGAGAGAAACCTTTATCAAATGTTTTATGTGACATTGGAGCATCAGATCTGTAAGCTCTTATCTAGTTCCACACAGTAGACTTGTGTCAAACTGTCTGCTAAAAGTATACCAGACAGTCTACCCAACACCCTGCCATAAAGGTACCATACATTCTACTCAGCCCTCTATCTCTGCTCCTCTAGTACCACACTGGGGGTGCTCTACTCTAATCATATAGTCAGACCCTGCCTCTCCTGTGGGACTGGGGTGGTGGGAGGAGGGTGGGGGCTATATCAACTCACAGATCTGCAGCCACATACACAGGGGGGCTGTAGTGAGTTGGTTTGATTGAGCAAAGGTTAAAAAGGAGCCCCCTGTGTCCATACTAACTCTGTGGCTGCAGAGGGATCTAAGGGCTGAGTGTACATGGTATTGTGAGGCGGGAATGGATGATAGCTGTGTGTGTTGTGATATACACCTCAGTGAGGACTTCATTATGCACAGAGCTGTGTATTGATGGTGCTTTCAATTGGATAAGCATATGAATTATATGGACTAACACGCAGTTGGCTACCTTAGGCCTCTGATCTACACACACTGTGCTATGAACGGAATACAGACGTGCATGACAGATATATGGTGGTTCTCCTTTGGTGGATATAATATGTATAATAACTTTCCATTCCTCATGGGTTGCAGGCTGAGCCATAAATAATCTGATTAGAGCAATTTGTGATTGGCAGAGTATTCAGCATACATTGCAGTCTGAATGACATATCATATTGACATCTAATGGCATTTCAATAGGAGTTACTTCTTGGAAGAGAGTAAATCTACAATTCATACACAAGATGTGGCTACACCTCCTCCTATACTACTTACACCAGATGTGGCTACACCTCCTATACTACTTACACCAGATGTGGTAACACCTCCTATTTTACTTACACCATATGTGGCAACACTTCCTATACTACTTACACCAGATGTGGTAACACTTCCTATACTACTTACACCAGATGTGGCTACACCTCCTATACTACTTACACCATATGTGGCAACACTTCCTATACTACTTACACCAGATGTGGCTACACCTCCTATACTACTTACACCATATGTGGCAACACTTCCTATACTACTTACACCATATGTGGCAACACTTCCTATACTACTTACACCAGATGTGGTAACACCTCCTATACTACTTACACCAGATGTGGTAACACCTCCTATACTACTTACACCAGATGTGGTAACACCTCCTATACTACTTACACCAGATGTGGTAACACCTCCTATACTACTTACACCAGATGTGGTAACACCTCCTATACTACTTACACCAGATGTGGTAACACTTCCTATACTACTTACACCAGATGTGGCTACACCTCCTATACTACTTACACCAGATGTGGCTACACCTCCTATACTACTTACACCTAGAGTATAGTACAGTAGAGTTGTATAAAACCCCAGAAGCATCGTGGACCAGTGCAGTAACAATGGAATTACATTGGAGTTTCCTGGCAAAATGGCGCCAGCACTCCCGGGTCCATTGCATAAATGAGCAGTATGACCTGGTTTGTAGAGTGTTGTATGGATAGCACTGCAGTCTGCGGTAGAGAATGGGCCCTGGGGACCAGGGGGGGGGGTCCCAGGGTGTCCAGGGGTAGAAGTAGGGGACCGGGATGCTGACACGGCAGGATAGGGCCAGGACGGCCGGAGGGGGGGGGGGGGGGTTGAGAGGCAGAATGTCTTTGTAGGGAGCTGCTCCCGTCCAGCTTGTTTTCTATTTTTAGCTCCCTGCAGAAGGAGGAATTCCCTTGGTGATGGGACAGTTCGGCAAACACAAGGGCAGCCAGGGTGTACTACACAGAGGGTGTGTGGGGGTAGGAGGCATTCAGGGTCTCCAGCTTACAGTCAACTCTCTGCCCAAGTCTCGTGCAAGTCACGTGACATAGGCCCATCCATCTGGCTATTTATAGCCGCAGTGGTGATGAGACGCGACCACAACAAAACCATGCCGCCAGTCCCATATCGATTCCCACGAGCAAATATTTCTCCTATTTCAGTTTTGTCCTGCTATATTTCACGTATTACATTGCCCTTCCCACATTCATTGATCCTCCATTCACCGTGGGTACTCACATATCTTGTGGCCTGCATGACTGGGACCACATCGGCTGCAGAGTTGTTGGTCGGAGCTGCCTAAAACCAGCATACCTAGACCGACACGAGGCGTGCGGGGGGGGGGGGGGTTGTCTTAGCAGATGGACGGCATGTTGGATTACAAGATAAGGGGAAGTTGGGAGACACGCCAATAGACCAGAAGGTCGTCAGCATGCAGTGCTGTATTGCAATATCGAAAGCACTGGTATTCTCATTATGTTTAAGTGCCTTTAGATCACAAAAGGTACCAAACCATTTTTATATTTTCCTAATCAACGAATGGTAGTGCACGCTATTCATTACACTGTTTATTATTGAGGGTATAATTTGATGCAATTAATTAGAAAATACATTTGTATTAATTGCACAACTTCCAATTATGACACACGGCTCTATATGTCAACCAGTTTGATATCAGTCAACAAGAACATGTCATTAATATGTGTGGCACAGTTACTTGGCACATACCAACCCCCGCACAGGTTATGTGCTGAATATTGATTGGTTCTGTCAAAGAAGACAAGATGCAGGGGAACCCTTTGTGAGATTCTTACACAACTGGTATCAAACAAATGTCAAATTCCTTGAGACATAGCAGGATATGTTCTGTTTGAGGAATCATTCCTACTGACAAGTACACGCAGAAAAAGAGATAGCAAAACTAATAAATGCTTGACGCGCAATAGGATATATTCCAAATTGCAGATATATGAAGCTCAGAAAATCTTAGCTAGAACATAGATGGTGAAGGTGAATTGCAAAGCATGTGGCTCCTTCCCGCAAATGGGTCTAGAAACAGAAAGCAGGATAAATAGTTGTGTGTAGCAGTGTTAAGTAATGTTCCCGATTGTATCGTAACATTACTGTTTCCCTAAATCTATTGTTCACTTAGTGAAAATAAATAATTTTATCTAAAAGATATGATGCTCTCCAAGCAGCCAAGATGTGTTATCAAGCCTTTCCAGAGACACTCATGGTCACAAAGCCGGGCATAGAGGGGCGTTCCCTAGCAGCGGTATGTAGTAGACGTAGTAAGCACCATTTAATAGGTGTGTCACTTCTGTACAGCTGTTGGATATTCTGAACAAATATAATCTAAATGTATTTGGTTAATTCGAAGGAGCATTTTATACACGAAGCACACATTAATTCCATATGTATGAATGAGACGCATGGGGCTGCAACTTATAGAATAAGCAATCATCTATCTACTGAGATATGACATCAATCTTCCTAGTAATACATACTGTAATTCAGTAGTTTCAAGGGTGACTAAATATATACAGCTGCATCGCGGAAACTAGCATTGCTACTTTAGCTTTCAAATTCACATCCCTATAGATATGCAAATGGAAAGGTACTGAATTTTGAGCTTCAGATGGTTAAACTTTAAAGTGCTCATCTGATGGATAATTACATTATACAATGTGAATGTCTGCAGGAAGGAGACAAGGAAACATGCTGTGGTTGATAAGAAGGACTATCGTTGTTGTAATAACCACAGGAGAATTACTGCTTAATGAAGGAACCCCTATCTCCATCACACACGAGGAAAAACTAGACCTTCCTCCCCTGCCACTGACGAGGAGGACGCCGGGGGGAGGAGAGCCCTTCACAATCATTGTCCATTCTTCAAGACACAAAAAATGTTTTAATTAGTCTTCCAATTACCAGCCAGAGGGTTTTCTAACTTCATGAAGTGTGTTGATGTCATTACTAGCCGTGTGGGAATTACACATTATACACATGTCTAATTATACAATGTGTCCTCAGATAATTATACAATGTGTCCTCAGCTGTAAGCTATTTCAGATGGTAGTATTGTAAGCTCATAACTCATACCCGTCACTGCTGACCGAGTGTGCAGCAATGAGCAGGCATCCATGCCGGACGCCGGTCGGGGTGGGGTGACACACGTTTATGGAGCAGTGTCCCCACCTGGTTACAGGATAGTGAACTGATAGGCAGCTGCAGCCTTGCGACACTCCTCTGCCCCCTAGCGTGCTTCAGACGAACCTATTATGTTCAGGATGATACAATTGTGTATCAAGGTATACCAGCTTCTCAAGAGTCCAATGAATGAGAGGACGATCATGGTTATCTTTCTTCGTTCTCTAATACCACAATATAAATTCTACAGACTACTAACAACACTGCAGAATAATACACTGTGGAATAAACTGTTTTAGATAGGTTGTTTTTGATATTCTACAAAATAGCCTGTAACAGCTGTGTAATGATGCATGGCCAGCAAATACCTGTCAAATCGAACCATGGGAATACGCGTCCATCAAGGCTACATGCTGCCAGCTGCTTTGGTCCGAAAGCTGATTTAAGCACCATCCTGAATTCCGCTAGTTATTGCAGAAACCTGCAGGTGGCAGCACTAGTACTAGGTGGCCAATAGGACTCCCTGAGGTATTGTGTTCTACATTGGGCAGTACCGCGTGGGGTGTCTTGTGCTGCCCAGGGCAGTTTGTGGGCAGTGGTTTACTGAGGAGCGGCAGACACTGAATGCAGAACCACTTGTGAGAGCAGGGATAGCAGACCGTCCTTAAGACCTTGGGACATGGAGATGACACCTGTATTTTGACAATTTACTATTGTATTAAAACGTGAACAATATTCCACATGTGAGGTGTCACGAAATAACACTGATAAAGGCGTAGTGCTCTGGAGATCTAACTGATTCATTCATGCTGAATAACGTGTGACGCAGATCATCCCATTCCCACAGTAATTATAACAGCACGGATTACAATCTGTAATTCACGTAAGGAGCTTATAACGCTCTCCTTCTTCATGGCGGGTTCCCAGTAGAGTTGGATCCATCTTGCTACATAGTGTGCACATGATACAACGCAGAACGACGCCTGGTGCTGAACCCTGTACAGTAACACTGACAAGGGAGTGGGAATTATCTAAGCCTTCTAATCTGTAATTGGAGTTGTCATTACGAACCTCCCAAAATAATATCAGGCGTCAACACTTGACAGGCATTATCGGTGTTGCTGTTATCTTATTCAATGTATCATGTTCTCTCTAATACCTTCCTGAATATGATGTCACCGTACAATTACAACTCTACATAGCCGTATATATACCACGCGTGAATTAAATGTATTGTACTCACCAATGGTGACCCCACGATAAACTACAGGTACTTACCTGAAAATGGAAAGAGAGAGAATATGAGTAATTACAAATATGGACAATACTTTTTTAGTGTACACTCAAAAAACAATAGAAAATAGGAATATCGGTATTGCCCCTATGTGTCAGTCACTAGACTCGCAAATCATGACCTTTTATTGGACGATGATTTGATAATGGCACATGTACAATAGTTCCAAATTGAAAGGGCAAACCTTGCATCGATTGCAGTATGTAAAATGTAGTGATTAACTGGTAACGCCTGGCATGTATCACACGTATGTTTGCACCTAATAGGAATATACACCAACGCCCCCATGGATGGAATCAAGAAACGGGTAGTGTGCTAGCTTGACTGCAGGTGGAGCCACCCAAGATGTCAGAGCTCGGCCCTGGCTGAGTTGCTCCTACATAGTGATATAGCTGGTCTCTACAAGGCAGAGTGTGCGTCTCCATTATGGCTGTGTATGGTCCCCAGCATTATACACGCTGTCTTAGTAAGAGCAGGCCCGGAACAAGCCCTATTCATGGGAAAGTCCATTTCCCGATAAGGTGAAACTAAGATAGATTCCATGGTGGAATTTGGTGGATTTTCATTTAAAAACAGATGTTAACAATGACATTATTTGTACACTAAACTATCATTCTAATATGACACAATATCTAACACCGATATGGTTCATTCTCGAATACCTTAATGATTCTCCCATCTGACGGCCTTTCAGACAGGGAACTCCTCAATTTCTTCTTAAATGTTGGCGACAGATTAAACATCACAGAGGACGTTGTAAGTGAGCTCCTATTGCTATGCATTAGAACCCCTCATGTTAACAACTCACATCCTTTTTCCCAAGATGATACAATTACCAAGAAAACAGTATTATGAAATATTACAGCATCATTAAACTCAATTTGAAAAACGTCTTTCCCCATTCCACTACAATAGGAGCAGTTTCTATGAAGGAGGTCTTCCCTCATCACCAGACCAGCTCACCAGTTTATTGTGTACAGCTTTCTCCTATTGTGAGGGGGAAAAAAGAAACTCTTTTGCGGAGCATATGACGTTTGCTTTCTCTCTTTCCTTTTCTATTTGGGGCCTCGTCTTTGTATGTAGGTGTTTGTTTTATACTTAGAGTGCCGCACAGTAGGAGATACCTCTGACCTTGAAGGCAGCATCTTGAGGACGGATTCCCAGTGGCCTCCAGGAGGTCGGCGGGATGCTGGTCTTTATCATATCCCTCAGGTGGGGGGTGTCTTGTAAGACTGTTTTATCTGTAGGTCAGTGTTTAAGCTGTAGGTCAGTACTTAAGCTGTAGCCCTCTATCCACCCTGCCGATCCTACTTGGCGTGCTGTTATTGGACGAGGGCAGACCAGGGTGGACACGGGCCGCCTTTGGGGAATATAGCTTTACAGACGTTGAAAGTGAGTTCAGGCTTAATCTAGCAGGTGGCTCAGTGGTCACTCTCAAGATGTCAAACCAAGACGCAGGCCTCTATATGTGTACCCGTGGGGATACACCTATGGGACACTTCTTTAATACTGCAGTGTAGAGTAACCTCCCCATACCTTAGATATCCGAAACATGTATGTGTTTTAAACCAAACTTAGATATTCAGTGAAGATGTGTCAAATATATGATTTAGACATCATTTAGTAGTGTAGATAGACAATATACCCGGCTCAGAGACCTAGATGGTTTAAGAAAAGCTGTACAAACATTTTCTTCCCAGACCTACTTTTGCTATTCTCACGTGTGCTGTTATCTGGTTATAATTGGACAGGTGATCTCATGATTTCCCGCCTTGCACGAGATCCAGTACTTCAATCATGGCACAATTTTATAGAGAGCGACGATCTCTCACATGAGTCGGTTCACGTTTACTGCCCTAAAGGCGTCTGATTGGTGGCTGGCTGCTTGCCTCCCAGTCAATCAGGAAGTCTGTTACATGCCGCCCCGGGGTATGGCTGTGAGCAGGGGATGTCTACAGGGTGGGCATTGGTTTACAGCAGTACTGTGTACACTAGTTACTGACAGGAACCCGTGAATAGGGACTACTCCTCTATTCAGCAAGGGTACCAGTGCAGGCCCTGCTTGAGGAGAGTTACAGCTGGTTATAGATAGGAACGTCGGTGGGGGACTGCCAGAGGGGGACGTAAGCCAACAAGAAAAGACCTTATCAAGTTCTTGCAGACAGATCCTAAGAACTAGTCCTCTGACAGTCCTATGGGGAATTCAGCTTTATCTCAACCACCTCCAGAAAGAGATGCCATGGATGAATAAAGTCGTACTACTGAACTGATGTGGGCAGCTTCATAAACCACCTGCTTAGTTTAGAGTATATGCTTATTATGAAAGATCCACCCTATATAATTGGCTTCAGTATTCCGGACCAGCAAGAAAGCTTTCCTGTTATCATTGCCGATGTAAATTCTAATCCTTGCTTAAGTTACTTATACCTGTAGATGCAATGTGAGTTTAGGTAGTTTAGGTCTGCAGCAGTTAAGCGTGTTACAGCAGGGGGCCTTTCCGGTTATGGCTCCACCGTTCTAACCAAGGAAGGATCCATACAAAAATTCCGCACCCCAGAGATGTGCACGTTTCACGTGGTTTTTGCTGGACCATACCATAAGGGCAATAATCAATGCCGTTTCCCATGTGGTAGAGAAAACTACAGCCTCGTTTTCTGATAGTGCGATTTTGTACAAAAGTTGTATTTGCTGTTTGCATTGTAGAGGTTTGACTGTCAGGAAGATTCATGTGTAGACGAACGGATGGAAAATCCCCTCAGACCTCTTACATATAATTTCACAACCATTCATTAACCATCGGACAGCCCTATCTTCATTTAAACCGATGGCACCTGCTCCTATATACCTGTAGTCATCAGTTAGTGCCAAGATGTTTAATTTGTGAACGCACCTTTTTTTATCCTCTAAATCCATCAAAAGATGTTCTCATAAAAACATGCCTGTCATTTGGCTGCTGTCAGCAGTCTGTTGCACACAGCTGTGTGGATAAACCCCATTACATGTCATTGACATACGGGTACTCTCCTACCGGGCTAATTGGTTAATATACACCTTATAATTAATGACGCCACTACACATCTATACATCATAGCTGTGCTGCTGATTAATATCCATTGGTCCCTCAATTACAATACCAATCAATGATGAAGCATGCCCCAGCGTGTGGTACACAAGGCTAGACATGGTTGGTGCTGTTATTTACTGGTCATGGAAAGGGTGTTGTCATATTTGCCTCTATAATCTGCTGTATGTGATATGACATGAACAAGAATCTTTGAGAAGTACCATGTGTCTCTGCAATGCAAATATTGTGTCTCATTTGCAAACGCACCAAAATATTTGGTTTGGAACTCATTTATTGAAACGAATTGTCAAGTGGATTGCATGTCAAGCGAAGTGAAATTGGTAATTCTGCAATTTTCCAGAAATGCAGTTTTTGAAGCATAGTGAAACACCCATTTGTCCTATGGCAAAACAACAGGGGTCATTCTTACCAGGACCAACACTCTCCAGACACATTCCCTGTACTTGGTTGCACCATATGCTTGTCTAGGTATGTGCACGGAGATTGAGATGAGCTGCTCTCCACTAATTAGGACCATGGTCGCAGAAGCCTACGGAGAGCGAACTGCACAGCCATGTCCATGGCCGTGGGGCGCTTAGTGACGCTAGGATGGTCACTAGGGTGACAAAAGCTGTTACCATGGCAACCTTCATTAGGGCCTCCTGGACCAGTGAGTGCTTTTATGCAAGGTGGGGATTCAGGGTGCAGGCTGGGAGGGCACAGGAAGGGACATGTAGTAGGTGGGGGGTGGGGGTGGGGGGCGTATTGGACACCTTTAATGGCATGTCAATGCTGTTTGGGTGATTGGTGTGTGGATATAGGAATGAATGTAGTCGATCAAGAAATGAACGTTTATTTGAAAACTCTCTGTATAGGTCCCTATGGGTCTGTTGACTAGGGCTGTCGTCCCTACTATAAGGATGTGTTACCGAGGGAATTCATGCACGTTACTGCCATAACCGTCTCATGGTGGTTGCCGGCTGGCTCCATACCAGCCAATCAGCTAGATAGGCCTGTTACACGCCAACTGCCGGGTGTGGCTTTGAGCAGGTAATGTCCTAGGGCTGCCACTGCTGCGCTGCACGGACTGAGTGTGTCATCATTACGGCGTAATGAGGGCAGCATCCTGGGTGTTACCTGTGGGACCAGGAGGCACCGGGAGCTGTCAGGTGTAAGCAGTGGGGGCAGTTAGAGTCCTCCACATGGCAGGTGAAGAGGCAGTTACAGTGAATCTCTGCCAGCCAGGGCTAAATGAGGAGTCAAGGTGTGATCAGAGCATTGGATGAAGACAGTTGGTGATCTGAGAGATATAGTATAGTTCTCCCACACTGGCTAATTGGTATCGGTGGCCATTTTCTATCAGTACTTTATGTTCTCTGGCTGCATGCTTTGTCAGAAACCAGCAGCAAAGGTAACAGGTACCCGGTTACACACGACAACCATGCCTGTGTTATCTAGCCAACTGTATAAAGAATATGTGGCAATGGGACGTCATATGATAGCCGTTGCATGGGATATGATGGGGTATGGTAATAATAGGGACACTCTGTAGTACCATTAAACATCCTATACGCCTATGGAAACCCCAACTAGCAGCACCAGCGACATCCATGCCTACGGCAATGGGTGCAGAGGTGGCTAATGGATACAGGTTATTTGGTCAATGGGATGCCACCACTGTGAGTACAGGTAGCACCTTGTGGGTGCCTGCATCCAGCCTGAGGCAATGTAGGGGAGGGTGGCTGAGGATCTTTGGTAGGGAGTGTAGGGGAGGGTAGATGAGGATCCTTGGTAGGGAGTGTAGGGGAGGGTGGATGAGGATCTTTGGTAGGGATGTAGGGGAGGGTGGATGAGGATCTTTGGTAGGGAGTGTAGGGGAGGGTGGATGAGGATCTTTGGTAGGGATGTAGGGGAGGGTGGATGAGGATCTTTGGTAGGGATGTAGGGGAGGGTGGATGAGGATCTTTGGTAGGGATGTAGGGGAGGGTGGATGAGGATCCTTGGTAGGGGATGTAGAGAAGAGTACATGGGGATTTCTGTTAGGACCTCAATTACTTTCTTCAACCAACCCCCTCACATTGTAAAAGCAAACCATTCTTAATTTGGCGTGTTTTCAGGTAATTTCAGTATGCTGATCAAGGTTTTATCGCAAAGCCGGAAAATGACAGCGTGTAAAACCAGAGAAAGCATGATTTGTGTTTGCATTGTGTGATGATCCTACCCACCTCTTTCTTTCCCAAACACATACTGTCATGTAATAGCTTTAAGGGCATTACCAGATTACTACGCGTGCAGTAGGATGAGTATATGACATGACTATATATGGGTTCATTTATCATTTACCTACATCTGATCATCCTGATACCTCCCATCTTCCCCCATTATACACAGGGAAGATACTGTATAGCTGTCTGGGAGCCATATATCTGAATCATATAGCAAACTTATCAATAGTTACGGGAGGCTGACGCCGTAGCATAAGCTGTGGAGTGTTGTTTTATGTAGGGGGGGGGGGGTTAATGTATTAATCACTGTATTAATCATAAATGCACTAAATCACCCTCTGGATTTAAACATATTACACTTACCTTACATAACTTGTTTTTTTCTTATTTAAGAGTCACATAAGACAGAGGAATACTATGTCTATTTAATAGATGTTTTAACATGCCCTGTACGCCCGTCTATGGTAGAACTGGTGCTTGAATATTATTGAAGCCAGTCAGGTTTGCCACCGACATCCATTCCTGGGCCAAGTTGACTTGTACTTTTTAAAGCTGTCTATGTATTAATGAGCACTCTATATACCACCCTCCATCCCACTCTGTATCCTTCCACACTAGAAGACCGATAATTGCTTACTGAATACATACATTACTTAGGATATTGGTCTATTCATCATTAAAGGATAGTTAACTCCAGTCTTATGATAGCACCTCTATGTCTAGTAATACATCATTTACCTATTCAATAATTACTATATGATCCCATGCACATGTATATAATATACTGGAATAGACTTGACTACAAATGGTTTCAATTATGTCCCGGTTATAAATTGCTGAGAGTGCTAGTCTTTTGGTAGTTGGGAACAATGCTATATAAACTTTAACTCTGCTTATGCTCAGGGTCGTAGGTGGCATATCTGCAAGAACAGTGCATAGTCTATACTAGAGTATATACCCACTGGATGGCAATACAGGCTAAAGTATATCAATAAACCTGGCTGTCTGGCGGCCATGTTGACTAGTTTTTGGCAGGTAGCAGCCTAGCCCTATCCTCAGTACGGAGTAAGCGGGAACAGGCAGCGTACTGGTGTGGGCTGTCTGGGTACATATAGGGACTGTACATCCAATTTTCGGTGAAACATTTTTTAAATATCATTTTCAAAGTCACCCATGACAGTCGTAGGCCTGGACAGACCTTGGTACAAGTCAATGGGCAGTGTTCACATCTTTTTGTGGACATACCTACTTAAGGCTGGACAGCTTTCAGCACTTGATAAGGCCAATGACTCAGTGTCGGGATCTCGGGTCAATTAGCGGCAGGAATGCAATGCGCAGATGCTAGGACTAATACGTTACTTGCTATAGTATTATTTACCTAAATGTATAGTTCTAGAGCAAAGCTGGAGATTTTTCCCCACAAGTTGGACCTGGAGCCATATTACACGAGGCAGAGCCTCCTGTAATACAGCCATAAGTCTAAATAATGAAATTATTAACTGACTAACGTCGAGTTGTACATACATATTCAGTAAAAAGATTGAGTGTGTGAATGGCCTCACAGATGACTCAGGGTAAGCTGGATATGTAGCTTATGTACTTAGATATAGTACTCCCTTATAATCATTCATCGGTCAATTCTGGCATCAGAAATGAATTAGAATGAGTGATTTAATTTGAGTACAATACGCTATTTCTCATTTCTGACAGCAGAATCGTAATTGCCAGAAAAAGCTACCCTAATTTCATATATTGGAAGTCATATATAATCGAATTCCAGGTGGTGGCTGTAGGTGAGCAGGTGGCTGTGGGAAAGCAGGTGGCTGTGGGCGTCAGCTCCCGGCAGTGCGTAACCGCTGTTTTACGTCTCGGCCGAAAAGCGAGTCGATCGGAGCGTCAGCAGCGACACCATCGCCGTTTCCGTTTCGACGTGTCGGTCGGCTGCGGGGCGGCGTGTGCTACGCGTCCATGCCTTTGCTGGTACCCCCTCCCCCTGTACACTTCCTAACCCTTACCCTCACCCTCACCCACCACAGGACATGCCCAGTTTTTGCCCGGCTTGCCGGTAGAAGAGAGAAATAGCACCAGAATGGTTGAAAATCCCATTTCTATCTTCCACCCAAAAAATTAATGCCTTGGAGTCTATGGGCGCCCGGTAGCGGCGGTAGATTTTTTTAGTACATTTACTTAGTAGCGAAAGAGAGAAAAATATTGTTAAAGATCGCAGTTGAATATCTCAAAGAAAAAATGAGATTTAAAAAAAATTTCTAAGGAAAATTGTGTCCTCCAATTTTGCCTATCTCTTCATTTTTTCCCGAATCTCGAATAATAACTGAAAGACAACCATTCCTCCATGTCTCAAAATTGTCTTAAAATGCAAGATTGGTAGACTTATTACTCAGGGATGATTTACCCTGAGTCAAAAAGAATCATCTCTACTATTTGAAATATTTTAATTCCCGTTAGTTTGATCCGAGATTATAATCATAGCTCAGCTGTATTTCTCTCTGGACACGAGAGTAACTGTCGTTGTCAATACTGTTTTTCCCTTTCAAAGCTCAACAAGAAAATAAGAAAGTGTGTAGGAGGAGGTGCAACAATGAGAGGGAGCAGGACAATAAAAGGCCATCAGTATCTGATTGTAGGTTAGTTGTATGCAGTAGGGATTATTAAACAGCTATCAAATAATGCCTATTGAGAATTCTAATCAGTGTCATTCTTACTGTCTGAACGTTGGGAATAAAAGGGAATGCCCGAATACCGAATGGTGGTTGGGGTACTTGACAATGTACCAGCATTTCTTTGGCCTAAGTAAAGCGCCGTGAAGTTTATAATATGGAGTATGAAATTCCTCCAACGTCGGTGGCAGTGATTTGTCTGAAATCAATACTAACCTATTATATTGTAATTCTAGGATGGTTAGTACTAGCTACCTTGTGGCAACGTAATATAGGCATAGTGGAAATACGCACTTTCGATATATAAACCTATCACAGCTATGTATCCTTATATATTATATAGCCATAATTTAATATGCCATTAAAGTGTGTAGCGAACTTTCAAAAACCCATCCACTTTACTGAGTATCAAATTACATGCCGCTTAGTGTCGGCTTAACATGGCCCGGCCGTGGTAGCACTTTGAACACAGCTGGTGTCCAGCCTCATACAGCATTCTCCGCACGGACATCCAGCACCTCCCAGGGCACCAGCTAAAGGACCTATCCCATCAGGCCTCTAGATGAGCAGACCCTAGAGACGAGTGTCCTCACCTCGCCGCCATTTTTTACGTTGGGGTGCTCCTATCGCCCAGCTCCAACTTCCCCGTTTTCGCCCACCCTCCTACCAGCGGTAATCCATCACACAGACCCCTAGCCATCAGCGGTTGCCATAGCAACACATGAAGCTTTCTCTGCTGGTAGGTAAGGTGTATTCTGATAAGCTGATGGGGTCCATCTAAGCAGCCAATCAGATGGGGGTTAATATATCAGTGTCGGCAGGAGGGTTAGTATGATTAAGGTAAGTTGGCCTCAGAAGGAACCAGCTGGGGAGGTCAGTGCAGGAGATGGAGGGACAGGATGAATAATACAGAGGCATTACGCAGCAAGCCGCAGTCATAGCAAGCCTTTGTCACGTGAAAGGACTTTTTGTAAGCCATATCAAGCAATGTTAAACATCAAGGAGATTACTTCACATGTTGTGTTGTAGTAGCATGCCTGTCCCTCACAGCAGTTTCCTTTAGGGTTGCCCAAATTCCTTTCAGCCCAGGGTTGAAATGGTTTTTAAATGTGTACTAAAGTACATCTCTATTAAGACTAACTCTTTCAGGGCTACATAGTGCTTTGATGTGCCGTTGCTGCATGCATCATGATGATTCGGCCCTTAAAGGGTTCAGGATCTGGGTAGGACATGGCTTGTGGTTCTACAGATGCATGTAGCACTGCTCGTGATTTACTACTGCTATTACCATGCACGGTATCAATGCCAGGATATTCGGCCGTCCACCTGACAGCACAATTTTAACGTACATAGAATTGTTCAGAGCACCATATGATCACATAATTTCCGTCATTACCTCTAAACCTATTTTAGTACAGCCTTTACATAAGGGTGACGTATGCCTATGTTAACGCTGTTTGTTCAAAGGGGTTTAACATACCATCAGGCTATACAACATACTTATAAAAGAATCATGATATGGGTGATTGCTTATGACGGTGACCAAATGAAATGGGGAGGAACAACCACGTACCTTGAGATGTCCACCTCAATTTTGTAGTTATTCATGCATGTTTTTTGTGTATAAGAGTAGCCTTTACTTTAAATGATACCATTTCCAGCAAAGGACAAATAAAGACAGTACCATACATGATTACATAATTAAGGTGGGCATCTCGGTATGTGATTATTCAAGTCCATCTACCCTATGTTTATCATCATCTCCTTTACATTCAGTCGACAGTGGACAGGTTTTTCAAGCGAAAAGCAAAATAAAGTCATTAAAGAGATGTTTTCTTTCTAAAATGGCAAACATCAGACAACATGTATTCGCTAGTCAGATATTTTCTATCAATTAGTTGCAAAAGCTTTCTTAGAAAAAGAATCAGAAGAAACATCGGGCCTGAAATCAGATGAGACATCAGAGGACCCATGCACAGACCTACACAGCGTGTTGATGCCACACCCACAGACTTCAATTCATGTCTATGAACAAGTACAGAAGTCCAACTTACAGAGAGCATGTTGCCGAGCATGTAGAATCCTGCCACGGTGACCCAGAGCCCGGTGTTACAACAGGCGCCGTACACATTCCGGTTGTAGTTGGCATGGTCGTCAGTACCCCGCGGCATGGTGGGGGAGGCGACGATCAGCTAGGTGTAAAGTATGCCTTAGTACCAATAGTGAGCTCCTGTTGGGTGGCCATTGTAAGATACCACAGCAGGAGCAGCACAGGACATGCAGGGGCCTCACACAGCCAGGACTAGGCCTTACAAAGTACTGCTCTCACTCTCTGATCATAGTCTCTTCAGCTCAATTGTAAATCCGTTATGTAGCGAATTAATAGATATTTCGCCTTCTATTGTGGTCAATGTGTGCCCTAAGGTACAACAGCAGCAGTCACAGGTAACACGTCCATGTAAACCTCCTCAGGCGTTCTCCTTTGGTGAGGGGAAAGATTGCAATCAGGTCTCTGTAACTTTTCTGATATCGGTAAATGTATCTCCATAAAACTTTCTTGGGTAATTGGGAATATTAATACATTGTAGTGTCTAGTTATTGCCAATCACATCCTGATTAACGCTAAATGTTAATTCCTCCTCCATAGCTATACCAATGTGAGCTGTAATACATTGTAGCCACTGGGACCATACACTGTCACAGTGGATCACATAAATCTTGTAACATGGCGATGGCCTTAGACCATATAGATGTCATTATATAGCGAGCAATGTGAAATAACTTCGGAAAACTTTGGAGCCAGATCCTGGATGGCGATAAGACACAGGTAAGTAGCTAGCACTGATTGTACCCAGGCCACGTGTCCTTTATATACTGTAGCTGACTCCAGACCCAAGGTCTGCTTAAGTTGGTAAATAAATCTCCATATTGTTTTATACTGTACATAAGTAAAGCAGATAACTGGTAATTGGGTTCATGTCACGGTGTCTGTTCATCAACAGGCATAACCTGTGTTGTCCCAAAATGATAGGACCCATGAGGGAGTGGGCTGGTTTGACTGAGTAAACTCTGCCTCCTTCGGGAGATATATGTGTACAGGTACTTGGTTCATGTGACACTATACTTGCACGGGGAGAGCAGAGTAAGATATCAGTAATGGTACACACATGATATTGAATACACGTAATACGCATATCCGGTAGCAATACTATTCGTTTTACATACACATGATTGCAGCAGGGATGCCAAGTGTTACGATTTTTTCGTAATTTTACGATTTTTTACCCCTGTTACGCCCGTTACGATTTTGGATATCAAAGTACGATATTCAATTATCTCTGGTAAATGTACCATAAATGTACCATACTGAGATATGGGATAAATAGCTTACTCTGAATACCCAAAACTAGACTAAAATTAAATTTCGTTGGTAATGAAGCGAACTGATGTAGAAATAAAAATTACACATTGAGGAGCAAGCAAACTATGATTTGAATGATGGGCCAGATTACGACTTCAATGAAGCATTAGAATGCATTCTTGCATCATGCTGACCCATTATAAATGTTATTCTATTGTTACAATTTTTATTACGATTGAAGCCAAAAATTATTACGATTTTGGGGTCTTAAAAATCGTAAGAAATACAATTTTGGGGTGGAGTGACTCGGCATCCCTGTTGCAGTATCAAGTGGCTAAGATCACCATTTTCTTGTCAAAAGAATATGTAAAACTGCATTCTGCATTGTAAATTAATACATGCATTGTGCTCCGCCTGTCAGTGATTCCAAAAGCGCTTCTATCAGTTCAACTACTCCAGAATAATCAACTCAATCCTCAATTACTTTGTCTTTCCAGCAGGTATAACTTGTAGAATAAAAAAATAAAATAGCTCCAGTCGGTTGAGTATCAATTGAGTTGGTGCAACACTTCCGTCTCCATTTCAACATTTGGACCAAGTTACATTGAACCAGCCACTCTGAAAGCTTTCTCATAGTGTTCCTGGTGAAATAATTCAACCCGATCCGCTACCAAATGTCTAGCACAAGATGCTCCTGTGCGACTGGGACTGTACGAGTCTATAAGCCGGAGATGGCTCTGCACAATGCTCGGGGATCACCACCTCCCAACACTGTGTGTGTGTATTCATTAATTCAGCTGCACTGATAATTCAGCCTACATATGTACACCCATGTAGGCCTTCGTTCCACTGTGACCATCCAGGTACGAATGGTGAAAAGCTCAAATCAGAGGGCCTCAGTCCCACACATGGTCTGCTACTGCACACAGTAAGGTGTGTAATCCTGGATATTGTGCTGTACCCTACTGCACAGGGCAAGTACTGGCGGCACAAAGTAGAAGGGGGTGCATCAGGACGGTGGCCGACAGAAACCAGCTGGATCCTTCACAAACGGTGCCACTCCTGCAAACCTTAGAGTGGGTGAGAAGGACTTAATGGCCGTGTAACAAAGAGTCAATTCTGCTGGTAATTGACCCTGTGTGAGTGTTTGTATAAAGTGTAAGCCTTGTAAGCTGATCCCCCCCCCCCCCACACACACACACCTGGAGGAGGTGCCAGCACTGCTGGTGCCTGGAGGCTATTGCTGTTTTACCTTCACAGAGTCAGGAAGGATGTGCCTCAAGGGGAGTACAATAAGCCCTATACTGGGGATAGCTTTCGTTTTCCTGCTGCCCTCCCCCCACGTTATGTATCGGGTTCACTGCCGCCCTACCTAGGTTTGTTGTCATCAGGTCATGTTCAGTTGTTTTTTTGTCTTGCACGGTATACCGTGGCACATACAAACCATACGAATTGAAATTGTCTACGATAATTGGAGTGTTCATTTATTGATTGAAGGAGGGTGGGGTGAAATCTAGCACGGAGGGGCAGACATTCTTTAGGCCCCGACCCCTTGAGAGCATATGGAATATTTCGCACGCCCCCCCCCCCTCGCTAAAGATGGCAAAAATCCAACCCCCCTTTGAGCTATAGTAGCGCGCTGGCCTTGGAATGTTTAGCCCCCCCCCCCTCAGGAAAGGCCCCGCTAGCCCACCAACCCCCTTGTAACAAATAAATGAACAGTCCCTTTAAAGTAATCTCTTCTACCCTTCCACACCTAGCAGTTTCCCCAACTTAAGCCTGCACAATTTTTATTTAAAGCTCACTTAAAGCTTACTTATAGAACTCGACGCATAAAACATCCTTTAGATTTTTAGATAAATCAGATTAGCACATTAGTTCTATTCAGTAGTAATCTTCTAAAGTTAACCTTCTGTTTGTTCAGCGGGTGTTTCACGACGCATTCAGGCGTTCAGACTTACACACTTAGAGGTCTGGCCACATACTTCTTTACAAGCCTGCATTAAAGTGCCCAACATCTTACTATGGGCCGTAAGTAGGCATTTTTACAGAGAGATGAGCCTTGGCATGGATATCTTCTGGGTATCACCAATGCATCAATCCCTGTGCACTGTTCTGCGTTATGAATTTATAGATTCAGAGTTTAACGTCCCAGCGCACACGGAGTACCTCATTGAAATGTCTCAAGTTAGAAAGGAGTCATCCACAAAAAGTGGTAGTCTGCCTTGCAGTAGGACAGATATCTGCATACTGCTTGCCACATACAGCAGTGACCGCATCTATGCATGATCGATATGCGATCACGCATATATATATATATAGAGATGCGATCATGCCTGGTCGCCTACATTCATAAGACACTTCATCAAGGTGTTGCCTCGGCTGACAATCTCCTGATGAACACAGTCGTTGGATGTTCTCTAGACAATTTACAAACACATTGTACCTGCTTTCCTGGTATGACAACTCAGGAGATGATGTCAGTGACCTACAGTTACAAAAGAGACATTACTGGTGTGATTCGGACTAGGATTTTGTGTCAATTTGGAAATTGAACTGTCCATTTCCGAATTGAAAACTAATTGCCAAACAGAAAGGCAACCTGGTCCTGTAGAAGAACCTCCAGTGTTGTACAGTCCCAGATTGGACTCACACAAACTCGCAAACACGTGCACATTCAGCGTATGGCTTATCCGTAGGTACAGTTATTGGAAGTTATTTCCTTGTGATATAGATCTCTGTGATTATTGTGTCTTATACCACGGTTATCCACTTCAGGCACTCAAAGCAGTGCCTAAACTGGATAACCAGCATGCGTTAGCAGTGGATAATCGCACTGCTATGATGTCACACAGTGGGTTTACATGGTAAACACGAGTTTACAGGGCAAAATGAATTAGATTTTTTTCTCCAATGTTAAAACTATGGTACAAACGGAATAATACATGAATGAGCCAGCACTCAGGTTGGTTATCCATGGCTAAGGCACTCGGCTGTGCCTCGTGCCTTAGCCATGGATAACCAACCTGAGTGCTTGCTTATTCATGTATTATTCCCTTAATACTCCGACATGTCTCTTCAGATAGTATTGAATAAAGGTATCTTTTTTGGTTTAGGAGCCATAGGAGATCGTTGATGCTAGATATCATTCTTTAACACTGGCCTCTATGGTGGTCCAAAACATGAAATAATAAGGTGAATTCCTTATGTTACTGCAGAGGCTGCCAGCCTTTAAAAGACCTGAAGGAAAAGGAACGAGGTAAAGATAATCTAAGGAGGATGCACTCTGTCCCATTTGGCTTAAGTAAAGGTGCCTTTTCTGGGTCGGGACTGGCCAGAAAGTAGGACGTTATCTGATTTTGGTCAGTTTCCTGTATCGAGTTTAAAATAACCCAATACGGAAATCGCAGGGAAAGGGCAGGGGTTCCCACAAAAGCAGGAAAAGTGGCATTTTACCAAGTTAAGGCAACCGATAATGCCCCTCAATTATTAAAGCGATGACATAATAACAGGAACTTCATTTTCCTCCAGATAAGGTCAATATTATAAAGATTTCGCTGAGGTCAGGAAACCAAAAAGGAGTCACAGCCCAGCCCCAATAAAGAGCTTTACTCTTTTCCCATGTAGGAAGTTTGCCTGCATCTCGTCTCTATTTTGAACAACAATAGTCTTATCAGCTAAGAAACCACTGCAAATCAGAATAGTTCCCAAATTTGTCATTGCCTACTTCAGTGCCATTATGTATCTTAGCGCGAATGGATTCCTGAAGGCAAACATTGTACACTGTAATGTGTGAGGAAGCCTTTGATGCTAGATCTATAGCCTGATGGGACCTCTCAACTAATGACTTCACAGCAATAGAAAATACCTCCATTTTCTGTCTTTCATAAAATTTCAGGGTTCTAATGGTTGTTTAAAGTAGTGTAGTCGACATGACTGAGGCAATGACTGCACCGATTTATCATGTGATCAGCCACAATAGGCCCGGAGGGACGGCAGACATGTAGTCAGGGCTATGTTACCTAAATGTATCCTTACACATGGCTTCACCATCAAGCATGTTAATTCAGGTGCTGACCCTTGAACAGGCCACCTGCCCTTCTCCAGCAGAGGGTGCTGTCACTGGCTGAGGGTCGATCTCCTGATGTGGCCCTGCTGCCGGGAAACCAGGCCTATAAATAGTGGGGTAAAGGTCTTACGCAGCTACGGATGTAGATAACTGCACGGCTGGTTCAGCACAGTGTACCGCTGCAGGCTGCTGCACGTGTTCCAGTACGGGAGTCTGTGTCTCCAGCTTTGATGAGCGAATGTCGTTTATAAAGTCTTTTTACCTACACTGGACACAACCCGTTTAAATCCACTGGCTTTTGATGAAAAGTGTATATGATTTGACAGGAACACACTGCATATCCATCAATTGCCGGTATCCTCAATACATAGTTTGTGGCTCAAGTGAAAATTGAGTATGAATTATTTGGCAAACAAGATTCTCAAAGGACTATTTGCAAAGCTGGCATTCACATCAGTGCTAAGCTCTGTGGACGTCCCTTTTTAAGATATCAATCTGATGCTTTGCGGGATCCACGACTTTACGGATCCCTTCATCTCAGCACTCCCCCACCCAAGGGTATATGCGTTACCATAGCAACCAAGGACTGAGATAAGGACGTGTTGGAGGGTTTGATCTGAACATCATCAGGCCTTAAGGGTGTGTCTGTGTGACCAGGGTCTATGGTGGCACTGAGAGGGGAGTTCCTAACTAACAGCCAAAGAACAGAAGAGTACTGTTTCATTTATCGTACCCGTGTCTGTCTGGTTAACAGTGATTTATATATATGGTTGTTTGTTCTGAGTGCGTTCTGAGCATTCTGTCTGTCTGCCTCTGCACACGTTGCAGCTCTACACATGAAGTTGAACTATGTCAACTACACAGAGATCCCCCTATTCTATAAGGTAATGGGAATATATCTGTCACGCGCCATATCGGAATTTGCGCAATCTCGGAACTTTTACATGTCTATAAAAGTCTTGTAAAATAACTCAGTATACCACACACACAGAGATAGGGTAAGGAAATGTATTTTCAAAGATGTTTTACTGTATCAGTTGGCCCTTTTATAGGTAACCCCCATTGTTTTATCACACCAGAGGAATTATTGCCATACCTTAATAATCACACCTACAGTGAGGTGGGAAATGCATATGGACCTCCTAGTGATTATTACCACACCTCTAAGGTGTGGCACAGCATCCTTAAACAACATTGAAAAATATATTTAAATGCTTTATGAGTAGCTAGACTAAGAAAAGTTAGGAATTCCCAAACTGCCCAATCTAAAAAGGGAGCAATTCCGGAATTGCCCTGCGCAGTTCCGGAATTGTGCCAGAGCAATTCCGGAATTGAGCTGGTTCTGATTCTGCGCCTGACATATATACTTCGTTACTATAGTGAAGATACTTTCGACATTTTCCCGTATTTCTCTGTATGAAAGTACAATTGTCTGTGTGTACATCCATGGTACCAGTTGTGTCAATAAAATGACATCCTCTTTCTGGTACCTGGGAATAGGAAGCTGCTGGTAATTATACCGGGCCACCCGTCAGACCTCCAGGGACCTCTAGTCGTAGCTTGTAAACAGTTATCCTGAGCCAGCAACAAAACTGTTATTATAATGACTGAAGGTGATAACATGAGTGTGATAGTAGCTGAGTCTTCATCAAATCAATTAGGTTGTCTTTACTGTTTTAGGTGCAGCAAACATTTCAACTGAGAATGTGGCAGGCATTAACTATTATCATTGAAACTAAGACGTTTTAACGTGAGGAATACTTTAGGTCCCTTCAAATGGAGCACATCCCCTGGGATTTAGGGCTGAGATAGAAATAACATACTCTTGATCTCCTGCATAGCTGCTATTACATGGAGGCCACATGCATTAGCATTTGCACTGCAAAAATCTAAATCAAAATGGCACTGCACTGCAAGAAGCCACATGGAAACGGCATTCCATCTTGAAGTAACAGAGCACGATCAAGGCAATATAAGAAAAGCGCATATCTAGCCAAATGTAATTCCTTCACCCCTAGTAAAGAACCATTTAATATGGCATTGTATTTGCGTGACACTCCCTATTCAATTGCTACTATTATGAGTCACTCATGTTTTTTTGAAATGGTGTTACAATGGCCTTATGATATTATTCTTTAAAATAAATAGATTTAAGGGGGAAATCAATTCCCTCTTGTCAGGATACAATTGATTTATTAGAATTATATTACGTTTCGGAAGCCTTACATGCTTCCATTAGTTGTAGCAACATTACAGTATATTGATTCTTTATTCTGCTCAGGATTCGTTTTACTGTTAAGATGTGTCTGTGGCGGCTAAGAGCTGACAGCATCAGAGAGCCGGCGGCTGTGTGGGGTCATCCCGTCCACGCACCACGACCAGCTCCTCCTGTTGGAGCAGCTTCAAGCACAGGGAGCCTCTTTGAGCAGCTCATCTGAAGGAATGTCTTGGCTAATACCACCAAAGGGTGTTAGATCGGGGTCTACTGGGCCTTATGTGTGACATTCAAGGATATGACTGCAGTCTGTCCAACAGCAGATGACAACGGTTACTGATGCCGACAGATCTACACAAGGCAACGTTAAACCGTGCATCACGTGTGGAGTCCATAAGGATTTCACTTAAACAACGGTCACTCAACCATCCAACAATCAGGCGGCACTCGCTGTTATACAGCTACATCTGCAGGTGACCTACGTGCTGTGGCTACCCTTGCCCTATATTTGGGGATTTCTGATGGACGAGTAACGAATCAGTGCAAATGAGACAACACACATTTTTGTTGAGATATCCCTAAAAACAGATACCGGACTCTGCTCATCTCTGTACTACACCCACGTTTGTAATAATCAATGATGAATAAGAGGAACCTCTTCTGTGAAACCTGATAAATCCACTGGCAAGTGAAGAGAACTATAAGTGGCAACCCTCTTCCTACGTGCTGTCCTCTGAATACTTTATAATGTTAAAAAGTGTGTTCTTTCCCTCAACATAAATACACAAGACAATTTCCTTAACAGTTTGAGTATGCCGGAGATTGGTACAGTATACATGACATATTAAGATTTAATTAGTTGCAGCCATCACCTACAATCTAGGCAGGGATCGGGACTAGTGGCTGATACAAATCTGCACCGCGACTGACATCGCATCAGCATCCCTTTATAGAAAACAAAATAAATACACGTGTATGAAAGTGAAGGTAAAAAATTACTTCGATTCAAAGTGGAGGTTAAACCCTCCCTTTCTGGAAAATGTCTTATATGATTCTGATATCAAAGAGGCCAATGATTGTCACAAGGTTCATTGATGATGATGTAGGCTCAATTCGCCTGTACTTACTGATTTCTAAACTCAAATTGTGTTGTGGGCATCCTGTCGTGGACTGGAAATATGCATTGGACCGCTTGGCTATTACTAAATCTGTTATTACAGAGTATGCTTTTTTGCAAAATCTAGTGTTACTGCGAACCTCATGCTGACGTTCTGACGTGGGCACGCAACAACTAGTCACGTGATGAGCTGCTCAACCTGTGAGCTGGTCCCCGTGTGTTAGCAGCGGTACAAATCAGGTACACACTGGGTACCCGGCGGTAATGTCAGGTACACACTGGGTACCTGGTGGTACATGTCAGGTACACACTGGGTACCTGGTGGTACATGTCAGGTACACACTGGGTACCTGGTGGTACATGTCAGGTACACACTGGGTACCTGGTGGTAAATGTCAGGTACACACTGGGTACCCGGCGGTAATGTCAGGTACACACTGGGTACCTGGTGGTAAATGTCAGGTACACACTGGGTACCTGGTGGTACATGTCAGGTACACACTGGGTACCTGGTGGTACAAATCAGGTACACACTGGGTACCCGGCGGTAATGTCAGGTACACACTGGGTACCTGGTGGTACATGTCAGGTACACACTGGGTACCTGGTGGTAAATGTCAGGTACACACTGGGTACCTGGTGGTACATGTCAGGTACACACTGGGTACCTGGTGGTAAATGTCAGGTACACACTGGGTACCCGGCGGTAATGTCAGGTACACACTGGGTACCTGGTGGTAAATGTCAGGTACACACTGGGTACCCGGCGGTAATGTCAGGTACACACTGGGTACCTGGTGGTACATGTCAGGTACACACTGGGTACCTGGTGGTACATGTCAGGTACACACTGGGTACCTGGTGGTACATGTCAGGTACACACTGGGTACCTGGTGGTACATGTCAGGTACACACTGGGTACCTGGTGGTACATGTCAGGTACACACTGGGTACCTGGTGGTACATGTCAGGTACACACTGGGTACCTGGTGGTACATGTCAGGTACACACTGGGTACCTGGTGGTACATGTCAGGTACACACTAGGTACCTGGTGGTACATGGCAGGTACACACTGGGTACCTGGTGGTACATGGCAGGTACACAAGGACAGGCTATGACTACAAAGTACATGGCAAGTCGGAAATAGGCTCTTTAAAAAATTGTCAAACTCTGTGTTAGAGAAGTGAACACCTCGCATTTACCACTCCCTAGCTGCACATAGCACCCTCATTACAATTACTACTCTGTTCATTACACGCATGTTGCCGACCTTTCCTACAGACAGGCAGCAGGGGGCACGTGGCAGTCGGCGCTGTGTTATGGGAGGGAGCTGACGTTACAGAAAACACATCTACATCTTCCTAGTATGGTCTGACACTACCACCGTACTGTAAACGTATTTTATTTCGTGCTGTAGATATTTTAGCAGATTCTAAAACTCGCTAACATATGTACAACGCAAATATTCATCCAATATAGGCCTGTCATATTTCAAAATTCGCAAATTCAACTCGACACAACATTTTTAGCAAATCTGCGAAAATCTATGAAAATATCTACGTTTACAGTATATTCTAACCACTGACAGGGATGTACAGTCACAGCGGTGATTTTTAATACAGACTCTGCACACATATAGTGTAAGCTCCCTGCCACATACACGACCTCACATGTCTCAGATCTACCACCATCATTCTTTATCATTTTCTTGCAAAAGGATCATCCGATTTTGTATATGGAATTATCTGCCGACCAACCGTCGGCGTGTGGCCCTCAGAACCAATAGAAATCATTGCAACACGATTATACGTGCGAGTTGCTCGTCCTGCTCACTGCGGAGGAGCTGCTCCTATGGCCTCCTTTTTTTGCTTGAAGCAAGCTGCTATAATATTTTTAGTTCTTTGCTCTGCGAGTCGAGTAATGACTCCTACAAACCTTTGTCATCGACTCCAGGACGAATTAAATTGTGCTCTATAAAGAGCTGTTTTTTTAAATGAAATTAATCTGTTCACCGGGATTACACAATTATAATTAAGGAAGTATAAAACATAACGAATCAAGATGCCTCGATTTCCTTCATACAAGGCTCTGTAACCTATAGCTTAGCCAAATTATCTTAGAGGGCGATCCTATCTACAAAACTCTACCTCTCACCAACTAAGCTCATTGGGGAAGCGGAAAATTTCTCGGATCACATATATACGATGGTCATGTCCTTTTTCCCTATACATACGTTTTATAATGATACCAGGTGTCTTTAAATTACGCGGGAAGTCTCGTGTAAAAGTGTATGTGAATGGATAAGGGATAAGCGTCTCAAGCCATTCCACTTTTAAGAAAGCAAC
The DNA here is from genome assembly GCA_947462335.1 of Harmothoe impar. Lineage (NCBI taxonomy): Eukaryota > Metazoa > Annelida > Polychaeta > Phyllodocida > Polynoidae > Harmothoe > Harmothoe impar. The sequence goes on along the minus strand of OX381714.1, from coordinate 25,385,893 downwards.
ATCTTCAAGACCCCCGAAGGGACAATGTAAAGTATAAAGGGATAGGGGGATGAGTTTACATTTAATGGGAAATGGGGGTAAAGGAAACCCCTTGAATATACCCAAGCTAGCTGCCGCAGATGGACTTACTCCCAACTAGCGAGAAATGCCTCAACATGGGTTTTTATATATGTTGAATGAGAAGAAAAGAGCTTTGCCTCGGTAACTCCTATTCCTTCTTAGGGCCTCAGACAGGCCGTGGCTCACTCCAGGAATTTGTTTAAATGTTAAAAAATGTTCAATAGCAGAAGCCTTCTTTTGTGATACGGCTGTGATCAACCATCTAGTACATTAAGTACATTAAGGCGGGTCAGGGGCATCAACATGTGGGGGTTAAAGGATGTTTACTGCGGGAGGTTATTACATGTCTGTCTCACAAGTCACACAAGCACATGCAACTTCATTATTCATAGTCATAAATATCTTAAAAACTGACTTGAGGGCTCTGGTCTTGTATTCGGCAACTATATCATGGGGAAATACTATAGCAGTGATAGCAGAAAAAGCACTTGATATTGAATTAATCCTGCTTGGTTGTTACTGACAGTGTAAGGCCCGTGAGCTCCTCCAGTACGGAGCCAATATGGAGGCGCTATACGTTAATATATTAAATGTCTAGTACAGTAAGCCCGGGCATAGCTTCAGGACTCTAGTAGCTAAATGTCGAAAACGGATACAGATAAGATTTCTAATCATATAAATGTTTAATATCAGGCTCTGGTAAAGGGATGTTTAATTCACAACAGAAATCTCAGTCCGGAACACGGAGAGGCAGGTAAAGATGGATAAATAACCCCAGCTGATTTAGAGAAACATAATTCCAAAAAGTGCACTTATGTAATAGTATATCCCTGCAGTATCACATTACACGGACAGGCTAATGAGTGGCCGGGCAGGCTAATGCCCCCGCAGGCCGCCCATGGTGGCCACCACTGCAGCCTCACCAGACCCTGCTGGCACGCCGCTCCGCTTACTGTGCCTCCCTGGCTGACCACTAGACAGGTATATCGTGTGGCTGCTGTTACCGGAGAGACGGTCATCTCATTTACACACCCACCATCTAACTGATCGCACTCTTCCTCTGAACAAACCTCCATTAGATGGAGTACTGTCCGCACACACGTAGCCTGGACGGGGTCCTCACACTGGGATGCAGGTACTGAGCCTGACACTGGGGAGCTGCGTCTCCTGCTCACCACCTACCAGTTAATGCTGAGTGATGTCCCAATAAACAAGGCTGCTCCTACAGACGGTCTGTTATAACCACCCAGGGCTCCCGATCCACGCACCAGCCATACCTGACTAACTGCCAATCACACACTGGGTGAGGAGGGCAGATGGTTGAGGGCGTCCACTAAACTTAGCTCCTCAGCAGTGTGTCTGTAGCAGTGTCCTGCAGCAACCTCCCGGTGCTGTCCTGATGTAACTAGGTGTCCACACCCTCCTGGAGGAACTGGTGCAGGGCTCACCCCCCCGTGCTGCAGGCGGCAGGCGGCAGGCGGCAGGGTGGGGCGGCAGGCTGTGCGCGCCATGTGCGGGCTACTGCGTGCTGTTGTGGTGAGCAGTTCGGCAGCAGCTCACTAGGTGGCGAGCTGCTCACCAGGTGGAGGCACTGCTCGGGTGGCGGCAGGTGGGAGGCCAGGTAGTTCTGCACGTCAGAGCGTTGTCACATGCAGCCCCGGCACACAGCCCTGTGACACACACGCAGGAGTTCCTGGTGTGTGTGTGTCCCTTACTCCACACCCATGTGTCACATGTGTCACGCTGTCCACTTGTAATACCAGAAGCCACAATGTGCTGATATCGCACCCACTGTCTGGGCCCTTTAACATTGGTGGTTAATGCTTTAGTCAATCCCTTTAACGTTTTGGATAAGAACCTCGGCTTTGAAGTCAGATTCTCTGCTAAGAGCAGACAATGGTGCATTGTTGTAGGAGTCTTACATTCTAAACGACTAGTCCTACTCGTATTGTGCACATTGAATTGCGTTCTAGTTAGTCAATCCTCAAGTATTTGCAAATAACATTACTAAAAGTGTGACAAAAGTCTCTTGTCGTGCGGCGGCATCGGTCTGTACAATGTAGTATACTATGTTGTATGACGTGCTGCCACCTGCTGGTCTCTAGCAGCACCACAGGTGTATACATGGGGTACAGGGTTACCACCCACGGCGCACTCCTACAGTCAGAGGCACACTGACGCTGTACACACCTACAGTCAGAGGCCCACTGATGCTGTACACACCTACAGTCAGAGGCCCACTGATGCTGTATACACCTACAGTCAGAGGCACACTGATGCTGTACACACCTACAGTCAGAGGCCCACTGACGCTGTACACACAGTCAGAGGTACACTGACGCTGTACACACCTACAGTCAGAGGTACACTGACGCTGTACACACAGTCAGAGGTACACTGACGCTGTACACACAGTCAGAGGTACACTGACGCTGTACACACCTACAGTCAGAGGCACACTGATGCTGTACACACAGTCAGAGGTACACTGACGCTGTACACACCTACAGTCAGAGGCACACTGATGCTGTACACACAGTCAGAGGCACACTGACGCTGTACACACAGTCAGAGGTACACTGATGCTGTACACACCTACAGTCAGAGGCACACTGATGCTGTACACACAGTCAGAGGTACACTGACGCTGTACACACAGTCAGAGGCACACTGATGCTGTACACACCTACAGTCAGAGGCCCACTGACGCTGTACACACAGTCAGAGGTACACTGACGCTGTACACACCTACAGTCAGAGGCACACTGATGCTGTACACACAGTCAGAGGTACACTGACGCTGTACACACCTACAGTCAGAGGCACACTGATGTTGTACACACAGTCAGAGGCACACTGACGCTGTACACACAGTCAGAGGTACACTGATGCTGTACACACCTACAGTCAGAGGCACACTGATGCTGTACACACAGTCAGAGGTACACTGACGCTGTACACACCTACAGTCAGAGGCACACTGATGCTGTACACACAGTCAGAGGTACACTGACGCTGTACACACCTACAGTCAGAGGCACACTGATGCTGTACACACAGTCAGAGGTACACTGACGCTGTACACACCTACAGTCAGAGGCACACTGATGCTGTACACACAGTCAGAGGCACACTGATGCTGTACACACCTACAGTCAGAGGCACACTGACGCTGTACACACCTACAGTCAGAGGCACACTGATGCTGTACACACAGTCAGAGGTACACTGATGCTGTACACACAGTCAGAGGCACACTGATGCTGTACACACAGTCAGAGGTACACTGATGCTGTACACACAGTCAGAGGCACACTGACGCTGTACACACCTACAGTCAGAGGCACACTGATGCTGTACACACAGGCAGAGGTACACTGATGCTGTACACACCTACAGTCAGAGGCACACTGATGCTGTACACACAGTCAGAGGTACACTGATGCTGTACACACAGTCAGAGGTACACTGATGCTGTACACAGTCAGAGGTACACTGATGCTGTACACACAGGCAGAGGTACACAGACTCTGTACACACCTACAGTCAGAAGTACACTGCCGCTGTACACACAGTCAGAGGTACACTGACGCTGTACACACAGGCAGAGGTACACAGACTCTGTACACACCTATAGTCAGAAGTACACTGACGCTGTACACACAGTCAGAGGTACACTGATGCTGTACACACCTACAGTCAGAGGCACACTGACGCTGTACACACAGTCAGAGGTACACTGATGCTGTACACACCTACAGTCAGAGGCACACTGACGCTGTACACACAGGCAGAGGCACACTGACGCTGTACACAACTACAGTCAGAGGTACACTGACGCTGTACACACCTACAGTCAGAGGTACACTGACGCTGTACACACCTACAGTCAGAGGTACACTGATGCTGTACACACAGGCAGAGGTACACTGATGCTGTACACACCTACAGTCAGAAGTACACTGATGCTGTACACACAGTCAGAGGTACACTGATGCTGTACACACCTGCAGTCAGAGGCACACTGATGCTGTACACACAGTCAGAGGTACACTGATGCTGTACACACAGTCAGAGGCACACTGATGCTGTACACACCTACAGTCAGAGGTACACTGACGCAGTCAGATTGCAGTCAGAGGTAAACTGACGCTGTACACAACTACACACGCTGTACACTAATGCTGTACATTCGTGTAAGCTGCTACAGAAAGTACACATAAGTCTTCAGAACAGTAACAGAGAGATGTTGTCAACTGATTTCACATATACGTGGTAGGAACAAACGATTTCGTTTTTCACCAGCTTCAGAGACGGTAGTGCCTGCGCTAATGGAACCCTGGGTATTGTGTGTGGGAAAATAGGTCGATACAACAGAGGTTTAGAGAACAGTGAAGGTGTACTCACGTCTAATAGTGCGTGTAGTTGTGTGTCCTCGAAGACGCTCTGCAGGAAGTCGACATCTTTGTCTGTGCTGTCCGTGAGGCATTGTATCTCTTCTAAACTGTCCAAGATCTGGCTCACGGCTGCAAGGGAAAGGAGACATGTAAGGATACACTCAGTTTGTGGGCGCACACGGCTATGATATATGGTTCTTTAGTTCTATAACACAACTGTGTGAAACTAAGTACAGTTGCAAACTGCTCGGCCTTCTCAAACAATACTTGACATGGAGGTGACGAGTCATTACACCAGCTCGGTGCATGGTGACATATGACGGAGAGCGGAGCGGTGACTGTCTGCCTGACAGTATCAACCTACAGCAGGCAAAGCAAGCAGACAAAGTACACTATATACTAATAACACGCACTGCTATATCCCTCCCTCCATAACCACTCATTACTTGGCGATATTAATTGAAAGAAACAAGTCCACATTGGCATTCATGACTATGAATGCCAATGATATTTCTCTACGTAGTCATATAAAAGTAATAGAGCTCATTAAGTCATTCCAAGTGTTATTTATCTTCCTAATCTACCTAATTACGAGGCAAGTTGCGCTGCTTTAACTCTCTCCGTCAAAATGTCATCCCCTCCCACACTATCACCCCCGCTCCCGACAGGGCGGCCTGGTCACGTGTTATTGTGGCTGATATGATACACGTGAATGATACTACCGCATACATGCAGTCCTAATTTGTCGTTGGGGGAGACGAATGTAACCACTCATCGTATCTATCTACAGAACGACATCCGAATGAATAATAAAAAAACATGTTTCAAAATGGTATCAGGGTAAGAAGATAGTATCCTTTCAAACCCCAGAGCGCCCCCCCCCCTCACCCGGCGCGCCCAGACCACCACACATTCGGTGGATGTTGTGTTGCTAATGGTACGTTAACCCTCCCCCATCACAATGACGTGCAGACCTGAACGTGAAGGTGTGTAGGCCATGATGCATCCATTGACGACCGTGAATCGTACATCCGTTAGGTCTATCCCCGACAGCCGGCTCTCATTGCTCATTGGTCTGTTGCACCTTTCCCTACTGCCGGTCATGGACCTCATGGCAGGCAGTGTGAAGTGGTTGGTGTAGATGGTATCCATGCTTTGTGTTCCCCTTATTGCAGTTTCCACTCTTGGCTGACCACAATGTCCAAATTTGTCCACAATCTGGATATTCTAACATGGATATATAAAATTCGGGATTGGCAGAAATGTGGCATTTCAGTAACTTATGGAATGCTCACTTCCATATCAGAATGGGAGTCAGGTGTTGTTTAGGCAGTCCACTACGTGCTGCATCGTGTAGCACCGTGTGCCGTCAACACGTCCTGTTGTCACCCGGCACACGCAGCCCGGTAACACAATCTACATAGCAATAGCCTCCTGCCGTCCACAGTGGTGTGTAGAATCTACACCGAGTGGTAATTAAAGAAGCATGAAGAGGTGCAGGTAGGAGCAGAGGCCGAGCTGCTCCTGCCGTCACCCCGCCCAGGTGTGTACAGCACGAGGTATGGTAGGCCTCCAATTAACAACACCTGCCAGGTGCTGAATTCCTGCTCCTATTGACGTCCTCATAACAAAGAGCACTTATTGCTGCTCCTCATCAGCTCTATAGTACCCCGATAGCAGTCGTCCAGAGAACAGGTGATGCCACATTTAATCACCTCTACTTGTTTTTTCCTGAACCAATTCAGCTGATGGTGAAGGTGCGGCACCTGCAGCGCCTCCTCCCCTTTCGTCCCCCGCCGTTATTAGTCTTATTGTCGCCTGCTCTGGGCAGTGTGTATGACCCTGATTGGAGGTGTTGATAATTAACATGTAGACGATGGTAGAGATGTCAGCTACACCAGATATATCCTACACGAGAAACACCTCCCATTGTGGAACCGCTTACAGGGGACGATGGAAATACTCCAATCATCATTAAATCTATTTCAGTCAATGTGAGCCTACCACTGCAGTGTGGCGTTCATGCTTTTTCCCAGTCTCAAGAACTCTGGCCTAGGCAGGCCACGAGGAAAAGGCCTAAAATTAGGAAACTCAAGACTGGCTGTGATCTTCTAGGCGTGACTTAGAATTCAGGCAAAATCAACAACACTAAAAATAGTCCTGGCCTCACTGACTGGCCTTAATAATAAATATCAGCGGTCGGCTGTGGTGCACTATCTAAGCCTGGCTCCAGTCGGAAAAGGCACTACAAAATGCTAATTAAAACTAAGAGTGTGCTTACATAAGAGTGACTGATCAAATTAGGTGCAGGGAGGCTGGTGTAGAGGTGGGAGAAGGTTACCTGTGGTAGAACTCACAACAGCTCTATACACTAACCTTTACATTATAGATAAACGTTTTTAGAGATTAGACATGCATGATGGGGAGCCAAGCGTGAGCCGCCCCTGCCTGGGCGTAGTCAGCAAATAAGCTGCTGAACCTTAACGTTACCTATAGCGGTATGAAGCTCTGCTGTACATTCACGTACAGCGTTATGAAGCTCTACTGAAATTTAACGTAGACTACAGCGATACAAAGCTCTGCCGGTATTCTATCTGTTCCATATAAAGTCCCCACAGGGCTGACCATGGTGTGGACTAATGGAGCAGTTAGATACTCTTAATATCGAGTTGCTCATCTGGTCATTACGAGCCATGCGGCAGTGTGTGCGTTATTATGAGCAGCTCAGCACAGAGGATTAGCTCTGGGGTTCCGGTTCTGTAATCCAAGCTCCACGCCAATAATAGGATTACTTTAGCTGTAATTGTACGTATGTGCACTGAGGAAACCTTTTCCGAACTCCTGATAAGCTGTGAAGTGTTGTGTTCTATCTACTAGAACGGTAGGACACCCGATATAGTCTGCTGCAGCTCGATGTAACCTCGTGGTGGTGGGTCGTCTGGCACCCAGCGGTGTCAGCATGTAGCAGACATACTACACCACTCATTTACAGACACACACTACATGATGTAAAACACGGGAATTTAAGCCATTTGCTTATGAGAGTCCCTGTCGTTGTCTGATAGAATATATGTCCTGGTCGAATACTGCTATTTACAATGGTCTCTGTTATATTGAATGTATATCATTCTGAGGAACAGGTGGTAGGTTGTATCAACTCCATAGCATCATAGAAAGCAGTTCCTCTCTTATCATTCGATGAATTCTTGTTAATCAAATCAAAGTGCCTTATTCTTATCATACTATGTGTAGATAGTTTTATAACAGTAGGTCTTCCCAGCTGTGCAGTCCTGCATGCTTCCTGCTGAAGCCGTATACATTACTAGTGTGGGGGTCACTTATATGAATAGCATTTTATGGAACTGTTGGGAATCAAACCCAGGCCACCCTATTTGAAGTCAGGAATGCTAACCACTACACCTTCCTTGTTTTTTCCTGAACCAACAAAGTTCCTTGGCTGTCCACCTACACACGTTCCACGTTACTAGATTGGTATGGTACAGAGGGGGAGGATTGCCCAGGTGTTTCACCAGGGTGCGGGTTACCCACGTCAACTTAATGGCCTTATGTTTCTGTTACATAGAGCACTGAGTACGTCCAGCCGTAACTGCTGCAAGGAGTTGTATGTGTCTATGTGAGTCTTTGTGCAGACAGACAGATACACACGGGTCTCCTCGTGCACCTGCAGCATGCAGCCTTTACCTGTGGTGCCCTTTGTACATGTGCTTCAACATGTGCAGCTTCATTAATGGTAGTGTTGTTGTCACCAGCTCCAGTCTCCACACTATCCAGCATTAACAGTTCCTACTGTCACAGGTCTCCCTGTCCCAGTAGTGTCCATGTGCTGAGTGTGCTATAGTATAACACCTTGTTGCAGTAGTCATGTAGTACATTATGCTATAATATAGCACTGGCCATGGCCAGGCATTGAGTGAGTGAGCAGCTCGGGCTTTCCTTACAGAGCAGCTCAGCCTATGATAAAGCCTCACACAGGGATCAGTGACCCACAGTGATGAGCCGGGCGCCTGCCCCAGGTCTAATTACACGGCCTCATTAAGGGGATCCCGTCCGCAACACGGCTATACAGGGCAGGCTGAGAGCCGCCCTCCACATGACAACACACCCCGCTACTCTGGTACCTGAGTAGGGGCAGGACGCCTCTGGTAACCACTGATGCACAAACACAGTGCCTAGGGGGATTCTGTGCTATACCAGTCCCACTATGCACCGTTGTTTGACTGCTTTCCCATAAAACTAGTACTATCCAGACCAGCAATTCGCAGTGGCACAATGGGCGTATTGTACACCATAGAGCGCAGTGTGTGTCCACACCTGCAGTCTAGTAGTTACCGGTGGTAGTGTACACCACGGAGCGTCCAAGGTACTGTACCCCAAAGCACTTCTTGTACACCAGCAGTTTTAGCAGTTACCAGTGGTATTGGGTGCTATTGGGTAGCACAGGGCCCCAGTGTAGGCCTGACACTGCCTGCAGGGGGTGGTAGGGGTGGGGGTTAGCAGGTTAACTGTGGCTGTAGGGGTGGACTGCAGGAAGGGGTTAGGCTGATTGGTGGTCAGTTAAGGGGTGGACTAGGTGCAGACATGGCAGGGCGGATTGACATTACTAACATCGGATTTGCTGCTACGAGTTAGGATGGGAGAGGATGGAATAGATTAGGGGCGATGTGCATGTACGTGTTTTCATAATGTCAGGCACATGTCACTCAAAGTTGCATTTGGGATTATCCATATAAAGCAGATCTAGAGCATCACTTTAGACTATTTTTAATCTCATTTAGATATCTTCATTCATCAGTTCTGGTGAATTTGTCAATTTCAAATTCATGCACATCTTAATCCTAGGATTAAAAAACAGAGCTGTGTTGGGGAGTGTTAGATATCAATCACTAAGTGTCCCAAACACCGATACAGTGACGTAGCAGGTGATCAGTCACGTACACACACAGACGGCCACCCACAGGTTACCTCTATTAGCCCTAGTTACAGACTGGTCAGGGGGAGAGGTCAGTCAGCAATGGGCACCAGCCTGACATCCATGCAGGTGCACTGAGCTGGTGTTAATGTCGCGGGATGGGGGAGTGGTGAGATAACCAGGGTGTGTGGCGTTACCATGTAGACCTGTATGACACACGACCCTATAGAGCGGTGTGTGCAGGATGGATGGATGCCTTCCACATCAGCTGACAACGTCAAACGTCAACAGCAGAGAACTGGACGCCTATAACATCCGAAATATTCCATTGCTCTCATTTAACCATGGACTTGGCAAATTTAAGCTCAGGCAAAGAGGACTTTGGAGTGTGATGTTATGTCAGCAAAAGTGGTTATGTTTCTGTCATTCATAGACACATACAGAGTAATGGATGAACAGAGGCATTGCAATTGACTTATATTAGATTCATTTGTATGATTGCTGTTTTAGTTCACTGTAGCTGATTAGTTACACAACATATTTGCTGCCCTTCATATCCTAAGCTGCGCATGGCTTCATGTGGTTGGTTAGTCAGAAATGCCACCTACTATGTCAAAGAGCACGTACTGGTGTATACCCTTGGGTGTATGGACACAGAAGCCCACATACACGCAGCTCTGTCACGGCAGCTTGGTGAGCCAGCAGGGTGAGTATTTAACATGTGGGTGTGTAGTACCCTATATATTCCCAGGGAATGGATAAGTTAAGTTGTATTAGATTTAGATTAGTAGTTGATTAGATAGCAACTTGTATCACACGTTTGCTTGTTTTATCTCTCGAGGAAAATACCCCAAATCACCTGCGTTAATCTGATGCGGTAATTACATATTGTAGTTTCTACACAAACAGATAGCATTCAGTCCGTGTGTAACGAGTGCCTCGTGCTGCCCTGTTTATAACCAACCCACTAACTTAGTTACAGTACACATTAATACCCAGACGGCCACGTTAATTGCAGTCCGTCGATTAGAGGGGTGCGGCTGGGGGCAGAGAGCCGGGGGGGTGGGGGCTACTTACTCTATGTTGGTACCCACCGACTGCCAAACTACCGCCTAAAAACAGTTGGTGCAAAACCACCGCCCCTTCTGAATACAGTTGACCGACCCCAGATTCCTTACAGATAAGCCACCGCCCATGTTATTTCAGGCAAGATTGGGTTGTACCTTTAATTCCTGATGCAGAAAGTAAAGCAGACATGGATAATAGTTCTATTTCTTACATTTTCCCATTAAAACCTTACTGATACCCATTTACTGCTCCCTCCTCCAGGGTTACCGCCCCCTTTTTGAGGAGTGCAGAGAGTCTCCTCATTTTTAGACCGACCGCTACCAATTCCGCGGGCCGTTTGGCAGTGGGTAGCCATTTCATATCTGAGTACCCCCCCCCGGGGCAGAGCTGGGTCTAGACCTCACTGCTGCTGTCATTATTGGTAATACACACGGGATGGATCGTTATTAAGTAGTTAAGTAACATCAGCGCAGTCTTAACCCCAGACACCACTCCCTACCACTCCCTACCAACCCCGACCAACCCCGAGCTGATCCCCACATGACAATGGGCGGCATAGGGCATGAGGGGGGGGGGCATTTATGTCAGTGAGTGTGTGTATAAGGGGGGGGGGGGTAAATGTAGTCCGGTCCCTGTTCACCTTGGAGAGGTAGGTAAGGGTCCATGGCGTTCTGCGGTATTTCTGCATGTGTTACACCCCATACATAGTGACGTAATTAGAAGTCAGCTGAAGAGTGGAGAGCAAACAACCATGAGTGAACAGCGAATGATGGACTAATGCCACTTTCTTAGGAAATCCACCACCATATGGCATCTTGACATGTTCAACTCTTCATGCCAGCAGCATAATGGCGATAAGTAGAAAGCCTGCAGACGAGTGAAGTTGTCAGCGCCAACCAGCCCTGACGTGTTACAAGGGGTAATCCAGTTATGACGTCACTGGTGTCATGGCGGCAATATGGGTGTCAGATTAGCAGCAGAGTGTGCGTGGATTATGTAGGGACTGAGACAATGTGATTAGTCAGTGTTAACACATGCTGCTCTGTGAGCTAGTCAGTACGTGTATGTGAGCTAGTCTGTCAGTACATGTATGTGAGCTAGTCTGTCAGTATGTGTATGTGAGCTAGTCTGTCAGTACGTGTATGTGAGCTAGTCTGTGAGCTAGTCTGTCAGTATGTGTATGTGAGCTAGTCTGTCAGTACATGTATGTGAACTAGTCTGTGAGCTAGTCTGTCAGTATGTGTATGTGAGCTAGTCTGTCAGTATGTGTATGTGAGCTAGTCTGTCAGTACGTGTATGTGAGCTAGTCTGTGAGCTAGTCTGTCAGTATGTGTATGTGAGCTAGTCTGTCAGTATGTGTATGTGAGCTAGTCTGTCAGTATGTGTATGTGAGCTAGTCTGTCAGTATGTGTATGTGAGCTAGTCCGTCAGTACATGTATGTGAGCTAGTCTGTGAGCTAGTCTGTCAGTACGTGTATGTGAGCTAGTCTGTCAGTACATGTATGTGAACTAGTCTGTGAGTATGTGTATGTGAGCTAGTCTATCCCTAGTCTGTGCGCTAGTCTGTGAGTATGTGTATGTGAGCTAGTCTGTGAGCTAGTCTGTGAGCACATGTATGTGAGCTAGTCTGTGAGCTAGTCTGTCAGTACGTGTATGTGAGCTAGTCTGTGAGTACTTGGTACATGTATGTGAGCTAGTCTGTAAGCTAGTCTCAGTCTGTCAGTACGTGTATGTGAGCTAGTCTGTGAGCTAGTCTGTCAGTACATGTATGTGAGCTATTCCGTGAGCTAGTCTGTCAGTACATGTATGTGAGCTATTCCGTGAGCTAGTCTGTCAGTACGTGTATGTGAGCTAGTCTGTCAGTACATGTATGTGAACTAGTCTGTCAGTATGTGTATGTGAGCTAGTCTATCCCTAGTCTGTGCGCTAGTCTGTGAGTATATGTATGTGAGCTAGTCTGTAAGTTAGTACAGGTACTCTGGGCAGCAATCTGTCTGGATCTGCATGTATTGCTAACTGATTTGCTTATTTTTCCCATTTAAAATTACTCTCATGAGATTTGAAGGAACTGATTTGGGGCACATTGTACATTTTCTGTTAAGTAAAATGCAATACTGAAACCCTATCTATGCAATGCAGGGTGGCATGGCACACCTGATGTGCACCTCTATTATCTGATTCAGTCGTGTAAGTGTCGCCCAAAGTATCAAAACAGCCGGAAATATTGATGCACATGCAGTAAAAACCAATAATGCAAATACCTTTCCCTGTCCATGAAATAATAACTGCTAAATGAAAATTGATGCTGTAAAATCTTCATCGAACTCATTTTACTGTTAGCGTCCTGAATACTAAAACCAACATAATCAAAACATCGGATGTATTCTTTTCATTCCGATTCTCGTATCTTATTTATTCTGGACACAAAATGAATGTGTGAAAGATTGAGCGTGTGAGTGGCCTCACAGATGACTTAGGGTCAGCTGAATCTGTAGCTTATCATGTACTTAGATATAACACTCCCTTATAATCATTCATTGGTCCATCAGAAATGAATTCCTTGTTAAAAAGTACCCTCAAGTCATGTGTCATACATGTATGTTATTACATTTCAGGCCAGCAGGTTGGTGTGGGTAAGCAGGTGGGTGGGAGAGCAGGTGGGTGTGGGTGTGCAGGTGGGTGTGGGTGACAGTTGCAGGCTGCGGGCATGTACCACCTTTTGTCCATATCAAAAAACGCGTCGATCGGACAATAAACGGCGAAGATGTGGGTGGTACAGTTTTGCTTTGCACTCCTTTTATGCTGCCGCTGTGGGACCCTCGTGCTGCCTCCTTGAGGCCTTGCGGACTACGACAAATGCTTGTGGTGCCACCATGTATGTGAGGGGGTGGTATGAGGCATTTTAATATGTGAGATGGTAGATTTATGTCAGAAAGATAGAAATTTGATACCTGTCTGGTCAGATGAGCATTTCTATCAGCTCCAATTTTTTTTTTAACCTTGGAGCCTATGGAAAGTTCATTTAGAGGGTAGTCATTTAACAGTACTTAAGTGTTTGAAGAAAAGAGAGAAAAAATAGCCAAAGATCGCAGTTGATTTGTCAGTAGAAGAAAAGAGATATTGATTTACTTTTTGAAGGAAATATTTGTCCCCCGATGTTGCCCATTCTTTTGTTTTATTGTCTTTTTTCTAACTAAAATAGAAACTGAGTAATAAGCATTTTAAAATGGCTAAAAAACGTCTTAAAGAAAAGGCCAGGCGTCGTATATGCCTCAGGGTATGAACCCTGAGTCAATAATCCTAGACGTCTAACCAAGCACGTATTTGTTATACATAGTTAATAGTTGAGGTAGATTCCAACCACCTTGTTATGGCCTTCCTGTATATCACATGTATCCACATCACACAGAAGTCCAATACAACACCACAACATGGAAACTGCATGAAACCACCCCACCATAATGACCCATATAAGCCCACTCCAATATAACAATAAGGTTGATGCAACATTATTAACAGCTCAGTAGCAATGGCAGAGCGTTATCCATGTGATGCAGTATGATGTTGCCCCCTGCTGTGTCAACACACCTTGTTCCTCCCGGGGTCTGACGGTCCCTTATTGCCTGCCCCTCTGAGCTGCCTATGCTAGTGGTTGCTATAGAGACAAAACACTTGGCTACAGGGTCAAGGTCACTCCTGTAGTTTAATCCCTATAGGGAAGTAGCTTATCCACAGCGTGCATCCATACGTGCGGCTAGCTCTTAGGAGAAAAGATGGCGGCTTTCCTAAAGTGGAAAGTGGTCAGTCTTTATGAACAATAATCCGGTGATGCATTGTAAGTATACATATTGGCTTACATCTTGCGTGTTTTAGGTTGGTACCACGCCGTCACACAGCATGAAATGTCCAACACAGATACCAGCGTCCCACATGGACAGAGCCCAAACGCATGTGCGAATGTGTCTGTGCCACAATTCCCATGATGCTACCTGGTACCAGTAGGGTCCCGTCTTATCACTTATTAACTATATGGCTAATCCAGCCAGCTGCTAATTCATGTGCCGGAAGCTGACATGAGGCTATAAGGATGTACAGATGCTCCATGGTGCACCTATAGGGATACACAGATACACCTATAAGGGTGTACAGATCCTCCATGATACACCTATAAGGATGCACAGATCCATGGTGCACCTATAAGGATACATAGATCCTCCATGCTACATCTATAAGGATGCACAGATCCTCCATGGTGCACCTATAAGGATGCACAGATCCTCCATGGTGCACCTATAAGGATGTACAGATACACCTATAAGGGTGTACAGATCCTCCATTGTGCACCTATAAGAATGCACAGATCCTCCATGGTGCACCTATAAGAATGCACAGATCCTCCATGGTGCACCTATAAGGATACACAGATCCTCCATGGTGCACCTATAAGGATACACAGATCCTCCATGGTGCACCTATAAGAATGCACAGATCCTCCATGGTGCACCTATAAGAATGCACAGATCCTCCATGGTGCACCTATAAGAATGCACAGATCCTCCATGGTGCACCTATAAGGATGCACAGATCCTCCATGGTGCACCTATAAGAATGCACAGATCCTCCATGGTGCACCTATAAGGATGTACAGATCCTCCATGCCATCCATGGTGGATGCTGCAGTCACAGTCAGGGAGGACTTCCGGTCTGCAGCTGCTGCCATCTGGAGGTCGTTTGTGTGCGCATGTGTCATGGTCAGGTGACAAATCCTGGTCAGGTGACAAATACTGGTCACATTTAACACAAGAAGTGTCTAAATAACGTCTAGTTCTCCGGTGATATGACTGTAAGACTTATGGTTAGGTGCTGTTACGGGCACATGCTCATATTTGCCTGTTATGGTGTATCATTTTATAACTGTATCCAACTGTGGGGTTCAAATCGCTAGCAGAATCATAACCTCAATCTTGCTGCTTCTCTAGGAATGTCAAGCTTCTGGTTAAAATGTGTTTTTTAATACTAGGAGGGACTCTAAGATGTGTTTGTATAGGCTCAGTTAGGGAACTCTCTCACTATTGGAGACCCTCCCCCCTTTTCTCCCTTAATATACTGGTATACCCACAGAAATACAGAAATAGCCACAAGAGTGAAGACCCATCCTATGGGATCATCACTCTACTCTGCCCACAGGTTCTACTATGCTCAGCGCTATTTTCTCACATAAACTGCAAGCAGACGACAATTTTCACAATTAATCACCAAAGCAAACACACGTAACGCAGCAATAAACCTTCACTGGGCACAATATCGTCACTTTCTACTGGCATCCCCATCAGCATAAGATATTTTTATTGCGCAAGGTTTTTCATTTTACTGGCAGTCCAGGGACATTTGTGACATGTGCCAATAAACCACTGTCCATAACAGGGGCTGCCCGGGTGTGAGCTGGCACAGCAGCGGGTATGGCAACATATGATTAGCAGAATTTTTCACAAAAACCATTAATCATTTTGTGCAATAGGCAGTGATAAAGCAAAGTGTCTCTACATTCTACTAAGTATCACTTAACGGTAAACGGTCAAGTGAAGATATAGTCCAACCAGCAGATTGCGGATTTCCAAATTAAAGATTTTTTTCTTTAAAATGCAAGTTTCTAAACATTTAAGGTCCAAGTACATATAAATCTTGGCATGAGCCTCGAGATTTGAGTTGATGGCATGAATCCTATTGGGCACCAAATGCCCCCTCTATATAACAACTAAAGTGTTGCCTGTTACGCAGGTCTGCCCGTGTCCGATCACTGAGGTTCACTTTCAGGTCACGGGGCCATACGCGACTAGTCAGGGGTCAATTGGCAAAATCATTTCCTGTTAATCCACGTCACATGGGCGGGAGGAGGGGGGTATAACATGGCCACGGCAGGTTCTGCATCGACCAGCTTGTAGCTAGTTGTGATTCTGCATCGACCAGCTTGTAGCTAGTTGTGATTCTGCATCGACCAGCTTGTAGCTAGGTCGTGATTCTGCATCGACCAGCTTGTAGCTAGATGTGATTCTGCATCAACCAGCTTGTAGCTAGTTGTGATTCTGCATCGACCAGCTTGTAGCTAGTTGTGATTCTGCATCGACCAGCTTGTAGCTAGTTGTGATTCTGCATCGACCAGCTTGTAGCTAGTTGTGATTCTGCATCGACCAGCTTGTAGCTAGATGTGATTCTGCATCGACCAGCTTGTAGCTAGTTGTGATTCTTCATCGACCAGCTTGTAGCTAGATGCGATTCTGCATCAACCAGCTTGTAGCTAGTTCTGATTCTGCATCCGGTAGCTCTCACCAAATATTGTTTTCTTGACTTAATGCATCCTAATCATTAAATTGTTAATGAAAAATCAATCCTCAAAGTTTCTTTCCTATGCTGGCCATCTGATTCTAATGGCTGTTGGTAAACTCACTTGGTTTTCCTGCTATAGTCGATACAGTCATCCTCTGACAGGCCCACAACTATTGTTACTTCCATTCTATGCCTTATGCTATAGCAATCACCCGAATACCATCTAGTTTATGAATACCCTTTAAAAATACGAAGAGATTCTAAAATTTGTAATCTGTTATAATCAGTTTGGATCAAATAGTCCACTTAAAATCCCAATAGGATGTTTTCTGCATTTCGAGATCTGCCTATTTAATCCTGCGTCGCACTTCGATGGACGCATATTGATACTGTTCTCTGTACATTTTATGACGGACATTTTTACATTTCTATTCATGTACGAAGAAAAACTACAATAAGCTTACAAGTACTAAAACACGTGACATTATAGGCGTTTCATATCAGTATTACTTTGCGAAAAGCAATTCACCTATTTTTATATGGTATTCAGCTGTTAATGCACTATTAGGGTATACTTCACACGTCATTAAACCTTAATCTACAGTCAATTACCTCATTTTATTTGACATTAACTGATTTTATAATGCACTTTTGCACCTCATTTTATATTTTTCAACCCGTAACTGCGGTTGTAATATCATAGTGGCTAAGGTCGGATAGGGCGCTGTTTTATTGCAGGCTATTTATATTTTCATTTTACCCATTTTGAATATATTTCAACTATTTATCTCTTATTCAAGCATTTTTTTCTATGACATTTTTCCCTTTTCAGGTGACATTTAAGAGCTGTGGGAGCCTTACCTGAGGAGGTAACTTCGTCGTGGTTAAAGTCGGCCAGGTTGTCGTGGTTACCCCCAACGTAGGGGTCGTTGTAGAAACTCGTCCACTTGGTGCTTGACACTGCCGCTAGTACTGCCCCCTGCCGGAGAACAACGCAACTAGATTAACAATCACTCATTAAACAACATAGAATACACAGGCAACTGTTTGTACTAATATACGAGCAGCCACGCAGAAAGGGTGCTGCATGGGGGCACAGGTCATTGTGTCGGTACGGCTACAAACAAATAACATCTATAGACTATATATTGTGAACCAGGGGAATCCATATCAGGACAGTGTACACGGCCAAGCAGAAAGGAAGCTTCGTGTGCCCCTCTCACATATACATGTCACAGATAACACCAATACTAGAACATCAAATGTTGTTGGAATATAACAGAGGGTGCTACAGCTACTTAATGAAGAGAGATACACGCTCGGCGAAGACGTTTTCCATAGACTTCTTCACTTATTCTATATTCGAGAATATATCTAATCAACGGAATTCAAGGTGATACGAGAAATGAATGGGAATCAAAATGAACTGAATGGGGTTATACCTTTAATCTATATAACCGCACCTGTTCTCTGTCTGAGCTGTAGTTGGGCATGATAAAGTAGTCCGCCGAGCACGCCATCACAGATAGCAAAACAGTAAACCAACAATGTCTTAGGTCTAGATTAACGTCAGCAAATCAAACTGCCACAAGGCTAAGCCGTTTGCTGCATTTTGACTATATCATAAACTCATCCACCTTAGCAGCGATCTACGAGATATGGGGTGAGGGTCTGCAGGGCCTCCTGAGGCTTCCCACTGGGAGTAATGAATGTCGTGTCTATACGGCAAACCACTTTAGAGGAGAATTTATCGTAGTTGGCTTCTTTCAGCAGCAAACAGATTGTGCCCCTGTTGTATCCTAAATATGTCGGTATTGTCAGCCTCTTCTCCGGTCGTCTTATCTACCAGCAGTTACTGTGGCAGGACAGGGACTCCCTGGTACGTCTGTCCTCTACCAGCAGTTACTGTGGCAGGACAGGGACTCCCTGGTACGTCTGTCCTCTACCAGCAGTTACTGTGGCAGGACAGGCACTCCCTGGTACGTCTGTCCTCTACCAGCAGTTACTGTGGCAGGACAGGCACTCCCTGGTACGTCTGTCCTCTACCAGCAGTTACTGTGGCAGGACAGGCACTCCCTGGTACGTCTGTCCTCTACCAGCAGTCACTGTAGCAGGACAGGGACTCCCTGGTACGTCTGTCCTCTACCAGCAGTTACTGCGGCAGGACAGGGACTCCCTGGTACGTCTGTCCTCTACCAGCAGTTACTGCGGCAGGACAGGCACTCCCTGGTACGTCTGTCCTCTACCAGCAGTTACTGTAGCAGGACAGGGACTCCCTGGTACGTCTGTCCTCTACCAGCAGTTACTGTAGCAGGACAGGAACTCCCTGGTACGTCTGTCCTCTACCAGCAGTCACTGTAGTAGGATAGGGACTATACGTCTGCTAACAAGAATACCCCCTCTCACTCTCCTAATTTAGTCAAGGCCCCTACAAAGTGTCACAGGTTTCTATATCTGAGCTATGTAAGTCCAGCTTAGCTTTCAGGTTGTGCCATGTAAGCTACACCTAGAGTAAAGGGAGCTCCACCAAACAACTAAGCAACTGGAACAGTTCTCATAGTTCATACATGAACTCTTCTTAAAGTGGTCATAATCTTATTTGAATCAGTCCTCATGGGGTATCAGAACTGGCAGCTGCTTTATGCTGTCAAGTTGCAACTCATGTTCCCAAGGCAGTCAGGATATTCGCATCCCTTCTTTCACCTCCTCATGAAGAGAGTGACCTTGGTTCAAGGTGAGACAATATGCAGTGTGAAATAGGCGTCTCTTATATTCTGGAGGGTTGCGTCAGATTGCCAATCATCAAACATAAGCCATCCAACCTCAGGGCATAATTAATCCTCAGCACATATCCACATGGCAATATCCAACGTGAACAGATGAAATGAACGGCTGCACAGCACTTTGGGGGTTAACTTATCCATGCACAGCGCCTCTGGTTATCCCTGTCACACCTCTGGGAGAGGACACCATTCTGTCTGAACCCGGTTGAAGCTTGCTGCACCCAATATGGGGGATCACGGTAAGTCGCGGCTGATCCTGGTGTTTGAGGTATATCTGCTGCACGTGCGGCCGGAGGAGGGACAGCCCTGCTGATGTGAGCTGATGGTAACTTGGACTAACACAGGCCAGCTTCCACCTCCATCCAGCTAACCCTCTCCCTCAGCCCAACAGTAACAGCCTCCCACCCCCACCCCTGCCATATCAGTGTTAGTAATGCCACCCACTTAGCACCTCCACCATACACAGTCCAACTCCTCATAGTGCTCCGACATATAGGGCAAGAATCAGCAGAGCAATAGTCATGCGTCAGATAAATGATGGCAATGAAAATGTCAGGAAATAGAATCAAACTAGGAAAAGGAATTTAAATTGGAATTTTACTCATCCTGATTATAATTCGTTCCTCATTGGGAAAGAGCGGCTTGTGAAGGCACTTCCCGTCGCAGGGTTATCACTCCGAGGGATGATTAGCTGGTTTTCTTTACCCTTTTTAGATTTCTTGATTAAAATATTGTCCATTGCTTCACAGTGTAGAACTATATTATTTTTCATAGCTCCCCGTCCAATACAGCCCCTACCCATCAGCCCAGCTTCATCTCTGGGGTGAAATCGCCCGGCAAGGTGGCAATTTCTACCTGGTGGTGGGTAAAAAGGTGGATATTGGTCCCAATGAAAAGAGCTCATAGTGCAGGACGGGTGCAGAGGGGGGAGGGTGAATGCCAATGGTGGGAGAGTGTTGCTGCGGCGCTGCGGCGGGAGGTGTGATTACAGAGCGCGCTGGCGGCAGGTTTAAGTGCAGCAAACCGGGTTTAAATGTGAGCTGTGCCGCGCTGTAGACGGGTCCTGCCGCCTGCCGCAGGTGGAATGCAAGATGGACGCCACAATAGGCATCACAGTGCTCCAACCCACAGGAGACAGGGAGAACACCGCCCCGCTATTGAGTCATGCAAACATTCTGCGGATCATTCTAGCTGACAGAAGACCTTAAATATGTTGCCAAGCTAACCCATACTTTTTTGGATACCATAATTTCAAAAGAGAGGAATCATTTGCAGTTTCTAACCGTGGGATTATCATATGAAACTGATCCTTGAAATATGTACTTTGCGGCACAACTGACCGCAGTACATTTGTGACTTGATTTCAGTCTTGTATCTCTTTCACTTTGCTTTGTTTTTCTTGTTGCTTGATGAGTTTTGCTACAACTCCTCCGAACTGATGTGTTTCACCCCTCCCCCTCACCCAGACAGGCTCACTCAGCTGCCCCTTTAACCAGACAGGCTCCCTCAGCTGCCCCTTTTACAAGACAGGCTCCCTCAGCTGCCCCTTTAACCAGACAGGCTCCCTCAGCTGCCCCATTAACCAGACAGGCTCCCTCGGCTGCCCCTTTAACCAGACAGGCTCCCTCAGCTGCCCCTTTTACCAGACAGGCTCCCTCAGCTGCCCCTTTTACCAGACAGGCTCCCTCAGCTGCCCCATTAACCAGACAGGCTCCCTCAGCTGCCCCTTTAACCAGACAGGCTCCCTCAGCTGCCCCTTTTACCAGACAGGCTCCCTCAGCTGCCCCTTTAACCAGACAGGCTCCCTCAGCTGCCCCTTTTACCAGACAGGCTCCCTCAGCTGCCCCTTTAACCAGACAGGCTCCCTCAGCTGCCTCTTTAACCAGACAGGCTCCCTCAGCTGCCCCTTCAACCAGACAGGCTCCCTCAGCTGCCCCTTTTACCAGACAGGCTCCCTCAGCTGCCCCTTTAACCAGACAGGCTCCCTCAGCTGCCCCTTTAAACAGCCCCTTCTGTTGTCCTGTTCATGCTTCCTGCATGCATTATCAGCACTCCAACCAATCAGACTGCGTGGGTTTGACTATTGGTACTCCAAATACTGGGTCAACCATCCATCCCGAGATGGGATTGGGGTATTGAGTGACATGGGAAGCCTTGCTGACATTTCTTCAAAATCACTTTGCAGTCGGCGGTTACCTGTGCCAACAATATAATAGAACCAGATATATAGTGGTGATGTTAGATTGTTCAGACATTTGCCACATGCACTGAGTCAGCTCTGAGACTGCTTTAAGAGGGTGTGGCAGCTCAGTGAGACAAACATTACACACACCTGTCCCACGTACAACTATCGTTATCAGACGAGTTTATGAAGGGTGCATTATAGTTTTCCATCCAGAAACGAGTCTGATAAAAATAGTTTTAATTAGTCTGATAAAAATAGTACGATAATGGCAGTAGTTTTATTATGGTTTGGCAATTTTATCTCTTTTTATTACAAAAAGCTCTCTCATTATTTAATGTACCAAAAGTAGCCCAGCATACTGTGAGTGGTTTGTAATGTAACTAGCGGCGTGTGAGTTCTGCAACGTGAGGACTGAGGACTCCAGACTAGCCTCTCATCAGGTGGGACGCTTCAGCAGGTATAGCGCAGTATTCTTGTATGGCACAGTTTGTCCAGGTATAGCGCAGTTTGTCCAGGTATAGCGCCATCTCACAGGACTGCAGATGTGAAAACTCAAATCACCTTATACCTGGACCCCCACTGGTAGATTGCAGGGTCTGGGTCTGATTGAAATGCACGGCTGAGACTTACCAGTGCTGCATTGCTGCATTATGTCGACCCTTCAGGAGTGTGAACCCTCTAGGGTGTTAGGCCTTAGGGTTGCATTCATGCATCATGACAACAACAGGGACAATGCATCAAGCAGTATGCGGCCCCCTAAGCTTTATATAAGGTGGGTGGCGGTTTAACAGACTTAACAGAAACACCACCTTGACAACGTTCTTGGTTAGTGAAACAACCATAAGAAGTTCGGTGTGTAAGCGGCCAGTAATGGGGATGGCGTACTTGACATAGTCGTCAGTGTCAGTGTGTGTTGTGGTGCCGAGTTCATGTCTTTACCTAACATCAAGATTACCTGTAAAGGACAGGTATCTGTATTATCTGTAATGCCCTTTAGTCAGAACTAAGGGAAGGGGAACATCCCATTCACGTCGCTGAACTGGCCTGCAGTCGTCCTGTGGTGGTGGTGATAAGGTGTGACAACTGCGCTGTCCCCTAGGGTGAGATGTGTGAACTAGCCATAGCCTCATTGATAGAACTAGCAGTACAGGGACAGTGGACACGCCACGTTAGTTTCACCAAATGGCACCAGGTGCCGGCAGCTGTCGGTAAGAGTAGCTCATGAGTGCATGTGCTGTTCTACCATGAGGTGTGTGCGGTGAGGCAGCCTGCACATCTAGTCCTGTCCTCTAGCTGTGCGTGGTTCTATGCTACAACGGTTCTACATGACGGTGGGTTCTCTGTAGTCGGTATGAGCTTATTGTGAGCAGCATTGCATATATCTGAGGTCATGATGATCGCAAAAGCTGACGTGATTCTATCAAGATGTTTGAAGTTGAAGTAAAGATTCATTCACTTACTTTTAGCTTTCGCCGGGCATTGAATTTTTTCATTTCTTCTACGGTTTCATGAAGATGTACTTTGGGTGTTCGTCCCCGATCCTGCAGAGGGAGAGAAAAGAAGAGACATGAGTTAATTATGTTGACTAATGCAGTCATCAACATGTCAAATCTTGCCGTTTCCGTTTTCGGGACATAATGAAGTATTCACATTCCCATGCCATGCTGTGCTGGTGTAACCTCACGGAGATCTGTAACGGTAAAGGCATCATTAGCTGGGATGATTTAATTTTCCAGCCATGTTGGAAAGAGGGGAAACAAAATATTTAAATGTAGACAATATCATTGTTTTAACACTTACCTGTCTGTTCTCGCACTGTGACTAGTTTTAGCGATGAATACTGGCGGTACTCATAGATCATCCGCCTGAATAACCTTCAAAGCTTGATTCTGTTTGACCTATAAATAGTGCTTTAACCAACATAAGGAGTCAGGGTACTAGAACCGAACACTCTAGTGCTCGTTACTGGGCTGCCCCTATAGTTAACTGCAACAAAGCAACATACCTGCACCCCTGCAGCCACCCAGCAATGTAGCGCACCCCTACCCCTACAACCATTAGTCTCACTTACAAACCAGATGTTGGTGATGTAGTACAAAAAACGCACACTAGGGGAGGTGCAGTAGGTGAGTGACTCACTCCAGGGGGCGCCGTAGGGAGCTCCCGGCCCTGAGCAGCTACTACCTGCTCACTACCTCTGCATTACCTCTGCACTAACGCTTACTAACACTGTACTAACTCTGCACTACCTCTGCACTAACCTGTACTAACGCTGCACTAACGCTGTACTAACGCTGCACTAACTCTGCACTAACGCTGTACTAACTGCACTAACGCTGTACTAACGCTGCACTAACACTGTACTAACGCTGCACTAACGCTGTACTAACTCTGCACTACCTCTGCACTAACTCTGCTCTCACCGATATACCTGAGACTTGCTGGTGACCCCTGTGAGGTCCAGAACATAATGTGTCAATGCATGCACCATCAACACGCTTTGCACAGACAGGCATTTCCCCTGTATCCGGACCTTGCTCATGGGTATTTGGGTCTGTATGTTGAAAAGGCAAACTGTCGTCTATATTAAAGTACTCCTGCATGGTACAATGATGGCAAGGTAAAATGTGCCACGGAAGGACGGGTAACTTGGAATAGGCCTAGGTGTTGTAAGAGGTATGCTCAGGGAGATACCATGGACGGTATGGCTTGAACTAATGTGTTTCCCTCCCCCAATACCCTGGGAGAAACACAAAAAGTGTAGGTATCCCTAAGTGGTTGTGCACTGCGGAATGATAACAGGCTGTATTACATCAGCTTACACTACCATGCAGAATGATAACGAAATTAGAGGAATTCTCAGCGCTAACATACTTTGATCCCCTTGTATTGCTTCATATTGGTCGTACTTGGAGACTTGAGTTGAGGGTCATCTGCAGGAGATAGCTGCATTCTATGCCCAGGACCCAAGAGAGACGCTGTAGTTGAGACAACCGCTTGGGTAGCCAGGGCTGTGTGTGAGGTGGGTAACTGAGTTACTATGAGCAGCTCCATGCAGGGAGTGACTCAATGGTGAGGTAAGGGGAACACCTGGTGCCTGGGGATTGGTGTCAGTGCGGCTGGGGACGGTGTGAGGGGTACGGGAGGGTCCTGTAGTACGTCTCGGGCACGCAGCTTGTTGTCTCGGAACCAGCTGGACTTACGGAGGAGTGTGGGACAGATATGCACCTGCCCCATGACCAAAGCTGGGGCACCTTCCAACTCTTTGTATAAACGTAACTGCCGGGAGCAGTAGGAATGCCGACAAATCACTGATGGAACAGAACAACAATGGATGACATCATTCCTGTAAAGAAACCTCAGTCATTTAGCAGGGAAGCAACATCTCCCGGTTTTACTGCGCTCCTTTTCAGTCCCAAGGTTGTCACCAGGGTAACCAGCTACTTCTGCTCTGAAGACTTAGGACTGCTCAATGTTTATCAGGACTCGATAACTGAACGTAAAAATATACAGCAGTCCAACATTATAGCACTCCAATGCACTATATGGATATATATCTAAAACTGGACATCGACATCCATGTAACAGAAAGCTATATTTATTAGAAGTAGAAATCCATGAATATCTATATGAAGGAGAACACCATGTTCATGCCTATATGTCTGTGTGTATGTTCATTTCGAAATTCAAGATTGCAACCATTGATTGAATGCCACCATGCTTTCAATGTAATCTCGAATTGCAGTTGCAGTAGTAGATACTAATAAAAAAAATCTATTCTATTTTTCTTTCATGAACAGTTGGCATCCCATAGATTCAAGATGGCTATCACTTATTGAATGTCCCGATGCTTGAAATGCAATCTTGACTTGTAGTTGCATTAATTTGATACTATCAAAAAAACAAATCCTATTTGATTTTTCCTTCATTCAACCCATTCAAGATGGCTACCATTTACTAAATGCCACAATGCTTTCAGTGCAATGAAGAATTGTAGTTGCATTAATTTGATATCTATATAAGAACATTTCTATTTGATACCTTTTTCAAACACAGTTGGCACCCCATAGGTTTAGGATGGCCACCATTCATTGAATGCCACAATGCTTTAAATGCAATCTTGAAATGTAGTTGCATTAATTTTAAACTGTTAAAAACATCCAATTTAGTTGTTTTTTTCATGAAGAGTTGGCACCCCATAGGTTCAAGATGGCCACCAATCATTGAATGCCATAATGCTTAAATGCAATCTTGAGTTGCTGTTGCATTAATTTGATTCTCAAAAAAAAAACTTTCTTTTTTTTCTTTCATGAACAGTTGGCACCCCATACATTCAAGGTGACTACCAGTCATTTCATGCCACAATGCTTTAAGTGCAATCACAAATTGTAGTTGCATTAATCTGATACTAATAAAAAACTAATTCTATTCTTTTTTTTATTTATGAACAGTTGGCACCCCATATATTTAAGATGACTACCATTCATTGAATGCCCCGATGCTTGAAATGCAATCTCGAATTGTAGTTGCATCAATTTAATGCTAATAAAAAACAAATTCTTATCAATTTTTCTTTCATGAATATTTGGCACCCCATAAGGTGGCCACCATTCATATTAATGCAAATAGAATGCTTTAAGTGCTATCACGACTTGTAGTTGCATTAATCTGATACTAAAAAAAAAAAAATCTATTTGAATTTTCTTTCATGAACAGTTGGCACCCCATAAATTAAAAATGCACCCAGCACCCAGGTCAACAGCTATATACAGACACGTGTACCTCCCCTGCCTGTTCTCCTTCAATGCACAGTGAAGAGGGTGGGAGGGGGTGACCATCAACAGTGCATAAACACTTTGATTGGATGACAATGCAGTTTTTATATTACAACCTAAATTTGTGCAACGAAAATCATCAAGAAATACTAAGTATTTTTTCCAAAGAATAGCTTTTCTAGAATGGCTCGGTATTCAGGAATCCTACTGCGAATAAAAAAATGTCAAATTCTAATTCTAAATACCTGAAAATTGAGAAATGCTGACGTTCATGGGTTATGTAGGAAATGTACTAAAAACAGCAAAAAAGGGCAACAAAACCCTAATTTTCTCAAAAACTGTTCAGTAGGATTTTTTCTAACTGAGGTTCCACTGTTTTCTACCCTCATATTACACATTGGCATAGAGAATATATTGACACCTAGTCAGGATTTTGCGCTAGGAGCAATCTGTGAGGCGAAAAACAGCCAAAATGAGCCACTGGTCTGAAGTATAAAACTGGGCATCGATCACTATAGAGCTACAAAGAGACAGAGAATCGATGTCCAGTAACAATACCATTATACCAACTATAAACTACAGCTTTATTCACATCACAGAGAGAGGTAAGACTAATTATCTGGGTGGTGGTTCTAACCCATGAGTGAAGCATGTTAAAGCCTCTACGTTGGCACCTGGCACTAAAGGTCAGCCCTTTTACTCTATTATCGCCCTGCGAACACTGTAATGTAATGGCTCATCACCAGGGGCGCCACCCACCGGCTCCAACAGTGACAGACGCCTCACCTTTAATAGACTGCCTCCGGGGCGGGCGGAGGGGCTGGTTACCTTAAAGTAGTGGTTACAGTGTTGGAGAATACTGACGCCTTGTGAACAACACAAGATGGTACTGATGGAGATACAGGTTTTGTTATGCATCTATATATTCCATATCCGAAGTGCCTTAGACTTAGCTCAGTGGCTAAGGTGGACTGTTTGTAAGAAATCTCAAGTCAAATGCCACTAGAACGGTTGGGTTCGCTTTGGTATAGTCAAATCGTCACTTTCTACAAGGCAGTGCTTTATTCTTTACATTTCCCATTTCAGCCTTGCAAGGTCTATCTCCTCTATATAATGTTGATACAAGGTTAGACACAGTATAGGTGGAAGTAGCCCTGTGGTTGCTGTAGCAGGATCGGGGCCATCAGTCTTCGTTAACCAACACCCAGGTCCTCTCAACATGGCCGCTTTTACACAGATCCGCCCTAATCAACTTGGAACTGCCGCAAAAACAAAAAGGCATCACTTCCAATATCTCCACTCCCATGACCCTCCTTGATTCCTCACCTCAATGCACCACCTCGCATTGCCCTTTTTTTGGAGATTTGATTTTAACGTCAAAATGAAACTTCTGAGATGACTCCTAAAAGCTGACTTTTATTGAAGCCTTAAAATGGCCAGAAGGTCGAGTTTCATGTAATTGGAAATGGAAATTGGTTGATTATTTTGGGACCTAGTGATTACTGTAGGTTATTGCTGTCAATCATCGTTTACTTGCATATTAATGCTTTAACATTGGAGCCAATCTATGCTATTTGTTTTATCTGCATGACACAAAAGCCTGTACACACTCACTGGTATCCTCACAAAATGTACGTAAAAACCATGAATTATCAAAGTTTCGGAAACACAAACAGCTGATGAAGTGTTCCCACCCTTCAGTGCAAACCGCAATGGTCTATATACACAGCAAGCTCTTATCACGCAATGATCTACAAAACACGGCCAGACACCTCCAGTATGTCCGGTTCTCATTAAGAAATCCAATGGTATACATGCCGAGACAAGAATAGCAACTTTAAATTACAGTTCCTTTGCAATGAAAGACTTTCAATCATTACTCTATAGACTTCTATCCATCCATCAAATTCCTGAATGACACAGACTAGTCCCTGGTAGAGTAAAACTGCCCACAGTCTATGTTACAGGTTTCCATATGACAGCCAAGCACCGTCTAGTCAGAGATCACAGGTCGGCACACCGCTACCAGTCTCAGCCGCTGGATGTAAGGTCTAGGCTCCACATGGCCATGTAGTAACAGGTATACCTCTGGACGGGACTTTACCAGGTTGCAGGTTCCTTAGTAGGGGGCACCATTGCTTGATCTGGTAACTGCCGAGATAAACACTGATGCAGCAATCACAATGGGTACAACCTGTTACATAATGCCCCCTAAGAATTCTGCAGTGGAGACCAGGGAATTATCTCATTGGTTGATAATTCAACTGGATGCATTATCAACCAATCAGATAACACCCTTCATTCACTGCAGAATTTTTAGGGTGCATTATGTAAGAGCTTGTACCCATGTTAACGCTGTTATAATTAGTGCTTGTCTCGCCAGTACAAGCTTAAGTAATGGACACTCCCACAGGACGTCCAGCTTGGCCCCTATATAGATGGTGTGTGAGGAGACAGCAGTGACAGGTATAGGATGTGTAGCAGCTCCCACACCTACAGGACCCTCTGCGGGTGGAGGGCGTGTGGCGGCCGCGGCTCCCACACCTACAGGACCCTCTGCGGGTGGAGGGCGTGTGGCGGCCGCGGCTCCCACACCTTCAGGACCCTCTGCGGGTGGAGGGCGTGTGGCGGCCGCGGCTCCCACACCTACAGGACCCTCTGCGGGTGGAGGGCGTGTGGCGGCCGCGGCTCCCACACCTACAGGACCCTCTGCGGGTGGAGGGCGTGTGGCGGCCGCGGCTCCCACACCTTCAGGACCCTCTGCGGGTGGAGGGCGTGTGGCGGCCGCGGCTCCCACACCTACAGGACCCTCTGCGGGTGGAGGGCGTGTGGCGGCCGCGGCTCCCACACCTACAGGACCCTCTGCGGGTGGAGGGCGTGTGGCGGCCGCGGCTCCCACACCTACAGGACCCTCTGCGGGTGGAGGGCGTGTGGCGGCCGCGGCTCCCACACCTACAGGACCCTCTGCGGGTGGAGGGCGTGTGGCGGCCGCGGCTCCCACACCTACAGGACCCTCTGCGGGTGGAGGGCGTGTGGCGGCCGCGGCTCCCACACCTACAGGACCCTCTGCGGGTGGAGGGCGTGTGGCGGCCGCGGCTCCCACACCTACAGGACCCTCTGCGGGTGGAGGGCGTGTGGCGGCCGCGGCTCCCACACCTACAGGACCCTCTGCGGGTGGAGGGCGTGTGGCGGCCGCGGCTCCCACACCTACAGGACCCTCTGCGGGTGGAGGGCGTGTGGCGGCCGCGGCTCCCACACCTACAGGACCCTCTGCGGGTGGAGGGCGTGTGGCGGCCGCGGCTCCCACACCTACAGGACCCTCTGCGGGTGGAGGGCGTGTAGCGGCCACGGCTCCCACATCAGGGTAACAATAGCCGTGTCAACCCGAGGGCAACCTTCAGTCAGCAAGGTCGAAGCCGCCGGATGAAAAAGATACAGGAGTAAAGGGAAACAAAAAGAGGCACCACGAGGAGAAAAAGCCTTCTCCCCGCCATGCCCCCTCTCAGTCTCTCCCCTCCTGGAGGCCATGTGCACGGTAGTTCAGCTGTCTGCCGTCAGATGGTGCATGAATTAGTGATCAATGGGGGTGACTGATCAGACCCTCCCCCCCCCCCACCACAATCTCAGTTACCTCAACATTGTTAATTCAACCTGACACCAAATCTGTCTTCATCTGCAACATGTTCATCTTTGTAGAGGTCAGGTCATTGCTCAATCGCCTCCCCCTCCACCCCCTCCAATCTACTAACACCAACCCTGTGAAGGTTTTGGCGGCGGCATGTTATCATTCCTTCACTTTTTAATCAGTGTTTTTTTAGCGAGGATGGAAGCAATACTGTCTTTATTATTGAGTGTAGTTCTAGCAGTTATTGGTCGCTACTGTATGAATAAATTTAATATTCTACCTAAATCAGGAATAGTGGCAGTTCTTTTATCAGCGCTCCACCTGCCCAACAAGCTGAGTCTATATATCATCTAGCAGAACGTGGACGTGTCATTATTAAACTAGGAACCACAGCAGCTGCCTCTGTTACAGCAAAAACAGCTCTTATTAAATCTACCTGCAGCTAATGATTGTTGTTCTAACCAAACTTGACGGGGACCTGTTCTGGTGGGTCCAATGGATTTCCAAACAGTGAGTTTCAACTGGTAACAACAGACTATTATCAAAAACCGTCGGATTGGTGCGTTTCTATTGACTCTGAATTTACCCATGCATTGCACAGACTGAACGGTTAGTACAGTCTAAATCTGCTCAGCGTGGATAGCTTTGCCTAGATTATAACATGCTATTACCGTACTAGTAACCAGCCTTGCCATCTGATCCCCATATAGGCTGTACGGAGAATAAGAATAAAACAGCACACACAGGTATAAATCAGAGATTGTGTGTAATGTGTGAGAATAGGAGCCTTGAGGACAGTGTGGGTGTAGGTTAGTGGGTGTATAGGGGTCAGTCTGGTCGCCCTGTGGGCGCATCCATTGCTTGATCTGGTAACCGGGGAGATAAGTACTGATACAGCGATCACAATGGGTCCAGGCTATTACATAATGCACCCTAAAAATTCCGCAGTGAAGGCCAGGGAATTATCTCATTGGTTGATAATGCATCCAGCTAGACGCCTATAGGGATGTAACCAACAACTGTATTGTACAGAAGAAACACAGAAAAGATACTAGTAGCTCATTGTTATACTCCTGGTTTGTACGCCTGATATACTAGGGGAACACTTGGTGCATGGTGGAACACTCAGCCCCAATTACCCACAAGGTTTTGAGTTCCCTGAACCTTTATGTATTAGTTTAATCAGGGGAACAGATGCCCCCCCCCCCCCTACCTGAATGTACTGCTGAAGCAAGTGCGGGCGAGCTGTAAATCTGCAGGAACCAGACAGCGGCCTGCACCGGGGGACAAGATGGCGGCATACACTGGGTAACGCTCTATACACCTATAGTCCCCGTGTCGGAGTCACCAGCTGAGACCTGGCTGTGTAAAGGTCACCAGTCCCTCCCAAAACACCTGGGAACAACCAGGCTTGGTGCCAGTGTGTGTGTGTATGGGGGGGGGGGTGGGCATCATCTGTACAAGTGATGGTGATACACTTAAAGCACTATATGATGATAAGACTAAGAATATACTACTTAAACAAAACATGAGAGAGACAGTGAAGAATTATAGCGATATCCTAGTATATATTCGGTAAGGACTGACCAGTGGAAGAAACTATACAGTGATCGAGGACAGCTAAAATATAAAAACATGTATTTGTTGGCCTCATTTGATGGTACATTGGTAACATTGAATGGTAAAACTATTGCACAGCTGTATACATGTTACCACTGTTCCCATGTAGAGCTACTTACAGGCCAGGTTGGCATATTGGAGTAGTCGGGGGTTGTGACATCATTGGAGCATGTATCCATGACGTGTTGACGCCACATGTAGTACGACATAGTGGACCCAATCATGGGACAAGGCGGGCCTCGTGCTGGTCGCCATGCCAACCGGTCACATGCCACACAAGATGGCCGCCCTCCTCTGCCACCACTGTGCATCATGGGAGTAACAGAAGCCAATCAGAATCCTTCTTTCTTCTCTTCAAGCGGGGATAAAATGAAGCAGAGAACGTCATTTCTACCACTTCCGCTGATACAAACGTCTTTCAAGTTTTTGAAGTATCGACGATGACGGATAATTACTTTAGCATTTATTTCCCTTTGTCCATTTTTGTGTGAATCCAATTCTTGATAAACTGCTATTCACTGTATACAAGTATGCACTATTCACAAACGTTCTGTAATAATTGTCTTGAAGATATATCCAGCATATCGAACAATCCGGACGTGTAAAGCCTGCTCCCAACAACCATTATGCTATTGGCTGTACACAGATACTGGTCTGCTTCTTACAGCGGCCACCACTCCCAGCCTCATGTCTCCTGCACACCACCACACATACCTGCTACAGATGAGATGAGTGAGCTGCCTGTGTAGGTGCAGGCTGTGGGGGCAGCCTGCAGTATGAGCGGGTCCCCGGGGCACACTTTGTTGGTGCTTACAGAGGGAGCTGTCTCTGCGCCGTCACACGTGTCACTGCTCTCATGTCACACTGTCTACACACCACACCCCGCTGCTGCCACACGCCGCCCTCATCTACTGGTCAGTGCCAGCAGCCGTCTGACAAGGGTGTCCAAAGTAAGCCGCCTTATACATGTAGCTGAAGTATGACTTAAAAGTAGCTGATTGGGGGAATGCTGTGTGTGTGTGTGTCTAGTACAACCTGGGACGAGTCGTGTAGACCAGCTCATCGTTAGTTCCCAGTGGAGGTGGTGAGCGCCACTTAGCCCGACATGACGTATACACAGGTACCTGATAGGGCAGTGTCTCACCCAGCCCATGGTACTGTCAGCATAAAAAGGATGTCCACAGACACATCTAGATGGTGCCTATTATTCCTTCTTTCAGGGCTTCCCTCTAGCAGGTTGTTGCCGAGTACTGAGGACCGCGGATCGCGCCTCAACCCACCAGCGTCTCAATAACGTCTCAATAACATGACGATAGTGATAGCCTGCAGGCACCAGCAACCAGGCTCAACAAACTCATCAACTTCTCTCCAGGCAGGCAAAACCTCCAAATTGTGCCGAAAGATTGGATTGCAGCAATGTTAACAGGTGGTGGCGATAGGAGTATATTCAGAGGTCCTCTTGAAATATGCCGTTACATTCCACGTCTATAGAGTCCTTGACATTTCTTGGTAGGGCAAAAAGCGATTGCTAACTTTCATCTGTTCAGTTAAAAAGATGATGGTACAGACTCAAAAAGTCTAGAAGTTGAATATATAAGATTCTAAATTGATGTTCAGGTGACATCAAAAACTTCACAACATGTTCATAATCTGTTATTGTAACAGAGATAGCCTCTTCAACTGGTTCCCTTCTGTTTGGGTACACATGGTACTTTTCGTTTCACTCATTTCTCCTGACAATAACGCTGGTTATATCCATCCATATGCACTGCCACTGCTCACAGTTGTAAATATAGTGTGCTATGAATATAGAGCCTGCCGGGCACAGCGACAGGGAGAAAATGAGAATTTTCCAGAATGACGCTGACGACTGGCTATTGTCGACGTAGTCTTTCCATTGTTAATTTGACACCCATCACGTTGCCGGCCTAATGCAATTCAGGAATAGCGATTCTCTGTAGCAAGGGAAATACAGAAAGGGAAATATTTATATGAACTTCACTCACGATTGAGTACTGCAGTAATTAAGTATGACCCAGGTAATCACTGTACAAAGCACAATGGCTGAGGTCAATGCAGTGAAATATTCGGCAACTGCCCAATTCAATATATATTTACCCAACCAAAATAACTTTGTATTTCATTTGAGAAGTGCCAGCCCTCGGTCAACAAAGAGCACAAAGAGGGACTGATAGCAAGAAATCCAGGGAAACCTAGTTGTGTTCTGACCATATACGTATGTTGGCCACTTTAACTTAACGTACCACTACCTATGCCTTCAAGGACACAGGGAAGCGCTATCCTATATTGTTTTCTTCTTTCTCCCTCAAATGGTATAATGTTATTTCATGGGACTTGTAATCAAGTATACGGCAGGTGCAAGGTTGGAAATAGGAAGAATATATACCGTGAACATACTTGCTCAGATATTGTACAAAAGTATATTTGATATATGGAGAGATTTTAGACAGCGTTTGGCATATGAGGTATGAGATGTTTTACGTCCTATAACAATTTATACGCGGGTTGTAATCTCCATGTGTATGCATGTACTACGTTGGATACTAATGATGCTAACGACGCCACCCACTACATCCATCATGTTGTACCACACAGCGCCCACAGTAGGTGTGCCTTCTGACTCCAAATAGTGTTTATTGTATTCAATCTCATGAATGTGTCTTGACGGATCATAGTATTGAGCGGCATGTCGTCTTAATGGACTAAGAGGTTGAGATGATACGTCACACTTATCTAACATTAGAGCATTTAACTTGGAGGTAGTGTAATATCAAATGTCAAGTACACACAGCGCATTAGCACTGTAATATCATGCTTTATAGCACCGTCCTTCACAGCGCCTCCCCCTGTGTCATTCTACCCTGTGTGTGTGCCTACAGGTGCAGGTCCCAGCTGTGACTTCTGAGAAGTAAGTAGGGGTAGAAGTTCTACCCTGTGTGTGTGCCTACAATTGAAGGTCCCAGCTGTGACTTCTACCCTGTGTTTGTGCCTACAATTGGAGGTCCCAGCTGTGACTTCTACCCTGTGTGTGTGCCTACAATTGGAGGTCCCAGCTGTGACTTCTACCCTGTGTTTGTGCCTACAATTGGAGGTCCCAGCTGTGACTTCTACCCTGTGTTTGTGCCTACAATTGGAGGTCCCAGCTGTGACTTCTACCTTGTGTGTGTGCTTACAATTGGAGGTCCCAGCTGTGACTTCTACCCTGTGTGTGTGCCTACAATTGGAGGTCCCAGCTGTGACTTCTACCCTGTGTGTGTGCCTACAATTGGAGGTCCCAGCTGTGACTTCTACCCTGTGTGTGTGCCTACAATTGGAGGTCCCAGCTGTGACTTCTACCCTGTGTGTGTGCCTACAATTGGAGGTCCCAGCTGTGACTTCTACCCTGTGTGTGTGCCTACAGGTGCAGGTCCCAGCTGTGACTTCTACCCTGTGTGTGTGCCTACAATTGGAGGTCCCAGCTGTGAATTCTACCCTGTGTGTGTGCCTACAATTGGAGGTCACAGCTGTGACTTTGCGTTCAACTGTACAATGGGTCCCTGTGTATTGTGAATCTATTTAATGCTTTATACATTTATGGTTCTGGTGTTATCTTGTTTTCATATCTTATATACTAGTAAGTACTTCAATAACCACTTGTGTCTAAACTTCATATTAAAGTCTCGAATTCCTAAAGTTATGCAGATCCCTATTAATGTCCCTGAAGAAGCTATCCGCTCGAACACAATTACTCATGGTTCCTCCAACATGGTCCTTGGTTCCCCGGTGCATGCCATGCCATGCTCATTGATTTTCCACTCCCCTGTTTTCAACATTTTCTATCCATATTTTTCAAAACGGTTGCAACAGATTCAATATTTGTTCAACAACTGGATTCAATACATGGAACAATCAGGAAGGACCTACGGGTAGGAGTATAAGAATTACACTGTGCCATCTTACTGCTACCAGGCAGAGCCCTTATTCATTGTAGTTGAGGTATAACAGGGCATTCTGTCATTGTAGTGGAGCTATAACGGGGCATTCTGTCATTGTAGTGGAGGTATAACGGGGCATTCTGTCATTGTAGTGGAGGTATAACGGGGCATTCTGTCATTGTAGTGGAGGTATAACGGGGCATTCTGTCATTGTAGTGGAGGTATAACGGGGCATTCTGTCATTGTAGTGGAGGTATAACGGGGCATTCTGTCATTGTAGTTGAGGTATAATGGGGCATTCTGTCATTGTAGTGGAGGTATAACGGGGCATACTGTCATTGTAGTGGAGGTATAACGGGGCATTCTGTCATTGTAGTTGAGGTATAACGGGGCATTCTGTCATTGTAGTGGAGGTATAACGGGGCATTCTGTCATTGTAGTTGAGGTATAACGGGGCATTCTGTCATTGTAGTGGAGGTATAACGGGGCATTCTGTCATTGTAGTTGGAGGTATAACGGGGCATTCTGTCATTGTAGTGGAGGTATAACGGGGCATTCTGTCATTGTAGTGGAGGTATAACGGGGCATTCTGTCATTGTAGTTGAGGTATAACGGGGCATTCTGTCATTGTAGTGGAGGTATAACGGGGCATTCTGTCATTGTAGTTGAGGTATAATGGGGCATTCTGTCATTGTAGTGGAGGTATAACGGGGCATTCTGTCATTGTAGTGGAGGTATAACGGGGCATTCTGTCATTGTAGTTGGAGGTATAACGGGGCATTCTGTCATTGTAGTGGAGCTATAACGGGGCATTCTGTCATTGTAGTTGGAGTATAACGGGGCATTCTGTCATTGTAGTGGAGGTATAACGAGGCATTCTGTCATTGTAGTGGAGGTATAACGGGGCATTCTGTCATTGTAGTGGAGCTATAACGGGGCATTCTGTCATTGTAGTGGAGGTATAACGGGGCATTCTGTCATTGTAGTGGAGGTATAACGGGGCATTCTGTCAATGTAGTGGAGGTATAACGGGGCATTCTGTCATTGTAGTTGAGGTATAACGGGGCATTCTGTCATTGTAGTGGAGGTATAACGGGGCATTCTGTCATTGTAGTTGGAGGTATAACGGGGCATTCTGTCATTATAGTGGAGCTATAACGGGGCATTCTGTCATTGTAGTTGGAGTATAACGGGGCATTCTGTCATTGTAGTGGAGGTATAATGGGGCATTCTGTCATTGTAGTTGAGGTATAACGGGGCATTCTGTCATTGTAGTTGGAGTGTAACGGGGCATTCTGTCATTGTAGTTGGAGTGTAACGGGGCATTCTGTCATTGTAGTGGAGGTATAACGGGGCATTCTACCATTGTAGTTGGGGTGTAACGGGGCATTCTACCATTGTAGTGGAGTTATCAGCGCTTGTAGAGGCTTGTTGCTTGGAAATTCCTGTTGTAAACTTGAATCGACTTAAATGTGCCCAATTACTATATACGTGTAGTTTATTTGAGACATGAAATAGAAGCTGATTTTACATCATAACAAGTAGAAATCCCCAATCTCAGATCAACGTGCCTGGGTATCTACTACGGTCATGAACATCATGCATGCATAGACATGTGATACCCACAATGCAATAGTCCAGAGACAAATTTCTTTTCTCCACCCTACCCGAGTGTCTCCCTCTTACAGCCCATAGACAATGAGAGGCCAGGACAGCTAAACACACCCAACTTAACTTAGGTCCTAATCAACGAAGACATCCTCATATCAGGGTGTAGGCAGGCGGAGGGCGAGACAAGCAGAGCAAAGGCTGCTGACGTGGATGGTGATAGCCCTGGTCAGACTCTTTTTGTTTCTGTCCTAGTACTCAATGGTAAATGGGCATCCCTGCCGGCTCCTGCCCCCGAGGAGGCAGTGAGGCGCAATTACAGGCAGACACGGTGGTTGGGTTATGAGAGAGAGTCTGTTGGAGCCCGGGGGGATCAGGCTGCTGTTGCTGCTCAGGACATGCAGACTAAACTCGTGTTCCTGCCTAAAGCCAAGACAGATACCCTCTGATAAACCAAATACCTAAATCGTTACAACATTCTGTCAACTTCCAATACACAAAATATTATCTAAGTGCACTGGATAACTGCTTTTGTTGTAAAGAGATACAATGGTTTACAAAGACTTTAAGAGGGAACGATCTGTTAAGTTATCGGTAGAAATCCATAAATCATGTCTTGAATCTTGAAAGGTGCAACTGTATCTCAGAGCGCTATCTCAAACTTTGAAATCCATTCTCAGTTCAATCCAAACCAACTTGAAAGCTTTAACATGTGAAAACCAGCAAAATCAATTGCGAAGCCCGTGTGAGGTACAAACACTTATATTATAAAGCAGAGCAATATACGCAGCGAGACAGGCAAGCAATTGAGCAGATGAATGATTATGACCCGAATGACCGACCGCTACCAGACTGAAATTAAGGGGCTGGATAATCTATTTCGACACAGGGCAACACAGGGGATGAGTGAGTGGGTGGTAGCGAATTGATCGTTAAGACGACAAGTGCCGTGTGAGGCGTGGTATATGGGTGAGATAGAGACAGAGTGGGAGGCTATATAGAAGGGGCAGAGTACTGGCTGAGTCAATAGGAGATTATGATAGATCAGAGATTCACACGAGACGTCTTTGAGATCTAAGCGCGTTATAGGGTTGGAGATATAGGGGATCAAGGGAGAGGATCCGTGTGTGGTGAAAGATATAGGGTAGGGTTTGTCAGGAGGGGCCGGACGATAGACAGGGCAGGAGGGCAGGCAAGGTAATTCCAATGTTCCAGCTGGTATGAACTGTAAAGGCATGGAAGCACACTACCGTCTCTCATTTCACAGATAGTGCTGTGCACAGCCTGCTACAGGGAGATGACAGTGCAGTATACACTAATACAGCCTGCTGGAGGGGGTGACAGTGCAGTATACATACAGCCTGCTGGAGGGGGGTGACAGTGCAGTATACATACAGCCTGCTGGAGGAGGGTGACAGTGCAGTATACAGCCTGCTGGAGGGGGGTGACAGTGCAGTATACAGCCTGCTGGAGGGGGGTGACAGTGCAGTATACATACAGCCTGCTGGAGGGGGGTGACAGTGCTGTATACAGCCTGCTGGAGGGGGGTGACAGTGCAGTATACATACAGCCTGCTGGAGGGGGGTGACAGTGCTGTATACAGCCTGCTGGAGGGGGGTGACAGTGCAGTATACATACAGCCTGCTGGAGGGGGGTGACAGTGCTGTATACAGCCTGCTGGAGGGGGGTGACAGTGCAGTATACATACAGCCTGCTGGAGGGGGGTGACATTGCAGTAATACAGCCTGCTGGAGGGGGGTGACAGTGCAGTATACATACAGCCTGCTGGAGGGGGGTGACAGTGCTGTATACAGCCTGCTGGAGGGGGGTGACAGTGCAGTATACATACAGCCTGCTGGAGGGGGGTGACAGTGCTGTATACAGCCTGCTGGAGGGGGGTGACAGTGCAGTATACATACAGCCTGCTGGAGGGGGGTGACATTGCAGTAATACAGCCTGCTGGAGGGGGGTGACAGTGCAGTATACAGCCTGCTGGAGGGGGTGACATTGCAGTAATACAGCCTGCTGGAGGGGGGTGACAGTGCAGTATACAGCCTGCTGGAGGGGGGTGACAGTGCAGTATACATACAGCCTGCTGGAGGGGGTGACATTGCAGTATACAGCCTGCTGGAGGGGGGTAACAGTGCAGTAATACAGCCTGCTGGAGGGGGTGACAGTGCAGTATACAGCCTGCTGGAGGGGGGTGACAGTGCAGTAATACAGCCTGCTGGAGGGGGGTGACAGTGCAGTATACAGCCTGCTGGAGGGGGGTGACAGTGCAGTATACAGCCTGCTGGAGGGGGGTGACAGTGCAGTAATACAGCCTGCTGGAGGGGGTGACAGTGCAGTATACAGCCTGCTGGAGGGGGGTGACAGTGCAGTATACAGCCTGCTGGAGGGGGGTGACAGTGCAGTATACACTAATACAGCCTGCTGGAGGGGGTGACAGTGCAGTATACATACAGCCTGCTGGAGGGGGTGACAGTGCAGTATACAGCCTGCTGGAGGGGGGTGACAGTGCAGTAATACAGCCTGCTGGAGGGGGGTGACAGTGCAGTAATACAGCCTGCTGGAGGGGGGTGACAGTGTAGTATACATACAGCCTGCTGGAGGGGGGTGACAGTGCAGTATACAGCCTGCTGGAGGGGGGTGACAGTGCAGTAATACATACAGCCTGCTGGAGGGGGGTGACAGTGCAGTATACAGCCTGCTGGAGGAGGGTGACAGTGCAGTATACATACAGCCTGCTGGAGGGGGTGACAGTGCAGTATACAGCCTGCTGGAGGGGGGTGACAGTGCAGTATACATACAGCCTGCTGGAGGGGGGTGACAGTGCAGTATACAGCCTGCTGGAGGAGGGTGACAGTGCAGTATACATACAGCCTGCTGGAGGGGGTGACAGTGCAGTATACAGCCTGCTGGAGGGGGTTGACAGTGCAGTATACATACAGCCTGCTGGGGGGGAAAAAGTGCAGTAATACAGCCTGCTGGAGGGGGGTGACAGTGCAGTATACATACAGCCTGCTGGGGGGGAAAAAGTGCAGTAATACTGCCTGCTGGAGGGGGGTGACAGTGCAGTATACAGCCTGCTGGAGGAGGGTGACAGTGCAGTAATACAGCCTGCTGGAGGGGGTGACAGTGCAGTATACATACAGCCTGCTGGAGGGGGGTGACAGTGCAGTATACAGCCTGCTGGAGGAGGGTGACAGTGCAGTATACAGCCTGCTGGAGGGGGGTGACAGTGCAGTATACAGCCTGCTGGAGGGGGTGACAGTGCAGTATACATACAGCCTGCTGGGGGGGAAAAAGTGCAGTAATACTGCCTGCTGGAGGGGGGTGACAGTGCAGTATACATACAGCCTGCTGGAGGGGGGAAACAGTGCAGTAATACAGCCTGCTGGAGGGGGTGACAGTGCAGTAATACAGCCTGCTGGAGGGGGGTGACAGTGCAGTATACAGCCTGCTGGAGGGGGGTGACAGTGCAGTATACATACAGCCTGCTGGAGGGGGGTGACAGTGCAGTAATACAGCCTGCTGGAGGGGGGTGACAGTGCAGTATACAGCCTGCTGGAGGGGGGTGACAGTGCAGTATACAGCCTGCTGGAGGGGGGTGACAGTGCAGTATACAGCCTGCTGGAGGGGGGTGACAGTGCAGTATACATACAGCCTGCTGGAGGGGGTGACAGTGCAGTATACAGCCTGCTGGAGGAGGGTGACAGTGCAGTAATACAGCCTGCTGGAGGGGGGTGACAGTGCAGTATACATACAGCCTGCTGGAGGGGGTGACAGTGCAGTAATACATACAGCCTGCTGGAGGGGGTGACAGTGCAGTATACAGCCTGCTGGAGGGGGGTGACAGTGCAGTAATACAGCCTGCTGGAGGGGGGTGACAGTGCAGTATACAGCCTGCTGGAGGGGGGTGACAGTGCAGTATACATACAGCCTGCTGGGGGGGGGGGGGAAAGTGCAGTAATATTGCCTGCTGGAGGGGGGTGACAGTGCAGTAATACAGCCTGCTGGAGGGTGGTGACAGTGCAGTATACAGCCTGCTGGAGGGGGGTGACAGTGCAGTATACAGCCTGCTGGAGGGGGGTGACAGTGCAG
This sequence comes from Harmothoe impar, assembly GCA_947462335.1. Taxonomy (NCBI): domain Eukaryota; kingdom Metazoa; phylum Annelida; class Polychaeta; order Phyllodocida; family Polynoidae; genus Harmothoe; species Harmothoe impar. The sequence continues at coordinate 25,344,479 of OX381714.1, read as the reverse complement.
TATACAGCCTGCTGGAGGGGGGTGACAGTGCAGTATACATACAGCCTGCTGGGGGGGAAAAAGTGCAGTAATACTGCCTGCTGGAGGGGGTGACAGTGCAGTATACAGCCTGCTGGAGGGTGGTGACAGTGCAGTAATACATACAGCCTGCTGGAGGGGGGTGACAGTGCAGTATACAGCCTGCTGGAGGGGGACGTAAGATACAGGTGTATGGCAATCCCTGTCTGCACCTGGCGTTATAACCATGGCTGGTTTCCGCCTGCTGCACATGGGTTATGACAGTTCCCTGACAGGTTCCTGCCCAAAAGGGAACTGGTGGTAACGTCAGGCTGGGCATCACACCTGTCCTACCCGGCTCAGGTTACATGTACCGCACCCGCGTCTCCATACATCCCTGCCTATGGCCGCCTCTGACTTACACGTACACTTATCTACAGCAGGCCCAGGCGGCATAGAGAGAGTACCGGCAAAGCAGGCAGGTGGAACATTATAGGCTATTGTTTGTTCGAATTGGTGGTCAGTGAATCTGTGCATTTAACTCTAGATGTGTCACTCACTGGTTAACAAAAATAATCTTCTAATTTCGTCAAGAAAATAACAAAATTTAGTAAAGAAATCTCAGTGGAAAAGTACCAGAAAATTAAAACGCACACGGTTAGGCTAGGTTGGTATACTCGATGTACCTACACCCAGCCGGCCCCAGCTACCCAGGGCATCCGTAGATCTCATCATACCCTCTGACCCTCAACTCCAAGGTCCTATAACCCATACCTTAGTGCATATACACCCCCACCTTGCTACCAATCAGCACACATTTAGGAGCCTCATTCACGGAACACATGCTGCGATCCCACGGATTATTGCCCGAGGGTGACATAGGATATCATTTATAGGACCCTTCGATTTGTTGTGCACATCCCAGATAGGATATCATTCTGCGCTAGGAGATTTTCCTCATGTCACAAATTAGGCATATATTGTCATGGTCATAAATGTATAAGTAGACTCCATCAGCTAGATAATAAATTCCCTTTTTTTTATGTGGGTGGCGGGCAACTGGAGGGAGGGAGAAAATTGAATATAACTTTGTAAAACAGTTGGTAAGGCGGTACAATGTCTTTATCTAAAGCAGACTTCTTTAGAGATGGGAATTATAGCCAAAATCTGATTTGATGGACGGACAAAGTGTGCCCTCCAGGTACGGAGGCTTTTAGACTAGACGGAAGCCGGTTGGCGTTAGTGTGTGTGTGTGTGTGTGTGTGTGTGTGTGTGTGTGTGTGTGTGTGTTGGGGTGGGGGTGTGTGTGTGTGGGGGGGGGGGGGGGTAATACACCGGGGAGTAGTGTGGAAGATCCAACACACGGCAACAACTGAGGTAACTTAGCACCCTGGTGTAATGAAGATACTGCCAGCAGACCAACACCTTCGAGGATTGTTTTTTCTACCGTATCTAGATGCAATGTTCTTCCTGTCCATACTTGTAATAATATTTCATGGGATTTTAGTATTCTATCGTCTACTGTGGCATTATACTATTCACCAACAGGTTACATCCCCTTAGAGGAAGTTATTTAGACTAATACCGTGTGTGTTAGATACAACGTAAACGATAATCTAACAGCCATTCCTATGCGGCCTGGCCTCAGTTAGTCTCCACACCAGGGGTAGAGGGGTGTTGTAGCCGCCGTGTGAGTAGTACAGGGTGTAAGTAGTGCAGGAGGCAGGGCTCTGCTACAGGCGGCGGGCGGGCGGGGGGGGGGGGGGGTTCAGACCAGTAAGTACTACAGCTTAAGGCTAGGGCGATTAGCTTGATGAGATGCGTCTCCGTAAGTAGGGTCTACCAAGTCAACTTCAATCAGGAGCAGCTTCCCCGGGACCTGGGCCGTCTGTGAAGTATTGGGGCGGCTCCCACAGGTATGCATCCTATACTGTAACTCTCAATGTCACCTCTTGATGTCACCACAGGCGGTATGTGTAGCCCAGCATATAGTGCACACGGTACTATTGTGGTTACCATGCAACTCTATGAACTGATCATGGAACTTTTACAATCGTTAAACTTCAACAGAGTGAATAATACAAATGGAGCGTTGTCGCAATACATAACGTTCACTTCTCCCCATGGTACCGGTATATACCATGACCTGCCAGTGTCAGTGTAGTCACAAGTCTTCCTTTCCCCTTGTCCCTGGTCGGAGTTGCAGCTTCCCGCCGAAACAGCTTAACTACTCCGGATGCGGTCATTTGACAACAGTGGCACTGTAAGGTCTTCAAAGCAACATAACTATTCCAGTAATACAGAGAAGTATCTCAGAAAAACGTCTCACGGTGGTTATAGCATAGAACTAGATGGGGAGTAGGTTCTTTAAAGGTTAAGGCCATGCCCCCAGACTGTTCTATGGATTTTCCGACATGCTGATTTTGACCAAAAATGACACTTCTTGTAACGATCCTAGGATTGAAACTTGTAGAGAAGGCATTTCCACCTTTAGCTATACTCTGTCACCATTTAGGTTGTTAGCTTTATGTACTTTTTGCTCATTTCATTCTGAGAGGAAAAAAAACACTTTCTGATTTACAAATAGAAAGGCGCCGCTTTGCTGCTCAGATTTATACTACATGTACATAGATGAAAGTCTCAAATGAAAGACCAGTTGACAAAACCGCCAGCACCTGCTAGTGCCTAAAGAAGTGTTATTTCCTTTGTGGCGATGGGCTCCAAAGAACAATGCCGGCTTGATGAGTGACGTTTTGCACTGTCGTGGGTAGTAACGTGAAACTATTTATCAGCTGAGACATTAGAACTATAGACATTCTGGATTTAGCAACGTTCTACGAAATCCCTACAAGAGTCCTTGTTGTACAGTTGCATATAGCTTTAGAAACGACAATCCGGGTCATTGGCTGGCTTTGTACTATTACTAGTGCTAAGGTTGAAATACAAAAGTATAATTCCAGGGAAGAGCATAAACCTCTTTGTCAAGACCGACATGTTATATAATACAGAACGTTTACTGTTATACACGTGCCATTGTTCCCTCACAACAATGCCGTAATGGCCTTTTTAATCGCACACAACCAGCATTTAGGTAAGTGGCAGTTACGGACTAAATGTTTGTTTCAAGAATTACATGACTTCTTGTCCCTGTCTGGATTTCAGCAAGCCGGTCACACACCTTAACTGCACGGGCCGTACGGCTTCAGCCATACACACTCTCAGACCTGGAGCGCGCCGTGTGTGAGCTGTCCGCTACTTGGCTAAAGGCGGAGAGCTGCTCAGGGAGGGAGGAGAGCTGCTCTCCAGCTGTCAGCGACCTGCTCCTCCCTGATATAGGGCCTGTAATACTGTGTGTGTGGGGGGGGGGGGGGGCTGTTAACAGTAGGCTGAGTAGAGATGTATATCTTTATCAGGATGGGTTCTTGGGAATACATCCAGGGTTCTCGGTAAAAAAATACACTTGAAAACATGAGCCGTCGTCAATTGCGCCACACCCCTGCTTTACCCTTGATCAGGTTTGTATTATTCGTGTACCTATTTAGTTACACACACCAGTGTACGTCTGATAACGGTAATCTGACAATCTGACATAAACAGCCACCTGCAGCTCATGGAAAAGCTAAAACTGGAAACACGCATATCCATTATAAACACAGGCAATATACCCCTAATTCTTACAGCTCCCCCCCTCTATGGTTTTATTATGTACCACCTGCCTTGATACTTAACAATATCAGCCATAAAGAAGGTTGATGGATATCAAACGCAACGTGATGAGATATTAGATGATGAATGGGTCAACTTACGAAGCAAAACTTAAACAACCTTGTATATAGAGGCCCTGGTCGATATCATACCGCGTGGGTGTATAGCCCTTTTCTTTTTGTCAACGCCTCTATATGTATGTGGCGCATCATAGCCAACATTGAAAAACTGGTGACATTTTGGTAGACGTGATATTAGCTTGGAACTACAACACAGCGTTGAGGAAGTGGTATCTGTTTCTAAGACCAGTGTCACTAACCTCAATACTAATTCGTTGTCAACATAAAATTAACTTCGTTGAAACAATCTGTCTATGTTCCGCTTCAACTGAATATCATTCTGTCTCAACGGAACAACTTTCTGGGGTAAATCATTGACAGGTTTAGACTTCTAGTACTGTTGAAAGGACCCCTGCACACCGGCTGTTTCTGCTGTCAAATCTCAATGTCCAATGCACGGCTATCCCACACAGGTCGTTATACATAGCGATTCTCAATTTCTACCAGTCAAAGCACTTTTCTAATATTCCAATAAGAAGTGAACACTATAAAATGCTGTTGTTCCTGGACAGAAATAATGTGCCATAATAACACGGTACCTTTGCTGTAAGAAATAATACAGCAGATGTTGCTGTGCATGTACACTTCTGTAGATGCAACTTAACAGTTGCCTGTTGTATATCTACAGCACTTTCCCCTGTACTATGAAGGCATAAATGTGAATTTACAATGGATTCTGCTGTACAGTTACAGAAAATGTTTTAGCATACTAATAAACACACCTGTAAGATTACAGTACATTGGTCAGTTGACAAGCTGTATGTCTACAGCACAATCTATTGCAACCAACGTTGCCCACAATATTTGCTATACAGGAACAGTACTTGCTTCTAACAGTAAAGTTAGGGCAATTTAGGACATTTCCTTCATATCAATACATGTCTTTTGTTAATATACAAAATCATGGACTGCGTGAAGGAATAGGGGATCTGTAAGATGCCAAGAGAGAGGGGTCTGGGTTTCGCAGAATTTTTTGACCCCACCTTGCCAATCAGCTGATTGCGAAATAGACAATGGACAACGTCCGTATAGTACCATATCATATAGGACTAGAAATGAATAACACCACCCCCCGGAGCTACAACCTCTACCACAGTAGACTGCAATCACCCTACTTAGGTACACCATTAAGTAATTGGTAATTGTAAAGTAATTGTGAGCTATTGATGGCAGCCTGCTCGGCCAATCATTGAAGGTAATTAGGTGTAGATATCGGCTACAGTGGGGGATCGGTCTCTAATAGAAGAGAGCAGGAAAAAGGCTATTGAGGACTATATGGGTAATAGATGATGTAGACTATAGGGGAGAAACTGATTTATTATATACTGCTCTGATTTAAAGGTGTTTTCTTTTGATAATGTTGTTAATGTTTTCGTTGTCTTACCAATGCTAATCTCAATTATTTATACTGCACATCTTATAGATATACTGACTCAAAACAATAGAGATTACTGCATCAAAAAGACTGAAATCGGGGATATACCCCACATGTTTTTTGTTGTTGTAAATTCACCTCCTGATTTAGGTTAGTACAACTCGTGTCATTATAACATTGCAGTGTTCCCCAGGTTATCAACATAGACGGACAATGGCCCTGTCCTGTCCACGCCAGCCTGTGTGGTCTAGGCGGCCAATTAACAATTACTAATTAGTTAATTAATGCCTCAAAACCAGCCGTCCCAGAGATCATTAGGTTACCATGGTGAGGATGGGAAATAATTAAGGAGAGCGTTGGTTGGCAATGGGAAGTGGCTGGTTGGCGTGTTGGCGGCCGTGGCGGCAGCACAGAGGTAGCAGTAGTGTATGACACATTATATCTTCATGTCTGGTCCCCTTATTGAGGGCTGCCTCATTGCATTAGGGGTACCAAGTAGTGCAGGTACGGAGCAGTGGGCGCCCTCATCAACTACTGGCTGCCATAACATGTGTTGCCACCTTCGTCATTGTGCCTTACTCAGTCTCGTGTGACATTGTCTATGGTCATCGTGGATCTCTACATGATATCAAATAAATGTATTTGGCTCATAATAAATTCCACACTACATGTACAAAAATGCTAAAATGCAGAAAAAATAGTTTCTTGCCTTGATAAACCTATCACAAAAGAGGCAACGGTCCTAGAAACAGGGGGATGCCGACGTGGGTCAGGACCAGGGGCCCTCCATAATTCACGTCTTGTAGCCTATGGGGAAACGCCTGACAAGTGGGTGGGTGAGTGTTGAAAATGGTCCACATTTGTGTGACGTAATATTTATGGATAATGCACATACATATTGTTCTAGTATTTGCTGTTATAGTCAAGTCAGTGCCTCCTACACTCGTGAAACAAGATGAACAGGGAACAAGAGTCGCCCCCTTTACTCTATCTAATCTAGGTCTATTTATAGCTGTGTGAGCTGCTCCGGAGGTAAACACCAAGCATGACGTCAAGGAGCAGAGCGTGCCTCCAGGGTGGTATTAGCCGCCCGGGGATCAGGCCGAGGTCACATGACCTCCGCACCTACAGCCTTAGGCCAAAACAAAGGGTGTTGTTACCTGAACCTACCCTAGCTACATTTCTGGGACTTTTCTATCAAGTTGTCAGTTTTGTCATTATAGAAGAAAGACGTTTTGTTCCGAATTCGGCCAGCTACTTAAAACCACCTACCAACTCCGGATTTTATAGTTTACATGTCCTTTGGTCCCCTATGTACTAGTTTGAGTATATTTTCTTTCTATTTGAGGAGGTCTGAAACAGCATTTCCTGTTGGTGTAACTTGGTTGGTGCTGGAGGGGCGGCGTCTGGGCTCCTGCACCTGGGAGTGGCTCCTGCCGCCCACGCACCCACACAATGAGCTGCTACAATGAGCTACTCGGAGCAGCTCATGCGAGCCTGGTATCCAGGTGTAACCAGCTCCTCAGCAGCTCCTCCCCCCGGCCGCTACACCGGCTCTGTCCAGGCCCCGGCACGGCAGCACCGCAATGAAGGAAGACCTACCAGGCCCCCGCCGTCAGATGGCCTGTTATACCTAATTGTGTTGGTAATTCGGTTTACCGTATTCGACGTAATAAGCACCCTGGGCGCTTATAAAATTATTTTCATGCCGTTTTTAGTACTTGAGAGTTTAATTGTCACCAAAATCGTGAAAGTTGAGCCTTTATTCTAGTCTAAAAATGCCCCAAAAAGGGGGGGGGGCGCTTATTAGGGGGAGGGCGCTTATTACGTCGAATACGGTATATAATTTCTAAAGGTTTGTGCTGGAGGGGCCCAGGTATATTCACCCCCCCCCCAGCCTGTGATTGGGAGGGAGGCTTTCGCCAATGAACGTCTACACAGCTCTTTTGCTTTAGATTACGCTAGGCCTATATAACAAGCAAAACTGGCCCAGGTCCAGTAGTTACTTAATTGGCTGATTGCTCTATGCAGGCTTCAATTAGATACCATGAATTCTACACCCAGTGGGTAAATGAGAGAAGCCAGAGAGGTGCAGAAATCATATAAAACTAACAGAAAAAGAAGGTGATTCTCAGGTAGGGAGGGAGCCCTGCATCCGCTCCTGTGTTGGCCTAGTGTGCTCAACAAAAAGCGTTTATAAGGCCCCTAACATACCAAGTACCCCAGTGATTGCTTGTTTGGGTGGTTTAATGTCCTAGGGATTCTAGGGAATCCAGACTCTCACAAAGTAAAGTTTGTCACTGATCGAATCTATAAAATTAGGACAGGAATATACAATGCCGCTCTATTTCACTGGTCCTATAGACATGACAAGACAAACCACTGCCTTCGATATCTCAGATGTGGCTTACTGAGGAGGGATCATATGGCAGACTACAAACGTGTGTGAGATCTGTACCTGTCAAAAAAGGCATCACGTCTGTTATATATATTTGCATTTCGTAGCCAGCAGCTTCTCATGATGGTCCACAAGAAAGGTGTCCCTGACCGCTAGTCATGGTGTCTGCTACAAAGAGGCACACAAAGGCATGTGATTAGACGTTTAGATCATCATCACACCATGATTCTCCAATTCTTATCTCTCGCTGCTGAAATGAGTGCATGACAGGGGTTAATACTTGGTAACCCCCAGCCTAGTGTAAGTAATGTAGACGGGTAGGGACTGCGTAGTGTAGAGACCCCATTCATGTTACAGGCCCCTCTGCTGTCATGTAAGTCTAGTCAGTATCTGCACCATCTAGGATGTTGCATCAAGTCTATATGGCCAATCTAACGAGAATGATTGCAGTCCACCATACTAATATTCCTATATACTGACACAGTAGGTTACAGATATGTTTCCATACACATGCATCAATCAAAGGAAGACTTCTCCTTTTGATCTATGTGAACATATCGGACTGGAAAACGTGTTTACCATACGCGTTATGTGTAATTTCAGGTCGCAACTTCTTTTCAGGATGGCCCTCTTATTCTTATATTTCTGATGACCGATACATGACTGTATTAAAACAAAAGTAGTAAATGACTAACACAGTAACTTATAAAAGTAGATATAAATGACATACCTTATCCCAACCACCCTTTTCGGACAATTGCCAGCCCCCTTCATTTTGCCTCCTATCTCCCCCTTTCGTTAACCCAAATGTTCATGTTTCATCTCCAAACTTTACACTAAAATTGATTATCAGTGAGTTAATCAGTTAGTATTATACATGTAATATCAAGGGGCAATAGTATAACGGCCATAAGGAATCGACAAACAGGGCGCCGCAGGACTCTTGCCCACCCCGGGCCCAGTTGGGGCAGGGACTGTACGGCAGCGAGCAGCTCCTGAGTTTCCATTAACTGCTAATGAGCAGCTCAGGGTACTGGAGGTAGGCTACACCTGAGCACAGAACACCCTGCGCACCGCTCAGTCCCAGTGGGGGGGGGGGGGGGGGGTAGACTGACTGCGGGCTGTGCGGATGTATTCTTGTGGGTGGCTTGGGAAATAGACATGCCTGTCTCCAGTAAACATTTCCTTCGGTTCAAAATCAATGACATGAACAAGGCAGGTACTAGAAGGCTCCCATAGTACTGCGACACACCCTAGTGCAGATATGATGTAGACACGTGGCTCTTATACATGCAGGTGGGCAACATATGACAACTGTTTTGCACGTTATACCTTCAGTAACATCCCTTAATAACGGTCCGGGTGGGCACCACTACAGTTCTGACACAGACACTGCGATTTGTACTTATAAATGTATGTAGGACTTCAAGTGTTTCTTTTTTTTAAACAAGGACACTTAAATTGTACCTTTATTCGCCAAAAAGCAGCTTAGCATGCTTGAATAAACACATGATTAAGTGTCCGTCTCAAGGTATGTGTCTTACTCGAGGTGAATGTACCCTGCAGGTAAGCAGTGGTCCATGTGGTAGGTCGGCGCACAGACCCCCTTCTCTCTGGGTAATACAGGAGATAACGGTGGTTTGGGCTTTACATTCCTTACACATTTATCTCCTCTGTAGAGATGTATTGCACGCACAATTCACAGACATGGCTAAAGGCATTGCACCCCCTAGATTCATCACATCTCCAATATGACTTCATGTATCACTGGTACCTTCAATACAGTTGGGTAGAATCCGGCTGTCCCACAACACACCACCCTTACGTAGAGGCTAGTTGCACATGTCAGGTCGGCGAGGTGCGACGCACCCGGCCCTTCCTCCTCCAGTGCACACCTTGGTACTCCAGTAACGGTACAGTAACACACAAGTAGGGTTACCATGCCCTTTCTCACAGCTACTTTGCTAGTGTCGCTAATGATATTAATCCTAATGCAAAGGCCACAGTATTGGAGTCTAGAATGGAGTTAAACATGTGGCAACTTTTACTACAAGGACACTGCTTATTCCTCCATGATTCGGCAGTACATGCTTTACTGGCCATGGGTTTCTCGTGGTGTACCCCAGAGGCCTCACTCCGTCCTGAAATATCGCCCAGAGGCCTTACTCCATCCTGACACACATGGTCCAGAAGCCTTACTCCACACTGGCTGACAGCCTGACACATGGTCCGGAGGCCTGACACATGGTCCGGAGGCCTGACACATGGTCCAGAGGCCTGACACATGGCCTTCTTAGCTGCACGGTTGCCTGTTGGAGTGTGGCTGCTGTGTGTTGCATGCCTCCTGTAGGTAGCAGCAGCAGGCGGTGTGAGGAGGCTCCTCCCGGGCCGTGCTGGCTGCTGCAGCAGTTCCTCCTGCTCCAGGTGCTGCTGATACCGTGTCTGCTGCACCACCATACACCTCCCCTCCCGGCCAGGCCCTACCCTCCCCTCCCGGCCAGGCCCTCCCCTCCCCTCCCGGCCAGGCCCTCCCCTCCCCTCCCGGCCAGGCCCTCCCGCCCCTCCCGGCCAGGCCCTCCCCTCCCGGCCAGGCCCTCCCCTCCCGGCCAGGCCCTCCCCTCCCCTCCCGGCCAGGTCCTACCCTCCCCTCCCGGCCAGGCCCTCCCCTCCCGGCCAGGCCCTCCCCTCCCCTCCCGGCCAGGTCCTACCCTCCCCTCCCGGCCAGGTCCTACCCTCCCCTCCCGGCCAGGTCCTACCCTCCCCTCCCGGCCAGGTCCTACCCTCCCCTCCCGGCCAGGTCCTACCCTCCCCTCCCGGCCAGGCCCTACCATCCCCTCCCGGCTAGGTCCTACCCTCCCCTCCCGGCCAGGTCCTACCCTCCCCTCCCGGCCAGGCCCTCCCCTCCCGGCCAGGCCCTCCCCTCCCGGCCAGGCCCTCCCCTCCCCTCCCGGCCAGGCCCTCCCCTCCCGGCCAGGTCCTACCCTCCCCTCCCGGCCAGGCCCTCCCCTCCCGGCCAAGTCCTACCCTCCCCTCCCAACCAGGTCCTACCCTCTCCTCCCGGCCAGGCCCTCCCCTCCAGGTCCTACCCTCCCCTCCCGGCCAGGCCCTCCCCTCCCGGCCAGGCCCTCACCTCCCGGCCAGGTCCTCCCCTCCCCTCCCGGCCAGGCCCTACTCTCCCCTCCCGGCCAGGCCCTCCCCTCCCTTCCCAGCCAGGCCCTACCCTCCCCTCCCGGCCAGGCCCTCACCTCCCGGCCAGGTCCTCCCCTCCCCTCCCAGCCAGGCCCTACTCTCCCCTCCCGGCCAGGCCCTCCCCTCCCGGCCAGGTCATACACCTCCCCTCCCGGCCAAGCCCTACCCTACTCTGCCGGCTATATCCTCCCCTCCCCTCACTTCCAGGCCATACCCTCCCTTCCCCTCCCAGCCAGGCCATACCCTTGAATCTTTTCCAGGTATTTCATTTGAAATGTGTATGGGAGGCCCATCTAGAGGCTGGCTACCAGTGTGTTGTCTGGAGGAGGCTCATTAAAGGCTCTGGAGGTAAACTAATTGGTTAAGTAGGGTAAGGTGCCATTTTGTCTCCCGGACATATCACACTTTCACCTGCTGCTCACTACGGTAAAACTTAAGGCTCATGGAGCTGTACTACTGTAATTTGTCCAGCTGGGTATGCCCCTATTTTACTATATCTTCTCCTTCCTGCTACTTAGTCAGTGATCAGAGTCGGTCAGGCCCACTGATGACACTGACAAATCGCCAAATAACTTTGAAATGTTTAGAACGAGGTCCCTAAATAAGAGGTGCCACTCTTGGTCGATAAAAAAACGGAAGGGGATTTGGTAGACTATATGCAGGAAATTATATATCATATATTCTACTAAAAAGCAAAAGCAACATAGTGTCATCTCTATTGAAGAGGACAACCCTTGAGTTTCATCCCTGTACGTGGGGACTTGAAGTTAATCACTTAATTCTAATCTGGTGCCTAATGGCGCCTACACAACACCCCTGACCTACTCACTATGGGAGTAAGGCACCAGTCTGCGGAACCAGTCAGCTATAACAGCGCCCCTGCTGCTGTGGGTCCCTATATTGGAGCCCGTCCCCCCCCCCCCAATGTCCTCCTCCTGTGCGGCAGCCCTTGGTGCCAACAGCCCTGCTGTGGCTACATTAATAAACATATCTTATTTCAAGTATGGTGCGGCAGTCTCCATACATTAACCCTGTAAGTGCCGCGTAGTGCAGTCCTGCTGAATAACGCGCCAAATCTGCATTCCAATATTCTACATCACGACGACCAAGTTCAAACCACATTAAAGCGCCATGCGGCCCTTAAAGGGTGAAGCCTACACACAGCTGCACGGCACAGCGGCAGGTACACTAACTGGCTGTAACGTAACAGTGGATATGTCTGAGGGAATTGGGTGGGAGGTGGGATAATCCAACTGTTGCATAAACATGCATGTCAGCCTTGGGGTTCATACTGTTAATGGCTACTGTGAACTTGATAGAAGGCACTTCATGAGCTTCCTATCACTGAAGATGACGATGACATCATACATTATAAATATCGGAGTGATAGGCAGTGCATTTAGATGGCCTGATGATAGGCCCTGATCATCACAGTGTTGTAGACGCATTGGGGTTCTGTTAGTTTAGGTTTTAAAGTCGCGCATACAGGTACACTGCTGTATGGTTATACATGCATTGTAGGCCGAGATAAGGATTTTACTTTTCAGATACGCTAGACAAGTCTAACCTACATTAACATAGACTGTGTACCCCTAGTGTGCACCCAGACCCCCCTCTACCTGCCCCTTCCAGCTGCACCCAGACCCCCCTCTACCTGCCCCTTCCAGCTGCACCCAGCCCCCCCTCTACCTGCCCCTTCCAGCTGCACCCAGCCCCCCCCCCCCTCTACCTGCCCCTTCCAGCTGCACCCAGACCCCCCCTCTACCTGCCCCTTCCAGCTGCACCCAGTCCCCCCCCTCTACCTGCCCCTTCCAGCTGCACCCAGCCCCCCCTCTACCTGCCCCTTCCAGCTGCACCCGGTCCCCCCCTCTACCTGCCCCTTCCAGCTGCACCCAGTCCCCCCCCCTCTACCTGCCCCTTCCAGCTGTACCCGGTCCCCCCCTCTACCTGCCCCTTCCAGCTGCACCAAGTCCCCCCCCCTCTACCTGCCCCTTCCAGCTGCACCCAGCCCCCCCTCTACCTGCCCCTTCCAGCTGCACCCGGTCCCCCCCTCTACCTGCCCCTTCCAGCTGCACCCAGTCCCCCCCCCTCTACCTGCCCCTTCCAGCTGCACCCAGCCCCCCCTCTACCTGCCCCTTCCAGCTGCACCCAGCCCCCCCCCTCTACCTGCCCCTTCCAGCTGCACCCAGTCCCCCCCCCCCTCTACCTGCCCCTTCCAGCTGCACCCAGCCCCCCCTCTACCTGCCCCTTCCAGCTGCACCCAGTCCCCCCTCTACCTGCCCCTTCCAGCTGTACCCCCCCCCCTCTACCTGCACCCAGGCTGTACCCCTGCACCCAGTTCCCTCTACCTGCCCATCCATCTTTCATCCCCTCCCATCACCTTGCTTATATTGTGTTACAAAACAGATTAGCTGAACATACAGGGCAGGGTGGGGCCGGGTGCTCTGAGATGAACTGTCCTGGTGGCAGAGACAGACATGAAGGTATAGTAAGATAGGGTGTTGGAGTGATGTCGGGGGGGGGGGGGTATGGTGCTTACACATTTCTTACACCTGCCTCCTCACGTCAATCAATAGCTCGCCTGGACAGGTAGAACTGTGTTACACTGACCCCACCTGCCGAGGCACACCAGGAGGTAGCGGTACTTCAGGTAACCCGGCTATATAGGTAATCCGCCCTTGTTACCTGCTTTATTGTTTCCGGCGATTGTTACAAATGTGGTCAATAAACTTATTAAGAGAGATACCCGCTAAATAAATTCACTGAGTATTACTGCACTATTTTGAGAAGACAGAATCCTATGGGTGACCCAGATTGCTAACTCGAGGTTGGGTAATCTGAAACACATGGTTAGTGTGTTTTAATGGAATGCCCCCCTGGTGGGTTGACAAGAAGGCAATGAGTCACACCCAGAAGTGTGACATTGTCGTACATGATGTAGGTAAACACTCATCTGCCATATATCATGGTGCCTATACCATAAACAGGGGGGTAAATGAGTATGTTTTTCATCCATTGTTGATCCGTCAACACACTGTGTTTCTCTGTTTGATAAGAAGACTAGATCGGTCTGTCCCTCAGAGGAGGGTACATCCACCCATGCCTAACTGTAGAGGGTCTTTGATGAGTGCAGTAGGGGTACTGGCCCTAATTATAGTTTGCGTTTGCATTAACAAAAACCCGGTACAAATAAGGGTCAATCTAGAACCTCCTCTGCCCGTAATGCCCATAATTCAGTGCACTACCTGCAGGTTATTAGTGCGGCAATCCTCAGGGGAGTAGCTTCATGTAGCAAATGAAACTAATTAATATTTTACCTGTTGTCTTGGAGTATCCAGTAGCCCATGTGATGGCTTGTATGGCGGTCTTAAGATGAGAAGACACGTTTAATGCATCAGCATAATTATCATTTATATGAACTATCAAAGCATCTAATTTCAACTGTGGCGGAGGTAATGATATCCATGTGGTGACGTAAGAAATCACCCTGATGTAGAAGCAGTAATGTGATTTCCTATGATCTCTGACTTTAGTGTAAACTAACTGGCTCAGTTAAATTAAATGGGGAGGAATATTGGGCCCCTAAAACAGTAAATATCTACGGTAAACAAATAAATGTGAATGCAGATTCTCGACGCAGCAGTGGGATTGTTTCCAGTTGTACAAGAATCCGATCCACATTACTCAAATCACCATCTTGTTATCAGTAACGAAAAACATCCTCAAATGAGAGGTGGGTTTGATGTGGTCTCCTTCTCCATAATATGGCTTAGGGTTAGTAGATCACAGCAGTTCACATATCCACCTTACCACTGCTCACTGCAGCCTGGTATGGCTTTGACTAGACTTGAACCCTAGCCAAGATGTGCTGTTGTCACTAGGCATGCAATACTGCAGTTAGGGCATAAACCCTCTCTGCACCTGGTACTCGTTATGCTAGATGCTAGCCTCCCCCTAGTCCAGGGAAGACCCATTAGATACATGTGAACCCCCAAGGTCAGTACGTACAAGCCCCCCAGCTCTCTGGCTAACCGTGTCTCTGTACTAACCCATAATGATGAGGTGCCTTATGAGGAAGTGCTATCCACCATCAGAGATATACAAACACACAAATCAAGTGGAATAGACAATATCTCTGCAAGAGTGTTGAAGGACGCACTACTTATTATGGCACCTCAGCTAACCTCCCTTATTAACCTATGCCTGGAAAAGGTTGCTTTTCCGGTAGCATGGTCATGTGCAAAGGTAGTGCCCCTACCAAAATCTGGTGACCTTAGAGACATAGGTAATTGGCGACCAATATCTCTGCTCCCCGTCCCCAGCAAGATCATGGAGAGGGTGGTGTACACTAGGGTATACAACTGGCTTGAGTCAAACAACAAAATCACCCCCTGTCAATTTGGTTTCAGGACGTCCAGGGGGACAGGCGACGCAGTCTTCTCTGTGGTCAATGACCTTTACAGGGCCAAAGACCGGGGGGAGACTGTGGCTGCCTGCTTCCTGGACGTCAGAAAAGCGTTTGATTCGATACACCATGGTGAGTTATTGTATAGATTGGAAAATCTAGGCATCCCCAAAGTGTACACCAACTGGTTCCACTCTTACTTGCAGAACCGTGGGCAGAGAGTACTATGTAATGGTAGCCTATCCGACCATAGGAAGATAAACTTTGGGGTGCCCCAGGGGTCCATACTGGGGCCCCTCCTTTTCATTTGTTTCATTAATAGCATGCCCAATGTGGTAAAACACTGCTCTGTTTCTATGTACGCGGACGACGTTGTATTCTATGTAAACCATAAGTCATCCCTAATCGCTGAGAATCTCCTCCAATATGATGCGCATCGCGTTTATAACTGGTTTAGTAAAAGTGGCCTTTCCATTAACACCAAGAAAACTGAAGTAGTAATGTTCAATAGTTCTAGCACTGCTCTACCCGTCATAAAGATGGGAGGACATACACTGACTGTAAAAGATGAATATGAATATTTAGGCATCATCATAGACAATAAGCTAAATTTTATCAAAAGTGTAAACAAAACCATAAGTACAGCTAGCCATCGTATCTTCTTACTAAGCAAAATACGGAAAATGATGCCCCAGAAAACAGCTATATTAATATATAAACAGACAGTGCTTCCCGTGATTGAATATTGTGGACTGCTGTATAATGGACTTACCAGCAAAATCAGTAAAAAGCTCCAGTATGTCCAGAATAGGGGCCTACGGGTCTGCCTACTTACTAATATGAAGCATCCGGTTGCGGATCTCCATAAAGTGTGTAAAGTTGATTATGTAGATGTACGATTTGACTTGCAACTTTTGATGTTAGTTCATAAGTATATCAACTGTGATGATCTCTGTGCTAAGTCGATGGGATTGTTAACTGAGCAGAACAACCCTTTACATATGGCCACCAGATCAGCTAACACACTAAAGCTGATCTACCCGGCTGATGTAAAACTAAGCTATAGAAAAAGCCCTCTGTATCGAGCTATAGACATGTGGAACAATCTGCCACCTGCCTGTAGATTAATAACCTCTAAAAACGCTTTTAAACTGGAGACCCTGAAACTGGTGAGACTCAAGAGTGAGGCCACCAGGAAAAGGTGACCGCGCTGATATACTGTCTGGTAAAGCACTCTACATATTGCCTATACAGGTCACCATCTCTATCGTATAATTCACATCATGTGCTTGTTATTGTTGCAGTCAAAACGCCACATCATGTCATCAGCCAATATCTAATGGCAATGTACCTGTGTTATATGTCCATAATTAGGCCTTCTCAGGCAAATATTCTATGTGTTTGGAATACCTCTCTCAATTATGGGAGAAATGCTTGTCAATATGATTGTGTGTCAGGGATACCATTGAAGTACTGTTACATTTCTGCATATAATAGAATATAACCTAATAATATATTACTGCACCAAATGTAATCTGTCGGATAAGAGATAATGAAAATGATTACGGTAATGGTCATGGTCATAGACCTACATTACATTAAGTTCTGTTGTATTAGCTAAAAATTTTGGGCATAAGACCCTACTATGTGACTATATTCTTTGATTTATATCATGATATTTCGCATACCATTTTTGATTGTTGTTGTATTTTGAAGATCATTTATGAAATAAATACACATTGCAAAAATCAAAAAATGTATGTGAGAAAGTGATGTGCGCGGAGCATCCTTTGTACATGGCTGCTCACGTAGAGCCCTTTTCATGAGCTGACACAACGCGCTGAGGATGGAAGCAACTCATAGAATCAGACACACACGCAGTGCAGGGAGCAATATACAGGTGTGCCTAATACGACTCCACCCTCACTAACTAATATGGGGACGGTAATGTGGGATATTCACAAACTCAAAGTAAGACCCGCCACAGCACACAGGGGGAAACAGAAGCTGCCGTGTTCAATGCCATGTAAAAATGGCTTTGGATACAACAGCTGCAAAACTGCAGCCGTGTTATTTAATGAGAGCAGTTTTATTTTCATGGTTACTTCAAAAACTGAGATCGTTCATCAGGTTTTGACAACAATCAAAAAGGTACCCAAGGCTGACGTGTCGTTATGATATCGTATATTTTGGAGAAATCATTCCATAGAAACTTTTAAAAGACATTAAATTGGTGGTTCTTATGGGAGAACATTCCTTGAATATCTGGAAATCACGATAAAGGCATACAAGATGCATACTCGAGACCGATTATTCTACGCCAATGCTGAATGAATATCTGTATACAAATTCAACCATATGGAAAGCTGAGTAAAAGTATATATATATATATATTTCCTATGAATTATAAAACGTTTCCAACAATAGATCTACATGCTAAAACGAAGAGGTTCTAATGTAAATTTAACACAGGCCACATGGCATGGCCTTAGCCACTATATATCATGGTCACCTTTTTAGACAGGAGCCCGGGCCGTTAAGGTAATAAAGGTGCCCTGACAATGACCTGCTGATCTACGACCTGTGACTCCCCCTCCTCCCCTCATAGCCTTTACACCCCAGCCTGCCACAACCACCTCCAGGGTCAGCACAATCAGACATGGTCGTTTGTACTTCTGCTAATATGCACTGAAAAACACATAGGGCTACCTATCCTCTGCCTATAATCCCACACAATTAACTCAATTTGAGATTTGGCTACTGCCCAATTGTAATGTTACGTCTCTAGAATAGTGAGTAAACCAGGGTCGGCATGGAGCTCCTAGAATCTGCAAAATTCTAATTCTGGAAGGGTTGGTTATGGTGATTGGAGACGGGTGTACCACCTACTGTAACGGGTTAATGCTTACAGTTATGACCTCTGCCGCTGGTATTGCCTGGTTGGCTCTTCCTGACGTGTTTAGTAGTCGATGCCTGGATCCACAAACACAAAGTACAACCATTTGCATACAGTGACAACATCGCTACAGTCAGCATGACACAAACCTCCTGTTTCTGAAATGAACATGTGTGAGGAAGTGTACATATTTCAGACACACCCTTGGCTTGTTCAAAACGCTCCCTACCTAGACCTGATCTCATGTTCGGGAGGTTGTCTTCTCTTCAACAAACTGCACCGCCATGTCGGAACAATGCGAACTGTCGTCAGTTTCTGTCAGGTATAGGTACAGCTGTAGGAGGCCCTTGGGGCCGCAGCTACAGAAAGCCAGTTGATCTGTGGGCCCCGGATCAAAACTATGCCTTCCTCCAAAGACAAAACGGTAAAACTGTCTGATTGATCTACGATCAAAAAGAACCAATATGATTGATTACGGCATACTTTCCTCTTTCTAACGATACTGTATGACTATAGGAATCGGACTATAGTGTCTATTCCTTTTGCGATACATGGGTATTCTCTAAGAAAAGGGGGTAAGCCCTAACTGTCTCACCTGATATAGGTACTATGATGGTATATAAAATAAATAGAGACACATAAAGTTAAAGATCCGATTCAAAACGTGGATATCATATAGACATCAAAGACAAGTAAGCGTCTTTATAGGCGTCCTAGTTTTCTTCACAAAATGCCACGTCTCTAGATGGGAAAGGACACTGCTGCTTTACATCAAACCAAACCCACGTCTTATAAGGAACCATGTCCGCATTACACAGTGTTACCTAGAGTTGAAAGGCAGATCTCAAAAACAATGGAGTTGCCAATTATAGTATAATATATCAGAGGGATAGTATCTTATTTTCTGCTGCTGTGAACAGTAACAAAAGGCGTATCCCTGACAGCAGCTCTATAGCCCTGATTAGCCGCAGCATGCTACATTACTGCGGGACTGCTCCCAGTGGTGTCCCGACATGGGCAGCCTTTTTATCACAACGACTGCAGGATGCGTATCCAAGGGAGAATAATCCACAGCGAGACAGAAAATCATTTCATGGCAGTCCTGTTGGCTGCTGGGCTTCAAATGCTACTTGAATTGCCATTAATTTGTGTCTTGTCTTTTCTTTTGCTACAGCATATTCTTTCCTTATACAGGCGCCATGTTAGAGATTCAGTTTACTGCCTGTTAACCTTTTATATTATCACGTCATCAAAAAGAGCGGCAATTGATATTTTTCTGTTAACAATTGACTGTGTCTTTATACCGATACATGTATTTGCGTATCGTAAAGCACTAGTTCTCTGGGTCTGCTCGTACTATTACTCACAATTTGTCCACGTTAATATATATATGCATGTACAAGTATTCTTTAATTTACCACTTTTTAGATTCCCTTCATGTCAAATTGTCTGAGCGCAATCCCCCTTAACAATTTCAACCTTTCCAAAGGGCAATGGCTACAACTTAATTGCAGCAGTCTATCCTCCAGCACTATGGCTAAATGTAAGGATAGGTATCAAATACTCCTCCAAGGCCCTCAAACCCGATATAACACCACCACAATAGGAGGCTGCACCGAGTGGGTGGCCATTGCAGCCGGCGACACTTTCCATCCTTTGTTAACTAGCCAGGAACGCTGACTTTGAACTTCCGGTGGTGCTTCTCCCCCAGGGGAGAGATGCGGCGCCCAATGAGTCTGATAGAGGTGTAACAGATCGGCCGCAGCGCCAGGCAGCAGCAGTAGCACAGCAGGGAATTACATTTATGTGTATCGTCGTCTGCAAGAAAAGTTGGCTAGGATTGTTTTGAAATCATCACTGACATTAATGAGTAAACTTGGTTGCACAGTACGTCCGTGATGTTAGATTTCGCTGATGAAGAAAACTACCATGACGGGTCCTTTACCTGAGATATCTAAATCAGCCAGTGACCGTAGGGGTAGGCTGACCCCTTCCTAAACTACTTTCTGCAATACCTAATCATTGGGTGTATATAAAGACAAATTTATATGACTTTACTTGGGAAAGATGGCCGTTTATACCCGGTATGGCGTGGCTGGTTTGTAACCCCCCCTGGAGTGGTTGCTCACCTGCAGCAAGGGTTGGTTTATATCTGGGGTGTAAGATGGCGGTCTGCATGAAGTGACTTGTATGTGACTATATACTCAGTGTGATATGCACACAGTCATCTAGCAGCAGCTCAATGAACAGCTCAATCTCTCCTAAGGCTGTTGCCATGGTAACTGTATTATACCGTGCCAGAGTTGGCGTCCATTGATGGTGCCATACCTGGCCTCTGTTCAACGTCTACAGCGCACCCCGCAGCAGCCTCCCACCCACAGTGGCCACTCCAGTGGTGGCTATTGGAACTAGCTTGTGTTACTCTTGATGAGTGTTGTCTCAGGTCAAAGAACGCAGATCAGATTCTACCTGGGAGATTGACTCAGATGGGCATGTAAACATGGGCTCTAATTCTTCTCCATAGACCAGTTAATGTCCAATCTGGGTTGCTAAACATTTTGACGATGCAATTATTTACGGCCAAAATCCCCGTCATTATCTTCCTGAAGGAGGTTTTACATTTTCGGCCAGACTGATCGGCAAATATAGAATTAAGAAAGGTATGCAGTAGGGTAACTGTCATACAGCGGTACCCCGCCCTTCCAACGCCTCTTTAACACGAGCCAGGGCCCAAGCCAGGGTACCAGGGTAGACTAAATCCTGAAGCACTAGGCCAGTGCCAATATACTGCAGTAGTCTGATCTCCAACAGCCAGAGCAATAAAGGCACACCGAGATGCCACCTGCTGGGTCAGTATTGAACTAATACTGCTGGTCCTTCCCTACGTTACGATCAGAATTCCATAGCCGCACATGCGTTGCTCTTTGATTAGGACAGTGTGTATCCTCTCGTCTAATCATGATAGTAAAATATACAATTAAGTTGATAATGAAAGAGGTGTTCTGACTGTATCTCCCTTGCCCCTATTGTCCATACTACACTCTTCATTGACCCAAGTCTTTGCCCTAATTTGTCAAGAAACAAAGCCCTTTTTATAGGATTACTATTTTCATCACTTTTTGTCTGTATCCATATGCCATGTATCTGCCTTCTGATGGGCTATCTCAGGAACTAGCCGCCGTAATTGCTTGCCGTGTTTCTTATAGTGATATAACGCTGAGAGGACAAGCAGCCTAAGGTGGGCCCCTACTAAATATACAGAAGATAAACAGCCAAAGGTGGGCCTAAATGTACAGGAATCATCTTCTCCGATACCAGATTAGAGCTTGAAGTTCGCCTTGTGTAGCCCTGTCCGGATGTCCCCATATGGTCAGAGAGAGGGGGAGGAGGCATGGGTGGCATTTCACTTTGGCACACAAATCTAATACTTGTGACTCCAGCAGATGAAAAGCAGTTCTCCAAACGAGGTTCTCGACTTTGGTACAAGCACTCCAGGGTACGCTGAGAGATTCTTTTAGTTTGGGTTGGTTTGACGGCCACTGTGTTATCTATGGACAGGAGGAGGTTAGTGTTAGAATCATCAACCGGAGGTTTGCCGAAGAAGGAATGTGTGAGTGTATCTATCATGCAATGTAGGGGCTGGTCTCTCAGTTACTATATTGTTGTGGGTTCTGTTGGATGTCGTGCTGCAAACTCTGTCCGAACCCTTCAGACCGACGGCACGCGGTAGCACCTGCTTGTGCGCACACAGGTTGGTTGTTAGGTGACTGCTTCAACACAGGAACCCCGTACCGACCATGCAGGTCTGTTGCCTATAAATGCCGACGTCCAGGAGGACCAGCCAGGTAATGTCAGGCTAACCACCTTACCTGACATCGGGTCCGGACTCCAAGGAGCTACGAAGTGATTAGCTTTTCTGTTTACGTTCCGTAATAAAGACTATTTATTGCAACCTGTACACTGTAATCAAACTGTTGTCGACCTTGTTCTTTCATCCCGTATATTATTAGATAAATATTATTTGGATGAAAGTAGGTTTGAGAAGACATGTCACATGTTTGTCTGCATACAATGTATTTTCTGTTATCTTCCAAACAGCAGGTTTTTTTACAAAACTAGTAAAGATGTCCCTTGTTGGGCTGTAACTGGGATGTGGGCATCTTGCTGGAGGCCAAGGATCGGCCTCCAGCAAGTTGCCCTACATTGAAATATAGAGAAGCTTCTAATGCCACAGCTCCGTCACAATTCCATTTCTGGCTACCACAACCAGGAAGCTACAGTAGCTCTTAGCTGAGGGAGGAAATCCCACCTGGGCTTTGTCACCCTTCACTACCCCACTATATCTTAGTCACGTGAATGCTTCTGAATCACATTATTGATTTAATTGAAAATACATTTCCGTCCATCCCCACTGACAATAATCTAATCCCTATTCTCAGTACAGTGCCATCGCTGCAGCCAGCGACACAGAGGGAGTTATCTATATTGAAGCCCTGTCGATCGAATGGCTTGATATAGGCTTGGACTCGCTCAAACAAATTTACTTCTGTATCGGCTTTTACATTGGTGTGTCAAATTTGGCAGTGCTGACGGAGAGTGAATCTGTGTAAAGGATTACGAGTACATCACAGATATTAGTATCTAAGGACTCCGCTGGTTTTCTATAATCGGCCAGCTATTTCACATTTCTACAAGGTCTATCTTTCCCAAGCCAGGTGCTGTCCTTAACGTATCTAAGAGATTATTGTCCTCTATCTTTAATTATTTTTAAAACACCTGAAAGCAGGAAAGTATTTTTGCAAAAGGTTTGAGTCAGTATTGAATAAATACGTCAAAGTTAAATATTCTTCTTCGGTAAAATAACATATTGGTTGTGCTACATAGTCCTCACAATATCGATATATTGGGATGAAATCGTGAGCAAGCAAAATCGTTGTTTTATTTCTTTAGGAGTTATTATCATCTGACAGTGTTCCCTTCTACCAACGGTATGTTCTCTGTCCTAAATAACGCTTGTAGAGCTCTGACTGTCTATTCTCTGCCCTCTGACATGACGTGTGTATGACAACAAAACCATGCCACATGAGAGTAGTTCACATATTTGTTGATGACATGATAGTTGTATCATATATTCCTGGTATGAAATATAGTCAGCTTTCCCGACAGAGACAGCTACCAGACATATCTGGCTCTACCGTGATGTAACCTAATTGGCCTAGACAGACTCAAGGGTAAATAGGGAAAAGGACTTAGCCCATCAAGCAACACGCTCGCACCAGGCCAGTCTATGTGCTGTCATTCATCCACCAGTTGTACTGCCGACATGCACTGGCCACGTAGAATCAATGCCATTTTGTTTTCTGGTACCATTCTCACACAAACAAGCTACGGTTAAACTTCATTGTGGGACAAAAAACACACCCTCATTTCTTTTACCCAAATTAGTACGTACTGTCCATAAGTAGGAGGCATGTCCCCCTGCTTCACATCCCTCCACATCCCATCAAACACAGTGGATCTGCCACTGGAGAATCCCCTGCAAACTGGAGTCTGGTGCCTGCCTAAATCTTCCGAAATACTCCGAGACTAGAGCCAATATGGCCGCACACACTCATAGCATCCAGAGTTGCCGCTATAAGGACCCAGACTTCATTGTGAGGGAAGGAGCACCACATGCACAGAAACAATGTGCCCTGCCTCGTCCCAGCCTGCCGGCCATTTGCAAACATGGTCGTCTCAGGTTGCAATAGTTACTGTTACATGGGGCGACATCTGGCTGCGTCTCTGTGACACTACGTCACCTTGACAACACAATGGCTGACGGAAATAGCCAAGCAATAGGAGTTAAGGGGTTGGGAACTGCTATTGGGAAAGGGGTAGGAGAGCAAGGTCAGCATAACGGTAATGGGGCTGGAGGATAACACCTGAAAATAAGAACTGTAAGGAGCAGGACACGCACCCAGCAGAGGTTCAGTCTCCATACAGGCAGAGAACAACAACCCCCTGACCCTGTTATCCCAGAATATCTGCTTGGAGCGTGACTGACATCGGCAATGCCTGAATCTCCATGTCTTTTCTGCCGTAGATCTACATCCTACCCCATGTTGCTGTACAGTCTACACCCTGCCCCTTGTCGCTGTACAGTCTACACCCTGCCCCTTGTCGCTGCACAGTCTACACCCTGCCCCTTGTCGCTGCACAGTCTACACCCTGCCCCTTGTCGCTGCACAGTCTACACCCTGCCCCTTGTCGCTGTACAGTCTACACCCTGCACTTATTCTGGACACCACCATGATGCAGATTGCGTGGAGTGCTTACTGCCTTAGTATAACCTGGTGACAATACAACCTGACCTGATCAGATCGTCAACAGCATAGAAGGAAGCCACATACATGTTTTTGTCCAGAGTGTGCAGAAGTGTGGTCCTTGTCATATTGCTACATGTAAAATCAGGCCACGTGCTCACAGACGCCGTATAGAGCGGCCAGTGGTGCTGTGGATGTTACACTAATAAACTGCATTATGCGCCCTCGCCATCCCGGGCTGACAGGCCGGGCAGAATCAGGTCTACACACAGAGCTGGACACTGACTGCAGATGTGTAGCAGGGCTCCTCCCCCTCCCTAATTGTCTTTGTTGGATTGTCGTGCTCTCCATTTCACTGACTTTTTTAATGGTAAATGTGTTCTCCTCAGTTTGCATGAATCAAGCTTTTTCACAGGGATTTTGTCCCAAGAAGAGTGGCACTTATGAAGTGTGTGTGACAGCAGTACATGTTGTATATTCTATTTTCTAAACATGTAAACTGGAGCGTGACATGATATGATATATAGCATATACATATTTACACTAGTGTAAGATACACAGGTTACTTAGTATCATCCAGATTGACGCCTGTAGCTCAATTATGCACTAGTTCTATTTCATATGTACTATACAAACAAAGTATTCTTAAAGTGTAGTGTATTCATATAGTGTGATTTTAGCCTCAGTTTAGAGTTGCCTCTACACAGAGAAAATAAGTAGAATCACAGTGACTCCCAAATGGGAGTCTGGACTCGATCAAAGAGTCTTAGAATATGTGTCATTATAGAGTCCTTCTAATGTTAAGGAGTCACTTTAGAGTCCTTGGCTTGGGAGAGTTACCTCAGTGATCAAGTCGGGAATCACAGTGATTCTACTTCTTTTCTGTGTGCATTCATGCATTGCCTTGTGGTTCAGCTAACTAAAAGTCACCAACGGCGCCCTTCCTCCACATGGGGTCCGTCTGGGTGAAGCCTTGACGTGATAGGCTGGCCTCGGTGAAGCTGATTTGCTAACATTAATGTGGTCGCCGGGAGATGTCCGTGTGCCATGCTGCACCCTGGACGTGTGTTATTCATAGTGCCACGTGCTGCCACCATTAATGATGCCTCCAGGCGCTGGTTACTAATAGTGCCGCCAGGGGGCAGCGGGGGGGGGACAGGTGAATCTGTACCTGGGGCCACGTCTCAAACAGGCCGCGTAACACAACCCCCTCAGACAGGCCGCGTAACACAACCCCCTCAGACAGGCCGCGTAACACAACCCCCTCAGACAGGCCGCGTAACACAACCCCCTCAAACAGGCCGTGTAACACAACCCCCTCAAACAGGCCGCGTAACACAACCCCCTCAGACAGGCCGCGTAACACAACCCCCTCAGACAGGCCGCGTAACACAACCCCCTCAAACAGGCCGCGTAACACAACCCCCTCAGACAGGCCGCGTAACACAACCCCCTCAGACAGGCCGCGTAACACAACCCCCTCAGACAGGCCGCGTAACACAACCCCCTCAAACAGGCCGTGTAACACAACCCCCTCAAACAGGCCGCGTAACACAACCCCCTCAGACAGGCCGCGTAACACAACCCCCTCAAACAGGCCGCGTAACACAACCCCCTCAGACAGGCCGCGTAACACAACCCCCTCAGACAGGCCGCGTAACACAACCCCCTCAGACAGGCCGCGTAACACAACCCCCTCAGACAGGCCGCGTAACACAACCCCCTCAAACAGGCCACGTTACACAACCCCCCCCCCCCCCACGTAACACAACCAGGCCACGTAACAAAACCCCCTCAAACAGGCCGCGTAACACAACCAGGCCACATAACACAACCAGGCCGCGTAACACAACCAGGCCACGTAACACAACCCCCTCAAACAGACCACGTAACACAACCCCCCCCCCATGTGCTGCAGTGAGTGGGTATGTATACTGAGATCCGAGATCAATCATCTACATTCGAGATCAATTACTGTCATCCAACATCTAGGTCATAAACAGTAGATACCTATGTGACCTCCCTTTTTCCCTTCACACTTCTGGATTTTGACCCCAAGTGACTCTCTATACCTCAGGGAACCATAGCCCTGAGCCAATGAGATGCTGCCTCGTCTGCCACCATAGCCTACACCCGACATTACCACAGGCCGTAATGACGCCTTGTGTGCGGCACTGGCATACACGTGGTAGTATCCTTATAGTCCTGTATTAGTATTTTCACAAGTCACAGCAATCTGATTTCCTAACTACTTGCATCCCCCCCCTCGTACCCCCTTATCCTGTAGACCCCTGTCTGCACCTCCCCTACTCAGCACGTGCCTCTACTGCCACTAATACACGCGAGTCACTCAGCTTTAACTTGGTACCAAACATTCCTATACAGGGTGCGGCTTATACAAGAGTTTTTAGTGTATTAATAGTACTGTAGCAATTCTCAGAACCCGTGTGTGGCTTATAGAATTGTTCCAATATCTAGGTGCGGCTTATACACTAGAATTTACGATAGTAACTGTAAACACGGGTTTAAAAAGGGAAGGTGCAAACAGTGACCGGTGGATGGAGGACGGGATGGCACTGACTCTGTGGGAGTGCTCACCTTTCTTCCCACATGGGATTCATTTTCTTGAGAACCTCAAAGTTTGCTAACCTGTTTTTTGCAGCAGCCAATTTGGAATGCAAGTCTTAAGCAGTGTTTGTGAGTCTGTGGGGACACGTGGGGAATGGTGTGATGCATTTTAATATGTGGGATGAAATGAATTCCTCTTAGTTTTTATTCTGTTCCCAGCACATAGTTTACCTCGACACACACACGTTATACCACTTATACCGGTAGTTATAGAGCCGTAGATCCAGGCTCATTGTGTAGCGGTGTATCTGGGATGACACACTGATACACACATAGAGGTGAGCAGCAGCACAGAGGTGTGGCCGCCAGCTGTCTAAGGGCAGCCTAGATACGGACACCACCCACAGGCTGACCTATAAAACATACAGTGACAAATCTAACATTGTTTTATAGCAGTAATACAGTAGCCCCACCTAACAGCAGCCGTCTTCTCCCCTGTCAGGTAGATCCCAGCTTGCAGATCCCGTTAGGCTGAAATCTGGCTGATCCAACAGGAGGCCTAGGTAGTCCTGCATGGGTGTCGGTGATATGAGATAATCCCCTTAACGCAGTAGTCCCATTTGGAGGCTGGAACTCGTGGTGCGGCCATACACTGGGCCCCGGTGGTGTCAAATACCACAGGTTAACGTGTTACACTGGGCCCCCGTGGTGTCCAATACCACTGGTTAACGTGTTACACTGGGCCCCAGTTGTGTCCAATACCACTGGTTAACGTGTTACACTGGGCCCCCGTGGTGTCCAATACCACTGGTTAACGTGTTACACTGGGCCCCGTGGTACCATAGGCTGAGAGCCGCCTAGTTGGACAGACCCCGCTGTGTGAGGTAATGCCGGTAACGCCCTACAGACAGAGTTCCGGCTTGGCACCATGTATAATACACCCACTAACACACCGACAGGGCATACAGCACACGGATCAATCCCTCCTTCTTCTACACCAACTAATCCAGGTAGCATCCTCCAATTCCACCACTCGTACCCATGGCAACGCAATCTATACACAGGGGTGGCGGGTGGTGCCGCCTGACGGTGGGTGGGGCTGAAGGTGGGTGTCAGACCTGGCATGACAACTGCCGCTCCCCTACACTGGGCTCCTGTGGTGTACGATACCACTGGTAACTGCCAAACTGCTACTGCGGACTTACACGGGGCTCTGTATTATACAATAACACTGGTAACTCCTAAAGTACCCCTTCCTTCTCACCTACCCATATAGAGGTGCAGCAGGTGACAGCTATCACAGGATGCATTCCCATACTGCTCCCACATGTTGCTGGGGTACAATGAACATTGGAAGTCGTTTTCCGGCAACCACCTACTTTGATGTGTGTTTCCAAGTTACCTGCACTGTTGAATGTTAGTTAGCACTGGGTACCAGCGTAGACGCAGCCTCTTGTGGATATGAAGTGGCTGCGAGGTAGGGGACGGGAGGTCATGGTACTTGTCAGGGAAGGCTAATAGATGGACCGTGGTCAGTAGCATGGCCGTACGGTACCTAACCTCTGCTGCATGGTTTACGTGGTTCCCTATACATAGACAGCTATATAAACACTACATTCATAAGGAAACTTTAGTCGGAACCTCTTTAAGAGGCAGTGCCTTTTAGTTTCTTAAGATGTAGATCTCTGATGTGATCAAATGTAACATGTATCATTTATACTATAGCAACCTGGAAATATTCAAACGGAAAATTTGATGAAATAAGTTACATATGTATTGTTTCCCCATTCCACAGCGGAAGTATTAAGGCGACTTGAAGCTGCAGCGTGCCCTTACCTGCACTCATGCCTGTAGGGTGGAGACCTGTCCAGGTAGGAGGCCACAGCTAGAGCTGCTCACAGGTACGCCGCCAGGTAACCCCCGTACATCCAGGACAACTACAGGTAAGCCTCCCACAACACACGGTATCCAGCCACCTTCAGGCACGGTCTCCCCACACTGGGTGTATCTCCCCTATCTCAGAGGGACACTTTCCAGCCTCCAGTAGTGTAGGAATTCACTATATCAGTAGGTTCATTTACTTTTGAGATACTCTCCACAAACCTCCTACTTCTTCACAATGCCAGTAGGCTCATACTCACTGTACGAGTCCCCGGTGTCCTGTTTATCGTTTATTTTGAATGAGTCACTATCTTCCAGTACACTTCAAAGCAGATCCAGTCCCTGCTAAGTTGAGTCACTATCGCCTCGTCTATAGAAGCCTGGTATCTCTCCAGGTAGACGGAGCATCCAGCCAGGTAGATGGCCTAGTTCCGCCTCTCTATACAGCTACCTTATGGGCTACCTTATAAGGTGGTGAGGGAAGTGAACCATCCAAGTCGGCACCTTGCAGCCAGGGTCTAGGTAAGTAAAGGTATGTCCCGTGAAGCTCTGCCGTCACATGTGTGGCTCCTCCAGGGGCTGAGTGACCACCTCAGGACGGGGCATCAAGACAGGTGGCTCAGGACAGGTAGCACAGGACAGGTGGCTCAGGACAGGTGGCACAGGACAGGTGGCTCAGGACAGGTGGCTCAGGACAGGTGGCACAGGACAGGTGGCTCAGGACAGGTGGCACAGGACAGGTGGCTCAGGTGAGTGCTGGGGGGCGGGGGGGGGGGTGGCTGCAGCACGTGGCGCTAGGTGAGTGCTGTAGGGTCATGGGGCAGCTTCATGGACGGCTGGTTATGGAATGCAGTTGGCGGTCTTAGATAGAGGAGGGTGGTGCCAGGCAGTGGGAGAGGCGGCGGGTGCCCGGGGTGCGCGGTAAGAGGGAGCACGGTGTGGGTAGACGGCAGGGTGCCTGGTTGTGGGCTTCCTCCAGTGTATCCTGACTGACAGTGAGGAATACCACCAGGAGCAGTGAGTGATGACAGCACCACTAGGTGGCAGGTCAGTGGTAGCAGCACCTGCTCAGGGCAGAGGGTACAGGGACCGGCCGTAGAGGCAGGGACACCCGGCAGGTAGCGGCACAGGGACCGGCAGGTAGCGACACAGGGACCGGCAGGTAGCGACACAGGGACCGGCAGGTAGCGGCACAGGGACCGGCAGGTAGCGACACAGGGACCGGCAGGTAGCGACACAGGGACCGGCAGGTAGCGGCACAGGGACCGGCAGGTAGCGACACAGGGACCGGCAGGTAGCGACACAGGGACCGGCAGGGACACCCGGCAGGTAGCGACACAGGGACCGGCAGGGACACCCGGCAGGTAGCGGCAGGGACACCCGGCAGGTAGCGGCAGGGACACCCGGCAGGTAGCGGCACAGGGACCGGCAGGTAGCGGCACAGGGACCGGCAGGCAGCAGGACTGGGGACGTTCTCAGTGCTGGAGGCGTGTTGCGGCTGTGGCAGTTTGGTGCTCCTCTTCCATGGGCTTGGTGTGAAGATTAAGGGGACGCAGTAGGGTAGTGATGAGTAACCCTCATGCCCCCCCCCCCCCCCCCACACACACAGCAGACATGGAGTCCCATATATGTATGGTGGGTGGCTGCTGGTACTGGTGGGGCCTGTGTCAGGGCTGGAGTCGTAAATGATAGATGGTGGTTAGTAGTAGTGCTAAAGATCAAACTTTCCGTACTTTATTGCCGTGGGGGTGGGGGGGGGGGGGGGTGGGGTCGTTGTTCCTACTGGGGCAGGGGCGGCGGATCATACTGAAAGTTGGGGGGAGGGGCAAAAATATTAATTTAGGTGCTCGAAAATATGATGTAGGTGAATGTTTCACATAAAATAGTATTGGGAGGGGGGGGGGGTTGAAATAAGTGGCAATATGTCAAATCAAAATTTCAGCCTAATCCGGAAGAATCAGTGGTGGTAAAATCTACCATGGCATTGCACAGGGTCTTTGAGGTAAGTTAATAGCATGATGAAATGGAGAAAATTAGAAAAAGCTAATTTCCTAAATAGTGCAAAATTTTGGTGGGGGGCAAAACATATTCTGGTCCCCCTTCCGCCCGTGATTCCGCCACCCCTGATGTGTGGACTAATGGACAGTATGTAACCCTTCCAAGTACTGTTTGGTGGTTGTAATGGTATGGAGGCCAGCTCGGCGCATTCTTTCCATATATAAAGGATGGTGCAACTGTTCTACATGAGACAAGGGCTAGATTGCCGCTTTGGGTGATGCCTAGCAAAGTCAGAGCTTCAGTGATAAAAACCCTAGACTGCGCCAAACGAAAAAGGTGATGACCAGCTACAAGGTACTGTTACCAGCGCCGGGTGGCGATGAGGAAATCAGTGCCCAGCATTAAGAGGCTGACTGCTCGGGGCTGCAGGAAAGGTGGCACCCTGGCTGTAAGAAGTGGAAGGTAGCAGCCTCCAACAGTGTGGGTGTTCACAGTGCCTGCTGCCGCTGCCGCCATGTAGGGTCTAGACGCTGCCAGCGCCCGGTCACTCCTGGTGCCAAGCACACAGTAACATTAGTCGTATTGTGCAGGACTAACTAATGGTGCATCATGGGACAGAAGAACAATGGTTTGATGTCACCTCCAGAGCTGATCTCTTACTAAATGGCCGCAGGATGTTTTCCTCGTTAGGGTATAGTCTGAGTAGCGGCAGGAGTGCTGGGCGTGTGGAGGAGGGGTGGCAGAAGGGTGGGGAGGGGTGGACAGAGAGGAGAAGTTAAACTGGTGGTGAGAGTAAGATTCCTGCGGCTGGGTGTGGTAATGACTTTGGTAGCGGTGACAGGATCCAGCAGCAGAGGGCTGAAACTGCAGCTTTGGTGGCGTCTGCCGCCGGCCTGTCCTACACCTACCAGGGGCTGCACCAGGACCTCTCTGCAGGCCCCATACACAGCCAGCTTAAACACCAGGCAAGTCACTCCCCAAACTGGCCCCAAGCTGCTTGTGCTATAGACGTCTACAGAGATTGGCACAGACACAGCTGCTGCTACTTACAATGGTAGGCTCGGTGCGAGGCTGCTGCAGGCATCAGGCGTGGTGGCCGGCTACACCTACCTGGTCTCCTCTTGTGCCTCAGTAAGGGCCCTGGTGGTACCGCGGTCATCTTGTTGTTACTGGCCCAAGCCTGCAGCGATCAAGCTTGGGCTGCTACAAAATGGCCACGGCACCCTCAGCATGTTACGTACCAGCCGACATCATCAGCATGGTGTTTGCATTACCGCCACCCCAGTGTCAGGGTAGGTAAGAGTTGGCAACTCCCTCCTTGTCACATCTCCTTTTTTCATCATTAGACACCCTACGTATCACGTTCGTAGAGTGAGTTGAAGCAGGACTCTTATTCCCTCGTACTCTTTGTAAGATGAAAAAAAATCCCGTATTCAGGTCACATTCTTAAGTTCCAAGAACTACTATTAATAAATCATATATGTAAAAACGTTTGAATACTGCTTCCCGCGATAGAAAACTTAAATACTCATACCATGACCACGCCCAATATTCATCATTGACATGTACTTGTAACTCATTAAATCAAGAGCTATTATGTACTCCATACCACACAGCAGACGCCCCATACCACATATCACTGTCTTGATAACTAATGCTTGGGTAAAACTAATATTCTTACCTAGCATCAAATGCCAAAAAGATAAAGAGCGCATTGACACCCATGCCAAGGCCACTGTCTTTCAAAGTGTACCCATCCACGAGGCTGTTCTATTTTTTCATATATTGCATGGCAATACTCCCCTACCACTCTAAAATTATGATCTTGGGAGTTCAAAGTGTTCCGAAATCGAAACCATATTCATGTCAAAGGGTATTAGAATACACTTACCTGTTTGACTTTCTACAGTTCGGAAAGTCCCTAGGTCGTGCAGGTAGTCCTTACATTAACTTACAGGACAGAGCACCCATCTATTATCATCTAATTGATGGTGGAGGAGTTCAATGGCACTTCCATACATCTTAGTCTATTGTTGTACTGAAGTAATGCAATAAAGGAAACATGGACAACTCTAGTTATCCTGTTGTCAGAGGTGCTGGAAAGGAAAAGGCTGTCTGCTGCAGTGCTGAAACCCAAACCAGTGAGTGAACATGGCACATATATACAGAGGATGAGGAATAATAGGAAGGAGATGTGATCTTTTAATTTGTGCAACACACCTTGTGTAGAATGAGCCACGGGCTGCGGCAAATGGACCCTGGTACAAAACAGGACGATGTGCCAGGGTCAATAGTTAGTGTGCGTCTCACAGAGGGAGGGGAGATCAATATTGTGCGTTATATATCTCACTCTGTTGCTGCTGCCTCCCTGGGTGATGCAGCAGCAACAACGCACTACGTAATGCATACGTACATCAAACATAGCACCCCAGATACGCACGACGTAATGCATACGTACACCAATCGTTGCACCCCATATACTAAGTATGTTACACCAATCGTTGCACCCCCATATACTAAGTATGTTATGTATACGTATTACGTGCACCCCAGATACGCACTACGTAATGCATACGTACATCAAACGTAGCATCAAACATAGCACCCCAGATATGCACTACTTGATGCATACGTACACCAGATGTAGCACGTCAGTAAACGCACTACCTAATACATCTAATGAAGGGTTTATTGGTTAATGCATGGAGCAATGGGGCATTCGAAGGGCCGCCAATGTCACCAGAAGAGGGGTTATTAAGGCAGACAACTGTAGGTCTTACTTTGAGAAGAGTCTTTACACAGGCAAAATAAACATATTTAGTTGATATACGTTTACACAACACTGTGTTTACTGGGCTGCCCGGTGTGGGCCTACACTACTACTGGTAAGGCAGCAGACCACATATTCTGTATTACACCTCGACCTACACTGTATGCAACACTCAGCACCAAGGTTTATTCAATTTTGTCTAAGCCAAATTTGATTGGGACAAGAGGGTGTTTTTTCGGTTGAGTCTGATTGAATTTATCCAGGGGAGCTCCAAACTTAAAACTGGCATCAGAATATAGGGCTACACAAGCCCATGTAAGTGTCGACTTCATCTTTCATGTCGATAGTGGACGCTCTTATTAATGACCTTATGGGTCTTTCCATTTGTGTGGGAGTCGTGTATGATGTCATATACTCAGTCTATATCCAGAACAGATAGTACCCAGCGCCCGGCCATATGTCGAATTTGAGGCATAGCTGCATACTTGAGAGCAGTCAGTCTGGAACGCACTGTTCTCTTTAACTATATATTGAGAGTCATTTAAAGTGTTGAGCCATAACACATCAGCAGCCAATGTGGAGAGGCAGGGCGCCATGGAGTGCCACACAAGTAGAAACCCTAAATGATGTACAATGTATGACATGGTACCACATTATCATGTGGCCAGGTTAGTGGGCGATATACTGTTAGTCCTAAACAGCTCATGCCATGCACTTATAGCTACGGGTTAACATGCACATACTTTTCTTAAACATGGCAAAGTGTATATTGCCCTGCTATGGACTGATATTGGGAAAATAGTGTACATAAATGCGATAGTTTTGAAAATATATAAAGCTGAGGATTTGGGAAATTGGATATTGCTACATGAGGATCAGATGGATGATTTTACGTTTACGGATGAACAGAGGAAGATTCATAGAACTGACTGTTGTTGCTGCTTTAGCTGAGACATTCATTGATAGGACACTGCTTGTGTAAAAAGCAAATATGAAAATCTTTTCAGACTAAGGCATTTCTTTTCAACTCTGTCTTATTTAAGACTTTGGTATATCTTTTCATCGTCTTAGGAGACGTTTTTAAATTAGGCACTTGAAAGAATGAACTGAGAAGATTTCCTAAAACAGAATAAATTTAAGAACGAACACATAATAATATCAAATGGCACTGGTTGAAACACAAAATATGTCTGTTCTCACCAGTATTGGCAGTTAAATCAAGAGGAAAGTCTCTATGAGTAACTGGATATTAACATAATAGAAACTAACTAAATGCTAAGACAGAGACTATAATAACAGAAGATAATGTAAAACAAGACATTCAGAGAGCAGACACACCCAGGGGGACAAAGCTACCAGACAAAACAACTGGTGGGGCTGACAGTCACAAGTAATTCCATCTCACAAGTTTTTTTTCCCCGATAATCCTTCTCATAAATACTTTCAATATTGCCAGAAACCCACAAAAAAGCAACAGAAGGTTCAGTTCTACTCTATACTTTGAAGCACAAGGTGGATTCGGGCATTCAAAATGGCCGACGAGCAACAAACGGCTGGGGCGAAGGCGAAGTAGAGTATGTTAGGAGATTGTGTTAATTGATAATCTAACTGCTTACTGTCTGAGGGTGCATAGAGATGGTTGTGGGAGGTGTTGGTATAGGGGGCACTTACTGTGTATTCCTGCAGGGCCTAACGGTGAATAATGGACAAGAAAAACACATGCTTTTAGTACAAGACATTGAGACGTCATCAGAGTCAGGCATCGCCTACTTTGTTTTGTCAGGTTTGCAACAGTCTATGATATCATAAAAGCTGTTTAAATATCAATGATGAAGCTTGCATTTATACGCGTATATGTCCTTGGTAGGTTAATGACAAACTGTTAGTAGGGGTCGGGTATCGAAAGCAGCAAGCCACACGTAGGGTTACTTTGGATATTCAAATATCCTATGGTGGGGGGTGGGGGGCGTCTATACTGAAATTGTCCAATTATAATAGACAATGATATGCTAGACTTCCAAACCTACTTCCTCAATTGGGAAGACACATATTATCTCTCTTTAAAATCTGTATAATTGATTGGAACACACTTAATATACAGGAAGTTATTAAGATCACCAAGTAACAACGGCACATCGGAGTACAACTTATTGGGTTTACTTTACTTTCTGTAATTTCACCAACCTCAACTATTTAAATTCTGTCGTGAAATTAGAATACCTTGTTACACCACGGACTGAACACGTGACCACCACTGGACTCAGTACCAGACACACACCGCACCTTCATGTGACAGAATCAGCAACACTGATACCAAATATACTAAAGTACAAGTTCAACTCAGGATATCTAAAGAATAACTTTATGATTCCACTTTTATGAACATTTTAAATGCTGAGGGTTGGAGTCTGGTTAGATGTGGGGAGAAAGATGTCCAAAATGGAAATGTAGCTCCATTCATTACGAGAAGGGGCTGCGTTTTCTATTCATAGAATATGTTCCTTTTACGCACATTTTTCTCAAGAACACCCCTAGAATTTATTATTTTTAATTTCATTCGCTGTTATTTAAGCCTTCCCGACCAGAAAGTCCAAGATAATTAACTAAAACTGAGTAGAAAGTACAAAAAAGTCCTGCAGGTGATGCAGGCCTAATGCTCCTCCCGTCCCCAAATACCTTCAGCTCGCCTGAGGGCACTCGTTAGGGCCCCATAGTGTCCCCCAAACAATCTTATTCACCCTGCCACCGGGAGCCAATCACTGGCCACACAGCAGAAAGAATTGACATTTCAGCAGGTAACGACCTCAGACACTCTCCATACTGATTTTGTGTCCTTCCTACACTCCCCAATGCTAGGGTGAATGTGCTTGAAGAGCAGTAGACTGGTGTTACTAAGCCTAGGATGGGTATGTGGTGGGGAAGCCTCGGTCTGGGCGTTGCCATGGCAAAGCGGCGATAGTGCTGCCACCACACAGGTGGCAAAATGCTATAAAAACCTAAGCAGCTTTTGAGGTGATTCAATGTCACTAAGTCATATCTGGAGTGTTCAGGTTACACAGAAAAGAAGGAATCGTCTGGCACATATTTTAAAGGTGTAGTCAATACTTTAGTGATACGGATAGACCAATGTGAATGTGAATGTCAAAGTGTTAGGCCATGGTTCGGTGGGACTGTAGTAATATTATGGTATTAGACAATATTTTGGCAGTGGAGAAAAGTTGTAGTAGTGGTGACAGTGAGGTTGGTCGTGGTGGTGGTGACGTTTTTGTGACTTTACAATGTTCTTACATCCTTATTTTACTCTTAGGTTCTGCAACCATCCTCTCATAATGAGACTTGAATTGTGCATTCCTATTTTCCAAATAGCGCATGTTCTTTCCACGGAAATACCGGGGTTCCCTACCTAAATCAATCATGCGTTTTTCATAATCCTCCTTGTTAGATTTTCCTAATTTTAGAGGATGGTGTTGATGTGTATTTACTCACCCGTATCCAGGGATGTGCTAGCGCTTCTTCAATGGTAATCCGGCGCTCAGGATCCAGTTCTAGTAGGCGGTGGACGAGGTCTCGAGCATCCTCTGAGACTGACTCCCATTGACGGCCCTTGAGCTGGAAGCACAACAAAATGTCAATACCGTGTGTTAACACATTACCACCTCATTTAAAGACGCACAGACATTGGGTTAAGTGCATATGTGACTGTTTATTCTACCATATGTAGCTCTGCCAATATCATTATTTTTAACGCTGAAATGTATTTTATCAGCCCAAATCTGCCTGTATTTATCGTAATCACAACAATATACTACGTTGACTTGATGGTATACAGTACAGACTATGTTTATGTAATACCAACTTCTTCCCTTCAAATATTCCCATTGCTATGCCACCCGCTCTAGGCCACAAGGTGTCAGGTACCTGGTAGGCGCCACGTGCTATCATGTCGAAGAGCCTGTCTTTGGTACCGTAGAAGGGCAGTTGGCCGCTGAGTAGGATGTAGAGCATGATGCCCACCCCCCACACGTCCACCGGCTTGCCGTACGGCTCCCGACGTACCACCTCCGGGGCCATGAAGTGGGGCGTCCCGATCCGACCTGCAACCACAACCAGCGTGAGCACAAGCTTCTAGTCATCTCTATCTTACCTTAACAAATGTTACACCCAGCTTGTGATATTTTGTTGCTTATTTGCTTTTATTTGATAAAACCATGTACGTGTTGGCTGCCACTGCATCTTGTCTTACGGGTGTTCAGGAAGTGAAAGCAGCTACAGAACTCAGTATGAAATGCATGAACAATGAGGGACTGCTCTCAGTCATGTGGGGTCTGGTGACACCCGACATACACCAAGTTACTATCTAACTAAGCCAAAGTCTGTTGTCGTTTCTTTTTTGTACAAGTCAAGTCCTTAAACAATTATTCAGTTAAAATGTGAGGTTTTAATATTTTCGGTCATAGGTGGGGTGGGGGGGGGGGGGGGAAATCAAAAGTTTTTGCAAGCGATATTTTTTTCTCAAACTCATATTCGGTTTATCAGCGAAGTCGGCTAAAGGTCCCCATTGTGTCGTGTCTCCAGAGGTTTTAATTTAGGTCTCGAACGCTTCAGTGAGTTCATAGACATTAACTCACGGTGGACGGCTAAGACAAAGGCTGGTCTTGGTTATTTCACATACCCAAAGGTTAAGTCAGTTAACCTACACCTGTACAGGATTATGCCCACTGGTCATCGACTCAGTGTTATCACACCTCGTCTCGACCTTGTGGGGCAGTGGTTATACGGCATAACCCTGTACAGGTGTAGGTTAACTAATACTTATCTAAATATGCAATGCATCCTCTTCTCATTTTAGGAATTATCTTGATTTAGAAATCAAGGTTCTTTCTTCCGAAACCATTCTATCCATTTTCAGTTCTCATAATTCACCATAGACATTTATAACACAATTTTTGCTTTTGAAGATCATATCCATACCCATTGTGTTGAAGTAATTACCGATGGAGTAAAACACGAATGATGGGTTACAAGATTTAGTATGAGTGACTCCTGGCTGGCCGAGTTAGTGCATTAACATGAGAGTAGAGCACACAGGGGGGCAGCATAGGTATACAGGTATTTACAGAAAACACAGATGTCTCACGTATCTGTGGCTGTCCTATTATCACAATTAAATCATCATACAATGCATAATATGTGTATTTGTGTTGTTTGGATAAAACTTTGGATCCCCTTCAATTTTCCAGAATGATTACATCTAACAAGTTGCTGCAAATTCTTGAAATTCGTGGTGCCACTGTATCCCCTGTCCACGTGGTTGGCGTGTCTAATACAGGAGTCGGCCCGGACTGGGCGAGCTGCTCGCCTTGTGTGTATGTGTATAATACAGGAGTCGGCCCGGACTGGCCGAGCTGCTCACCAACCTCCCGGAGCAGCTCAGCTGGCGGCAGGAGCAGCTCGGTGCTGCCACCTGGTGACGGAGACCACAACCACGGCTGCCTCTTGTTCTGCAGCTCTACCGGCCGTGGCACACACTTTCATGTGAACAACTACTTTTCTGATTTCATAGATACGCACTACTTCTACTATTAACCCTACAGCTTGTTACAGCATTGGCATTCACCTGGCATGATCTTCCATGTCACTATTATACATGAATAGTTACCGGCTCATGATTATGAAAGTGTGATTTACATAACTATAAAAGCACAGTAACTGTAACAGTTATTGTTGTCAACATATACTTCTATTTAGACCTTAATTGGTATCATGTTATACCGTACTAGAAATCGATACATGTACTCGTTTACTTTTGTTTAGAATTATTTTCATCGGTTTATGGAAAATTTACTTTTGCTGTCTCACTCCAACAGACATGGAAAAGTGACTTCAACAAAATTATAAACTTAAAATAACTCTGACATAGAAGTTGATCTTCACAAAACAATAATTGAAAAGGGGAAGATATGGTTCAAAAGTACATAATGCACAAAATGCATATAGTCCTATCTGATACTACGTCAGTGTAGAACATTCTGGACATTCTCATTTTCTATGAGAGGTCTATCTATGAGAACATCGAAGACATTCTGTATTAAAGTAATGATTAAGCAGAACTGTGCAATTGCGATGAAATTGTCTAGCTCTACTGTGCACGTCGTGGTAAGGCTGGGGTTGAGGTTGTCTGTACACTTTGGCCTCTTGAGCACAATGCTGCTTTACAGCGGGCAATAGTATAACAAGACTGACTGCAGCAATTATAGCTAATGTTTTAAGCATAAACGATGTTAAGTGTTTACGGGTAGGGCCCAGACTAATTCTCAAACAGATATTTGTTATGATTTTCGAGTCAATAAGGTAGTTTAGAAATCAAGACATTGTTTATATTTCTGTTTGAGATGACGTTCCACGCACGCATCTTTGGACACCTCTATTTTGACCACTCCTTTCGTGTTTAAACCACATGCAAGTAATATAATGCTGGCCACCATGTCATTAGTAAGAAGAGTGAAGCTAGTATTAGCACATCCCAAACTAGTCTGGAGCTTCATATTACAAGACTGCTTTGTCGACCTAACATGGCCTTTGCTTGGGTAGATTTTCTAAAAAGTAACCTTACATCGATTTGCCATTGACCAAGAATTATGAATCAGGTTTAAGTTGACTCTTTTGTCATGGAGTTTATAATTCTCTAATTTGGAGTTATAATCTTTACCGTCGACAAAGCACATTCATATTGTTAGCATAGGACGATGCATTAGGGCAAATGTAGTCAAAAGGTTTAAAGCGAAGTATGCTCATGCAGTGGTAACGCTGCAAGTAAAGTCCAAGCTCCAGACAAAATGTTAATCAGCCAATCCGACAGACATCTTAAAATCTGGCCAATCGTGAATCAGATCTTTTAATGGATTGTCACTGAATCCCTGCGGCTTCAAGTTGTACATGTTAGAAAAGAAAGGTTTAAAGTAGTAATCTTTACAAGGTTTAGTTCAAGAGTAATAGGTGCTTGGTCTTTGTGAATCGGCATCCAACCATCCCTTACCAAACTGATCATCTTGTAAACTTATCCATTGTTGTGTGCCGAACAGCGGTCCATCAGAAAGTTCTGTAAAAGGTGTGAGAATCTGCAAAGACTGCTGCCACAAACTTACCATGAACCTTTATATTTAGATGACAAAAAAACTTCTTTTTGTAGGCACTTTGATATGTGACATATTAACTTATTTTGGAAAAAAGTAGTAGAATTCTCTCTCGCACAACTATTTAGCCACTAAACTATTTCATAAACCATGCCTGTGAGTTAAAAAAACTAGACGATTTCAATTCACGTTTATTAAGCTATTTCATGTCTGGGTTATATGCTCTACTTTACTCCTTTTTAACCAAGAATCTATCATCACACATGCATTTACCTAACGTAAAAGTACATGAAAAGAAAACTAGCAATGTCTTCTTAACATATATCTTTCTGGACT
The DNA here is from genome assembly GCA_947462335.1 of Harmothoe impar. Taxonomy (NCBI): domain Eukaryota; kingdom Metazoa; phylum Annelida; class Polychaeta; order Phyllodocida; family Polynoidae; genus Harmothoe; species Harmothoe impar. The sequence goes on along the minus strand of OX381714.1, from coordinate 25,303,404 downwards.
TCTTTCAGGATACATCAATAGATATGAAATATAGGAGCGGATGTGCTATAGTGGTCCCCGCACTAGACTTCAGACGCCATAGTTAATTTACAGGCGGATGAATATTTCAGTAAAGTGAGACTAGGATTAAGCTGTGGCCATCACGTTATTACCATGGCGACTGATCCACTCTCCAAGCTGATCGTCCATACACAATATACTTTTCTCCTAAATGACCATACTCTGTCTGGAGAGTATAACACCCTAATGGCCCGTCATGCCTTGCTACCGGAAGCATCCATCAATCTCCATCTTTAATGACTCAGCAGTTCTTTCAACTTGCATGGCTGCTGCCCATATCTCTTGTTCTATTTCATCTCCCTCTAACACCAAAGTTCTTAGTGACCAGACGTCATGGGAAAACACCAACGTCGGCACCATAAGTATAGGTAAACATGCAACTCTGAACGGGTCTTAGAATACCCTAAATGGCGCTTTCCTCTATGTTAACTTTACATTTCTTTAAATTTTATCTATCAAAAGGAGGATTCTCCGACGAAATCAACTTTAAACCACTTCCTTTTAGATTTTGTACAATGGCGACGGGTATGGTATTCAATAAATTCAAGCAGAAAATCGCTTCTGCATGAGACGTTAGATCCTGATATTATCTGAGATAATGGTGGCTTTTCACGGAGGCCCTGCTCTGGTTGGGCGGGCAATAGGCGGGTGAGTAGCCCGGTAGGGGGCAGCCCTGGTACTGTGCTGCCACTGTACCATCATGGTGTATGAGTGCGGCGACAATACAGGACAGCTGCGGGCAGCACCTGGACACCTACCTCCTGATATACGTCCGTTATGGGGCAGTTGTATGGCCACTCCAAACCCTCCCAGCTTCACAGGAGCTGAGTTTTCTTTGGATGCGAGCAGGACGCAGTGGGGCTTCATGTCTCGATGAATGATATCATTCTCGTGACAGTACCGCAATGCCTCCAAGATCTGTCGCATGTAGTGGCTGCAGCAAAGGGACAGATGTATAGATAAGAAATAGAGACATAACAGTACACATAAATAGATAAGAAAAGAAAGATATACGGGGTTAAACTTGTGCGTTCGTTTGTGAATGAATGAATTCAAATCAATCTAAAGTACAAGGTTATGGCTTTGACGGGGTCCAATGTAAAAAAAAAGAAGGAAATCACATATGTTTCACAATCAGTATATTCTACAAGCATGGCTATTATGAATACTTTTTTTTTAAATCTTAGAATGGTGATTCTATATGATTTAACGGCAACCATGCGCAAGATACATCTAATGCTGGAATACACGGAAACCTGCATTCTCACACAAAGCTGGTATTTATGTCTTACCTAGCAACAGCTTCACTATAGACGAAGCCGGCAGAGGCTCGCTTCACGATCTCAAAACACAAATCCGCACCGTCCATACTGAAAGAAACAAGCGTTTCATTGACTTTCTTTAAATATTGGAGGTTTACTTATTGTTTGTTCAAATTGTTGCTCTATTGTGATGGCAGCCCGGTGGAGATGTGACGGCAGCCCGGGTGGGGGTGTGACGGCAGCCCGGGTGGGGGTGTGACGGCAGCCCGGGTGGAGATGTGACGGCAGCCCGGGTGGGGTGGGGGTGTGACGGCAGCCCGGGTGGGGTATGTGTGACGGCAGCCCGGGTGGGGGTGTGACGGCAGCCTGGGTGGGGGTGTGACGGCAGCCCGGGTGGGGGTGTGACGGCAGCCCGGGTGGGGGTGTGTGACGGCAGCCTGGGTGGGGGTGTGACGGCAGCCCGGGTGGGGTGGGTGTGTGACGGCAGCCCGGGTGGGGTATGTGTGACGGCAGCCCGGGTGGGGGTGTGACGGCAGCCCGGGTGGGGTGGGGGTGTGACGGCAGCCCGGGTGGGGGTGTGACGGCAGCCCGGGTGGGGGTGTGACGGCAGCCCGGGGGGGGGGGGGGGGGTGGTGACGGCAGGCCGGGTGGGGGTGTGACGGCAGCCCGGGGGGGGGGGGGGGGGGGGGGGGGTGGTGACGGCAGGCCGGGTGGGGGTGTGACGGCAGGCCGGGTGGGGGCGGACAGTGTCTACCTGAGGGCTGTGTCTGAGTAGCCTCATTCTGCCGCACGTGTGAGGTTAGTGCCTCTCTGTACCACCAGGCGGCACCACCTGCACCGCCATTAGCTCAATCCTGCTCGCCGCCCAGCCAGCCCAGGCCGCCTGGCCCGAGCTGCTGAGGGAGCTGCAGCCCTGACTGCTGCTCCTCACCTCACATACAGACCGCTCAGCATGAGCCCTATTTAATCACTTATTAGAATGTTGGAAAATGGAAATCTAAGTGTATTTACAAAGTCAGGCCAACAGTAATGGAAGTAAAATTTAATCTTTTGAAGAATATGGTGGAGAAGATGATATTCATTCATATTTCCTTTTAGATGCAGTTTTTCTCATAGACTAGATGGCTTGAACATTGTGCAGTGCAAAAGTCGGAGGCAATGTGTACTTTAGGGGTGTAGCATAGGTAAAGCAAAATTCATTCATGCAGTATATGTTATATGTAATATCTGGAGCAGGCTACAAACCCATCTACACCCTACAAGAACCATTGGCAGAATGAGCCGCCTCCAAAAATCAGCCTTATATCCTACCCTTTTTTCGTCTATTTATAAATAGCATGTCTAAATTAAGATGTCCATTTTCAGTGCCTTAGTAACATTCACAACACTTTGGCCCAGGTTCCTGATTAAAATACATGCAGTTCTTTGACAATTCTAAGCAATACTCGAGTTCCACCCAACGATAGTAGATACTGAAATTTATCCAACTAATATTTAATAGTCTATTCCATTTCCCATTCTGTTATTGCTACATGAAGTCCCTTTCCAAGGGTCCCTTTCCGTCTCCCAACACCCTTTTACTTCTCATCAGAAGCCAGTTTATAGCATTTTCACACACCATGTGCACAAGCGACGAGCAGCGCCGTGTCAGGTTTCTGCTTTAATAACTCGCCTCGGGGCAATCACTCGCAGAGACATTTTCCGCAAGCAGCTCAGTCTGCTCAATCTCAACCTCAACCTTGTGCAATAACAAGGTTATGAAATGGAAGTTAATTCAGCTGTAAATAACACTGGGAGTATGGAGCAGGTCGTGGAGGAGGCAGGGTGCTAGGTTCTATACCAGCCGCGCTGCTCCTTCTTGTGAGAAGTGTCAGAGGTGTTCAATGAAGTGATGCCCGATGTTATATGAGGGTTGCATGGTCTGTCCCAGGTGCATGGATAAGCCCATAAAAAATAATATGTATAGAGCCATCATATTGAATAGTTACAGGCACCTGATTAGTCCACAGCTTACCCAAACTGGATAACCATCGTATGAGGGATGAAGTCACTTGTGCCTACAGATATGCCTGACATGGATTGAGGTGGGGGGGGGGGGGGGGGGGGCTTGTTAACATAGGCCCTCTATTCGGAATGCCACAACGTAAGACCATAGGTCAACCTCTGAAATGAGCTGGAGCTGAAAAGCATGGGAGGGGGTGGGTGGGGGGTGGCAATGGTTCTTTCAATTCTCACAACACATAGGCATTATGCAAAAAGGCAGGCAATACCCTCATTTCATATTTGCCTGAAGGCCACCAATTAGGCCCGTGTAGTAACCGTCTAAGCTCTGAGTGGTAAATGAACATAAAACAACACTAGAGAGGGCCTACTTGTATTCAGCCCGCTCAGCGCGCCCTGTGTCTCGTTGATTAGATACATCCCTGCCCACACACCACTACCGTCACCACTGTTAACACACTTCTACACCGCCTCCTGGCGTGGAATAAAATCCCTATCATTGAGCTCCGTGTGAGTCGGGCAGATTGCGGAACAGTTGTGAGCAGAATCCTGCCTGGTTCCGCACAGCCTACAAAGGGCCCGCATTAACAGAGCAGCCCCCTTCAGGAGCTTACTGAGCCGCTCACCACGGCCTCTTGGAAATATTGGCCCATCAACGCTTCCCCAAATGCTCACACACTATATAACTCTTCCTAAAGGATCCTTCGCTGCTGCATGGTTTGCTCTATGTAAAGAAAGATGTGTGTGTCTGAAAACCTACTGCAGAGAAATTGTTGTAAGTAGAGCAATGTATCCACTCGATACGCTGAACGGTGATTGGAGGACAGCAGGCAGAGGTTGTTTAACACTGTTGGGATAACTTCACTTGGCTGCTGCAGGTATAAAGAAGCAGGGACGTGACATAACGCCAGGTTTTAAGACATCATATTTGTTCTCATGCTACCACCCTGGTTATGAGCAGTGTTAAACGTGCCAACTGTCACTGTCCACGTTAGAATTGTGTCTATATGAGCACAAGGGCGGGAATATATGGACTGTTTCTAGACTGAGGGATTCGGTCTCTCAGACAAAGCTGTAAGCATTCTCTCCCCAACAATGCCTCGCTGAAAAATAGTCTTAGAATTAGCGCCGTCTGTTGTATCTGTCCTTAGCAAACAGCAAAAATTATACTGGCGAACCCGACTACCATATGTACGTGTATCAGCACCAGCCTGGGTGTACCTCAGACCTTATACATCTACTGGGTCTCAACATACTGCTTCTACATCGAGCAGGGTTGACGTACCCTAATAGATTGATACCCCTCTCCGGCACACTGCTGAGCTGAACATCTACCCAAGGCAATACGTCTTCAATCTCCATACTTCACAAAGTGTCTCGTCCTTTTCACATTTCATACCATAGATGTCAGATGGATGTCATCGTCGTCCAGGCTCACTGTGTTCACAATGATGGAGGGGCTTTGGAATATGAACTTGAGATATTGATGCTTGTAATAGCCATTCTCCTCAAGTTCCCTAGCCCAGGCCTATCTGGATCGACCAGGAGGACCTGGAGGGTCTTTATTTCCTAAGATTCAAATAGCTGCACAAAACATGGGAAATTGAAAATATGACCTGAAATTGGGGATAGTTCAGAATAGCTGAGGACAAGTTCCCAAAGGAAGAGTAATACTACCTCATGTGGCTGTATTGCTAGCAGCTAATAACAACTACATGCACTAGCCGCAGACCTAGTCTTGGTCAACGCCTTCCAAAACAGCAGTACGCCTAGTAGCATAAGGGTCCTGATGTCATTTCGTTGCTGGTACCAATTCTAGAGAACAGATTGAAGGGAACCCACAGCTTCTCCCTGTCCCCCATCTGCTCCCTGTCCCCATCTGCTCCCTGACCCCATCTGCTCCCTGTCCCCCATCTGCTCCCTGTCCCCCATCTGCTCCCTGTCCCCCATCTGCTCCCTGTCCCCCATCTGCTCCCTGACCCCATCTGCTCCCTGACCCCATCTGTTCCCTGTCCCCTATCTGCTCCCTGTCTCCCATCTGCTCCCTGACCCCATCTGTTCCCTGACCCCATCTGTTCCCTGTCCCCTATCTGCTCCCTGACCCCATCTGTTCCCTGTCCCCCATCTACTCCCTGACCCCATCTGCTCCCTGACCCCATCTGCTCCCTGTCCCCCATCTGCTCCCTATCCCTCATCCCTATTCATCAACTGTCCCCTTCACACTAAGCCACTCCCCCGGCCAGCCAGAGCTGCTCCTCCTCACACGAGCTGCAGTCAGTGCCTCCTGATTCCCACCCTTCCTCTGTCTGTGGTCCCACCATCTGCTTATACACAACATCAAAGACGGTCTGATGCCACTGCTGCCAGCCTTTGGTGTCTCATGGAGGGGGAGATCATTTTGTTCACATAGGGGGTGGGGAACTGCAGTAGGGCTAATCAATGTATGGTCGGCATGTCTCTGTGCAGAGGAAACTCAACTAAGGAAGGAGCATTTTTGAGCCATTAACAACTCCAAATACTGCGATCGATTTTATCTCCCTCGTTTCTATGGACTTATTTGTGGTATCGTTTTTCTAATAGATGTAGAAAGGGGCAACCTAAAATCTTAAAGGCTGGAAATATAGGAATTCAAACACAAGAAATATTACACAGCACATGCAGGTAATTAAATTAGCAAAATAATGTTTTGCCGTAAACGCCTTGTCTCATTGCCAGGAGGCACCCTACTGCAATCGGAACCCGCACCAAAAACATTACTGTTTCACTTTTGTCGCAGGTCCATGTGAACGTTAGACGTACATTCAGTAAGACTACTACGAGCATGCCAAGTAGGGTGTACAATATACAGCTGAGGCCGCCCAATTCTTAATGCAGATATAAACGCATTTAAGCCTCTGGTGGACAAAAATACCATCACCATGTCTATATGAACTGTTCATGTTGGGGTGGGGGCTGTGGAGAAGAAACCACTTCAGGGACTACTACCCCACCCCCCTCCGCCTTATATTATTATCACCCCGCCTAATATGAGTGATGTGCTGAGGAGGCAACAACCTATACCCCCTCCCTCCCCAACACGTTTCTCCCTGAGCAGCCTGGGGACACTTCAGACATGAAAAGCCTCTCAACCAGCTCGCTTTTCCTGGCGACCCGGATTCAAAGTGGACACTTGACCTAAGCGGACAGGGGGAGGTAAAAGGAAGAGCCTTCCTTACAAACCCTATCTGATATTGGAGGGAGGCAAACGGAAAGGCATAGCGTCCCTGAGGAGTTCCCGGATGTTGATTGTGCCCCTGGTGGCGCCGGTGGGAACCAATCTGAGAGTGTTCTCATTTTGCTGGTCAACACTTTGCCTGGTTTCAGCATGTGTCCTTTTTCCCAGTCCCAGAAGGGACGGTTTAATTAATTTAGGATCTCACCCAACACCTGTACAAACCTCTTATGGGTATTAGAAAAACGTGTCCAATGGAAGAGTAACTGTTTAGATTAACAGGAGAATATGTCCTTCGGTTTCAGCAGTTTCTGTCAGACTCGGTTAACTTACTATCTGAATTTCTGAGTTAACCATCACTGCCTAAACATGATCAGGACTGGATTAAATTCTTTTATATCATGTTTGTGTAGGCCACCTATCTCATTGGTTTTACAACTATCTCAGAAGAAATAGAATACGTTTCCTCTAAGTTCAAACATAAAAATAATGTAGGTCAACTCCTTCCCTTTATCCGATGGATAAGTCTATACGGTGTGGAACCTTACGTGTATGAAACAGAGGAATACAGTTATCGGTCTATGCCACTCACCCCCCCCCCCCTCCCTGTGCCGTACAGGGCGGATGTAGGTCCCTGCTGTCCACATCCCCTGGGTGACTGGAGAGCAGGAAAACAGCAGTGACAAGGACTTGGATTGAGGGGTTGTTGTGGGGACGGGAACTGGTCCCCTCACAGTGGCATGAGAAAGGCACAGCAAGCCGGAAATGACGTCACAAGTACCGAGTGGTGCAGCATGGGAGACGAGGGGAGGGGGCATGGACTGATAGGTTGTTCAATGTAAGATATCCCAAACATGAACGTTTTGTCCATGTATGTGTTGTTTACAAACAGCGACAACAAACCTGTCATGGCGTAGTTGATTAAGGTTCAAATGGTTTCTCAGACACGTGTTGTAAGGGAATTCGTTAAATGGATGTAACGTCAATTAAAGGGGCATTCTCACCACTCGCACTTAACCACATAGTAGACTAGAATAGTACTAGAATTGTGAGTGGGATACGCTTGGTGATTATGCCACTTTAATGAAGGGTCTAAAACCCGTCAAAGTGCATGGGTGTCTATGGGGTCATATTTAAAGTGGCTTAATCCTCGTGAAATAACCCTCAATGAGGAACTCTACTCGTGCATCTTTGTCTATTTATATAAAGAGGTAGTACTCACTATTCGAACACCATGTAGAGCATGCCATCGGAGCTGTAGGTCTCCAGAAGCTCTACAATGTGCGGATGTTTGAGCATGTGACATACGCTAGCTTCCCTCTTCAGGTCTGCAATATAGAAACAGAGACAAGGTAAGGTACATGTGACATACGCTAGCTTCCCTCTTCAGGTCTGCAATATAGAAACAGAGACAAGGTAAGGTACATGTGACATACGCTAGCTTCCCTCTTCAGCACTTAAAACCAAGGTGTGTAACACACAAGCTAAATGGGACATGGCTACAAGTGCTAACAGTAAGGCAGGCAAGGAAGGTTATTAGTCAGGTATACAAAGAGGCCATAGTGTGCATGTGTGTTGCTTTGTCTCACTCAGTTACTTAGGGCGTTTTATCCTGATAACTTGGATGCATTTTTATTATTTATTTTTTACCTTCTCCCGCTGAGAATTATACAGAATTAAAAAAAAGAAATAGTACACATTGACAACTTTTTTTCCCGTTTCCCCGCCCTTCTATTTTTTTTTCACTGTAAAATGCCGTAATCCAGGTTATCAACAAGAGTGGGCCTTATGGCAGAATCGGCAGTATGCTTCTTGTTGGTGGTGCACTGTGGTCGGGGAGCGCTAAGAGCTGGAACACCTTGATGTGCTAACGGGCAACTTGTGAATCAGCAATGCATGAACTCAACTGCCTGCATATTGTAAAACAAATAACATACTACAAAGGTAAATAGAGGATCCACAGATGGTCAGTGAGATGTGACTGCCCATGAGGTCATGGTGCAGCTTCTGACGGGCCCTCACCCCATCCTTCACAGACCCAGACTGGTGTGACTGGGATATAGGTATCTACAAACATGGCCGTGTGACGGGGCATCACCACAACCCGCAGCCCCAGATAGCGGTCTAGGCAGTGTGCAGGGTAGGCGGGGAGATATGCTGGTGGAATCACAACAGCAGCTGGGATGTGGGGCAAGGATGGATGTGGATATATCGTTGAGTTACATGGCCTGAATATATAGGGTAGGTAGGTAGACTTAAAAGCTAAGTATGTCCCAAGTTGACAGTTATTTGTATAATCATTGGTGCGCCAATGGGGATCCAACCCAGGAGCCGCCTCCATGCATCTCTATACAGCCCCCTCCCCACACCCATACAGCCCCATGCAACCCACCATCAGGTCCTCTTCCACTCCCAGCACCTTCCTCCAGGGCCTCTCATCTCCTCCAGCACCTCGATATTCCCCTACACCCACCCAGGCCCCATACCAACCCCCGCCCCGTCCACACCTAGACCCACCCACATTCGCGCCCGATCCGCTTGTCGGTTCACCATTCAGTGCATGGGCGCTAACCTACATCTCCAAGCACAGTCTTGGTGGTTGGGCGGGTAATTGTAGAATAACGGTTCGTCACTAAACCAGCCTGGCCAGCCTGCACTAACAGGGTGCCTGGAAAAACGGGCCAGGCTGTATCTTTGGTCCAGTCCTCCACCTGAAGTCCCCCATCTCCTTTGAGCATCGCATTCTGGTGGGAATGCATATATTTGAATTTAATGAAAGGTCACATATTTGTTATTAGGCATATATTCCTGGTATCCAGAATTTGCAAATAAAGTTATAACCAATGATACAGCCCATTTGAGAAAAGTCCCCCCTCTGCCTTGCACCAACCTTGCTGCGGGAGTGACCTTCATGGCCACAGCACAATGGGTGAGCAAAAATGTGCAGAGATGGATGCACAAGTCGCCACTGTAGGGAGCCTAGTGACGGACCCTTATCCTACTAATAAGTAGGTGACGGGAAAGCACCATAAATAGCGTCAGTTGTGGCCCTTGATACAGTGCCCATTCTCCTGCTGCTGGCATATACGGTTTACATTATACCAGCGCCATCTTGTCTGCTGGTGTCAATCTCACCTAGCGGGGTTGCTGGACACTAGCTACTATTGTGGAATACAGAACACTCAGTGATCTAAATTCCGTAGGGAATTCTCAAAAGAATTGTGTGGTACTCATCTGACCTTCTCTATCAGTATCATTAGAAGGCGAAGGGAACTGAACTATGAATCTACCGGGGTCAATAAAGGTTGGTGTGGGTGGTACATGTAGGTGGGTTTGGACGTTGGGGTAGATACTGAAGGAGGACTTGGTAAAGATATGGGAGGGTGGGGAGACATTCTAGGGTCCCCCAGATCGATAACTACTGGAGACCCAGCTGAAACTGACAGAAGCCACTTGAAAATTGACCCAGGTCGCCTTGAAGACGTCATGCATAAACCACCCTTACCTCTTACCCAGCGTGTGGTTGCCCTCCCTAACAAAAACCTGTTTCTGCTAAATATTTCAAAGATATTGCTTCATTTAGGTATCAAGATTGGATATATTATCTTTACTAAATGATTTTGTAATAGAGATCACATGCAAGTCATTGGCAAGATTCCATGGGTTAGATCTCCACTTAAGTATACCCCAATCACATTTTCTTTGGCCTAACCAACACATAGGAACCATGCCACCCACCTACCCTGAGACGCTCTCTTCAGGTCCCAAGCGTCTCTCCATGTCCCTCTTTACTTCCGGTAGCGTCTCCTGGTCGCCTGCAGAATTGCACGCTAGATGGCGCCACCCAATCCGGAAGTCAGCCCTCCCGCCTGCTTGTGAGAGGCGACCAGACACAATTTGTTTTGCGCGCGACAAATTTGATCAATCCTCCCTGGTCTGTAGAGGGAGCTGGGGGTGGAAGAGGGAAGGGAGTGGAAGGGAAGGTTGGCTGCGATTGCTTCGCCCGACCCCCGTGAATATCCACCAGCGTTGCTAAGCAACGGCGCGTGACCTCTAATGCACTGACCCCTAGTGGGCGGCATGAGGGACCCTGGGTAATCTTATCACAATGGATCCGAAACGAGGCTGGGGTTTCAAAGTGAGGCTGGCATGTCATTGACGACGTTCTCAAGGCTAGGCTCGGCAGATATTCCTGATGGAGACGGATAGAAATCCACTTTGTTCCCGCCCTTCAACAATAGAAATCTGGTTTTATTAATTTAGTTTTCTTATTAATTGGCTCCGAAGGGGGATTTCCAGATATTGGATGCCTCTGTGGAGAATAGGAAACCCCGAGTAGGGGAACGGAAGGCAGCGATTGCAGACAGTCATGTGTAGAATCTGTTTTTACATGCCCCTTGTGCTTTTTATACTGTTCTAGATCCAATGTCTAGTTTGTTTAGCGGACCTTTATCTGAGGTTTTACCACAGTTGGCGCAGACAACACATGAAAGGTGAGGTATTATACATCAGATAATCTGCGGCCACTGTAAAGGCATGTGGTTAAGGTAGATGCACCATGAGTCGGACACATACCTTGAGACGGGGAGTGGAATGTAAGGTTATAAATGTGCACTACGACTTCAAGTGTTTGTCTCTTGGGAAGAATGATACTTAAACTTTACTGTTATTTGCAAATAAAGAGCCTAAAGTGCTTGATTGACCGCATAATCAAGTGCCCGTCTCAAGGTATGTGTCTGACTCGTATTCAACTCTGCCAGACTGGTTAGGCTATCGCTCCTCATCTGACGCTGACTAATCTGAAATATTACATCCATCCTCACTGTGCTCTTGGTCTATCTACTACTCACAAATGTACACACAGTCCATATAGACCAATCTATTGGCATATCAAATAAGTCTACTATTGATAGCAATAGAGTATACCAAATGTAGGTAAAGCTTGAGATATGAATCGTTCAAAGCCAATTCACTTAATCTTAGACAGCAGCAGTTTGTAGCCCCTCGGACATCCGTCCTGTCTACAATCATGCCCCCCCCCCCGGGATAATCCCACCCACACAACCCGAGTAGCCACCAGCACATTCACCTCAGGGCTTCCATTTTACATTTCAAACGATAACATCACAAGACACAGTTAAAGTGTTTTCAGTCCCTGGGGACTTGGTTATAATCTATAAATCGAAACGCAGCAACACATGTGTGTTCCCGAGATAACCTGGCGTGGAGACAGTGGAGGGGAGGCTTTGGTGGGATCCCTTCAGAAGCCGGATTTATAGCATGGTGGATCTTACAACTGATGCACGACAGCTTATGGAGTTGGAACAGAGATACTTCTTACAGACCAAGTACGTTAAAACAAATCTTGTCAGGAAAGGGGCAAGGGAAAAACAACTCCAACATTAGAAATGGTAATTAAACTGTGGTCATTATTGTAACCTACACACGAGGCCTGCATAATGGCTAATCTTACTCACCGTGCATAGCGGGTTTAGTCTGGCAGATTTATCCATTCCGCAATGTTATGATAAGACTATTCAAATCTCCATTTCTATCACTAGGCGACAGGAGGACAGCTGAGACTTCTAAATAGGACAGTCCTGATGAGTAACAGAGCAAATGGATCCAACACGTCAAGGGCCATGATTTATGTATGAAGAAACCTCTTCAGCCCTAGGTCACTCACACAAATAAGTATTCTTCTTATCCCTGCGAGATACGACCTCTATGGTCGTCAACTCTCTCCTGAATAAAAGCAATTTTCCGGAATGTAATTGACTTTTCCCTTTTGGAAATAAGGTACCCGCCAAAAATAAAGTGGAAGATCTGTAGGAAGGAAGTGGTAGGTGAAGGGGAAGTGTGGTGGCCGGCTTGCCTGGTAATCTACTGGTCGTCATGTCCTCCCTGGGGGAGGCCTAACTCAACCCGACGTGTTGTCACTTTACATGCATCCCTACATCTCCATGACAACTGGATCGGACCAGCGTCTGCGACCAGCGCCCGCCGGAAGTGACTGACCGGAAACACTTCATCGTCTGCTTCCCTTCTTCCTTACCCTCTTTGTGAATATTTCTGCCAAAGTGTGACATATCAGCAAAATATCCACAGGAAGGATATTTCAATTCTGATATAAATCTGAAGAACCCATGAATCTGTTTTGTATCAAATTCACAAAGGCTTGAATTGAAATAGACTTGTCTATTCCTGTTAACGTGGATAGGATGGACAATGGAGAGAGCGGTCGATAGAAGATGAAGATGTCACTGTGAATGTCAGGAGGCTGAGTTAATCCCATCATCAATTCAAGTCCTTACTTTCACCACAGGTTCTTCCGCCCCTATCCCGCGAAAAGTACAAAATCGTTAAAACAATGTATTGATGATTTGATAAGTGGAGTTAAACCGGCAATCTTCATGTGGCTTATATGCAAGCAGAAATGAGGCCAGCTTGTGGAGAAACTTCTGTGATTTCAAGATAGCGCGACTTTCATCATAACATGAAATGGCCCAGGGTACAAGGGTGCGTCTTGGTGTTGACGGAACAGCTACTGCTTAGGCTGAACACATTTTGCTGTAGACACTGTCAGCCTGAGACCCCGAGACATGAATGATTTCTTATCTATAAAATATTATTTAGGCTCTAAATAAATTCAGAATCCACTGTCGCTTTCATGCACATAATCAACTTCTCAATAGTTCTGCTGGGTATATTGATAGCAGGCTGTAACCATGCTCCATATAATATGAAGGAGTCTGTTCTCGTACAGAGTTCTCAACTCTGTTGGCGCCATGTGCGCCCTCTGTAGGCAACAGTCATCGTTACGACCGGCGTCTCCCGGTCTACACAACGCTGACTAATTAGCCCGCCCTTTGGTTGGTTTTTGTCGCTATTCCCGGCTGTTTGTTGTCTTAGTGAAAATGGCTTTCAAATGTGAGATTGCGATAATGGCGAATCCCCCTACTTTAGGGGATTGCGTTGGAATCGTTTTCCTTTGTTAGAATTGGAGAATTCTGCATGAGGATGACGCAGAAAGGAAGGCCTGAATTAGGGTTGTTTTAGCAGACGGGTGTGGTAGTTTCTGGCTGAGACTTTGAGGGACAGTCCTGGTCTGTAGACCCGGCCTCCTCCGTAGACCCGGCCTCCTCCGTAGACCCGGCCTCCTCCGTAGACCCGGCCTCCTCCGTAGACCCGGCCTCCTCCGTAGACCCGGCCTCCTCCGTAGACCCGGCCTCCTCCGTAGACCCGGCAGTTTACACCATGTAGAGCTCCGAACAGCAATGGGAAGGGTCCAGAAAGCATTACTAAGCCCTTAAGATGTCATCATGCTTTAGTGTGCTGTGCCTTTGTCATCATGAATGCAGCCCTGGCTAGTAACTTGTGAGAGTTGTAGTCATGCATCATGTCGACTTTATGGGGCCGTTCACTCCAGAAGTGTCTCTGATGCACCAATGCAAAACCAGAGTTATTCACTGGCACTGCATTGGTGCATCATGACGATTAATGTTGCTGTAAGGCTAAAGAGGGTTAAAAATGTGGGCTCAAAACATCGATTCTGGCTTGGGCATATAAAAAAAGGTGAATCAAGTCTCATGGCATCCCATACAGCTCTGAGGGTCCGCCCTTTATCATATATATTGGTAGAAACAATTCCATTCGTCATATTCCTTTGTATGTCTGCAGTATATATAGAAATTGCTTATGTACGTGGTGTAAGTAGTATATGGATGTGGCATGTGTATGTGGTGTAAGTAGTATATGGAGGTGGCACATGTATCTGGTGTAAGTAGTATATGGATGTGGCATGTGTATGTGGTGTAAGTAGTATATGGAGGTGGCACATGTATCTGGTGTAAGTAGTATATGGAGGTGGCATGTGTACGTGGTGTAAGTAGTATATGGAGGTGGCATGTGTATGTGGTGTAAGTAGTATATGGAGGTGGCATGTGTACGTGGTGTAAGTAGTATATGGAGGTGGTATGTGTACGTGGTGTAAGTAGTATATGGAGGTGGCACATGTATCTGGTGTAAGTAGTATATGGAGGTGGCATGTGTACGTGGTGTAAGTAGTATATGGAGGTGGCATGTGTATGTGGTGTAAGTAGTATATGGAGGTGGCATGTGTATGTGGTGTAAGTAGTATATGGAGGTGGCACATGTATGTGGTGTAAGTAGTATATGGAGGTGGCATGTGTATGTGGTGTAAGTAGTATAGGGATGTGGCACGTGTATCTGGTTCCCCCAGAGGGCAGGGACTATGTAAAGTAATTTTTGTGATTACTTTACTGCCTATTGACGTTACGCCTTACCAGATGCCGTGGCAGTGATTGTATCTATGGTACCGTCTACAACATGCCCCATGCCTCACCCTAACCTCCTCCCCCACGTCTCGGCACCTCACCGGGCAGGGCTGCAGACGGCAGGGTGACAGACAGGGAGACCTGGGCAACTCCTGGATACAAAATAGGATCAGCTGCCACAACGGAAATCCTTGACATGCCGGTCTGCCATTGCCGCCGCCGCTGGGCATTCTCTTCTTTTTCCCCATTTGGTCTGATTCATTAATGTTCCCATTTACGCAAATTTGATAAATGGTGGGAATCGCTTCATCTCATTTTCATCCAATCAAAAAGCAGCGGCATTGGCAATGCATTATCGGTCGGCAGCGGGAGAGGGTGCAAAGGACGTTGAGGACGCTGAGGACTGTCTTCTGCTCTCCACTGTCTGCAAATGCCGAGAAAAGGCTTGTTACCTGAGCTGCTTTCTTCTCGAGACAGATGGTCGCCGGGAAAAGGATTAATTTCATTCAAAAAGTTACTACTTCAATCAGTGTTATGTAACACTCTCCAAACATTAACACGTAACATTCTCCAACCATTGGGTTGGTGCACAGGGGGTACCGTTGACATTGAATAGGATATGGTATAATCTGTTGTTTCAGACTGTATACATACATCTAGACTTAAACAAATGGAAGGAGCTCACCTCCTTGCAGTGATAGTTACACTATTGAGGAGTAAGACTAGCTTCTAAAGTAGTATTCCCTGCTTTAATGCTTCACCCCCGTGGCACTCGGCCACTTTTGAAGGTAGTCATCATTTTGGCAGGCGTTTCCCATTTGCTGTGCAAGTGGGTGGGGCATTCCCTTAAATAAGGGCCTACAGTGCTGGTCCTCGCTCAGCTCCGCCTTTTACTGGAGGGGCAGCAAGTGTTCAGGGTTCCCACAAAAAAAATCAGATTGAATTCCATGACATTTCCATGACATTCCATGACAAAAATCTCAATTTTCCATGACATTTTTGCGGGGGTCGGGGGCTTGGCCCCTGAGAAAATTTCAAAAATCTAGAAAGCAAATGGTACATTCTAGGAGATTTTGTAATATTAATTCCATTATTTTCAAATTCCATGACATTCCATGACACACAGCAATTTTTCACAAAATTCCATGACACTCCATGACTTTCCAGACAACTTTCGAATTCCATGACATTCCATGAGTGTTTCACCTTTAAACATTATCTACATTGATGGTACCACAAAGGCGTCAAAACAGCAGAATAGATGTCGTTTACAGCGCGCTACTTCATACATCCACTGCTGCAGCATCAGTATGGGGGAACAGGTGTAGCCTGTACTCGGTAGGGTGGGACATCTACATTGAATATTTAACACTGCAGGGCAGGCAGTGGTATTGACCTTAACTTAGTCTGTGTTAACCTATACCTCACCCAGTACCACACACACCCAGTGCACAGAGTGCTGTATGCATACTCAGACTCCATGTCCGTGTCACGGGTATCTGTATCAGTAGTAGGCAGCATGCTGTGGGTTATCACGTGAACCCTCAGCGCCCACTCAGCTGTCAGTGCCTGTTGCAGCCTCAGCGCCCACTCAGCTGTCAGTGCCTGCTGCAGCCTCAGCGCCCACTCAGCTGTCAGTGCCTGCCGCAGCCTCAGCGCCCACTCAGCTGTCAGTGCCTGCCGCAGCCTCAGCGTCCACTCAGCTGTCAGTGCCTGCCGCAGCCTCAGCGCCCACTCAGCTGTCAGTGCCTGCCGCAGCCTCAGCGCCCACTCAGCTGTCAGTGCCTGCCGCAGCCTCAGCGCCCACTCAGCTGTCAGTGCCTGCCGCAGCCTCAGCGCCCACTCAGCTGTCAGTGCCTGCCGCAGCCTCAGCGCCCACTCAGCTGTCAGTGCCTGCCGCAGCCTCAGCGCATACTCAGCTGTCAGTGCCTGCCGCAGCCTCAGCGCCCACTCAGCTGTCAGTGCCTGCCGCAGCCTCAGCGCCCACTCAGCTGTCAGTGCCTGCCGCAGCCTCAGCGCCCACTCAGCTGTCAGTGCCTGCCGCAGCCTCAGCGCCCACTCAGCTGTCAGTGCCTGCCGCAGCCTCAGCACCCACTCAGCTGTCAGTGCCTGCCGCAGCCTCAGCACCCACTCAGCTGTCAGTGCCTGCGGTGCCTGCCGCAGCCTCAGTGTCCACTCAGCTGTCAGTGCCTGCCGCAGCCTCAGCGCCCACTCAGCTGTCAGTGCCTGCCGCAGCCTCAGCGCCCACTCAGCTGTCAGTGCCTGCCGCAGCCTCAGCACCCACTCAGCTGTCAGTGCCTGCGGTGCCTGCCGCAGCCTCAGCGCCCACTCAGCTGTCAGTGCCTGCTGCAGCCTCAGCGCACACTCAGCTGTCAGTGCCTGCTGCAGCCTCAGCGCCCACTCAGCTGTCAGTGCCTGCTGCAGCCTCAGCGCCCACTCAGCTGTCAGTGCCTGCCGCAGCCTCAGCGCCCACTCAGCTGTCAGTGCCTGCCGCAGCCTCAGCACCCACTCAGCTGTCAGTGCCTGCGGTGCCTGCCGCAGCCTCAGCACCCACTCAGCTGTCAGTGCCTGCGGTGCCTGCCGCAGCCACAGCGCCCACTCAGCTGTCAGTGCCTGCTGCAGCCTCAGCGCCCACTCAGCTGTCAGTGCCTGCTGCAGCCTCAGCGCCCACTCAGCTGTCAGTGCCTGCCGCAGCCTCAGCGCCCACTCAGCTGTCAGTGCCTGCCGCAGCCTCAGCGCCCACTCAGCTGTCAGTGCCTGCCGCAGCCTCAGCGCCCACTCAGCTGTCAGTGCCTGCCGCAGCCTCAGCGCCCACTCAGCTGTCAGTGCCTGCCGCAGCCTCAGCGCCCACTCAGCTGTCAGTGCCTGCCGCAGCCTCAGCGCCCACTCAGCTGTCAGTGCCTGCCGCAGCCTCAGCGCCCACTCAGCTGTCAGTGCCTGCCGCAGCCTCAGCGCCCACTCAGCTGTCAGTGCCTGCCGCAGCCTCAGCGCCAACTCAGCTGTCAGTGCCTGCCGCAGCCTCAGCGCCCACTCAGCTGTCAGTGCCTGCTGCAGCCTCAGCGCCCACTCAGCTGTCAGTGCCTGCCGCAGCCTCAGCGCCCACTCAGCTGTCAGTGCCTGCCGCAGCCTCAGCGCCCACTCAGCTGTCAGTGCCTGCCGCAGCCTCAGCGCCCACTCAGCTGTCAGTGCCTGCGGTGCCTGCTGCAGCCTCAGCGCCCACTCAGCTGTCAGTGCCTGCGGTGCCTGCTGCAGCCTCAGCGCCCACTCAGCTGTCAGTGCCTGCGGTGCCTGCTGCAGCCTCAGCGCCCACTCAGCTGTCAGTGCCTGCTGCAGCCTCAGCGCCCACTCAGCTGTCAGTGCCTGCTGCAGCCTCAGCGCCCACTCAGCTGTCAGTGCCTGCGGTGCCTGCTGCAGCTATAGGGGCATCCTCAAATTTCAGAACTGACCAGCGCAAGCCAAAAGCTATTCTCCAATGCAATACCCTTTCCACTCTAACAGTTGGACATTGTTGAGGTTCCTAAATGTCATGCATGTAAATGACTTTGATACATATATCATAAGCTAAGCCATATACATAAAGTCTAATATCAACCCCATACTAGGTACCCAAATCTGACAAGGCCGTACTGCTAACAATAGGGATTCAACATTTAGGACACATACTTAGGAGGCTCAGGTGTCTGTAGCGCCCCCTGCTTTCTGTCTACAGTAGTACTGAATTACCTGCCACTGTTATCAAATTACTTTCAGACCCCCCCCCTTCCCCCCTCCCTTCACACACACATGGTTCCACAGTGTATGTTCTCCTGTTGTTCCCCGCAGAAAAGTGCAATCTTTAATTTGAATACAATGTGCCTGTTTAGTGTCTGCCGACCTGAGCCTCTTGATGCTTTTAACAGAAGTCTGTTCTTCCTGCCTTTACTTCCGATAACATTGAGCACGTGTGTTCGCAAATTATCTTTTCAATTGACTTCCTGTAATATATATTGTATTATACCGCCTTAAAAAATGAATTTTAACTGAGAATGTGTGTGTACTACAAAATGTTTGCAACACTACGAGTTGGCATATTTACAAATTTACTTAATAATTTCCCCTATTGTGTTCAGAAGGGGAGGGACATGATTGGCTCATGACATTTATATTCCCCACTGTGTAGTCCAATTATTCAGATGTTCTAGGTTACTGCAAATCAGAATGGTTTGATGACCCATCCTTGGCCTGATAAAGTTTACGTGAGGTGATTGGCATGACATGACTGGACGATGTTTTCCAAATGCTATAGATGGTTGAATTCCGCCCTAGTTCCTAAGCGTGCCAATGTTGTAGTGTGTGTTCTAACATAGCTGTCACAAGGTAATCAATAAATGACAGTTTTGTCACAACCCAAATAGCATTCAGTGTCAGCGTCAAGTCATGTGTCTGCAACTGACAGCCAATGTCAGTGGGGGGGGGGGGGGGGGAGGCCTTCACTGGCTGGCCAAACTGGCATCAACTATCTTCTGTCCATCACCCCCTGAAAAGGGAAAACAGCTAACCTGGTCTCCCCTATTTCTGAATGACTTTTGGCTATATACAGTCGAAGCGATAAGAATATTAGCCACCTGCAAAGGGCCACTTGCTATGAGCGACCTCACCTAGATTTGGTCAATGTGACCAGAAAACCCGTGTTTTATGGCCTTATACGAGGGAAGTAGGAATGCTTGCTGCTTCACAACCTAGAGTGTAAGGTACATGATGCTAATAGCTCCACTACACCTTCGTCCACAGCCGAAACCACATGTGACTAGCAGAGGCTGGGCGGCTGTTGCAGCCTTGTGGCTGGCCGGTACTATTAGGAGGCACACCAGTAAATCAGCTGCCGTCCGCTGCTCCTACCCACAGGCCGCCCATCAACATCATGTCATAAAACCTGTCTGCTAGAAGCCCCCGGCCACTTACCGAATCAAGTGCGCTTTAATAGGGTCTCAGTTCATTCCAGGCTATGGTAGTGAGGGGCTTCTTTATACGGGTACTACCCTCTTAGACCTGCCGGTCCTATTAGTCCCGCCTGGTACATACTGTTCCCCATCTCCATCATGTCCCCACCTCACAGATACAATATACATGTCGATGGGTTCTACAAACAGGAGCCATGTTTTAGGGGGGCATAGTTTTGCGAAGTCCTTGACTGGGAATACGAACAACTGATGTCACTGATACCGAGACCTTTCTCCAGCCTTCCCACACGTTGTTATGTAGGTATTCTTACCAATCTCACAGATTGGCAGAGATGCTGGCAACCACTGTAATAAACGATTGCTAAAGGGATAGCAGTAAAACTCGTTATTATAGACATGACGTTCCAGGGCCTGACCTGGTAACGGGACCGTCACGTGACCTTGTGAGGTACAAACCCAGTGTCTAGACCCTGGCTAGCTTGTAGCCATCACATCACTCCCCACTCTATACGTCAGGTGCATATAGCCTATACAGTGTATACCTTTCAACAACAGCCAGTTTTGGTGGATTTCTGTACAGGCATGCCAAAAGCCCTCCTCAATGGGTGTAAATAGTTGAATAGTTTCTGACCAATGCTCCTTGTATACAGTAATTTTCGCTAAAAGACAAAGTTCGAATACCCCTCAAGGGGTCACATGTGTTCCTGTCCCTTTCCTGAATACAGCCCCTTCCTTGCTAAAAAGAATGTTCCTTTACTTGTGTATCCACGTATAATTATATGGATGCACTATACCTGCAGCATCTAGACACCTTCCTTCCACACTGATATTTCTACAACATTATAAAACCATCCATCTAGACATCCCAGGTCATCTAGCAGCTGACAGAACGCTCGCGGTACCAAGGGCATGGCAATGTCACGGAGGTAGTAAAGGAGTGTAGCAGGTTGCCTGGACGTAAAAGAGACCCCAGGTAGCTGGTATATTCTGGTAACCACAGCGCAGGCCGCCAGCCAACCCTTCACAGAAGCTCCTGGGCAGCATGTTTACAACTGCTTCAGTATGGCAACTGCCAAGCGGAAGCTGCATTAAAGGCTGAAGAATCACTTTTGATCCTGAGAGACAGGAAGGCAGCTTATGGGGAAGACAAGATGGCGGCGTACATAGCGTGCCTACCCACAGTGGTGCGTATAAAGGCATCAGAGATTAAACCCCAAAGTGTCTCCACCCTGCCCCCCCTCCTGGAACTACACCTTCCCACTAGAGGGCACCACCAGGCAGACCCCTGCGCACCGGAAGTGGACGTGTGCCGTGCGCGGCCGCTGCCGGAGCGCCATCTAATGGGCTTTATGTCATCCCGGCATTCATATTTGATACCGGATGGGGCGGGCCCCCGGCCCCCGTGTTTGATGTGGCCGCCACCAGGAGGCGGACTGCATCAGTGCCGCCCCCTGGGAAGCAGCCGGTGAAACGGTCACAGACACAGCGCCGTGTCCTCCGCTTATTAGGGAGCGGTGCTCCTGGTGGGGGCTGGCCATGTTGTAATTTGGCTGAAATTTGATACTGGGAGGCTATGCCTGATGGACGGTTGGGACCTGGGGAGGGTGTGATGTTCACTTTGTGAGGAGTCTAGTGAAGGTTCCCCCTCAATATGTTCTGTATAGGATGCACTGTAAACTCCACTCCTGGAGCAGGCACCTTAGTAGGGGTGGGACATCCACCTGGCATCCAAACGGTCGGCGGTTCTACTGTTTGCCATGTCGGATCTATGTACTGCTAGTGCGTCAACTGGGGATATGGAGCAGAGAGGAAATCAAAATTGCAGTTTTTAATTTTCAATTGAGAGTTGTTGCAGTGAGCTCGGTGCTCCTGTTTTTAAGTCAGAGCGGCTCAGAGATATATTGGAAGATTTCAACAGAGCTATATCTAGGTACATGGTGATCTTGGTAAGGAGATCCATCGTCCTGACCGGCTTCCTGAAGGTTATTGACCTGAGCTGTGTATACAGGTACATACAGGTGAGTGGCCTGTCTCCCTGTCTGTGGGGAATAAGGTGTACAGCAACAAGCGCACATGTCTGCAGTAATATCAAGCTGCAAGCCAACACCAACATGGGGCTGCCCACAGAGCTACAGGTGTCTGCAGCACCCCATCACCAACC
Organism: Harmothoe impar; assembly: GCA_947462335.1. NCBI lineage: Eukaryota > Metazoa > Annelida > Polychaeta > Phyllodocida > Polynoidae > Harmothoe > Harmothoe impar. Next base: position 25,281,472 of record OX381714.1, on the reverse strand, counting down.
TAGGGCTGCCCACAGAGGACCACATCACCAACATAGGGCTACATCACCAACCTAGGGCTGCCCACAGAGCTACAGGTGTCTGCAGCACCCCATCACCAACCTAGGGCTGCCCACAGAGGGCCACATCACCAACATAGGGCTGCCCACAGAGGGCCACATCACCAACATAGGGCTGCCCACAGAGGACTACATCACCAACCTAGGGCTGCCCACAGAGCTACAGGTGTCTGCAGCACCACATCACCAACATGGGACTGCCCACAGAGGACTACAACACCAACATGGGGCTGCCCACAGAGGACTACAACACCAACATGGGGCTGCCCACAGAGGGCCACATCACCAACCTAGGGCTGCCCACAGAGGGCCACATCACCAACATAGGGCTGCCCACAGAGGACTACATCACCAGCATGGGGCTGCCCACAGAGGACTACATCACCAACATAGGGCTGCCCACAGAGGGCCACATCACCAACATAGGGCTGCCCACAGAGCTACAGGTGTCTGCAGCCCTACTGCTGTATACCCACAGTACTTATTCCTACCGCGGTAAACACCGGTATTCTCTCATCTGAAATGGATATATCATTATTATTTTCTTGACTTTTTATTGGTTAAGTATATTCATCATATGATTATGTGCATCAAATATCTGTGAAATATTTGGTGGCACATGTGAAGTAAGGCAAGACGGGTTGTATAGGACAACTCTTATCCAACCAGTCTCGGAAGCATCCCCCTATACACACACATCCAAACACTCACTGCATGGCCCTTTGCCAAACATCCACCACCGCCATCAAAGCGTTTCTCTCAGACGTGGGAAAGTAGGGAGCCTGTGACTATGAGGACACCAGCAGCAAGGACCATGTATATGGAAGCACGAAGGGCTTGTTTTCCATGTCTAAGGCCCAGTTGAGGTTGCATGTACTGTGGCTGTGCCACTCTCTGAGGAAGATGTGTGCACACTCCCTATCTCTGAGCCAACCTGCCTGTTCACATGACTTGAGGTGTAAATGAGCTCCCCTAACCATTACACTGGTGCAGTCATAGACCCAGTAGGATTATGTATTGTTTATAATATGACATCAATGTGTGTTATTTGGGCACGGTTATGTAATATGTGGTACAAGTGAGTTGCTCTATAAGTGTTATAAGTCAAGGACAGGGTAATTGTCCATGGCGGCAGCCAAGGCTAGTTACCATTATCCAAGGATTATGCAGCTACTCACGCATATCCACATCTGACGTATACCCAGTGACTGGTTTGTTATTGGTGGCAGTTTCTTTTATTCTCCCCGCCAATTGTGGTACAAGATGTTTTATATGCACCTTTGTGATCGAAGTCGAAATTCTAAGCGAATTAAATCATACAGATGAAAAGTTCCTGACTAGACTTTCATAGTTCATGTTAAACTATATGATTATGTTAACTACAAATATTATATATCTTAACACTCAGCTAAAGGTCAAGTGGAAGCATGTAGTGGGGCTCCTGCTCCAGAGGTTCCATGTATGGTATGTAGGAGGGCTCAGCCATGAATTAACTACTCCAGGAGGTCCCCTAAAGCTATACCTCATCCAGTTCAACATCCAACTTAAGTTAACCTCATAGTTAGTTAAACAGCTTCAGTGTCTCAAACTAACTGTGGATTACAACGTTTAGTCGTCGCAGAGGTACTTCTATTCCATTATTGATTAGTATATTCGCTCTTTACCACTCAATATCAATGATTCGATGTGAAAAACCTCCTTCATATCTATAGCACTCTATATAGGTATCAACGCTGTTAAAGCTACAGAAAAACCATCATCGACTCAGGAGGTGAGAGTTCAAACAGGACATTTGTCTTTCCCCCTATGGGGCACCGGAGCCAGCCTCCTTTATTGGATGGCATGTAATTAGTGTTACCTGCTCCTACTGCGTATGCTCTTGTTGTTACCGTCCTTTGCAAAACACAACACAAAAACCATCTCCAGTTTCCGGAACAGGAAGACTGCATCTGATGTTTCCGATTATCGTCGCCTGAGAAAGTAGATCTCCAAGCAGAGTTCAGCTTTGAGCTGCTTGGTTCAAAGGCCGGAGAATCTGCTCTGAGTCTGGATGTTTCTGAGAGCGAAGGAATGTCGTCTGTAAGATCAATAATTGTTGTTTTCCCACCATTTCTCACGTTTCATACAAATATTGTTCAGCTAGGTGTTGGGTCCGAAGACACCATGAAATTTAAATGTGTTCTAACAAACTATGAGAAAATGTTGCATATTTGTGTAGGAATTCTAACTTTTACTTCTAAGTTCATCATATCGTGATCAATATGGAAATCCCCCACTCCAACCCTGGTGACCTTGAAGGACAGATCCAGAACTTTATTTTCAGCTCAAAGGAGCAGCTACAACCAGAATCTCCGTCATGTCCCAAAGCGGAAGGGTTTTCTCAGCAAACACGAACAGCTACATGTCAGCCAGGAATCAGCAAAAGGCTGTGTTTTTGATAGGTTGACTGCAGGGTATATTTATGACTTATTTATTAGGGAAACGCGAGCGACCTCTCCTCCGCTCTGTAAAACCATGGGGGTAAATACCGAAATAGTAGAGCTCCCCGGGGGGAACAATTTCCTTTGGCCCCACCTTCTGCCAGAATTAATGCCCATGAGCGGCAGATAAACACTACATTTCTGACAGCAATTGACTAAAACAGAACATTTTCTCTCCACATTATTCCCAATGAGTATGTATAAATTATATTGAATCAGCTACAAGAAACTCCGCAGCTAGTGAGAGGGAGTCCTAAGCTATTAGAGATACTTTTCTGGGATTTTCCTTGACCTTTGCATTTAGGACAATACATTTACCAACAGCCTCCAGATTAATCACATTGGCCTTACCAGGATCTAAATTGTATTTAATTCTACGGGAGGAACCAAACGGCTGACCTTTTAGTCTTAGCAGTATATGGCGGTCTGGAGGGGTGGGGTGGTGGGTGAGGCATCATGGATGGCCTCCCCTTAACCCTTTGAAGCCACAGCCACGGTTTAAGGGCCGAATAGGGCTTTATTGTGCTGTACCCTTTGTCGCTAGGGGTTGCATGCCTTATGACGACCATGGACATAGCGCATTAAAACTATAGTTCTCTGAAAAAGAGAAACACAATGAGGCAAATCCCCACTATGGACATTGTGCTAGTGTTAGTAACCACACTTACAGCTGACACTTCACGGACCAGTAGTGTAACCAGTGGTAGCACCCAGTGTGTGTCCACACCAGCAGTTTGGCGGTTACCAGTGCTTACCGTTGACATTGCACACCACAGCGCCCAGTGTGGACTGGGGACAGACTAGCCCCATATCCTGCGACTGGCTGACGGGGAATCAATCAGAGACCAGAGTATTAATTCATGGACGTTGGGAGGGGCGGGGGTGAGTGAGGGGAGAGGTAGCCGTCCATCCCTGACAGCCTCTCATCTCTCAGTGTCTGGGCACCTGGAACCTGCACATACAGGTGATGGACATTGTTATATACCCGTTTCTGATTATCATATATTATTGTTATAATTGTAACAAGTTCTGTTTACCAATATTCCAATATCCTACATTAATAATAGCTTTGCACTGAAGTTCCTGTATTAGTAACATTCCCCCATCAAATGAACCTACTGCGCCATGTTCTTGTGCCAGATGCCGGACACACATTTTGATAAGGCTTACCCCTTTTGAACAAGGCCAATACGCAACAACCATTAGAAATATCAAAAGGAATCTCTAGATCTAGATTGTTTGACCCTTATTCTGACCCATGTTAAGCTGGCTGTAGTCTGAGAGTGTGTTGTTACTGATTGGATAAGGTACTTCAACAGGGGCGTTCAGCATGACGTACTGGCTGTAGGAGCCTCACTCTGCCCCCACACACCAACACTTCACACCGGGCTGTAGGGGCCTCACTCTGCCCGCACACACTTCACACCGGGCTGTAGGGGCCCCACTCTGCCTGCACACACTTCACACCGGGCTGTAGGAGCCTCACTCTGCCCGCACACACTTCACACCGGGCTGTAGGGGCCTCACTCTGCCGGCACACACTTCACACCGGGCTGTAGGAGCCTCACTCTGCCCCCACACACCAACACTTCACACCGGGCTGTAGGGGCCTCACTCTGCCCGCACACACTTTACACCGGGCTGTAGGAGCCTCACTCTGCCCGCACACACTTCACACCGGACTGTAGGGGCCCCACTCTGCCCCCACACACCAACACTTCACACCGGGCTGTAGGGGCCTCACTCTGCCCGCACACACTTCACACTGGGCTGTAGGGGCCTCACTCTACCCGCACACACTTCACACCGGGCTGTAGGAGCCTCACTCTGCCCACATACACTTCACACTGGGCTGTAGGGGCCTCACTCTGCCCGCACACACTTCACACCCGGCTGTAGGGGTCTCACTCTGCCCCCACACACTTCACACCGGGCTGTAGGAGCCTCACTCTGCCCGCACACACTTCACACCGGCCTGTAGGGGCCTCACTCTGCCCGCACACACTTCACACCGGCCTGTAGGGGCCTCACTCTGCCCGCACACACTTCACACCCGGCTGTAGGGGCCCCACTCTGCCCGCACACACTTCACACCCGGCTGTAGGGGCCTCACTCTGCCCGCACACACTTCACACCGGGCTGTAGGAGCCTCACTCTGCCCGCACACACTTCACACCCGGCTGAAGGGGCCCCACTCTGCCCGCACACACTTCACACCCGGCTGTAGGGGCCTCACTCTGCCCGCACACACTTCACACCCGGCTGTAGGGGCCTCACTCTGCCCGCACACACTTCACACCGGGCTGTAGGAGCCTCACTCTGCCGGCACACACTTCACACCGGGCTGTAGGGGCCTCACTCTGCCCCCACACACTTCACACCAAGCAGTCTGACGGCGGAGAGAGTTGCCGGGGCTGCATGTATGCATCATGACGACTTGGGAATGACTTAGTAAAGCGTTCTGTAGCCCTTATAGGGTTAGTCCATATAGAAACCAGCAAACCTCTCCTACATCCGGCCCCATAGATGCCCATTATCTGTGCTGCAGGGGTCCCTTCCTATCTGTGGGGTGTTATGGTGAAATAAGGACCATACTAATGAGACACACACAGCCACCTTACACGGAAACCCAATTACCCATCACTAATCACGGCTATAGGCAGCTTTCAGATATACATATGTTATGGAACACAGTGGGACCCTACACAGACCCGCAGCCCTAGTGCTGTTAGCGCTATGCATAACTTCCCTGCAGCCACAACAGGTCGGCATGGGGCACTTAGGACAGATTGCAACAGGGCGAAATGCGTATCTGTACAATTAGGACAGATGCTAACAGTTCTGGGTTATTGGTTCCTCTTACATAGATTCAGGGGCATTGGTTCAGGAGGCCACAGTCTCAGGGGACCTGGTCATTTCTACCATGACTGCAAAATGCCCATGACCTGCTCAGACTGTTTCTTTTAAAAATCTATACATAAGATTAGTACTTTTTCCAATAATATTCAATTATTACTCCACATAACTAATCAGCATCCTAGCTCTATGTGTACATACAGGTTCGATTCTACTCCTCTATTTGCGCCAAAACATCTGCCGTTCGTCTAACGGAAACACAACTTAAAAGCAGTGGACACAGCTGTGTGTAGATTTTAAATGAAGACCATAATTTCATTAGAAGTATTGCACAAGATGATGGTTAATCTTTTACATGTTTTATTAGGGGAATCATGTTGTATTATTTGTTAGTTTTTACCGTGTTATAGATTTACATTAAAACTATCTTCAATCGTGGTTATTTATATTGATCTCATACTATATTTCATATTAGTATATTTATTTCCTTTTTATTGTACATTACCCATGACTTTGCAATCAACAAAAAATCAAAATCTGTTGAATTGGAGCTCAGAATAAAATGCAATACATTTTCAATGTCTGAAAGTAAATCCCATGCACCCACTTCACACAAACAACGAGCACCTTATCTCCCAGCAGATTGAATCCCCTGACTCGGCTAGCACAGCATTGTAGAACAGGCAGGTTTACAGCACGGTTTAATAAAACAGCTGAGACCCTCTACCCCTCGTGAAGGCTTCAGGCAGGGCTGTGTGACGCAAAAACGAAGTACAATGATTCTGTCCTATAGTAACCTGCACTAAAATCGTAGTACAATGATTCTGTACTATAGGAGCCGCAGTAAATTCGTAGTACACGGATTCTATACTATAGGAGCCGCAATAAAATTGTAGTACAAGGACTCTGTACTATAGCAGCCTGCAGTAAAACAGCAGTACAAGGATTCTGTACTATAGCAGCCTGCAGTAAAACAGCAGTACAATGACTCAGCGATACAGCGTTTGAAGCTCTGTATACATTGCTTAAAAAAGCCATACAAACTCAACTACTATTTTACAGAAGGATGTTACTACCTTGGACTAACAGCCGCCCACATAATGTTTCTCTATGACCCTGCAGAATGTAGGGCCACCCATGTGAACATCCACATTCTATGAACTTGTGAGACAATTCCTTCCCCTGGACTATACACAAGCAGATGCCATTCTTAATCACAATATGATCTTATAATATACGTGTGCAGATGGTGTGCAGATGTGCAAGGATGGTTCTAAGGGAGTGAGCATTTTTAACAACAGGGGGCGGGTGGGAATTTTCGACCCTTGAATTGGGGAGGGGTGAGTGTAAAAATTGTTCACCTGTGTTCAGTGAAAAAGCCTGCATGTAACGATACTTCAAACGGCCTGCACGCGCCAATTTTAGACCGCTCAGTGTGAAAATCCAAGAACCCCCTGTTGTTAAAAAATGAGCACTCCCTAGCCGAGGTGTAGTAAGTAGGGGTTAGGTTGGTCCATGTGTGGCAGCCTTTTTGGTAAATGTTTACCACTTCCAAGGCTACCCACCCTACGCCCCTGGAGGCTTAACACGTATACCTCCCATCAGGGCCCGCACCTCCCACCTATCTACTCACCCAGCCCTCACCCCTGCCACCCACGTTTCTTTACCATTCCCGAATTGGAAAAACGGCTATGTCCTTGAGATTTAAAAGAGAGAGCAAGTGTGAAGGCGTGACCACAAATAAAAGATTCTTAAATAACAAAATAAACCTCCCTCTGCAGTCTTATCACCTTAAGGGTTCTGTATTTTCTTAGGCTTTAATAGATGCATTTAGCTACTGCTAATTGGTTACCGAGTCTGATATGGGTTGTGGCACTTCTAATACACGAGTAATTACTCAGATACTACCTAACCACAACCCTTTGCCCATGTTCTATCTGGTAGGGTGCTAACCCTGTCTGTGTGACTAATACTGGATACAGTCAGACCCATCATTACCCCAGTCTGAGGCCCACTTTCAGCCCCTCTATACCCTGTAGCTGAGCGCCATCTGCAGGCCGCCATCGGGTGGCGAGTACCAGTACTACCGTATCATGAAGGACATTCCCTACAGAATGAGTAGTGTACCATTAAAGCGGTCCTTAATACTATATAGCTTGGCTTTATGACAACCCTGGTCTCCGCGAAAAACAAGCGAAAATACAAGTCAATATTTTAGTCCTCATTAAGCTACTGCTACTACCACCATGACGCTGCACAGACCTATCGTGAGTGCAAGATGTGTAGGTAGCCATGGCAACAGAAGACCACTACTGTCCAAGCATACAACGTCCTTACAGCAGGAAGCCCCAGTTTGGGAAACGAGTTGTCGCCTGTGCTGATGCCCTTTTGTCTCTTTCCCTTACCGTACTTACGGCCTTGCCCTTCTATGCTGCGAATTACATTTTGGTGCTTTTTGCTTTGTCGTTTTGTGTTGCATTTACCACGGTTGGACGGTTTGCCGCTGAGATGTCTTGCTTTCCTGTGGTTCTATACAGAATCAGAATCCAATCGCTCATTTGTATTCTCTTAGTGAAAGCCTGCACATTGAGAACATTGAATTTGTTCAGGAATAGATTATATTGTTCATGATTTTCCTGTAATAAGCCAATAATATTGAAATTTAAGGACTACAGGAGTTTGAAGTCCAATGACGATGACAGCCTAACCCTGCAGACTAGGTACATGCTAAACTAAGGGGAACTACTCACAGATCAACCAAGACGTTCAAACTGTCCCACGGTCCCGCAGGTACATCTGTGTCTTGAGTTCCTCACCCGACGCCTCACTAAGCCGGTCAGCCAATAGAAGATCCCTCCAGGGCCGCATACATTATTCACCCTGGCTGCTCTATTTTTGGTAACATAGGGAGGGGATCTGTGCCTAGCAGAGAACATGGCCCAGCAAGGTACAGATAGTTTTTACATTTGACAAAGTGTGGGAGTTGCAACAGACTCCTAGTGTAATACCGATTCTTATAGTAAGCTACTGGAGGGCTGGAGGGTAATAGGGTAAAACGAGGACAAGTGCTAACAGTGCCCCCCCCCCTCCCCCCAATACTTAGTTTTGCTAGATTGGTGGGACCCCCAAGGAGTGAGCTGGGTGTTATCGTAGCACCGAGCCCCTGACCTACGGTAGTTGTGGAGGTGAACACCAGCCGTGTGTAGAGGAGTGTTAAGGTGGGTAAGTCAGCTGGGGCCTCCTCTGTATGCCGCACACACTGCCTGCCGGCCACACAACGCCCTCAGCTGCAGACCGGGCAGCACCCCTATCTCCACCCAACCCCTGGAGGCCCATACATTAGTGCACAGCTTCAGGTCTAATTAGCCACAGCGCAGAGATAGCCCGGGCTTATCTAAGCCGCTTAATTTATATACTGCTGTAATGCTGCACCGCCGGAGGTCGCCATTTGCCCCTCCCCGGCATAATGATGGTTGTGTCAGAGTACCACCTCACCGCATGACAGGACTATCCCTGTGCCCACTACCAAATTACTGGGTACATTCTGGTTCCAGAGTCTGGCTAGCTACAGCCGCCATGGCGCTGCAGGCAGCCTGTTATAGCCCTGAAGGAGGACTGTCTCGGCAGCCACTGGGGGCGGCACGTCTGGACGAGGTCTGCGCCAATCTACAACTACCATATAGTGTTGCCTTTTTAGCATCCAGCCAAGTGTTTCCAGTAGATTCCTTTTCTATATGTTTACCTTACTGCAGAACCTAATTTCTCACCTCATTAAACACCCAGCCCGCAAAACAGTTTTTACATTGTTCATCTTGTCTGCTTCCCTCCCTCCACTTGTCCACTACATTCCGGTTGTCTTACTTCTCTGAAATAAGGCTTGAGCAAATATTTAAGTTTTTCTCCTCTGTTGTCCGAAACATGGTCTTTAGCAGATCGCAGAAAACTGTCCTGGCTTCATTGCATTGGATGTAAAGTCAACTAACTCTAATGTGGCCACCCTTGGAGGATGGGTGGCGTGGCTGCATAAGAAGAAGATTATCACACATAGAATCTAGGGCCGCAAATGACGTGGGTCGACCCCCAGTGGCTTACCTACGGGCCTTATTAATAGAAGAAGGGTGCGTCACTCCGGTCCCTACAATGGTGACCTGTACATACATCTCCTTTTGCTCCACCACTGTGCTGTGACTATGGAGGTCAGTCCCGCAGCAACCATCAAGGCAGGTATCATTAGTCTGATATTTAATGGTATATTCAAGAGACCAGGAACACTATATTATGCCTAATAACAAATATGCGACCTTTTAATTAGACATTAGTTCACATGAATCATCAGGGGCGTGGCAACCCCACTTTTGACCAACCCCAAAAAAGGTCAAAACTAAAAGGTCAAGTAAAGAGGGGTCAAACAGGGTCAAAATACCCCTCAGTCCCCCCTACTTTGAAACTGCTGCCACGCCCCTGATGAATCAACTCCTGCCTGTTAACTCATACCGTAAAGGGAAAATTCAAGTTAATTTTGATAAGACCCCTAAACTAGAGCTATAATCAATATAGTTTTGACCAAGTAAATAAATTCCCTACCAGTAGCTTTACACAGACATGTGAATCCTCCCTCACCATGACAAACTCTGTCAAGACCTATCACTGGGTCAACCAAATTAGGTCACCCACGTGATTTATTTTTGAGCACCCAAGGGGAAATCATTTAATCACTATAGGCTATATTAATTTATTTTAATTTATGGGGGACTAGAAAACTGATGAATCTTTGAATGAAATGAAACATCCTGATCTCAACCAACCACAAATTCTGTGCTGCACCATCATGGCCCCAAACAAAAAATATGAATATTTTTCTAAGATACAAAACTATTTTTTTCTATTCAATAGAATAAAATACTCCCAGGTGAGAAAGTGTAACAACATCATCCTGTTGTCTTCTTTACGAGATAAATGTATATATGCACTATGTTTTGTTGCCCCACATAGTGGTATTGACCCAATAACACTGATTCAGCCGATGGGAAGCATCCAAACTAGAACAAGTTGTCACATGTAATGACTGTGTATTCATGCATGTGAGTGAGCGCCAAAAACGATTTACCTGGTCAGATCTGGATGTAGTAGCAGAGCGACAACACCCTCGTCCTTTCACCTCTGACCTTTCCATGCATTTAAATACATGTAATTTTTTTCACCAGAATGCGATGCTCAAAGGAGAGAGGGACATCACTATGCACCCTTCTTCTATTACCCACCCAATCACCAACACGGTGCTTGGAGGGGAGATAGGTTCGAGCCCTTGGCTGAAATGGAGGAGGTTGGTTGTAGCTTGGGACAGTTGGATATTTTCCCATTGGGACAGTTGGATATTTCCCAATTTCTGTGCTTCTTCAATCCCACAGTTGTATATACTACTTGAGATGTTGCCATGCTGAATCCTATAATTTCTTCTTTAAGATATTGTCTGACTAAATCCCACATTTCCATATACTTCTTAAGACATTGCCGTACTAAATCCAATAACTTCCATATAGTCTGAAGCGCTTTTGAGAATATGTGAAAGGTTAAAGCATTTTTGAGTAGAATAGTATACTGAGTTGGAATAGGGTAATTTGGGCGTGCCGAATTCAAATCTGCCATATGTCAAGACATCAGACCTTGATATATGTCCCAAAACCAAGATGGCCGCCATAATTCTTGATTGAAATGCCAGAATTTCATCAGGCAAAAACGCCCCCTGTACCCCCCTACAGCAGACTACAGGAAACACGCCCCCTGTACCCCCCTACAGCAGACTACGGGAAACACGCCCCCTGTACCCCCCTACAGCAGACTACGGGAAACACGCCCCCTGTACCCCCCTACAGCAGACTACGGGAAACACGCCCCCTGTACCCCCCTACAGCAGACTACGGGAAACACACCCCCTGTACCCCCCTACAGCAGACTACGGGAAACACACCCCCTGTACCCCCCTACAGCAGACTACGGGAAACACGCCCCCTGTACCCCCCTACAGCAGACTACGGGAAACACGCCCCCTGTACCCCCCTACAGCAGACTACGGGAAACACGCCCCCTGTACCCCCCTACAGCAGACTACGGGAAACACGCCCCCTGTACCCCCCTACAGCAGACTACAGGAAACACGCCCCCTGTACCCCCCTACAGCAGACTACGGGAAACACGCCCCCCTGTACCACCCCCTACAGCAGACTACGGGAAACACGCCCCCCTGTACCACCCCCTACAGCAGACTACAGGAAACACGCCCCCTGTACCACCCTACAGCAGACTACGGGAAACACACCCCCTGTACCCCCCTACAGCAGACTACGGGAAACACACCCCCTGTACCCCCCTACAGCAGACTACGGGAAACACGCCCCCTGTACCCCCCTACAGCAGACTACGGGAAACACGCCCCCTGTACCCCCCTACAGCAGACTAAGGGAAACACGCCCCCTGTACCCCCCTACAGCAGACTAAGGGAAACACGCCCCCTGTACCCCCCTACAGCAGACTACGGGAAACACGCCCCCTGTACCCCCCTACAGCAGACTACGGGAAACACGCCCCCTGTACCCCCCTACAGCAGACTACGGGAAACACGCCCCCTGTACCCCCCTACAGCAGACTACGGGAAACACACCCCCTGTACCCCCCTACAGCAGACTACGGGAAACACGCCCCCTGTACCCCCCTACAGCAGACTACGGGAAACACGCCCCCTGTACCCCCCTACAGCAGACTACGGGAAACACGCCCCCTGTACCCCCCTACAGCAGACTACGGGAAACACGCCCCCTGTACCCCCCTACAGCAGACTACAGGAAACACGCCCCCTGTACCCCCCTACAGCAGACTACGGGAAACACGCCCCCCTGTACCACCCCCTACAGCAGACTACGGGAAACACGCCCCCCTGTACCACCCCCTACAGCAGACTACAGGAAACACGCCCCCTGTACCACCCTACAGCAGACTACGGGAAACACACCCCCTGTACCCCCCTACAGCAGACTACGGGAAACACACCCCCTGTACCCCCCTACAGCAGACTACGGGAAACACGCCCCCTGTACCCCCCTACAGCAGACTACGGGAAACACGCCCCCTGTACCCCCCTACAGCAGACTAAGGGAAACACGCCCCCTGTACCCCCCTACAGCAGACTAAGGGAAACACGCCCCCTGTACCCCCCTACAGCAGACTACAGGAAACACGCCCCCTGTACCCCCCTACGGCAGACTACGGGAAACACGCCCCCTGTACCCCCCTACGGCAGACTACGGGAAACACGCCCCCTGTACCCCCCTACAGCAGACTACAGGAAACACGCCCCCTGTACCCCCCTACAGCAGACTACGGGAAACACGCCCCCTGTACCCCCCTACAGCAGACTACGGGAAACACGCCCCCTGTACCCCCCTACAGCAGACTACGGGAAACACGCCCCCTGTACCCCCCTACAGCAGACTACAGGAAACACGCCCCCTGTACCCCCCTACAGCAGACTACGGGAAACACGCCCCCCTGTACCACCCCCTACAGCAGACTACGGGAAACACGCCCCCCTGTACCACCCCCTACAGCAGACTACAGGAAACACGCCCCCTGTACCACCCCCTACAGCAGACTACAGGAAACACGCCCCCTGTACTGCCCGACGGCAGACTACGAGAAACACGCCCCCTGCCGCACTACGGCAGACTACGGGAAACACACCCCCTGTACCCCCCTACAGCAGACTACAGGAAACACGCCCCCTGTACCCCCCTACAGCAGACTACAGGAAACACGCCCCCTGTACTGCCCGACGGCAGACTACGAGAAACACGCCCCCTGCCGCACTACGGCAGACTACAGACATTGTTAATTCCCAATTACAGCCACGGTGCTAATGAACAGGACACGTGGCGCCAGCTTCACAGACGCCGGAGAAGCCCCACTACACGCAATGCCAATTACACCACACACAATCATTTCACAATCTTCTCCATGCAGAGAGAAAGAAGTTTGGAATCACAATGGGGTTCCTGTCCTGAGTACTTGTCCACTGGGAGGTGGCTCAATTGACACCATGGGTTATGTTGTGTCGCTGGTGATGCTGCTGGAACCCAACTGGCAGAATTTACAGAATTCACTACCATGTTGTACATTATTTGTATTCAATCGTTCACGTCACATACAAGTGACAACAATATCACCTGAGAATTTTTGAGAGGCAAGAACCAAGCCCAAACTAAATTCAATATCAATTTTTGGCGATTATTGAATGACATCGCTTTTTTGTCCAGACCAGTCATCATTTTGTCAGAAGTCGGCCTTCCTTCATTGTCCAAATGCACTTATTCTCTTAGTAACGGATGTAAGTCGCACCCTGTGTAGAAGGAGGCATGGATCCCCTTATTTCCATGTGAGCAGCTCAGCAGATTGGATACTCCTTTCTGCGTGGCTGCCCCCATGCTACACGTGAGTCGCTCCACATGGTACACCTCTAGTCAGAGCACCTGCCCTGCAGTATACCCTGCATGTGGAACACTACACAGCCTATGCCATGCATGTCGTGCTACCTCAGCAATTGTGGCACAATATCAGCCACTGTGACAAATGGCCCGCCAATATACCGCTGAGGTAGCACTTATGTCATGTGGATGCTGGCTTCAGTCTACCATGCCAGCATCTTAGTGCTGACGCCCCCTACTCCACGCCCAGTGCATCCCGTGGTTGACGTGGTCAGACAAGTCTTCTCTGATACCAAGTTCCTGTCGGGCCCCAGTCTCCAGGGACAGCCCAGTAAAAGGGACTAGGTCTAGTGGTAGTCGACACCAAAGCCTCCCTCTCCACCCCTCCCCTTCATGCTGCTACAGAACCCGATGTGACCTTGTGCATGTACTCACAGATAAGGACTTGGTAGTACACATCCTCCAGCCTCTGTTGATGGGGTATAATACAATGCAGATGAGGACAACAGAAACTGGGGAAAATGTCCATATAGAATAATAAATTCTTACGCCATGTCCTCCTTGTTCTTTATAGTTGAGGAGCGGGGGCTATTATCAGTTTGTATCATAATATATATGGCTATATTCCTGCTTCCTCATCCCTCTTCACACCAAGGTCACCACCATTTAGCCCTGCCTGCCCTCTCTCAGAAAGCGGAGACGGGGCATTTGTTACTAGATCCGTTTTGTAACGGGGGAAATAGCGAGTGTTGTGTACATCGAGTTCTTCTGTCACAGTGGTATCTCTAGTACTACATCACCACAAGGACAATACATCCAGAACAGGGCCGACCTCTAGGGGGACGCACCAGTACTAGCCCAGCCCCAGCCCTGTAGCCAACTATCAAAATTCATGCAGTATGCAGGGTATTGATTGTCTGATGCCCTGCTCCAAGTCCCCAATAAACCCCAGCCCTAGCAGGCCAGGGTGAGCTGATCCCCCGTACCTGGGTAGGGGACGTGGCCACATACAGCCACTACGGTACGGGGTGAGCTGATCCCCCGTACCTGGGTAGGGGACGTGGCCACATACAGCCGCTACGGTACGGGGTGAGCTGATCCCCCGTACCTGGGTAGGGGACGTGGCCACATACAGCCACTACGGTACGGGGTGAGCTGATCCCCCATACCTGGGTAGGGGACGTGGCCACATACAGCCACTACGGTACGGGGTGAGCTGATCCCCCGTACCTGGGTAGGGGACGTGGCCACATACAGCCACTACGGTACGGGGTGAGCTGATCCCCCATACCTGGGTAGGGGACGTGGCCACATACCGCCACTACGGTACGGGGTGAGCTGATCCCCCGTACCTGGGTAGGGGACGTGGCCACATACAGCCACTACGGTACGGGGTGAGCTGATCCCCCGTACCTGGGTAGGGGACGTGGCCACATACAGCCACTACGGTACGGGGTGAGCTGATCCCCCGTACCTGGGTAGGGGACGTGGCCACATACAGCCACTACGGTACGGGGTGAGCTGATCCCCCATACCTGGGTAGGGGACGTGGCCACATACCGCCACTACGGTACGGGGTGAGCTGATCCCCCGTACCTGGGTAGGGGACGTGGCCACATACAGCCACTACGGTACGGGGTGAGCTGATCCCCCGTACCTGGGTAGGGGACATTGTTAAGCCCTTATCCTACAAAATTGCCCTTATCCTACAAAATCATATAGGTTTGTAGTATAAGGGCTGTCAGTCAAGCCCTTATCCTACAAAATTTGCCCTTATCCTACAAAACACCTGTAAGGCCCTTATCCTACAAAATTGTCCTTATCCTACAAAAATATATGGTTTTCTAGGATAAGGGCTGTCAGTCAGGCCCTTATCCTACAAAATTGCCCTTATCCTACAAAACCTATATTTATTTTTGTAGGATAAGGGCAATCAGTTAATCCCTTATCCTACAAAATTGCCCTTATCCCACAAAACCTATACAAGGGGGGATTTGTAAGATAAGGGGTATCAGTCATGCCTAATTAATGCATTACACCCAGACAAACCTTATTTTGATATATTTCAGAAGGAAATCTAATAAACGTGAGATTTTGGGTGCCATCTTAGGGGCCATTTTGGACTACACACGGAAATCAAATAAACTTGATCCCACAGCATACCTATAGGCCCTATGCCTCTGGGCTAGACCTGGTGACAATTAAAGCATCTAGGACACTTTTGTAGGATAAGGGCAATTTTGTAGGATAAGGGCCTGACTGATTGCCCTTATCTTACAAAATACATAGGTTTTGTAGGATAAGGGCACTTTTTGTAGGATAAGGGCCGATTTTGTAGGATAAGGGCTTGACTGACAGCCCCTATACTACAAAACTATATATTTTTGTAGGATAAGGGCAATTTTGTAGGATAAGGGCCTAACAGACGTGGCCACATACCGCCACAGGACTCATACCTCATCTAATTAATGAAAATAAAATATCTTGACCCAGTGTACTTTACTTTCCTACAGGTTGTCTTGTCATTGTGATTCTGGAGAATTTTTATTTCTATTTTTGAGAATGATTCCTACAATAGTACATATCTCGTGATGGCCTCAAATGCTGGGCCCGATACTATCATGGACTAGGAAAAGGGACATTTACAGAGGATCCCAAACAAGAGGCTATGCGCCCTGACAGGATTGCTTCCAGTAGGTTACATCTCTACGCTGCTGTTTAGGTCTTCAACAAGACCCCTACCCAATATTTTGTATATCTTATCCTCAGCTCTGAACATATTGCTTTGTTTGGGTAGTAAGTGAGAATACGTTTGCATGAATGAGGATTACGAGATGGCAATTATGCAGTATTTGAGTGGTTTAGGCGGCGTTATAACCATGTCTACTTACCCAGGGGCTAGACCCGTACAGGATTCCATTGGACAAAACATGTCAAAATGTTAGGTCTTACCCCACCTTGAGAAGCCGCACCCACAGGAGGACTAAGGAGACTCCAACTTACCTGCAAGATATGAACAGAATACACATAAGACAACAGACAAATTTAAATCAACCGAGAGGAAAATTTATCATTACATTTTTACTGATTGATTTGTACATTGTCACATATTTTGTGTCTTATGCTGCGGTCAATGCTCACAATGTATCCTCTGCTAATTTAATCTGCCTGGTCTTTTGTCACTACAGCAGGTCCTCGCCAATAGCTATGGACACAAGGCCAGCATTATATATGACCCATGTGAAAATGTGAATTGAAATAAAGGCTATCAGATTGATACATAATGAAAAACTGTCAATAAATAACAGTTGATATATATATATATGTATATGTATATATGTATATGTATATGTATATATATATATATATATATACATATACATATATATAAAATGCCAACAACCAATGTCCCGGTAGGCACCTTGTCCTTCTGGTACCATGGTATGTGTTATTTATCTGACTATAATGGACCAGCCGGAATAAACTAAAAAATAGTTATCAGCATGGCTTCATTAAGCAGGCGTCCATTTACTCCATATCCGAGAATTCTTTATTCTGGACACCAGTAGTCTGCCCTTCATTACAATGATAATGACGATATAGAAACTCTACCCCTCCAAGCTAATTCAACAAGCCTCACAGAAATAAACCTACCAGTCGCCACAGTGGCACAGGGAGGTGGCTGCGACTGTCTCCTTCCTATTCTTACCTGATTACCCCCCGCTTGTTGCCAATTGCCTTAATATCCCATTTCTGTTGTCATGACAACGACCAGCACAACCAATGACTTAAACGCTTACAACAATGGTGCAGGAGTAACCCCGGACTCCTGCCACAACTAGGAGTCCTGATCCCCTGGCGGTATGTCGGCCATCTCGCCCAGTACCCATCCTGCACGCGGAACACGGCTCTGTTGCCACGGCGGCCATCTTGTCCGGTACCCATCCTGCAAGGGGGACACCGGCTCTGTAGGCACGGCGGCCATCTTGTCCGTTACCCATCCTGCACGCGGGACACCGGCTCTGTTGCCACGGCGGCCATCTTGTCCGGTACCCATCCTGCACGCGGAACACGGCTCTGTTGCCACGGCGGCCATCTTGTCCGGTACCCATCCTGCACGCGGAACACGGCTCTGTTGCCACGGCGGCCATCTTGTCCGGTACCCATCCTGCACGCGGAACACGGCTCTGTTGCCACGGCGGCCATCTTGTCCGGTACCCATCCTGCACGCGGGACACCGGCTCTGTAGGCACGGCGGCCATCTTGTCCGGTACTCATCCTGCACGCGGGACACCGGCTCTGTAGGCACGGCGGCCATTTTGTCGGAAACCATCCTGCACAGCCGGCCTGACAGAAGTCAGCTAGCATTGCAATACAAAATGGTTAATAAGACAAATGGCCTGAAGTCACTTTAGTGGTATGGAAGCTCCCACAAAATGGCTGATACAGTGCAGCTGACCCTCTGTACATGCCCACAGCGGAGTCTCCCGGATGAAGTATGACCCACTCTATGAAGCCTCAGTCACGTGTACGCTGGTTCCCGCCCTATCTCCATGCTACATACAGTTGGGGCACAATGTAGAGATAATTCTAGGAACCAGCCTTCTGACCCGGGATGGTTTCCTCCTAATCAACCTTAGTTACCGTTACTAGGCAACCACCATAAATAGGATAGCGGAAGGAATGCTAGTTCATCCAGCTGTCATCCACAGTGATAACGTTACATAGATGGCTGCGTCTATTTGTCTACTTACTGTAAACGTATGTATTTTCGCGCATTAATATTTTCGCGATTTGCCTAGAAAGTACACTTTCACGTGTACTTGAATTCACGGATTCTAGCATAATGTTATGTATAGGACTGTATTGGATAAATATTTGCGCTGTACATATTTTCGCGATTTTGAAAATCCGCGAAAATCGCGAAAATAAGTACAGCGCGAAATAACATACGTTTACAGTATCTTCTTTCTTATTTTCCAATGGCATGGTTTCTCATCCTTTTTTAGCTGTCACCATTATTTTTCTCCTGACCGGATTTGTTTCACCTGAATGTTTTCAATTTCCATTTTAATCGCTTTCCTTGCGACGAGCCGCAGAGGGTGGCATGGAACTGAAGACGAATTGGGTTGTACTTCATTAGCGTGTGATGGTATTGCTGTCCAATCGCTTGCAATCTTAAATATTCTTATTTCTCATCACCAGGAAAGGCTACGTCTATTAGAAAAGGCTACCCCACAGTAACCATCTCTTATAAGCACACCCCAAAAGAAGATGCACGACTAATGGCTCAAAGTTGTTGTAATTAGTGCATGAATTTGAGATCCTATTCTGATTAAAATGGGACTGCACTCTCTTGTAACAGTGAAGAGATTTCAATAAGCTATAAAACAATTCCTAATCAAATCCACAGGACGCAATTAAACTGTGTTTCGAAGAGTCCCACAAAACATAATTTGGCTGCCTCTATGCAGTGACTGGAGGACCCTTCTCTAAAACACTACGGCTGTATACTGAATACTGTCCTGCAGTATTGTACTCCTAAGTCCTACCTTAATACTTACTTAGCTACCTCTCTTTAATCAAAAGATTGAGCGTATGAATGACCTCACAGATGACTCGGGTAACCTGGGTCTGTGGCTTATCATGTACAGGTAGATATAGTACTCCGTTATTACTGTGGTCAGTGTACTGTGAACACCCAATACCCAATCCCACTACCCACAAAATGTATGACAATTATGATTTTGACCGCACCCCGCACAATTCTATTCCAGGGCGATGCACCCAATTCAATTTTCAATTGAGTCTCAAAATTGAGCCTAATTGCACCTGATAATCAAGCCTGATTATCACTGTTTGTTCACCTATCCCCCCCGCCATTGGATCAACTCCTCAGGTACAGGATACTCCCATTGTAAATCAACAATGAATACATTTTCAGGTGTGTGAGTACAAAAGTGATCACTGTAGGGGCTCTGGATAACGATCTTTACTTCTGAATGTCTATGTGTCTATTATCTTCCAAGTCAGATGGCAATTTAAGTGAGATAGATGGCAATTTAAGTAAGGTTGAGGGAAACGTTAATTGAACCAAGAGAGAAACGGGCACATTTTGGCCCAGAATATCATTTCTATCTCTTCTGTTTTGGTGTTATGCTTTGAACTGTATGGGTGCCCAGAAAAAAGGGTAGTCATGTAACAGTACAGTTCCATAGTCAAAAAAGATAGAAATAAATTGTTGAAGATCGCAGCTCATTTGAAGATTTCGGAAAATATCTCGAAACAAACATTTGTTCCCCAATCTTGGCTATCTACGGCTTTTGTTCTCTCATGTCTATGTCCAACACAGACTGAATGATAGGGATTCTCCCATGTCACAAACACGTCTTAAAATAAAAATTAGGCATTGCATATTACTCTGGGTCAACCCTGAGTCAACAATTCTTTTTAAAGTGTAGAATCTTCAGCTCTGGATATTGCTAGCCAGTCCTATTTTCATCATCAAGGCACATTTTCAGACGAATTTTTCCTCCCATCCCTTCTTTCTCGAAACCATAAACCTTATTACGCCCTATTCCCGCTCATACTCCAACGTTATAGCCTATTTCCTTTATCTTCTGGTCCCTTATCGTTCCTCCCCCTCAGAAAACCCTTCTCCCGTCCACACCTGTGTGCATAGTTAACCTGGTACCATTTAGCAGAAGAGCGCTCACCACAACTGCCTTTATCACACACCTTAGTGATCACTGATAGGTACACGCTCACTCACACCGGTAATCTAAACATCTGTTTTACCCTGCATGTATATGAAAATTAAACTTATTTGAGATGTAAAAATATATCAAATATTGATTTCAATACTCTATCCTGTGCCTATGTGGGAGCTGCGTCTCTTTGAGTACCTGCAACAAAAAGGGCCACTACGCTTCACTTGCACCTCTAATGTGCCGCTCTTTATCGGACTAAAAACAGTACTAGAAGAATAAAGCACAACATTGTTGAGAACGCCGCTTTAATACAATTCCTAGCACAAGTTGAAATAGTTTCAGGTGAAGTAAACTAGAACCAGTAATGATAAAATTGAAAGAACTTCAAAGCTGGGAAAGTTTATGGGAAAGATTATAACCCAAGCAGCCTGCCCTTGTTTTTGTGGCATTGTTACACCTAGTTTCGTCTTTGGCACACTCTAACTCCACCATGAGTTGCTGCCTGCAGTTGGACAGCTGCCAACTCCGCCAATCAATGAGGTAGGATTGTGGCAGTCCATCACCTGAGTATTTATGTCCTGACTAGGCTGTCTAGTCCTCACATCCATCTCAGACACGGTCCTCCCCTCACAGACAGCCCCCGCTATCTATCTCCACTCACCCTCCCCCATGTCTCACCACAGGTCGTTTGTCACTGCAGCCCAAAGAGGGCCAGAAAACACCGGGCGGAAAAGGACAAAAACATCAGACTTCACCGCACCAAGATCTACAGCCATATCTCAGTGGGCACTCGGTGGTGCATGTTACCAATTACTGGTGTGAGGGATGAGGGATCAACAAAATCATTTCTGAATTGTGCTCATCAACGTAATAATGGTTTACTATTACAAGGTCCGCGCCTCCAGGCCCGTGGTATGTCTGCATCTCTAGTCTGCTATATAGATGGGGCACTGTCACATGTATAGCAACGTGCAGGCTTGTCGCCAAAAAGGGGGTGAACGTGTTCTGTTCCATCAAGTGCTTCACTTGTTGTCAAATGAATAACTGACCACTGCCTTGGGCCATACTGTCTGGTGCCGGTACACATGTCTCCTCACCAAAACGGTGTGTTTGATCACAGCTCCATACTTGCTACTACCCAGTGCCGCTATCAGTTATTGTACTCCACAATAACTGCTGCCACGCTGACATGCCAACAGCTGAGTGTACCGGTACAATTACCAGTTGGCATGTCTCTAACAGTACGTGTGCTATTACTTGTGTGTCTATGTGAGGATTGTGGTGTGGCTGACAGCATACCATATCAATATTAACCCCACACTATAGAGTATGTCAATATAGGGCAGATTCACCATGGGTTGGACACATACCCTGATACGGGCGGTGGAATTTGAGATTATTCAGGTACAATGGGAGTTGAAGTCTGTTGTTTTTTGGAGGAAAAAACAACACTTAAAACCTAACCATTATTCACGAATAATAAAGTTGAAATGCTTGAATAACTACAAAATCTAGGGTCAATCTCAATGTATGTGTCCAACTCTATGTGAATCTACCCAAGACAGCTTAATTAATATACTGTATTGGAGCATGATCCCTTCATCCAAAGTGCACAGTGTATGGGTGGTTGACGGGCGCGGTCAGGAATGTAATGTGGCCACATATAAAGGCATCCATCGGTCCTTTCTCTTGTAAACAGCCACCAACTATGGGCAACGTTCTAGCAAATTGATTTTGTGCATATAGATGAAAACGTAAGTGGGTTGGGCTGTACCCCCCTCGTCTAGCTGGGAGCGGGGCCTGCCTGAATCACCTCCTCAGCAGAATACACACCACAGAGAAAAGGTAATAATGGATTACTTTAATAGATAAGCTGTAGCTCAAGTAACTCAACTGTAACCACAATATGGCTGGAGTAGAGGGACTAGAGTGGGACCTGGTGTCGTGCTGGGGGCTGGGTGCTACCCTGAGTGAATGACTGGGCAGCCTCATGCCGCTAACCGCTGTGGCTGCTGCCTGCCGCACTAAGCTGTGTGGATACAGCCATCCAGCAGCAGACAACCCACCCTGCCTGCTGCTGTCTGCCACAGGCACCCACATCCCACAGCCCCAACCACCACCCAGTACAGGCACCCACATCCCACACAGCCCCAACCACCACCCAGTACAGGCACCCACATCCCACACAGCCCCAACCACACCACCCAGTACAAGCACCCACATCCCACACAGCCCCAACCACCACCCAGTACAGGCACCCACATCCCACACAGCCCCAACCACACCACCCAGTACAAGCACCCACATCCCACACAGCCCCAACCACCACCCAGTACAGGCACCCACATCCCACACAGCCCCAACCACCACCCAGTACAGGCACCCACATCCCACACAGCCCCAACCACCACCACAGGCACCCACATCCCACACAGCCCCAACCACCACCCAGTACAGGCACCCACATCCCACACAGCCCCAACCACCACCCAGTACAGGCACCCACATCCCACACAGCCCCAACCACCACCCAGTACAGGCACCCACATCCCACACAGCCCCAACCACCACCACAGGCACCCACATCCCACACAGCCCCAACCACCACCCAGTACAGGCACCCACATCCCACACAGCCCCAACCACCACCACAGGCACCCACATCCCACACAGCCCCAACCACACCACCCAGTACAGGCACCCACATCCCACACAGTCCCAACCACACCACCCAGTACAAGCACCCACATCCCACACAGCCCCAACCACACCACCCAGTACAGGCACCCACATCCCACACAGCCCCAACCACCACCCAGTACAGGCACCCACATCCCACACAGCCCCAACCACCACCCAGTACAGGCACCCACATCCCACACAGCCCCAACCACCACCCAGTACAGGCACCCACATCCCACACAGCCCCAACCACCACCCAGTACAGGCACCCACATCCCACACAGCCCCAACCACACCACCCAGTACAGGCACCCACATCCCACACAGCCCCAACCACCACCCAGTACAGGCACCCACATCCCACACAGCCCCAACCACCACCCAGTACAGGCACCCACATCCCACACAGCCCCAACCACCACCCAGTACAGGCACCCACATCCCACACAGCCCCAACCACCACCCAGTACAGGCACCCACATCCCACACAGTCCCAACCACACCACCCAGTACAGGCACCCACATCCCACACAGCCCCAACCACCACCCAGTACAGGCACCCACATCCCACACAGCCCCAACCACCACCCAGTACAGGCACCCACATCCCACACAGTCCCAACCACACCACCCAGTACAAGCACCCACATCCCACACAGCCCCAACCACCACCCAGTACAGGCACCCACATCCCACACAGCCCCAACCACCACCCAGTACAGGCACCCACATCCCACACAGCCCCAACCACCACCCAGTACAGGCCGCACCATGTGGACAGCTGACAGCCAACCCTATGCAACCCTAGTTGTGTTTCTTTCTTGCACGTAACTTGCATTATTAACAGTCATTCAATCAGGATTTAAACAAGCCATCAAGCTGCTCATGTTATCTTGGCCATCCCGACGTCCAACATCTGACAGTCGCACGTGGAGGAGAGGTTTTACCCCCATCCTGACCTTCCCGTGGGAACTACTGCCCACCTTCCTGACCTCCCTGTGGGACCTACTGCCCCCCCCCCATTCCTGACCTCACCGTGGGACCTACTGCCTGCCCCCCATTCCTGACCTCCCCGTGGGAACTACTGCCCACCTTCCTGACCTCCCTGTGGGACCTACTGCCCCCCCCCCCCCATTCCTGACCTCACCGTGGGACCTACTGCCTGCCCCCCATTCCTGACCTCCCCGTGGGAACTACTGCCCACCTTCCTGACCTCCCTGTGGGACCTACTGCCCCCCCCCATTCCTGACCTCACCGTGGGACCTACTGCCCACCTTCCTGACCTCACCGTGAGATCTACTGCCCCCCCCTTCCTGACCTCCCCGTGGGACCTACTGCCTGCCTTCCACAGGAAGAGCAAATTATGAAATCTTGAAAAAAAGATGCACCAATCCATGGGCCATTTATATTTCTTGCTTAAA
The DNA here is from genome assembly GCA_947462335.1 of Harmothoe impar. Lineage (NCBI taxonomy): Eukaryota > Metazoa > Annelida > Polychaeta > Phyllodocida > Polynoidae > Harmothoe > Harmothoe impar. The sequence goes on along the minus strand of OX381714.1, from coordinate 25,256,792 downwards.
GATTTTCTGGAAATATGGTTATAGTAAGTCTTTTGTGTACTGTCGCTGATAGAAACAATGATATGGTGACTGGTACCAAGTAGGAAAGTTTGTCGATCAAGCGTCTCATGGGGGAGGGGGTGGTAGCGGTAGCCGGGGTGTTTAGGGGGGTGCGGGGTACAAAACCATAAAGATAGCGGCCAATGATGGCAGTAATAAGCCAGCAGTAAATCAGTAACTGGACGCTGTCCACTACATTGACCGCTAGATGGACTCACTGTATGAAGCAGCAATATCGACCAATCCTATCACTTCTAGGCCATCACCCCGGGATAGTTGCACTTACTAACCCCTAAAATCGTTTTGCTCTGTGTTGTGTTTGCCAAATACCGGGGAACTAGGAGCTGGGTGGTCAAAAGAAGGCAACCTGCAAATCCGGCTTTCTTACACGTCGTGCTGGTTTTACCACTTGAAAACTAAGTCCTATTATACATCTTTTTGATAAAATGTCCCTCTTATGTTATATTGAAGCAGAGGTGACACTGACCGGTCGTATAAAAACAGGAAACAATTAACGACTGAAATTCCAGAAAAGGATCTTGGATTGAACCAATTAAGAATATATCCAGTGGAACCCAACAATTAGGTGTCCTCCTAAAAGCGCAAACCCTTTAGCTTTCTTCCTCTTCTACGTTTTTTAAAATTTTATTTGATTAGTCTTTATTTCTCCACATAGTAAGTCACGGTTATTGATTATCATCAAGTTCTAAACCTTAATAGATGTAGCAAAATAGATATGGTTTACATGTGTCTTGGCTGTCGCTGCCAACTCTCGTGTTGTCTCCCACACTTCTCGGAGTGCACGAGAAGTCGCAGTGGCGCCACCGTTTGGAGGACGGTCGCAAGAGGAACTAAAATATTTTTCTTGTGTTGCTCTGTTCTGGTGACTTTAATTTAAATTAAATTTAAACGACTTAGATGGTTGTTTATTGTGTGTTTGAGGGTATTTCCAGTGTACAAGATGGCATTTCTGGATCTAAAGAGAGAAATATGGGGCAGTGTGGCAAAAGAAGTGATTTCTATCTCTGGTTTAACATTGAACCCTATGTGACTTTCATTTAGAGGGTAGCAATTTAAGAAAAGTTAAGAGTTTATGCAAAAGAGAGAAATCAGTACCTAAATATCGCAGCTCCATTTCATGCAGAAGAAAAGACATTTCATGTTTCTTTTTGAAGGAAACATTTGTCCCCTGATCTTGCCTGTCTCTCCATGGTCTTATCTAATGGCTGTGGGCCATGGACATTAAATGACAGCAATTCTCCCATGTAACAAAAATGTCTTAAAACATGGTTCAGGCGTTTAGTATAACTCAGTTTACCCTGAGTCAAAAATATCTTGTGTAACAACGAGCGTAATCACAGTCAACATCCAATAAAGGTCCAAGTGTTATTGCCACAACGTCTCTCGTGTTTATCCCGTTTGGTAATGGGACCATAGTCGTGCAGAGCAGTGTCTACGGTAATTTCCTTGTATAACCCGTGGGTTATAAGCGAACCAAACCTCAAGTGCCTGTTATACAACATTTCCAAAGTCTAGGTGCAGGTAATACAAGGGTTTTAGCAGTATAGTACAGTACTAAAATGGCAATTTTCAGACGCCAGGTGCGGGTTATATGATTCTCCCAAAGTCGGGGTTACACGCAGGAATTTACGGTATTACCATTTTTACTAACTGTGATGTAATGCATTGTAATAATGGATCTATCAGTATGGTTTCTTCACTGAATATTTGTTAGATGGCTCAAATGCTTCCTCAAAACACGGACAGCTTATGCTTTATTCTATGACAATAGAAAGACTTACAACAAACAATCCTGAAGATGTGTCACTGACTTGTGTGCACATAGTAAGTATCTCTTATAGACCCGATTACTACCTCTACATTTTAGATATATTTTCTTCATTGCTCACATTACTTAATGCAGTTTGTGAGGACAGTTAAGAGTTCATTGACCATTGAGAGTTGATTGTGTAACTGTAATCACAGATCCCTTTCCCACAATACTTGACTTCCAATTGCATTATACATGATGTCAAAAATAGCATCATATTTTCCAAGTTACCTTCCTATTATTAATCATTTATTATCAATAGGAAGTGGATGAAGAAAGTTCTAGTAGAATATATCTATGTTATATACCCAGTAGTCATGGTTAATTTTAAACTCACTAGAAGGCTGGCCATTCTGGTTTAATGGGATACTTATGATTGTTCCTCGCCTAGGCTTAGGTGCAGTCCCATCGGCACTGGGTGGGCCATGGCTGAAAAAGGCTAGTGTATGTACAAGCACTTGTGAATTTGTGGCGGTTAAATGTTTTTCAAGAATGCTTTTCAAGATAAAGGAAAATTGTGAATTACACGATTCTGTAATTCAGATATGATAGTAAATTTTGCTGCCTTTAGACAAATGGGAAACCAGCATTTCATTCTGTGAACCACTTGGCGGTGAGCTGATTACCCCCCCCCCCCCCCCCCAATGTATGCACCAATCAGCAGGCAGCTGGTTATCTGCCCCCAGTGTATGCACCAATCAGCAGGCAGCTGGTTGCGTCCATCATTACATGATGTTAAAAACAGTCAATGGCAAAACTCGCAATGTAAACAGCTAAGTGCAGAAAGGTAAATGCTTGTTTTATGGTTTGTATCATAAACATGAACATGATAATAAATATTTCCCTCGCATGAGTCATCCGACCCATATGCCTGTTGACAAAATTACCTGGCCCACTGTTGATTATGACCACAGTCTAAAACATTCCCACTATGGAGCACTGCCTCCCAGCCCCCATCGCCAGCTGCCCACGCCGCAGCCCAAAGGTTGCTACTGCCACTGACATTTCCAACGGTAGCGGTTAATCCTTTTTCCCATCATGCAATAGGAGGGCAGCCATGTTTATGCTTTCTTCTTCTTTACTGCCCTCCGTTTTCCATTCAATGTGCATGGCTATTTCTCTTTGGGGGAAAGTAGCTCTCATTAAACATGTTATTGGCATTAAATGGAAACCGCACAGCCAAAAGAAAAGGATTTTCAATGCATAGGAAATTGCCCACCCCCATACCCCTCACATTCTCAACTACTTGAAGAGCGCGACTGAGCGGCCAATATTACTGTTGACCCTCATGATGAATAGGGTAATTTCTTTTTCTTCAAGATAATTGGCATAATTGTAAAATGAATATTTGCCCCGTGGCAGAGTCTAGAGGGGGTGTTTTAATCCCTTCAGACGCAATGAACTTTCAGTTTTCAATGCCCTGTCTTCTCTAAAGGCGCACGTGCCTTTCTATTGACTGCTATGGGGACAATTAAAAACTGACAATTATCTAGGAGGAGGAAAAAAGGAAAAGACAAGGACAATAAAAGTGTGATCGATGCAAGTTTAGGTCCCTTGTTGCTAAATGAACAATAACCCTGTCAAGGAGAGCAAGCGACCACCTTTTTAATTTATCTTAAATAGATAGTTACTATATTTATCTTTTTTCTGCTTATTTATTTTTTTACTTAGAACACAGTATTTCTCTAATTGTGTAGGTGTATTACTAGTGTAATGAATCAGGCTCCAACAACATGGTGCTTCACTAATGGATTGTATTTAGATCTGCATTAATGACCATTGATGTCATGACTGACGGTACACACAATGCTATAAAAGGTGTCTGTCACATGAACTCTGGTACCCTGTTCTATCTGGAGTCAGCACTGTTTGTTAGCATGCTGCACGTTCTGACTACATATTGCGAGCATCTTATGAGCATATCCCGACCCTACAAAACCCGAATATTATAGCTGTTGTTTTCTGCTGCATTCCAGTGTGTGTACAATGCAGTGCAGTTCAGTGCTGTACGGTGCATTACGGTTCTGTACGGTGCTGTACGGTGCAGTACAGCACTGTACGGTGCAGTACGGTGCAGTACAGCACTGTACAGTGCAGTACAGCACTGTACGGTGCAGTACAGCACTGTACGGTGCAGTACAGTGCTGTACGGTGCAGTACAGTGCTGTACGGTGCAGTACAGTGCTGTACGGTGCAGTACAGTGCTGTACGGTGCAGTACAGCACTGTACGGTGCAGTACAGTGCTGTACGGTGCAGTACGGTGCAGTACAGCACTCTACGGTGCAGTACAGTGCTGTACGATGCAGTACGGTTATGTACATGGATTTACAGCGGTACAGGAACCCAGTGTCCGTTGTCTCAGAGGGGGAGTACACCTACATCAGGATTCAGCTGCTATATAAGTCGCCATGGATAGAGGAGAATGGGTGGCTAGATTATTGGATTCTTACTGCAGTTTTGGTAAAGCAGTGAGAGCCGTGAAGTGGGATTCAACCTGTATCATTTGATGTTACAAGTGCAGGTTACTGTTTTGCGGCATAATGTCCAGACAACTATTGGTCTCTATTATCTACACAGCCACCTTTGTCAAGGTACTAAACAGACAGTATTTAACACAGCTCACCATCTCGGGAGCTTTTGGTGCCAACACAGCTGCCTTCGGAGTAGATTTCAGTGCCATCAAAATGGCCATTATAGGTGCGGGGAATAGCGGCAGTTAAATAGCTGTTTGCTATGTGCAGACATTTATAAGTGGTGAAACACCCAAGGGAATGAATATCATTTTGATCTATAGCAAAGAACTAGATTTTGCACTGGAAAAAGGTGCCCTCCCAAACTCCCGACCTCCAGTAATTCACCATTTGTCCTAGGAGGCATAAACCATTCACATATTGGATCAGCTGAAAGGTTTGTATAGCAGTACCCCAAACAAACGTAAATAGTACTGATATGGACATTAAGTATGACATGCAGTACTTAATTAATGCTTCAGAGATTCGAGAAAGCCCCCAACGTCCTACCCTATCTCAGATCTTGTACTGGTGAGCAAGCTGTCATGTTAAAGCAATAGATGCAGTCTAGGGCTTGGAACACCAGGGTCCAGCCTAAAGCCTGCTTCTCCGCCTGCCCTCTCACCAGAGCTGGACACGGCCAGCGTTTACTGCCGACCCCAGGTCAGGCGGCGTGTGGCCCTGACCTGACCCTGCTGATAGCGCAGGGCGCGGCGGGGGGAGGGGGGGGGGGGTGGAAGGTCCCGGAGCCTGAAGGCAGACAGTAGTATATCCCAGCACTACAAGAACTGCGGGGTGGGTAGCTTGTCATATACACGTGTGCATTGTACATGTTTTACTGAAGCTTCGCGGAGGTACATGGTTAGTCCTGTCAGCATGACGTGAGTGTACAGGTTACATACTCTGTAGAAACTCTGTACATCACTGTAATGCAACACTGTAACTCAATGTACTACACTGTACAGCACTGTACTCGCTATACACACATAGGGCCTTATAAAGTTCATAGGCTATAGTAGGAAGTCCATAGGGTTTCTTTACTGAAGGCTATTGATAAGCAGTCAGAAATGATTCCAGGAAAAGTAAGGTCCGTCTCTGTTCCGGGAGTATTATAACCCAAAAGGCCGTGTACGTGCCTCCTCTGCCCACACATTTCATTGCCTGTTGAGGTGTTTTTTATTGTGTCATGGCGGGCATAGAGTTTCAAAATGTCACCAGGGTCACTGTGAAGGCGTGTGTGTGTGTGCAGCTGTGTTCAGCCCAAAGAGGAAGGCAATCAAGTAAGGCAATTACCTCAACGCTAATATCAGATCTATGGTTCAACTGTCATTAACTACCTCCGTTATCTAGCCATTCCTAGAATACCTACTATAATATTTAGTTTCTATCTTTACTATTTCCATGTATATATACTGCTATTAAAGCATGATCGTCTTGAAGAAAAATAAAATCTTTAAAATAGTTTGCAATTCTCGCAATGAATAGTACTGTGTGGTGAAACATAAATTTAGATGCTGGTATAATAAGCCCTTGGCATACTCTACAAGGCAGAGACGGGGTGGCCCTCCCTCTGTCTAAGTAGCCCTATGCAGCTCAGTGCTAACGAACAGCGTCAGGGCTACTCAGTGCACTTGTTGCACCGACCTGAGCTGCTCCTTGCACTGATGTGAGCCGCACCGACGGGAGCCGCACCGACCTTTCCTACCGCCTAACCCCATCCTACATTCCCCTTATGTAAATAAAGTAGCCCCGGGATCTATGTGACAATCCCCATGAAACTAACGTAACTAAAAACAATAATCACTATTTCAAAAGAAAATTACTTCCAAAACATAGGCACTGGACAATATCTACCCGGTATTGCTCTATGCTGTGTACTGGCTAATTGGGTCAGAGAGGCACGTGACGCACTGCGCCAGGGTGGCGGCAGTCTCTGGGAGCAGAGTGGCCCTGTGGTGAGCAGCTACCACCACTCATCTTTTTACCACGGCTGTTTAGCCTTTGAACATTTCTTTGGGCGCTATTTTGAACAGATGCCAAGAAAACCCACTTCTAAACGACAACACTTTTAAAAGTCTGACCTTGGAAAATGCACACTTGGCATTCACCATCAATTGACAAGAATGATTTAACCAACGACATTATAATCTATATAATATGTCTGCAATAGGCCTACATGAATAGAGACAGCCCCAATTACAGGGTACCAGTTGGGTATGCTATGTACATGTATTTTAACTTTTCAAATCGTAAGACAAGGAGGGTTTCTAAATGTCTGTCTGACCAACCCTCTACTACACGGTACCTGCCGTGAAGGTCACTTGCCACCTACTACTTGCTACATGCATGTATCCGTGTAACCTGACCACACCGGGATCTCCTTCAGACAAAATACATCAAAGTTATCTACCCCCTACAGCTACCCGGTCCACTCGTCCCCCGTCACATATGGGATTAGCACCTCCACGGCATATTATTGCAGACAATATAACTTCATGTGACTATAAAATAACACTGGGAATAGATCAGCCTGTGGAAAACAAAAAGTGTGCTGCAGCAGGATGCATGAGCTGCTGGTAAGGCCTGTAGCCTCGTCCCGCTGCTACACCCACCACAGGAGACCACGTCTACACACACAGAAAAGTGAGTCATTGTCGCTAAAACTACCCTCACCTGACCCTCAGGTGAGGGTAGTTTTGGCGACAATGACTCTCACTTTTCTGGGGTGTAGGCTGACCTGGGATAGAACCAGGCAGGGGCACTTATACTACTGAACTCACCACATATACTACTGAACTGTCTCAGTCCCAGTACCTGCTGTATTTCTATCCAGCTCCAGTTACTGACTGAAACCCTTCAAGAACATTTTATTTGGACTATAAAATGTAAAATCCAAATGTAAAATAAACAGAGCCCTTACAAAGGGCCCCGGAAACCTGCCCAAACTGCTGGTTTCGTGACTAACTGGGTTTGAGTTGTATCTAACCGATGCCACCATAGGCCCAGAGAATGGAGACACATATTGTTCTCAATTAATTCTAAAGATCCTAAAGAAATAGATTGGTCTCATAGCTATTTTGGTGATGTCACAGTGTAGAAGGAAACCGTGTTTCTACTTGAGTCTCTAGATGCTGCACTATAGAGACTGCCGTTCTCACATTACTACTTAAAGAGCTGTTCCTTATGTACTGTACTGCTTCTTGTTGTGTATGACATGTTAGCTGTTGTGTGACGGTGACACCCGAGTGCTGTTAGTGTCTGCCCTCTGTGTTCCGGCTGCCTGTGGTGCTGTCAGACCAGTGGTCAGTGTGTGCGTGCTGCCTGTGGCGTCCGACTGGCGGTCAGTGTGTGCGTCCTGCCTGTGGTGTCAGACCAGCGGTCAGTGTGTGCGTCCTGCCTGTGGTGCTGTCAGACCAGCGGTCAGTGTGTGCGTCCTGCCTGTGGTGTCAGACCAGCGGTCAGTGTGTGCGTCCTGCCTGTGGTGTCAGACCGGCGGTCAGTGTGTGCGTGCTGCCTGTGGTGTCAGACCAGCGGTCAGTGTGTGCGTCCTGCCTGTGGTGTCAGACCAGCGGTCAGTGTGTGCGTCCTGCCTGTGGTGCTGTCAGACCAGCAGTCAGTGTGTGCGTCCTGCCTGTGGCGTCAGACCGGTGGTCAGTGTGTGCGTGCTGCCTGTGGCGTCCGACTGGCGGTCAGTGTGTGCGTCCTGCCTGTGGCGTCAGACCGGTGGTCAGTGTGTGCGTCCTGCCTGTGGCGTCAGACCGGTGGTCAGTGTGTGCGTCCTGCCTGTGGCGTCCGACTGGCGGTCAGTGTGTGCGTCCTGCCTGTGGCGTCAGACCGGTGGTCAGTGTGTGCGTGCTGCCTGTGGCGTCCGACTGGCGGTCAGTGTGTGCGTCCTGCCTGTGGCGTCAGGCCGGTGGTCAGTGTGTGCATCCTGCCTGTGGCGTCAGACCGGTGGTCAGTGTGTGCGTGCTGCCTGTGGCGTCCGACTGGCGGTCAGTGTGTGCGTGCTGCCTGTGGCGTCAGACCAGTGGTCAGTGTGTGCGTCCTGCCTGTGGTGCTGTCAGACCAGCGGTCAGTGTGTGCGTGCTGCCTGTGGCGTCAGACCAGTGGTCAGTGTGTGCGTCCTGCCTGTGGTGCTGTCAGACCAGCGGTCAGTGTGTGCGTGCTGCCTGTGGCGTCAGACCAGTGGTCAGTGTGTGCGTGCTGCCTGTGGTGTCAGACCAGCGGTCAGTGTGTGCGTGCTGCCTGTGGCGTCAGACCGGTGGTCAGTGTGTGTGTGCTGCCTGTGGTACTGGCCGACTGGCGGTCAGTGTGTGCGTGCTACCATTCTCAGGGAAGGCCACTGAATCCGAAAATAAAGAGGGGGTATTTGACCTTCCCTGCTCGACAAAATGCAGGAAATCCTTTTGGAGGTAATTGACATAATTCAATACAGAAATGACTAGAAAAAAGCAGTAATTGCTGCAATTGAACTGTGGTATCTCTAGCTGCAATTGGGTCATGTGGCGTGGAGTTGGAGTTAAACGAACTGCCAGTCTTCTTTCACAGAAGGGGTCCGACTATCCGCGTTCCCAGTGAAAAGGCGGTGGTTGTGAAACCCCTGTAGCAGATGGACGAGATGGTGTGAGCTGGGGCTGGGAGTGCAGGGTTGCATGCCAGCCTCCATGAGCTGCTGCTGGGAGCTGCTCCTCACACGCCGCAGGCTGCATCTTGTCCCCACCGCCTAATTACCCCCCCCCCCCCACACACACACACACACTCCCCTACCACTCCCTACCACACACCCCACGCCCCAGGCCACAGATCACAGTCGCACCGGGGCACTGTGGGGGAGATGAATCGCCACCACAAAGACCGATCTCCACCGGAAGGCGGCGGGGCTGGAGGAGTAGGCAGGAGGGATTCAAAGATGCTTGCAGCTGCCCTAACCCAGCCCGTCTCTACCCCTCGGTCTACAGGCATGGATATATGGAACCACGCGCCCGTGGCAGAAATCCCCAAGGATGGGGCTCAGCCAAATAGCTGTAGTCGGAATCTGGGCGGCTTCCTTGCTGTGTTAACTCCCACTACACACGGGGTAGGCGAGCTGCTATTGATCACACATGACGAGCAGTGTAATGGCCAAAGTGCATTTACCCATTCCACAGCAGTTGCCGCCTACAAGAGGTTCTTTTCCCATTGAATCTCGACAGACATACTTGCATTAGGGCAACACACATATGGTGGGCTTCTTACTGCTTTGAATACTCATCAGCACGGATAGGCTACATAAAGTGTAGGGTGAGTGACAAAGGAGGACGAGTGGCAACTGCCACCATAGGCGGATGGTTGCTGTCCTACATATTGACTTGTATCAAGGAGTGAATGGCTATATTGCCTCCTACTCTAACATAGATCCAGATTCTAACAGGATTACTGCCAAGGGAGCTATCAGCAATCCCTAGGTAGATGGGTGGAGCCATAATGTAAGGGGATATCTCTATCGGGGAGCCACCTGACCCCAGGTACACACACCTCCCCAGACTAACCCGTGCAGGGCTCCCACACATCTACACAGAGGAAAATGTGAGTCACCTGGACTCACATGCCATAGTCAGACCCATGTCGCCAAAACCACCCTCATGTGAGAGTCTAGCTGACTTTGACTGTAGAGAGAGTCCAGCATTGCCCCACTTTCGCTCCTACCATGGTCCAGCACTGCCTGACTCTCATTGTGATGAAAGTCAGACAGTGCTGGACCCTTGTTGTGATGAAAGTCAGGCAGTGCTGGACTTTCGCTGCAGGCAAAGTCAGGCAATGCTGGACGAAAGTTCAGCACTGCCTGACTTTCATACTCAAGGGTAGTCTGGCAATGCTGGACTGTACCTAGAGTGAGAGTACAGCGATGCCAGACTCTGGCCATCGAGAGTCAAGCCAAGCTGGATATGAGTCTAGCAATGCTGGACTTTGGCCTCAATGAAAGTCAGGCATAGCTGTAATATCTACTTTACAGTAAGACTAGTTGCTTATTTGCATTGGGGGAAATATATATCACCTCCCCGACATTTGTAAAGAAAATTATTTAAAAAAGCAGTACAAAATAGTTCTGTTTTCCTGAATAGAAAAGGGTGTGCTATCACAGACCACAAGTCATTTAGGAATATAACAACATAGAGATAGATGTTCCAACATATGTGAGAGGTGATCACAGAATCTCAATGTATATAATTTCCAAATCCACAAGAATGATATCTTATACCATACTATTAAGCTCAATATTGTATTGTGTCCCCACTTGGTAGCAAACAAAGAAGGCTGAGGCTAACTGACCCTCATTCCAGAGTCAGGCATTGCCTGACTGTGGAGAGAAAGTCAGCCTGACTCTGGTATAAAGAATTGTCTTGCCTGACTGTGATTCAAGGATCAGGCTGACTCTCAAACGGGAGTAACTCTATGGGACTATCAAAGGAGGCTCAGCCCAACTGTTGTGAAAGTCCAGCAGACTCTCTTACCTGAGTCAGGCAGTGCCTGACCCTAGGGAGAGTCCAGCTGACGCTCACCTTTTTCTCTGAGTAGGCGTCCACCTTGACGAAGGTCACTCAGACATAATAGAGTGGTTCAAATCACAATGTGTACAGCGACGTGTACGTCTAGGCCAACGGTAAAGGATGAGCTAGACGTTGCCCTACACGTTATAAGTAGGCATATCTTACCCCTCTATTGTAGTTTACACTGGGCACTCATAGCCTAATGAAACTATTTTCAACTGATTCTGGTAACCACTCATGTATCTTTGAATTAAACATCAATTTGAATTCCCGAATGGGTTACAATGTGGATAAAAACCATGATGCCTATAATTCTACATTTCTACTATGTCCACTCTTAACAAAGAATGACGTACTATGCAGGGAATATCGTATTCTGGGCTCTGATATTACATTCTTCTTTCTGGTCTAATTTCCATAAGCATGTTAACGGCACGGTTAACATCCCCAACATGATGACGGATTACCCAAAGCTGTGTAAAGTAGGAAGCTGCAAGCTATACAAATCTACATTTATGCATTTCAGATTGGGAGGGAGTTGTCCAGTCAAGCTGGCGGCAACACCATGGATGGCATTGCATTTACAGGTGTAAAGAATAACAAGTGTAAAGTATACATGTGAGCACAGTAACAAGGCTACCTGGAGTATGTCTGTACACCTATGGCATCTAATTCCGATAGGGGATGGACATCCCTTATGGTACAATAGTCCCCACTGGGAACCAACACTTACATAGCACGTCCCACACAATTTAAATCTTTCTACATGGGCTATCAGAATCGTTGAAAGAGAATATGGACCTTAAGTGAGGAATGCCAGAGAACGGGCTCTCCCTATCTGCCACAATGACACAGTAGTTTTTGTGAGAAATATTAAGTGAGTTTACAGTGGGTGCGGAGAAGCGGCCTCTGCTGGGGGCCTAATGGGTTTACTGCGGTGTATGCAGATTGGCCAATTGGGCGTCAAAGGACTATATTACCCTGAAGGCGACGGTGGCAGCTCGGCAGGATGACGACCTGTGCCTGCTGCACGTGGTGAGCAGCACTCTCCTCACACCACCCACGTGTTCTGTGGGCCGCTAGTGTCTCTGTCCCGACCTGCTCTATTCAAAGCTTCCAATAGGGTAGATCGACCTAGAGTCAACCACGTACCCTGAGATGTCCACCCCAATGTTATAGTCATTCATGCATGATATGCCCTCTTTTCGTGTATCATGTACAGTACACTTCAAGTATTACTCTTTCCAGCAAAGGACAAATAGAGACAATACCATCCATGGATAACTACATAATTAAGGTGGACATCTCAGGGTATGTGGTTGACTCTAGGTCGATCTACCCTGCATGGAAATTGTGTGTTCCAATGAAATACTAGAACGTCAGCAATAAAACTGAAATCCGATTTGACTGTCGGACTATTCATTATCTACATGTGCAGCCTCGGGGAGGTAGAGTAGGACTCATGCGGCACAGACGGCAGATTGGGGCAGAGACTTGGTGAGGGAAGGGCTTGGTGCCGGGGCAGGGAGGGTGGCCATGTGCAACAACAAGATACTGCCACCGTGTGTGCAGCAGGAATGGAGGGCTCTCAGGCTGTGCCTCCAAACACCATTAGCGCTGCAGGAAGATGTCAATGTGACAACGGTCTTAACTGCACAACAGTTACAGCTACTGCTTGGGGGAGGCCGCATTTATTGTAGCTTGCCTTTTATGTTGATATTCACCTGTACATCCAGGCTATATAGATCTATATACATTGTCATAAACCCTAACAGTGTTATCCCGTTCGGTAGGTCACCCTTTGATCAGTTGATATGAAATGTAATGTGGTTTCACCAAAAGCACCCAGCTCATATAGACGCCATCCTGCACGCATCTCACATAAATACAACGTAGCACTTCATAAACGCACACTATAGAGGCATAGGTCCAGTAGCAGTCACTGAGGGTCCACTAGCAGCCCAGCAGGGCACATTACATTTGCAGCAAATGAAGGTCTACCGATAGCCCCTAAATCCCAACTACACACCTGCAAACTAGGGATCAGATAATAACAAATTCTATCAGTTGTTGCATAAGAAATAAGTGCAATAGCATAGAAAGATATACAATGTATGCGCCCGGAGACTGAATCATATATCAAATCCATCTGACCCCTCCAAATAATGACAACAAGTATTTCATTGGTTATGGATGAATCACAAGAGAGATCCTGCTGGGTCTAATAAATCTGAGAAGACTAAAAGAAAAACTGAGTGGATTATAAAGGCCTACTCCAGGCCCCACTAGTAGGCGCAAAAGACCCATTAGCAGCTTATAAGGGCACACTACACTAGAAGCTTATAATGCCATAGTGCCTCCGCATAACAGAGATGCTATGACACCAAGAAGGAATGCCAAATCCAATAGCAATGTTGTTGTGAGATGTCTTAATCGAGCTACGGGGACCACCAATTGGAGATCACGGGGGACTTTTACACAGGAGCCTCGTTCTGAGGACGAGGCAGCATCCCTGGGGTGTCTGCTGGTTTCCGTCCTGCCTGCCTTATAGTATACTGTTCGCTATCAAGAACCGACGAGCCTGTACCAGCCTACTAGTTTCTTTTTTTCCTTTCTACTAAGTCTACACAATGATATCTTGCCCTGACCATGCACAGTAGGATCGAATCTAGCCAATCACAGCCAGTGTGTCTCTAATGCACAACCAATCACGGCGGCCGGCAGTTGGCCACCACTGCCAATTGCAGTACCTAATGGCTAGTTGCCGCATGTTAATGCAGTGAGACTGCTGCTAGACTACCCTTTTTAAGGAATGCCTGAATTAATTCTTGCCTGTCTAGGCATCTCCCAAAAAGACCATTGATGCAAAGCAGCAATCTGTTTACCGACCCCCTCTCCCTGGAACCGCTACATAATATCCAGCCCAGATCTTTTACAAATAGTATTTGATGGAATCTAGAAAGTATGAAAAGAGGCATATATATATATACATGTAATATAATTATGTATATGTTATTATATTAAGTGTCTAATCCTCAGTGGCTATTGCCTTTTCCCTACACTACTCTTTAGCTAATGCACCTTTTCATATACACTATTTTCCTAGTGCCCTTTTACCTATCCTTTTCAGTGGCATTGAAGCCAATTTCTATATACTACTCAGTGGCTAATGCCCCTTTTCCTATACTACTCAGTGGCTAATGCCCCTTTTCCTATACTACTCAGTGGCTAATGCCCCTTTTCCTATACTACTCAGTGGCCAATGCCCCTTTTCCTACACTGCTTAGTGGCTACTGCCCCTTTTCCTAAACTACTCAGTGGCGAAAGCCCCTTTTTCATTACTACTTAGTGGCTTCAATATTGCACTTTTCTTTACAATACTGTCTACCTAAAGTATTTTTCAGACCCAAAACAGAAACACTGTGGTATTTCTCCTGATACTTTCACTCCCACCATCTTAGCTTTGAAGCAGTCTGGTTCAGCTGGCAGTCAGAGGAGGACCCCAATGTAACAGATGCCGTTTAATGATGACCACAGCTGGACGCAACAGTGAACCCCCACATAATGAATTAGTGCCCCAACAACAGCACCTGGTCATGCGGCTCCAGTATGTGGCACGGGCAACGACAACAGGCGGACAGCTCCGTTGGCATCCGTTGGGGACAGGTAGGAAGGGTTACTAGGTAGGGACTTCCCTTGGGGATAAGTTAGAACTGTAGGCTCTTATTCACAAGTATGTATTGAAGAGTGTAATATTTCGCATTAACCTCTGAGTAGCTGTTGCCCGTAGGTGAAGGTTGCAGTGCTCATTTTTATTACAGAAGTGTTACATTCTACATACCCCAAATTATTAGAGCGAATCTTGCCACCACACCTTGGGCGCGGGGGCTGAGCATATAATGACCCACAGCCTAACACCAAAGGCTGCTATAGCACCTGCAGTAATCTGTACCCCCAAGGTCCTAGTGCTCTCATAATATATGACTCATTATATGTATTCTATATCCCATCTATTCTTTATTATGTGGGTCATATACATGGATGCTGTACCCATCCATCGTCATTATCATACATCACTCACCTATCTACCCCCACCATTGTAGCGCCAACCTCCATCCCTCAGCCACAACAGCTTCCTGCCCGTCCATAAAGGCCCCTAACATGTTGGTTCCTACGCCCTTCTCGGCACGAGGTGTGTCGTACCCAATTAAGGCGGGCCTTTCAGCTGGAACCAGCGGGCGGCCAGTCCCAGGTGCAGCGTGCCCCATCCATCAGCCGCCCCGGGTGGCAGTCAAGTGGCAGGGCTACACCCTGACACACAGGGCAGGCCGTCTAGGGCTGCACCCTAACACACAGGGCAGGCCGTCTAGGGCTACACCCTGACACAGGGCAGGCCATCTAGGGCTACACCCTGACACAGGGCAGGCCGTCTAGGGCTACACCCTAACACACAGGGCAGGCCGTCTAGGGCTACACCCTGACACAGGGCAGGCCATCTAGGGCTACACCCTGACACAGGGCAGGCCGTCTAGGGCTACACCCTGACACAGGGCAGGCCGTCTAGGGCTACACCCTGACACACAGGGCAGGCCGTCTAGGGCTACACCCTGACACAGGGCAGGCCGTCTAGGGCTACACCCTGACACACAGGGCAGGCCGTCTAGGGCTACACCCTGACACACAGGGCAGGCCGTCTAGGGCTACACCCTGACACAGGGCAGGCCGTCTAGGGCTACACCCTGACACAGGGCAGGCCGTCTAGGACTGCACCCTGACACACAGGGCAGGCCGTCTAGGGCTGCACCCTGACACAGGGCAGGCCGTCTAGGGCTACACCCTGACACACAGGGCAGGCCGTCTAGGGCTACACCCTGACACAGGGCAGGCCGTCTAGGGCTGCACCCTGACACAGGGCAGGCCGTCTAGGGCTGCACCCTGACACACAGGGCAGGCCGTCTAGGACTGCACCTTGTGGCAACAACTTCTATCACAGAGACACACAGGTGGGATAGTTGTAAACCAAAACATTGTAGATGTTCTTATCTCAAACTATAAAGGATAATTGTAAACCAAAACATTTTAAATATTAATATCTCAAAGTATTTCCAGATCAAACACCAGAGTTCACACTAGGAGGTGACACCTCTTGGACCCGTCCATGTTGCATATGAAGGGAGATGGGACACTCAATGAAAGACAAAGTGTAAAGCGCATATGGTTCGAGATCAACTTTCTTGTGTTAAGTAACTTCATTTTAATCAACAACAACTTTGTCAAACATTAAAGGCCTAAAGTAATATTAATCTCAGCCTCTTTGTGGCCTGGCTGCTTCCTTCCCCACAGCCGCCATTAGCAAACATCAAAAGGAGGCCGTCCATCCCATAATTCAGTACACCGGAAGTGGGTTGGGTGTCTGGTGTAAGCGAAAACGGGAGCGCCAACCCTGGTCTGAAACAGAATTCTAAATAAGGGGGGCTGGTGTTGTAGCTGCTGTTAACAGGTACACATCACACGACGGGCATGGACACTCTCCCCAATAGGAATTGGAATAGGAGTCCCATGAAGCTAAGTCTGCTTGTAAGGCGGGACTAGCTATGACTCATGGTTTTATGATATAGACTGTCCTGAATACAATAAAGCGTTCTAATAATCCATTCATTCATGCGTTCCCTCCTCATCGTGATTTACAAAACCACTTTAAGCCAGTCTGAAGAACCATTGCGCAAAAATAACAACAATGTCCGTTTTCATCTAAAGATCAAATACCTGCAATATAGTACATAAAATCGTGCAATTGAAATAGCGACAAAGGCGGGAAACATACCGTCTGTGCTGAGTCCCGGACTGGAGGTGAATTTGGCCACGTCCACTATCTTCACTGCGAACTGCTGCCCCGTTTCCCGGTGGATACATCGCCGGACTATACTGAACGGGCCTCTGCATCAACAAGTTAAAACAAGGCATGAGTTTAAGGGGATCAAGTATGTCTCCCGTGCCACGTACTTTGTGGATAATAGATTGGGTGTATTTGGATTGGGTGTATTTTCAATGACACATAAGGTTAAACATAAAATAGGATTATGTGTACACAAAAAGGTGTATTGCAGGCAACATGCTCCAAAGAATTAGGCTAAGTAGTTCATCAATTTATATATTTCTAACATTTTTACTGCTAAAAGTACCAGAAATGAGTCGCGAATTGCCACCTTGACTTGCGGGTGATAAGGATGACTCATTGATTTCTCCAGTAAATAGTAACATCATTCAGAAAGTAATTTCCTGAAGTCAGACAATGATTTAGGCCACTGAAGTCAGTGGGGGCTAGTTTAATGACCAGAAATCCAGACAAATATGAATATCTAAAAGAGATAGATAAAAGAAATAGAATTCTCCAAGCTTCTGAAGATAGGGTTGCCTGAAACATATCTATCTTTTGCTAACGGCTAATACCGTATGATATTTCAAGGGCAGATAAACACTAACGCTGGCCTAGGCCTGTAGTTTTGGGGTGTGAGCAGTTAAATTTCGTTTCAATCGGCCAAGACAGCCCACAGGAAGGGCTGAGGCATAACTTAAAGGGAATCTATCTTCACAATGCATCATGCCAATGGAGCAAAGGGGTAAGAAGACAGTCTGGTCAACATGATAAAGAGGTATTGATTTGAAACCTATGATTTCCTCTTAAGAATAAGTATAACTGTTCTTGGCACGCACATTTAGATGCAGGCTCAGATCTCTGAAGCTGTGGGCCCGGGAGGCACATGGCTGCAAACGTTAGTGTCTACCCATATAAATGAATGATATAGTGATACTGATAGGCATCACAGTGGCATTTTTTGTACATTGTATGCTAGAAAGATTGCCCGTGTGATAACATCACAGACTTTTTATTTTGCTAATTTGATTTTCCTTCTTTAAAGAAAAACATATAGATTAGAAGATATTGATACAAAGTATTTATTTATATATCTCATTCCAATGAAAATGATGTATTAAGAACACAAATTGAAGTACAAGTGGGTGTAAAATGTGCCTTTTTTTGGTGAAAATCCGTTGTTAAAGACCCTGAGGGCACAGAGGTGCCCTGGGTCAATTATACTGAGGTGTGACTATGAGATTGAGTGCCCATCAGTAGTGAGTAATCATGGAAATTGGGTGTCAATACAAAAAGGTGTAAATATGGCATGATATACCATTTCATGTCCATACAGGCCAATACGGTGCGATTGGAATCTACACATTGATACAAAGGTTATGAAAACCCTCAGATAAGACATAAACCCCAAACAGGACGGGCTGTACCTAGAAGAGGCTCATGGCAGACACCAACTCGGCCTTTACAGCTGAGCACACAGCGGCACTTGACATTTAACACACTACTGTGATATTTTCATGTTCTACAACTATGATCTGTTCTATCCCATAATAATAGGTTCGTGGAGTGCATGATAATAACCCTGCATTCATTCTACAAGGGTACGAAGTAAGAACACATGCTGAGACTCATTTTCCAACACTCCAACATGTCCTATATTACAGTAGAAACAGTGAATTTACAATGGCTTAGCACGAGCTTATAATATCTGGTAAAATGTAAAACCGGAACCCATTTCCTTCCTCCTAATCCACTAACCCAACGGCTGCGATTTCCACCCTTTCAGACCATAACGAGGAGTCTGAAAAAGGGAAGGATGCCAAAGGCAGGCTTTGGGTTGTTTGGGGACTGAGGTGTGAGTGACCCGCGAGCTCCCAGACGCAATTACTCGGGTTAGTGACTCTACCATTTGTGATGGGCCTTTGGCGTGAGAAACTCGAGCTCCTCCCGAGCTGCTCGTCACTCTCCAATCGAGCCTTAGTGAGCTATTCACCACTGGGACAGTAACTAAGCCTATGCTGGGAGCTTAACACATGAAGAGACATCAAAGTTCACCTTTTATCGCCCACTGTTGCGTGTCCACCCGTGGGACTGTCTGACCTTGGCCGAGGTCACTCTCACTGTGAAATATTACCCCCAGGAGAGGTGAGGGTCACAGTGGCGTTGGATTTTGTGGAGGGAGGAAATCCCACTGTCTGTGCGTTCTTTGACGTACAATTGGACGTTTGCCATTATTTGGTTCCCCAACGGGAAGTGTTGGGGGGTCATCGCAGTAAACGCAATGGCGCACTAGTCAATAGCTCAAGGCCAAACAGGGCAATGTGATGGGACAGCCGACACTGTAGGTCTATAGCACGATTACAGCCGCAAATAAGCTATAGCACAACACAACAGGCAATTGCGTATTCCGAGGCTAAGCTAGAGGGTGCATCTCCCTCTTACATAGATAAAAGAATAATGTGGTTTGAAATTCTCACTTTACATGTTTTATGACTACAATACTTTAGATACCTACCTACTATATGGCAACAGCCTATGTCAAATAAACCTCACTGCTAGAGCCTGATGCAAGACCTGAACATGCAGCTGGACGGGAGCCATCATGCCGCTATGTGATGCAATCAGGGGACCAAAAGGAATAGTTAATTTCCATTCATGTTGAATTGGATCTGGTGGAATACCAATTTAGATCAGGGAGGATCCCTGGCTGACATTCTTCTTGTTACCATACTTTCTTACAGAGAACATCACCCAGGCTCATTGCCATGTTCCACCCCTACCCCAGTGAGTAATCTTCACTTCCTCCTTCCCCTCTCAATCACAGCTTCCCATGGAAACAATAACAGTCAGCAATTAAAGATGACTTTTTCCCAACCCAGTTCATTAGGAAATAATTGCATTTCACCTCGTCTGAATTAACAGAGCCCCGTCCCTGCACCCAAGTAAGCATAAAACCAGACATGGCTATCTATATATCATAAGGGTGGGTGTGAAGTGAAAAGGCAGAATTATAATGAACGCATGCACTTGCCAGAGCGATACAAGAGGCATTATTACAGAAGAAAAAGAAAAAGTGGGTTATTGTTTCTTTAGAGACAATCAACTATGATGTATGGTGTTATTAAGGAAAAGTAGCCATAGATGTAACTCCCAGTTTATTTTCTGGTCGATTACGATAATTCAAAAATAAGGATTTAAGGGGTTCATTGTCAATTAAACTCTTCTAATGCTACTCCTATAGGGACAATGCACACGGCGTGCATATTTAGAGAGACCCGCCCACTAAATAATATACGATATGGCTTCGGAATGATTCACCCACGGCATGTTACTGTTGGCAAGTCCAAAAGGGGCTAGTTTTCTCTTCCCAAATGCCTCCCATTATCTTTAATCCCAAGACCATCATTGATCAACAACACAACTTGATCTAAGGCCAAAAAAAAAAGGTTTGTTTCAGGTCACCCGACCGACCCTGTGTAAACAGAGCCGACCCTACGTTTTTTTTATTCAATTTTGAAGAAATTTTTATATTTTTGCACTGTTTGGGGGTAAATTTTAGGTTTTCAAACGCTTTGAAAAAAATCTTCCCATTTTCATACCTTTTTGGGTCAATTTTAACGTTATGTAAAAAAAAAAAGTTCAAAAAAGATAAATATCCGACCTACCGACCCTAGAGTTTCATCCCATGTTACCTGAAACAAAACTTTTTTTTTATTTGGCCTAATCCTTGGTTATATAATCCACGAAACGAATCATTTTATAAATCCCATAGTCGTTAACAACATATTATGCCCTCTTCCAAAAAGATTTTCCTTAAAATTAAAAACCTTTAGGGAACAGTAACAAATGTGAAGTCTAATATATATATATAAATACTTCCACTGCAATATTAAACTCCATTACGCCGCCATGTCAAAGTGTGTTGATTCGTTCAGATTGGAGTGTGTTGATTTATGGCGCCAATGTAACATGATGAATGCTATCTTGTTGTGACACTCAAAATAGTGGAAAGGAGAGGTAGAGAAATGTGCACAGGCCGGTGAGCAGGGAAGCGGGGGGGGGGGGGGGGGGGGTAAACTAGTGGGCAATACAAAATCGATTGGCTATAAATGAGCCTTTGATCGTTGAACAATGACACGGGTCGGCACACAATCATGGCACCCTGATTACATGCCCCGCTGAGTATACATGTCACTGGGGCACAGCAGGAGCATGGTCCGCTAGGGACGGCCCAGTTACCGCCCGCCCCCACCCCCACACCTACAGGCGCCCCCCCCCCCCCCCACACACACACCTACAGACGGGCCCACCCCCCTACAGAAGCCCCCCACACCTACAGACGGGCCCACCCCCCCTACACCTACAGAAGCCCCCCTACACCTACAGAAGCCCCCCACACCTACAGACGGGCCCCCACACCTACAGACGGGCCCATCCCCCTACACCTACAGAAGCCCCCCTACACCTACAGAAGCCCCCCACACCTACAGACGGGCCCCCACACCTACAGACGGGCCCACCCCCCCTACACCTACAGAAGCCCCCCTACACCTACAGAAGCCCCCCTACACCTACAGACGGGCCCCCACACCTACAGACGGGCCCACCCCCCCTACACCTACAGAAGCCCCCCTACACCTACAGAAGCCCCCCACACCTACAGACGGGCCCCCCCCCCCACACACACCTACAGACGGGCCCACCCCCCTACAGAAGCCCCCCACACCTACAGACGGGCCCACCCCCCCTACACCTACAGAAGCCCCCCACACCTACAGACGGGCCCCCACACCTACAGACGGGCCCATCCCCCTACCACACACCTACAGACGTCCCCCACCTACAGACAGGCCCACCCCCACACCTACAGACCCCCCTTCCACACACACACACCTACAGATGGGCTCACCCCCCCCCCCCACAGCCACCCCCACACCTACAGAGGCCCCCCCACACCTGCAGACGGGCCCCACCCCCACAGCCACCCCAGCACCTACTGACAGGTGTGACAGACACACCCCACACCTACAGACGCCCCCCCCCCCCCTATAGGACGGGCCCAGCCATATGCGTGAGGTTCTGATTAGAGAGTGAGCAAAGAAAGCATGTAGTTAAAGGATTGAGTTGCTGGGGGAGAGTAATGGGTGAATGGTGCTATGGGGTGCTATGCAAGCAGTAGTCGAAATAGGGGTGAGGGTTCAGGCGTTAGGAAAGATGGATAGAAAGAGGGTTAGGAGTTTGCAGGGAGGTCGAGGTAAGGGTGAAGGGATGAGGGCATGAGGTGGGGTGTATGGGGATAGGGTGGATGCAAGTAGGGAGACTGTAGGAGGAACCAGATTCAGAAGTAGGATGGGGAGAAAATGGGGCATGAACGTCGGCTCTTATTGACCCTGACTGCATCACTCTCCCTACACCATCAGCACCATTTCCTCCTACATGTAGACCCAGCTAAGAATGATGGCAAATTCATGTTTCAAATTGATAATATTGGCTTCTCTCCATGGGTAGACATCATAGGGCAAGGCCTATGGGTAATGGCAAGATCCTGACTACCGTATCGTCGCGTTTAAGCTTCAGGTATTGAAGAAGCGCCGGTTTCGTATAAGCGCCGGGGTTATGGGGGTCTTGAAATAACTAAGTCGTAAGAACTAAAAATGGATCTTGAATAAGCGCCTGTCTTGTATAAGCCCTCAAAGTTATAAGTGCTGTGGCGCTTAAACATGACGGTACAGTACATATCTCCGGGGAGAGGAACTACAAATGTTAACCTACAAATGTACCATTTGATAGCTTCCATCCTTGTGGTCTAGGTATCCCTTTATCTCGCCGTAATCAGGAGCTATCAGCATTGGATATCAAGATTCCATGACATCAATCACAACATAGACCAAGTAAGTGGATCTCTATTGGAGAGTCAATTTACATCATTAGTCCAGCTGATCACACACATTAACAGACGGAGCCAATACTACCCACTCATGTGTGTCAGCGGTAATCAAACATGCTAATTACATGTTAATTATGCTAATGAGCCAATTAAGGGGCTAATTGAGGCTAAGAGATCCAGGGGCGAACACGGGTCGAGAGTCAAACATAAAGGGTAGTAGGGTACTCCAAGGGAAGGGAGTGGGTCAGTGTGTGGCGTGGGAGGAGGGGGGTGGGGTTCTTATCTGACAGCTTGATTTGGAGGTTGGGAAAAAGGTGATCATATTGTGATGGTCATTGAAGGAAGGAGGATTCCACATGAGGAAGGGGAGCGTGAGGAAGCAAAGCGACACAGAGGAATGGTAAGAATGGGAAACTGGAAAATGAAAGGGGTTGGTGTGAAATAAAGATTGAATGTGTGATTTACATCACAAATGACTGAGGGTTAGGGTGATTAATTGATTGAATTTTCGGCCGACTTTTTAGACTATAAATAACCAAAAATATCTCAATATTATACCACTATAAAACTCTTAACTACTAAAAGGTGTCCATAATCATTTTTTAAGCGCACTGTGCGCTCATTACATCGAATACGGTAGGCAGACTGTGCTTTAGTTTAAGACATGAATTGCTATTGTGATACTGACCGATTCTACTTTTATCATCTTTTCAAGCAATGTTGTTATGTTTCCAAAGGGAATATTTCAAAGTCATGGTATCTCTGGTACCTATTTGAATCTTCTACAATTAGAATTCCATGTACAGCTAATTTAGCAACAATACCTCCATGGAATCAATGTAAAGGGAACAAAACGCCTATGACATGTTTCCTGACATGTCGGCTCATGTGTAAATCATTGTTACAGGCACGCCTGTACAGCCCAAGGACACCCTGTACAGCCCAAGGACATCCTGTACAGCCCAAGGTCATCCTGTACAGTCCAAGGACACCCTGTACAGCCCAAGGACATCCTGTACAGCCCAAGGACACCCTGTACAGCCCAAGGACATCCTGTACAGCCCAAGGACATCCTGTACAGCCCAAGGTCATCCTGTACAGCCCAAGGACACCCTGTACAGCCCAAGGACATCCTGTACAGCCCAAGGACATCTTGTACAGCCCAAGGACACCCTGTACAGCCCAAGGACATCCTGTACAGCCCAAGGACACCCTGTACAGCCCAAGGACATCCTGTACAGCCCAAGGACATCCTGTACAGCCCAAGGTCATCCTGTACAGCCCAAGGACACCCTGTACAGCCCAAGGACATCCTGTACAGCCCAAGGACATCTTGTACAGCCCAAGGACACCCTGTACAGCCCAAGGACATCCTGTACAGCCCAAGGACATCCTGTACAGCCCAAGGGCATCCTGTACAGCCCAAGGACATCTTGTACAGCCCAAGGACATCCTGTACAGCCCAAGGGCATCTTGTACAGCCCAAGGACACCCTGTACAGCCCAAGGGCATCCTGTACAGCCCAAGGGCATCCTGTACAGCCCAAGCGCATCCTGTACAGCCCAAGGGCATCCTGTACAGCCCAAGGGCATCCTGTACAGCCCAAGGGCATCCTGTACAGCCTGGGCATGACTATAGGAAGAACCTGGGCATGACTATGTAAGAACCTGGGCATGACTATGTAAGAACCTGGGCATGACTATGTAAGAACAAATCTTTCTCCTATTCCCTTGCCCGCCACTGGGGATAACTTCCAACCACCCTTCCCGGATCAATGCACTAAGCGTGTGAGTGACCTCACAGATGACTCAGGGTAACCTGGGTCTGTGGCTTATCATGTACAGGTAGATATGGTACTCCGTTATTACTGTGAACACAGTGTTTACTTCGACACAGGATCCTGGCAAAAAGCAAGTCGATCAGAGCATAGATGATATTCATGTTTCAGTTTTACTGTGTACGTGTTGCACCCAACGTTGATTGCCGCGTGAGGGGCAGTGTAGATGATTTTGACCCCATTGACAATTTTGACCCCAAAGATGATTTTGAACCCAAAAAATGATTTTCAAGTTCTCCCACCCCTTTGAAAATTGAGCCGATCAGAGGCTAAACAGCTAAAATATTCCCGATTTTTGTTTTGACAGAGCAAACTCCACAGTTTGTAGAGTCTTTTGCTCGCATCTGCCGGCAATCCATCTGGCAGAGTTCTTTTATCCTCGTAAACTGGAAGTCTCCAACTGGATTTCTCGCCAGCTCTTACGAAACCACTTCTCATGGTGTGTGAGATTTCGTTTCTCGTGTGAGATCGCTGGTTCCCGTCCATTGTCATACGACGCAGGCCCTTATCAGGAATCCCTAGAACCCCCCATCCCATCCACACCCACATTGCTACTCCCCCCCCCCCACACACACACCTACAGCCTTACTACTATGCTACACATCCCCTCCACTAAAACCCCGCACCCACACTAGACATCCAGGGCTTGCATGCTTGCCCCCGGTCCTTGTGGGAACCAGCGTACTGCGCGAGTGGAGTCTTGTTATCTTTCTCAAATGTTCCCTTATGATTGTGAATTCTGTCATGCTATTGCGAATTAGATAGTAATTTGGCTACATCAGAGGGCAAATGCCATCGTATTTGATGAAGCACCCAACTTTCAACTCAGAATACATTGTATCATTAGGTTTCTATTTTTTCCCTTTGGCACTGTACTTCTCACTTTCTTGCAGATTAAGTGAGATATCAAAGATGAGCCCCACGCAGGGCTCATTCCTTCCATGTCTATGTCATACATTGTGACAACGACATGAGTTTCCCTGTGGCTAAAAATGTCTTAAATGGAGTTTAGGCAGTGTATATAACTCTAGGTAGTAATGTTGAGTCAACAAAACACAGGTCAACGAGCCTTCGGGATACCCACCCTTTCCTTTACAAATGCACGTACAGGGCATCCTCGAAGCTACCCTTTGCTCATTAAGCTATAAGCAGGGCCCGTAAATCTGTATTACAATAGTGGTTGGGGAGCGGTTAGCTGCTCGCCTGACCTTGGCCTCGTTTGTCACGTGGGAGCTGCTCTAAATATGGTGTGTGAGCTGCTCAGGCGTAATGAAGACGCCGCGGGGGGCAGTAAAGCCCCAGACTGCAGCCACAGACGTCTTCATACCTCACGTTCGCAGCTGCACCAGAGTACACACAATATATATATATATACATATATATATATATATGCACACGCACACGCACACACACACACACACACACACACTGTCCTTAGACGCACCAGATACATATACCGCAGCGGTTTAACACAGTGGCAGAAGAAAGGGGGGGGGGGGACTGTGGGCCTAAGTACGTTCGCCCCCCCCCAAACCTATTCTTACCTTCTATTCAGGGGTGGATCTAGGAGGGGGGGGTCCTGTGGGTCCGCCCCCCCCCCCTTTTGAAAAGAAATTTAGATTTTTTAAATGATAATTTGATCCGCCGTCGCGGCGCGTCACTTTACGATACTTTGGTGTTTGGTGGACCCCCCCCCTTTTCAAATTCCTGGGTCCGCCCCTGCTATTATACCACTGTTCTTTGAATGTATACTTATTATCATATACATATTAAGCTCTAAAGTGACACTGCATGACCTGTTTTATGATTTATGAGATAAATCGGCAACTCTCCATTATAAATCCATATCTAAAATACATTAATCAATCATGGTTTTGCAGTACCGGTAATATCTAAATGAATTAATGTGAAAAGTTACTTTAATCAAAACTGCAGTGGCACCATATAAATATATATACTGGCAGTAGTTTAAGACAGCCTATCATCCTTTGGGTGTACAGGAACATTCAATTCCCAATCATTTCATGGATGGGCCCACCCCTGCCGAGCTGGGTCCCTGTAAATCCTTGGTAGCTCTAGAAGTGACTTAAGTGGGGTGAACAGTAATTAGTTCGGCAATTATATCATACTTTGAGTGTTTGTGCAGTGGACAGTGTGTTAGGTCGCTCTGGCTGTCATTGTTGCTGTTTATCAGGTAAGGTCTCCACTGCTAAATACAGTAGTACCTCCCTCTAGTGAGAAGGGCCAGGATCAACCTGGGGCCATATACAAATGGATTAGAAATAAAGGCTGTCCTCAGTGTAGAACCTTTTCAAAGGGGATACCATGAATGATATCAAGGTGGACGGATACCAGCATATAAAGGCTGTACATAACGGTTAAGTCAACACAATGTGGCCACAGAAGACCCTATCCTGTCTTGTACTTTCACTACCAGAATCAGAACAACCTAAGTAACACTGGCTGACATGAATGTATATCATGGAGGCCGCGTACTGGGTAATTACAATGTATCTGACAACAGTAGGTCCAATTCTTAAACAGCATTACATCAATGTAAGTGTAACTCTGGGAGTTCAAATATAAGCTATACACACTTTTACTGATCACGTTCATAACGTCTGTTTTTACCGTGAGGATCGATTCAAAGCATGTTTCTATACTTCCGAGGAAGGTGCGACATTCAACCATTCGTCACTGTCACAATGAGGGGCAAAGATAACGCCTTTCCCTTTACCCAGACAGTGATGAATAATACTTTCCTTTTAAACGTATGGAAAATCGAGTTGACTCTTGCTGGGACAATAACAACACACACATGTCTAGTTAACCAGAGTGGGGGTAGGTTGCTGTAGCAGAAACTGGGTCAGACCTGCTCAACACATTACTTTACCAAATAGAGAACAGGTGGAAGTGAGAAACAAGCATTACAAGAGAACAGCCTCCCCCGGCGCCCATTACATCACCCTATTGTCCTTAAAAACAGCAGCAGCAGTCTAATAGAAAGCAGGCCCGCTTGTAGTAGCAGGCACTATGTGAATGTAGGCCAGTCCCCCCAGCTTTTTGTACCAAGGTAAATACAAGATAAAACATCCGCAGGTTTATTTGTCGTCTGCCTCCGATCTTCCCGTCACATGGAGACCAGGTCGCGTCTAGAGAAAATAACTCCCTCCCCCTCAAAACAACTATGTTACCGGAATTCAATTTGAAAGAAATTTTGGCAATTAAAACATTGAAAGTCCGATCTCCCAATAGAAAATACGATGAGATCACATATATACTTTTATATTGCATACGCAACTGTGGTTTTCAGATTTTGTCAGGGTGTTAGTGCATGAATTACAGTGGAGTGCCACCACCAGTTATTTGTACACGTATTAGCATTCAGCTCACAGGGCAGGCAGCGGGGGCACCGGTGTAAGTCACTATTTAAGAAGCTACATGTGAAGGTAAATACACTGCTAGCATTACTCTACTCCATTTCATCTCAATGTCCCTAAAAATGTTACTTTGTCCCCTTTATGTATGTAAAGTAACCTACATAGTGTGGGCCACATGTAGTGCCGTCTGCTGTATATTCACACCGCCGTCACAGCACCACCAGCACAGCTTGAGCCTCATACTGGTGTTTATCAATCTGTCTGCATGACTTCAGTAGGGAGTTTGGTTTTCTTATTTCATGTTTCTTCTTTTCAAAAATATCCCATTCTAAGCACGTCTCAACCTTGTGGTTAAGTCATGGGGATCTACTGGGTGTGTAAGGTATCTGAGGCCGTACACTATACCCAGGACGTGGCACAGGCGCACGGAGATCTGGGTGCATGTGGAAGGTATCTGTACCCTTCACATGCCTGAACCATGCAGCAAAACTGGGGAACATGTCTGAATCATTCGTATCTACATTCAATATATGTAGTAACATTCAATATATATGTATGTATATGTAGGTAGGATCTTCATATCAGAAGCAGATTGCTGTTGACATTGTTTTCGTTTTATCATTCAATACCTAAAATAACTTGTTTTCTTTCCATTTTATAGACCGCTGTATCAATGGGCGTGTGGCACATTTACTAAATCACCAAATGAGCATACAACTGGTAAAGCATTCATGTTGCATTCATATTGCAACGACCAGTTTCAGTACGTTTAAATCTGGATTAATTAATTAACCAGCTAATAGTACATAAAGTGTCCATGGTGCACCCCTACTAAGTCGATGAGCACCCACCCAGCAGAGATACGGCGGGTGCAGGCACACAAGGAGCACAGGCTTACACTAGGTAGGACAACGATATTTTAGGAAATGGTCGGAATTTATCATCCAAGGTTTAGAAATGAAGAGGGAATCAAGATAAATTCAGAGCCATAATCATTATGGACCTATTCATTATAGTTTATTGTATATGATTTTTTGAAAAAGAAAACTTCACCCAATCGACCTGTCACTTGCTACCCACCTGGCATGCATGGCCCCTGGTGTAGTAGGTAGCTCCAACAGGACACGGTCACTGTACCACTGCACTCACTGCATGCTTCAGGAGAAACTCTTTAGCCAATTTTCGCCAGCACATTTTTACACCATTCTAAAAGAAAGTTACTAAGAAATCTATATTCTACCTAGTGATGGGGGTTTTGGAGGGTTTTAGGGGGCTCTTGACTATATGAATTGCCTGCACAAATGATGTAACTTAATCACGGATGTTTTAACTGGTAATTATTGTGATAGAAAGTAAAATAAGACACCTACGGAATCTGCTGTATCAAGAGTATCCACCTATATGAGATCCAACAAACACAAATGCAATCTTATGTGATTGATCCTCTTTTTTGGGGAAGGTAGCACCCAATGCCTGTCCTACCAAAACCGTTCCAATATACTCATTGGCCCTGCCATTGTATTTATTTTACCAATTAATTTCTCATTATTTGTAGATGGAAATCTGGGGATAAAACAGCATGTGAAAGACAATACTCTTTCCCTTTCTCATCATATCCTTAGCACAACCATAGCGGGCCAATGCGTATAGTAAAAAGGGCCCCCTGAAAGCCAGGATTTTGCGTTTGCATTGGAAACAATACGCTATGACAGTGCGCCTCCAGAAAGTACTGGCAGTCCTAAGGATAAGCCATTTGTTAAATGGTAGGATATAATAATGGCAGAGAAAACAAGCATTATATTGCGGGTGTTTAGCACTGTGACACATACAGGGCCGGGATCCCGGTCTCTGAGTAGTCTACCTACTTACACTTGGTGGGGATTGATTGATAGATCACAGTAAATGGGCTCTGTAATGACGTTCTTATATGTTGCAGGAGTTACTAAGCTGTTCAGTCACAGTACCCCCACTCCAACTGCCCACCACAGCCTCCAGCGTAAATAGATCATGATCATGATCACACTCTACTCACATGAGGGGATCCAAATCAAGGCCGTCCATATGAGTCAATTAACTAGAAAACAATGTGACTCCCTTAATCTCCATATAGCAGGGCAGCCCACTATACTTAGGAAGTTGTCATTTTTTAACAACAGGGGGGGGGGGGCAAATTTTTTTAGATCCCTTGAAGGGGGGGACCAAAAATGTCGACCCCTACCGTGGGGGGACCAAACAAATTTCGACCCGCTCGCGCGAAAATCCACCCCCCCCCTGTTGTTAAAAAAATGACACAATCCCTGTTTAGTTCGACACTTCTACCCCTGTAACCGGGGTAGAAACCATGTGCCTTTGGGCTAACCAAGTCACTCTGCCAATCTGGCAGAGTAGCTATTTTGATGGAAGTATTCACTCTTCAGTCTAATGCTTCCAGCCACATGTCCCTCAATGTATTCCCACCTGTTCACCATCCACAAGGCATTCCTAATACATAAATAGATCTGTAATCCTGGCTTTGTTTAATGCCAACTCCACTCCTCTGAGACACCCCTCCCACCACTTCTCCCTGCTGCTGATATCAAAATGTGTGACATACACTAACATTGACATGTTTGCAGCAGTTTAAGTATGCTGGACATGTGGAGTACCTTCTGGGGAACAGGATTGACTATTTTGAGGGACTGACTGTGAGTACATTTATGAGAAAAGTACCCCTTTTACTCCCACTATAGGATCTCTATGTAGCTGCAGTCTGGCGCAGTAGCGCCAGATGTGTCGGACTATCCCTGTTCTGCTGGGGTAGTGCAGGACAGGCATTGAGAGAGGCTGGGGTAGGGTGGACCAGGACAGGGAGTGAGAGAGGTTGGGGTAGGGTGGACCAGGACAGGGAGTGAGAGAGGCTGGGGTACTGTAGGGTGGACCAGGACAGGGAGTGAGAGAGGCTGGGGTAGGGTGGACCAGGACAGGGGGTGAGAGAGGCTGGGGTAGGGTGGACCAGGACAGGGAGTGAGAGAGGCTGGGGTAGGGTGGACCAGGGTGGGGAGTGAGAGAGGATGGGGTAGGGTGGACCAGGACGGGGAGTGAGAGAGGCTGGGGTAGGGTGGACCAGGACAGGGGGTGAGAGAGGCTGGGGTAGGGTGGACCAGGACGGGGAGTGAGAGTCTGGGGTAGGGTGGACCAGGACAGGGGAGTGAGAGTCTGGGGTAGGGTGGACCAGGACAGGGGGTGAGAGAGGCTGGGGTAGGGTGGACCAGGACAGGGGAGTGAGAGTCTGGGGTAGGGTGGACCAGGACAGGGGGTGAGAGAGGCTGGGGTAGGGTGGACCAGGACGGGGAGTGAGAGTCTGGGGTAGGGTGGACCAGGACAGGGGAGTGAGAGTCTGGGGTAGGGTGGACCAGGACAGGGGGTGAGAGAGGCTGGGGTAGGGTGGACCAGGACAGGGGAGTGAGAGTCTGGGGTAGGGTGGACCAGGACAGGGGGTGAGAGAGGCTGGGGTAGGGTGGACCAGGACAGGGGGTGAGAGAGGCTGGGGTAGGGTGGACCAGGACAGGGGAGTGAGAGTCTGGGGTAGGGTGGACCAGGACGGGGAGTGAGAGTCTGGGGTAGCAGGGCGGATTGATGGTGTCGCTTAGTGCACGTCCATTACTCAGGCGCTGTTCCTAGACCTGCCTCTCCCCCCCCCCCCCAGCCGGCATGCCCTGTGTGTGCTGAGTGCCGCTTTGTGCCGCCTGTAATCCCCTCCTCTACCCCTCTCCTCCTCCAGTGCATGCTCCATGCTCCACAACAGGGCACCTCGCGTCACCGTCTCCTGGTGTAATTAATGCTTTCATGTACTGCAAAACATAGATGCACTCTTTCTGTCAACCTCACAATAACAGAACCGTGTCTCTTGTGAGTTCATTGAGGACTCCAGCGTCTGTAGTACAGAGGCATTTACAGAAACCGTTTAGAGAATGATACTTGAATTTAAGTTCTCCTTTTTTTTTAAACTTCTATACACAATCTCTCTGTTTTTAATTAGATTTTTTTAAATATAAGATATATATCCTGTTTGGTGTTGGCACCAGGGCATGTTTTACCCAGACATCGGGTTTGATTTATGAACTGATAACCGAATAACCATGTCCCAATACAAGTACATAATGCCCCAAATCCTATTCTATACCGCAGCAGTCACAGGGCCAACCAAAACAATAGTTTCAACATGTCAGTGCTTTGGCCTAGATACTCTTTCTAGACCTGCTCTGCCAGCCTGGCATTGAGAAGTGTGACACACTTCCGTGTTGTATGCTTGTATCCTAATGCATTGACACATTGACTAACTACTTAGACCTGACTCACAGCAATAGACGTCCACGAACCCTTACACATGCCCCCCCCCCCCTCTAACCTACGAGACAGGGTGGATTCGCCCCCCCGGTCCCCACACTTTCAAGTCTTCCAGACACCATCCTCGTTAAAGAAAACACAGATAATGGGTCATATTTTCATAACTGCCCATGTCAGCGTTTTTCGAAAATAAGGGGTCTTTTTTCCCCCAAAACAATCAGCGTTTTTCGGAAAAAGGGGTCTTTTTTTTAAGTGGAGTTTCGGGCAAAATGATATCCCTTTTACACAACATATCTAATAACAAGAGTTAACCATAAAGATCAAGTGAATATCTCTTTTGTATTAAATATGTGTATGTTTATATAAATAATATTTGTTATTTACTATGCGGTGAAAGAAATCTGCGTTTTTATATAAAAAGGGGTACTTTTGGGGCCCCCAAAATCAGCGATTTTACTATAAAAAGGGGTACCTTTTCACTCAAAAATACGTGGAAAGGGGGTGTATTTGAGATCCATTAACGAGGATGGTGTCAGGTTTGCACTGGGAGTGCGGGGACCGGGATTCGCCCCTTTACTTAATCTGACCGTCCATGCTTCATACCGTCTGTACCCCTCAACATGACAGGGCAACCATACGCGGTACAGGGCCACGTGACCCACCTTCTGTCTGCAGTAACCTGTTATAATACATGTAACCGCTAAATATCAGGCTTAGCTCGAGCACCTTTCTCTCAGCCCCCCCCCCCCCAGCCAATGTACACACACCAGCAGCAGCAGCATTACCGAGACGTCCTCTAGAACCTGGGCACTTTTTAGAACACTCATGTTACAATCAATAGCCGGACTGGCAAACTTTGAGTGGCAAAATGCAAGGGACATATCTTGACATGGTAACACATAAGTTTCTGGAATACAACAACATGTATAAGTAAAAGCTTTGTTCCCACCCTAACAACGTTCAGTTCATATTGCCTTCATTGTTAGTCCTTTGATGTACTTTTCCTTGCTTGTAGTGTGAATGTCGGATGACTATCATATCCCTCTTGTTGGTGAAGGTGGTCAGTCTAATGTCGGACATCGTTTTAAGGGTGGTGTAAAACTCCCAGCACCAGAAGGTGCCAACCATGGTCTGAATAATTGATTGTTGTAATATGTACTTGATTGATGTATAGGCGTCTGACTCTGGTAATTGGCATCAAACTACATATACTATGCATGGCGGCCTGTTGAAGAATTCCCTAATATTGACAATTGCATTATAATACTACATTGACTGAATAATGTCGGTCCGATAACCAACCAGCACGTATCTCCCACTAGGCCAGCCGCAGACTATGTAAGAGTCTGCATTTATAGAGTGCTTCGTACATCTTGGGATAACAGTTAAATAAATGACAAAACACCGCTAACCTCCCAAGGACTTGCCTCATACTCACACCAGTCTGGGACAGCTACATAAACTGTCAGCATCCTAACCAGAGTACATGTTTATAGCTCTGCAGAATCGCCAATTCAGACAGATGGAGGTGTGCAGCAAGTGGTGTGCAGCAAGTGGTGTACTGCAGTTGTATATGCTGTATAGTGCAGTAATGTACAGCAGACACCATACATGGAGCTCTGTGCAGCCACCCAGCGTGGTCACCACGCAGCTAGCACCTACTCAGCACCACCACTGCCTCTCTGGGGCATTAACTCATTTGCCCACTTGAGCTGCTCGATTATCAGAGGAGCACTTGGTGTGGGTGGCAGCTGCACTCCGTCTGCTGAACAGGTCTGTGAGCTGCTCTGGGCTGCTCGTGGACTAACCACTTCCAGCTCCCTGCCCAGCTAGCACCACAGCCGACCCACAAGGCATCAGTCACCTCTGATGCCACTCGCTGGGTACTGAATAGTTCAGGGGCGACACTGTGGGGCACAGTTGTATTCAGTCACTTTGTAAGTTGGATTCTAAGTACCCTTTATTTCAGTAGTGTTAGTTGGTAAATAAGAACATAGATCTTAGATCCAAACCATGCACTCACCCAGCAGAAACCGACTGGGAATGACTGACTGCCCCATCGTCCTCCCACACATTGTGGTCCAGTTCTGGATGGCGTCCAGCACCTCAGTCCTGCTCCCAATGAAGACTCTAAGTCTACACACAGGAAAGGGTCCAGTGCATGCTTTTCTTGATATTTTTGCAATTCTTTAATATAAAAACATAATTATGATTAACTGACTGGAAAAATATTGTCACAGTTGATATGGAACGAGTTTGAAGGTTTAAAGCAAACTCTAGTACGGTGCTGCAATATTAATTGTTATTTGTTTATATTCTCGTGCATCATGTCATCCCTGAGGAGTGTATCAGAGGCCTCCTACATTAATGAAATCGTTAGATTAATGGCAAAACCTCATGGCGAATCGGTGCAGTGAGGAGATCGGCTACCGTCAAGCATGCCCGACGGGAGCCACTGTCACACCTCCTGTCACCCCTATGCTGCAGCATGGTCTCAGCGGGCGTCGGGTAGGCCTCCACGTGGCCATCCCCAACTCAGCTAAACCCCTCAGTGTCCCCGTGTCACGTCACACTTTGGAAAATACAAATAAAGGCTATTTAAATTGCGCAGTGATGAGAAAGCAGCTTTTTTTTGAGTGACCTAATAAACCTTTTTGAACAAGCATTTGGTTAAAAATATATTCATACATACATGATATGCATGTATGAATCATTCTTTAAATAGCCTTTATTTGTATTTTCCAAAGTGTGACGTCACACTGGGACACCGAGGGGCTTAGCTGAGTTGGGGATGGCCACGTGGAGGCCTACCCGACGCCCGCTGAGACCATGCTGCAGCATAGGGGTGACAGGAGGTGTGACAGTGGCCCCTGTCGGGCATGCTTGACGGTAGCCGATCTCTTAACTACGCCGATTTGCCATGAGGTTTTGCCATTAATATAACGATTTCATTAATGCATCAAGCCAACTCTGTGCTTCTGATACACTCCTCAGGGTTGGTATGATGCACTCATGCTGAAATACCCAAGGAAATATAGACGAGTAATTGTAAATATTGCAATCGAAGTGAGAGAAAAAAATGGCAGCCATTTGTTTATCTGTCATATTGGACTGCAGCCACTAGTAGGCCTAGTCCATCCACAATCTGCTAAAAATTAAATATATTCTCCACTCCCTTGGTCTAATATGATATGCTAGAATAAATGACCCTGCAGTGTATAAAATGCTCCATTTCCGCCCGTTTTCAGCATTCTGACTCCTTTTCAATTTCAGATCAATTCTAGTACTAAGGCATTACGAGTCATCTGTGTGGCTTAAATTGCGTTGCTAAAGCTACACAAATAAAAGCTTACACTGTCAATAGCGCAGTGGCCTAAAAATAACTTACATTTTCCAACTATCAAAATGCGAATTTTGGTCATGAAAAACATATTTCTATACAATTAGCCCACAAGAAAGGAGTGGGATAAAACTTGGGACTCTCAAACAAAATGTCACTGCTACTCCCTAGTCCCATAGTTCTGCAGTATCGGCTGGTCATCCCTGAGCCCCCCCCCCCCCCCACACCCTACACAGATGACGTAACGGGGTGGCTGCTTACCTCACCCTACCTAACACCAATCAGGCACCCACTTAAACCAACCCTCCACACCTGGGGTTACCCGGCCTGCGGCCTGCGGCTGCTGCAGCATCAGCACAGGAGGAACACTGGGACTGGAATCTTGAGTTAGCTGATCCGTAATGGTGGATGGTGAGCAAGCAATGCTAAACAGATTTTGTCTATTTGTAATGTACATAATTGATATTCTTACATGATAGCTGGTAGAATCTTAGGTTAGGTATATGTGGTCATGTAGGTCATTGCTAGCCTCACTAAATCAATGTAATTATAGAGAAATCAGCCTGAAATAAAGATTGAAGACTAGGCTAATTCTGTTGATGTGACTAGGCTAACTCAGTCTGTTGTGAGAAGAGATGACTAGGCTAACTGAGTAAAAAGTACTAGGCTAACTAATCCTTATACAAATTTTGTTCCTTGACAGCTACAAGGGAACTCCGGCGTGTCTTCTGTGAGCTCAGCAGTGACTCACTATGGCGAATCATTCAG
Organism: Harmothoe impar; assembly: GCA_947462335.1. Classification (NCBI taxonomy): domain Eukaryota; kingdom Metazoa; phylum Annelida; class Polychaeta; order Phyllodocida; family Polynoidae; genus Harmothoe; species Harmothoe impar. The sequence continues at coordinate 25,220,471 of OX381714.1, read as the reverse complement.
GATACCATACAAAATCATGCTCATGGAGAACTGGCTATCCAAGGTTAAAACTGCAAGCCTGATGTTTTGAGTTAGTCCTTTATAGTTAGGCTAGTACATAGAACATGATCCTTGTTATGGGTTAATGCCTTCTCAATTATCCAGCTGGCTCTTCTTCTGTTATGCTTCACATGCCCTATGCTATAATCTCCCTACCAATATAATTAATGCACATCACATAGAGGTCCTAAACAGGCACTGAGTGGTCATTTTATATCATCATAGGTTCATCTATCCTCTTTACCACTAACTTAATTAGCCTAGTCATGTACTTGTAGTTATGCTAGTCTTTGTTATGTAAACCAATCTAGTTAGCCTAGTCATCCATATCATAAAATCATTATTTCCTGTTCTTACAGACCATTATCCAAAAACTCTTAATGCACTACACAATACATAGCCACCAACACATCATTTTACAATGTTCAGCTCCTATAAATACTGTGCAATCACCCCCTGTAGTTTTGCTTACAAACACAGCCATCCGTCATGATGGATCGGCTAACTCTTGAGTGTTCCTACAGTGATAATGCATATTTGTACAAGGTATATACGTCTGTACTTGGCACTGCGCGCTGCTCTCCAAGACTTGTCTTGTTTTTCAGCTCTGTCAATAGTTTTGGGGAGATAAATCGGATGTAAATGCGAGCTACCGGTAATTATGATCAAGTAAAGGACTTGTAGGGCCTATATGGCACCCAACTGGTGTGGACTTGTTCCCGCAACCACTGTGTGTACACTGACATAGGCAATCTTCAGGCATACCGGGTATCTCCTCCCGGTTACTAAAAGATGCGCTTTTGGTGTTGAGGGTCCCCTTTTCACATCTTCTAAATTGTTCATAGTATACAGTTGTTTCCCCCAGAAATGGAAAAAAGCTACAGTTGTCCCGATCCCCAAAGTGACAAACGCTACGACCCCCTCTATGCTCAAACCTATTTCCCTCCTCCCAGTGCCAGGCAAAATTCTTGAGAGATTTATTCACATACAATTATATAGGTATTTGGAGAACAACAACCTACTCTCGTCTGACCAGAATGGCTTCAGAAAATGTCGATCAACGCTAGACACAGTGTTTCAGGTTGTTTAAAAAGCCCACCTCAGTAAGATTAAAGGTAATAAAATTGGTATAGTTTTCTTAGACTTCGCCAAGGCGTTCGATTCATTAAACCATGTAATACTGTTACAGAAACTTGTAGACATTGGCTTGTGTCCTGATACGGTACGATGGTTTGAGAGCTATCTGGGTCAGCGAGAACAACAAACTGTTTATAATAAAACTGAGTCCAAATATGAAGACATTACATATGGTATCCCTCAGGGATCAATTTTAGGCCCCCTCCTGTTTATAATTTACGTAAATAACCTACCTCACATTAAAACAAAATCTGTGTTAAAGATGTATGCAGATGATACGCTCCTTATACATGAGGCTAAAACTTGGGAGGAAGTGCAAACGGGGTTACAAGCTGACCTAGAGCTCATTTCTCATTGGTGCAATCAGAACAGTCTGACAATAAACGTGAACAAATCTAAGCATATGGCTATATCCCAATTGGATGTTGAAATGGAATTAAAAATGAACAATGTATTGCTCCAGCCTGTAAACCAGTATAAATACCTTGGTATTGAGATAGATAAAACAATGTCTTTCACACAACAAGCCAAGGCTATGTTCTCAGCGATAAGGTACAGGTTATGGCTCCTAATGCAGACGCGAGTATATGTTGACTTGTCTACTTCTCTTAAGATCATGAAAACTATGCTAATGCCTTATTTTGATTATGGGCTCATATTCACGACTTGTGTTAAAGCCCCCTTAATGAAGAAATTTCAAGTGTTGTACAATGCATGTATAAGGACGTGTTAACAAAATAAGAGATGCAAGAGAAGTACATGTAGAAGATCTATATATCAATGCGAACATGTTACCTATAGATCTCCGTCGCATATATTTGCAACTTACTACTTGTTACAGGTTAGTTTTTAATGGCCTCCTAAATATAGCCCCAAGTACCGGCACAAGGGCCACTCAGGCGCCTATTATTGTTCAGACTAGGCCCAAACTTTTAGCTTGTTAGTGTTACATGGGCCTATATATCAAGCGTATGCTAGATGGAACGCGTTGGAACCGGAGTTAAGATGGTTGGGAAAGGATGAATTTAAAATTAAGATAAAGGAAAGATTGTATGCTTTCTTCTTAAGGGAATGGAGAGGAGATCAACCTCAGCTGTTTTATGACGGGAGGAATATTCTCCATCTCGAGAGGGTGAGTGGGATTGGCCTGGCTGTATAGATCATGATACTGCCTACCCGTGGGGAGAGTAACCCTACTGGTATGTATATACAATGGGGATTGTTTTGGATTTAAATTCAGCAATTGTATGTGCTCTATGGATTGTAGTAGTAGAATTATTGATGCATGTACTGATAACAATACAACTGATATAAGAAAGTACGCACACTGTAGGGCACCTACGAGTCTGTCCACCAAACTGGTATTGTACTGTTGTTTTTTCTCATAATCACCATTAGTTGTCTCTATTGTTTCTGTAGTATAAAAGTGTGAGTGTATGAGAAGCAGGGTTTAAATTAGAGCCTAGTAGCCGTTTATTTCATACACATGTGCTCTGATGGCACACCTCAAAGAGGCCCTGTATATGTATTAGAAGCGACTGTTCCGCAATTGTGCTGAGCTGATGTAAATCAAAATATGATATAAACTCGAGAATACTATATGATATATAACTGAAATACTGTTAGAACCTTAAGCCTGACATATCATAGCTGGCTTCCAGGAGGGCAAAGCAGGAAGACCAACCGAAAGGATGATAATTGTACGCTTCTCTGGTTAAATAAAAATATTTGAAACTTGAAACTTGAAACTTGAACTTGAACTTGAATCATTTGCCCCTCCGGTTCTGCTCTCGCAATTTAGCTTGTTCCTTGCAATCTATGGTGTGTGGTCACTGCCTAAGTCTCACGAGACATTCCGATATCAGAACTAACATGGCCGCAACCTCCTCTCCCCATGCTTAACGAGGCAACCAACCTGTAGCGCAGAAGACAAATGTTGGTTCCCTCCCCTCCCACTAGACTAATGTTTGATTTGTCACTCCATTTCATTAAAAAGAATGCTTAAAAGAAAATTCATTTAGATTTCACTCACTTGGACTTTAAATAGACATGTTCAGGTCTTTAGTTAGCATTGTGGTCCTCTAGGAAATTATTCATGAATCTAACTTATAATATCCCCCTTGAAATGCCAAAGGGTCATTCCCTCCCCATCCTTGACCACACCAGGGCACCATTCATCTTTCACCCCGATAGTCCCTATGTCACTCAGCGGCTCAACTCCAGTTTCTTCTATATGTTTTCAAATGTCCTTCCTCCCCCTCCTCCACTCGTTTAACATTCACCTCACATACAGCCATTCTCTACTCTTCCTGCCCGTCTATACCTTACTCACACTCTGCCCACTTCGCCTGCTGCATGGGCAAAGAAACCCACTTTTGTGGTGATGGTATAGATTCGCAAAGAGGATCAATGGTATGCTTTTAGGCGGCCATTTACTTCTTAATTTCAGCTCTATTTCTAGACGGACCGGCCCCTGGGGATGCCCCCCAGGCAGTAAAAACATGCTCCTGGGCGGGCAGGCTCCGTATTAAGTGGATAAAGCTTCAAACCCATTAAATAGGACTCTCATGCATTAAGGGACTGTTGCGGCTTGTGCCTGTCGATCCAGGTAAGGCCTAACTAGGCTCACAGCCGAGCCCAGTCAGGACCAACTAGGCTCACAGCCGAGCCCAGACATGCCTAATTAGGCTCACACCAAGCCCATTCAGGCCTTACTAGGCTGACTACTGAGCCTGGTCAGGCCTAACTAGGCTCACTGCAGAGCCTGGTCAGGCCTAACTAGGCTCACAGCCGAGCCTAGACAGGCCTGATTAGTCTCACACCATGCCCATTCAGGCCTAACTAGCCTCACTACTGAGCCTGGTCAGGCCTAACTAGCCTCACTGCAGAGCCTGGTCAGGCCTAACTAGGCTCACAGCCGAGCCTAGACAGGCCTGATTAGTCTCACGCCATGCCCATTCAGGCCTAACTAGCTTCACTACTGAGCCTGGTCAGGCCTAACTAACCTCACTACTGAGCCTGGTCAGGCCTAACTAGCCTCACTACTGAGCCTGGTCAGGCCTAACTAGCCTTACTGCCAATCACGGTCAGGCCTAACTAGGCTCACTGCAAAGCACGGTCAGGCCTAACTATAATATAAGGCTCACTGCCGAGCCTAGACAGGCCTGATTAGTCTCACGCCATGCCCATTCAGGCCTAACTAGGCTCACTCCGAGCCCATTCAGGCCTAACTAGGCTCACTACCGAACATTTTCAGGCCTAACTAGGCTCACTGCAGAGCACTTCAGGCCTAACTAGGCTCACTGCTGCATACTGTTAGGCTTAAGGCTCTTTTATTTTGATAACTTGGATTACGGATCCCCTGCCGAGATTTTGGGCATTTAAAAAAAAAAGGGATTTTTTTCCCTTTCTTTTTTACCTTTTCCCTGTGAGAATTTTTGAGAAATTTACAAAAAGAAAAGAACTGAAGTATATGCTAACTAGCAAAAACTCGACATCTAACCTGTCAAAATGGGGATATTTCTCAATATCCCTTCATTTAATAGATAGGCCAAAGGAGGGATTTTCCAAGGTTTTTTCTTTTTTTCCTCTGCCCTTCGAAAAAGTAATCCAAGTTACCAAAAATAGGTGGCCTAACTAGGCTCACTCGGATTCCATTCAGGCCTAACTAGGCTCACAGCCAAACCTGGTCAGGCATAACTAAGCTCGCTGCCAAGATTTTTCAGGCGTAACTAGGCTCATGGCCGAACCTGTTCCGGCAGAACTAGGCTCATTCAGGCCGCTTTGGCCAGGCCAGCATTCAAGGTGAAATTTGGTATTGTTTAGATTTTGTGGTAGGTTTGGAATGAATAAATGAATATCTAGTAGTTTATTATTTAGGTTGGTTGGTTGGTTGGTTGGTTGGTTGTTGGGTTGCTTTACGCCCTAATTGACAGCTGAGGTCATTTCAAGGGCGGTGATCGAATCTATGGATGACTGAAGGTAGAAAGCACTATTATTTAGGTTGAATTAGATATCAAATATAGGACATGAATCAAAAGGGACAAAAAAGACTACCTAAATTATGGCAAATAAGCCTAAATAGCCTATTAGCCACAATCCCAACTTTGACAGATCATATAAAAACAGGGGGTGTACAGGGGGTCTGAAAATTGTTAATTTAGAACTGTAGTGTACTTAAGATTTGGTGGTTTGGAGGTAGGTGGGGGTTGGGGTGTTGGTGGTGGTGTATGGAGCGTTCTATTGCTCACCAAAGGGTGAACTAATGAATGACAATGAGCTGCTCAGGCGTTAAAACACCCTGAGCAGCAGCTCGGGGAGCAGCTCAGGCTGGGTAGCTAATACGTCCTCAGGTCAATTGGTTGTGGAGGTAGCCTCTAACAGAGAGGTTGACACGAACCAGATGGCTGCCTGACAGATGGGTGGCTGCAGCTACACACGGTCACTCACACACGGCCACTCACACACACACACGGCCACACACACACACAGTGTGTTTCAGGTAACACGGGCACAACACGTCACCAGGCATGTTGCACACGGCTTGCAGGACTTGGCATGCACAGTAACACATAGGACCTGGTCTACTGCAACACACAGAATGTGTGTTTAGCCTAACCAAACCTCTTATGGCTGTGTCTCATGAGATCGGGCCAATGTGAACGTCTTTGATCAGGTGCCATCTTTGACCGGCCACCATAAAAAAGAAGATAATATTTTTCTTTATTGATAGGTACGAGAAAAAATCTAGAAAATGGTGGTGATTATATCTTCATATATAACTTTACCTGCCCTAAATTAACTGTTTTTGTACATATGGCCAGCTGAAAATACAAGGTATGCTGTTTGACCCTAGTATATATACAAGTCCTGGGTAGTAGGGCCTAATAATAAGTAGATGGCAGTATTGGCGGCTCTCCCCTGTCCATCATCTATACTAGCATGGTGGTTAGATTTAAGTAACTGAGTACTACCAGTGTCTCCCGGGGACACCAGCAGAACAGATACCCATGTCGTCTGCTCACAGAGCGTTCAAGATTTTCCTCCCCACTTTGCTTTTTATTAATTTCCCTCCCTTTCCATCCACACTTGGCTTTTTTTTGCTTTAACACGTTTCTCCATTTTGCCGCCCCTTCCCACTTCTCCCCGCTTTCCACTTTTCTGTGGGTCGTCTGCGTAAGGCGTGAAATCAGCTAAAAGACGAGCCTGCCAAATCTTCCCCAAATGCTTTAGCTGTGAGAGCGGCTGTGGTGTGGAGAGGGGTGAGGGCCCTTTCAGTAGAAGGGCAGAGTCTTAACGTCTATAAGGCCCTGGGGCTGGAGACGCCATAGTGGTGGAGAGGACACCAGTCTACTGGTCCGCCAGGTGATACTGCTGGCATGCAAGTCCAAGACGGCCATGTTGCCATTTTACTGGGGTTCGGCAATGTCTATTTTATGCTGGGAATCAGTGATCAGTAGGCCTAATCAGGCCATTGATAAAATACGCAGCCTTTTATTAACTTAAAGGTTTGAATGCATTATCAATCGAATTTTTTTATAGAAATACTAATCAGGAGTTTTCCCAAAATACTTTTCAGTAGCTGGTCTCTGGTCCTTAGAGGACAAGAACAAAGACAAGTGTAGCTCGCTGTGTAGCTCGCTGTGCGGTGCCACACCCGGGCTGTGCGGTGCCACACCCGGGCTGTGCGGTGCCACACCCGGGCTGTGCGGTGCCACACCCGGGCTGTGCGGTGCCACACCCGGCCTGTGCGGTGCCACACCCGGCCTGTGCGGTGCCACACCCGGGCTGTGCGGTGCCACACCCGGCCTGTGCGGTGCCACACCCGGCCTGTGCGGTGCCACACCCGGCCTGTGCGGTGCCACACCCGGCCTGTGCGGTGCCACACCCGGCCTGTGCGGTGCCACACCCGGCCTGTGCGGTGCCACACCTGGGTTGTGGTGCAGGCTGTTTGGGTGCTGCTATTTGCGGGAGGTGGTCAGGAACTGGACTGGGGATGCTATGGTCTGCCTGAGGGACATTCAGGGTGACATGCTGTATCTGAAGGCTTCAAGACGCCCGTGTTGCTGTTTAATCCAGTATAGAGATCTGCACGAGGCCACCTTATATATGCCGCCATCTTGCCCAATGGGTTGCCACATACATCGGGGGGAGCGGGTCAATGCCAATATACCAGTTTAAATGCTATGTTCTAACATGGCTAAAACCATCATGGTGCTGCCCTGGTTACATAGTTAAAAACCACTACTGGTTTCAACCCTATATAACCACAGCGGGTGAGGTGGCCGGCCTGCTGCTGGTTACACCGCCATGACCACAGCGGGCGAGGTGGCCGGCCTGCTGCTGGTTACACCGCTATAAGTAAGACGGCAGTCCTGCAGGCCTCAGGGCAGGGCTGAATAGTCACATAGTAGACAACCGTTTACCACTCACTGCTCACCACGCAGTCCACTATATATAATTATACCTCGTATAGACTGACACAATATCATAGCTTTTTGCTGTAGTCCTTCTCTGTACGTTTTGTGGGTTGCTTCGATATGACCAGAACCTGCTGTCTACAAGCAAGAAGGGTCGATGTCCCATTCATGAAAAAAACTACATGTAAGGAGAGGGACACATGTTTACTTTACACAGTGCAAGGGTATTGTAGGATATTATCCTAATTTGGTAATTCTCCTAGTGATATGTATTCCTAGAAATAGAATACAGGAGAAAGGAAGAAGTGGCGTGGGCTGGGATAGGGAAATGGTTAAAGGCCCCGTAAAGTGGGCTATGGAAGCGGTATGGTTACAGACAGGTGATTGTGCTAGTACTGACTGTGTAAACCCCGTTTCCATGGTAACAGGAACTCAATAGGATTTGCTTCTTAGTTGGGGTGCATGGGAGAGCGGCATCCTGCCAACCCGTGGACTGAGGCTGCTAATACGAGGTTTTACAAGGTTTTACAAGGTGTACACAATCATCTTTAATCATGGTGCTCCTTATCCAGTGAGAGGGGGATATAATACAATGTACAAGTAGCTGACTCTAGCTCCGATACAATACATGTAGCTGACTCTCTGTGCAGCGATAACCTTCATGGATGCTGCTTAAATGACAGTGTGGTAGTTGGATTCAGGGCAACACACTACAATATGCTGCTCCATAAATCTGAGATTCACATGATATTTCTGGATCTACAATGCGGGATTCTGATTACAGTGTGGGTAATGTATAAATAGAGCCTATCATGTGTTCTGGCAATCTAAAGCAGCACTGCCCATTAGTGTGTCACCAGGTAATTAAATGGTGGCAAACCATGAGTATTGGCATTGACAAGCGGAGCAAAGATTGAACATGTCAATCATCATCTTAAAAACAAACGAACAAAAAAGTATATGTATATCAGTCAAATATCAGAGATGAGATATTCAAGATTATAATTGCTCTGCATATGTATATTGACATACAAGTTGTAAGCGTCTGTCGACACATACCGGTACTTGTAAACTGTGACCCTTTGACTCAGGAGACTGTCCTGACCCCAGCATAGCTACTTTATCCACCTGCTACTACACCGACCTTCTCACAACCGCTCGGCGTCCCACACACTACCATACTAATAGCTCCTTGAGAACTGACAGATACACGTACACACACTTAAACCCTCAGGTTTATATCTAACCGTTTTATCGCTGTCATGGCAGACGGCAGATCCGTGTATCTAAGTATATACCCACCTGCTCTACCTGCCAGCAGCCGACTGCTGCTCCTCACTCTACCACCTGGCGCCATGGCCAACCATTCAGTGCACCACCTTATACATTAGCCCTATGACTCCCCCAACCTCACCTGCACACCCATCTATCGCCGCTGCCACCTTCACACATACTCTGACTACTTCATCATGAGTGACGGGGAGTTGTAAATCAGGCTGGCGTAGTAACCCCTAGTGGCCCTGCCCCACCTCCCCCTGTGCGCGAATGGAGTATAAGGCAGCTCACATGTTACCACAGGAGGGGCCGGGAGCAGCTCACACGTTACCACAGGAGGGGCCGGGAGCAGCTCACACGTTACCACAGGAGGGGCCGGGAGCAGCTCACACGTTACCACAGGAGGGGCCGGGAGCAGCTCACACGTTACCACAGGAGGGGCCGGGAGCAGCTCACACGTTACCACAGGAGGGGCCGGGAGCAGCTCACACGTTACCACAGGAGGGGCCGGGAGCAGCTCACACGTTACCACAGGAGGGGCCGGGAGCAGCTCACACGTTACCACAGGAGGGGCCGGGAGCAGCTCACACGTTACTACACAACGGGTCTGGAGCAAATCCCCAGGGCATCCACAAAGCAGCATTGGCAGTCAGTGTGCAGTGAAGGTCTTGCTCCCACGCCCACACAGCCGTCTCCTCCTGACCCCCGTCCACATCACTCACACAGCGGGATTGGACAACACCCGGCTGGCAGCACCTGCAGATTGCCGACCTGTAACGGTGGGCGGAAGTGTTTGTTGTAGGGGCAGGAGACACCTGGGTATGATAGGGTAATGTGTATGTAAGGGAGGCAGGTTGAGAAGGACAGTGTAAGGGAAGCAGAGAGGGAGCAAGGCAGTCAGTAAAACAAGGCAGGTAGGCACGGAAGGGAGCTACATGTGTACACCCAACTACCTGTGCATAATATCCACTAAAAGAACCAACCGGACATGCACATACCGTCCCTGCACATCGTGTGCCTGGGGGAACGGAATCTAATAATGTGATTCATGGACATCCTCCTCACATGTAGGCAGCAAAGCAGAATGGTGGGTAATTGGCAGTTCCATCAGGCGGACACCCCAGGGATTCCTCTATACAGGCCTAATTAATGCCTCATCAATCAACAGCAAACATTATGCCACACCCCCTGCACCACCACCCAGCCACACCCCCTGCACCACCACCTGGCACACCCCCTGCACCACCACCTGGCACACCCCCTGCACCACCACCTGGCACACCCCCTGCACCACCACCTGGCACACCCCCTGCACCACCACCTGGCACACCCCCTGCACCACCACCTGGCACACCCCCTGCACCACCACCTGGCACACCCCTGCACCACCACCTGGCACACCCCCTGCACCACCACCTGGCACACCCCTGCACCACCACCTGGCACACCCCCTGCACCACCACCTGGCACACCCCCTGCACCACCACCTGGCACACCCCCTGCACCACCACCTGGCACACCCCCTGCACCACCACCCAGCCACACCCCCTGCACCACCACCTGGCACACCCCCTGCACCACCACCTGGCCACACCCCCTGCACCACCACCTGGCACACCCCCTGCACCACCACCTGGCCACACCCCCTGCACCACCACCTGGCACACCCCCTGCACCACCACCCAGCCACACCCCCTGCACCACCACCTGGCAGTCCAGGCGCGGATCCAGGGGGGGGGGCGGGGGGACCTTGCCCCCCCCCTTCCCCTCCAAAAAAAAAAAAAAAAAAAAGGGGAGAAAGAAAAAAAGAGGAGGGGGGAGAAAGAAAAAAGAAAGGGGGGGGGCCAAGATCTTGAAGAAATTTCAAACTGTATGATACCTGAAGCAGGGATAGACGCTGGCCCGGGAGCCAGTGGCCCGTAGTTTTGGGTCTGGACCCATAGTTTTTTTTGCAAAATAGCATTTTTATGGGCCTGGGTGGCCCACAAGAGTATTTGAAGAAAGCTGGTCTGACAACTATACAGTGCTATAGTCATGCAATAAATCTTTGGAAAGAGGGAAATGTGCCCGAATTTATCATATTGATTACACTCTTTCAGAGACCAAACAGGAGTATACATGGGTTTTTTTCTCTTAAAGAAAACATAATATTGATCATTGGCCCACAGATCTTGGTCCGGACCCATAGTTTTCGAGAGCTATGGGCCCAAAGTGGCCCATAGCTGAAAAAGTTAATGTCTACCCCTGCTGAAGATGCCAAATATGTTGGACTACTTTCCAGGGACTTTTACATGGGAATGTATAAAGGGGAGCCAGCATATCTAGGCCTGCCTTCAGAATATGGGGAAGGGGGGCCGAGATTTTGCATAGAGATGGACAGAGGAAATTATCAGAGAATGGGCAGCATAGGGTAGGCAAGAGAAAGGGATATACATTGTACTATAGGGGAGGAATATTTAGGTAGACTTGGCCAGGTCATTTACTTTAAAGATTTAATAACTTGAAGATTTTGTTTAGATATCTACATATACTCCCAGAGAGATGGTCAGCAAGATGAATGGTTAGGGAAGAAGAGGGATATAAGAGGAGGAATATTTGAGAGGCCTATATATGTAGGGGATCAAGGGACGTTCAGGGAAATGAGTAGGCCTATGTAAAATTGGGTAACTTGAAAATATTGTATGAATGGGAGCCCATTAACCTCTAAATCTACAACTCTCAAATGCACTAGAATGCACCATTTGATGTCTTAATTTCAAAATTTTCTTGGGGGGGCATGCCCCCAAACCCCCCTGGTAGGTCGCGGCGCTGCGCTTGCAAAATGCGGCGCTGCGCTTGCGGTAGTCCACCCCTGGACAATCACCCTCAGCCAGATCTTGGCCCCCCCCTCAGCAAATTCCTGGATCCGCCCCTGGGCACACCCCCTGCACCACCACCTGGGCACACCCCCTGCACCACCACCCGGCCACACCCCCTGCACCACCACCTGGCACACCCCCTGCACCACCACCTGGCCACACCCCCTGCACCACCACCTGGCCACACCCCCTGCACCACCACCTGGCCACACCCCCTGCACCACCACCTGGCCACACCCCCTGCACCACCACCTGGCCACACCCCCTGCACCACCACCTGGCACACCCCTGCACCACCACCTGGCACACCCCCTGCACCACCACCTGGCCACACCCCCTGCACCACCACCTGGCACACCCCCTGCACCACCACCCAGCCACACCCCCTGCACCACCACCTGGCACACCCCCTGCACCACCACCTGGCCACACCCCCTGCACCACCACCTGGCACACCCCTGCACCACCACCCAGCCTTCTACTGCAGTCACATATTTTATTTAAGCTTGCAATAATACATGGACTGCCATGTTATCTCTAACTTAAATCACATTTCTTGTGAAAACAATGCTCGTAAAAAGCAGGAGGAACAGATGAGACGAACATTGAGAGACTACAATAACACGCAGAGTCGAAACTTCCCCCTATCCCACCCTCTTGCATTCTCACGTGAGCAATCTGTCTTGTGTTATTCAACCTTCGTCCACCTAGTTTTCAGGGCTGCAGGGGCGCAGAGGTACAGGGGCACAGTGAGAGGTTAACTAGCCATCTTCCCTCCCCACCTCTCTGCCCTCAGACTCCTTGATTGCCCTTTCTCAGAACTGCAAATTGCTACAAGTCATGACATTTCCGTGAGCGATAAATTTCCGTGGTTATTTGATATAGTCAAGATAGACTCGATGCAAATTACAAATCTTGGCAATTGATTATTAATGATAACTGTACAATTTGAAAACAAGCACATGTGATTTAAATTGTGTTTGAAAGAAACTCAGCAATTGTGCAGGTTCTTTCTAATAACAATACCAAATAGTGTTTTGAGCAGGTGCCTGCGGTTCCTCAATTCCCATCATTAATTCTCCACCTGTACTATTTATGACCCTAGTAGTATACAATCCACATTGTGCTGCTGGGGCAGCCATGCCTTCGTGTATACTATTAGACAGCAAGACCTGATATGGAAATGTCCCCCTGCACCACCACCTGGCCACACCCCCTGCACCACCACCTGGCACACCCCCTGCACCACCACCTGGCACACCCCCTGCACCACCACCTGGCACACCCCCTGCACCACCACCTGGCACACCCCTGCACCACCACCTGGCACACCCCTGCACCACCACCTGGCACACCCCCTGCACCACCACCTGGCACACCCCCTGCACCACCACCTGGCCACACCCCCTGCACCACCACCTGGCACACCCCTGCACCACCACCCAGCCTTCTACTGCAGTCACATATTTTATTTAAGCTTGCAATAATACATGGACTGCCATGTTATCTCTAACTTAAATCACATTTCTTGTGAAAACAATGCTCGTAAAAAGCAGGAGGAACAGATGAGACGAACATTGAGAGACTACAATAACACGCAGAGTCGAAACTTCCCCCTATCCCACCCTCTTGCATTCTCACGTGAGCAATCTGTCTTGTGTTATTCGACCTTCGTCCACCTAGTTCTCAGGGCTGCAGGGGCGCAGAGGTACAGGGGCACAGTGAGAGGTTAACTAGCCATCTTCCCTCCCCACCTCTCTGCCCTCAGACTCCTTGATTGCCCTTTCTCAGAACTGCAAATTGCTACAAGTCATGACATTTCCGTGAGCGATAAATTTCCGTGGTTATTTGATATAGTCAAGATAGACTCGATGCAAATTACAAATCTTGGCAATTGATTATTAATGATAACTGTACAATTTGAAAACAAGCACATGTGATTTAAATTGTGTTTGAAAGAAACTCAGCAATTGTGCAGGTTCTTTCTAATAACAATACCAAATAGTGTTTTGAGCAGGTGCCTGCGGTTCCTCAATTCCCATCATTAATTCTCCACCTGTACTATTTATGACCCTAGTAGTATACAATCCACATTGTGCTGCTGGGGCAGCCATGCCTTCGTGTATACTATTAGACAGCAAGACCTGATATGGAAATGTCCCCTTAATGAATTCATTATTGGCAGATACATGCATGCATGATGTGAGCTTTATTCATGCTGCAATTCGCACCCTGCCGACTGGGGCAGGCGTATTATTGACTTCCTCCTGGCAGCCTCAGACAATAGCTGCTGCACGGGTGTAATCCCAGCTAGAGGCATGCCTGTCACTGTGTGCTGTGACACCCTGCTCTAATGCCGCCGTATCACAATCTCTGTAGATATCCGTAGTGCAAGTGAGTTGGGGCTTTCATCCTACCCAATAGGTATGACTATGCAGGGTCGGAATAGCAATTTGAAAAGAACGGGGAGGGGGTCTGGCAAACACCAAAGTACAGAAAAAAGTCGAGAACCATGGGAGATCCAAATATCATTAGATTATAAACTCTAAAATTTTCCAAAAAGGGGGGGGAGGGGGAGCGGACCTCCTGGATCCTCCACCCCTGTATCTGCCCATGCATGTCTCTCTACAGCGTGATGCCTGGCCGTACAAGGCGGTGCCGGGTGCAGCGCGGCGCCTGTCGGGCCGGGTGCAGCGCGGCGCCTGTCGGGCCGGGTGCAGCGCGACGCCTGTCGGGCCGGGTGCAGCGCGGCACCTGTCGGGCCGGGTGCAGCGCGGCGCCTGTCTGGCCGGGTGCAGCGTGGCGCCTGTCGGGCCGGGTGCAGCGCGGCGCCTGTCTGGCCGGGTGCAGCGCGGCGCCTGTCGGGCCGCTGGCCCTGTGTGTCTCTCCACAGAGTGACGCCTGGCCGTACAAGGCGGCGCCGGGTACACCGTATCAGGACTCAGTGCACTAGCTGCGGGCTGTAAAGGAGAACTATCTCCCACACTAGCTACAAGCTGGGATGTGGGTCAATGATGCTGTGTGGTGCAACCTTATCTGCAGATCAGCACTTTGATGTTACACAACAATGTGGGTACAGGTATATAGATATTGTATATAACCATGTGCACACACATTATCTCAATTTGCGGCCAGCGCTTTGAAGGTTTAGCTATATGAAGTAGGGATCATATTAGATATTTCCTATATGGCAGCTGTTACTGAGCTGCCTCTTCCTGCTTGTGATCAGGGCTTCACTATTTGCTCATATCGTGTTAACCCTGGATATGCTTATACTGGTGTGTCTCATTACGAGTCCTAGATTCAAAACATCAACCTACTTGTAAACTACCTTCATAACTCTTTCTAGAGGTCATAATATAATTCCATTACCATTCTGATGATAAACATGTTAATAAATAAGTCTCCATAAAAGGCACGTCTGTTTATGGTAAGGACTGACTGCCATGTTTCTCATCATACTGTAACCTTCACGGTCACATTTAGTCGCTCTACCCAAAGAACCCCCCCCCCCCCCTCATGCCGGTGACATGGTGTATGTGGACTCGCAACTATACTAGTATATACTTAACCCACGGTGGAGGGCAAAGACAAAGGAATCGCACCTTGGGTATATCGTATACCCTGACATAACCGAGGGTTAAGTCAGATAGACCACACCTGGCCAGGGTCCTTCCATATTCCGCACTAGCGAGTTGCAGTGATTCTACCTTGTGAGATCTATAACTGAAGCTAGTTCCGTGCATGTCCAAAATGGGCAGTCCTAGGGGTCAGCACTTTTTGAATGGGTAATAGTTAAGTAGTTCTAATGTCAACTGTTCAGGTTGGGGGAGTGGTTAGGACACTGGCAATTGAATACAAAGGTCCAGGCTTCAAATCCATGCCATGGTTGCATGGTTAGTTTTTTTCCTAGTTGGTCAAGAATAATAATAGCATTCACATAGAAAGACTAAAGATGCATACAAAATCATTTTAGATTACCCTATAAAAATATATATTGTGTAGAGTAGAGGAAATTTGCAACTGAATTGTATTCTATCATGATTTTTGACTAACCAAAAAATAAATTTAAAATTGTGTGTGAACCAAATAAACTAGGTAAGGGTTTGAAGTCAGGACCTTTGTATTGAATTGCCAGTATCCTAACCACTCCCCCAATCTGAACATATGACCTAAGGACCCACACTAGAGGGCTATAACTGAATGGTTTATGGCCCTTAAAACTCCAAATTTTGGATATGACAGGAACCAGCTTCAGCTAGCCACCTGACTGCTATAGTTAGCAGAGGAAAGGGCACTGGTACCAGACAAAATGGCGCTGTACAGCGATCATCTCGCTAGTGCAGAATACCCACTGCCCACTGGTCATCGACTTGGTGTATAACACCTCGTCTTGAACGTGTGGGGCAGTGGGTATATGGAAGAACCGTGTCCAGGTGTAACACATACACACACACACCATAGACTTTAACTAGGTCATTGAGATGATGCCATGCTAGCATCAGTTATTTGTTATACCCTTGGCTTGGTGTGCTTGTTGTACAGGGAAGGATGGCCTGGCAGGGGGAGGGGTTCTGCTGTCAGGCGCTACAACGTCTGAGACATGACACAGGCATTAGCAAGCATAAGGCTCTACATCTGAATGCTGATACTGCAGGGTACTACTCTCCCTAATGGCCACCTCCTGATCTCCTCTGTGCCTCTGATGTAAAAACCCTGATAGATCCTTTTATCCCAGCCCCATGGGACAGCGGGCTGTGTGCCTTTATCACCCTAAAAAGGACCAACAAACAAGCAGTGCCCTTCAGCTCAGGACTGATGGCAATATATGATATGCATGGGTTGCTCTGATTGATCGTTGAACACAATTTTTCTATTATGAATTCAGAAATGTATTGAATACCCACAGATGTCGCATTGGCCATAGGACATTCACTGCTTTATCTTCTGTATCTCCGATCTATGGGAAAGGCCTGCCACCGGGAGATATTGTGTCTACTTTAACTGGGTCATTGAGACACAAACTAGCACATTCAACATCATCAGGGTAAGTTAAAATAAAAACTGGGGACCTCCTCATTCCCATGACATAGGTCAACAGTGTATTATAGGGCAAACAGATAACTATAATGGGAATTGAGTCCGTTATCTGCTTGATATCTTGATAATGGAGGATAACACGTCCCCTGGGTGTACCGCACTTAATGCTGGCCAACGGCTAAATACAGGCAGGCCACTTCATGCTCAACAAGGTGGACATCTTCTTGGCCAATGTTCAATAGTATGGGGGAAGGACATGATTTGATATGGAAATCTCTTGGTAAAGTAGGAATTAATGTTGGTGACAATGTGTCTGAAGGAAAGGACTGACAGAACAGACAGATGGACAAACACTGTCAAAAAGTAGCGGCAGTATGGGTTCACGAGGTAGATTGGTGAGGATGCCGGCTAGATGCTGCACGGCCCCAGTAGAGGTGAGCCAGCTGCACAGGCCGCCTGTAGGCTGCAGCGCTGCTATGGCAAGCCATAAGCACACTGTTTTCTGCTCTCTATCTAATATTTAACTGGACGAATTGAACCAGGTCGGGACACCTGTCCCTCCTTCCATCTAATCACGGCCCTGACACCACAAAGGCATGTTTCTCTGGAGCAAGCAGTGTGCTATTTTACCATGCACCCTCATTACAAAGGCGTTGTATGGAGAGTTACTAAAACTGCCGGTTACAATTCCTTTGCACTGAGGGGCCGATAGCAATATATTCCATTGACGGCCTCCCATACTTCACCCCATTATCAGTGTATTGGATGGCCCATGTCCCAGTCACAGATAGTGAAACAAATACAATCCTACATCCTTATCTCCACACAAGGCCAACAACTCGGTGTGAGCGACGTCAGCATCAGCGTCTCAATGACCTTTTGACCCCTCACTTCCGTTTCGGGATTCAGGGACGCCAGTTGGCGGTGCTCATATCGCCGCCATCATCAGATGATTGCCCTTTGCCAATATTGGGCAGAATTGGATGATTGGTCTTGTTTTTATATGCGTATAGGCAGTAGAGGGTAAGCCCATACATTATGTCAATATGTGTGAAGATTGGTGTGTTATCATGTTGTTACAGTACACACCAAGTAAATAGCAGTGATTGTGTGTAGATATGACAGCCATCGCATTAATATCTGAGTGAATAGGCGCTGCTTGTATGCCAGCAACCCTTCTCTATAACAACCCTTCTAACCATACACACACTAAAACTACAACACATACACAGGAGTCCTAGACAATGTACCATATCATAAACCGTGTTCCTCCTCCCATTGACGGCTGTGAGCATTATCAAGGGGACATTGCTACTAAAATATGATAGAGTAGGTAGAGTCTAATTTATATTCCCAATGTGCATTAGGCCAAGACGGCTGGGGGAGTTTATCTCCTGATTTTACATGTGTGTTGCAGGTAGGAATAAAAGTCCACTATTCTTGTGCAACTACTAGTAGAATACAGTATACTCTGCATCCTATAACACGTGAGGGCCAGCCTGAGGTGACTTACTCACGTCATCGGGAACGGGAATGGTGTTGTGGTACTTACCTAGAAAACAAGCACAAAAAACATGGTTAGCATTGTATGCAATATGGAATCAGCAGTGCATATTCAAAACATACGTGGAAAATATGTGTAAAATGGTTCACGGAGGGGGTGGGAGTATGTGGTGCTTATAGAGTTGCAGCAGGCTGAACGTAGACATACACACGGACGTAGAGAGGGCTACGTGCCCTCATACGTACGGGAGTAATAGGAGTTTTAGCATGTAAAGCCTCCCGTGGACGATAGTAGCGTGACGAAAATGGTGTTCTTTGACCATAATTTAGTATGTTCTGCTTCATCAATCTTTACAATTTTCATGGAGCATAACCATTCATACCCATAGATGACTGGCTTCTATTTTTTATGCCGAAGTGGTGGCGTAGCCATCTGGTGGTGCCGCCATAGAACAAGGTATATGATGTTTGCACTTTGCCAGAAGTCAAAACGGACGCCGCCATCTTGGATTGTGCCGCCATCTTGGATTAAGGAGTCACAACACAAATTTATGCTATGTGATAACAATAATATTAATAAACCTTTGATAGTTCCTGAGGTTGATTATAATTATACCTATCCCCCCTAACATTGACCCAAGGAATTCAATGGTTCTATTGGTTTGTTGCTAATACAGCTGGTTGCATAGCAACAGCTATTCTAATTGTTTATCTGCCTATCAACACACATTTCTATAGTGCTGAGCTTGATGATAATCATACCTACCCCCCCTAATATGGACCCAAGGAATTCGATGGTTCTATTGGTTTGTTGCTTATACAGCTGGTTGCCTAGCAACGGCTATTCTTATTGCTTATCTGCCTAACAACACACATTTCCGTGGTCCTGAGGTTGATTATAATCATACCTACCCCCCCTAAAAACGGAGGCAAGGAATGTTATGGTTCAATTGGTTTGTTGCTAAGACAGCTGGTTGCCTCGCCACATCTATTCTAATTGTTTATCTGCCTAGCAACACACATTTCTCTAGTGCTGAGCTTGATGATAATCATACCTACCCCCTTAATATGGACCCAAGGAATTCAGTGGTTTAATTGGGTTGTTGCTAATACAGCTGGTTGCCTAGCAACGGATATTCGTATTGTTTATCTGCCTAGCAACACTCATTTCCATGGTCCTGAGGTTGATCATAATCCTACCTACCCCTCCTAAAATAGATGCAAGGAATTCAATGGGGGCCATCCATTAATTACGTACGCATAATTTTGGCCAAAATTGACCCCCCCACCCCCCCTGTTGCACCATGTACGCATTGGGATACCCCCCCCCCCTATGCGTACATACTCAAATCTTTTGGACCCCCCCTCCCCCATTGTCAGCCTCAGCAGGGGGTACTGGGGGATGAAAAGTAAGAAGTGCATTTTGAAGAGAAAAATCCCTCCCCTTCACTGAGTAAAAGAGATACTAAGTAGAGGGGCTGTCAAGATTGCTAAGATTTTACCCAGAGGGAGGTATCAAGAAAATCAACTGAGCCCCCCCCCCCCTCAACCCCCACCCCCACAAGCTTTGCAAATTATTTGACCTTGTGTGTGTAATGCCCCCCAAAGTTGATATTATCGTTCTTACAGGGGTAGTTCCAAGGGGTTTCGTTGCCCCCCCCCCCCCGGAACTAAGATTCTAAGGTTCATCATAACCAGAAGATTGTGAAAATGTTAAAAGGGTATAGCCTATCTTACAGCAGATACACTTGTTAGACCTCCTACATGGGATGTGTAGGGGGTATGGGGGTATATGTTTCGACTGGGAAAATTTTAGAATTCTATTTGGGTTTTGGGGCCCAAAAATACCCCTTTTTGTCCAAAATAATCAGGAAAACTACCCTAATGCGTACACAATGCGTATGCCAAAATGACCCCAGACCCCCCCCCACCCCCCCTGTACGCATCTGTACGCATTTGGCTTGACCCCCCCACCCCCTCTTGATGCGTACGTAATTAATGGACGGCCCCATGGTTCTATTGGTTTGTTGCTAAGACAGCTGGTTACCTAGCAACAGCTATTCTCATTGTTTATTCCCTTTGCAACACACATTTCCATGCTCCTGATGTTGATTATAATCCTACCTACCCGCCCTAAAAAGGACCCAAGGAATTCAATGGTTCTATTGCTTTGTTACCCCCCTAGCATGAACCCAAGGAGTTCATGGGAGCTACCATATTTGAAGTTATATAATCCCTCCACCCTGTTTATTTGGTGTCTTGAATGGGTCCCCTTCAAAAATACCAACCATGTAGACAGTATGTTCCTTCAAATGCAAGAATTGCGGTTGTTGCCGCGTATAAAAATGCCTGAGGCATTTTTTTACGCGGCAACAACCGCAATTCTTGTTACTATGATCTGTATGATTTCTTAAACCTCTATGGATCTCGAAAAAATCAACAAGATTTACCATAACATTTCAAATACTCTCCTTTATTTAACGTCGGACGAGCCTACATGAGAGGACTCTTTATGTATTTTTCTCCCTAATCCCATGCTCTTCCCTCGTTTTTTTCCTTCCTCACCCCTTCAGAAGATGATATCATATAAGGAGGATCACGAACTATCACTTTAATTTGCTAATGGACCCTATAGTGACCTTTTGCAGGACCAGAATACGAGTTTCTATAATAACGTTGAGGCTTCTAATCTGGGCATCTACTTCCGCGGATCTAACCCTTCTGCTCTAGGTCTGCAGAGGCCAGAACTGTCTGTCTGGGGAGGGGTGGGCGCAGAGGGTGGAGGTAGGGTCAGACAGTGTTGATATAGATAGAGAAGGATGGCGTTCATTTATGTAATTGGTATTCCAACGTCCCAATCTCCTCCAAGAGACACCTAAAAAGAAAAAAAACATGAAGCACGAGCAAGGTGGCCTGGTGAATGGCCAATGTGTGACCTATGTGGCTTCCCCAGAACCCAGATGAGTGTGTGTCGTATGTACTATAACCTGCGTGTTTTCGCGCTATGAGGACTAGCTTCAACCATGGGAGGGGGGGGGCAGACTGCAGGCCTGCCGGGGTGTTTATCATGTCAGGCACCCCTGGCCGCTCATCTTTGTTGGCTCGCATTGCCATTTGTCTCTTCCTTTCTTTCTTTTAAATACATCTGCCCTGAATAAACTTCTTTTTTTTTTAATTCAAACTGGTCATAGATTGCACATACTCAAGCAATAGCTGACGAAAGACTCTTATGGTGATGCGGGAGATACCACTCCCTGGTCAAAAGAAAACGCAAGAAATTTCACGATTGGTGTCAACTTTCTAAAGATCATTAAATTAACACAATTTGATACTGGAATCCCAGCGAAGAAACGGGAATACCTGAAAAAAAGCGCATAAATAATGGTATCTATTATATATACCCATGTATACCGTCTGTGGGAGGTTAATGGGAGGGGGCAGTATTGGACGAGCTGGTCATCTGAGAGGAAAATACACTGATATGGTGAGTGGGAGGGGGGGTGGGGGCCTTGTATTCATAGCTCTGACAGCGTTATCCATCACCGGGTATAGTAAATCAATAGGCTGATCTCCTCCAACAAATTGGCCAACACACTAAAACGGCCGGATCCCTCGCCATTCACCCCCACTGCAGGCAGTCTATAACACCGTAGCAGCTAGCCCTGTGTAGGCCGCCACCTTGTCCCCCTGAAAAGCTTATTCTACCAAGCAGTGTGAAGGCAATGCTATATTATAATTCTCCCAATTCTACCACAATGTCACAGCAGTCGACTTGTTACAGTCCTATAGCATGGTCAAAAGCTCTTGTCGGCTCATGGTCCAGGCAGGCTGTGTTCTGAAGATCCGATATGAGATATAAGTGAGAAAGTGGCCATTATGGCACTACATCCAGCGTAGGGATTGTATGTGTGTATGGTACACCATGTGTAGGGGTTGTGTGTGCATGGTACAGAATGTGTAGGGCCTGTTTGCGTGTGGTACTACAGCATGTGTAGGGGCTGTGTGTGTGTATGGCACTACAGCATGTGTAGGGGCTGTGTGTGTGTGTGTATGGCACTACAGCATGTGTAGGGCTGTGTGTGTATGGCACTACAGCATGTGTAGGGGCTGTGTGTGTGTATGGCACTACAGCATGTGTAGGGGCTGTGTGTGTGTATGGCACTACAGCCTGTGTAGGGGCTGTGTGTATGGCACTACAGCATGTGTAGGGGCTGTGTGTATGGCACTACAGCATGTGTAGGGGCTGTGTGTGTGGTACTACAGCATGTGTAGGGGCTGTGTGTGTGTGTGTATGGCACTACAGCATGTGTAGGGGCTGTGTGTGTGTGTATGGCACTACAGCATGTGTAGGGGCTGTGTGTGTGTGTGTATGGCACTACAGCATGTGTAGGGCTGTGTGTGTATGGCACTACAGCATGTGTAGGGGCTGTGTGTATGGCACTACAGCATGTGTAGGGGCTGTGTGTGTGGTACTACAGCATGTGTAGGGGCTGTGTGTGTGTGTGTACGGCACTAGAGCATGTGTAGGGGCTGTGTGTGTGTGTATGGCACTACAGCATGTGTAGGGGCTGTGTGTGTGTGTATGGCACTACAGCATGCGTAGGGGCTGTGTGTGTGTATGGCGCTACAGCCTGTGTAGGGGCTGTGTGTATGGCACTACAGCATGTGTAGGGGCTGTGTGTGTGTATGGCACTACAGCATGTGTAGGGGCTGTGTGTGTGTATGGCACTACAGCATGTGTAGGGGCTGTGTGTGTATGACACTACAGCCTGTGTAGGGGCTGTGTGTATGGCACTACAGCCTGTGTAGGGGCTGTGTGTATGGCACTACAGCATGTGTAGGGGCTGTGTGTGTGTGTATGGCACTACAGCATGTGTAGGGGCTGTGTGTGTATGGCACTACAGCATGTGTAGGGGCTGTGTGTGTATGGCACTACAGCATGTGTAGGGCCTGTGTGTGTGTACGGCACTACAGTATGTGTAGGGGCTGTGTGTGTGTGTGTATGGCACTACAGCATGTGTAGGGGCTGTGTGTGTGTGTATGACACTACAGCCTGTGTAGGGCTGTGTGTGTATGGCACTACAGCATGTGTAGGGGCTGTGTGTGTGTATGGCACTACAGCATGTGTAGGGGCTGTGTGTGTATGGCACTACAGCATGTGTAGGGGCTGTGTGTGTATGGCACTACAGCATGTGTAGGGCCTGTGTGTGTGTACGGCACTACAATATGTGTAGGGGCTGTGTGTGTATGGCACTACAGCATGTGTAGGAGCTGTGTGTGTGTATGGCACTACATCATGTGTAGGGGCTGTGTGTGTGTATGGCACTACAGCATGTGTAGGAGCTGTGTGTGTATGGCACTACAGCTTGTGTAGGGGCTGTGTGTATGGCACTACAGCATGTGTAGGGGCTGTGTGTATGGCACTACAGCATGTGTAGGGGCTGTGTGTGTATGGCACTACAGCATGTGTAGGGGCTGTGTGTATGGCACTACAGCATGTGTAGGGGCTGTGTGTGTGTATGGCACTACAGCATGTGTAGGGGCTGTGTGTATGGCACTACAGCATGTGTAGGGGCTGTGTGTATGGCACTACAGCATGTGTAGGGGCTGTGTGTGTGTGTATGGCACTACAGCATGTGTAGGGGCTGTGTGTGTGTATGGCACTACAGCCTGTGTAGGAGCTGTGTGTGTGTATGGCACTACAGCATGTGTAGGGGCTGTGTGTGTATGGCACTACAGTATGTGTAGGGGCTGTGTGTATGGCACTACAGCATGTGTAGGGGCTGTGTGTGTATGGCACTACAGCATGTGTAGGGGCTGTGTGTATGGCACTACAGCATGTGTAGGGGCTGTGTGTGTGTGTGTATGGCACTACAGCATGTGTAGGGGCTGTGTGTGTGTGTATGGCACTACAGCATGTGTAGGGGCTGTGTGTATGGCACTACAGCCTGTGTAGGAGCTGTGTGTGTGTATGGCACTACAGCCTGTGTAGGGGCTGTGTGTGTGGTACTACAGCATGTGTAGGGCTGTGTGTAAGAAGGCACTCTACATTATGGGCACATATTGTAACAATTGGCTCATTTCTGCAGTGGGGAATTGTTCTTCATCGCCCATGTATTACACATTCATTGTAATAGGCCAAAATATCTGATAAAATATTAGTGCCATAAAACCTACATGGTAGAGGGTGTCACTAAGCTAAAGAAAAGCACAGCAAGATCTGGTGCCTCGCTATGATGTAGTGCTGATAGCTTAGGGCTAGGAGCCCCCCTGCCCCTACACAGAGGAGGATGGAGGAGGTGGTACAGCCTAGAGGTGACCAGCCCACCCATCATCCTGCAGCCACCTACCGGCCCCTTCCACAACCAGCTCAGGGTCCTCATGCTAGCACCATTTCCCAGCAACTCGCTACTGGGAGATTGACGACACCAGCTAAGATTGCAAAGCATTGTGGGATAAAGAGTTGTGTATTGATGTCACTTCTGTCGGGAATCTTCGTAAAACCTCTACGCTGCAGTGTAGGCCCTACATACTAGCAGCATGTCATGGTGCATGCATGACAAAGCAGTACACTACCAGCGACTGCAGAGCTATAAGGCCGAAACCAGACTTCTGCAGCGACATAGTGGCAGCAATAGTGGTAGAGAATGGAACTAAAATGTATCAAACCAATTATATATGCAAAGCTCACCGAAGTGACTTGAAGAATTAGCCTGCAGCAAGGTCGTTGGGGGACAAAATGGCGGTGTGCATGCGTGGACCAGTTGGTATGGATGCAGGAGGCGGAGGGGGGAACAGGAAGGGAGATTAGAGGGCGGCTTACCTGCTGGAGGGTGTGTTTGTAGAGGGTAAGTAGCTGCTGGTTGTGGGTGGCCACACCCCGCTGCCCACCCATACCTCACCCCGACCGGACCACAGCCGCTTCTACATCACCATGCAACCAGGCTACTGCTGGGGTGGGGTGTCATATTCCCTAACATGTTAATCCTGATTACATGTGTGGCTGTATTGTGCACTGTCCTTGCTGACAAATATTAGTGTCTTATTTATGGGGGCGATGCCGGTCCAGTATATTGGAAGGCACCTACCCGAGGGGATGGTTTTTTTAACCAGGCATATATCTGTGGTATCGGACAGCTAGGATTGTTTTTTAACCTCCACCAATAACCCTTGTTACAATGACAAGGCATGCCCGGTATATCAAATTGTATAACGACAAGGCATGCCCGGTATATCAAATTGTATAATGACAAGGCATGCCCGGTATATCAAATTGTATAATGACAAGGCATGCCCGGTATATTAAATTGTATAACGACAAGGCATGCCCGGTATATCAAATTGTATAACGACAAGGCATGCCCGGTATGTCAAATTGAACAATGAGAAGGCATGCCCGGTGGCGTAAAACATCCTAAATGGGATTTGATTGAATGGGAATTAGCAAAGTTTATATTAATAATCAATTTTCAGATGAAATCAGATTTTTAATGGGATTGATTGATTGATTGATTTGTTTAACGTCCAGACGTACATCAGGTACCTCACGGGACATCTCAAGTTGGCAAGGAGTCATCCACAAATAGTGGTAGTCTGCCTTGCAGTAGTAGGACAGATATTTATATGCTGCTTGCCCAATACAGCAGTGACTGCATCTATGGATGATTGAATCTATGAAATGAATGACCGCATCTATGAGGTGAGGGAGAAAACCGATACCGGGGCACGTCCCCTATTCTTTTCGAAGGATAGCAAGTGTTCTTTTATTTGCCTGTTCCTACCCACCTGGGCTAGTACCATAGTAGGCAGGGCCAGACAAACCACGGCCTTTGATATCTCAGACGTGGTTCACTGAGGAGGAATCCCATGCCAGACCACCAGCAAGAAGGCCCGGGCCCGTGCGTATGGGCAGCGGTTGCCAAACAGCTTACGTGACTGATCACAGCAGTAAGGCATGAGACCCCTCAAGTTTTGTCGCCTTTAACGAATCCGGTATGCCCATTGGTATTATGGAAGGCTCCCGATGAAGTTATTCTACTCCTTCATGCCCCCATCATGAAGGTCCCCACTAACACAGATGGCAGTAATGGGAGTAATAAATTCCCTATTTCTTGAATTGTTTACAGTACAAGACTATGACAGTCTAAGACCCCCAGCCTCCCACTCCCATCTGCTCAACCTGCCCTTCTTACCTGACATGTTGCCAACTTGACTGACTTTAAATTTTGTACATGTACCGGTATATCTACCATGCTTCTGTTATTCCACCGGTGTCCTCAGGGCAGCGGTCAGGGTAGCCAAGGGGACAGAACTGGGATTGAACGGAACAATGGAGGCTTGTTGAACAAGGCCCATAGATATTTGGAGCTACGGGCTATCATGGAACAGACAAATAGTATGGGCCCAGACCTTTAGCTGTGGGCCAGGGAATATATTTTGCTCTTTTCAAAGAGAAAATCATATATATTCCTGGGTTATCTATGATAAAACGAGACCAAATCGCCTCATTTGCTCACATTTTTCTCTTTCCAACGACATACTTCATGACTATATTCATCAGGAATGTTCCTATCAAATATCTTGCAAAATTTCCTGTGGGCCACCCGGGCCCATAGGAAGGTAATTCTCAGGAAAACTACGGGCCCGGACCCAAAATTATGGGCCATTAGCTCCCGGGGCTGGGGGGGGGGGGGGGCAAAAAGATTGCACCCCTTTTTAGCCCAAAAGCCAGCGCATTACTATAGCTCAAACAGGGGGGGCAAACAAATTTCGACAATGACAATGATTTCCCTTTTACCACTGGGTTCTATAAGCGAGAATTATCTAGGACAAAAATGTGTACTCAATATATATGAAATAATAGCCAATAAAAGCCAAAAAGCGTACTGCATACCTCAAAAGCGTACTAAATCGTACTCAAAATGCAAAAGCGTATTCTGGCTCAAAATGAGGCCAAAACGTGTACTAATACGCAAAAAGCGCACTACTTGGCAGCCCTGCTTGTTCCAACACATTTCCCACTCACTTCAGATTTCTTAACCTTTTACATATATCATAATCTACTCCTCCCTGTCACGGAGAAGACAATAAAACACATTACCACCACTAGGGACTATCAACACAATCAGCAACACAATGTCAGCCCATGGAGCCTAGGGACACACATGATCCACATGCCCCCCCTTCCACATACACAAGGTGTCACGGTACTAATCCACCCAGACAGCCAAATAGTCGCTACTAAAAACTAGGAGACCTTATTTTTGACTGGGAGTAATAATAGGCATACCAGAAAATGGGCAATACTTCGTCTAAAAAAAGTTTTAAAAAGTTTGTGGTATCCATGGTAACCAAGGGGTCATGCTTGGAGGTCAAAGTCAAGGTCACAGGTCGGTGGGTCATGTTTAGACTATGCTTTTTCCATGGCAACTACCGCAAAATCTGATCCGACTCCGATATTGACGGACATTTTAAAAAGATCGGAAATGACGTCAGCTTTTGTTTAAGGCGTCATTTATGCACGCCATCAAATTTTGAACCACATTTGGAGCCACTTGATAGTGAAAAAGAGGAACATCACTGTGCCAATTAGTACCATGACACCACAACAATGGTGACCCATGAACCGTTAGTATGCCGTACGGGGACTGATAATACACCTCCTGGTAGCCTGGGGGCTGGCCAACTGTTGGCACCGACTTCCAGTGTTGTTCATGCGACCCTGACATTGACCTATAAGATGACCTTGGAATTCTCCTGTCTGTCACCTTGACATTGACCTTGTCAAGTGGACAGCTCGTGACGAGCTGGCAGTGGGCCGGTGAGGGAGGACCGAGTGCTGGGCGGCATTGTTGCCGGCTGGGTGACGGTGCTAGCTAACGTAAGCTCGACTGACTCATGTCAAATTCACTTAGAGCAGTAAACATAATACGGTTCACCATTCAGAACACATGTTTGCAAAAGGACATCTACTACGATCTAGACATTTCATTCAACCTGAACTAGGTATATGGTAATTTGGTAAAGAGTAGGGGACCTCTTATACCCTGTGGTCAAATATATCAACTGTTACAACTCAAGAATATCATGTGTAAAAATACATTTGAAGTTTAACGCATTTTAAACCAAGGAGCTGTAAAGGAACACACATGAGGCTATTCACTAGACACATAGCTGGAGGTAACCACTGCCGAAACCCAACCACACAGCACGCTCCAAGCCGATGTCCAGTGGGTTCTTGGTGCTGAGGGGCATGGCTTGGTGCAGGAAGTGTGGGTGGTGAGTGTAGAGACTAACAGGACTGGGCTGTAAGTCCCGGCCGTGCCCAGGGACTGCAGCACCCGGGTCAATATGGATCAAGTCTCAAGTACAGCCTGGAGGAGCACTCTACATGGGCAGGGCTCTACCTGCACACCTCCAGGGCCGCAGCACCAACTCCCTAACCGGACAGGGCGCAGCGTGTGGGGCCAACAGGTGTACTACAAGGCCACACACAGTATGTGGGGGCCAACAGGTGTACTACAAGGCCACACACAGTATGTGGGGGCCAACAGGTGGAATACAAGGCCACACACAGTATGTGGGGGCCAACAGGTGGAATACAAGGCCACACACAGTATGTGGGGGCCAACAGGTGGAATACAAGGCCACACACAGTATGTGGGGGCCAACAGGTGGAATACAAGGCCACACACAGTATGTGGGGGCCAACAGGTGGAATACAAGGCCACACACAGTATGTGGGGGCCAACAGGTGGAATACAAGGCCACACACAGTATGTGGGGGCCAACAGGTGGAATACAAGGCCACACACAGTATGTGGGGGCCAACAGGTGGAATACAAGGCCACACACAGTATGTGGGGGCCAACAGGTGGAATACAAGGCCACACACAGTATGTGGGGGCCAACAGGTGTACTGCAAGGCCACACACAGTATGTGGGGGCCAACAGGTGTACTGCAAGGCCACACACAGTATGGACAGGTAGTAGCAAGGGTGAGCCTACTCTCGTTCCCAAATCCTTCCGAAGGAAGGCTCTGGTAACTGCCAAATGTTGGGATTTTGCTGGGTCTGGGCAACCCCTGCTGGTAGCTTGGAACCAGCGAACAGGAACAGTAAATGGAACCAGAAAGGCTGATGGTAAATCTACCCAAAATTACCATCATACATTCTGGTTCCATTTCCTGTTCCTGTTCGCTGGTTCCAGCCTACCAGCAGGGGTTTCCCAGACCCAGCAAAATCCAAAGTTCAAGGTCATTTGGCTGTCCCCAGAGCCCTCATTCGGAAGGGTTTGGGAACGAGAGTAGGGTGAGCCCCACGTCACTCGGCAAGGTGCAATGTAACACTCATACATACGGCTAGCCACCCCGTGCTTCCCCTCACACCACCCTTATCTGGCTGTAGCTACTGCTAGTCTCAGGAACTGCACCCCTGTGCCGCACCCCTATGCTGTGCCTGCACATATCCCCACTTTCCATCTACCTCTTGCTACTTGCAAGAAAGACGTGCAAGGTGTACCGTTTATGTAGTTGAAGCCCGGAAGATCGTGGCCTACAACGTAATCATTTTAAATGCATAATGAATAGATCAATAGCCCAAACTTGTCCCTGACTAAGAACCGTGCCGCGAAAGCTGCTTCCCACCTGTACGACCCTGTACGATCACCAAGGGGTTTGAGTGGCACCAGACGCGGCGTTAGACCCCCCCCCCCCGACACACCAAAACATGGAAGACGTTTTTATGCAGAAATAACATGAAACATGACAAAAAGCAGCTGCTCTGACAGCCTGAACGGGACCTGTCAGCACACAATGGTCATTGTTCACTTTCATTTGTTAATTATGAAACCTCCTGAAATCAATGTTCACGCACTTCTTTGGTCTGGCGGGCTATTTCTTGCCAACTGTAATTGGATCTTCTTTCACGGTTATATTTTTGTAACGGCTCTGGACAGAAATGTTCTGAATGATAAACACTTCATTTATTACTGCACGTGATATATATGAATAATACATTTTTCATACAAAGAAATACGTGTCTTTTAAAGCAGATAACAAATGAGAGTATCTTGGTTATGTACATGTCAAATAAGGAAAGACAATCAAGATGGAAGGCAGAAAATAATGAGGAGGCGAGTACGTGTAAATCATACTCAAATTAGGTATAGTTTAACATCCCCTTGTAGACATCCACATGTAGTTGTTGTTGGTTACATGAGGTGTGGCTGCTACGGCGTGCCGGTGTAGGAGACTCTGTAGCCGCTTCTTACCTTTCTGTTACCTCCTCCACTTGTCTGCCACGTGGATGCTTCAGTCAGCTCACGTGACAGCCACAGCTGGCACAGCCAACACATTTCACAGAAAACATCCCCTTTTCCCTTTTTTCCTGTTAGTGCAGTCATTAAAGACACCGAGCCGTTGAGAGATTTTCTGAGTGGTTTGGGAATTTATTTATTTTTTTGTTAGGTTTAAGTTATAAGATAAAATCGATATTAGTAACTTTCGAATGGTTATTTCCAGATAATATTTGTGAATAAATAAAGGGACATTCTCACTCGCACTTATAAACCACATAGTAGACTAGAACAGTACTAGAATTGTGAGTGGGATACGCTCGGTGATTATGCAACTTTAACTGCATACAACAACTGAGCAACAAAATACATTAAACAATTTGCATTGTAAGTATGTGCTGCAATTTAAAGGCATCTTTCTTGTTTCTCAACTACTTAAATATTTAATTAAGGTGTTCGATTCCTGGATATTCTTTAAATTTAAAGATAGCTAACAATTCTTTTCCCATGAAAAGTTTGGATCTCACGTCCACAAAACAAGCATTTCAGACTTTTTAGACATGCAAAATCATCCTCATTCTTTGCGAATTTCCATTTGATGTCTTTTCTTATCCGCTGCGTTGGACCATAAAACATCGCATATAAGTGGATTTTTATTTGGAATTTATAATTGCTTATTAGTCGACCCCCCCCCCCATTTCGACTATCAAGTTCAAAGATATTTAGGGGGGGTCTGGGGGTGGGTAATATTGTACATCATTGAATATTATCTATGGTATTGGAACAACCGGATCCGCAATGACACTTTTACCCGGAAGGGTAAGCTGTAGTCTATCTGATCTCCAATGTCTTTGGAAGGTGTACAATGGATAGTTAACCTGGTTTTTAAATGTTGTTTTACTAGTAACCCAGCGAAGTGCCGTGTCCAGATCGTTAGGCCTGAAAGACTGGGTCCTTATCAAGACTAGCATATTTAGGTTGAAACATTAAAACACAACTATTTTGGGGCCTGGGAAAATGTGGTCTATAGGGGTAAGGTCTAGTCCCCAAAAATCTTCGATGGACTTGTCAAAAACCCAAGTATGAAGGTGGAAATAAACTAATAAAGATATCCCTTTTCAAGCAGATATCACCTGTTTTTCTAGTATTGAAATAAATCGATATATATAATCGAAAAATCGACACCAAAATAGTGATAATCGAAATTGGAAAAAAATGGATGTCAATGACATCATTACTACTTTGATGCTTCATTCCTGAGGAGTCATCAGCTAGGAAACAATTATCAATGAGACTGCACATCTTTTCCAATCAGGCAGAGTCAATTTCCATAGCTCTTACTCGGAAGCAGAAAGAGGTGGAAGGTTGCAAGTATTTATAAGGGGGTGGGGGGGGGCGCAAGAAAATGAAATTGGCTGTCAGAGATGGGATGTCGTAATTTCAGGGAGGCATTAATTGGTTTTGCCTGCACCCAGTTGGCGGATATCAGCAATGGCACCTGAGCCAACTAGGAGGCAGGAGAACAGTAAGATTGCTACACATTTTAAAGGCTTCTAGTTTTACCGTAGTTTATAGTTTCATTAAGGTGGTGCTCTGTGTAGATTTTTACGGATGGCTAGCGGTGGATAGTGAGTTCCCAAACTGGGTTAATCCTTGTATTGAGTTGTTTACTGAGAGAGATAAGAACTATGACGGAGCCTTCCTTCTCAAATTAATGCTTTTCTACAAAAATACGGGCTTTAAGTATGTTCTTGACAGAAAACACTGACTCAAGAAGCAGACAGAAGCAGGTTACCAGGCAGGAAGGTAACTAGGCAGGAAGCAGCCAATACCATGGTAACCAGGCAGGAAGCAGACGGTACATAGGTACCTAGGTAACTAGGCAGGAAGCAGCCAATGCCTTGGTAACCAGACAGGAAGCAGACATGGCCTTGGTAACTAGGCAGGACGCAGACAAGGCCTTGGTAACTAGGCAGGAAGAAGACAAGGCCTTGGTAACTAGGCAGGAAGTAGACAAGGCCTTGGTAAGCCAGGCAGGAAGTAGACAACACTTTAGTAACTAGTCAGGAAGCAGCCGATACCTTGGTAACTAGGCAGGAAGCAGCCAATACCTTGGTAACCAGGCAGACAACACTTTAATAGTAACTAGGCAGGAAGCAGACAAGGCCTTGGTAACTAGACAGGAAGTAGACAACATCTTTATAGCCAGGCAGGAAGCAGAAAACACTTTGGCAACTAGGCAGGAAGCAGCCGTTGCCTTCGTAATCACGCAGGAAACAGAGAACACTTTGGTAACCACGAAACTGGTGTCCATGAGAAAATGCATGACGGTTAGTACCGTACAAATCATCCCATAAATATTAAAGGCCTTTGAGTATGTTGCTGAGCAGTAGTGTGGGTGTTGGGGTGGCTGGTAGCTTGGAGGACTGGAGGCTTTGTAGAACAGACCTAAATTGCCCTTTTTTCTACACCAGGATCATGATCAGAATCCAGGGGTCCTTTTCCCTTGCGGGGCCTTTTCGCTGCTTCCATCAAGATCAATCGTGGAGTCGATGACAAGTCGGTGTCATTGGATTACCAGCTGAGATAATCGAATAGGGACAGCACCACCCCATCCCTCCCAGCCTTCTTTCAGGAATATCCAAACTAACCCATACCGCAGGCTCTAGCTACTATAATACCCCTTGCCTATATCTAGGGGTAGAGACTCTTAAGACTCTATAGCCAGGCGCTAGGAAAATAACTATTTCATGTTCCCACACCTTTCGTATAGATGGCGTATAGATTGCCCAACATTGAGGGTGTTTATCTGACGCCTAATACCATACAATATGCAGCTAACCCTTGAGCTGTAGGCGACAGATGCTGGGGATTACTGTAGCCTCCAAGGTAAAAAGTGTGGTATGCAGTCAGTGCTTTGACATCTAATCCTAACCTAAACCTGTGATCCCCTATAACCTCTAATAGCCTGTATCACGTATTCAGACTCACATGGACCTGGTGTTATTCGTTGTGGCTAAATAACCCCTTCCAACAAACACAAGGCTTGCTCCGCTGCCAATCTGGACATATAGACCTGATACACAGTTGAACTTTACCAAGCCGGAAAACTGTGTGGCTTGGTATTTAATTCGTTCTTTTTTTGGGGTGGGGGTGGGGGGGGGGGGGGTGACATTCCTCATGTTTTCTCACTTGTAAGTTCAATGTCTTCCCTGTCACTATAATTAATGCCTATCTTTATTTATATATGATAAACAATACATGCAGATTAACACACCAATTATTTGTATTTTACTTGAATCACTCCAGACCACTCTCTATGGTATAGTCTCAAAACACACTACCACAGACCTACAGGTCTAAAACGAGTGCTTGACCCGGCTTTACTAAATGGGTTTAACCCCAATACAAAATAGCTTGACCCAAGACCTGCGTTGCTAAACCATTCTGCATCACTCACAGCCCACCTTATACCAGACAATTCAGCAAACATGTGTATCTGTGAACCTTTACACGGGGATCATAGCCTGCCAAGGAGCATGGCCTTATTCTATTTAACTAAAGTAGTTATTCTTAACGATTCCAGATCCGAGTAATACACTATTCTCAAAGTACCGGTGCGGGTAATATGTGAGATGCAGGTTATACGTGGGGATTTACTACCGGTATATTAGATGACTGCTGTCCTTGTGCTACCCGATGGTCTATATATGTATCTAGATATCCAGATCTTGTAAATAGTGTATATTCTGAAGTGTACCCGGTACTTGTCAGCCAGGGTAGGTAATTAGAACCACTGTTGATTGATCGGAAACTTATCATGGAGCTAACTGATCTAATGTGTTTTCAGTTAACAACCTGTCATAGAATGGTATATGCTGGTAAAGCCAGAGTGTTAAATTCCACTGGGACTAGAGCGACTGGGGCTCCCTTGATTGCCTTACCCAGACATAGACTATGTACATAAGATGCCCGCGTTATCAGGCAGCCTCGCATTGGAATGCACTCTCTCCCCACCTGAGATGGTTGACAGACAAAGGGACCTTTAGAGTTGCAATAAAGAGGTGTCTTGGTAAACTGTTTATAAGGGACTGGAGAAGCGACTGCCCGATCCTTACCTTTGAAGGGGTTGGAATATTAAATGAGTCCAATGATGTACAACCACTCCCTCGCGCTCCCCCCTAGGTATAATGTGAAGGTCTCGCCCTTGAGGTGATTTATTGTAAACTGTATCAAAGGCTGGGTATATGTGTTGTCTTTGTTCTACTGTCTGTATTAATTTTTATCTATGTTCAATGTCTCTTTATATATGTCTTTTGTTTTCCTACCATTCCCTAAAGAGCGCCATATTGTAATTTTGTATTGGCTAGGATATTTTATATCCATGACAAAATTGTTTACATATCAGGGTACCAGCTCCTGACCCTAGCTGGTTGTGATGTGGTCGAACAGTGTAACTGATACTTGCAACCAGTATAAAATAAAACCGTTTAAAAAAAAAGGGGGTTAGGCCAATTAAAAAAAAAAAGTGTTTCAGGTTACCCGACCCTACCTAGCAAAACAGGGCCGATCCTATAAATTTTTATGCAATTTTTATAAAATATTAATATTTTGGGTCATTTTGGGGCTATTTAAGGGTCGATCTGATAGTTCACGAGTCGAGGCTGTCGTCTGCGAGTCAGCATTGTAGTTTGTGAGTCGATTTCTAGCTACTTTTCAGGCTAAAGTTTAAAAAAAAAATTAAAAAAAAATTTAAAATCCGACCTACCTACCCTAGATTTTCAGACCATTGGCCTTATATGAATACACTTAACCTGTATTATACTTAAAACTGTAGAATCATAAATTTACCAATCTGACAGTGGTTAGGGTGTTTACCCCTAATTTGAAATAATAGGTCTACGGAAATCGTAGACCTACCACCAGAAAGAGGAACATGCCTGGAATACGATAAAGAAATCTGCATATTGATATCTGCTCTAGATCCAGTGCTATTAAAGATGCAATCGCAGCTAAACTTGGGTTAATTTCGGCTATCATAATGAGTGCACTATTAAGGACATATTCTCGAGATTTGCCAGGTTTTAAAGCCGTATCTCATAAATCAATTAAACTGGGACTTAAATGCCCCTGATCCTACTGTGTAACATATAGCAAGGCTACCAGCCCCCTAAGTACCCATGATTAGGCCATTTGTAAAAAAAGGTTTCTCATCACCGCGCGCATCATAAAAATCAGCTTTTGAGGGAAACTTTTTTTTTTTTTTTTGCAATTTTTTTAATATTGAAAAACATGATATATAGTATTTATATTTGGTACCAAATTAATGCTAATACTACCAGTAATGCCGTAGAATAGAAATAACTTACATTTCCCCACTTTCAAAGACCAATAAATTCTTAACTACTAAAATGTGAATTTTGGTTGTGAAAAACATATATTAGCCTATACATTTTTGCCCGAAGGATACCTCCTTCGTCATATTTTTCAGTTCTTGGTGATGAGAAACCACTTGTTGTTTTGAGTGGCCTTACTTGTTGTAATCAAACCTACCTAACCAGAATACATGTCTGAAGGTTCTGATGACCCTTGACAGCCTTTTGGGCAGGTGGGTAGTGTGCATTGAAAGGGCTATAGTACATAGATCCAGTCGAACCAATTAGAGATCAGACTTCAGTGATTTTCTGGCCTGGGCACCTGGCAGAGTTTCTTTCCTACCATAGTGAATCATGCCTTATTTTTTTATCCCCTAATTCCCTATAAATGCAGCATTCTGTATGTAATGAGGTATGATGAACAATAGGAAACAGTTAAAGACAGAGAATGGGAAAATGGTATACTAGTATATTCATATTATGTGTCAGGGATTATCCCCCGCTACTGATTTATTAACCATACTTTTAAATACACATAGGAAATCTATACAAACATTTGTAAAGCATACGAAATGAAAAAGTTATGAAATAATCAAAAATATTTCTATTACCTTAATTATAGGGTTCTATGGGCAATCAGACACCTCATAAACATGATAGATATTAAAAGGTATAATGACCAGGTATTGCATGGAAAAGTGTTATTTTAGATTAGTATTGCATGTAGATATATCAATCTAGTAACGTTTTGAGATTTCTGCAATTCCGATTTTTGCAGCCAGGTGGCTTTTGTGTACGTGGTCAACCGCATTTTTGTCTTTCATGAGATATAATGCATGAATTATATACATGTGTTACGTTGACTGTGCGAGCTGAAAATGCATCTTTAAGCAGAAGATGGAGCAAGGGGAAGATATGTGAACACCTCCCTACACACTAGGCCTGGGGAAATGGTGGTCTTCCTGCTTATCCTCAGTCTAGATATTACATATGATTCATTACACCAGAACCCTTTGAACTCAGTGGATTATGACCAGATATGGCCATACATATCCAGAAATCCGTTGATAACTACTAGATCAACAATCTAACATGAAACAACTTTCTTGGAACTTATGAATTACTTTTTAAGATGTGCATAACTCCGTCAGAGCAAGTGTACTTGGGAAAAAGATAGAAAAATGGAGCTAGCACCCAGATGGAGGTTAAAGTCTCCCCTACATCCTCAGGGTATCAGCATAATTTAATGCCACATTTAAAGGCACAGATTTAGGATCAAAGAAGATGTGTCCCTACTCAGACACTCCACAAATCGGCTCACTCAGGGCCATGACCGCTGACAGGGCTTATGGCCAGAATGACCATATTTATGCGCATAATGGTTGTGGTATTCGGGTCACTTCCTCCATGATCTGATAGCCCAAAACTCTGGCTTTCATGGGATATCAAAATATTTCTGACATTCTGTATATATATTTCCTAAGACAATAAAGAAATAGTGTAGTAGAGTAGAGAAATGCGTTTTCGCGGCTCTTAGTTTTACAGGTAAACCCCTACAGTGGTGCAAAGTGAGAGGGTAGTCCTTCTTAACACTCCAACACTGGCTGCTATCTGTCTCTCAGTAGCCAATGCTATCTTTCTGCTGGCCTATCTGTTGTCTAGTGGCAGTGCTAAGATACCCTAATCAGGGAAGGGCGCCTTATCTCAGGGGAGTGGGACTTGTCTGTCATGCTCCTCTAGTGGTGTTGTGAAAACTCTGTCCACACTAGTACATTGTAGTTTGTCCACACTCAGCCTGAAATCATGTTTTTTTTCCGTAAATGCCAACTTTGAGCATTATTTGTACAATGATGGGAGCAATGCATTGTAGCATTATTGGTATGAAGAAAACAGTTAATTTTTCATTGTATATTGTTTATTTGTTCAACAGCCTAATATTTCAATGAAATTTTCCAAAAAGAAAATGTGGTGCAATTTTGCCTTTGGTGGTCTTGCTAACCCAGCGTCAGAGACTCTCGGGATCAACAGTGCTGCCGCAACCAAGGTCATACTGCAGTCTAGTGCTGCCCCAACCAAGGTCATACTGCAGTCTAGTGCTGCCCCAGCCAAGGTCATACTGCAGTCTAGTGCTGCCCCAACCAAGGTCATACTGCAGTCTAGTACTGCCCCAACCAAGGTCATACTGCAGTCTAGTGCTGCCCCAACCAAGATCATACTGCAGTCTAGTACTGCCCCAACCAAGGTCATACTGCAGTCTAGTGCTGCCCCAACCAAGGTCATACTGCAGTCTAGTACTGCCCCAACCAAGGTCATACTGCAGTCTAGTGCTGCCCCAACCAAGGTCATACTGCAGTCTAGTACTGCCCCAACCAAGGTCATACTGCAGTCTAGTACTGCCCCAGCCAAGGTCATACTGCAGTCTAGTACTGCCCCAACCAAGGTCATACTGCAGTCTAGTGCTGCCCCAGCCAAGGTCATACTGCAGTCTAGTACTACCCCAACTAAGGTCAACATGTATTTTCGTAGCTATACTTGTTTATATAAAAGTAGGTATAAAATAGGACTTTTGACAGGTATTTTTAATATTTGTGTGATTTGTTTAAATTTTTTTGCTAAAAAGTACAATTTTGTGTGTATTTAAATTTTGTAAATTTCCGAATATGGAAATAGTATAAATAAACTGGATAAATATTCACACTGTACATATTCTCATGGATTTCCTTTTCCTCAAAATTCGAAAAATTATGTACAGTGCAAAATAAAACATATTACAGTTCGTACGGGGCAATTTGTGTTGCCTGGTACAATGATCAACATGCAAAGCATGTGTTTATATTATAATGCTAAACAGAATTACCTTTTAACACAGATAAACGGTTGGTCTGTGTATTTTCTACATCATTTTTTCTATGGTAGGATCCATCTGAAATTCTGTACGGATTGATTCCATTTCTAGCAGTCAGAGCTGGCGGTTGTCCAATCATATTTCAAAGATAAATTGTAAAAACAGTTTAGCACTAGTAGCGTGGCGAAGTGACTGCACTTCACTTATATCACTTGTTTCCTATACACTCCACAATAGTGGAAGCAACCACTAAGTCCATCTTGTAACGGGGTACAGCTGCTGGTCCCGAAATGGCATATATCTACGCCATTGAGCAGAATACCATGACCTCTACTTACCCAAAACCACCTCTCCCACACTACCCCAATCCCCCACCGGTCCTGGGCCCTCAAAAGGCCCTATCCCACAGCTGCTATGACCCCCCGTGGGGAGATAGCTCAAAGGGGAGCTAGGCAGGCTATGCATATAGCCAACCCTAGTGTGCTGGGGTGGTAGCCGCTGTGGCAGTAGTAGTAGTAGTGTAGTTTATTGGTTTGGCATCTGTTCAATAGGCTCTGCTGCTGGGATTTCAGGACTGGATTACGGATGGCCATATTGAGCAAGATGGAAGTGATTACATTCTATCCAGAGATGCTTTACAATCCTAGGTTAGCGTTTTTTTGGATCACTACCACATTGATTGGTACCTGAAACAGTATATTTTTATTTTGCAACGGTTTTTATTTTAGCCTGGTTTATATGTATCAGCTTTACTGCTCAACCACAATACAAACAGTTCGTACAAACTAGGCACACTACATGTATCATCAGGACCCTGACCTGGTTGTGGAAGGAACCCTGACCTGGTTGTGGAAAGAGTCCGAGCTGGACTATGAGCGGTGGGAAAGTGGCTCCAAGACTGGCTTCTGCTGCATCAAAGGTGGTTTGTGTCATTGATTTTCCTCAATGGCTGCTCTGACATGGGTCAGCGTCGATCGGGTCGATGTCGTGTGACCCTATATAACTCCTCTTCAGTACACCGCTTGGAAACAGCTCTAGCCCTGCCCAAAGTGGTGTGGCATAGTGGCTTCTGAAGTGGCTTCTGATCTTTCATGGTATTGGGCGTTTCTGTATAGTTCTGTATTGTACACGTGAGTAAGGCTGTGTTCGAGACTAGATCTTTCTTGGAGAGTTATATTTACTGTCAAGTATAGATGTATAGGTTGAATATTTCTATCACATGTGGAGAACAAAGTTGCCCATAGTTAAGCATAGGCAGACTAGCTATCTACAGGGTCGTGATTACCAAGCCTTGCTTTTCTGTCACCCCAGTTGCTAAATGCTGCCAGGAGCTCTGAGGGTTGGCTGCCTATCTATATAGGCCCCTTGTTAAATCCTCACTTCCAGCTGCCATTTTATTGTGACGGGTACACAGATTACAGTTAACACAAGCAACGCAGTGATGTTACAGCTTGACTTTCCTGCCTTTTTCCTGCCCTGTCCCTCCATCAGAATTTCTATCACGACTGGATCAAACCCGACCTAACGCCATCATGTGACTGAGTTTAAGTTTCAATACTCTGTGAGAGCCCAATTTGGCCCATGCAGATACCTTCTTCTATTTACATCTGCTGTGTAACATGCTAAATGTTGATCGAGCCCAGCTTGAAATATTGCTAAGTAGTACCGATCGGACATATGGCTTATAGGATTGGCCCAAGGTCAGGGTGCGGCTTATACGCGAGTTAGGCTTGTACGCGAGGTTTTACCCTACTCCAGACCCCAGACTCCTTCAGAAAAAGTTGACTCATGACTTGGTACTGCGCCAACCTGTGGGCAAACCTCAGGATCATACCATTACACCCAAAGGGGTGGCCACAATTAGAATAATATCAGGTTTCAAACCAATTATGGAGGGGACCTCCATAAAAACTGTAAATGTGCAATATCAAGGTTATCTACAAGGTCCCTGATATTTGCAACTTGGAATATGACTGTTGAAGCTGTGAGACATGTGTTAAATTCCACTCTCTTAAAGGTGTCCTGAGGCGTCACATAAGACTCAGGGAGGACCCTGAGTCAATAACATGTTTATCAATACATTTACAAGTAAATAGCTGGTTAACATGTAGTATACTATATGTTAACATCTGATATTTAAACTGATACAACTACAACTCTGGTTGATCAATATCGAACAGGCAAAATGCACAATTGATAGCTTTGAGATCTTTATATGGAAAGACAACATCAATAGACAGTAGAGATTCTTCTTAAATGTCCATGGCATGGGAAGTTCGCGATTTGTGCATATTAAATGATATCCCATCATGGTACATAGCCAAATCAAACTTGATTATGAGGTCACTTACTTGTATCTTGGGTTATTGTAAAGGCATTTGTACTTACCTAGAAAATAAAAGTAAAGGAGATGGTTAGCATTTGTACACATACATAACGGGGAATCAAAATTAAAAGTGACAATGTATGTATACATTCAAAAGATCACTTTATTAACTATCACAACCAATTAATGCATTATACAGTGGTACAAACGTAGCCAGGGCACAGCAATCGTTCTCACAAAGCAGTACCTCACCTGCTGATATATACATTCATATTTCAAAGACGTCTTACTGTTCTCCATTCCCTTGACTTCTTCTGTTAACAATGTGTAAGATACAAGCAGAAATGAGGTCTAGAGTTTGAGCATTCATTTATGTCTGGCGCTAATATTTATTGCCTATAGTCTAGTGGGTAGCCATGTCATCATGACCTCACTTCTGCATGAACTATTGCACAGAATGACAATTTCTTTTCCCTTGTGGTCACCATGGCAGGGATGCCAAGTTACCCGACCCCAAATTCGTATTTATTACGATTTTTGGACCCCAAAATCGTAATAATTTTAGCTGGAAATTGTAACAAAAATTGTAACAATAGCATTCCTTCAGAATGCACCTGCACATAGGTAATTGATGGCTTTAATTTTATACCCCATATATTATAGTAATTAATGCCTACTCTTAGTAGACTAGTAGTAAGGGGGCCAACGAAGCCAAATATCAATATTTGAATTTAGGTTGGACTGGAATGCTATAGTTAGTTTGAAGGTTGATTTAGACTAATTTGGGTATGCTGATTTCGAATCTGGTGTGTGTAGAGTGCTCCGGGTGTCGCAACAAGGTCAAAAACGAGGTCAACGGTCAAGGTCACCCTCAAATAGGTCAAATTATAAGAATTCACTTAAAGGGGCAGTACTCGGTTAATATAAATAGCACAGGTCTGATATTTGGTGGGATGATAGAACTATATGAGATCGACATCCTAAAAGAAGTGAGATGACCTCGAACAAGGGCAAGGTCATATTTTCGAAGGTCAAGCTTTGAAAAATTGGTAAAAAGGACAAATATACCATCTTTCAATACTTTGTACTTCGGGGAATAGCATCTCAGATATGATTTTTCATGTTTACATGATGCTGACATAACTCAGGGTAATAACTGACTTGAAATTTATGAGAAATATATAATATTGCCATGGCAACTGCCAGCAAGGCACCAAGGTCAAATAAAATGATTGCACCAGATCAAGTCAGAAAATCTACTTATAGGGGCAATACTTGATTAATATAAATAGCACAGGTCTGATATTTGATGGAATGATAGAACTATATGAGATCAACATCCTAAGAAAAGTAACATGACCTTGGTCAAGGTCATATTTTCCAAGGTCAAACTTTGAAAAATTGGCAAAAAGGACATATATACCATCTTTCAATACTTTGTACTTGGGGGAATAGCATCTCAGATATGATTTTTCATGTTTACATGATGCTGACATAGCTCAGGGTAAGAACTGACTTGAAATTTATGAGAAATATATAATATTGCCATGGCAACTGCCAGCAAGGCACCAAGGTCAAATAAAATGATTGCACCAGATCAAGTCAGAAAATCTACTTATAGGGGCAATACTCGATTAATATAAACAGCACAGGTCTGATATTTGATGGAATGATAGAACTATATGAGATCAACATCCTAAGAAAAGTAACATGACCTTGGTCAAGGTCATATTTTCCAAGGTCAAACTTTGAAAAATTGGCAAAAAGGACATATATACCATCTTTCAATACTTTGTACTTGGGGGAATAGCATCTCAGATATGATTTTTCATATTTACATGATGCTGACATAGCTCAGGGTAAGAACTGACTTGAAATTTGTGAGAAATATGTAATATTGCCATGGCAACTGCCAGCAAGGCACCAAGGTCAAATAAAATGATTGCACCAGATCAAGTCAGAAAATCTACTTATAGGGGCAGTACTCGATTAATATAAATAGCACAGGTCTGATATTTGGTGGAATGATAGAACTATATGAGATCAACATCCTAAGAAAAGTAACATGACCTTGGCCAAGGTCAAAGGTCATACTTCCCAAGGTCAAACATGGGAAAATTGACAAAAACATCATATATACCTACTTTTTATACTTTGTACTCATGCTATTACATCTCAGATATGATTTTCCACTTTTACATTATCCTGACATAGCCTAGGGACGGTATTGTCTTAGAATTCGTCAGAAATATGTAATATTGCCATGGCAACAACCAGGCAATCACCAAGGTCAAACATTAAGATCACACCAAATTAAATCCGAAATTGTCCTTATTTTGGGCAGAGTTCAGTTTATATAAATAGCATGAGCTTGTTATTTCATGTGAACATGGACGTCTATAAAGGCAACTTCCACATAATTAGATACATGACCTTGGGCAAGGTCAAGGTCATATTTCCCAAGGTCAAACATGGACAATTTGACATAAATGGCACATACATCATCTTTCAATACTTTGTATTTGTATAAATAGCATCTCAGTTATAACCTATCATGTTTACATGATGCTGATATACCAAGGTTAACTGCAGTATTTGCACCAAATCAGATCGGAAGATGTCCTTTTATGAGATAGTGGCTGTGTTATATTAATAGTATGAGTCCAGTCTTTTAGCAAGGTCAAGTAAGGATGTTTACTGACTCTGGCCACGGTCCATCCCTTCATAATGGAACACCTCACACTACAGAATGTCGTTTTTGATAATTTTTGAATTCAAAGGAATAGGGGAATTTGATCAGCGATGCGTAACATAGTTAACACTGAATTACTACTGCTGAATATGAGACTAGAGTTTCTGCATAGTTGACGCCATAAATTAACTACAAAAATCCCCCTACACACCCTCCACTTTAGCCATTATCTTAGGAGCCATGTTCTTAGCTGCACGTCATGGCGTATTTAGCGCTGTAGTTTACGTGCCATGTCGTCATGTCCAATTGCGCGCGATGTCAAATCAATGGATGCTGGGAGTGGGCACCATTAGCGCCAGTCACTCTCTAGACGCTAGCGCACAGCATTTTGAAGCCGCGCCTTAATCTGTGAGCTTTTC
Organism: Harmothoe impar; assembly: GCA_947462335.1. Lineage (NCBI taxonomy): Eukaryota > Metazoa > Annelida > Polychaeta > Phyllodocida > Polynoidae > Harmothoe > Harmothoe impar. Next base: position 25,176,249 of record OX381714.1, on the reverse strand, counting down.
GGCCTCTACATTTCCTTGCATCTCTATTGATCTCTCACAACAACTCTGTCTCAAGTTGAAATCTTTAAGGCATCAACGGCAAAGGTATAGAGACCAAATTGCTGAACTCCAAACATCATTACACACATATATATATATACAAAGCTCACTACACAAAAAGTCTGTACTTTTCGCATTGCCCCTCACAATCAAGTTCGAGACGAAACTGCTTTATTCATTCATTAGATTGAAGACTTATTTACTCATTCAAACAGGTAGGTTGGGACAGAAAAAACTCAAAACTAGGTAGCGTGGTGCCCCTGGCAGCAGCGTGTGGCGTTCTGTTCCCGCTGACGGCTCAGACAAAATGCTGTCTGCTCGCAGAGAAGAGGAGGCTTTCCCGCCAACCTAAACCCGGTCACAATATTATTGATTTTTCTGTCTTGCCTCCAGTTTCAACCCTGCTTCTCCAAACCCCAATGCTGGCCGGCCTCCATACAGCATATCAGGCTGGTACCTGTAGAATACTCGCCAATATTCATCTTAATACCAACAATTATGGACCCTTATCATGACATGTTATCTATTCATGTTGAAGAGTGCATGGTGATTCAATCCCTAACTGATACACGAAAGAAACGTTTCTCCGCAATCCTAAGAGCCACTTACCTACATTGTAAACAGTCCTGAAATACCAACCCTAATGGTATGTACCGGTACATTAAATTAAAAGCGTTCACTGGCGGCTCACAAATAAAAGCCAAAATGGAAGATGTTCCATAAATTACAGCTTATACCTGGATAAGACATGCTTCTATAGGTGTACCTTTCTCTAAAACCATCTTTCAACAGAGTGAAAGATATACATGTATATAATAAACTCTAGACCTTTAATACTTAGGACGTATATAATTATGTTGGAGCAATATTCTCGAGATGTGTCTGGTACTCAATTTGTTTCTTAAGGCAATCATTTTATGGGCTGGTTTACTTGGATCATTGATACATTATTTGTATTATGTACTATTGGATTTGGGCACTATGTGGTAGAATTGTCGCTTTTATTTTACAGTATTGAGAGTATTGAGGCTGGTACCCGAGCTGTCTTCCAGGCGCCAGTTGGGTGCAGTGGGTACCAGCACAATCTATTTGTCGTCTGCTACATTCCCAGCTGTCACAAGCGACATATTTCACTGAAGCTGGTTACCCTGTGCAGTGTTGCCGAAATGACGCCGGCACGCCGGCTTTTGCCGGCGTAGAATCTTAATGGCCGGCGTAGGCCCTTAGGACGCAGGCCAGAATGGCCTGCCATGATCTCAGCTTCATAATGGTGAAAGAATTTTTCAAATCGGTCAATAAGAAGCGAAGATAGGGCCATTTTTGTAAAATTTGTTATATCAATTACTTTTTTCAATATCTTTCAAGGTTTTGCATAATATAAAACAAGTTATAATGAAGTTTATGAAATATCGAAATCATATGGCCTGCGTGAGAAGGAAATGGCCTGCGTAAGACGCCATGACGCAGGCCAAGGTGGCCTGCGTCAAGTTTTCGGCAACACTGCCCTGTGCAGACTGCCCTGGAGCCCACCATTTTGTCTGTGACAGCGTTCCCTCGGATTAATCACCCCGCTAGCAGAGAAAAGATTAAGCGTGTGAGTGACCTCACAGATGACTCAGGGTAAGCTGGATTTGTAGCTTATCATGTACTTAGATATAATCCTCCCTTATAATCATTCATTGGTCAATTCTGGGCATCAGAAATGAATTCCTTGTTGAAAAGTACCCTCAAGTCATGTGTCATACATGTATGTTATTCCATATCAGGCCAGCAGGTGGGTGTGGGTGTGCAGGTGGATGTGGGCAACAGTTGCAGGCTGCGGGCGTGTACCGCCTACTGTCCCTATCAAAAAGCGAGTCGATCGGACTATAAACAGCGAAGATAAGGGTGGTACAATTTCGCTCTGCACACGTTAAGATCTAGCGCAGTACGAGAAGTACCAGTGGGGCCACCATGTGCATGACGTCTGGAACTATACTATGCGTGTTGTTTTGCTTTGGTTTTGTGCCGTACATTTAAATTTAAATTAAAGAACCTAGATGGTTTTTATCTGTGTATATGAGGGTATTTCTACTGTAGTAGATGGCATTCCTGTATGTTAAGAGAGAAATATCAGGCAGTGTAGGCTAGAACCTCATTTCTATCTTTCGTTTAACATTGAAGTCTATGTAGCTTTCATTTAGAGCACAGGTTTTAACAAGACCTCAGCTTGGCGAGTGAGGAGGCTATACAGGGTATACATAGGAAGGTGTGCAACTAAAAGTCCGCACCTATCATTGGACCTGACAAATAGACTCTGCATACCAGTAGTGTTCACAGCAGTCCCTAGGTGGTGCCTCTGTACACCCTAGGTTCTTTCATTGGAACTACTGGTATGGAGAGTCTAGGTCAGGTCCAAGGATAGGTGCGGACTTTTAGTTGCACACCTTCCTATGTATACCCTGTATAGCCTCCTCACTCGCCAAGCTGAGGTCTTGTTAAAACCTGTGATTTAGAGGGTAGCAATTTAACAGTAGTTAAGAGTTTATGCGAAAGAGAGAAATCCATGTTGAAAGATCGCACTTCAATATCATATTGAAAAAAAAAGATATTTGATTTCTTTTCGAAGGAAACATTTGTCCCCCGATCTTGCCCATCTATCCCCTTTGGTCATCTGATGTCTATCTATAACACAGGCTGAATGATAGACATTCTCCTATGTAACAAAAAGGTCTTAAACCATGGTTCAGTCGACGTATATTACTCAGTTACTCTGAGTCAACAATGCACCGATAGCAAACTCTGTACTTCATGTGCAAAACGTCATCTTGAAAAAATGGTCTCTAAACCAAGTAGATTGCAGAAAGCCCTGTGCAACGTCATGGAAATGAAGTGCGCATGCACCATACGTTAGATAGGAAATAGTGTATAGGGCAAAAGCAAAAGTTGAAAACAAACCAACGCACAAGCATGCAACATCTTGACCAGAATTGAAGCACATGTAATTCCTTGCTCCTTGCTGTTGGAAGATACTATATAGCGCCGGCACCTACTCATGCACTACAGTATGCAGTCACTTCTGCTCGCCCATACGAGGGTTTCCCTCTTAGTATAATTCACAACCTCACCGCACTCGCTAATGTAGTCACCTCACTAAACGTTGTATATATATATATCAATATTACAATACTTTCCACTTGTCTTGTCGTTTCAAATGTTTCAAATATTTCAAGACTGATTCAATAACTTAATATCAACATAATCATTAGCACTTGTGAGTTTGATTCAGTCCATCTGTCGAAAGATCTGTCGAAAGATATAAATCCCAGAATGCTGGCTCTGGTCTCGGGCATGGTGAGTGAAGCGAGTGGTGGTTTTCTGTTAATACACACTAGGAGGAGGAGCAGACAATATTTCCCATTGTGACCTCGTGGTCTCTTTTTCTCTGCCACAACTGAGCGTGCGAAGAATCAATAGTGCCGGAATAGTAAGACATGAGCCGCGCCTGGCATCCTGCGGCACAGCTGACTGTCTTACTGCCATTTAACCCAGCGTCTGATCTATCTCTGCCAATTGTCGTCTGCTTGCAGCACAGAACGGCAAATCCGGAAGTGCCGACTCACCTCTTTCACCTTGTCTCTTGTGTGCAGCCATTCAGAGAGATGTGCAGGGATTAAAAAGCTACGGTTTCACAAAGTGAATACCAAGGAAGAGTCCCATTCATTTAGATCCTTCCTGCTGTAGCAAAATATACATGTGGCTGGGGAAGGGCAGTTTAGACAGATCAGTTTCTTGTTTACATGTTAATTCAATTTGATTAGTAAAAATACTGCAGCATTATGGTTTACTCTAATAACCAGCAGCTTTGCTGCCGGTGAAAGTGGGGCGGAAAAATTGTCGTGGTGCACTCAGCGTTTGTCTACCCAAGATAACTGCATTGTGGGAATGCCTTTAGCATGGCGCAAATAGTGGCGGATTGTCGTAGCATTTTCAATCTCCATCTCTGAGTCCAAGTTAGAAATTATGATGAGGCCAACTTGGGGCACGGTCCATCGCTGGGTAGTGAACTGTTTTATTAGTAGTTGTACAGAAAGGAAAACTGTGACTGCAGAATATATAACATTTTAATTGAGAAAAGTTCTTCCACGTTCTTAGATTGCTTTCCTGAGGTGTTCAGCGCTTTACTATGTATAGTTCTGGATTTCCATCTAGACAGTGGCATTCCACAGTACAATACCCCGTATTACCCGTAGTACTATTACTTGAGACATTTCAGAGACAACATCCTGCAGCTACTGATGACGTACATAGATAGAGGTGCACGATAATCTGTCCAAACGACAAATTTCTTTAGGAACAGGTCCTTGACTACTGTGAAAGTACATATATTCGAGGGTGTACATTTTCGCGGAAAAGTGAAAAAATGCATATTCGCGGCACATATGGTGGTGGAATGGTGGTGGTGGTGGTGGTGGTGGTGGCTGGTGGTGGTGGTGGGGGTGGTGGTGGTGGTGGTGGTGGTGGTGGTGGTGGTGGGGGTGGTGGCTGGTGGTGGTGGTGGAGGTCGGAGTGGTGGTTGGGGTGGTGGTGGGGGTGGTGGAGGTCGGAGTGGTGGTGGGGGTGGTGGGGTGGTGTATGGGGCTGTAGACATGGAGAAGTAGAGGTACATGTTGTAGTAGTAGTAGTAGCGGAGGTGGTGGTGGTGGTGATGGTGGTTGTGTGTGGGGCTGTGGACATGTAGAAGTAGTAGTAGTAGTAGTAGTAGTAGTAGTAGTAGTAGTAGTAGTGGTGGTGGTGGTGGTGGTGGTGGTGGTGGTGGTGGTGGTGGGGGTGGTGGTGGGGATGGTGGTGGTGGTTGTGTGTGGGGCTGTGGACATGTAGAAGTAGTAGTAGTAGTAGTAGTAGTAGTAGTAGTAGTAGTAGTAGTAGTAGTGGTGGTGGTGGTGGTGGTGGCTGGTGGTGGTGGTGGTGGGGGTGGTGGTGGTGGTGGTGGTGGAATGGTGGTGGTGGTGGTGGTGGTGATGGTGGTTGTGTGTGGGGCTGTGGACATGTAGAAGTAGAGGTAGTAGTAGTAGTAGTAGTGGTGGTGGTGGTGGTGGTGGTGGTGGTGGTGGTGGTGGGGATGGTGATGGTGGTTGTGTGTGGGGCTGTGGACATGTAGAAGTAGTAGTATTAGTAGTAGTAGTAGTGGTGGTGGTGGTGGTGGTGGTGGTGGTGGTGGTGGTGGTGGTGGTGGTGGGGGTGGTGGTTGTGTGTGGGGCTGTGGACATGTAGAAGTAGTAGTAGTAGTAGTAGTAGTAGTAGTAGTAGTAGTAGTAGTAGTAGTAGTAGTAGTGGTGGTGGTGGTGGTGGTGGTGGTGGTGGTGGTGGTGGTGGTGGTGGTGGTGGTGGTGGTGGTGGTGGTTGTGTGTGGGGCTGTGGACATGTAGAAGTAGTAGAAGTAGTAGTAGTAGTAGTAGTAGTGGTGGTGGTGGTGGTGGTGGTGGTGGTGGTTGTGTATGGGGCTGGTGATGGGGTGAGACATGCGGGCAGGTCTTGTAGGCGAGCTGCTCAGGACAGCCAGGCACGCTCAGTGAGCTGCTCACCGTGAGGCTTCCCACAGCGATCAATGTTGGGGCTGCTCCTGCTCCTCCCCTATACTCTGTTTCTCTGGCTGTGTTAGCTTTCATGTAGGCCATTTGCATAAGAACCACAGTATTCAGCCTTACAGGAGCTATGTCCTTAGTTGAGCATGCACATTTTACCTAACAAGCACGCCAATAAAGGTAATGAGGTACATTACAATTAAAATTAAAATAAGCATGTAGGTTTGCAAGCATCATAATGTCCTGATGTACATGTCCGAGCCCGTGCTACTGCAGGTGCTGCGGCTAATTTCCTTCTACAGTGTCAGGTTTCAGCTCAAGGATACATGTACCTGGGCAGACGGAGAACTGAGTCAACTCTTAGCAGATATCTAACCAGTCCCTCTCAGCCTCAGTTAAACCACAGCAGAGGGCTAAGACAAGGGAGTTCACACCTTGGTTATTTGGCATACCCTCACATAACCGTATAGCTGTTGTTTAAAAGAGATAGACAATGGTTATGAAAGGGTCAGTAGGATTAACCACAGTAGACTGGTAGTGCGACTCGGCCGTCGCCCTCGTCTGGCCTCACTGGTCAGCCTGCTGTGGTTAATTCTGCTTACCCTTCCATAACCATAGTCTATCTGTTACTAAGAGCATGCCGCCATACATACATGGTACCTTTTGTCAGCATCACCAAGCAGGAATCTTTGTCACAATATCAGCCTGACCAATAGCATGGAGAGCCTCACCAAGAAGACTATACACATGTAGTCTTGGCCTCACTAGAGACACAGATATAGCCTATAGCGCGACGCTCACTGCTCCGTGTCCTGAGCTGCTTGCGGTGCTCGTTCTGCTGAGAGTTGCTCGGCCGGCTGATGTTGTGTGCAGATAGCAGAGAGACCTGCTTGTACCACACATGTAGGCAACGTGCCGTTCATACCAGCAACACAACACAATCAGGGTGTCTGCTGAAAATCACCAACACTAACCTCAGCATAGGTCACAGGAAAAGAGAGGAACATAGGTCACAGGAAAAGAGAGGAACATCTACGGCCCATTCTACACGGCGAAATCATTTCTAGAACCTCATGTTAAACGACAGGAAAATTTAAAGATAACGACAGGGGACACAGGCATATCCCAAAATCGACAGGCAACATGAGCATTTCTTAAAATCGACAAGGGACATGGGGACCCCGAATCCAGGGCCCTTTAATGTCTGCACTTCCGGCTGATTATATTGTGGTTGAACATAAATGAAACTTCTCACCAGGATAATATAGAACCATTTTTTGAAAACAAACAACTTTTGCTCTTTTTAAGATTCAAATCCAGTGTTTTATTATTTCATATATCTCTATGGTTCTGGTTATTACTTAATGAAGGTGGGTGACAGCAATTTAATCAATGAGTGCATATTGATGTATTCCAATTGCACATCTCCCCATTCGCACGGCAGACCCCACAATCTTTGATAAGTTTTGATATAAAATTTCTATTTTTTCATTTTATAGTCTGGTGTTACACCTTTTATACAATGCATATGCCTTTCCTTAGAATAGGTGCCATGCCCGACGTAAGACAGAATGTCCAAGTTCAAGTTCAAATATTGTTTATTTTATCCTAGACATGAGGTACATTCATCTTTACAGTTGATCTGCCATCATAGTATGTCTAGGAGGGTACTCTCTCTGCGTGCTAAGGTTCTGACCCTGAATTAAAGCCGTAGCTGCACACTGATATTAATACACATTTATGAAGTACCTTGCACGCACCTAATTTTATTATCTGTAGAGTACTCTCCGTATAAAAATGATATGATATCTAAGAAAACAGTCGTCTGGGTTGTGGGTAAGCTTACTGAGGATGAGGAGGAGCGGTTAGGCAGGGCCATGTCCACAGGCAGGTTAATGTTTTTAACCTGGGACTTACATCCCAAACTCTCTCCTTGGCTATTTATCTTACACGTCTTGCACATTCTATATATCGTATCTATCACAACCATATACATTACATACTACTCAGTACCTCCGTACACTGTACATAATACAAGTACATTGTACATAATACCTATGGCTACAGTCTATTGAATACCATAATTACAAAGTTTACATAGTCCCTGGCACCAGCACCATCCGATACATTGTTGGAAGTATTATTGTCATTTACTAAACACTACACACTAAACACTAAACACTAAACACTACTACACTACTTCAAACACACTCCCAGGGGGGGGGGGGGGGCTAGTGGGGAGGGGGGTCCACGATCAGGCTCTCACCATTATACAATAGGTTGAGGGAGTCTGAACGCAAATGGAGGTGGAAAGAAGAGAAAAGCCTGCGCTTCACTTGTACTTTAAATTCATTTTTATCCTCCGAGCATAGGGCAGGGTTAAGGTCATTCCACTGGGAGAAGGCTTGATATACAGGATCTTTTATCCCCGACACCAACTTCGGCATACTTTGTTGTATAAAAGGTGCTTCGGTGGAGCGTGTACCTGAGTATGGTTTATAACCAGCTTACCGGTATAAACCAAGCGGTGACACATTGTGACTTGTTGTAAATTCTCCTTAAGTCTAGGTAGCATTCCCACTTTAGTATATAGTTGCTTTACTGGGATCTCTCTAGGATCTCTCACAGACATGCACACTCTGATGCCCGTGTTGTAACACAAGTGCAGTTTCTGTATAACAGCAGGGGATAAGTCAGTAGTAAAGACAAGACCATAATCTATATAAGGCATGGCCATGGTCTTTAAAACCCTAATAGCAGTGTACATATCAACAAATTTCCTCACTTTCATTATAATCCAAAGTTTATGCCGTATTGATTGGAGCATGCATTTTGAATGAGGTATAAAGTTAGCGTCACAGTCCATTTCAATTCCCAGATATTTGTAGTCAGCGACCGGTTCTAATACTGTATCACCGATAACAAGCTCAAGTTGCCTCCCATCGACTGCATTTATTAGCATTTGTTTGGACTTGTCTGCATTTATCGTGAGTGAGTTCTTATTGCACCACTGGTGAATTACATCTAGATCATATTGTAAAGTCGCGTTTAACTCCTCATGTGAGCTAGCAGAGTGGACCAAGAGCGTGTCGTCCGCATACAACTTAATTTCTGATGAAATATTTAGATTAGCTATAGAATTAACATACACAATGAAAAGTAATGGACCCAAAATGGATCCCTGCGCTATCCCATATGTAACAGGGCGGTATGTTGAGGTGATTCCATTACATACAGTTCTCTGAACCCTGCCTGAAAGGTAGCTGCGGAACCAGGCAAGAGTATCCTTGCACAGTCCAGCTGCTTCTAATTTATCAATAAGCAGGGAATGGTTTAAACAATCGAATGCCTTCTTGAAATCGAGAAAAATTACCCCTGAGCGCTTCTTATTTACTTGTGCCTGGTGTACAACATCTAACACTTGGAATACTGTATCCTGGGTTGAGTGGTCCCTGCAGAACCCGTTCTGGTTAGATGACAACAAGTTAATAATCTCCAGATAAGGGTACAGCTGAGAGTGAATGCAACGTTCCAGAATCGTACCTGGGATAGGCAGTAGCTTTATAGTCCTAAGGTCAGATGGACCGGTGGCATTAGGAACCTTTGGTATTGGGACTATGGTCCCTTTTTTCCAAGCATAAGGGAATACATTCTTTACTTTTGACAGGTTAACCAGATGAGTGAACTGTACTTGGAGTGCTAGGAGGGATTCCTTTAGTAGCCTCGCAGGGATAGAGGGGATACCAGACGATTTATAAACATCTATATTATTTATTTATTTCACCAAGTCCTGCCTAGACACTATGTCAAAGGAAAACTTGTCCCTTAAATAAGGGGGGACTACTTGTGGTAAGGGGGGGGGGAAGGGGGGGGGGGAGTTGGGAAGCTAATTTCTGTCCTATTTGGGAGAAAAATTTATTTATCAGCTCAGCTGACTCTTGGGGGGATAGGGGGGTGTCGTTTTCATCCAACATAGTGATCCATTGTCTGGCTTTCCTTTTAGGGAGAACCTCTGCTACCTTTTCCCAAAACTTCTTGGGATTATTACGGTATTTTACCAGCTGCGAGCGCACATAATTTCCCTTTGCTCGGCGGGTAGCACCATTCGCTAGATTTCTGTACGCCTTAGCTCTATTCCGATCTTGTTCCTTCTTAGAGCGGCTAGCTGTGAGAAACATTTGATCCCTGTCCCGGTACAACTCCAGTACTTCAGGTGTTAGCCAGAGTGGCCTGTTTTTCTTCACTTTAAACGTGCGGAGGGGGTGTAATTTTCTTACCATATTTTCAACTATTCCCTGCATGTAATCCCATGCTTCATTTACATCTAGCAGAGAGGTAAAATTTTCCCAATTTCCCTTCCCCAATTCAGCTTCTATATCCTCCCTATTTAATCGAGAGTAGGACCGGCCTTCAAATGTTTCTCTTTCTGAGCGGTTCCGAGGTTTCTTAATTCTAATATATACAGGGACATGCCCATCCCTGCCACTGTCCACCAGTCAATATGGGGCACTATATAACTCCGTCTTCCACCCCTCAGGCCCCAGGAGTGCCCTTCATATGTTCTCCTGGGCGCCATCTGCCCTGGACGGGCTTCCAGTATCTAGCCGGGGTCATGTGTCATAAGCCGCTCCTGTGGCGCCTCCTGGGAGCAGTCCCAGGAACATCATTAACGCCCCCTGGTGACGTAGACTGTCTGACGTTGTCATGGTGAGGACGTAATAGGGTCAGGGGGCAGGGGGGTCCACTGCCTGCTCACCTCCCACATCTACAGACGGGTCCACACGGTAGTACTGAGTGCGAGAACCCACATCTACAGACGGGTCCACACGGCAGTACTGAGTGCGAGAACCCACATCTACAGACGGGTCCACACGGCAGTACTGAGTGCGAGAACCCACATCTACAGACGGGTCCACACGGCAGTACTGAGTGCGAGAACCCACATCTACAGACGGGTCCACACGGCAGTACTGAGTGCGAGAACCCACATCTACAGACGGGTCCACACGGCAGTACTGAGTGCGAGAACCCACATCTACAGACGGGTCCACACGGCAGTACTGAGTGCGAGAACCCACATCTACAGACGGGTCCACACGGCAGTACTGAGTGCGAGAACCCACATCTACAGACGGGTCCACACGGCAGTACTGAGTGCGAGAACCCACATCTACAGACGGGTCCACACGGCAGTACTGAGTGCGAGAACCCACATCTACAGACGGGTCCACACGGCAGTACTGAGTGCGAGAACCCACATCTACAGACGGGTCCACACGGCAGTACTGAGTGCGAGAACCCACATCTACAGACGGGTCCACACGGCAGTACTGAGTGCGAGAACCCACATCTACAGACGGGTCCACACGGCAGTACTGAGTGCGAGAACCCACATCTACAGACGGGTCCACACGGTACGAGAACCATGTTCAAACTGATTGCTAGTATACTCCCATGTGGTGTAGTCGTTGGGAACTAGCTGAGCATGGTCATTTTTATAAAAATGTTAGTGGTGGTGGGGGCATTAGTCGATTAGGCATTGACCTTCAAAATTCGTTAAAAGCTTAAAAAGGCAGCTTGAACTTTGAAACGTCAAATAAATATCTTGTTTTGTGCGGTGTTTCATCCATGTGGCTTTTTCAGTCATACCACTGTCTCCATTAGTCCTAACACCCTCGTGTTTGAAAACAAGAAGCACATGAGTGGGTCATAGCATCATGCATAGTATGCATGGTATTGTGATCAAGTGGTAGGCAAGTCTACAGGAATTTTCCGTTATCATTATTTATGACCAACATACTTTAGCACTTTTACTCAGTGTATGAAATTACAATGACATGTGCTTGATGCCCCACCCCAACAATCAGTTTCAATCCTGACATCTGGGGGTCATTCTAGGGTAATTATTGTTGCAGCACTTGAAGAGGCCCTAATAGGTTCTTTAATTTTTTTTTTAATCCCCTATGACCCCCAGAAAAATTACCAGTGCATTATGGGACAAGAGCAGCATCGAAAACACAAAGAAATCATGTCTGGACTTCTTGCAAAATGGCGGAAGGGCCCATCTAGGTACCACACACCGGTGGAGGTGGAGCCAGGCGACCATCATACTTCGAGGGCGATGGACGCCATCTTGGTCCCAGGCTCAGTGGCCAAGTGTAGCAGGCCCGCCTATATATTGTGTGAGCTCCCAGAGGAGATGCTTGTTGCACTAATGGGGCACCCTGGGGACTAATCATACATGGTAATTAGGATAGACTGCAGCAGCAAGTTAGCACCAACCACACTTTCGGTACTAAGGCTGGGGGCGGGGGGCAAGAGACAGCAATGCCGCAGCATTCTTGTGTTTTGTTGTTTTATTATTGCTTCAACATCCAGTGAGACATACATGTCCTGTGTGCTTCTGATTATGAACCCGAGTACTAGAACCTTAGGTTGCGAATCCCTCACCAACACATGTGAGCAGCCAGACAGATACTTTCTATGTGGTGGCTTACACATCCTGTTTGACGTACGGACTGAACTGTACCACCCAAACATTAGAGTTTGGTTCCATGTTACTGTAAACATACTTTATTTCACGCTGTACATATTTTCACTATTTTCGTGGAAATGAAAATATTTAAATCCCCGTGAAACTGTATTTTATAGCCAATCTGCGAAAATATATATGCGCGAAATAAAGTATGTTTACAGTGCTTACACGGTCATGCATGATCTTCCCCTGACAATGAATACAAGCATTTTATCAGCGGATTAGTCTACTAGAAAGAAAAGAAAGTATTTATCATTTGGACACAACCCAACACATCCATACATGCTTTATTTTTCTTTCAAGCATAGAAAATCACTGAGAAAATTGAGATTGAAGTAGACTTGAGAAATGCATAGGGAACCTCATGTGACGAGACCTGGTACATGAAATGCAACCCTAAGGCATGATATACGAGTACACCGAAACGAAACACCGACACGACCCTGCACTCTTATACACGCCCCGGCACTCTTATACACGCCCCTGCACTCTTATACACGCCCCTGCACTCTTATCAAGTTCAAGTTCAAGTTTGTAAGGTTTTTATTTAGTCTAGGCTTAGGTACAGTCATTTTATGCAAATGGTCTTCCCTCATCGAGCGCCTAGAGGGGTATACAATGCTTGCGGTAATAAAATACACGCCGCTGCACTCTTATACACGCCCCGGCACTCTAATACACGCCCCGGCACTATAATACACGCCCCTGCACTCTTATACGCGCCCCTGCACTCTTATACACGCCCCTGCACTCTTATACACGCCCCTACACTCTTATACGCGCCCCTGCACTCTTATACACGCCCCTGCACTCTTATACGCGCCCCTGCACTCTTATACGCGCCCCTACACTCTTATACACGCCCCTGCACTCTTATACGCGCCCCTACACTATCCCCTCTGCCATTTTAATAGTCTGATACGATATGTGACACAACACTTCAGCCAGGAAGGGCTACATGTGGACATTTATAAGAGATCTAAGAGTGGAGAGAAGATTCATCTTTAGAGTATTCATATCTATGCGAATCTCCACAAAAGAAGTAATATTAGTACAATGCTATGTTTTACCAATGGTTGACCCTGAGTGGTTAAAAGCAATGACTCATCATAATAAAGCAGCAAACAGAGAAGTGCATAACAGCATCATAATTACCATGGCTACACAGAGGCCTCTGCCAGAGTATACGCTAAGCAGCCAAGTAGGTATCTGGCCAGCTTTGCCCCTCTTGGTTTGTTTATTTGGCTGCAGCAGTAAGTGGCTCAGGGAGGGAGGCGTGTACAAACGTGGCTATGTTCACCAGCAGGCTGCGTGAGTGCCGTGTGGGCTGCAGGGCGAGCAGCTCATGTCGGTGTAGGGGAGCAGCTCATGTCAGTGTAAGGGAGCAGCTCATGTCAGTGTAGGGGAGCAGCTCATGTCAGTGTAGGGGAGCAGCTCATGTCGGTGTAGGGGAGCAGCTCATGTCTGTGTAGGGGAGCAGCTCACCCTGGTCAGGCAGCCACATGCCGCAGCCACACTTGGTACACCTCTGTACCTGCATACAACATCAAGTCGACCTCATGCCTGCAATGGTGCATTCATGTACACAACAGTCAGAGGGTCAGCAGGAAATGTAAACCAGACAGGCTACCTACCACATATACATGTATTGATATTCGACTCTGTATCGGTTTGGTTAAATCATTGGTACAGTGGCACAGGCTGACAGTGGCACGGGCTGACAGTGGCACGGGCTGACAGTGGCACGGGCTGACAGTGGCACGGGCTGACAGTGGCACGGGCTGACAGTGGCACATGCGGCTTATATAGGGCTCCTAGGGCTTAGGACATGGGCGCATCCATGGTCGGGGGTTAGAAGTTCAATAAGGTAACGCTAGGTGGATACCTATAGACTCAGTACTGACTGAGCCCCTGAAGAGTAACCCCCTCTTCTGGGTATATGTAGAACTTAAGGTTCTTCAATCTGTTGCCTGACTAAAAATGGGGGCGCGTCGGTAACCCTTAGGTGCTCTATAAAGGCACGTTTACTATCATATCAAAGTTGAATGTGATATACACACAAACCGTGGGTCGCACATGAGGTTGTTTAATTTGGGAACGACCATGATGCCATCTTCATCTGAGAGTGTGGACCGGTGTTATAGGGCCCCAGACGGGGTCGGGGGGGGGGGGAACTGTGTTACTTGTCAATCCTAAGAAGTATGTTTGTCCCTTGTCACCAACCTCCCTTCTCCATAAGAGTTAAAACAGGGTCTTGTCGCCTCGTTAATTTTACCCGTCTGGGGCCCTGGTTATAGCCCCTCAAAGTCTAGGTGCTGGCTATACGCGAGATGAGGGTTATACGAGAGAATGTACCGTGATATTATAGGGGCTTATCTCTCTTAGTACAAATGTACTTTGTAGTGATGTGATGACTTATAATACCATAGGGGCTAGTGACTGGGCAGTTATCGCCAATCGACACAGACAGTTTAAGTGTGCCCCAAGTTAACTACTTCACCCAAGGAGACATCACCAAGTTACAGACCCATTATTTATCTAACTTCTCTCTATCCATTCAATATGTATGGAGGATTCCTCGACCATTTCATGTCTAGTGTGCTCCCTTCACACCCATTGGGTTTACAACATTCCTCTCGCTTCACACCCCTTTGGTTTTACAACGTTGTGATGATCAGTCATGGAGGTTCAAGACAGCAGAAGTGTAATGTAGCCCACAGACACCCACAATACACATTCCTGACACCCTGCCACCAGGGTGTCAGGACATACGTACAAGACAATCACAGGGTCACATTCTGCCCGTTATTAACATGGCTCCTAAATGCTTGTCTGTATAACCTTGTTGTAAGATGCAAGCGCCCCGGGATCCACCTTGATCCCACGCCGCTTAATCCACAGTCATAAACACGCACGCATGCGCGGCACGTGCGTAGGCGCGACCCCTAGAGCGAGCTTTTATGAACTATTAACGGTGGCAAGCTCCCCGTTACACGTGCAGAGTGAGGCACCTAAATCTGGACATATTGGGGATTAGGTATATATTAGGTATATGGGAGGAGGATTTAGGAGGTTGGATTGTGTACCTGCGGGTCGTACACCTGAGGCTAGGTATTGCTGACACCAAACCACCATTCAGCTTTAGTGTGGTCCCTCAGTGTGGGGTTGGATGGGGTGCTGTGAGGCACCGGCAGGGGAGGTACCGGCAGGGGAGGTACCGGCAGGGGAGGTACCGGCAGGGGCGGCACCGGCAGGGGAGGCGCCGGGTACCGGCAGGGGAGGTACTGGCAGGGGAGGCATGGCAGGGGAGGCGCCGGCAGGGGAGGTACTGGCAGGGGAGGTGCCGGCAGGGGAGGCGCCGGGTACCGGCAGGGGCGGCGCCGGCAGGGGAGGTACCGGGTACCGGCAGGGGAGGCACCGGCAGGGGAGGCACCGGCAGGGGAGGCGCCGGCAGGGGAGGCACCGGCAGGGGAGGCACCGGCAGGGGAGGTCAGCAACCTGCAGCCTGCCGCACAAGACGCCTCCAACACTGTGTATAGCAATGCGACACCAGTCAACCCACCAAGTTGGCCCAGCCAGTGCAGGACGCATTGAATTTGAATTTGTACTGTTAATCAGGACTAAATTTCGATGAAAAGCCCTTACTTTTACTTTTAGGTTTTTGTATCTTGAGTTCCTCCAACATACAAAATACATAATCTTGTAAAATAGATTTGAATGTACATATGTAAAATTGAAACGTCTTCTAAACACAAGACCTTCTAATATTTATGTTTCTCTTAACCACTTGGACATAATTCAAAATGAAGAAACTAATTTTGGTCGTTTTTTTCAGCAGCCAGAAACACTTGTCACCATTTTTGTTAGTATCCTATGTAAATGTATAGCCCTCTTCCAGAAACCTTCACATTCATAATCTAGGGAAAGCAATTCGCAATTTCTAAAGTAAAAATGTCCCACTTTGCATACAAGAGTCCTTCTTTTTACAGTATGAAATGTCCTACCCCCTCCCGCCTACCTTCACGGGGCCCTAAAGGGCCCTGTGACTTGTCCCAGGTAAAAGTTGAAGACTAGAGCTATATATAGACCAACAACACGAATGCTAGGTTAGTTCCTTTTGATGGTTTACTTTAAGGTCCGACAGGAGTTGAGGTCATGACCCTGAAGCCATTGAGACTGGTAGAGGTCATACGAGTAGATGCCGATAGGATGCAAACCCAGTGTGTCTGACAGGGGTCAGCATGTAGTGATATGCTGGAGCAAACCTAGCGATATGTGGAGCAAAGTAATTCAGGAGGGCTGACCATCTATAGTTATGCGTCTCGGCAACTGGGATTGAACTTTTATGGTAGCCCCCCACCAGTAGGGAAGGTTCCACACAATAGCAGTGGCCAGATCACATTATAGATGATGTCTGACATTGAACATGTTATTTACATCACAACGAAATGGTCCAGGGTCGGGGTGATTAAGGGATTGAATATATAGATCGACATCTATTTGGATGTTAAAATTGTAATTTTTGATAGATTATAGAACAATGTTGATCAATGAGTGGGAATGAGTTTTGCATCACTGCCGGTGTGACCACCACCAACACAAATTTAAGTGGCATAATCACCGAGCTGCTTGCCTAATACAGTAATGACGACATCTATCAATGATCGCATCTATGAGATGAGTGACTGAATCTATGAGGTGAGGGGAAAAACCAATACAGTGGAATGTCTCCTACTCTTTAGGATGTAACCCATGGAGGCTATACATTATATAACCATGGACATTATAATCATATGTGCCTACATCACTGGAGGTAAGGTTTGACTAGGGCCTATTGCGGGGGCCTATTATCCCTATGACTGTTGTGTCTATAGCCTATCATAGGTCTAGCCTATGAACTGAAGATCCAACAAGTCAAAACTTACTCTACTTTTACACATCGATTCCGGCATCGCTCCTTATTTGTCACATGAAAAAACTGTCCTGGGTCCGTAGAACAGAAGATCTTCTTTCTGATAGTAAACACATGATTATGTTGTTTTATTGCACACCCAAATGATATCTATTTTATGTTAGCCTGGGGGGTCGGCTGGGGTATTGCAGCAGGTAGGCTTAGCCTAGGCCCTAGCCCTAGGCTAGCCCACAACCGGAAACTGCCTGACCAGGGCGCGATAATGCGGGAGTTGGTAACCTGAATTTGGCCTATAGCATATAGTACGTGTGCAATGATTTATGGGCATGAGAGAATAGCTAACGTCATGTGTAAGGAATATATACGAAATGACGTCACAGGCCGCTACACTGTACATACATGTACAGCAGGGAACAGTGTCGCCGCCTATCTAAAAGGTAAACTTCCAGTCAACATATCCACCGGCCCCTCCCTCCACATCCCATATGCCAGAGGCCACACACAAAAGCTCTGGTGGCTGTTTCTAACGTGTTTCTCCATCCTATAATGATAAAATTAACCAGACCTAACGACAAATGGCGGCCACACCTGCGCAGAACGGGGCTTCTGTCCCAGAGCCAATCTTCTGTGTATTCACTACCAATCAGACCAAGGCAACTCCGCCATTGTCGCCCGGGCCTGCAATGGGGGCAGTAATGAAACAAGAACTGTGCTGGGTGGGGGAGGCTACAGGGGGAGAATACCACATCAGCTGTGGTATGCCTAAAACAATGATGACGAGGTGGCATAGAAAACTGCACCAGCATGCAGAGGTAGTGTGTATTAAAATACAAAACCTTTGTCTAGGTCCATTCACGTTATGCTTTCCGTGTTTCACTCAGTTTGTTTCGGTGGCTTACTGTATGTGGGCTGGCGATGAATCAGGGGAATGGACACGTGTATAAAAGGGGACGTCAGCCCCGCAGGGGGAAGTGTCAAACCAAACCTGTCACTTAGGGGCTACCAGCGACCAAGTCAAGTTTCAAGTTTTCAAAACGTTCCAAGAAGGTATAGTCATCTTTTCAGTTGTTCTCCCAGTATTACCTGGTGAATTACTGTAGGTGATCATTCAAAAGTTAGCTACAGGATTCAATTATATGTCTTTATCAAGACGTGAACAAAACCTACAACTTATTATACATAAAGCCAAGCACAATGTACATAAAGATATACCAAAGTAAACCTCTTAGTGGGGTGCTACCAGCGACTTAATACCTAGGACCTGTTTCACCGTTCTATTATGCTTTTAATATCAGATGTTTCTTTAATACACTATCTTAAACGATTACCAGGCAGTGTATATTTTGAATTGCGTCTGCATATGATTCACCTGAAGACAGCTTTTTATCTCTCGCTGAAATCAAAATCTCCCAAAAGTCACTCTGATATATATATATATGTATATATATATATATATATATATATATATATATATATATATATATATATATATATATATATATATATATATATATATATATATAAATATGTATATTGGGGGGACTCATCATGGAGATGAACCATTTATTTGATGTAATGAGTAACTTATCTGTGAGCATAGTCTAGATATCTGTTTGGACAGTAAATCTCCCAGCTGGGAGAGTGTATCATTCACCCAGGGAGAGCAGCTCAGCCATTGGCTGAGAGCTTATTGTGATGTCACAGTAAGTTGCGAGATTTCCATAGCAGCGCAGTGGGCCAGGGCTAGTAAGAGCTCATTGTACATGTATCAGGTAGTGTCATGGTGAGTGGAAGCACAAACATCGACAGCTTTCTACGGAGAGTTACTTTGGACAGAGCTGGTCTCTCCCTCACTCTATAGTATTCTAGTGCCACAGTAAACCATCACCCGGCAGTCACCCGAGCCCCCATAGTATTCTAGTGCCACAGTAAACCATCACCCGGCAGTCACCCGAGCCCCCATAGTATTCTAGTGCCACAGTAAACCATCACCCGGCAGTCACCCAAGCCCCCATAGTATTCTAGTGCCACAGTAAACCATCACCCGGCAGTCACCCGAGCCCCCATAGTATTCTAGTGCCACAGTAAACCATCACCCGGCAGTCACCCGAGCCCCCATAGTATTCTAGTGCCACAGTAAACCATCACCCGGCAGTCACCCGGGCCCCCATAGTATTCTAGTGCCACAGTAAACCATCACCCGGCAGTCACCCGAGCCCCCATAGTATTCTAGTGCCACAGTAAACCATCACCCGGCAGTCACCCGGGCCCCCATTGTATTCTAGTGCCACAGTAAACCATCACCCGGCAGTCACCCGAGCCCTCATAGTATTCTAGTGCCACAGTAAACCATCACCCGGCAGTCACCCGGGCCCCCATAGTATTCTAGTACATTACAACAGGGCACTGACCATCCCACACAAACATCCCATCGTCTTCGTTCCTCTATTTTTTTTATCACAATATCACTATGGGCTAGCAACCCCCGACCCCCCCCCCCCCGACCCTTCATGTGTAAACAGTCCCCTGCCAACCAGTAAGAGAATTTAATTGAGCTGGGTAAAGCAACCTGACACCGAGATCGTCTGTGGTGACTAGGACACTGAGAAAAGGAGAGGTACAGGGGCCCAGCGTAGGTTATGTAACAGGTTGATGTAAGAGATGCATAAGATACGTTCCTGGTTGACCATAGACTGTAAAGGCCACCAGGGACGACCACCTGTTCTACCATGCATCCATAACAATGTATATATAGAAGAAAACAAGCTAAGACTGAACCACTTTACAAAAGTAGGAAGAGTAAGTTCCAAAAAATGGAGTGTGTGAGTGTCCTCACAGATGACTCAGGGTAATCTGTCAATTCTGGCATCAGAAATGAATTCGAATGAGTGATCTAATTTGAGCACAATACATTATTTCTCATTTCTGACGGCAGAATCGTAATCGCCAGAAAAAGCTACCCTAATTTCATATATTGGAAGTCATATATAATCAAATTCCAGGTGGTGGCTGTAGGTGAGCAGGTGGCTGTGGGAAAGCAGGTGGCTGGGGGCGAGCAGGTGGCTGTCGGCGTCAGCGCCCAGCAGCGCGTAACCGCTGTTTTACATCTCGGCCGTAAAGCGAGTCGATCGGAGCATCAGCAGCGACACCATCGCCGTTTCCGTTTCGCTGTGTCGGTCGGCTACAGGGCGGCGTGTGTTACGCGTCCATGCCTTTGCCGTGCATCCCCTGTCTTAACACATAGATATAGAGTGGATGTGACTTGTTGCATAGGTCCTGGCGGTAGAATGTGCCCAGATTTTGCCCGCTTTGGGGGTAGAAAGAGAGAAATACGGGCAAATTCGCTCAAAATGTCATTTCTATCTTGCACCCAAAAACTTAATGCCTTGCAGCCTATGGAGGCCCATGGCGGCGGTAGCTTTGTTTTCATACATTTACATAATAGCGAAAGAGAGAAATAAATTCGTAAAGATCGCAGTTCAATTTAGTCAAGAAAAATTTAGATTTTTAGAAAAATGTTTGCGCTAGATCCTGTCCCCCGACCTTGCCTGTCTCATGTTTTTGTCGACTTTTGTCTATGTCGGACGATAACCAAAATATAAAGATTCTCCTATGTCACAAAATTGTCTTAAAACGCAAAATTAGTAGGTGTATATTACTCAGGGTTAATACCCTGAGTCAATGAATCGACCACTAGATGCTGTAGGTTGGGTGTAGATGCCAGTAGCAGAGCCTGTAGAGTAGCTGATACCTCCCACATACCCGTCACCTAGCGCACATGGACAGTGGGATTGCCATTATAATATTAGGGCATAGAGATTGAGGTCGGAATTTCTAAAGGTTTGTATTATTATGGTAGGAAAATACTACAGCACGTGTAGTTTACTGGATGCATGTTTACTGGTACCCACAGTTTCTTCCTGAATCAACTATGTTTGAGAGAATATAGTATATGGTATAATTATGTAGAGACATCTCATACAATTTATCTTAATATATAATGAAAATCTATATGATACATTTCTTTTTTTTTAGAAGTGGTAGCATCATGCAAATACGTCATCCGACCCCTTAGTGCCGCTAAAAATATTATAATCCACTAATTAGACATTCCGTATATTTTGTTATTATCTAAATATTGTAAAGTTTCAGCTATATGTGGGCAAATATAGATTAAAGAGCCGAGCAGCTCTCCAACCCAAAAGTGAATCCGGTCCGTGACTAACACAGAAAACAGAATATTCAATAAGTGTCCTAATATACAAGATGGAGTCATCTGGCTGTTTAATGGTTCTTGATGAGGTATTACCTGTGACGCCCTTAACGGCCTCTAACCACACACCTGCCGACCTGCCTGTGTACAGGTGTGTCGGCAGGTGAGTGTACACAGAGGGCCTCCCCGCGGGGGGTGGGCCCACCTAGGGACGCCTGAGGGCCCCACAGCCCCTGTCTGCATTAGTAGACGTGCGGCGGTGGGGAGTTGAAAACCAACTCTTTATGCATTGATCAATGTGGCCCTCTCTTTTTATCTATTGAGATATTTGAATTTGCGATCACAAAAGCCCATGACCATTTTATAAGCATATTTTTTTACTTTCCACCATCACCCTACAGCATTCAGCATGCAGCAGTTTATTAGACTGTTAGAACTCGCGTTGAAGCGGCAGCTTGTACGCGACGCTGTCTCATGCAGCCTCAATTAAATGTCTATATAGGTTGCAACTTATTTTAGTCTTATAAGACGGTTTTTTTAGAAAAGAATGCGTGTGTGATTGGCATCAGAAATGACTCATGGTCAGGGTGATGATTGAATTGCTTGATTGTAAGATAGAATATGTAAATCGTTTCATGCCTACTACCCGGTACTATATGGTAGTGCTACTACCGGTACACAGTACTACAATACAGAGGTCTTGCCCTCCTTGCAGCTCTTTACCCTAGAAGGGCCCAGATACCCGGATGTCACAAAATGAGGTCTGGAGAACATCACGCCCTTAGACTACTCAGTAGTCTACAGGGGACCCCCCCCCCTCCCGTATCACAGTAGACATGCACTATGGCTACTTTTACATACACTATGGCACTCATATAGTATCTAATACATACCTGGTTGCACTGAGCGATGTCAACTTTCTACAATAAATCTCTGCATAGAATGTGTGGCTAGTATGTCAATCGCTCAGTTTTAATTTGATACCGGAAATACAAGGGTGAAGTCCCAATAATCTAACCCCAGGTGCGTGTTTTGGGCATTTTCATGAGTTGGGTGTGTGGGCTATATGGGAAATAAATGCCGGTCATAAGCAAGAATTTCCCGTATTATTAAAACTCTTTGGCTTCAGAGCTCTTGCCTTGAGATGCATCATATAGTTTGGGACCCGCAATATGGACCATGGCCATGCGAACTAGCAGTGTGCAATGCATCCTGGACTAGGTGGGGATCTTGCCAAAATGGCTACCCATGATGTACAGACCGCACATGTAAAGTAGTGCCAGACTACACTACAGACTGCTTCACCAGTCCCCAGCCTCAATCTGAGCTTGGCGTGTTGCCATGACAACTTGTTTACATTGGCAACGCTTGTCGCTAAGGGTCAACCGGGAAAATCGTATATGAAATCTTGCCTTGTCTCAGGATGCAATGCACACCGGTATGACCTGTTTAAATGTGATATGCATAGATTAATCCGCGAGTGACTTGGGTTATATGAGATACAATCGACCATTGTTATTGTTACATAACCTTTCACAAATGGGTTAGTATAGTAACCATTTTTTGATAATCTGTGCTGTGTAATCTGTGACTCTCTTATAAAGTCTATGTAGTTTATATTTGCATAGTAAAGATAGCCGCTCCCTTCACCATTTTAATCCCTGTCCACAGCCAACTGCATCCACTATGGGCCCGGCACTAATTAACACAAACAGCAGAGATCTAGACCCTGCTGTCAAGTGGTCAGCAGGGTGGGGTTCGTTAAGTTACCTTCGACCGTTTCCTCTCGGTTAAGGATTTAACTAAGGTGTACCCTGTACAGTCCTGTACAGTGATGTAGTGGTTTATGAATGATGTTGGGTAGGGGACTGGCTTATGTGAGTGTACATCTCACTACAGAGAAAATATCAGCAATATTCCCAGATTTTGATAATTATGATATTGGAATGTGGCACATCCATTTACCATTTGAGCATTGTTTGTTCACTTGATATACTTAAAGTGTAGGATCATCCTGCCAATATAGATGCCATCTTCCCTCAGCTTGCCTCACGGTTGTCCTCAGGTGGTGGCCCTGTGTGAGAAGCATGACGTGTGAGGTAGGGCTGGGTGTTGACGTGACATGCAGCATACTGGAGCCGGCTTGCAGCAGTCAGCGCACGTCCCTGGGGGAAGGGGAGAATCAACCTGCTCACATGAGGAAGCTGTCACAACATCAGCCCTACACCTCCTGCCGCTTCCTGCCTGCTTCCTGCCCGCACACCTCTCATGGACCGGGGCACAGTGAGACAAGCAGCTACTGTCCTAAAGTTCAGGTGCAGCATGAATGTAAAGATTGAGCGTGTGAGTGGCCTCACAGATGACTCAGGGTAAGCTGAATTTGTAGCTTATCATGTACTTAGATATAGTATTCCCTTATAATCATTCATTGGTCAATTCTGGCATCAGAAATGAATTCCTTGTTGAAAAGTACCCTAAAGTCATGTGTCATACATGTATGTTATTCCATTTCAGGCCAGCAGGTGGGTGTGGGTGTGCAGGTGGGTGTGGGCGACAGTTGCAGGCTGCGGGCATGTACCACCTTCTGTCCCTATCAAAAAGCCAGTCGATCGGACGATAAACGGCGACAATATGGGTGGTACAGTTTTGAACTGCTCTACGCTCCTTTTATCCTGACGCTGTTGCTGGCAACTCTCGTGTTGTCTCGCGCAGTTCTCGGAGTGCACGAGAAGTAGGGGTGGGGCCACCCTTCGGTCACTACAGGAACTAAAATACTATTTTCTGGTGCTCTGTCCTGGGAACTTTAATTTAAATTCAATTTAAACGTTTTAGATGGTTTTCATTGTGTGTTTGAGGATATTTCCACTGTACAAGATGGCATATCTGTGTGTGAAGAGAGAAATATGGGGGATTTTTGCAAAAGTAGTGATTTCTATCTTTGCTTTAACACTGAAGCCTATGTGCCTTTCAGTTAGAGGGTAGAAATTTAAGAATACTTAAGAGTTTATGGAAAAGAGAGAAATTAGTACCTGAAGATCGCAGCCCAATTTCAGGTAGAAGGAAAGACATTTCAGATTTCTTTTCGAAGGAAACATTTGTCCCCTGATCTTGCCTGTCTTTCCATGGTCTTATTTAATGGCTGTGGGCCATGGACATTAAATGAGAGCACTTCTCCCATGTAACAAAAACGTCTTAAAACATGGTTCAGTCGTTCAGTATTACTCAGTTTACCCTGAGTCAAAAACAGTGAGATACAGGTTATGACAAACAAACGTGAGGAAACTTGTTCCCGGGATCAGTACTAGTCAGCTGGCATAATGTCAAGCTGGCCCCAACTAAACTTTTTTTCCCGAGCGTCATCACTGGCACCAAAGCTTCTTGGTGAGAGTAGTTCCGGCACGTTGGGTGCTGTGATATTATAAATATTGCCATCTTAAACAAGACGAGGGTATAGGTCTACCCTCACCGCGATGCAACCTTGAACTGAAGTTATTCAAAACTCCAATGGCCACCATTGTCATGGCGCTGCCCCCATGTGATGTCATCAGTGATGTCACAAGGAGTGGTCTCCCTAGCAACCAACTGTAGGTTGGTTACGGTAACTAGCAACTCTCCAGGAGTGGTTTGTTGTTAGTAACCCATTTGTTTATAGTCAAATGGTGGAGACAGATAAGGTTTCGCTTATATAAAAGCTCATCAGGCATCTTTATAACAATCTGAGATTGTTATTGCGGGTCAAGGCTTCTAGGGAATCCTAGAATTTAAAAGGGGGCGGTCCTAATATTTTTCTATTTTGCTGAAGCTTATTGGAAAAATATTTTTCGGTGAACTGAGACAGGTGAACACGGGAAAAATGCCGGTAAAAAGGAAATTATAAATATAGCTGGGTACGGCAGAAGGATACCTGCCCCCACCCCCCAATATACGGGGGATGTGATGCGGTTATGGCTGTGTCTCATGATTGTGAATGTCTTTGACCGGGTGCCAGCTTTGAACGGCTTGATAAAAATTGGTTTATTTAGGGCAGATGGAAATATAAATGGGCCAAAAAGGTTAATTCATGTTACTACACTTACAATTAGTAATAAGTAGCCCATTTATATCTCTATGTGCCCTGAATGAACCATTTTCTATCAAGCTGATCAAAGCTGTCACGCCGTCAAAGCTGGCACCCCGTCAACGACGAAAACATTGGCCCAATCTCATGAGACACAGCCTAATAGCCCCTCAGATACCAGCAATGTCACTCGGACGCGTCCAAGGAGGAGCTGGGGCCAGCTTGGCATAGTGTCTCTCATGAGAGCTTGGTTCTGTCCATGGATTGCAGCTTGTTCCTGACATGTCATACTGTGTTTGAGTCTGGTAACTGCTCAAATCTCACGAGTAATCCTGTGGACAGAGCCAACATGGACGCGCATCTACAGAGCCATCTGAATTATCAGTGTTGCCGAAAACTTTTTTCGGACGCAATCCAAGGTGGCCTGTGTCTTGGGATCTTACGCAGGCCATTTTCCCCTCACGCAGGTCCAAACCACCCTTTTTTTTTCAACGTATTTGTGTTCATAAGGTCCATATAAATATGTGCGTAGCTTTTAATGTTAAGCTCAAATCAAACCAAGCTATCCAAGCAAGTCGTATATCTATAAATGTAATCCCTAGTTTGTAATACAATTTCACAAAGTAATTTTTCAGAGATGTGTGTGTGAGTGTTTGTGTGTATACACTGTGAGCCCCATGGGCAGGCAGTGCTAAGTAGGCTAAGGGGCGGGGTGCTGACGGCGTCTGGTCTAGATGCGGCAAGTGGTCGGTGTAGGGTGGGGTAGTAGGTCAAGTTCTCAACATTTTTTTCTTATAGAGCATAATGCGTATTCTTTTCACCAAATATCTATTGATTTTGACTTGGTAATAATTATAATAGAAAAAATTGACTCTTTTATCTATCTTGGACTACATGCACCAAAATAAACATCAGTGTTCACAACTGAATCGGCAAGCTTTTTTCAGTTCACAGTTCACTCACGTCGGTTAGATATGTGGGCTATACCCTTATATAGAATAGAATCGACAGTGATTGATATTCTGAGAAGCTAATATAGACAAAAGAATGCAATCTAAAGCATGACCTGGGTATGATGACGATTACGATAACAATTAGCCCGCTAATTGGAGTACTTCGGTTTGACCTACTTGCAGCTTTGGGCATGACTGGTATGTCTGGGTATGACTAGATTCAAGATTCAAGAAGGCTTTATTGACTAATGTAAGTATACATTTATGTGAGCACAAAGTTAGCATTGATGGCATCACAGTTTTAATGTAGGAAATTATACAGTTGATGGCTCCCAGCCTGTTTGATGATATACAATAAGGTTCTACAGCTAATATTTGAGAGACCTTTCTATTATCACGATGCTTGTCAAAAGCAGTGGTGAATTTAATATATTTTTCTTTAAAGCTTTTGTGGGCACTTTGAATTTCGGACACATCACAATATAGTATTACATGATTAACATTTTGCTAAGCTGTCCTGAGTACAATTAGAATCTATGCGCAGCTTTGTGATAATGCTTCTTATACAATGTATAGGGGGAGTATGTGTGACCTAACCCCGCTCTCCATATGGAATGGTTCAAATCATCCTGTCAAATTTTAATACACATGTAATATCACACTTGCCACAATTGACTGAGTCATTTATACATTGCTTTTAATTTTGAATATGGATATCAGAGAGCCTTCTCTTTATGAGGGATCTGAGTGAGTTTTCAGACCATGTGTATGGAACAAGCCATATTTTTTTACAGCCAATCTCACATAAGCCACTGGTGATTCTCATTCTTCATACAGGGGTAGACACTAACGCTATCCCAGGAGCCAATTGATCGTAATTCTTAGTCCGGGCCTGCAGTTTTCCACAGAATTAGCTTCCTATGGGTCCGGGTGGCCCACAAGAATGGGGAGAGGAAACCCATGGAAAATATCCTGTTATCATTACACTTTCAGGCATGTATTATATTGTTGCAAAAGAGAGATCAACAGGAATCTTTATATTTTGATTACGTTTTGATGTATCTTAATCAATAATAACTATGATCTCTTTTAGAAAAGAGTAAATGCTTTTGTTGGGCCCGCAGGTTTAGGTCCGGGCTCGTAGATTTTTGAAGCTGAGGGCACGGGTGGCCCATGACTGATAAAAGTTAGTGTCTACCCCTGTTCATAGTGGAAAAAGCCTCAGAAGCATTTAGAATAGGATTCATCGAACCCTGTTCAAGCCTTAGCCAGTATGATATGTTGAGTAAAATTATTTTTGATTCAATAGGGAATCTCCCTAGCTCTCTGAGTGCCAGAGTGGTACTTGAGTACTTTGAAATGCCGAGGGCAAATTTGCAACTTGACAAATAAAATTTCTCCGTTGGGCAGCCTTTTTTGCGACTAGTTAAATCTTCAATTTTGAGGGTGACGGGCTTGTTTCTTCATCCAGGGTTCTCCCCACACTGCAATGACAACGTCGGGCCGCCGGCATCCTTTTTACTGCCACCGGCGTCAAATTACTCTAGAATCACCGCAGGAGTCATTTCAGCTACCGTATTGTCACATATAGGTGCCGGGTTTTGAATAGGTGCCTGTTTTGAATAGTAGCTGGGGGTAAAATGCCTTTGAAATTAATAGTTGCCGGGCCTTGAATAGGTGCCTGGGGTTTCCATCAATGGCAACAAACGGGTTTTAATGTGTTACTTATCACATTGTATACCCTGTGATAGGGGCCCGGGGTAAGGGTTGCATGGTGTTTGCTTTAGAATTTACTATCTTTGATCAATTAGTATGCCTGCTATATAGCAGATGTAGGGCTTTGTTTAAAATGATGACTACAAATGCAAGTTGGTTTTGCTATTAAATGCCTTATGAGCTCTCCTTTTCTTTAGGTGGTGGGTGGGGGGTGCACGACTTCTAAACAATAACTGCCGGGCCTTGAATAGCTGCCTAATTTGATTAGGAGCCAGGGGGACAAAGGTATCCAAATAAATAGCTGCCCGGGCACCTATATGCGACGATACGGTTTTTGAATTTTGAAAATCCATCAATTAGAACAGAAGTTTTTCCTATTTTAGAACTTTTCATCCCAAAAAAATCAATTTGAAGACTACAAATTCTTGCATTGAAGACTAACCATGGTCTGACTCGTACACGCCACAGTTTCTATGTAAGAATTTACGGTGTGATTTTTGAGTTTGTGGAGAACCCTGGTATGAGGATAGGAGTTTTATCTTATCACATATATTAGCTAGAGTCACATACACAACCTCTGTTTTTTTAGAATCTATATGATAAACATTAACATCTTCAACATCTAGCATTTTAAAAAGCCCCAATACCCACTCTTTTGAATCCACACCAGATCCACTTATACATGATGAGCAGTTGCTGGATGGCATGGCCCATATGGGACAGCGATATAAAAGAATGGGGTGAATCCGTTTGTCAAACAGTGACATAAATAATTATAGTATATGTTGTACTACATCTCTGTGATCCAAGATCAATATGCCCCCTCATACCAGGTTCTCCTGCCCTTGTCAAACAGCATTATATCTAGCTTGGCGGGGTGTTTACCCCCCCCACCCCCCGCTCCCAAATTGACAGCCATAACAAGATCATTTAATTTATATTCTGATAATAGTCACCTTGTGTTAATAAACAGTAAATCCACAGGGTCCTCACCATTACCCCTGCATACCTGCCATACCTCCAACACTGCAGCCATACTAAAATAAAACTGACACTCACCACCTACATTTTCCTGGATCAGAGGTTAAAGGTCACAATAACTTGCAGGGCAGGGCACTGGGAGGGAAGTGGGGGCTTTCTGCCATAATATTGTTTTGTCTAGCATTGAGTTCCCAGCGTGATAGTTCAGTTTACATTCATATAATTTCATTCTTTAGAGGCATCTTCTTTACTTACTTCTATACATTAACTGTGATTGGGGTCTTGAAAAGGGCCGTTTCCTCATTTTCTGATGGTTTCGGTGTATTGAATAATGATAATAGTGTAGAGTCAAAATACTTGGGTCAGTCGGGATACCTGAACACAACCTTCTTCTTTTTTGATAAATCAGGCCAAATATCATCAGATATTATCACAATTCTATTTCAGAAATTGGTAGATGGAGAGCATTGGCTTAAATAATGTATTCCTGGTGCTCCAATCTAGTTATAATTCAGAAGAAATTGCCAGCCCCGACTGGAATCAAATTCAGAAATGGCATTGAGTGTAATGACGATGTGAAGACAAAAAGGGCAATAGCAATACTTTCTGACACGAGAATGCCACTCTCCCAGTGTGATGCTAGATTGCCTCTTAGTTTCAATGCCAGAATCACCACACACATTGCGCGTGAAGACTAACCACAGGGATGAATTGTTACTCTCTCCCCTTTTCCACTCCTCCCTTCCATGTTTACTTATTTCTGTGTGGCTTGTCTCGATTCGTTTTTGCTCAAATGCTGGCACGAGGAAATGGCAGGTGCTCTGGTGTCGTTTACACAACTGAAAACTGCAGTTTTCCCCCCTTTATTTACTATTCATTTACATCCATTTTAGAACACACTATTTACAATTTCATTTAAAACCGACTTAAATATTACTCTTCATGAATACATTTGTTTACCTCACAAAAAGCCCAGGACGTACAGGGATATATATTTACAGACAACCATCATCCTCTATGCTGTATGATGAACAGTTTCTTCAATAACAGCGTGGGTGTTGCCAAGATGGATGTGTTCCTATCACTGGACTTTTAAACTTAATGTTACCATTTATACTGTAGAGGCAGGTGGGTACGGGTCGTGACGCTTCGAGGCAGGTGAGTACGGGTCGTGACGCCTCGAGGCAGGTGGGTACGGGTCGTGACGCCTCGAGGCAGGTGGGTACGGGTCGTGACGCCTCGAGGCAGGTGGGTACGGGTCGTGACGCCTCGAGGCAGGTGGGTACGGGTCGTGACGCCTCGAGGCAGGTGGGTACGGGTCGTGACGCCTCGAGGCAGGTGGGTACGGGTCATGACGCCTCAAGGCAGGTGGGTACAGTGCCGCATGATTAGGAGGAGGGTTGGTTTAGAAGACTATACCTGCCATCTTCTTACCTCTCCTCACATCATCATTACCGGGGAGAACAAGGTACCCACAAAAACACCGCCTGCCCTACACATGTGCCGGCCCAGTATGTTGAGGACGGTTGTCGTCAGGACAAATGGCTAACACGAGGTAACAGAACAAGCCTCAGGTAAATGCAAACACGGAAACACAGCCCAGGCAGTCTGAAAAGTCTCCATTCGTGGGTTGTTTTTTTCCTTCTTTAAGTGGCACCTAGCACATGGGTCTATTCTCCTTTATGTTTAATTCATGTTTCTCATAGATATGAAATAGGTAGACAATGGTTATGAAAAGGTATATAGAATTAACCACAGCTTTCTGGTGGGGCCAGACGAGGGCGAAGCCCAAGTCGCCCTACCAGAAAGCTGTGGTTAATCCTACTTAAACCACGGTGGTGGGGCAGAACAATAGAGTTCGCACCTTGGTTATACTGCATACCCTGGTTTTAAATAGATAGACAATGGTTATGAACAGGTATGTAGATTAACCACAGCTTGCTGGTAGGGCGACTTGGGCTTCACCCTCGTCTGGCCCCACCAGCAAGCTGTGGTTAATTCTACATACCGTTTCATAACCATAGTCTATCTATAACTTACCTTTTCATACACCCCTAGGAGGTGGTTGTATTTAAGAGCTCTTTTTCTCTTTGAGGTTGTGGGTATCTAGCAGGATACGTACCCACAACCTCAGAACATTGAGCACAACAGCTAACCGACTGCTCCACCAGGACTCATGCAATGATACTAAACAGCCAATAGTATATGTAGTGCTTCTGCCTTTATAGCTCAATGAGTAAAGTTATTTAAAAAATGAGGGGTTCGAACCCAATTGGTCCCAATCCCAACAAGAACTACCCTATATGCTAGCAGCAAGGCCAGACAGCCACATGTGTTTGAGCCTGTTAACTGGGGCCTATGTTGATGAGGGATTGTCCCATTAGACAATGCAAAGAGTGCTGCTTAGTTGGTGCTGCTGTTGTAGCACCAGTTGGTGCTGCTGTTGTAGCACCAACTCTGCCCCCGCACCCCCGTTTTCTTTTTTCTTTTTCTTTCTTCTTTTTTTTCTTGAAATATCAGAAAAGTCAACTAGCTAACTAGGACCTAGCTAACTAGGACCTATGTTTGCGCCATAGATGCATTTGAATTGTAAATGGCGCATTAAAACACCCTAAATATGCGCCCATGGGCGCATTAAGCCATCATGGACCATCAGAATTGAAAAAAATCTTCTCTCAACTATATGTTTCAAATTCCAGATATGGAATGTTGGGTATCATTGGAAAGCTAGGATAATGGGAAAAACAGTCATTTAGATCACATTTAGATATTATAACAACATAAATTTTCCTAAATTTCTAAAATATATGCTCTATCCTACTGCATGGTCAACACTAAGATGAAGGTGAGGGCAGTAAAATGGGAATCAAGTGTCCTTTATTTTTAGGAATGGCCTAAAACTGTACGCAAATAACCTTCAATATCTATATCAGAATCTATATTAACTTTATGTTAAAACAAAAAGCATTTCAAAAAGTTAATACTAGATAACATAGCTTTTGTCGGCATATTTACTTTTTAAAAGATATTTTTGACTGGGAGTATACTCACAAAGGGTCACTCCAAGACATGTTAAAGATATAAATTTCACCATCATTATTATACTAATTTTAATGGCCCATCATGGTTGAAAATGGCGCATTTTTTTACCCCTTAGTGCGCCATTGGCCCATTGAAAAAAATCCTAGCAATATCCCTGAATTTATTGTACCATTAGACAAAGTTAAGATCAGAGTGCTGTTTAGTTGGTGCTGCTGTTGTATAATTCGGGGGCTCCGCCCCCGCACCCCCGTTTTCTTTCTTTTTTTTCTTTTTTTTTTTTTTGAAATATTTGAATAGCCAGAAATAAAAAATGTGTATCAGGCATATCGAAATTCCTGCTCTACAGGGGATCTGAACCCAGGGTCTGGAAGTCTAAACCAGAAGTACCATGTACCCCAGGAGTTTGACCCCAGAGGCCAGCTGTGAGTATTGGTTCATGGTTAGTTTATATATGGCTATGCTGTATCAGAATGAGGCTACACTCTTCAAGCATGTGCTCTGATCATTGTATTTCTATGAGAACACACAGAGGATATGTTTGATGATCATATAACCTCCTGGGAGGGTTATACAGGATATCCTCCTAGGCCACACGTGTGGAAAAATGGCTGTAATCGGGCTATTTTACATAATCAATCTATGAAAGTGGGCTGTATGTCGGATATACTCCTCGTGTCTCAAGTCAATATTATTGATATAAGCCTCGGCCTTCGGCCTTGGCTTATATCAATGATATTGCCTCTCGACCCCAGGGAGTATATCCAGTACATAACCATTGTCTATCTATTTTAAACCACGGTATGCAATATAACCAAGGTGCGAATCTTTTGTCTTAGCTCTCCACCGTGGTTTAAATATAATGAGAAATAATTCTATGAAGATGAGTCATTACACCTCCCCCTCTCATACTTTCCCTATAGATTTACTTGATATTACAGACACTATCAATCATATTACACATGCATTAGGGCTAACATATCCTTCATTATTCACCGCATTTCTCAGTCCACTCTGTATATTGTTCAGTCCAAAAGTTACCAGTCGTACTGTATGTACACAACGAGCCCAGACTATATCTGCAGGGAGGTGAAGAAACGAGGTTTTTGTACTGCTGGCGGCGGGTGGGAAGGGTAAGTAGTGGGTGTAGGAGGCCAAGAGGCAGCAACCAATCACAGGGATCACTGGCACCCCGAGTAGCTGCCCTGACCTGCCTAGTGACGAGCAGCACTGATTGGCAACAATGTCTGAGGACAGGCCCTCATGAAGATGTCTTACATCAATGTCATAGCATGGGGAGAGGGGTATATGTCATCCTAAACGGAATTGCTACGTAGTCTACAGTTGTGTACACGTACTAGTATCTTAAATAATGATCTATGAGAATATCTCTAAATTGAAGTGTCCCCCACAAAAAGGTCCATTAAATATATGTCCACTCTTCCTATGGTACTATCCAAAAATGTGTATTCTGTGTGTCACAAATGTCCTCCGGGCAGAGTTCACTCACATGTAGCCGCCTCGCACATTTTTATGTTTTAAGGTTTTTATTGCCAACACACAACATAAGCAGTGGAAGTGAAATTTTGACAATAGGTGATCCTTAGTTTGTTAACACATAATATATGACAGTAATCGATGATATAAAGATGAGATATTGACAATGATATAAAGATGAAAATACAGGGAAATATTTCAATTATTTACACACAAATTACAAATTACTAAATAACAAAAACAAAGGAAAACACAATATTAAAATGTACATACATAAACACATACGGTAGTAGTGGTAGGTAGGTAGAGTTCAACACACACTCAACAATAAACAGGGTAATCAAGAGCTTGTTATAAGCTGTAACAGGTCTTCAATAGGGTTCCGGAGGCTAACAACCAACTTTCATACAGAGAGCTATGCTAGGCTGTTCCACATAGTTATCAAGGTTCTGTCATCACAACAGCTCCCAGACTACAGCAGATTTTTCTTATTTTTTCTTATCAGGACACTTCAGCAGTATCAGCGAATGAATGATTTAGTAACTGACCATGATTCTCAAGGTGAAGTCATTATAACCTCTCCCTGTTGAGTACTCATGTATTGGAAGATGGGAAAACAAATACACATTATAAGTAATGTCAGGTACATGAATTCATTATAATAACCGGGAAGATAGACAGGTTTCAATTTTATATACATCAGACAGTCTAACCTCTTAGTTAAGCTATTTTCCGTCAGGTGAAGTCATTATAACCTCTCCCTCTAGAACAGCTCATCCTTGTAGTGCAAAAAAATTCACATTAAGAGTGAACATCATTGTCCTCTGTTACCGTCAGATTAGGATTTGGGCTTGGCTTTTCCAAGTCTGGTACTTTAGCTAACCTTTTTTTAAATGTCAACTTATCCTTACTTCTTTGATACCATGAACCTAGGTTATTCCACAATTTAACACCCCTAAACAAGGGGGAACTGTGTATGCCATTATTCCTTGTCCTAGGTAACTTGAAACGGATATCGTCCATAGACCTCATCCCTTCTCTTCTAGGACGGTCATCTACCCAAGAGGGATTCAATGACATTTTCCACATATAACTGAGTAACAATTCCTGTCTTCTCAGCAGCAGTCTTGGTATACAAGATTGTTTATACATGGTGCTTTCAGTCATCGTCTTGCCTCGAAAACGGATCTTCAAACCTCTCTTCTGTAGTTTTTTTTTCTTCTGTAGTTTGTCCAGTTTCTTAGTCATATCCTTATTAGCACCATGATGGACAAAACTGGCATAGTCAAAAAGACTTAGAACAGTCGATTTATAGATAGTTATACAAGTCGATTTTGTCAAATGATGTCTCAGGGCACCTAGCCTAAACAGGCGATGATTTACTTTACAGCACAGTTCCTTTATAGCTGGTTCAAAGGTTAAGCAACTTATACTCAACATTTTTACATGCCATCAGCTTTTGGTTAGTACCAAACCTAGCAACCTTAGTCTTGTTAGTGTTTACTGTGAGTCTCTTGTCACAGCACCACTGACCAATGTTATCAATATCAGATTGTAGACGCTTGACAATAGTATCAATTTTATTACTGGCAGTATAGACGACCAGGTCGTCAGCATACAGGTAAAAACTATAATCCTTGATCACACTCTCAATGTCATTGATGTATAGTATAAACAACATCACCAATACAGGTACCGTAACATGTAGCCCCATGGGGTCCCTACCCACCCCTACACTACCCTAAACTGTGCGCTATACATATGTGGTGGGTGATAGACGACATGGGCATGTCCACTGATGGATTGTGTGATATACATCACAAGTGACCCAGGGCTTTTCCAAGATTGGCGGTGTCCGAAGTCCCAACTCAGGTCCCCATTCTCATGTCCCAACACTCATGTCCCAACACTCAGGTCCCAACAATCCCAACCCCCTACCACCGATGACCGACGACCAACAGCCAACCCTGCAATGGTGAGGCCTTTAAATGTCTGTGGGCACCAATGGAAGACGATCTGTTCTACCACAAAGCGTCTCACTTTTTCGTCTCACTCCTGCTATAGCATTGCAGGTACAGGAAGTCTGTGTGAACGTGCATCATTTAAAGTCAGGATTCAAGGTCACTGGCCTATCTTCAGCATTAGTTCACAGATACATGTTTTTTGGGTTGTTTCTGACATTTTTTATGTTTTTTTTCACTAGGAAAAAGAATTGTTCGGAAATTTTGGGAAAAACAAGAAGAGAAAGATAGTTCCCGAGATGTGTATAAACTTTTTTTGGGAGAGAAATACCAAAAAACAGAAGCAGGGTGAATTTTCAAAGTCAGCTGACCAATCTACGTTTTTTGTAGGAAAACCGTCTCACAGAGACCCAGGGTTCCCTGGGTCAATTACTGGTGGGTGAGTAGCTCAGAGCACCTGCTCATAGTGACCTACATAGCTGCCTTCACGGTAAAGGAACTTTGTAGGGCACAAAGCTCTGATCCAGGACGTGTATAGCTGTATGTATAGTTTGAATATCAATACCGCACTGATGCCAAGTGAAATTCGTAATCTTATTCTTTAAGGACAGCTTAGGGCTTTAATATAATGTGCCCTCTGATATGAAAGTCTACTGACCAGAACTGCATTCACCCACCATATTTGCCCCTGTACAAATGAATTACCCTTGTTGGGTAGCCAAAATTCTCCACAAATATTAAAAGATGGATTACATACATACATTTGTATAGTAAGTTTAGAGCCCGAATAAGCGTTTCTAAATGAAATACTTGAATTTCCGCTATATAGTTCACCATTGTGTGTGTGTATGCAGAGTGCTGCACACCTACACATAAGCTGCTGGTTGTGTTCTGGGGTGAGTCCATCACCACCTACAGGTACAAGGAAGCTGTCACTGTCCTCTGGACGACCTACTCACCCTTTTTGTAGAGCCTCTGAATACACAAAAAGTACGCCTTTGGAAAATAAATTGTGTACAATAATGAACTCGTTTTTGTTATGTTGTTTTTTTGTATGCAGGGAGAGGGGCATTTCTGAACACTATTTTCCAAGACCAAAATATACATTCCATATACAGGGTAATAAATATATTGGTCCTTTTTGCTAACATGCATGTTGGTTATGGTGGAGCCTTGGAACCACCATTTAAGTAGATAACTTGTTTTCCTTCATTTTTATACATAGAGCATGGGTTGATGACAACTATACAGGGGCCATACATACATGCATGTCCTGATACAGATATATTTTTCAGGCAATTGTCAATTGACCCATGTGTGTTATGTTATATGGCGGCCGGCCGCGGCGAGAAGGTACAGCAGTTTAATACAGAAACATATCTTTGTACAGTGACATACATGTAAATATGCATGTAGAGACCATCTCTCTGTCTCACCTACACTTTTTTTTTAATACGGTTTTATTTTGTCCTGGTTACAAGATTCAAATGATTGTTCTTCCACAAAATACCAGTCAGGGGATCGAAGCCATTCGCCCTGTTCATCTGCTATGATTTTTGTCTGTACTAACATTACACTTTGCGCTTCAGAAATAAGTTGATGGATGAGATGTGATGGGATACACAGTATATGAATGAGATGATAACTTAGATACCCAAGTACAGTGATGTATAAAATAAACATGATTAATTTACACAGAACTTTTTACATTACAGGTAACGCCACAGGGACGGATACATGAACCAGGGTTCAATGCCCGGGGATTTGAACATTGCAGCCGGTGGCTTGATAGCCAGTTCACAAAAATAAACAAAATTTTGTATGGTGACACCCCTGTATACAGCATCATATATTCATGTAACGAGACATTTGGGATCATTGACTATTCTGTACTTTACATGAATCAACATTTTAGTTCATTTGCTACCATCTCTATAGAATTTCCTGTGGAAATAAACACTAGTACCAGAAACCCATATTCTGCCTATTCTATATAGTGTTAAGGAGCGCTGGGTCGGGTAGGCAAGTCAGAATCAGGTACATGCAGCAGATTAGATTAGATTAGGTTAGACTAGATTAAGGAAGATTAGAGCCTGAGGTCTGTATCATTAATCAAACCCGTTCCGTCAAACTGGAGGTATGGGTAATCATATCTCCAGTTGCGAATAAAGATCATTCCTAACCTCCTTTTAATCTGAATTCTAAATACATCTTTAGTTTGTGGCAGTGGAACTTGGGTTTCCTAGATGGACGCTATAATCTCTTCGGACTCTGATCTGTCTGATAGCTATAGTCTAAGATCAGGGAGTGCATTGTGTAAGTTATGGGCAGACTGTGTGCTAAGCCTATCAGCAGGAAATGTGATGGCAAGTGGTTCTACACAAGATAAAGCGTGGTCGTGATATGGTTGTATAAAATAGTATCAAAGTACACTCATATTGATTGAAAGTGTTGTTAATGTGGTCTCAGAGATTGAAATTGTGGTATCTGCTAAAATATAAGTTTATTCATACTACAAGTTGATATCTTTTTTCTGACTAGGAGACATGTGTTTTACGTGCCTGCGTCAAAAGCTTTTTGATCAGAAAGGCTGTAGAGTTATAGGTCGCTGTATAGTGTACATGTAGAGGCTGTGGCCTATAAGCAGGTAGTGTATTTGTATGGGTGCCTGGCCTCCTTAACCTGACGTTAACCCAGGATTGTCTGGTATGTTCGGAGACAGGTAAGGGGAGAAGGAGGGTCAGGGTAACTCAAGCATGTAGAGGTGCAGGCAGCTCCCGGTCAGGGCGCCCACCCAGCCGTGCACCTCACACCTGCTGTAGTCTCCTCATCACCAGTCTCACTATCTACTTCTGATGCATTTTCACTCTTTGGCTACATTACCAAGAGCATCTATTACATGTTATGACTTATAGCCAATAAAAATCATTACACTTCAAACTTTTTTAATTCTACCCACATACCATAGATACCTGCATATAAGCCGCATCTAAGGCTGGGTACAAAGCAAGACAATTCTAAGGAGGTACTTCATCCCAGGATAAA
This sequence comes from Harmothoe impar, assembly GCA_947462335.1. Taxonomy (NCBI): domain Eukaryota; kingdom Metazoa; phylum Annelida; class Polychaeta; order Phyllodocida; family Polynoidae; genus Harmothoe; species Harmothoe impar. The sequence goes on along the minus strand of OX381714.1, from coordinate 25,137,737 downwards.
TAACGATTTTTTTTTTAAATCTTGCGTAGAACCTGAGCTACTATTACCCACACCTGGACTTTGGGTGGACCTTATAACCCGCGCCTGCGGCCTGATTTTGGCCAATTTACTACTGTAGTATACTCCCCAAAACCCTAACTATATACATATTTAACCCACGGTGGACAGCAAAGACAAAGGCTTCGCACCTTGGGTATATTGCATACCCGAGGGTTAAGTCAGATAGACTACACCTGTACCCTGGTATGCCTTCATAACCACTGCCCACTGGTCAGCGACTCGGTGTATAACACCTCGTCTCGACCTTGTGGGGCAGTGGTTATGAGGCATACCAGGGTACAGGTGTAGTCTATCTAACACATATAAGCCGCATCTACACTTTGGCCAAAAGCTATAAATAACCCAAGCCGGACATTTTTCACACGTAAACCACCACGCCACATTTGAGGGAGATTTGTATCTATATACATGTATATCAAACTGGGAAGAAGCAAAATGCACAAAAAGGAGCTACTTCTCTTTTTCAGGGATGCCAAGTTACCTCACGCCAAAATCGTATTTGTTACGATTTTTGGACCCCAAAATTGTATGCACTTGTACATAGATGATAGATGGCTTTATACTTTGTGTATAATGTAATAATTAACATCTTGAATGTGGTTTCTTCACATATGTAGGCCTATGCCTTATATCAGACAAGTTTGTAGGCAGGGCATAGCAAGCCGTTTCAAAGTGAAGTTTTCTCTCCCATTTATTTTACGGTGAAACACAGTTTATTCATTTACGGTGAAGCTATGTCTTGTAAAAATACTCCGTTGAATATACAGAGAATCAATGTAAAATTTTACGATGGATCATCATTATATCTTATTACAGTGGGGCAATGTAAAATTGATCAATTTTACTTTGAATATCCGTAATCCAGCAAAGTGAAACACAGTTTATTTATTTTACGGTGAAGCTACGTTTAATTGATGTTAGTTTTATCACACCAGGTGGCAATTTGGTTCATGGGGAGATTTTCATGGATGCTAAGAACACCATTTTTGTGGTAATAGGAAAAATATATAGATAAACAGCTGTAAGGTTTGCTCTCTAGCCATCCTAGAGTGACTTCTTCTCATGGACTGGCATTACAAAGTGTCATGAAGCATTTTATAAGGCTCTCATAGACTGATTCCTAATGATTAGGCCTGAAGTCTTGACACTAAGATGATATTGCTGATTGGACATGGTACCAAATTTGGCATGCAACCATATTGAGCATAAAATTAGGTATAGGTGGATAAATGGACGGAAAAATACTGGGATAAATGAGTTAAATTACACAAAATACCATTATAACTATTGTTTAGGCACTGTATTGAAATTACAATGATGTCCCGTATTCTGTTAGAATAACAAGTGATTCACTGGCACCACTGGGGGCCGGACTTTCACTGTTAAAATTATGGTGTACTTGAAACAACAGTGACCGTTATTTTTACAGTGAAAGTGTTGCCAGTGAATCTCTGTTATTTTGACGGAATTTTTGTACAGTGTAGAGCGATATCGTTAAAAAGTGCTACTTTTAATTCTGTAAATGTAGATATTTTTGTGTTTATAAATTTTCGCTAATTTGTTCAAAAGTACAATTTCGTGTGATTCTAAATTCGCGAACTTTGTAATATGGGACTATACAGGATGATTATTTGTGCTGTACATATTTTAAAATCCACAAAAATATGTAGAGTACCAAAATCTTTACGTTTACAGAACTGGGCTACCAACAACTACGTGTTAGATAGACTACCCCTGTAGCCTGGTATGCGTCATACCCACTGCCCCACAAGGTCTAGACGAGGTGTTATACACCGAGTCGCTGACCAGTGGGCAGTGGGTATGAAGGCATACCAGGGTACAGGTGTCGTCTATCTGATTTAACCCTCGGTTATGTTAGTGTAAACGATATACCCAAGGTGCGATTCCTTTGTGTTAGCCGTCCACCGTGGGTTAAGTAACAGATAGACAATGGTTATTAAAAGGTATGTAGAATTAACCACAGCTTGCTGGTGGGGGCCAGACGAGGGCGAAGCCCAAGTCGCCCTACCAGCAAGCTGTGGTTAATCTACATACCTTTTCATAACCATTGTCTATCTGACTTAACCTTCGGTATGCAATATAACCAAGGTGCGAACCCTTTGTCTTAGCTGTCCACCGTGGGTTAATGTATATTAACAGCACTACGGGTCCTCCCCTTGCAACTGTGTATAAACTGCACTAGGGTTCTGATTCTCGTCTATGAATCGACAGGAGTCTACAGTCCTATTTCCTGGTCAGCACTATTTAACGCATTCACCTGTACCCACCACCAAAGCAGATCTCTACAACAGGATTAGCTCTGTTGGTAACAAACTGCTCTTGGGTTAATAGGACTGACCAGCCTTACAGAGGTGCACCAGGACTGTGCCAGCAGGATTAATACTTCAGCAGAAAGGGAGCTCAGGGCCTGCAGTAGTCAATTTGGAATCGACTGTACGAATGTACAGTCGATGATAGATCCTGCTCTAATCACTGGGGGTTCTGCTATCTGCCAGACCTAGTGTGAACAGAAGGTTTGTCTTATAAACCACTGGTGTACTATCATATCATCAACAAACAGGCACACATCTGAGTGAATATGGAAAGTTAAGTGTCTAGAGATGAGCATGGAACCTTCTTTTGCCCTGTAAACCCTTTAGTTTGTCTGTAATGAGGTCCTGTAGTTCACCCACAGTCAAAACATGGGGATCTCTCACCAGCCCAGTATGGCAATACTGGGCTGGCTCGCTAGCTAGGCCTGCAGATCACGCCCTTAAGTCAAGACGTGTTTCGGGTAACATGGTCAAAACCTGCCGTCAGGTGGATCGGTGCCGGCCCCCTGTGACCGGTACGCTTAAGGACTGTAAAAATTATTGGGTATCTTGGACGGCTCTGGTAATTAGGTAGGTTGAGTAAATTGATAGAAAGCTCCTTTGCCTTAGACTTGGGGATTGCCACCTCAGTACGATGCTGGTCACCTGGTCCTTTAAGGGCCGCTGCTCTCCTGAAAAGTGTTTCCAACTACAGGGGACATTGCAGATGAATATGTTCTCCTAAACCCGGCACTACATTACAGATAGTGCCCTCGTACTGCATATATGCAGTATAGGTTTTTTGGTACTAAAAATATAGTATATACGCAGTATCGGTTTTACAGTGGTACTGCATATATGCAGTATCGACAGGGAAAGGGTTTATTTAAATTGGCGAAACATTCGGCAGCATTATATGGGTGAGCCTGGTCTAATGAACCGAACTAATGCTGGATATCAAGCTACAGGGAGTTGGATTCTTCTGTACTGCGAATTATTATACGATCTTGGCTCTGATCGTGCTTTTTAGGTGATATTCCTGTGCTGATATTCCTGCATATCCCAACTCGAAATCGTTCTGATATTCTGGATATCAACTATAAAGGTAGAAGTTGGACTTTACTTACCTATTCGTTAAAATAATTCTAGGGACTTTTTTTCACATACATATAGGCACTTTAAAAATTGGACGTTTCCACCCAGATTCGATCCGGGGACGTTAGCGCCCATTCATTTCTGGCCATGGTACATGGGGAGGGAAACGCTGCCTATACTGAAGTATACAGGGGAGCAGTTAGTAACCTTGTTCCTTACTTCCCCTACTGAAGATTTCCACAACATGGTGACTGCACCCTCTGTACAAGACGACTATATATCGGTCAAAATGGCCAAATTAGGACGATTTTAAGGTAAATTTTTACATTTGAATCGAATAATCGTATAATAAACCTAATATTGAATGGATATGGGGTCCCTCGGGCTGTGTATTGATCAATAACACCCTTGTCGCTACGCGACTCGGGCGTTATTGATCAATACACAACCCTCGGGCCCCCATATCCATTCATTATTGGTTAAGTAATATTGTATCGATGGGATTTCCTTGTTTGAAGTTAGATAAAGTTAAGATTTTCTTTATGAACAGAAAGTGGAGCTATCATGGGATTAATTTAATTACAGTTATGATATAATGATATTAATTTATATATCAGTGGATATCAAAACATCTATAATGTATCCCGGCCTGCGAATTTTTGAAACGGTTTTATTTGGTCTCTCTGGTTACAAGTAATCAGTAAAACTGTTCGTCCACGAAGGAACCAGAGGAGGGCGAAGCCTTTCCCTCCATGCCTTATCTACATAATATATAATATAACATCCTATTGACATCCATATAGAAGTACACTTTGCATGCTTCACTAGATAAAGAACTAAATATAACATAGATAAAAATATATGAAAAGATTATATTTTGGATAATAGTAAGCCTGAAGTTGGTTATCCTAATTTGTTCATGAAATTGGAAAAAAAGATATACAGAATATACCTGAGTACAGTGGTGTATAAGCTATAAGCTAGGGCATGCACTAATGACAATCTTCACATTTTACAGTAAACCATAGATCTATTGTGTACCATGTATCTTGACCTTATTATATAATACCTGAGCATTCGTTCCTTCATCATTCCATCATACTTGTTAAATGCAATTTGTATTATTAACACTGAGATTCTAATCTTTGTTCATTTCTTTTCCTGGGGCACGGGTATTCAGGATGTTTGTGTTTCGGACAGTCGTGGTAAAGAGGGAAGGAGGGGACAGAGGGGTTTATCGGTCAGATGGGAAGTTCAACCTATCCGGAAGTTCAAGGGAAGTTCTATGGGAAGTTCAACCTATCTAGGGGGGGGGGGGTTCTTTGTTCTTTCTTCCTATACTCAGTTACACCCTATTGATGATTCCAACACCTGTGAAATGGAGGTATGGCTGATCGTGTCTCCAGTCATTTATAAATACCTTTCCTAACCTTCTTTTAATAGTTACTCTGAACTCATCCTTGTCTACCAACCATCTAAGAGCGGGGGACAGTGCATTCCAGTGTGAGATTGCTTGTATTGGTAGGCCGGCCCATTCAGTAGGGTTGTCAGTTTGTGCCTAGGCAGTCTGACTACTGGGGCTTCCGTGGACCGTGTTCCCGTAGATGGGACAATTAATATGTCCAACACTATTATCATTTGAACAGACTTTAAAAAATATAAAAAAGTATAAGTCTCTGATCCCCTTCTCGTGCTTGATGAAATTCCAAGCTCAGTAGATGACCTTCAGGCTCCATCCACCGTGTGTATGCAGGTATGGAAAGGTTGTGTATGGGCAAGGTTGGGGCGGGAGAGCAAATTAGACTAGAGTTCACATGGTACCGTTTCTGCTAGGGTGAGGGTGGGGGCTACTTCAGGTCTGCTGGCACGCAGCCAACTCCCACTGTCCATTAGAGCCAATTTGGGCCTTTTTCTTCTCTAGTTTGTAAATACAGAATAGAACGAAAATCAATAGCTGTCAAATATTTTCAAAAAAGACACGCTTTTTCCTCTTGGGTAATTTTTTGGTTCAGGCTATCGTATTGTTGTTAAGATATTTTTGGTTTAAAAAAAATCAAATTTACAAAAGTAATATGCATCCTGTATACCAAGTATCAATGTCCACATCCAATGAAAGGCATTTAATATGACGTTATGTCAGCAGTCACTTATCTTTATATTAAATATAAGATATGATTTTGAAATGTTCAACTATTCAATATATAATATGATTATCTACCATTATCAACCCTATATTTAATCACCTACATTACCATCTCTCCCTCCTACACGAGGACATACGGTGGCTGAGTACCTACATCTATCAGTCATATACTGGGCTGGTACCAGGGTAGGCGTTATATATTTCCAACGGTGTGGCGCTCAGGTTGATTATGCCTGTGCTATGCTACCCCCCCCCCCCCGCCTCTCTAGCACAGAACGACACGCATACCCGTGCCTTATTACGGCTTTATGTATTCACCCGTGGTGGTTATGGAGCCAGACAGTGGATTAATCTAGGCAATCTGCACCCATAAATATTCATCTGTGTCACGCGACTGACCTGACAAGATGCTTAAAATCGCCAATGTCAGGATACATTTTGGGAAAAAGTTACTCATGCTCATATTCCCGATAGTCACATCCGTCATAACTATAACATTATAATGAGGCTTCTTATTTACATCAATTGTGTAATGACCATCACATTTATGACATGGACTAATCAATTAGTACAACTATTAATCGACAGGGGGTGTTACCAGCTCTCCCGCCAGTGACGCCGTGACGTCACTGCCGGCCTGCTACACCTTCATCATGGACATTTAGAAAATTTCTGAGTGAATATTGCCTCTATATCGCCTCTATATCGCCTCTATATCGCCTCAAAATGACTATTTGTTTTTGTGGCCAGGAATATCATGGCAATCGGGCCAGTTGTCCGAAATGCCAAGCCCCAAATCCAGATAAGGGCACTCCTAAGAAGACCGTGCCGGCAGCACAAGACGACAATGGCGGCCCCCAGGGCCGGCAGGAGACCGGCAAAGACCCCCCAGCCCCGTCGGCACCCCCGAGCGGTACGGCCCGCCAACAACATGGTCAAGCCAGGCGGGAGAGCGGGCAGCCCGGGAAGGAGAGCACAGACCCGGATTTACTCCTCAAACAACAGTTAGCTAGGATAGAAGAGCTTACCTTGCAGGAGAGAGAGAGGGAAGCCGTACTAAAACGGCAACAACGGCTGAAGGAAGCTGAGATAGAGCTGGCCGGCCTACGGGCGGCGAACAATTTGATTGAAAGAGACACAAATACGGCTGTCTCCGCCTTCCGGGGAGCCATGGCTGGCGTGGGAGCGTTCGAGGGTGAAAATACTACCGCGGTGAGCCACCAGAGCGCGGATTCGCGGCTGGTTGCCGGCGGACGATATGCGGACACGCGGGTACCAGCGACGACTTCTTCTCACCGGGGTGGAGACTCGAACGCGGCCGCGGAGGTAAACAAGCATGGCGGCGCCCACTCTCAAGCTTCCGGCGAGGCTTGGAGACAGTACCCACAGGGCGATTTTGATCGTTTTAAAGGCGATGAACAATGGCAGAGGTCAGGAGATGCCTCAAACGCCTTCAATTCAGCCCCCTTTACCACCGACGACCGCGCAGAGCGAGAGGTTGGCCGCGGAGAGCGATCGGACACCCGTGAGGAGCGAGGTCAGGTTGGTGGTGTGTACCCAAATGGCAATGCCGACACCTCATACCAGTCTTACCTGCTCTGGGTGCAGCAGCAGCAGCAACCCCAGCATCAACAAGTTCATCAGCAGCAGCAACAGCAGTATCAACAGTGGCAACAGCCATTTCAACAGCAGCAACAGCAGCAGAGGCCACAGCCTCTGTACCCATCCTCTGCTTCAGCCACCATCCAGGCAGGGCTACAGAGGGCTGGGCTATCACACCAGTCTCTGGGACTACTCTCCCCAGACTTTGATGCTGCTCTCCTGGGACCCCGTCAACCTCAAGGTTTGTCAGATATTCTCTGTGGTGAGCTGAGGGGTTATGCTAGGGACAACAGGAGGAAGAGGTCTAGGGAAAAAATTAGGCCTGATTATCATCTGGAGGTGGACAAGGATTACAAGCAAATGTCCTACCGAGAGCTTGTGTATGGCATGACATGTGTGCACGAGTGTATCATTAAAGGTGAATTTCCCAGCCGCATAACGGCCAGGGGCTACTCTGCCCATATGAAGTTCATCACTATGAGGGGCTTGTCCAAGGCTTATGAGGCCGACACTCTTGCTAAGTATGAGTTCAAGGTCACCACCAAGGTCATAGAGGGTGATCTCACAGATTTTGTACACTGTGATGAGGATGCCCGCCACGACTGCCTGGGCGCGGATAACACTGGACCAGTCCTCAGAGCGCTGGCCCGGGAGGCGGCGCGCAGTGAGAGTCGGGGGGCCAACAGCGGGGGGCGGGGCTCCGGCAACAAAGGAGGTCTGTGCCCCCCGGATATCTGTGGGCAATGGAACTTCCGAGACCGATGCGACTATAACCCTTGCAACAAGAAACATATTTGCAGCAACTGCCGGGGGGCCCATAAAGGTAGATACTGCAGGAGCCAACCTAGCGGTTTCTATGGCAACCAGGCTCAGATGATGGGTAACCCCCCTCCAGGATATGGGAGTGGTTTCCCACCTCAAGGTCCCCCTCATGCCCAACAGGGCAACCCGGGTCATCATATGTGACCACATGATCTAGTCGTCAGCGCGGAGCCGAGCCGAGTGCACGCGCAGACATTAGCCGTCAGTGCGGAGCCGAGCCGAGAGCACGCGCAGACATGGGACGTCAGTGTAGATTGTGATGCTATTTGTGTATGTGCGAGTGTAGATGATTTGTGTAGCATGTACGCGGACTACCTCCCATTATGGGATGTCAAGGAGACCCACTTTGTGGGGGGTGTGCGATCACAGATGAATTTATGTGCATGGAGGGATATGCTGTCGGGACATGGTGTAGCCGCCCCCGACCCAGACGCACATTTTTTGTTGGACGGTTTAACCCACGGCTTTAAATTGGTTGACCCAGGCTCTGTGATTCACCCCTATTTGTGTACAAACTATAAATCTGCGACCGTCTCAGCCAAGGATGAGATTAGCGAGATTATTCTCGAGGAATTGAGTAGCGGCAAGTTGTCGTTGGTGCCGAGTACCCCCCACTGCATCCATGCCCTCGGTGCCGTCGAGAAGAAAGGGGGCTCTTATAGGCCTATCACGGATGCTAGCCGCCCGCTAGGGGCATCCATCAATTCCTTCATGGAATCAACCTTCCAAACTTTCAAGTATAAAACCGTAGATATGGTTTCCGCAGCCATACAGCCGTACTGCTTTATGGCAGTCACAGACATTACCAGTGCGTATAGGTCAATTTTGATAAGAGAGAGTGACAGGAAGTTTCAAGGTTTGCAGTGGGACATAGGCGGTACCCCGTGCTTCATAGAGGACAATTTCTTGGCCTTCGGGACCAGGATGTCTCCTAGCGTGTTCACTCGCATCACCGACGCGGTCTCGCGTCATATGGAGGGACAAGGTTTCTTTTGTGCCAATTACCTTGATGACTTTCTAGTGATGGGTCGCAATTTCAGCGAGTGCCAGACAGCCCAACTTTACCTCCATAGTGTATTGAGGAGGTTGGGTTTCTATATTTCATATAAAAAGGTCAAGTCGCCGGCCCAAATCCAGACCTATCTGGGAGTGGAGTTAGACTCCATCGAAATGAAGCTCCGTCTGCCCGACGAGAAAATAGCCAGCCTACACGAGGAAATAAACTTCTTCTCAGGTCGCCTGCGGGCGACGAGGAAGCAGCTGCAACGCCTATGTGGGGTTCTAGCCCACTGCAGCACGCTAGTTAGGGGCGGCAGGACCTTCAGTCATCGAGTCATCGAAATGCTTTCGCATTTTACCCCCGGCAAGCGATATGTTTCGCTATCGAAGTCATTCCGCCAGGACCTCCTGTGGTGGTCAGACTTCGCAGCGTGGTTTAACGGGGAGGCTAAGATCATCAAACCGGGCCCAATGAACACGGCAATCATTCACACCGATGCGGCAACCACGGTCGGGTGGGGGGCTGTGTACGGCGACGACTGGGCTGCCGGCTCGTGGTCTAAGAGTTGGAGGGACCCGAGAGATCTTCACAATCATTGTACTCCTAAACCGGATATGCACATTCCCTCTAACATTAACGTACAGGAGCTATATCCTATCCTCATGGCGTTGAGGAGATGGGGGGACGAGTGGCGCGACACACGCGTAGAATGCGTGACGGACAACACCCAGGTGGTGGCCGCGTTGAATACGGGCAAGAGTGACAATAGCAGGTCTATGGACATCCTCCGCCTCATTTTCTGGGACACTGTGATTTTTAATTGCCATCTAGTAGGGGTTTTCTTGCCGGGTTACAAGAATGTTGTTGCCGATGCAGTGTCCAGAGCCGAGTGCTTTAATGACATTCCTTTCCATTTATGTTGTAGAAACAAACCAGTTTGTCAGGGAGCTGGACATCAGGGCCGCGGAGTTGAGGTCGATGGCGTGGTCGGCCTCCACCTGGAAAACGAAAACTTCCCAGTGGAAAAAGTTCCTCGGGTTCTGTGCCCTAGCCGACGCCACCCCGGTACCCACCAAGCTTGACGTCATGTGCCGTTACGCGGTGTACCTGTCTAAATCCTTGAGATATTCTACAATCCAGAACTACATCAGCGCTGTGATCAGCCTTAACAATTATTTTAGCCATGATGTGCTATACCTCAGGTCTGAGTTTACTTTTGCGATGACAATGTCGGGTATCCGCCGGGCCTTGGGCGACCCAGAACCTCACCGCCCCACTTTATTCCTGGAGGACTTGCATTTGATGTTTAACAGCTTGGACCTTTCAAATCCAAACGAGATCACTATGTGGGCATGCATCGCTTTGGCCTTCAGAGGCCTCCTAAGGAAGAGTAATCTTGTCCCGGACTCCAGTGCCTTGCAGGGTCACTACCTGCGTAGAGGAGCCGTGGTCTTCAATGACTGGGGGCTGGAAATAAAAGTGTCCAGCTCCAAAACCATTCAGTACTGCCAAAAGGTCCACCGAGTCCCTGTCACTGTAGCTGTTGGTTCCCCAGTGTGCGCGGTGACTTGGGTCCGGAAACATTTCATGGATTTCCTCAGAATATACACTCGTCAATGAGAGATTCTCATGCTCTTTTATCGTCTTGCATAATCTTTATTTATAAGGTACTCTCAATTTCCCCTACCATCGTTACTAGTATTAATATATCAATAAGGCCAAAAAAAAAGAAGTTGTGTTCAGGTAACATGGCCCAAAAAAAATAGGGTAGGTAGGTCGATTTTTTTTTTTTTTACCAAATTATTTTAAGGATTTTGAGACAAAATTCCTCCCATTTTCGGATAATTTTCGGAAAAAAATAATAACAGTACAAAAAAGTGTTTTTTGGTAGAAAAAAACACTAAAATTCCTTCCAAAAAAAAAAGAATAAAATAAAAATTTGGGTAGGGCCAAAAAAGTAGGGTCGCTAGGGATACCTGAACCAGGGAGCACTCCATGCCTGAACACAACTTTTTTTTTTTGGTCTTATAATATTTGGTTGACTTTTAGCCCCATTTTAGTCCGATTGAAAATGGTGATCATTGTGGACCCATAATATAGGGGGGCGGGCTCAAAACCTCTCCCTCAGGTGATGGTTGCCATGACACTCCTCCTATATACTGACCCCAAGTCCCTGCTTACTCCTTTACAGCATTGGAAAGCCATGGCTCTGTAGCATATGACCAATTTAGTTTTCTTCAAGTTTTTGCTTTGATAAAAATATTCTAGATATGGGGTTTCAATTTGCCTCTAGAAGTGACTCTCTCCCCCGGGCCACTGGTCGCTCTTAGGGAGTGGTCATTTTTTAACAACAGATGTCCTTTCGGCAACACTGACGTTTATAGTTTTGTTAATACAACTCTTTTGGGTCAGAATCTGACAATGGCACACTGATATTGTATGGTATCTTACGGTCGGATTTCGTGGGTGGCTCCGAGATCTTTAAAAGTTAATTCTGGAAAAACTACTTATGCCAGATATGAATACTATACAGCCTTAGGAAGCAGGGATGTCATACTTATATAAGAGAGTGTTCATTTTTTAATTACAGGAGGGTGGTGAGATTTCATGCGGAGGCACGAAAAATGCCCCCCACCCTCGAGAGCACGTAGAACATTTCATATCCCCTTACCGCAGGCGGCGAACCCCCCCCCCCCCGCTTTGAACTATAGTAACGCGCTGGCTTTATTTTTGCTAAAAAGGGGCTTAATTTTTTATGCCTGCCCTCCAGAGGGGTCAGAATGTTCTACGCCCCCCCCCCTCAGGAGGGGTTCAACATTTTTAAGCCCCCCCCCCCCCAGCTAATAAATGAACACTCCTAGGTTTCGATTATATAGATAGATATATGTTATATATCAGGAATATCATTGATAACAAAAACAAAGGCAAATGGTAGTCGAACACCAGTTCCATTAATGATTATTCTAACTATAAACGGTTTTGAATACTGCGAGGTAGGAATCTGACCTCAGGCTGTGCAAAAGGATAATTACCTATTACTTCCCCCCCCCCCCCCCCTTCCTACCTTACTTATAAAACATGATGGAGAACAGGCTTTCTGAGGGTGCACTGGATGCAAGTCCATTCAGGTGCCATAATACAAATGTATACCTTGTTTTCTCCACTGGCAGAGAACAGTTTTTCATGAAAAAATGTTGAAATAATTATTTTGACATATCAAAAATGTCAATATAATATATTGGAATATTGACACAATAGTGATATGTCAGTATAGCGAATGTCATTGACATTCCTATTATATAGATATATAGATAAATAGCAAGCTGTGGTTAATTCTAAGACCCTTTCATAACCATTGTCTATCTGTTTTAAACCACGGTATGCAATATAACCATTGAAGGTGCGAATCCTTCGTCTTAGCCATCCACCGTGGTTTAAACATAGATATATATATAGATATGTAGACAGGATCAGCAAAAGCAACTTTGAGTTTCCCGTATCTCGTTGAGATTTTTTTCCCGTATCATTCTGATGCGTTATACGTGTTCCTAACCCCCCCCCCCCCTTTCCCTTGAAATCGTGTTCACACATAGTCACCAATACTGAGGGAGTGGCCCCCCCCGGGGGTGCACGCTCTGTTGAGCTGTAGACAGCACAGGCTGTAACTGAGTCCTGCTGCCATTGTATTGTGTATGTTTAGTATATATGTAAAGGTCTGACACTCCTAGTCTCCGGTCATCTATCCACTTGAGGCGGCAGCACTGTACATGGGATTGTAGGCAGACCGTGGCACCATCTAGTAGAAATCTAGGAACTACAAATCTCTGTACTTCAGATGGTGCCACTGTCTACCTACAATCCCATGTACAGTGCTGCCGCCTCAAGTGGATAGATGACTGGAGACTAGGAGTGTCAGACCTTTACATATATACTATACATACACAATACAATGGCAGCAGGACTCAGTTACAGCCTGTGGTAGACAGGCTGTAGACAGGGGGGAGGGGGGGGGGGGGTAATCAGAACAGTGTCCGAGGATAGTCAATCAAAACATCAACAATGGGTATATATATTCATACACCAGTGCTAAGGCCGGAAGCCACCTGATACAAGGGTTTCAGATTACTCTGATACAAGGGTTTCAAACCGGAAGTGTGCTGATACAGCCTTGCTGCTGTAAGTCAATGGCTTCTCGTATTTAACAAAACACATTTAATAATAAATAGACATACTGCCATTATGTCAATATTTCAATATATTATATTGACAATTTTAATTTGTCACTAAATGTTTTATGAGAAATTGTTCTCTGTCAGTAGAGAAAACAAGGTGTGCACTTGTATCCAGTGCAGAGTACAACAGCAGCCTATCTTACCCACCTCTTACGTCAGCCTATTATATAACCTACACTGGGGCCCTGTACCTCTCCTTTTCTCAGTGTCCCGGTCACCACAGGCGCTCTGGGTATCACAATACACACCCCAGCCTGGGACACTCTGAGACTGTTGTGCGGCTCTCTATATCATGGCACCTGAATGTGCCAGCATCCAGGGTGTTCTCCACTATTTGCTTTAAGTCTAACGGTTGAGCTTACAGTCAGGGTAGTTATCCAGTACCGTATTTTCAGAAAATGACAACTACCGGGTACCATTAAGGCCGTTTTATTTTGATAACTTGGATTACGGATCCGCCGCCGAGATTTTTGGCATTTTGCAAAAAAAAACACCTTTCCCCTCCGAGATTTTTTGAGAATTTTACCCCCCCCCCCCCCCAAAAAAAAGTACATGTTGATCAGAAAAAGGTAGAATGAGGCCTTTCAGATTGGGGATAATTCTCAATATATCATCATTAGATTGCCCAAAAATGAGATTTTCCATGCCTTTTTTTTTTTTCTTTTGAGTCAAAAGCCCGTAATCCAAGTTATCAAAAAAAGGTGGCCTAACCATTGTTTTGGTTATTTTTCTCACCTTATCAAGGCAATAAACAGTGTTTTAGATGTACTTAATAGTTTAAATACTATATTACAATACATTACATCAACTACTATATCTCAATAATCGCCTTCGACATAAATTGGATGTCAATGACATCCCTAATTCCTAATACTATTCTATTGGAGTTATAGATCTAGGGTACTAGCTTGACCTACCCTACACTGTACTGTGTCTGTACGCTAAAGTGGTATTACAGACAACCACGTCATTTGAGAATGAGATGTCCACCTTAAATAGGCTTAATACTTTAAAGGTTTAAATATTAACATTATGTAATTAGTCATGTAGGGCTGTCTCTATTTGTTCTGTCACTGTGATACCGGTACACAAAAAGAGGGCTTATGATGCATGAAAGACTACAAAAGTGAGGTGAACCTCCCAACTAGACTCAACCCATGCCATGCTTGATTCTAGGGCAAGCTACCCTCGACGAGAGCCCGTGGGGGGTCCTCAGTATAGGAATGGGTAGCAACTGCGGTAACGACCCCGAAGAGCTGTCACTGTGCGTGCGTCAGAGCATGAAAAAAAAGGGGGGGGGGGGGCTGTTAATCATCGAAAAGTTAAAAAAAAATAGGGGCTGTCAATGACTGGAAAGTACATCAACAAAATTCTCCATTCCTAACTTTAGTGACAAGTTTTGCATTAAAAAACGATAATTTTGCCAAAAAAAATGTAAATTTTGCCCAAAAAGAAGGGGGGCTGTCATCTGATTTCTTAGATTATAGGGGGCCTAGGGAGTTGTAAAAATAATACACATTTTCAAGGGGCTGTCAAATGACCAAATAGGGGGGGGGGGCTGTAGTTTCGCAGTTGGTACCTAGCATCAAAACTGCCTGGTTTCAAAATGTCATTTTTATCAAAACGCTATTTTTATTTCATAAAAAAATTACATGATACATCCTACATATCTTCAGTCTACACAGCATGAAAGTGCACGCTTTAAACCTGTTAGTTGCTGTTGTGTTCGTGACACAAAAAGAAGGCCCCTCACTCAGAGCTAGCCTGCTTCCTAGGGCGACAGAGAAAGAGAAGGCTTCCCCCCACCGGCCCACCTCCCGGTGAGAGGAGGGGCTGTGTGACGGGCAGTGCTGCATGCACATCGCCTACAGGCTACACTACATGGAAACTGGGTTTGTTTGACATTTGAAGGCTCACTTACTTTCCGATCACCTCGCACAACTCGTACACGTCGTCAAACAACACATCATCCTCTGCCATCTTTCACGTCGTCCGATCGCCCTGCAAGAGAAATCACAGGATTGGAAAACCATCGAGGTTTATCACACGAACTGTGCAGTCACTTTAGCTATAGACAGGCCTTGTGTGTACACAGCGGCCACGGGAGCCACCGCGTCGGGCTCCGTTCAAGGCGTAGCCGCTCCTATGGGCAATGGATTCCAAAGGTGTTTCTAATGTACTTACGTCCTTGCACTGACGTGATCCACACTAAAGCATAATCCAGCGGTCCTTTCGTCCCTCTAGGGTAAATCCAGACAGTGTCATGTGCAATCGTAGACCAGAAAAAGGTCTGTCAATATCCAAACCGTGCCAGCTCAAGCCTAGGACTGAGCGCCATTAGCATTGACCGGAAGGTGCGCACTTAGAATGCGCAGCAAGTCACGCGCACCACGGGACGACGCTGCTACTGCGTTTGTGCGTTTGCCGCCAAGTTTAAAATGATGGCTAGAGCCCTGACACAGTGACAGCTAGGTGCGGATTCACTTCATTCAGGGGGTGTGCTCCCAGAAGGAGAGGGGGCGGGGCAATTTTCTGGCCCGGTACATTTTAGCTGGTCGTAAGATGTAGGTGGCCATCTTGGTTCTTCAATGGCAGGCCAGCAAACCATGGTATTTGCGGGTATTTGGCGGTTGCTATCTCAAACTTAGTCAAAGTAGCATTTATTAATACCACCATGGCATAGGCAGAGCTATGGGGCCGTCCATAAACGATGTCACGCTTTTTTGGGTCTTTTTTGACCTCCCCCCTCCCCCCCCCATGTCACGCTCTGTCACGTTTTGCTTGACCCCCCTCCAGGCGTGACGTCACAGAAGCAGATACCCCCCCCCGCCCCCTTCGATTGTAAATGAGTTTTAGAAATAGTCACAATGACATCTGTCGGGGAGTAGGCCGATTTGTAGTAGTAAAATGTTTTTGTTTATGCTCATACATATTAAATGGCACTTTTCATGTCACATTTTAGTTCTATGAAAAGTTTGATGTCTACGTCAGGGGCCCTCCTGACAATAGGCCCTAGGACATAGGACAACAGGCCCTGAGCATTTTAGCCACATGACAATAGGCCCCCCCTGACAATTGGCCCTATGACAATCGGCCCCTGACTGTAAGCCCCCCGGACAATAGGCCATGCCCCTAATGTCCGAGCACAGGTGATACTAACATTCCAGCACATGCCATACTAACGTCCGAACACGGATGATACTAACGTCCGAACACAGGGGATACTATTAAACGTCCGATCATGCACCTATATAACATCCGATCACCCACCAAGTATCTAGTTAGTATGACCTTTGATTCATTGATATTTTCAACGTCCAGGCGTTGAAGTGATATTGATAAGCAAAAGGAGGCAGTTTAGTTTGGTTTAAGATGACTTGTATTTATGAACCATGTGCGCCATCCCGCTCGTCGCCCAAGTGCCCCGAAAGTAGTGACGTCACAACATGTGTACGTCGGTATCACAACATCCCCCTTGTTACAAGAAGAATATTACATGGTGACAGTTTGAGTTTGTGTCCATGGGGTATCGAGAGCAGCGCTCTTACAATGTACTCTTACATCTCAATTGAATAAGTCCTTAATGTTTGTTATATATGAGTATGAACAAGTCTTTTACTATAGATGAACTTAATTTGTTAACTGTTACATAACAACTACTTAACTAGAAAACATAGGGTAGACTGCCCTTGTTGTCATCCACCTGGAGGCTTTATTCTGTCCTCTGGCTGGCAGGTGGTCCCTAACTGTTGGGGTTTATTCCTGATAGCGTGCTGGTGGTTTGATGGCACGGCCCGTCCTAGTAGTGCGAACTACAGGCATAGGGGCTATCTCAGGAGCCTTCTCGGGTGAAGCGGTAGCTGCCACTTCTGTGTTGTCGGTCACAGGCTGAGTTTCTTGCCTCATGATGACTTTTTCCCCCCTTTTGTCTTCGCTGCCGAGGTCCAAGAGCTGTGGAATCGGGGCTCGAGGCGTCTGGAGGGTTTCCCGGAGGTGATGCCTGTTGCGGCGCAGCTTGCTGCCCTTTTGGGTCTCTACGATATAAGATCTTGGCTCCAGGCATTTTTCGACCACTGTCCCTGGTGCCCAAGTCTTTGTCACTTGATCTTGGATACGGACACCTTGCCCTGGGTACAGTGGTGCTAATTGTTGGTCTCTCGCAGTGTGATCATAATGCTCTTTTGCCCTTTCGCCTCTACCTTCCAGCTGATCCTTGACTTCCTGATCAATGTTTGTCTGCCTTGTAGGCAATATGGAGGCTACTTGCCTCCCCAGTAGCATCTCCGCTGGTGACGGCAATCGGTTGTCAACTGGAGTAGCCCTCAGGTTCAGGAGGGCCATCTGGACATTCTCTTTTGTCTTGATGCATTTTTTTATCACTGACTTGACCCATCGTATCTGGCGTTCTATGAAGCCATTTGACTGGGCATAGTGTGGCGAGGAAGTTGTATGATTGATTCCCCAGTGACGGCAGAATTTCTTGAATGTCTCACTGGCATATTGTGGCCCATTGTCGGACCTAATCTCGTCTGGTCGGCCAAAGGTACCACAGGCCTCCTCCACTATGTCCTTAACTACCTCAGCTGTGACGGGTGCTTGTATTTCTTTGACAATTGGGAATTTTGAGTAGTAGTCGGATATAATTATGTATTGGCGCCCCTTTATCTCAAACAAATCTGTCCCTATGATTTGCCAAGCACGGGCTGGAACCTTGCTAGTTAACATCGGCTCCCTTCTGTTATCATCTTGGTCCTCCTGGCATACATTGCAGCCTTTTACCAACCTCTCTATATCATTGTTTATCCTTGGCCAGTAGACTGTATCACGTGCCAGCAGCCGTGTCTTCTCTATGCCTAGATGACCACGGTGCAGTTGGGATATGATATCCCCTTGCATGCTCTCCGGGACAATGATTTGCCTTCCTTTGAATAGGACTCCATCATCAAGACCAATGACATCTCTATAGGACCAGAACACTCGGAGGTCAGTTGGCAGGTCCCCAATCCTTTCTGGCCATCCACGGTACACAACCTCTGCAAAGGCATTAAGCACTGGGCATCGTTGGGTCTCTCGTCGAAGCTCCGCCTGCTTGCCTGGGCTAAAGCTGATGAGGTCAAATGAGATTCCGTCAACACGTAGATCCAGTTTGACTTCCGAT
Organism: Harmothoe impar; assembly: GCA_947462335.1. Lineage (NCBI taxonomy): Eukaryota > Metazoa > Annelida > Polychaeta > Phyllodocida > Polynoidae > Harmothoe > Harmothoe impar. The sequence continues at coordinate 25,119,313 of OX381714.1, read as the reverse complement.
TTATTGTTCGGGTTTGGAAGTCGTGATAGAGTGTCTGATAGGACCATCTCCTCTCCTGGTCGGTATACCACACTGTAATCATACCCGAGTATCCTCAGCAACATCCGTTGGAGTCGAGGGGGTGCTGATATAATAGGCTTCCTACAGATCATTTCAAGGGGTTTGTGGTCAGATACAATTGTGAAAGATCTGCCATACAGGTATGTATGGAACCTTTCTACCCCATGCACAAGAGCTAGTGTCTCGCGCTCGATGTTGCTATAGTTTGATTGTGTCTTGGTGAGTGATTTGGAGGCAAAGGCTATAGGCTTGCCCTCCTGTATCAATGCTGCACCAAGGCCCTTTTGTGATGCATCCACCTCCAACGCTATTGGTTTGGTGGAGTCATAGAAGGCCACTTTCGCTTGGTCAGATATGGCTCCTTTGAGCTTCTCAAACGCATGCTGATGGTCGTCTGACCACTCGAATGGGACATCTTTTTTGAGCAGATCCCGAAGTATGGCTGCTTGTGTACTGAGATTTGCGATAAAGGATCCCAGATATGTTAGTAGGCCTAGGAAGCATTGTAGGTCTTCTCGGTCTTGTGGGACTGACATCTCATGGATATCCTTCACCTTGGCCGGATCTGGTGATATGCCATCTTTGCTGTACACGTTTCCAAAAAAGGAAATTGACTGCTTCTTTATAGCACACTTTGCCGAGTTAAAAACAAGACCATGCATCTTGGCAGCTTCCATTAGCTTCAGGAGTCTAGCATCATGCTCATCTTCTGTGGAACCGAAGACACAGATATCGTCAGCGATGCCAACACATCCATCGAGATCCTCCAAAATCTCATCCATTCGTTGCTGGAATATGTCTTGGCTAGTGTTCAGGCCAAATGGCAACCTCTGAAAACAATATCTACCAATAGGTGTGCGGAAAGTCGTAAGTAACTGACTGCTCTCCTCCAGAGGAACACTCCAATACCCAGCCTTTGCGTCCAGTTTGCTGAAGTATTTCGCACCTGTAAAGAATGGGTTGATTTCCTCTAATGTGGGAGTCTTATGAGGACATCTTTTAACCGCATTGTTGAGATGTTTCGGATCAAGGCATACCCTCAAGCTACCATCACCTTTCGTGCTATAGACAATGCTTGAGCACCAGTCGGTATGTTCCCTGACTCTTCTGATTATGCCATTCTTCTCCATATTTCCTAACTCGGCCTTGATTTTGGGAAGAAGGTTCACATTACACTTCCTGGGACGGTCAATGTACGGCTCTGCATCAGGTTTGAGCAATATCTTCGCTGGGTCTTTGAACCTTCCAATCTGGTCAAATTGGCAAGGGAATGACTTTTTAAGGTCCTGCAGGGAGTTGACTCTCCGGCTTGGCTCGGCCACTATGGTCTCAACATGACAGTTTATAGTTACTAAGTTGAGTGCCTCACACATAGGAAGACCGAGCACAACCGGTCCTGGCACATCAACAACATAGAACGTTGTGCGTACCCAGTCTCCTCTGCCGTACTTGCAGTCGCATGTGAGCTTGCCGATGCATTTTATGTCTTCACCGGAATAGGCTGTTAGCTTAGTTTTGCCCACAGGTGACAACACATCATCAGGGTCGATGTCCCCAAACATCTGCTTGAAAGTGCGTACTGGTAATGCGTTACCTTGGGCACCAATGTCAAGCTTCAGCCTGAGACCCTTTGTGCCGTCTAACCCTGGACACTTAATGCCGATTGTAGTATACGCTTCATCGCGTGTAGATCTGGATATGGCATCGAAACACTTATCAGACATCTTAATGCAGTAGAAACTTTCTGAATAGTTACCAGGGTCACTTGCGTCCGAGCTACCAGGTGTCTCATTTTCATGTGCAGTTACTGCATGCACATTCTTCCTTTGCTTCCCTGCGTTCGGATAGTGTTTCTGGGGCTTGGAACTGGATTTGCTTTGAGTGTTCTGGCCTCTGTTGCCAGTGTCTTCGGGCTTCGACCTGCAAAATTCTACCCAGTGTCCTTGTTTCCCGCATCCTGAACACTCATCCCTGAATGCCGGACATCTTCGGATTGTGTGGTGACGACCACAGTTCCAACAGGGCTTCTTTTTGGAGATGTGATCTATAGAAGTCTGGTCAGTCGTGTTCTCGCGAAGAGTTCGGATCTGTTCATTGCCTTTCTCGGTTGCTTCGTGTCGTCGGCCAGTGTTGAGAGTTTCTTGCAGTGTCAGTGTTTTGTCTTTATCCAGGAGTTCCCGCCGGAACTCTGCAATGGGAGTGCTGGCGATGACAAGCTCAATAATGCGCTCCTGCAACTCTGCGTCTGTAAACTCACAGCGCAAGCCCTGCGTTCGTGCACGTGTGACAAAAGCATCAAGTGACTCACCGCTCTTCTGTCGGTACTGCATCAAATTCAGTCGCTCAATACGGAAATTTACCGCAACTCTCAGCTGTTTCTCAAACAGATCCCATAATTTCTCCGGTTTCTTTAGATCTACTTCACTAAGGCCAGATGCATTAATACGGCGTAAACCCTCTTCTCCTACACTTATCTTGATTTTTCTGGCTATCTTGGAGGCATCAGTGACTTCGTTATCTTCACATACCAAGAGTAGCCTCTGTTTAAAAAGTGTAAATATCTCTGCTACATCAGAAGCATCCCAATTCATAGAAGGGTATTTGGCAGCCATTTTGATAACACTAGTTTTGATATGGTGCACTGGAGCTATTTGTGTCAGTGGCACTAACTAGCATTTAACAATCACAGTTCTGGTATAGCCCTAAGTTGCATTGGACACTACACAACCTGTGTATATGGCTGGCTCCACAATTGATTGGGTTTACTTGGCAGACTTGGGTGATATGAAGGCTTGGCTTTATGTGACTGTAGACACACAAGGATAGCTTAGGACATGGACACACAAAGATAGCACATGGTCTGATGTGGGGAAAAGAAAAGGTGCTCTACTCACAATTCTTGGTGTCCCACAACATCAAATATGTGGCACACAGTCTCTTCAAACATCCTTTTACCGCTAGCCACCATGAAGTGATATTGATAAGCAAAAGGAGGCAGTTTAGTTTGGTTTAAGATGACTTGTATTTATGAACCATGTGCGCCATCCCGCTCGTCGCCCAAGTGCCCCGAAAGTAGTGACGTCACAACATGTGTACGTCGGTATCACAACAGGCGTACATAGTACCCTACGAGACTGCCTCAAGTTAGCAAGGAGTCATCCACAATTAGTGGTCGTCTGCCTCGCAGTAGGACAGGTGTTTATATGATACTTGTCCAATACAGCAATGACCGCATCGATGGATGATCAAGTCTATGAAATGAATGACCACATCTATGAGGTGAGGGAGAAAACTACTACCGGGGCACATCCCCTACCCTTCATGCCTCCATCATGAAGGTCCTCAGACGTTAGTATGACATGTCCTCGGAAGTTAGTATGACAGTAGTATATATTGTATCGGAACGGGTTTATGCTTAAGTACTGTTTATTACTCACTCGAGATGCAGCCAATCAGAGGCCTCCATTTGGTCACGTGACCCGTTGCCATGGTAATGTGACCTACTTAGGACTCTCAGCCAATCAGAAGCCAGCATTCTGGGTGACCTACTGACCTACTTAGAAGCTCTCAGCCAATCAGAGGCCGGCATTCTGGTAACCATGGTAACGTGACCTACTTACGTCACGTGACCTACTTAGGCTCAGCCAATCAGAAGCCAGCATTCTGGTAACTATGATAACGTGACCTACTTAGGGTTTTGTTTGTAAACAACACCACGTGGCTCTCTTGTTTGTAAACAACACCACGTGACACCCCTGTAAACACAGATACGTAGCTCAAACGTAAATCTACGTTGGTTTGGGGTATGAACTACGTAATTTTACAAGGTTTGTGGACGTCAAAACGTGAAGGTATATTTACCTCCCACAGACCTACAAGTCTGATTTACGTTTTTCTACGTAAATAAACGTTAAAATCAAACATAAACTTGCACTTACATTCTATGTAAAAACATATATTTAGCCATAGATATATCTATATATGTGCCAATGAAATATTACCATTCACAAACGAGATTTGTCATGGTAGAACTATAATTGTAGACCCCTATCTGATTCCATATTAGAACAGTTCAAGCTGTATATTCCCCCCTTGGAATAATTTATTGGACACAGTATCATCTGCACTGTATATACATGCTAAGATTTGGCTGCAGTGATGCTTTGTATGTATTTCCTTACCACAAAAGTGGTGTCCATTGATTAAAGTGTCCAAATGCATATACGTGTGTCCAATTATTCGATACCCTCTCCTTTAAACATAAATATTGGTGTGCAGTTGATTTGTAATAAAATAACTCCATAATAATTCAAAAATAACTGCAAGAATGTGGTAAATTCCCTAACGTACCATATGGTTCCCTCAATATCTAATAGTGCTGCCACCTTGTGTGGCAGTCAGGAGTTACATACCCAATTGTAGTTGAAAAAATACTAATTTTAACGTTCATCTACGTAGGTTTGCTACGTTTAATTACGTCTGAATGACGTTGAAAAACGTAATTCAGCCATCTACGTCTGTACAACGTAAGTAAACCTTCACGTTTTGACGTCCACAACCTTGTAAAAACACGTATTTGAAACCTTTGGTCGGAAGCAAACCTCCAGAAACCTCTCAGCTACGTTGGAATTACGTAGTGTGTTTACAGGGACGTGACTGTTTGTATTTGGGTAGATTTAACCACCCAACACCCAAACACAAATAGGGTAAGGAATTATCTAGAAACTGCTAGAAAGTCGACGACAGTTCTATCTTTGGAGACCTTCCTCTCCAGTGTGTCTGTCAGATACAATAACACAGCGAGGGACCTCCAGTCTCCCCTGGACTTGATCTCCACCAGGGTGAAACCGATAGAGAATAGGAAGGAGGCCCCGCCTCTCCGCAGAGAATGACTGGAGACATCCTTGAGGCCCACACGACTACTGAGACTTTTCAGTCGTGCGGAAAAGACCCCGTATGTCTGCGGCGTGCGACTACTGCCGGTTCCATACTGGAACAAATAGTCAGACGAATGAAGATGAAGACTTACTATGAGATGCTTCACGTAGGTAGCTACACAAAATATCGAGTCTTGGGCATAGCTGAAGGGGATCTCCAATGATCTCTCCCCGTACTGTATAGTCTTGGTTTTACTCAACCTTAGCAGGACGCCCCAGGGTTTGAAGGTGACGTCAGACACCCGGATGGCCTGGTCACTCACCGTCACATGGGCCTTCCTCAACAGTCCTCTGAAGGCCATAATGGCCGCAGTCCACCAGCACAGATCGCGAGACGAGGACATGTCTAGCAACTTATACATCCTAGACAAATCCTTCGGAGACAAAGGCACAGCTTGTTTGACGGTATCACCCAACGATCTCCGCGCCCCCGCCATGGTGCGAGACACGGAAAAGTCCTTGGTCGATACCGGGGCAAGGCCATGCAGCTTCTGCAGATATACTACCGCACTGATATACTGCGTGATGGACGAATATTTGAACTTCCGGCACATGTGCGCGATATAGAGGCACAAAGTTTTTGAGTCACATGGTATAGGTGACAGGTCGTAGCGCGCGCAGAACTCATAGAAGTGTTTCCACTGTGACTTCCTGGTGAGTTTCGTGGCGGATGCCAGTGCCATGTCCTGGAGGCGCACCAACTCTGCTTCTAGCCGGTGTCGGTCTGTAACAACAGAGGGAGAACGGGGGATCAATTTGGGCTACACCTGGGTAGGACAACCTCGAAATGAAGTCGGCCACCACATTCTCCTTGGAGCGAAGGTAGCAACACACAATTCTAATATTAAACACAAAACACATCCAGAACAGTTCACGCAGCAGAGACATTGCGATGACATTCTTGCTCCTGCCCGTTGCTAGCATACGGCAAACTTGAGTGTTGTCAGACCAGATCAAGATGGTATTGTTATTGAGCGCGCGACCCCACCTAGCCAAGGCCATCACCACTGGCCACACCTCCTGGACATTGATGTTCTCCAGAAGATTGTCAAATGTAGGTGGGGGGAAGTAGTGGTCCGGGAAGAAAGGGAGATCCTTAGCCCACTTGTCTAACCAGACCCCATACAACCAGTCCGAACCGAGACTAGAGCCAAAGCCCCGTGACGATGAGTCGCAGAATATCTCGGCCACTGGATTAGAGGGCTGGAGTATCCGGGCCTTGCCATTGAACACACTAGCGAATGACCTCCACCACTCTAGATCTGCCTTGAACGTGGGTGACAGTCTTGCTCGGTCAGTGGATTCTGACAGGGAATTGGTCAGATTAATCACTCTCCTGGAGAAGGTCCTGCCCCCGTGCACCACTGTGGCACAATGTGCCAAGATGCCCGATAGCTGCTGGAGTTCCAACTTTGAAGCACTGTTTTTTGTCAGAAAGTCACTTATCGTTGAATACAAGTTGTCTAGCTTTTCCGCAGGGAGGCTCAACTCCATGTTTACACTGTTCACCTCTATTCCCAGACAAGTCAGGATCTGGGAAGGGCCTAGTACCTTCTCCCACTTGATGTCAAACCCGAGGCGCCTAAGCACCAGAATGAGCATGTTCATGTTGACCTCACAGTCTTGCTGGGACGAACCCAATACCGTAAAGTCATCAATATAATTTGATATTCTGTCTACACCACGGCGGTTGAGACACCGCACCACAAAGTCACCTAGCTGAGTGAAGAGCCAAGGGGCTGAGGCTAAGCCGAATGACAGGCACCTGTCCACTAAGACTTCCGGGCCCTCGCCGAAGTCCCAACGCAGGCCCTGATATGTCACATGGTCAGGCAATATATTCACCGATCGGTACGCCTTGGCTAAATCCACGACCGCTAAATAGTCACTGGGCTGTAGCATATCTATGATATAGTCCAACCCTTTGTAAGAGAACTTTTGACGAGTGGTGGACATGAAGTTGTTGATGCTAGCGTGAAGTGGGCGCTTGCAGTCTGTAATAGGCCTAACGCCTCCATCTTTTTTCTTGATGGCTCCCATGCTGTGGATGCACTGAGGTGCACCAACGGCCTTAGTTATCTTGCCTGCCTTCACCTCAGAAACCAGAAGTTCACTCATCATGACATTGAACTCGCCACTGACAGTACTTCTATAATTGGATCGATCATAACCCGGGATATAGACATCATCCACAATATGGAACCCAGTATTTATACCCCTCAGTACAAAATCATCCTCAGAGCACATGGCATTGGGGAACAAGACATACTCAGCCGCTACTCTACAAGGCTTGAGTTGGGAAACTACAGGGCCTATCATGTGAACACAACTACAGGTGCCCAATACACAATCACTGAATACTTCCACTACACAGTCTTCAATACACACACATGCTACCAGAGTTCTCACCCCTAAGGGTAGTGTATCATTTGGATTGACATTTACAGTAACAGCCCTAGAGCTGTTTTGAACCTGCCCTAGGGCATCACAACTAGTCCTCCCAGTAGGGGTAACAAAGTCTGGACCTAAGTCCTGTTCATCAACACTGTCATCAACATCTAGGCCTAGGCCATCTGCACACATATCACTGAATGACACGAAGTCACACTGAGAGTTTGGCTTGCTAAACAATGGTTTGTCCCTAGGGACCTCACTGAGTGCACACTTAGCTTGTGAACTGGCAACACATTCATGTTCGCCGGGCGAACACTTATGTTCGTCGGGTGAACTTACAGTACTGTAACCGACCACAGAGCCCTGTTGTCGGTCTAGACCGACCACAGGAATGTCATATTCGATATGGTTAGTAATTTCTGCGACTTCTAGAGCCTGTAAGACCTCAACAGTCGCAGGGGCGACATATTCAGCACAGACCGACGACAACTCGCCATGTTTTGGGTCAGCGAAGGCTGGCCGAGGAGAAGACATTTTACAATTTGAACGATTATAACCAAACGCGGCCACTGAGCTGTCCGCAACTTCACTCGCAGAGACAACAGGACAAGGGGAAGCGATTACAGTAGCTTTTGCGGACTTACCGGTCACATTCTGGTCAGAATCGATGAATTTACACTCGAACGAAGCGCATTGTTGACCATCACCGTCCCCCTGCCGCCATTTTGAATAAGGCATGCTGGGAGCCAGCGAGGAACGAAGCGCTACATTTTCGCAATCTTTTTCGCTATAAGGCGCTAAATAACCAGAACTTGACGCTAACGTCATTGATACACCTCTAGAAGTATTAATTGCGGACATATTGTCCGATTTTAGGCCTTGTTCGGAAAAAAAGTCAAACGAATCGAGCGGACAACAGACCAGTGGCGCCCCCGTCTCCTCCGCGGCCAAAGACGGAACTATTTGATCCCGCGGCCGCAGAAGTCTTCGTGACGAAATATGTGTGGAATGTGGAGAGCCACACTGGGGCTCTGCGCCCTGCTGGTGCTCTGTGTTTCCATGCTCCTCTCTTTGTACAGTCTGTTTACACTCACCAGCTGATGTACTCTGGGCTGCTGCTGGAGGTGCTGGGGCTGACTCTGGGAGTCAGGCTGTAGGCTTCTGAGCCTGTTTCTTGATGTTGGGGCAGTTGGGGGCCTTGTGGTCACCAAATCCGCAGGAGTAGCAGACATGGGGTTTCTTGCAGCTGGCCCCATCACAGGACTTGAAGTTGTAGTACCAGCATGGAAAACCATCACCTCCTCCATCCCCTCCCCCTGACCTGGCAGCCTTCTTCTTGGCCCACTTGGATTTCCCTGAGGTAGGCGGGGCCCCACCGCCCCCACCCCCGGTCTTGAGGGAACGCAGGCCGAGGTGCCGATTTATCAGGGATTGGATGCCATAAGTAAGGACTTGCATCCCATCAGTGGATGCCAGACTCCGGACCGCTGCATCATATTCTAGGAGATAATGGAGCTCGTAGATGACTTCCGCCGACCGGTCCGACAAGTACCGCATGTGGGACAGCAGGTTAAGGGCATCCTCGGTGCCCTTCTCCACATGCCGCTCCAGGAGACTGCACAGGCAGGAGTTAAGCTGTGCGAAGCTCTTGGGCCTATCCTGGCCATCTGGGAGATATCTGGTGATATCCATGTTGACTATGCGCTTGGCCCTCCTCCTTCGTCTGCGGTGACGCCTGGTACCGCTCGACTCAGACGACAGGGAGCTGTCCGACATAGGGAGGCCAGGCACTGGGAGGCCAGGCACCGGGCGGCCAGGCACAGGACCCGGGCTCGGGTGTGGTTGTCGGCTCTTAAATACTCCCAGCCGTTTGAAACCCGTGCTCACGGCCGCGTTCAGCCCCTGGACGGAGGCTGACAACTGGGCAATGTCCTGCCTCACATTGGTTAACTCCTGTTGCTGGTCCTCCACCAAGTCCCTTAGTCCAGACACTGAGATGTCGTCCTCCTCAGACTCCTGGTAGTCCTCGTCGTCATATTCGTTAAGGCCGAATAGAGAGCCATACTGGTCTCTGCCTGTGGCACCCGCAGACTGTGACACCCTCACTGTGTGCCTAGTGACTCTCCCTGGGGGTGTAGTATAGGCCTCCTCCTGACTACCACCTGGCTGCTGGCCACCTGGTACAGGCTCCACTTTCTCCAGGCCTAGAGCTGCTAACTCCTCCTCAGTCATTGCTGACATAGCACAGGCCTTGCCAGTAGGTGGCTTGTGTCTATGCAGGCATGTTTTACAGGCCCTCAGACCTGACATAGTGGCTACACAAGGTAAAACTCAAAGAAAAAATACACAGGTGTGGATCCCTGTTAGATGGTCATGGTCCAGTGAAGAAGGACAACCTTGACCCTGACCTGGGGCATACAGAGCCAGCAGGCCAGGTAGGCTTAGTATAAACCTAAGTAAACATATATAACCAACTATGACCAATCATACCGGTAGCATTATACTTATATAATTATGGGGTAATTATATACACAAAAAAAAGTTATATAACTTATATATAGAAATAAAAACACAACGAGATAATTTCTTTTTTTTTCATTTTATTCTCATTTTCATTTCAATCAAAAACACACAAGTTTATGCTTTTTTAGCTTTCTTCTTCGATTTGCAACCGAACAGGCCGCAAAGTCTCACGCCGCCGTCACTCGTACCACACCCCTGACGTCCTCTCTCCAATAGACATTGCACGACTTTGGATAAATCCAACACCATTTCGGCAAGGCAGAGAATCTTTGCTTCCATGAAACGTCCGCCATCGCAACAACCCGTTTTTTCTGTCACAACATCATCATCGATAGCTTCTGACTCACTGTCCGGTCGCTCAGCTTTGGGATTTTGCTCATTCGCATGACGCACTTCTTGGGGTTTCTTGTTCGACATGCTTCAATTAGGAAATGAACGCAATGAGGTCCACAGGTGTCAGCAGAAGTGTCTTGTAGTTGAACGCGGTTTCTTTGCCACTTGAACGGAGCAGAGCGTTCCACGAAAGACAAGAACTCCGCACTCAGCGGCGGTAAGCCGAAGGAATCAAAGTAGTACACTTCACCCGTGCTCGACACGTAAAACGCCACCCAATGCTGACCTGGTAAATGTTGCGGATCTGTGTTGCTCAGGAAACAAGTGTCTTTGATAGGGTGCTTCGGAATAGTGTCACAAGAGAAAACACCTAGGAAACGATGTTTTGTGTGAACGTTTTCCTTCAACACTCTACTTATTTCAAGCGTATTCATACGCTAAGTACTGCTGTCTTGTCTTCAGTTCATGTGGTAGTCGGTGATGGGATGTCGATCTCTGGTCAGCTCGACGACGTTGTCGTACACTAAGTAGAGTAGCACCGTTGTTGTCGCTTGTAGCGCCGAGCGGAAACTGACTTCCACCCTCAGCTGACCCGCTCTTATAAGGTTCACGCGACACCCGTCGTGCGATCTGTCTGGGGTTAAATCGAGGGGGAACACCGTGTAACTGTTCAGGAATTGCTCGTATGAAATACCACAGGAGCGCGCGCCCTCGTACATCCCCGTTTCCGTGTGTAGCGCCAAGTACTCTCTCACGGCCGCTTTGGTTTTAAAGTCGGGCACGTAAGCGTCGTTCGGCACCTTCTGATCGTTCACTACCACTTGAAGCGAGCTGATGTCGTAATGCTTCATCTCGAACGGGTTCTTGTTGTAGTTACCGTTGAAGGCGTCGTGGTCCAGGAAGCAAATCATCATCGACTTGGGAAGCTGGCCTGTGTTGGAGTGCGTGTAGGTGTGATCTCTGTTACCTTGAGGGATGGCGTACGTCGTCACCTCCACTCTGTTCACCGGGTAGTCGAAGGGGCCGTGTTCTATCACTGCTCTTTCGTGCGTTTCCGCTACAGCGTCCGCCACCAACACACGTCGCACGTAGAGCTTTGCATTGTAGATCTTCAATTTGTAGCCTGCGTCAGGGGCGCACATCAGATAGAAAGAGGGCGCTGCCTGTTTCAGAGTGAGATTGATTTCTGTCTCTCCAACGATGAGCTTCGGTTGATGAGCCAGGTCAAAGTGCAGTCGCGCCATCAGCGAAAAGCGCTGGTTGGAGATTAGCTTCCTGCGCGCAGCGTACCCCGCATTCGCGTTAGTCAACGTGTCAAACTGACCAGGCGTATCTTCATGCCACCCCTGGGCGCTCATGACGCCGCGCTTCACGTCTTTGTTGTAGTTGAGTAACCCTTCCAAGTAAGCTCGGTAAGGGTAGGTCTCGGTGTTGCCAGACACTTTGAAACCGCCGATGGAGACTTGGACGTCTTTGAAGAGCGAGTGAGCTAAGTTGTTCACCGGAGCTACCGCGTCGGTGTCCTCTAGCACCGCCCCGTTCGCTTTCAGCACTTGACATTCCAGATGAAGGTAATTCTCGTTCAGGTCTGTGTACTCTTGCGACTTGTTGATGGTGAAATCTATGTTACCTCCATCCTCTAAAGAGTTTTTTGTTTCTATCCCGAGGAAAGACGACTTTAAGATAGTAGTCTGAGTCGGCGCTACGGTGTGCAGGTCGAGCTCAGAGAGCGCGCACTCGTTACTGCTCTCGTGTACGTAAGCCATTGTGTTCTCTCCTCACGCTGACGACAGACTGACGCCGGCCACCTCCAGGTCTTTTTATTTATACCTAAGCGCCTAGGCGTTTACCGGTCGAATACATCCCCTCTACGTCTCTTGCAAGAGCCACCGCCCGTCTGAGGAGAACGCCGGCGACGTTTCTTAGATGCGCCAGTTTTCTTTCCTCCTGAGAACGCCGTACTCGACAGACTCTTCAGAGCGCCTGCGCCTCGGTCTTTCACGCTGCTCTTTAAAGTCCGACCCGCCAGCACATCTTTAGCTACACCCACACCGGCGCAGAGCAGCGTTTTTCCCACTGTCTTCAATAGCGGGGTAGCCGAGCGCATCAGACCTAACAGAGCGCTGCCCAAACCGTGCCCGCTCTGGAAAGAGCGCCCGCTGTACACGTTGATGCCGTTGCCCAGCTGCGCGTTGTAGTAATCGCTGTACCCTCTGCCGACGGTGCGCTTGGGTGGAAAGTACGGAACGCGTTCACGCATTTTGGTCTTAGCGCTCAATAGGTCTCAGATGAAGTGTCACGGTCACCTCGCCTCTACTGAATGGGATGGAATGGCCGGATCGGTCTCTTAAATAGATGCCGACCTCGGTCAACCTCTTGGATTTCAAGGGGAAATAATCCAAATGGTGAAAACTGATAGCTTGCACGCCACCTCGACGCCTTCCGCCTCTGTCCACCGCGACGCAGCGTAACAGCGGCACTTGCATGTCGCCCACACGTCTCTCCTGGATCATGTCGGTGTATATGTACACAGAGTGCACGTCCCCGAAAACATCCATCGAGTAGGCGCCGGTAGTCGGCGACGCGAAACACGTCTTCTCTCCGAAGCCTAGAACACATGCGAGATGCTGAGTCAGCAGGATAGCACAGTGTCTCGGCGGTTTGATGGTGACGCGTTTCGTCTTGGAGTCGTACGAAAAGATCCCCATCGGTTTGAGCAGGAAGCTGGAGCCCCCTAGTCTGTTATCTCGCAACGTCTCACTCAAGCGCTCGACTAGGGTGTAGTTGCTTCCGGTGAAAATAGGAGCTATCTTGAATATGTTTGGCATCAAAGTGCGCACTTCCATGTCTTTCTCCATCTTTTCGATCATCTGTTTTGCTTGATTGCTGATCGCCTTCTTCTTCACGGCCGGGGACAAGAACTGCTTGTATACGGCATTCGTCTGTCTCAAGTCGACCTCTCTCTTGAACCTTTTTGTTTCCGGTTTCAATCGCTGCTCTTCCGACGTGTCTGACATCTCTTCCACCGTTACATAGCTCGCTTCCTTCACACTCAGCGGGTATTTTTCGAGGAGGATTAGCTTGTTCAGACCGATCGCGTCTTTCATTCCCCTCCAGTCTACGTCCGGTTTTCTTCTTTCGTGGAATTTAGCGCCTTTTAAAACGTTCATCGCCTCAGCTAGTGAACCCTTCGTGCGCAGAGGAACAACGATGATCAAGTCGTCGTCGTGCACGTTACTCCATTCTGTAGGGAGGATGATCTCAGTCAGAGCCGCTTCGTACGCTTCGGGCAGAAGGAGCGGCGAGTCGAAGTGAGTTCGGAAAGACGACAAGCTGTTGTCAGGATAATACTCCATAGAGCTGTTGCTAGGTAGGGTGATGTTCATTTTTTTTCTACGTTATTTTTTTGACGGGGATCCACTCGTTGAACTTGTCGTCGTAACCTAACCAACGTACGAAAGCTAGCTCTTTACCGTCGACGGTCTTGCGGTGCAACACCTCGTCTATCAGGTAGTTGTTGTCGTAACGACTCTTGTACACTTTCTGAACCTCTTCCGGGTAGAAGACGCCTTTTATCTCCTCGCCGCTGTCGTCTTTTAGCTCGAACCCTCTGCTTCCCAACGTTTAGCAACGTCGACCACTTCCTCGCGCCAGTTTCCCTCGTACCCTTTGTCAAAGGCGCCTTTAGTTCTCAACATCCTCACTCTGTCACCCGGAGCGATGACGTCGACGGCAGACGTCTTTGTTTTTTTCTTCTTTTTCGATATTTCGTCGATTTGTTTGTTAGTTGGGAGATCTTGTCGGTAGAAAACTGTTTCGCTGTTTTCCGAGCTGACTTGAGCCGGCGCCATTTTCAACGTCTTGTGGTGAGTGCGATTGTAAGAAGACACTACATGGTGCAGTACGTCTACGTAGCGATACGTGCGCTTGTGTGTGAAATAACGCCACAGCTTCTCCTTCAGACTGCGGTTCAAGCGCTCCACTAGACTAGCTTTGATGTCGTCATTCTCGCCAGTGAAAAACTCTATGCCCTCGCTCTTCAAGTAATCTTGAAAGATCTTGTTCACAAACTCTTTCCCCTTGTCTGTCTGAACAGTGCGCGGTTGTCTCTCGCCAGTGTCTGTCATCTTTTGGAAGGCCTCGGTAACAGCAGCACCACTCTTGGATTTAGTGGGAACGGCCCACGCATACCTAGAGAAAACGTCGATCGCCGTCACCACGTACCGGAAGCCGTCGTTGTGAGACGCCAAAGCCTGTATGTCCATCAGATCTAACTGCCACTGCTGATCGATTGCACCGGTTATAGTCTTGTTCCTTGCAAATTTTCTCCGAATGGGTTTATGTTTAGTGTAGGCGTCCAGCGACACTAAAGCATCTCGGATGACGGCCGGGTTTAGGTCGCGAAAATGATGTTTCTGGAGTTTAGTCACGCTAGTGAAACTGGAGGGTGCTTTGACGTCGGTATATTTAGCTACTACGCGCTTCTTTTCTTTTTCCTTCTTGGTCAGTCTCTTCACCGCTTTTCCCATCGTCGGCCTGATGGAGTAGCACCAGGAGCGGGAGTGTACGACGCCTGCGCTTGGCGGTTGCGACCTTTCTTTTTCTTACTCGCCGCGCTGCTATATGACGACGGTTTCACTGTAATCGGAGTTTGGAAAAGTTCACCGCCCTCGTCGTCCTCAGAGGATTGATCGTCCACCTGGAAAGAAGAGCCTGCTGCTGCTGCTTCTTCTTCTTCTTCCGAGTCGGAGCTCGCTCGTTTCCGACCTCTGTCAGTAAGCCGTGTGTCCAAAGGTCGGCCAGGTCCGCTCGCTTTATACAGATAGTTTCCGATCAAGGAGTCTGTGGGATCTGTTTCGTGCAGCGCTTTTGTGAACGGAGAGTAGCCCGCCGGTCTGTTCGCCGTCTTCCTGAACCTGGCGGCCCGGCGACCCGGCATCTCGCGCACCGTACCGTCCTCGTTCCACTTGACCACACCGGATTTCTCCAATTTCTTGTACAGCGCAGCGGTCCGAATGCGATTTCTCTTGGGAACTTGGTTCACCAACCGCTCAAGTAGGGACGCGCTGGCTTCTTCAGCAGACTGACGGAGGTGAGCCGGTGGCGAAGAAGTGTAGGATGAAGAGATGTTGCTGTTGTTGGGATTCGCGAGAAAAAATTGCAATCTATTCAACAACCTTCGGTATTTCAACATTTTCTCGCGCGATTCCAAAGTGGGATCGTTCAACACTAAGTCCAAGTCCCTGTAGATAAACTGTAGCACCTGGTGCAATGCCGCGTTGGGATGAAGGGATTGTTCTGCCTGCTTGTGGTAATAGGCCATATCGGTAGGTAGGCGGGCGGCGGTGGCAGGGGTGGAACTCTCGTTCTTTTCACTACGCTCATCAGGAAGAGGAGGAAGGTTTGGAGCAGTAGAAGTACTAGCAGCAGCGACTGCAGTAGTAGCAGCGCTAGTAGTAGCAGCAGTGGGCACATGATGAAGTAGACCTCCTCGTGATGATTTGTAGAGCGTCTCAGGATCCACGAGCGCTAAGCGTTTGTAGTGTTGTTGCTGCTCTGAGTCTGTCATAGGGGCGACGGTGGCGATGGCGCTGGCGGTGGTGGTAGTGGTGGTAGTGTCGGTGAGTAGGTGTCGAATGAGGTGTCTCATATACGGAGAATGCTCTTTATAAGCGGTAAGGCCATCCCTATGAGAGCCGGAATGAGGAAACCTCCCTCTTGTACCAAGACGCGTCTCTTTTTTTTTATGGGAGTAGATTTTTTGCCGACCTCCCTCAACACGTCAGCCGATTCTCGAAGCTTGTCCAGTTGTTTGTCGCTGAGCGGGATGTTCCCTACGAGTAAATTGTGACAGATCTCACTCAACGCTGCGATCAGATCGTCGCTTCCAGAGTCTATTAAATGCGAGCAGTCCTTTGGCGAGCACTTAGCTAAGTGCTTGAGAGTGCCAAAGTGTCTTTCGAGTAGATGAGAAGCCATTTTGCTACTACTTTCTCTTCTTCTTTTTTTTGTCTAGCGGTACGAATACTAGCTGAGAGTGTATGGATGTCAAAGAGGAGCGTATTCTCAGATCGTCAGGTGTTGACTGCTTGAAGTCCAGAAGGAGGTATGAGTGAGGCCGCTTGAGTTCATGGGTAAATATACTAGAGAGGGCCGCCGCGTTGGAGGGAAACACCTGGCGAGACAGACTAGCTATTTGCCCCATGTCGCGCGGGTTCTTGAAAACGATCATGTAGTGAGCGTTCAGACTCATAGTTCGAAAGTCGGGTGATTTCTGGAATAGGTTCTGAGTGATATATATGACGCTCACGTTCCAGTGATGGGAGTATTTAGTAAAGATGTCAGCTACCACTTGCTGATTGGAACTGCTCATCAGATCGTCCAATATCAGTAGAGTGTGTGGTCGTAAAGCGTCTTCTGCTACTTCCACGTCTCCCGCTATAGACTCTTTGCTAGGAAGACCTTCTCTGAATTCCACACCGTACTGATTTTGCATTTTTTCAAACAGAGGTTGCCACTCGCCGTAATGGTAAAAAGTCTTTTCCACCGGCGGCGTGACCAAATTGTTCACGTCGCTCAGAAATTGATCCACCAAGCGCGATTTTCCACAACCCCACGGACCGCTAATGATACAACTAAAGGGTCCTTGTAGTCGAGCGTCGAAATGAATTTCTGTGAAGAGTTTGCTTTTACTACTCGACATTTTTGTTTTTTTCAGCACGCGTCAGAGAGTAGTTGTGTGTCTGACTGTCTGCTGTGTTTCTCACTCGAACGTTCGGTAGTGAATGGTTGTGGAGAAAAGTCAGCGGACCTTTTTATTGATACCGGACGGTGTCACAGTAGCGGCGGCAGAAGTGTCTTTTTTTCTTTTTCTTTTTGCGATAAATTCTATTTTCACTCAATAGTCATAAATGTTTGTATCAGACTCCAGAGGAGTCTGATACAAATTTTTTTTTTCTTTTTCTGTGTTGTGACACGATCGTCTCTAAAAAGCAATAAGGAGTGCGAGCGCGGCGGTGTCAAATACATATTGTGGGGTATGGTTTAAAATAGTGCGTCCTTATCTTCTTCAATTCGGCTGCGTTGTAATATGCGGGATAACAAGTGACGACGTCGAAACGTTTAGAGACCGTGTTCACGTCGGCCACAACGCGCGCCCACCGAGTGGGAGCTGCAGTCACTCCCAAAAAACCGATCGTCTTGTCGAATCGTTTCATAGCGCTTATTCTCACTTTATAAGAGGAGGCAGGGTGAGAGTAGCAGCGCTCTTTCTTTTCATGAAACGCCCAACGAGTGGGGGCGCTGAGAGCGGCTATTATGCATTGGTGGAGTAAATACTGTTCTGAGAAGACGGCTCTCGGCCATGTCGCTACGTTTTCCTTTTCCGCTCTTGTATAACGACGATTTCTTTGGCACCCGGCTTTGCTTTTCTCGAGAATTTGGAACGCTTCAAGAGAAGCGTGAGCCTCAACTACGTGACGCTCTCTACTTTGAGATAAAAAAATAGCCGGGCAGTTGAGGAGGGCACTTTGTTCGCGTGTCCGTCTTTTAAAAACTCGCGCCCTCTGCGGCGCCATATTTCTTTCCTCCGAAAAAAAAAAAGACTGAGTGAAAATAAAAATTTTAAAACAAAAAGCTCAAAGAAAAAATAAGCAATAAGCAGACTCAGCTCGAAATTTCCTGCTGGCGTGTAAGTGTAGCGGTAGTAGTGATGGCGGTGACGGTAGGGGCGGCCGGGTGACTGGCGGTGGCGGCAGTCGGCTGGCCGGCGGTGGTAGTTAGTGACGGCGGTGGCGGTGGCGATGGCGGTGGCGGTGGCGGTGGTAGAAGGGCGTGTGGAAAGAGAATGCATCTCAGTCTTTTATAGGAGCGACGAGAGTTCGACTTAGTCTGACATTTTCAGCTGTCGCATGCTGACCTGCTGCTATCATAAGAGAAACAAAAGCCCTAATCACGCTTTTCAGCTGGATCCTTCCACCCACCAGTCATGGATCCAGATGGGAGGGTGGTTTAAAATTAATCCGTGTACCGACTGTCATACAATAGTGTAATTAGTTGAACGCGTGTTACCTGTATAAAGGATTAGGAGGTCATGGGGCTTAGAGTGTGTATAGAAAGCAACTACAGGTAGCGTGAACAAAGCGGCCCCCTCCCTTTCTGTCACTCTGTCTGTGACTAGAGGGTGCGCGTGTGGTAAGCGACTTAAATCTAAAGAAAAAAAATCAGCAGTCAGCTGGCCGGCGGCTGGAAAATGTTATTAGAGGGGTGAGCGCGTAGTAAGCGACTTAAGTCTAATCTAAAGACCTGCCGTGAGTGGGCAGCTGGCCGGTGGCTTGAAAAAGGGAGGAGTCGCCGCGGAGTAAGGGTATATAAGGGGGAGTGAAACCGTCTTCATCATCATCATCATCATTCTCTCTACTACTACTACTACTACTACTACTACTACTCTACTACTACTACTACTACCACCACCACGCCTCAATTTGCAGATCACCATGATGGAAAGTTACGACCGTGACATGAAGTGGTATGATGAAGCAACGCGCGAATGTGCAGCTGCTGCTGTAGCCGCTGCTACTGCTGCTGCTAGTGCTGCTCATCGTGCTACTGCTGCATTTACTGCGGCTGTTAGTGACGCTCTTTGTGATGGCGTTGTTGTTGTTGCCGCTGCGGCTGTGACTGCTGCTGTTGCTGCTGCCGATGCAGCTACTAATGCCGCCGATGCCGACGCTGCTGCTGCTGATGCTGTTGCGGCTGCCGATGGCGCCGCTGATGTCGCTGCTGATGTTAGGACTGCTGCTGCTAGTGTACGCTCTGTTGCCCTTGCTACTGCCGCTGCTGCTGTTGTTGCTAATGCTCACGCTACTGCTGCTGCCGCTGCTGCTGCTGCTGCTGCCGCTGCTGCCGATGCTGCTGCCGCTACTGCTGATGCTGCTGATGCTGCTAGTGCTGATGCTGCTGATGCTGCTGATGTTAGTAGTCGCGTCGACAAAGAATCATCATTTGTCACACTTAAGCCTCCAGTTGAATGCGCGACGGGTAGTAGGGCTACCAACGCGACGGCCGGATGGTGCAACTGGTGTCGTCGCTTCTGCTCGTGCTCTTCCTTTTCTTCCTGCCCTACCTGCTGCTGCTACAGTATAATAGTGTTATAGTGTTTGAATGAGAACGCGCGTACTTACCATCTGTTTTTTACACATAGACACTGTAACAGATGTGCTTTTTGAAAATATAATTTTAGCATAACATGAAAAAAAAAGAAAATTATCTTGTTGTGTTTTATTTTCTATATATAAGTTATATAACTTTTTTTTTGTTTACAAACAAAACACGTCACGTCACGTGTCACGTGGTGTTGTTTACAAACAAGAGAGCCACGTGGTGTTGTTTACAAACAAACCCTAAGTAGGTCACGTTACCATAGTTACCAGAATGCTGGCTTCTGGTTGGCTGAGCCTAAGTAGGTCACGTGACGTAAGTAGGTCACGTTACCATGGTTACCAGAATGCCGGCCTCTGATTGGCTGAGAGCTTCTAAGTAGGTCAGTAGGTCACCCAGAATGCTGGCTTCTGATTGGCTGAGAGTCCTAAGTAGGTCACATTACCATGGCAACGGGTCACGTGACCAAATGGAGGCCTCTGATTGGCTGCATCTCGAGTGAGTAATAAACAGTACTTAAGCATAGTCCCGTTCCGATACAATATATACTACTTATGACCTATACTCGGACATTAGTATGGGCTATACTGGGGGTGCAGAGGGGTCCCCCCCTCAGGTCGGAAAGTCGCCGAAATTAAGTCCCCTAGGTCGCAAGGTCGTTTTTTTAGACCCTTTCTTCTGTAATCAATTTTGTGCAAAAGTGGCCAGGTCGCTTAAATTATTGCACCAGGTCGAAAAGTCGCCTGGAAAACGGCCCAGGTCGCCAGGTCGCTAAAAACCCCTCTGCAGTCACTATACTCGGATGTTAGTAAATGTATATGGACTGTACTCGGAAGTTGGTATGGGCTATACTCTGACATTATTATGGACTATACTTGGATGTTAGGGAAATGGCCCACAGTCCCGGCGGTCTAAAATTAGGGTGCCATTTGTCATTGGGTTGATCTTCCACAGGGATATTAGACATGGGACCTATATTCCTGAGGGCCAATTGTAATAGCGTCCCTTGTCTGTAGTTCCGAAATGTTTTTACTTTGACATCAGATTCAAGTGTCTTCAGGTACTCAGTCCCACGAGGAAAACCCTAAATTAAGTCTATACTTGATATCAACAAAGGGTGAGTCATCAATTACTAGCTGGAAGGGGGGGGGGAGTACAATAATAATAGCTCAATAATAAATGACCTAGTAATCATAATTAGACCACTGGTGAGACTTACAGGGTTTCCTCAAACCTGAGGTGCGGCTTACACCGTACAATTGCAATCATGTAGCTGCTCTTAATAGAGCGCTGGTCTTGTATAAACGCCTGAAGTATAAGGTTCTCCAAATCTATAGTATGTGCCAAAACAAGACCTTGAATAGGCGCCTCTCTTGAACGGGGGCCCAAGGTATCACCACTGCCAAACTGAAAAGCACTATTGTGCGCATTATTGTTTAATGGTACAATATGCAAGGTTTTAAGGTGCTTTTTTTTTCAAAACGTGACATCATGCACATGCCAATCCCCCCTCCCCCCTTGTCACGCTTTGTCACAAATTTCTGACCCCCCGTCCCCCCCTAGGGCGTGACATCATTTATGGACAACCCCTATCTATCTGTCTGACACATTATTCTATCGGATGCATTGTGGCCTATAGATTTCAGAACTATTTTTGGTTAAGCTCCATCTTCATTGGTTTTCTTTCAATTATGAAATAATAACAGCGAAATATGGGTATTTATTGGAGAAAATTGCAATGATAAATCTGCGGGCCAAGGGACCCCCCGGAATCCCCCCTGGTTGATGATTTTTCAACTATTTCTTATGTAAAACCCAACATCAACTAATTAATTCTTAATTTTGACCATAAGCTGTGGTAATCATTTTGAAGAGGAAGTCATAAGCTTTTCAGAAATGCTAATCGTGATTCAATATCTGTGAAAAGTGCAACATTTGCTGGATTTTAATTGAAATTACTATGTTTTGACCTAAATATGTGATTTTTGGGTGTTTTCTTTTACTATAGAAATGTATGTAAAAGTGTATAAAACAAGGCTATTTCAGTTGAAATCCCGGAAAGGTTCCACTTAACCCAGAAAAATAATGTTTACATATTTGAAAAGCCCTATACCTCCTCTCTAAAAAAGTGAATCTGGGTAGAGCCCGCAAAGCTAAATCTTTGGTGCAAAATTGCTTTTGAAAAAAAGGGACCATAAATTTCGTGAAAATCACAGAATATTCCTCCAATAGCCGTGTAGCCCCATGTGGTAATGCTATTGACTGAGTCAAAGTGCCAATTACTAAATATCATGCGAATTGCTTTAACTAATAAGGGAGTGCTCAGTTTTTAACAACAGGGGGGGTTGTGGATAAAGAATTTGGACCCCTTGACCGCAGGGGGTTAAAAATTTCGATCCCTTTTGGGGGGATCAAAAAAATTCAACCTGTTTTGAGGGAAAAAGCCAGCGCATTATGTCACGTCACAAAACCCTGTATTTGACCTTCAACCAACGTATTACTTAATGTTACATCAATTTACGTCATAATTATTATTTATGATTATTATTATTCATATTTATTATTATTTATAATAAGTACAATACTTTATACATATTTGTGATCCATATGCCTATCAAAGTACACCCAGACGTCAGTTACACATATTTCTCATTCAGCAAAGGTAACGGTCTGCCCCCAGACGTGGAGATGCCGACCGGACATTCAAACACAAACAATGAACAATATGACAAGCTGCGGATTAACGGTAGACACACAAACAATGACCTAATCCATACACCACCATCCAGTATAGCACCCCGGTCCACTTCAGATGACTAGGTGCTACCAGGAGGTGTACACGTTACCTATTATGTAATCTATTACCCATAATGCACCGACTAGCAGGCTTCCCCACCTCCAGTCCGGTGCCTCATCATATTAGAGCTATGAATATATAATTATCCAATCAAATGTCAAACCAATATTATCCAATGAAAACCACTGCTACATGTATTTCCGGTCATGTGGGCTCCCCCTCCACCTGCCGGGCACCTGTACTTAAGCCCCGGTCAGATGGAGGGAAATCAGTAACCATCAGTAACATCCACTACCATCTTACGATACTGAGCCCTGGTGACTGGTACTCTGCTATCAATATTATTATTAATAAAAGATACCAAGTACTACATCTGACATCTCATCCGCCATCTTTATTATCCACATTGCCGTGACAGGGATTTTCCCAGCCACAGAGTGGTAGAGAACCGGGCAACTTTCAGCTACCAGCTACGATGAAGAAATTTTTTAATGCAGAGACACCCTCAGTCCCTCAGTGACCTCCCAACACAGAGGCACACTAGGAGCCAGGGACCAGCACCAACATCAGCTCTACAACCCACCAGGAGGAAAGGACCTAGCATCAAACACACCAAGTCCACCTCCTCTATCTACAAGGACACAGTAAGACATTTTGACCCTCACCCCACCTACACAAATTATAAACACTGTGCCCATTCTACAACCCATCGATATCAATACCCCACCCACCACTCCCATTTGTGTTGAACCCACTGTCAACATGGCCGGAGATAACATAGTAGAGCAACAAAGACAACAAGAACTAGAGGATAGAATCGCCAAGCAATTAGAAACCCAGCTAGCCAACACAAAAGCTGAGCTGGAAAAGCTTAAGGGCGACCTCGCGGCCTACAGCAAGAAGTCAAAATCACAGAACGATAAATCGATTAGGGATTTGGCTAGTGCTATCATGAAAGCCAACAAATCCCATATCAGAGAACCCATCAAGTTCTTTAAACCGGCAGCTACGCCAACACACCAATCTCCATCCACCGACTTTGCCCTACCACCAAACTACAGGGGAAGGAGAGAGGACTACGACATCAACTTCGTACCTAACATCAGAAAGGCACGAGCACTAGGCTTCATCCCTCCCACCCATCGATTCAAAGGGGGACCCAAAGACATCATCAACCTCCTACAAATGGGTTCCCTACCACCACATCACTTTGTGCTCATCCAAGCACCTCAGCAACATCAACAAAAGTGGCACTTTTTTCAAGCCACAGTTACTATGCTACAAAGGGGTACGAACGGGCGCGATTTTTGGCCCGGCAGGGGGGGGGGGGTAAAAAATTCCGACCCCTCTAGGGGATTACCCATTCAAACATGTAATTATAGCTACTGTTGTGATGGTTATTGGAGGGGCTTGAGTCCACGCTGCTTGGCAATCACACCCCACCCCGCCCCTCACACACTGTACCATGGGCCACATACAGCAGTCACCACCTACAGGGGGCTGTCCATAAATGACGTCATGCTGCAGGGGGGGAGGGGGGGTACCAGGGACCATGACCAAACATGACAAGGGGGGAGGGGGGGGAGGGTGTGTAACATATGTAGATGGTAAAGGAAGGAACACACCACTGTGGTTCTTAGGCATCACGAGTAGACTGGCGTTTATTCCCCCGTTATCGCTCAGTACGTTTTTAGTTCACATGCTTCTCACCAGGTCGCAGCACACGTCACATCTCCCTTTCTTTCCACCTTTTTTTTTGTTTTAAACATATACAGGAAACTGGATAACTATAATAACTTATGACCGACAAAGCAAGACATGTCTTTGAAAATACCCTGAAAGGAAAACAAACATAAGTCACAGAACTTGCCACTGTACAGGTGGGGGAAGGGGGTAACCTCTACACCACCCTGTACAAAAAACCTTCAGATGTAAACACATATCTAGACTTCACATCCTCACACCCACCAGCAACCAAACGCAGCCTCCCTTATTCTCAATTCCTGAGACTCAGGAGAATCTGCAAGCTTGACGCAGACTATGAAAGGGAGGCTGCTAAGAAAATAGCTGAATTCCTAGAAAAGGGCTACCCACTGAAACTCTTACAAGAATGTAAAGAGAAGGTAGCAATCCAAACCAGGGAGGACCTCCTGAAAAAGAAACCCCCTGAGGAAAAAAGCAATCCCACCAAGAAGGATGAGATTTATCTCATCAGCACCTACCAACCAGTAGGCAACCCAGTTGCAGAAATAGTGGAAAAGAACAAAGAGATCCTGGGCAGATCCACTACCACTAAAAAACTGTACAACACAAAAATCAGGAAAGGGTACAAGAGACCCAAAAACCTGAGGGACCACCTGGTACGGTCGAAAATTAGATACAATGTACCAGGTGAGGAGAGAACCAGACAGGACAACAAAGACAAAACAAGGCATCATTTATCAAGGGCATACCGCTTATCTTTCAAATTGGTTTCCGTGTGTAATTGAGTTTGTGTATCAAGGACAAACCCTGAAATTCAATTCAGTAGAACAAGGCTACTATTACATACGACTGTTGGCGCTAAACAAGCCGGATGTAGCGAAGGAGATACTCTCGATGACAAATGCCCGTGATATCAAACTAAGAGGAGACAAATTCAGAATACCTCGAGGCCATGAGTTTGAAAAGATGGAGGAAAAATTGATGTTGGACCTGCTAATAGCAAAATTTGGCCAAAATGATGAAATACGCGCAAAATTGCAGGCGACGGGTTCGAGAGTATTGGCTGAAGCCACCGGAAGTTACAAGTGGGGCACAGCCTGGCACTGGGACTACAGATCAAACAACTCGAAGTACGACGGAAACGACAAATTTCCCGGAAAAAACCTTCATGGACAACTGTTGTCGCAAGTACGGGTTCACTACAACCAACAATTGTAGTAGGCTAGACCTATCTTAAATACTAGATTTGTATTTGTTAGTATTATCATTAAATCTGTGACACTAAATTGATTAGGTGCACACTGTCACTGGAGTGCATAACTGAATACACTATGGCAGTATTGATTGCTGGGGATTCTAGAGCGGTAGGCCTGGCTTCTTTAGTCCAGGGCTACCTAAACCCGGAGCATAATTATGTGGTTAGTGAGTGTGCTAGACATAGTCGAACGATTGAAGTGACCAAACAGAAAGTCTTGGAGCGTATGGAACATGAGCCTTTTGACGGGATAATCTTCATAGTTGGGATCTGTGACATAACCTCTAAGACTTACGTCAATGGGAGGAGACAAATCTTTTTTGGTCACCCAGATTCGGCAACAGCTAGGGCAGTAGTCTCAGTTAGGCTAAGCAAGTTAGTGAGAGACCTGACTAGAGTGTACCCTGAAACTGATTATTCTATCTGTACCCTCTTTGGCATGGATCTTCAACGGTTTAATTATTCCTTCACAGTAGACCCCAACCAAACCAAACTCAACAAAGTCATCAAGGATTTGAAAGGAGATGTACAATACATAAACAGAATACACAGTATGCCAACATGCAAACTACACCGTATCTTCCATAAGAACAGGTACAACAAAGGCAAGAAGGGAAGGCGTGTTGGCTCTGGCAGTAGGTTCAAGTGTCAATATGGTCCTGGAAAAATGAGAGATGGTAACCATCCCACAGAAGACACAAAGAAGATTGTAGCCAAGAAGATTGCATCCCACATTGAAAAAATGTTCCCTCATGATCAGCAGATCAATGACCATGAAGCCCTGACTGATCAAAGTGAGTCAGATGATGATGACGATGACGAAAAAAACTGAGTCTGTCCTGGCACCCAGGTGGGTGGACATGAGGCACTGGCTGGGGTGAGCGGCCAGGTGGCCCAGGTAGGTGGTGAGAGTGGTGCCACCTGGCGAGTTCTTCCGTCAATACCCCAGCCAATCCTGTATAACATATATTGGATGGATCCATCAGTCTACCGGTATTGTACCTTGGATGGTGACTTGAGTATGACATGTTTGTGTGATTGTATGGTTATATTATTGTATTGTATCATTGATGGTGTACTACCTGGTTTAAGTCTAAGTTGTAGGGTTTAATATTTAACATTTGCTATATTAGCGTTGGCCTACCGGTACTACACTTATGTGGTTGTATATAATTGATTCACTTCAGAATGTTTTCATGGGATTAAGTTCTGTTGAAAATTGTTGAAATGAGATAAAATATCGTCGCCCCTTGAATTATTTGAATTGGTTGATATTGAATTTTTTGTACTTTCTGGATTTTTGAATAGTGAATACTCACTAGATGTGAGCGCTCTCATATTGTCATCCATTTGATTTACATTTGATTCTTCATATTGGTATTGGTTATCCTGATCACCTGCCTTCTAAAAGTGCCGGGTGGTTTTGTGTAAATGTATATATAAATGTATATGCAATGTAATGTGAATGTGGAGGTTGAAAATTTCTGTGTTTGGATTTCTGTGTTTAATTATCTCGAAAGTCTTTCTAAAAAATTTTCTTTAACGTTTACCTGATGAGCATTATTTATTAGACTGATGCAATTCAGACTACTTGTACTGATTTTATTTTATTTTATTTTGATTGATTTGATTGATTAGCTTATAACTAAATTAGACTGTTGAATTAATGTTGATTTTATTCTGATCTGCCTGTGAGAGTTAATTGTTGGTTTCCCTCATCTCCCCTGCATAACCCTATATCTATGCAATTGCGGTATCAGCATAGAAATATTTCTATAAAAGGGTATTTTCCAGAGCGGGACTTCATTTTACCGTACATTCCTATATCCTTGTGACGTCACTCCGCTCTTATTTATTTATTAAATCCTGTGCAGAGCATTAAGTTGTGTAATCTGCACAGGATTATCTAGTCCCCTAGGTTAGGTTAACTAGGGACTATTTATTTATCTTGTATATTAATTTGTGTTTTTCCTTGTATTGTATTATAATTGTATTATATTGTGAGATGTCTACCACGCGTATTGAAGATTTTTTGAAGATGTCTGGGTTGGAGATGGTTCATGCAAATACTAGAAGTATGTTCAAAAAAAGGCATGATATTTTTGATCAGTTAGACGGTACCGATATTGTGACCATGAGCGAGACATGGCTACATGAAGAGTATGATGACACATTAATCAACTGGGATGGAATGAAATTGTATAGACAAGATCGAAGGTTGAAAAAGGGAGGAGGTATAGCGGTTTATGTTAGGGATGATTTAAACATGGATGTTAAATTGAGACCGGACCTGAATATTTGTAATTCTGACATTGAGTGCTTTGTCTTGGACATGACTTTTCATGGCCTCACTCCTATACAATTGGTGACTCTTTACAGACCGCCCTCTGGTAAAGTTGATGTATTTTTAAATTATGTCAAAATGTTGATGAAGGTGTCTGAAAGGGACAACACTGAACAGTGGATAATGGGTGATATAAATATTAATTGCTTAAGAGACTCTACTTCTAGTATAGCATTGGCTGATCTGTGTAGATTTCAGGGATACCATAAGCTAATTTATCAATGCACACGGCCTTTCAAACTGCAATCATCCTGTCTGGACAATATCCTAACTAATTATAATAGTGACATGTGTTCTGGAGTCTTGAATTTCATGGTCAGCGACCATCTGCCTGTCTTCTGTGTTAAAACCAAGGTCAAGATTGAATATATTAAGAAAAAAATCGGAGTACGGAATTATAAGAATTTCGATATTGAGCTATTCAAAGACTGGCTAAGTGGGGGAGACTGGGATGCTTACTATGATATGACAGATCCGGACACAGCTTGGTTATTCATTGAAGGTTTGATTGTCAGCTTTTTGGATGTTTATTGCCCCTGGGGAATACTAGAGGTGGTAGACAAACGTAACAAATGGATGACCAAAGATATTTTAGGTATGATAAGAGAGCGTGAGGATTGTGTTGAACAGTTTGTGAAGACACGCAAGTTAATGTACTTGCAGAAAGCCAAAAAACTGCGTTGTAAGATTTCTAGAAGTATAGAGTTCTCTAAGGCATTACTCATGAAGGCTGCTCTGGAGGAAACAAGAAAGGAGCCCAAGAAGTTCTGGCGATTGTTGAATGGTGTCTTGAAACCTGAAATTGAGGTTCAGCCACCACAGCTAATAGGTGAAGACGGCTTTATAAAGTCAAACCAAGAGTCTGTGGACTATTTGAATAATTATTTTTCAAAAATTGGAGGAGTCTTATCTGACAAATTAGCTACTGCTGGAACACCATTAAGAACTTCTTGGGATGAACCTGCGGATCCCAGACATGCAGAAGTTGTTATTTCTAGGGAAGTAGTGGATATCTTGTTCAGTGAGATAAACGTTAATAAGACGTCGGGTATAGATGGTATAAGATGTGATGTATTAAAGGCAGCTTTGAGATTCCTACTTGATCCCATGACTTGGTTGTATGAGTTAAGCTTTAATGCTGGTATCTTCCCTACAAGTTGGAAAACCGCTAGAGTTAACCCCATACCCAAAACAGGTAACTTAAAATTAATAACTAACTGGCGACCCATCTCGTTTTTACCAGTCCCATCGAAAATTGCTGAGAAGATCATGCACATCCACTTTACTCAGGTTCTAGAGGATGAAAATTTTTTGTGTAATAAACAGTTTGGTTATAGGACTGGGATGGGCACTGGTGATGCAATATTTGATTTCCTGAATGACCTGTATGAAAACAGGGACAGGGGACATCTCACTGCTGCTTGTTATTTAGATTTAAGAAAAGCGTTCGACTCTGTGCACCATGGATATCTAATAGAAATACTCAGTAGTCTTGGTTTGAATGATAAGGTCTTAAATTGGTTGATGAGTTATTTGATTGATAGGAGGCAATATACAAAGATAGGATCTTATGTGTCGGGCTCTTCAGCGGTGGAATTTGGCGTCCCACAGGGGTCAGTGTTAGGCCCCTTGTTGTTTATAGTCTTCATCAATGATATAAGTAAAGAAATGGGTGAATGTAAATTTCAGATGTATGCTGACGATGTGGTGATGTACACTTCTAGCAATAGGCTAGAACTAGCCCAACAACGTCTACAGCAGACTGTTGGTAGTGTTAGTGAGTGGTGTGCAAAAAAACGTCTCACTGTAAATACTGAAAAAACAAAGGTGGTTTGGTATGGGTCGACGCAAAAGTTAAAGAAAACAAAGGGATTGAAATTCTACATGCAAGGTCGTGAGATAGAGACTCTGGATTGTTATAGTTATCTAGGACTCAAAATTGACTCTTGTTTAAGTTTTGAACCGGCTTTAAAAGATTTAAATAGTAAGGTCAATCATGGGTTGTTCAAATTTGGTAAACATAGACATCTTGTTAGTATAAATGATAGTGTGTTATCTATAAGTCAACCATAATGAGTCTGTTTGACTATGGGTGCTTTGCCCATGAAGGTGCAAATCTTGGTCTTTTAAAGAAATTGGACCGTATGCAGAAAAGGGGATTGAAAATATGTTATAGAGGTAAGGGTATGTCAGAAGATGAGATGTATAATGATTCGGGTATTCCTCGCCTCACTAGAAGGAGACAGGACCTATTGTTGACCTACATGTATAAACTCTCGAATATTGAATCAAGACTGGATCTGACTGAGAGAGTCCATGCTACCCGCTCACAGAGTAAAATTAAATTCAATGTGCCAAGAGCTAGGAATGGAGGCTACACCAAATTGCCTCTGTTTCGAGGAACCCAAATGTGGGATTTATTGGGAGATTGGTTCCAAACCAGTAAGGATAAAAAGACATTTAAATTAAGACTGACACGTGTTCCAGATCCCTTGAAGAAGACTCCTAATCCTGCTGACGAGACTGATGCTTGAAACATCAAGATGGCTACTTGTATTGCTGGTCTGCTGTTGATTGTAATGGTTATTGAAATATCCTACTCTTTCTATTGTAGTTATTTTATCTGCTTGTTGAGTGTGTGAGTCTACTTGGACTTGGGAGGCATAAACCTGACGGGAGCTGTTGTAATGAAGGCACCTGAACATGGTGGACCTTCTCATGTCCGAGTATATTCTCATCTTTTTGAAATATGACGTTTGGGAGCTGTTGTAATGATGGCACCTGGATATATAAGTCATATGTTGTCAATGATGAGCGATGTTGTAATAATATCACTTGTCGTTTGTCAGCCTCTTGTAATTGCAAAGTAGAGGAATTTTTGAATTCTTGACAGCGGTGCAGTAAATATTGTATGTATATTGTTACTATCAATTCCTATAAATGGAAGTCTTAGGAGGTGCAGGTGTATCGATCAAATTATATAATTAATATTGCCCTACCAGTGGATCCAAAACTTCATTATGTATTGTGTCCGTCCCTCTGGGTCATGTCTGTGCTGAATACTTTGAGGCATGAACCGTATGAACTCTCAGTCAATATGTCTTGCCATGACGAACCTTTTTTGGTCATGGTTCTTTAGGTATGTATGGTAGACATTTTATTATTATTGTTGTTATTTCTGTTTGCTTTTTTGTTTTTTGTACCTAGAAATAGGGTTGTTTCTTAATGTTGTGTACTGTTATCATTTTTATATCATTGTACATATCATCTTTATATCATCCTTATGTGTGAACGAACTGAATGAGCAACAAGAAAAATAGGTATCATTTATTTATTGCCATAACTACCACATTTATTATCCTGTGATTTGGTAATAAAAACATTTTCAAACCTAAAAAAAGACAGGAACAAATGTCACAAAAGGAACTGCAAGTACTGTAGAATCCTAGACAAGAAAGGGAAAATCACCTCCAAGAAATCGGGGGAGGATTACTTGACAAAGACAAATGTCACCTGTAAAAGCTCCAACATCATCTACTGCATTGAATGCAAAACTTGCCAAATGCAGTATGTTGGTCAGACCCTAAGAATGATGAAACAGCGCATAGGTGAACACCTAGGCTACATCAGAAACAAAAAATGGAAGAATGATGTACCCATCCACTTCAATGGGGAGGGACACAAAGGAGAACATGATGTGAGAGTCTATATCTTAGACTTCATCTTTTGCCATCGCAGAGGGGACAGGGCAAAGAGCCTCAGAAAGACCGTGGAGAACCACTGGATCCAGAGGCTGAAAACACAATCCCCATGGGGGATGAACACGATGGATAGCAAATATGGTTAGCCTCACCCAAATGCCACGTCAAATTTTTTTTTTCTAGTAACCTCTTTAGGCGAACGACAAAAATTTGCAAAACTATGGTTTTTCATGTGTGACCTAACCGACCTGGAAGAATCCTCTTATATTTCAGTACCCAGCTAGACTAGAAGGGAGGGAAACTTGTACCAAACCCACCCCACTTTTTGTAGTTTTAGGGTATATAATGATAAACTACATAGGGTCCACAGGTGTAATGTGGGCAGCCCTAGGCCACATAGGTATTCTTTTCGCCAGCTGGTATTTTACACCTCACCACTGGTATGACCCCCTTCAGCAAGATGGGGGACTAAGACTGTGAACGCAAGTCCAGCCTGATGAGACCCAGTAGGGTCGAAACCACACTTGGATGTCTTGGCTTAGACATCTATCTTTCACCCTTATCTACCTTTATACACAGGTAACCCCGGCTGTAACCATATAGACCTATTTATGAGTTT
This sequence comes from Harmothoe impar, assembly GCA_947462335.1. NCBI lineage: Eukaryota > Metazoa > Annelida > Polychaeta > Phyllodocida > Polynoidae > Harmothoe > Harmothoe impar. Next base: position 25,087,487 of record OX381714.1, on the reverse strand, counting down.
TCCTTAGCTCTTTTAGTGTCCCTAGGACTCCTCAGCCTTGTACTGCCACCTAGGGGAGAGGAGGAGTACCTCCCACCCTGAGCTTGTGTAGTAAGGCCTACAGTAGTAAGCCTTGAGTCTGTGGGTACCTGCCACAAAACTCCCTCTGGAGTTTTAGTGGTGAACCACCTGACCAAATCTGGTGTTTGGCAGGTGGTGACATACACACTGGTGTTGGTGGATGTCAGGTAGATGACCAGCAGAGGCACAGGCTCCAGCCAATCAGGAGCAAGGTTACTCACTGGCCAATCAGAATGGGTGTATCCTAGGGTTTTGGATCCTGTTTACACAGGATAAAGTTTGAAATCCAGAGAGGATTCTTTCAGAGTGTGGTCGCACAAGGTAGCGTTTGTACCCCAGTACGCCCCGTCTTACATACATAAGTCACAGAACTTGCACAAATGAACACTATAAAAGTTAACGTCTACACAAATAGTCATGTTGTTCTGGTTTTTTTTTGGTTTTTTTTGGTTGGTTTGTTTGTGTGTCATACTTAAACAGACACATGTCAAACACATTACAGGTCAAGCCTCCTTGGTGGTCTGCTCAACCTGCCACTACTGGTGGGATATTGTGCACCATCACTATGAACAGAATCCTCTCCGCCAGCAGGAATGGGAAGCACACCCATGGGGGTATCCACAGTTGGATGAGTGGCTTTCTTGGGCGATAGCGGCTTAGGACTTGGCAGAGATGGCATCGGGATAACCGGCTGTCGTGGTATTACATCCAGTGTAGGGCTAGGGGTTACATTAGGCCTAGCCAGTTCATCCGAGGCGCCAAAACTGTTGGCTTTGTGTGTTGCCAACTGCAGATGTCGCCGGTTTCTCCTGTAGTTTCGCCCTTCACGATCCACTATATAGGATCTTGGTTCCTCATAGTGCCCGATGATGGTAGCTGGTACCCAACTCTTGGTTCCTGGGAATGGTGACATTCTCACTGGGTCACCCGCTTGAAGTGGCGGTAGATCTTGTGACCTTTTGGACTAATCCAAGGCCTTCCTCACCTCCTGCATGTCAATCTGTTTTTGGTCCAACAGCTCTGCTCTGCTCTGCTATTGCAGGGTCTCCTGCCCATACTCAGTTGGGCTGGTGATAGTCCACAACTCTCCATGGGAGTCGTCCTATAGTCCAATAAGGCCATATATCGCTGGACTCTGTCACTGGACTTAGCCCAAAGTCTCTTAACAGTCTGCACTGCCCTCTCAGCCTCTCCGTTCGACTGTGGGTAGTTGTGTAATCTGCTTTTCGGCACAGTACTTTCTGAATGCTTGACTTGAGAACTGTGGCCCATTGTCAGTCCTTAGCACATCCGGTAGGCCATGTGTAGCCAGCTGGCGCATTAGCGTTTCCTTTGTGGTCTCGCTCGACATGTCTGCTAGTTTGTCCACTTCGATAAACTTAGACAAATAGTCCACAGTTAACAAATAGTTCTCCCCTTTCCACTCAAATATGTCACTGGCTGCCTCCTGCCAAGGACTTCGGGGTATCGATGTGGGACGCATTGTCTCGGCTGGCTGTTTGTTCTGAAAGGTGTTGCAGATCGCACAGTCACTGACCAGGTCTTTGATCTGCTGTGACATCCCCGGCCAATAAAGTGCTTCTCTAGCTCTTTGCTTGCACTTCGTGATTCCGAGGTGCGACTCATGAACTTGTGATAGCATCTCTGGGCAAAGGCTTGGTGGTACCACAATCCGCATACCTTTGTATACAATCCCGTTTGATACAGCTAGTTCATCCCTATTTGTCCAATACACTGTCACACTATGTGGAACTTGCTCTTTAGTATCTGGCCATCCCTTAAGTATCAGATGGTATAGCTCATTCATTTCATCTGCGGTGGCTTCCTGGAAGCTACAATATCTTGTCTGCGTGACCGCGATGAAGTTAACCATGTTAACTACTATGTGTTCAATGTCCTCTTGTTCACCAGGTAGGTTTGCACGGCTCAGGGCATCTCCCATTGGGATGTCCTTCACTGGAACATAGCAAACATTCAAATCGTAGGGCTGGAGGCGCAGCATCATCATCTGGAGTCTCATTGGCGCCGCTAGTATGGGTTTCATGAAGATAGACTGAAGTTGTTACAACTATAAGGCTGCCCTTCCACCAATATATAACAAAGTGGCTTGTGATCGGACTCCACCAATACCTCCTTGCCGAACACATAGTGGTGAAACCTTTTGCAAGAGTGGACGATGGCAAGAGTTTCTTTCTCAATTTGTGCATATCCTTTCTCTGTGCTTGTGAGGGCTCCTGAAGTGTACGCCACTGGTCTATCTTCTTGCAACAGAACACCTCCCAAAGCATAGCCAGAGGCGTCACACTGAATCCTAACTGGCTTCCGCACATCGTAGTAAGCCAGTACTGGTGCGTTGCAACACAGGTCTTTCAGCTTATCAAAGCTGCTCTGTTCAGGCTCTTCCCAAACAAAGTCTGAATCCTTCTTTGTGAGCTCTTGAAGGGGCGCATCAATGTCACTCAGGTTAGGGATAAACTTAGAAATGTACTGCAAGAATCCCAAAAACCTACGTACATCCTCCTTTGTCTGGGGTGTTGGCATCTCTCGAACTGCCTCGACTTTGTCAGGGTCCACCTGGAGGCCCTCTGATGAAAGTATGTGGCCAACATATTTCACACTCAATTTCTTAACTTGGCATTTTTCGAAGTTTAACTTCAGGTTCCATTCAGTTGCTCATTCAACAACCTTTGCCATAATACTGTCATGGTGGCTCTCGTCATGCCCTGCCTCCATCACTGCATATATTCCTGGGATGTCCTCCAACATGGCATCCATTATCCGTTGATAGATCTCTGGTTCCGACTTTATACCAAAGGGCAATCTTAGCCAGCGGTACCTTCCCACTGGCGTGTTGAAGGTTGTCAATAGGCTCGATTCATAGTCAATCTTGAGCGACTTGGCATCAATAACTGTGAAGACCTTTGCATCTGGTATGGATGCCACAATGTCCTTGACTGCTGGTGTTGGGTAATGCTCCTGTTGAACGGCCTTGTGTAGGTCCCTTGGATCTAAACATATCCTGATTTTGTCTTTCTTTTCCACCACAACCATGGAGCTGGCCCAATCAGTAGGTTCCTTCACCTTGGCAATGTGACCTTCTGCCACCATTTCTTTTAGCTTAGACACAACCTTCTCGCGCATGGCATGGGATGGGCGACGATTCCCATGTACAACTGGTCTCACTGTTGGATCAATCTTCAGTGAGTAAACTCCTGGCAGAGTTCCAGTCAAACTCCTCAGCTCTGGATATTTATCTTTACCTCTGTCGACTGCATGTATGCGCTTGATGAGGCCCAATTCGGTACATGCCGCTCCAGACAAGAGAGCACTCTGGTCCTGTTCGGTGATATAGAACTTGACCTCAATCTCCTGAGATTTCCACCACACCCGGAACACCGCAGATCCAAGTAGGGGAATCGGGTGCTGTGTATATGACAGATATACACGCTTAGTGGGGCGAATGGCAGGTCTTTCTGGTATCTCATTGTATTTATTGAAGGACTTCGAAGCACCAGTATCTAATTGCATCCGTACCTTGATACCACCAATCGTTAACTTCTCCCACCATTCACCTTGCGGACCTTCCCGTACTGGCTGCACTGCGTGCACTAGATGGGCAAATCCGGTGTCAGACTCATCACTGCTCGACTCTTCATTTGAGCACTCGTCAACGGCATGCATACTCTTCTTGAATGTCGATACAAAATGCCCCTTGCCTCTACAGTAGTTGCAAGTAGCATTGCGTGCTGGGCAGTAGCATCATAACCACACTTTTCACACATCTCAGATTTCTGGTTACTCTTGGGTGGTTTCTCTCTAGGTGCTACTTGTTTTTTTTAAATTTTACTGTGCTTGTCGTGTCTAATTGCGTGGACAGCGCTGTCCTCCTTCCAGTCCAACACCTGCATAGTCTCCCTTGAGGACTCATTGCTACGACCAAATGTGATGGCCATCCGAAGGGTGAGCTCCTCCCCTTTGTCGAAGCACTTTTCTTTCACTGATGCCTGACGCGCTCCTATGACAATCACATCACACAGCCTCCGGACCTCATGAATGGGATCATATCCGCAGTCTTTAACCAGAACATGCAGTGCAGGCCACTTTGTCTTTGGGGCATCTAGTCTACTCACTGTTTCCTCAGTCTTGACATATCCTTCACACATCTCCTGGTATGCACAAACATCATTTCATCACTTAGCAATACGAAGGGGGTTCAATCTTCTCTCCTGTGCAGAGAAAAAAACACTTCTGACACCATGTAACGTATGTAGATGGTAAAGGAAGGAACACACCACTGGGGTTCTTAGGCATCACGAGTAGACTGGCGTTTATTCCCCCATTATCGCTCAGTACGTTTTTAGTTCACATGCTTCTAACCAGGTCGCAGCACATGTCACAGGGCGGTGCATGATGTTTGATAAAAAGTGAAAAAAATAGAAAACAGAGGGAAGCAAGGAAAGGGATTTCATATTCTCTAACAATATTTGGACATCCTGACATGCCTTACCTTTTCAGTACAGTATTTGGTCTTGACTGGAGAAAATTTGTGGATGCATCTAAACCACCACCCCCTCTTTTGAAAATTGTTAAAAGGTGGACACTGATACAAAATTGTGGAAAAAACCCGTTGCCCTATTTAGGGCCATCTTTCTTCATAATGCCTTTTGATAAGGCAAATAACTTTATTTGTAGTTAAATGGTGCACTGAGTCAGTGACATAGCCCTGCCGAGTTTTGCACGCAAATGATATCGTGGCTTCAGTGCTCCTTTAATATGTCAAGGTGCCTTCCCTGTGATACAGAGTGCTCTAAAAGGCTTTGCTCAAAATCATCCAATTCTCAATATAGAGAACTGTTCCTGGCATAGGCCTACCAAAAATGGCATGATTCTGACATGTTTAAGCCATATGCGCAGAAAATTGTGCAGTAGTCCATTCTGCAATGGCCAGCACCCACCTTAAATGCCGATTGGGCCTTTCTGCTATCCACCCCATGCGGAAATTAAGGGCTCCTAGGGTTTAGGGGTCATCAATATGTTACGTAACCCCCCTCCCCCCCTTGTAACACATTGTAACAAAATGCCAGACCCTCCTCCATAATTATCTAACAGTAACACAGGCCCCTAGGCTACCCCACCTCCCCCCAATCATTTAGCAAACCATATTAGATCTACGAGCAGGCCTATGTCGGGCAGCAGGCCTATGTGTATTAATTTGTTCTCTTTGTTATTCTCAACCTTAAGAATTCTTTTATTTCAATGAACATGTGCCATTCTTATGTCCCTGCAAATGCCTTGCATGACTCACAGGTTGAACCAAACTTCAAAGTCTCTGGATGTAGTTTGAGTTTGAATTTATTTATTGGCCATAATTTCATTACACAGATGCTGTTCCAAATACAGCCAAGGAACGCAGTATATACATCATATCACAGAATTGATACATCAAGCTACAAGTAGTATGGTAAATCTTTGTAATATGAGAATTACATGTAATTAAACATACAGAACCATTTAGAGTAGTAGGTTTGGACGATGGTTTCCACGAGCATTTTCTCTATAAGTCATAACACAGTTGCCAAACAAGGCTGCACCAGCTGTAAATGTATGTACTTTGTAAATATAGTATCATAATGCAATATTGAGAATCACTGGACAATGCCTATAGCACAGATTACAGTTCACAGTTTTGATTTGAATAAATCTATAGTTAAAGAATGTTGTGTTGTGTCATCAAGTTCATCCCATAATAATTTACCTCGGTAAAGAGGACTTGATCTAAATAACTCCTTCTTTGGACGACTGACCTTCAGTAATACATTGACGTTGTTGCGCAATACTCTTGTCGGCACTATTACATTATTGTCATCTTTAGACCACTTATATATCATTGACAATAGGTGGCAGTTACGCCTATAATCCAACATTTCCATTTTACATTCAGTGTGAAGATTGGCAGTACTAATATCTAGCGGATCAATTATACCCATGGCACATCTAAGGAAGTAATTTTGTAATACCTGAAACTTAAGCCCAGCCCACGCAGGGCCACCATTGACAAGGTAATCGCCATAGTCTAATATAGGCAAGACCATCTGCTTGTAGATACTTAAAGCAAGGTTAGTATCAATATATTCCTTGATACCACGGAATTGGGCTAGTTTGGCATAACATACTGACTTGACTTTTTGACATTTGGGGGTTAGGCGAAGATAAGCATCAATTAAAATGCCCAGATAATTAAAGCTGCGTACTACTTGTAGGGCAGCCCCATTTAGCGTAAGCTCAGTATTATTAGAGACAGGGGGGGTACTAGCCGGGTAACACCATAAGACTTTAGTCTTGCCAGCATTAACAGTTAGTCTATTCTCATTACACCAGGATCCAACTATATCAAGATCCGCTTGGAGGAGAGTGTGCAGAATATCTACATGACAACCTTTAATAGTGATAGCCAAATCATCAGCATACATAAGACATTTCGAGTTCTTTACATGTTTTACAATATCATTTATATATAAGATGAACAAAAACGGCCCCAAGACAAATCCTTGGGGCACCCCGCAGGTGATTACATTAGAAGAGGATTTAACAATATTGGCTATAGTCATTTGTCTTCTGTCACTAGGATAGTCTTTGAACCAATTGACAGAGACCTCATCAAAACCTAATTTGGATAGTTTGCCTAAAATAATAGAGTGATTTACCGTATCAAATGCTTTACGCAGATCTAAAAACACAGTTACCACTAATTCATTATTATTGCGGGCTTCATAAAAATATTGAACAAGATTAAATATGGCATCCGTGGTAGAACGCCCTGGCATGAACCCAAACTGACAATTACTAATTAAGTTATTTCGAAGTAGATAAGACATCACCTGCGTATGGACATATTTTTCCAAAAGTTTAGAAAATACATTGAGTAGACTAATAGGTCTCCAATTCGATACATTTCTAAGATTACCAGATTTTGGCAGTGGTACAATACAACCAGTTTTAAGTTCATGTGGTAACTGTCCACCATTTACAGAACAATTAATTAACGCAGTAAAATTGATGGTTTATAACATAACATATCTTTTATCACAGAGCACCTAATGTTATCAATACCGGAGCTTTTACTAGAGACAATCTTGTATGCCAGTAATTTTGACTGAGTCAAGATTACATTTTTGCAATTTAAAAATGGAAACTGCCTGGTCTAATACAAACCTAGGGACGACATTTACATTTACATCAAATGCTTCGGCTAACTTATTACCAATATTAGTATAGTAGTCATTAACAAAGTCAGCAGTGCTGGCAGTGTCAATGTCAGAACCGTCATCATCAACAAGGCACATGGTGACATGTGACGCTTCACCCTTCCACACATCATTAATCACCTTCCAGAAACGTTTGGGATCGTTTTTATGTTTTACAAGATTTAAAGCAAGGATCTCACGCTTGTTCTTGATAAGAGTCAAATTGATTTGTCTCATGAGGCGCCTAGATTCACGGGCATTTAAATTTAATACACCAGGTCTGGCAGGACGCGCCTTGCGAAGACACCTTTTCCGTCTAGTGATCAGAACCCTTACCTCTCTGTTGAAAAAAGGATCATCAACTTTCACATGAAAAGTTCTGACAGGATGATACCAGTCCAGGTATTTAGTTAATACATCAATACATTTGTTATAATTTTCAGCCAAATTGTCAGCATTAAAGAGTTCATCTATATTTACACCATTCAAATAATTCCGTAAATTATCAACTGAGTAATTTTTATAAGAGCGCCCAGTTATGGTTTGTGATTCACGGTTTATTATTCTAGCCTGTTTCTTAATGACAAAGACCGGCACGTGATCACCTATAATTTTATTTATATTACCGTACATGCTTACGTGTTTAGAATTGGTATAAATGTGATCCAGGGTCGATTTCCCGACCCTATGATAATAGGTAGGCCCGGTGTTTAAATAAGTGAGTTGGGTTTTCCTAAGAAAAGCTGCCAAGCGCCTAAACTTAATACAGTTTCTACTTCTAGAATTAATGTTAAAATCGTCTAGGATCCAAATTTCTTTTCTAGACACATAAGATGCGGTCAGGCAATCAGCAATAAATTTATAGCATTGTTTGACCTTGCCTCTCGGAGGCCGATATACAGTAAAGATATACCGGTACTTTTGGTTTGGGTATTTTGTTAACAGACAGAGGCATTCAATGTCCCTGTTAGATATAGTCATATCTCTACAGATTTCAGTGTAAGCAGCATATCTATTACTTACATAACAACAAACACCACCTCGTTTACCAGTGGTCCTGTCTAACCTAAACAATGTATAACCAGGTATATTTATATATGGATCACTTATACGTGGTTTAAGCCAGGTTTCGCTGACACAAATATAATCTAGACCAGTGACTGCAATCCTTAAGTAGTTGTACTTATCACGTAGGCTTTGAGCATTGAGAGTCAATAACCTTAGACCCTTTTGCTTTTTGACATCAGTGAACTCACTATACATTCAGTGCTATTCTAATGCTCCATCGCTCTCCACTCGGTCCACAGTTCAATACATGTAACTTAACATAGACAGTGGTTAGTGTGTACATGGCTCAAGCGCTAAGGTTTCTAGGGCAAGAGTCCAGAGTAGCTTTATAACAAGTGTTACTCTAAGTGATTAGAACTAAATGCACATTACAGAGTGCAGACAGTAATAATCGTGCATAAAAAATAATTAATCACTAGTGTTAGTTAGTTGACAAACGTGTATCTGCCAGAAGCAGCATATGGTCAGGCTGACAATTGACAAATTGACTGTACTTTCCAAATATTATTTTAAAGCACTGCCCATACTTAGTTGTTATTACAAATCTAATTCAAGTTCAAATTCACGCGGACGAATCATGATCAATATTTAATACTAGTTAGAGCCACTGTATGCAACTTCAAGGTAAAGTTTCAGCACATCTAGTTACAAATAAGAATAATACTCATAATTGTACGGTATAAGACACCAGTTTGTCTCAGCGGACTCATATACATAAATGATCTATGTGATCAAGACACAAAATATTATAATCAGATACGTAACTGGAAACGAGTTACATAGATGACGGATGAAATATTATCATTAAGCATTTTTGTGCATTCAGAGGGCCAACCTACCGGTACTTAATAATAGTTGGCTGCCACGTAGCATACACTGAAGTACTTCACACGACAGTCCCAGTACCGTATTTGATTTATCAAATCACAATTATAACCAAATTATATCAAGACAATTATCATGACATGCCACAAAGTTATTTATGCAATATCTATTACATTCAATATCTCAACACAAAAATTGGCAAATGGAGCGGCAGACCCAAGTAGTAATCAGACACATTGTGATACATGACCTAGATTCGAAATATGATGCATTATATGTATGTAATGTTGGAGTTACCGGTAGTCTAGCTACCATAGAGATGAGAATCCACAAAGGTACATTAGTAAATTAGGTCGCAACACAAGAATCAATAGTTATATCTCGTCAGGTTAACCTTACACACATTGATACTAGCTTAATAACCCACAGCAGCTGTATATGTTGTTAATTAATTCTATTTTAACAAGACAAAATGCTTTATAATATTGGTCAATTGCTAGATAAATTAATTTTAACAGGAAATATACACAATATAGGTTGAATATCAAGCTGGGTTTTAAATAATTTAGTCAGTTATTGTTCCAGGAAGAATCAGGCTTATACTGGCAGTGTAGCCTAAATCAGCTGACGTGCTTCATTCTCCCTGATACAGGCAATCAGCATGTTGGCCACTTGACTTTGGGTGGCGCTGTTTGCATGGCAGCCGTCATATAAGCCACCGTAGTAGTTTACAATCGAGGATCCAGGGGTAGCCACATGTGGGCAGGTCTCCAAAGGCGGCAGGATTACATGGTTGCGTTCATTTAGAGCCCGCAAGTGATGGTTAACAATCAACACTGTCTCATCAAGTTGATCTTGGTGATGATTGCGTAACAGTCCATGGCCATTCATGGCTGCTAGATCCGCACCATAGACTTCAGACACCAGAACTTTGGCATTGGGGTCCATATTTTTAGCTCGCAAAAATAAAGCCTCATAGAGCGGCATGATGCCTCTCCAGGCATGATGCACACTTGGGATTGTCAGCGTAGTAACTTTAGTCTGGTGATTTCTAGACGTAATGTTACAAATGCCAGCAACAACAACAACGGCGTCAGGGGACGGCTATCGCTGAATACATTCCGCAACATGGGGTGAGATTTGCTCAATAGTGGCGCCAGGGATAGAAATTACTCTCCTAGTGCCCGCATATCTGGACCTCATTAATGGCTCAAGAGTACGCACCCGGGAATCTCCTATTATATCAATAATCCTAATTTTTGCTGTGCGTATACAGCGTCTTCCTCGGAAAACTCAGGCGGGTTATTGGTCTCGCCAGTCTCGTGCTCAACGACAGTGGCGGTGGTTACACTCTCCCCCGGATTCTTACCCGCCGCTATCTTAGTACGGTACTCCGCTTGGATGTGATCCCGGAGATCCGCTAGTAATACGCCAAGCATATTCTCGCCTTCAAACAGATCCCTATCGTTACGTTCATCATCGTAACGTGCGTTACTGCTCCAGAATAAATCAAGCTCGCTATTGATGAGTTGTACTTTCTTTGTTCTGCGTAGGCTCTCCTTTAATTTCTTGGATTGTCTATACTTTTTTGATAAACTCATGATCAGCTTCATGGCAGAGACACGCTGGCGCCGCCATTTTGGGTCTAGCCTAAAGCCAGCTGTGATATTTCGTGCTGCAATCGGGGTTGGGGCATCAAGGACACGTTGTGCATTTTCTGGGTCCTCCAATTCGGTGCACTTCAACCATTGGTATAGTTGTTCACTGGAGTTGAAGATAATACCATCATGAGAAATTGTGCATGGGTAGAGATTGCTCAGAAAAGATTTCTCACCACAGAACACAATACCGGCAGGGGTTTCCTTTTGGTACAAAAGGGAAGTTTTCTTATGTTTGTTTACATCCTGCTCCTTCCGGTTGTCTAGGGCCTGTGGCGAAATTTGTGGTGATTTCAGGTCGTTCTTTTTCTTTAGGACTGTACATTCCCCATCATATGGGAGACTGCCAAGCCGTAATAACCTGTCATTGATCGGTGAGATGTTCACATTGGGCCCTGCAAGGGGACTTCTTGGCCTTCTAGGTGATTTGGGTGGGCCTTCATGCTTTGTAGCAACATTGTTGGGCCTAGCAGCATAGTTGTAGAATATGAACTTTGCATCATCTAGGATGTATCTTTTAGGGATCAGTTCAGGTTTGGAGCCTTCATACAGACGGTCATTGATGTAGATGCTGGTGCCCTTGACACTTACTTCAGCTAACTTTCGGTCAATGCAGTGCCTTTTAACTTTACGCAGGAAACCTTTAATCTTACGTGTTTGGCCATCCTCATCTGCATTCACATACACATACTCGTACGGAGATATATTTGCAAGTGCCGATTTTAGACGCAAGCATTCATCTCTGCACCATGCAGTCACAAAGCATATCAGTAAGGGCCGGGGTCCATCAGCATTTGGACGGCGTCTGGTGAAGCATCCTCTTCAATACACTCCTTAACACCTTCACATACAATATTGTATCTCTTGGGAGATTTATACTCACTGGTGTCTTGACTGCTTTGGTTGACAGTGGCAGCATAGGTGGGCAGGGTTTTCTTTAAATCCCAATCCCTCTTGATTTTCTCCATGTCCTCTGTAGCTTTTATCGCTCTGTCAGTAGCTAGAGACGCAGCCTCAGAGGCTGACTCAGCCTATTGTCTCAGTCTTTTCAATTCACTTTTTGTATCAATTGCCATCTTGTTGTTTTTAAATTCCATAGTGTCAAGACGTTTAGTGACAGCTTGGTTGTTCGAGTTGACAGTCAGTTTTAAATCACTTATCTCGTCTCTGACTTCTTGATTACCTTGACGTATAAAACGTTTAATTTCTTCAGCCATACCACGGTCTTTACCTTTAGGTTTTGAAGTGGATAGTCTGGTCTTGACGTTCGAAGTGTGCCTCTTGGGACAATCTGTGTCACTGCCACTTGTCCAGTCATCATCATAAGCAATAATTGGATCAGGGTCAACAAGATCATCAGTGCTGTCAAGGTAACTGGCACCTAGATCCTCCCGGCCTCGAATTTGACGTTTGACTGAACGATTGCGTAAAGCTCAGCCCGGTGATAGACGTTTGCACAGTCCCTGTTTACCAGGCAAGTACTCTTCACTGGATTGGCGCGTCCGCTTTGATGGTTTATCAGGTACAGTGGGGTTCTTCGGTGGCCTACCACGCCTTCTAGGTTTGGCCGGAGGTTCATCTTCAAAGGATTCATGTTGATTTACCTTCAGTGAGGACGATTTGCGCGACATTTTCTTCGGTTCACTGTGCACATTCGCTGGTGGCTTCCTTTGTTGTTGGCAGTCCGCCATTTTGTAGTCAAGCGCAGGGGTCACTTATATTTGAATCAATCCTTCCTTATTTTGCTAAAGCAGAAATCTACAGATCTACAGAATTTCTCTGTTTTTGTGTCCCACTGGACCATTCCTGGAATTCATCAAGACCCATGACGAAAAAGATTAAGGGGTTATAATGGGTAGGGTATACTTTTTATCTTACGCTAATTTCTGCAAAAATGATACCCCTTAAGGACAGTATCTTGCTAAAAGATGAAATTTGTCATATGATGTTCCATTGCAGCACAGGCAAGTTACTTGCCAGGGCTGCATTGGCGCATCATGCCAACCCTTCCAGCATGTATCAACCCTGTGAGTCTAAATAATTCTTGAATGAAGCTCTGACTCGCCAGGGCTGCATTCATGCATCATGACGACCAATGGCATAATACATTAATGTTCTTTGAGGGGTTAAAAATATCTTTTAAGAATACAAAAACCTTAGGCCTTGTGTTTTTTTATTCCTGCTGAGCCGCAGGGATGTGGTCACAGAATTATAATGTTGCTGAGACATTGCTGTTAGATGGTGATAGCTTTTCGAAAAAAAACACTTTTCTAGACCCCTCCCCCCTCCCCCCTCCTTCCCCCTTTAACACATTGTAACAAACTTCATGACCCCCCTCCCCCCTATGCTGTTACGTAATATTTGAATGGCCCCATAGGCCATGGGTGCATCCATGTTCGGCGGTGTGCCTAAGGCTAAGGTTTATTATAGCGGGAGGGTGGAAGGAGTTATGCTCGTGGATCAAACTTCTGGAGGATGGGGTACAGTCGGGGTACAGTGCACCATGCACCTGAAAACACCTGGTTATATAGGCCTAAGGACTCTCAGCACCCAAATTGCACTAAATCAGTTTGGAGGGTTTCATTCCAAAGAAATGTGTTAAACTTGTACATATCATACCAGTACATCATTTGAGCCATCTTAATAAAATTCGACATAATTCTTAGGTTCAACCAGCGACATGTATACAGGGACGGGCAAGTAGCCTAGCTGGCTCCAGGTCACTGCCACGGCATGGTGCTGCCACCTGAGGGGCTAGTGCTGCAGAAATCCGTCAGGTGGCAGCACCAAGTCCTGCATGATGCCAGGTGGCACCACAGTCACTGCTGCTCCAAAATTTGGGGGCTCTATTCCCCAAACATCTCCTTTCAATATTGTAATAAAAAATGGTGAGTTAGAAACTACAAATCAAGGGCTTTCTAGCACTTTTTAAATCAAAGTGCTCTGATAAATCTAAGTAGGATAAAATAATTTTTTCCGGTTGGTCATTATCAGAGAAAATGTCCGGTTTGAAGGGTGACGGCCTGGTGGGTGACCCACAGGGGACAGTTTTTCTTTGCCACTTAGAATTTTTGTATCAAGAAAATTCCAAAAGGGTTAGAAAGCCCTGATCTTGTTCTTTGGAACCGAAAGGGTTTCTATTTGACCCCCTTCAATATCGTAATAGTGCATGGTCAGTTAGAAACTACACATCAAGGGCTTTCTAGCACTTTTTAAATCAAAGTGCTCTGATAAATCTAAGTAGGATATAATAATTTTTTCCGGTTGGTCATTATCAGAGAAAATGTCCGGTTTAAAGGGTGACGGCCTGGTGGGTGACCCATAGGGGACAGTTTTTCTTTGCCACTTAGAATTTTTGTATCAAGAAAATTCCAAAAGGGTTGGAAAGCCCTGATCTTGTTCTTTGGAACCGAGAGGGTTTCTATTTGATATCAGAGAGGGAACAATTTTTTGGGGGGTGGGAATTTCGGCAATTTTTTGGAAAAATTCCAAAATTTGGGGGCCCTATTTTCAAAACACCCCCCTTCAATATCGTAATAGTGCATGGTCAGTTAGAAACTACACATCAAGGGCTTTCTAGCACTTTTTAAATCAAAGTGCTCTGATAAATCTAAGTAGGATATAATAATTTTTTCCGGTTGGTCATTATCAGAGAAAATGTCCGGTTTGAAGGGTGACAGCCTGGTCAGTGACCCATAGGGGACAGTTTTTCTTTGCCACTTAGAATTTTCGTATCAAGAAAATTCCAAAAAGGTTGGAAAGCCCTGATCTTGTTCTTTGGAACCGAAAGGGTTTCTATTTGGTATCAGAGAGGGAACAATTTTTTGGGGGGTGGGAATTTCGGCAATTTTTTGGAAAAATTCCAAAATTTGGTGGCCCTATTTTCAAAACACCCCCCTTCAATATCGTAATAGTGCATGGTCAGTTAAAAACTACACATCAAGGGCTTTCTAGCACTTTTTAAATCAAAGTGCTATGATAATTCTAAGTGGGATAAATTGATTTTCTCCAGTGAGTCATTATCAGTGTAATTTGCATCACTGCCATTAGTTCCTTATCTTCTCACCAGGTGACCCATGGCAGAGAGATTAGACTGCTATGCTATGGCAATTCTCATCCATTGTACTATACCCCATGGTTCAACAATTTGAAACTGATATTGACAGGGCCCTTCAAATTGCATAGTTACTTTAAAAAAAGTCAAAAATAGCTATTTACCCCTATTATCGGCCATCTTTTAGCTAACTATGCAACTTTAACCCAGTGGGCACAGAACATTGAATCAACATCGATAAATGGTTGTCAATGTTGATTCAGTGTTGATTTAATGTTTATTCAACATTGAACTGAATTTTGTGCCCACTGGGAAAGAGCTCTGTAGACCTTAATAATTGGAATATATTGGGAAAAGAAAAGAAAAGAACCCCAGGGCAAATACAGAACTTAAACTGATCCTGTATTTATTTTTAAATGTATTTGTTGTGTGGAGAAAAAGACATTTTATTAACCTGCAGCGTGTCCAAACACGTCCGGACACCGCCATGACACCTTGCTCGATACTCACTTCCAGTCTGTGCCCCTGCGCAAATTTCGTCCGCGGAAAAAATAGTGCCCCCAAACTATCGCCTTTATCGTTTAGGCATAACTTCCGTCGGGGAAGTTATGCTCATATTAGTGGGACTGACAGTGTCCCCTGGTGCCTATCCTCAGAGGCTTGAGAACTCTCCACCTTAGGAGAGGGGCAACTCACCGGACAGTAAGCAAGCAAGCAGAGCAACAGCATTCACTCCCATACATGTGAAGAGCTCAAGTAGTATAGGGGCCCTACTAGACATTTATAAAGGTTATATTCAACTATGGGACATCAACTGCAGACACAAGGTTCAGGGTGTTGTGTCACAGTTGAGGCCGGCAGGCTGGAGGGACATGTTGTTGGGACACAGTGTCATAGATGAAGACTGTCACTTTATATTAGATGGTGTCCTACATGGGTTCAAGATGGTTGACCCTCATGCACAGGTAGACAGTTACGAGGTAAATAATTACTCTTCAGCTTCGGTGGATGATTTTGACTTTATTGATAAACTCTTAAAAGAGGAGTTGGGCTGCGGAAAACTTAGTGTGTCGCGAGAGAAACCCACCTGTGTGCACGCCTTGGGAGCGGTTCCCAAAGCTACCGGGGGTTTCAGGCCCATTACCGACGCTAGCAGACCCGATGGGTTCTCCATTAATTCCCCTTCTTCCACTTTTCAACACTTCAAATTTTCTAAAATAGATGACATATGTGAGGTCCTCCGCCAGTCATCCTACATGGCGGTGACTGACATCTCTCCGGCGTACCGCTCGGTACTCATCAGACCCGAGGACCGGCCATCAGGGCCACACGTGTTTCAATTACCTTGATGCTTTTCTGTTACTAGCCAATAGCGAGAGCGAATACACAGAATATCAACATGCCCTCCATGAGCTGCTCAGGCAGCTAGGGTTTTATATAGCCTACAAAAACGTATCTTACCCATTGAGGATACAACGGTATCTGGGTATAGAAATAGACAGCATCAGTATGAAGCTTAGACTACTGGAGCATAAACTACTAAGGTTGGAGCAGGAGCTATTTTTTTGAGTTTATAACGTATCTTTATTGCACAAAGTAATTTTCTAAAGAATACGGTACATTCAAATGGGTGTAAAACACCAGTTATTGATTATACAATTGCAAACAAAATAGAGCAATAATATGGTATTTCTCAACTAGTTACATTCAGGTAACTGGGAGGTATCATAGAACCGCAGTGGATTGTCGCATTTCATGTGTCAACAAATTATTATTCAATATTAGTATATAAAGTCACACAATTCAGTTGCTATATTCATGTCATGATGGATCTGTCAAATGTGAGCTACATAACTATAGTTTTTTTCACGGTCGCCGGCAGGCAACACGAGAGCAATTGCAAAAACTATGTGGTATATTGTCCCACTGTTCATTGGTGGTCAGGGGAGGAAGGACCTTCTATCAGCGAGTGATCAGTATGCTCAAAAGGTTTCCTAGGAAGAGATACGTAACCCTGAGAAAGGGGTTTAAAAAAGACTTGGGTTGGTGGCAGGGCTTTGCCAGATGGTTAAGTGGTGAAGCACATATCATAGACCCGACTGTCAAAAGTGAGTTATCTCTAGCTATGGACGCTTTGGGCAAAGGATACAGGGTACCGTAAAACCTCGGGTATAAGCCTAACTCGCGTCTAAGCCGCACCCTGACTTTCTGCCGATGCTATAAGCCGCAGAAGCCCTCTGAATGACCCCTGGGAAAAACTCGCGTATTAGCCGCACCCCTAACTTTGGAAGACCCAAGGACTACAGGGAGGGGGGGGGGGTTAACAGCCTGCCAGGTGAGTGGGCAGTGTCAATGTCTCATGTTCACACCTCAGCCTAAGACAATGAAGCCCACTCGCACCTCAGCCCTAAGACAATGCAGTCCACCGCTAATCCCAGCATTCTCACGGTAACAATACACCGTTTTGTCAGCTTTATCATGCTAGGGCTAGGGGGGGGAGGGGGGGATGGTACACCTACTGCCGCACAGAAAGCTGTTATACTCATTACTGTAGTCAAGCTAGAGGTGGGGTGGAGGGGGCCATTAGCATAAGCCTAGTGTAGCAGTCATGGACAACATTTTTTTGGAATAAAAATTTGGAAGAACTCGCGTATAAGCCGCACCCCGACTTTGGGCCGATCCTATAAGCCGCACTGGCGATCTGATTCACATACTTACCGCGGCTTCTACGCGAGGTTTTACGGTAGTATTCAAAGGAGACTGGCTAGCGGGGGCCTGGGAGGGCTCACTGAGAAGTCGGACGGATATGCACGACCATTTCCGCCCAAGCCGGATATAGAAATCCCTAGCAATCTCAACATACAAGAGTTCTATCCTCTAATAGAAGCTATGTGGAGGTGGGGCCCATCAATGAGTAACAGCAGGATAGTAGTGTTGTCTGACAATACACAGGTAGTAGCCGCCATTAACACGGGCAGGAGCGACAACGAGACATCCATGACTATCCTTAGGAGAGTGTTTTGGCTCTCAGTATTATACAATTGCCATGTTATGGCTACTCATATCCCGGGCCATTTAAATATTATTGCTGATGCCCTTTCAAGGTTATTAATTTGTGGTACAAGTTTTACTAAATTCCTATGTTTCAGAGGTACCCGAGAAGTCTATCCAGTTAGATAGGATGGTCGCTGAGGCGTGGGCTCATGTGTGGTCGTTGGCCACCTGGCGTACTAAGGCTTCACAATGGAAGCGCTACATAAACTTTTGCTCCTGGCTAGGGGTCAGAGTGTTACCTACGGATAGCTTAACAATGTCCCGCTACATCATGTTTTTATCAGATTGTCTGAAATATAGACAATGACGTGAGCAGCGCAATCAGCTTAAGGTGGATCGCTACCCTTTGATTTCTTCAAATTCTTAAATCTATCAGAATGGGCTAATATTGCATAGCCAGATACATATATACATTCCCTAAACTGTGTTAAAAATTTAGATCATTTCAAGCAAAATTGTGCATTTTGTAATACTTAGAATATTTGATATATTGGTAACTGATAATATTTCTTTTTTTTTAAACATGAGCTAGTACATTGCAGATATTTACTATTTAGAACACTATCGATGCTATAATATTGCTCAAAATAACCAAGGGTATAAATCATGACAATTTTATACATTGATTTTTGCCATTTTACCCATCATGTAATGCCATATATATTAATTTAGTCATTTTTTGGCATTATTTTTCATTTTCAAAGGTCCAAAACCCTAAAAATATGCCTGGGACCCCCTATCAAAATTACTTTTGTATGTTAGCAAATGATCTGAACTATTTCTTAAGAGAGTTAAAAAAAATTCTGTTAATACTGAGTACTATTTTTAGCCACTAAGGCTACAAATACTGACGATTTCTTTGTACTCTTTGTACCCAGAATGCCATGGCCTAAAATTGTAAAATCCTTTTCACAGTAAGGGGAACATATAGGTGTTTCACATGTGATGTTTTACATTTGTGGTGGTTAGTAGTTCTTCTAGTTTAAGGAACAACAAGAACGGCAGTTTCCAGGTGCGAGAATATCAGTCTTTATTACAAAAACAACTTCGGTTCCTCCACGAGGGAAGGATCAGTGTGAAATCAATACACACAGGTAATCAGGTTTTTCTATGAATATAGGAAACGGTCAGTATAGTCTTAGTATACAACTCTGTCCGCACGGTTGGACATAGTGAAGTCTATCGTCAGCCGGGCCTGCACTGACTGCCTTCCAGGTAAACATACAGGTCTTATATAACCACCGGTCCTTTGATCACGTGGCCAGGTGGGTGGGTCGGCAGCCCACCTGAGAGTGGCACACGGTAACCTAGAGAGGACCCGAGTCCTCTCCCGGGAACTGTGTGCGCTAGCTCCAGGTAGAGAAGCCGAGTAAACAGTACACGTTACCCGGAAATACCGTGTATGAGATTAATATGTAATATCATGCCCCTACACTACCCCCCCTAGACAAAAACTAGGTGGTAAAAAATATTTTTATGGTTTTCCTAAGATCTAGAAAACACTTTTCGACAAATGTTTACAGTTATTGTCTATACAGTAACTAGGGACGTAACATATTATCACAACAAACTACACAAGCGAGATCATTGAACTCAATATAAATATGGCATTACACTGTAATAGCAACCATAATACATGTTTTGGTATGTTTTATAACATATGAGTACACTTTCATGCATACAATCGAACGGCTTGACACATTTCGATATGACTTCCTTATGAAGTTTTACTAGGTTATTACAAAAATGTGCATGGGGTGTGTTTATATTTAAAGTGTAACGGAAAAGTTAATAAAAAAACAGTCCTGATAAGGACTCACAACCGCCAGCGTCTTACATTGGTATGTGTTTTATGAATACATTCACACAATGGATAAAAGTAACCACAGCCTTTGTTTAAACCGGGTAATCCGATTATATAACCGGAGACCTTAATACCTCTCGCAACATATAACAAAGTCGACACACACGACAATACACGATAGTATACGTAATATTAACGACTTCACACAAACATTACGGGTAGCCACGTTTCCTAGCTTATCAGATCATCCAATCTTCATATATAGCATAATATTAAACCCGTTTCATATGGTAAGTATGAGAACACCATATTGGAACACCTGAGGTGATATGTATCACAATACTATAACTTATTTTATATATTAAATATGTTTTAATGAGTAACCTGGCAGTGTACCCGGAAACCCTTACAATTAAATCAGACGTGCCATCCCATGTGTCGAATGCCACACCAAACACCCCGTGAAACTTCACGTTGATATCCTGTAGCCTACTGGCTAACTTCTCGTTCTCTTGGCGAACAAATTCCGCGGCTGCTTCAGCTTTCCTTTTTCCCGCATCCGCATCCCTTGACTTCTTTGCCAAGTATTCAGCATTGCCAGCAGTGATCAATGCCTTCTCGTCCCGATGGGCTATCTTTAGGCCATGGGTAAATAGACCTAACATCCTGGTGGAGCATTCCACCGCCAACTGCCGTTTGGACTCTTGAAACTCGGTAACGACTTTCTGCCCAATCTCGCAGCTTGCTTTTTCCTCCCGGGAAAAGTAATTCACTATCGGGACGTATTTTAACTTAATACCCCCGGTAGTTTCCGCGCGGGACGTACCCGCGACTGGCTGAATGACAACCGGTTCCTGGGTAGCCGGAATCATTGGTTTTACATCCACTGTCGGTGCTTTAGCAGCCGCCGCCGGCTTCGGGACGGTAATACCCCGAGGAGCCACCACTGAGATCAAAGACTTGGCCTCAGTTTTCACTGTCAGGTTCTCCATCCCCCGGCAGCCACCCCCAAGTGATAGGTCAAAGGCAGAGAGGCCTTTGATCTCGTTGCCGGGCTCCCTTTAGGCCGGGCACCACCGTGGTCGGGTTGACTACTGGCACTGTCTGAACTACTCAGACGTCTTGTACGGTGTGTTTCCGTACTAGTAGAGGCTGTTGCACGTCCAACGGAGTCACGTTTCCGCTCCTTCCGGTCTACATACAACGGATCCGGATACTCGCGATAGTAATCGCGACCTTCCGGGGCCTGATAATTCCCATAGTAGGAATTATCTAGTTCCTCCAGAGTGGAACCCGCGTTCCTCCTCTTCCGGCCCGGAGAAGTGGTTAAGTGGTGAAGCACATATCATAGACCCGACTGTCAAAAGTGAGTTATCTCTAGCTATGGACGCTTTGGGCAAAGGATACAGGGTACCGTAAAACCTCGGGTATAAGCCTAACTCGCGTCTAAGTCGCACCCTGACTTTCTGCCGATGCTATAAGCCGCAGAAGCCCTCTGAATGACCCCTGGGAAAAACTCGCGTATTAGCCGCACCCCTAACTTTGGAAGACCCAAGGACTACAGGGAGGGGGGGGGGGGGTTAACAGCCTGCCAGGTGAGTGGGCAGTGTCAATGTCTCATGTTCACACCTCAGCCTAAGACAATGAAGCCCACTCGCACCTCAGCCCTAAGACAATGCAGTCCACCGCTAATCCCAGCATTCTCACGGTAACAATACACCGTTTTGTCAGCTTTATCATGCTAGGGCTAGGGGGGGGAGGGGGGGATGGTACACCTACTGCCGCACAGAAAGCTGTTATACTCATTACTGTAGTCAAGCTAGAGGTGGGGTGGAGGGGGCCATTAGCATAAGCCTAGTGTAGCAGTCATGGACAACATTTTTTGGAATAAAAATTTGGAAGAACTCGCGTATAAGCCGCACCCCGACTTTGGGCCGATCCTATAAGTCGCACTGGCGATCTGATTCACATACTTACCGCGGCTTCTACGCGAGGTTTTACGGTAGTATTCAAAGGAGACTGGCTAGCGGGGGCCTGGGAGGGCTCACTGAGAAGTCGGACGGATATGCACGACCATTTCCGCCCAAGCCGGATATAGAAATCCCTAGCAATCTCAACATACAAGAGTTCTATCCTCTAATAGAAGCTATGTGGAGGTGGGGCCCATCAATGAGTAACAGCAGGATAGTAGTGTTGTCTGACAATACACAGGTAGTAGCCGCCATTAACACGGGCAGGAGCGACAACGAGACATCCATGACTATCCTTAGGAGAGTGTTTTGGCTCTCAGTATTATACAATTGCCATGTTATGGCTACTCATATCCCGGGCCATTTAAATATTATTGCTGATGCCCTTTCAAGGTTATTAATTTGTGGTACAAGTTTTACTAAATTCCTATGTTTCAGAGGTACCCGAGAAGTCTATCCAGTTAGATAGGATGGTCGCTGAGGCGTGGGCTCATGTGTGGTCGTTGGCCACCTGGCGTACTAAGGCTTCACAATGGAAGCGCTACATAAACTTTTGCTCCTGGCTAGGGGTCAGAGTGTTACCTACGGATAGCTTAACAATGTCCCGCTACATCATGTTTTTATCAGATTGTCTGAAATATAGACAATGACGTGAGCAGCGCAATCAGCTTAAGGTGGATCGCTACCCTTTGATTTCTTCAAATTCTTAAATCTATCAGAATGGGCTAATATTGCATAGCCAGATACATATATACATTCCCTAAACTGTGTTAAAAATTTAGATCATTTCAAGCAAAATTGTGCATTTTGTAATACTTAGAATATTTGATATATTGGTAACTGATAATATTTCTTTTTTTTTAAACATGAGCTAGTACATTGCAGATATTTACTATTTAGAACACTATCGATGCTATAATATTGCTCAAAATAACCAAGGGTATAAATCATGACAATTTTATACATTGATTTTTGCCATTTTACCCATCATGTAATGCCATATATATTAATTTAGTCATTTTTTGGCATTATTTTTCATTTTCAAAGGTCCAAAACCCTAAAAATATGCCTGGGACCCCCTATCAAAATTACTTTTGTATGTTAGCAAATGATCTGAACTATTTCTTAAGAGAGTTAAAAAAAATTCTGTTAATACTGAGTACTATTTTTAGCCACTAAGGCTACAAATACTGACGATTTCTTTGTACTCTTTGTACCCAGAATGCCATGGCCTAAAATTGTAAAATCCTTTTCACAGTAAGGGGAACATATAGGTGTTTCACATGTGATGTTTTACATTTGTGGTGGTTAGTAGTTCTTCTAGTTTAAGGAACAACAAGAACGGCAGTTTCCAGGTGCGAGAATATCAGTCTTTATTACAAAAACAACTTCGGTTCCTCCACGAGGGAAGGATCAGTGTGAAATCAATACACACAGGTAATCAGGTTTTTCTATGAATATAGGAAACGGTCAGTATAGTCTTAGTATACAACTCTGTCCGCACGGT
The DNA here is from genome assembly GCA_947462335.1 of Harmothoe impar. Lineage (NCBI taxonomy): Eukaryota > Metazoa > Annelida > Polychaeta > Phyllodocida > Polynoidae > Harmothoe > Harmothoe impar. Next base: position 25,064,243 of record OX381714.1, on the reverse strand, counting down.
TGGACATAGTGAAGTCTATCGTCAGCCGGGCCTGCACTGACTGCCTTCCAGGTAAACATACAGGTCTTATATAACCACCGGTCCTTTGATCACGTGGCCAGGTGGGTGGGTCGGCAGCCCACCTGAGAGTGGCACACGGTAACCTAGAGAGGACCCGAGTCCTCTCCCGGGAACTGTGTGCGCTAGCTCCAGGTAGAGAAGCCGAGTAAACAGTACACGTTACCCGGAAATACCGTGTATGAGATTAATATGTAATATCATGCCCCTACACTACCCCCCCTAGACAAAAACTAGGTGGTAAAAAATATTTTTATGGTTTTCCTAAGATCTAGAAAACACTTTTCGACAAATGTTTACAGTTATTGTCTATACAGTAACTAGGGACGTAACATATTATCACAACAAACTACACAAGCGAGATCATTGAACTCAATATAAATATGGCATTACACTGTAATAGCAACCATAATACATGTTTTGGTATGTTTTATAACATATGAGTACACTTTCATGCATACAATCGAACGGCTTGACACATTTCGATATGACTTCCTTATGAAGTTTTACTAGGTTATTACAAAAATGTGCATGGGGTGTGTTTATATTTAAAGTGTAACGGAAAAGTTAATAAAAAAACAGTCCTGATAAGGACTCACAACCGCCAGCGTCTTACATTGGTATGTGTTTTATGAATACATTCACACAATGGATAAAAGTAACCACAGCCTTTGTTTAAACCGGGTAATCCGATTATATAACCGGAGACCTTAATACCTCTCGCAACATATAACAAAGTCGACACACACGACAATACACGATAGTATACGTAATATTAACGACTTCACACAAACATTACGGGTAGCCACGTTTCCTAGCTTATCAGATCATCCAATCTTCATATATAGCATAATATTAAACCCGTTTCATATGGTAAGTATGAGAACACCATATTGGAACACCTGAGGTGATATGTATCACAATACTATAACTTATTTTATATATTATTCGATATGACTTCCTTATGAAGTTTTACTAGGTTATTACAAAAATGTGCATGGGGTGTGTTTATATTTAAAGTGTAACGGAAAAGTTAATAAAAAAACAGTCCTGATAAGGACTCACAACCGCCAGCGTCTTACATTGGTATGTGTTTTATGAATACATTCACACAATGGATAAAAGTAACCACAGCCTTTGTTTAAACCGGGTAATCCGATTATATAACCGGAGACCTTAATACCTCTCGCAACATATAACAAAGTCGACACACACGACAATACACGATAGTATACGTAATATTAACGACTTCACACAAACATTACGGGTAGCCACGTTTCCTAGCTTATCAGATCATCCAATCTTCATATATAGCATAATATTAAACCCGTTTCATATGGTAAGTATGAGAACACCATATTGGAACACCTGAGGTGATATGTATCACAATACTATAACTTATTTTATATATTAAATATGTTTTAATGAGTAACCTGGCAGTGTACCCGGAAACCCTTACAATTAAATCAGACGTGCCATCCCATGTGTCGAATGCCACACCAAACACCCCGTGAAACTTCACGTTGATATCCTGTAGCCTACTGGCTAACTTCTCGTTCTCTTGGCGAACAAATTCCGCGGCTGCTTCAGCTTTCCTTTTTCCCGCATCCGCATCCCTTGACTTCTTTGCCAAGTATTCAGCATTGCCAGCAGTGATCAATGCCTTCTCGTCCCGATGGGCTATCTTTAGGCCATGGGTAAATAGACCTAACATCCTGGTGGAGTATTCCACCGCCAACTGCCGTTTGGACTCTTGAAACTCGGTAACGACTTTCTGCCCAATCTCGCAGCTTGCTTTTTCCTCCCGGGAAAAGTAATTCACTATCGGGACGTATTTTAACTTAATACCCCCGGTAGTTTCCGCGCGGGACGTACCCGCGACTGGCTGAATGACAACCGGTTCCTGGGTAGCCGGAATCATTGGTTTTACATCCACTGTCGGTGCTTTAGCAGCCGCCGCCGGCTTCGGGACGGTAATACCCCGAGGAGCCACCACTGAGATCAAAGACTTGGCCTCAGTTTTCACTGTCAGGTTCTCCATCCCCCGGCAGCCACCCCCAAGTGATAGGTCAAAGGCAGAGAGGCCTTTGATCTCGTTGCCGGGCTCCCTTTAGGCCGGGCACCACCGTGGTCGGGTTGACTACTGACACTGTCTGAACTACTCAGACGTCTTGTACGGTGTGTTTCCATACTAGTAGAGGCTGTTGCACGTCCAACGGAGTCACGTTTCCGCTCCTTCCGGTCTACATACAACGGATCCGGATACTCGAGATAGTAATCGCGACCGTCCGGGGCCTGATAATTCCCATAGTAGGAATTATCTAGTTCCTCCAGAGTGGAACCCGCGTTCCTCCTCTTCCGGCCCGGAGAGGAGGATCGGGAGCGGTCTCGGCCAGACCGGCTCCTCCCTCAAGCACCACCTCGAGTTTCCGGCTGCCAAAAGCTGCCGGCACCCCTTCGGGAAGTACGGCTGTTACATAAAACGCCATACTCCTCGTCGTTCATGGCGAACTTATTGCGTCCGTCCACTCTAGCTATCCAGGCCTTGAACTTGCCATCTGCGACCTCGCAGAAATATGGTGTAGCTGGCCGGATTTTAGCCTTCTGTTCCTCTGTCAGTGATGTGTATTGTTCACAGACAGCATCATGTAGCGCATTTACCCGGTTGCGAGCTACACTGATTCCCATGTTATGGCAATCTTTCATGTGACGCATAAGTTCACCTCTGCGGGGTTCAAGACACCCGTTACACAACTGTGACTCACGACATACTGTGATATCACAATGGTACACCACACAGTGGTGCATGTGATTTTCACATAGATGGCGCAAGAACCGTGGCTTCGTGACGATTATGGTTCTGTCAGTGCCAATCGCGTTTACACAGCTCGCGAATGGACACCAATTCCGTTCCCGCTGATTATACCAGCGGGTACTAGCAAAAAGAAGTTTTTCTTTCTTCTCCGTGCTGTAGTAGGAATCCGGCAAGACCCTTAACTGATCAAGCCACTGCTGGTAAAAGGCAGACGGAGGACGGTCCCGGGGAGTATTCCGGATCCAATCCTCATCGTCACTCTGACCTTTACAGTTGGTCGCGAGTGGACATCCAAAGTTCGTGGGACCTATTGGACACTGTTCCCAGGAATTGGGAATGAACACGCGAAATTTGTTATTTGCGTTCGCCCAGATCCTTCGCATCACGTCATTTGGTGGGATAGGATCTTCCTCGTTGTTTCCTGGTTCCTCAGCATTTGCCGGAACCTCTCCCTCCTCCTCGTCCGAGTGTGGTGGACTGCGGAGGGGGCTGATATGCGCTGGGTTAATTACCAGCGTGGTGGCAACGGCGGCAGCCGCCCCGGCCACGGCGGTTACGTCGGCCAACATGGCCGGTCTGGGCGTGGTGGCGCCCACAGTAGTTACGGAGGGAGTATTGGCCTCGGAAGTGTCCATAGCCTCATCCCCTGAACCAACAACCGGATTACTGCCGGGTTGTTCCCCGGAAGGTAGATCCGGTTCTCCCTCTGCTAGCACAGAGTCCGGCAAGTTAGCTAGCCTTGCCTTTTCGTTCCGGCGAGATTGGCGCCCTCTCTCCTGGACGAACTTGTCTGACTGATTACTGTCAGCCGAGCTCGACCGGTTCGAGGCTCCCCTCTCGCCTTTACCGCCACGCCCCCTAGGTGCGGCTTTCAGCGCTTTAAGACGCGCCTTCTCTTCCGTGCTGGAAGATCTAGTTCGTACTGTACGAACCGCCTCGTCCACCATGGTAGCTATTGCTACATCCCTGGTGACGTTTTGTCTGTCCATATGCTCCTCGATAGCACCGACATCCAGGATGTATGAGACCACCGGCTGTGCAGAGGCAGCAGCAATCTCATACTCCTTCCGGGTCTTAGGCTCGCGGAGTTTCCCGATACGGGCCCGGTACCTGTTGACATCCGTTGAAGACCACCTCCGGAGGTTTTGAATAATATGAGAAAACCAGAATATACCACTGCAGACATAAAGTTTTGAATAATCCTTTAGTATATGTGACATAAATATGTGAATAAAGTGGTGTTTTTAGCAAAAATAGTAAATCCCTCCAAATACTTAATTGGTCAATGTGTGCTTTCCTCACTTTGCCCAAGGGGGCACTGCTGTACATGGTCTGCTGTGAGAGGCCGTTGCTAAGTACATGTGTGAGAGAGAGTGTGTGTGTGTGGGGGGGGGGGGTGTAGTTGTACCCACATACCCCCCCCCCCCCCCACACCTGCTTGCTGGGAAACTAACAACTGTTAACTACCCAATGGATTGCCCGTTGTTTACACTCTGTATTGAAGTATGGTGAGTGATCAGGCCCAGTGCTCAGTGATTGGGTGGGGGAGGGAGGGACGGCCAGTGGGAGGTAAGTGCTTCAGGCAGACTGACCACTGCAGTGGCCCAGGGGGGGCCACTCCCACAGTTTTGGCTAGCATGTGTGACCATGATTCCAAGGGAAAGGGTACTTTCTGGGGCCCTTTATAGATAGGGATTAGGAGGGGTTTCTCATCAAATTAGTGCTAGTTTGTTGATTTACCTCTTGTAATAAGAATACCAGGTTTGAAGTGATATTTGCACATGCATGTAGTTGTTATAGAAAATATATGGGGTGGCCTCCCCATTGGGTTGGTTGTCACCCAATATGAGATCACATTGGGTATTTGGGCTGTAGTTCATGTGCTTCTCACTGGGGACAGCACAATCACTGATATTTAGGATATGAGGTCTCATGGATGGGCCCCCAACTAAACCAAGTAATATATGAATAAATATAGCTCTACAGGAGTTACCTTTAGATAGGAAGTCAGTTAACATACCTAGGTACCTGATTACAATAGCGAAATTGCCAATTAAAAACCTCCGGATGTGGTCTTTAACACCATCCCGGCAATTCCACAACTCGGATCTAAAGATAGAATTGGGAGAGCCGGCATTCTCCGCTGTATATCTGCTATGTGCAGATCAAAGACAGCTCGTCGTAGGCAGTAGCATACGAGTAATCCCTTCTGAAGGGCCTCCCAGTAAACAAACCAGTCCGGTGGGAGTTCTTCCTGCTCCTCTACCAACAGGAAGAGCAGGATAGCCTGCTTGATTAGCGGGTCAATCCGGCGGGGTGCTCCCTCCGCCGTCAGACGTAACACGTCCTCATGCAGTTCTATTTCACGTCCATCATAAATGGACATGAATCCTGCTAATTGTGGTACAGACGGGTGTGATGCTTCCACATCCACCGGCGCCTCCCCATGGTACACAGTACCCGTTCCCTGATACTCAGTCACACTGGTATCAGATTGGCCGTCCGCTGGGCTGATGGCCTTGATATCTAGGCCCTCCAAATAATTGGCAGCCAGATTCGCTGGGCGTAACGACGACTGGGAGTCACCGTCCACGTCCATTATCTCCCCTTGTCCCAGGAAGTCCAATGATTCCAGGTCCTCGAGGTCTCCTGGTTGATTATCAACCACATTCTCTCCGCTAGCGGAGTCGCCCTCCTGAGAAGGGTCCACCGGTTGGTGGTCTGTCGCTGAGGACATGTCTCACACTCAAGAAAAGTGTCCGATGGATAATTATAGGGGGTCCACCTCCCCTTCCGTGTACTTCAAAGTATCAGAGCCCGGACGGTCTGCTCTGGACCATCTCAAGATCTCAACTGGCGATTCCCGCCAAGCTGCGCGCCTTATATAAGGTACGCCGCCGCGCATGCGCAACTCCGCGCGTCCCGTGACCCAGTTCCTCGGAATCAGGTCAACCGCGCGACTAATTGTAAACAGGCACCCTCATTCCACGTGCTAATCCTTACGCTCTGTCAACTCGTCGAGAGTATCTATGAAATATATATGAATGGCATATTAAAGCACACTCACCGGATTATCCGTCCATCACCCATGGGATCCTTGACAGGGGGACTATCACAACCATTCTGGCCGTATTTACTTCTACACATAACTTGGTTTATTTCATGGTAAATACAGACTGTCAAGGTTAAAGCAATGGGAGGGCCGTATGCAAGTGGAGCTTGCAATAACCCTCGGCCATATTGCACGCTCTGCCCGTATTGCACGCTCTCAGGGGTCGCCAGGGGTCGCCATGGGGTCGCCATGGAGTTGCTACGCTACTGAGGGTCACGTGACCTGCCCGGGATTCAAAATGGCGATGTCACGGAAGTAAACAAACTCCGCGGAAGTAAGCAAACACCGTGGAAGTAAGCAAACATGGACTGTAGGTCTATTTTACATCAATAAACCCTGAAATAAATACAGAGCGTTACTTAAAAGTGCCCTCGGCACTGGTTACTGCACTTGAGTTGCCTGCCCCGTACTGCACTAGGCCTGCGGCCAGCGTGCAGTACGGGGCAGACAACTCTCATGCAGTAACCAGTGACTCAGTCACGTTAGCGTGCAGCTCTGTCTATTTACAACATAAAAATATTTAACTTGTTTACAGGACACCACACTCGTTGTGTACCGGCTTAGGTTATACCATCCCTAGTTAGGAACCGGGGACTGCGTCTTATGTTTTTAGGCACAACATTAGACCTGGTTCTAGGACACGCCTTTTCCAGAGTGGGTTTAGCCTTAACCACACCCTTCTGGGTCCTTTTCCCTTCAGCCAGCGAGACTTTATTATTCGCCTTCTTCCCCGATCTTGTTGGGGAGGCGGTTTTACGCACCATTAGTTTCCGGGTAGCCTCCTTCCGCGGCCTTCCGCGTTTCCGGGGAGGTTCCTTCACTAATTTCCGCTGCTCACTTTCCTCTATCAAAGTATCAACTTCCAGCTCATAAGAATCCAGGGACAAATCTCTCCCCTTCCACTCTATTAGTCGAGCTACATTAGATTTATACATCTTCCCCTGTAATGAACGTATCACCACAGTACTGTCACTCACAATCCGAGTAACCACAAAGGGTCCATCCCAATTACTAGCAAGTTTCAGAGTTGATAACGGCTCATGCAATCTCACCACCTGATCACCGACTTTGAACCTTCGCGGCCTAAGGCCTAGATCATAGCCGGTTTTCTGCCAGGTGGCATTCTTCTGTAATTCAGTTCTGACCAATTCATAAGCATATTTAAATTGATCTCTTAGTGACTCCACAAACATGACATGGCATGGGGTTTCCGGGTTCATTCCTACCACCCCAAATACCAGATCAGCGGGCATGATCAAATCCTCCCCGAAAACTAACAGATTCGGGGAACAGGAAGTACTAGAATGGACAGTGCTATTATATGCATGGCAAACATAATCACACTGCTCATCCCAGTCATCCATTTTATCATTTACCAGGGATTTTAACACCTGAATCAATGTACGATTGAATCTCACAACCATTCCATCACTTTGTGGCCGGTAGGGATTCGTTCTCGTCTTACAAATCGCCAACCGGTGACACATTTCCTGCCAAAGATCAGATTCAAATTCCCGACCTTGATCACTATGCATCATAAGGGGAACCCCAAGATGCAATACCCAACCTTTCACAAAAGCTTTCGCACAGGTTGCTGCCTTGTGATCCGCCAATGTAAACACTCTTGTATACTTAGTATAATAATCGGTGACGACCATCATACAAGTATTGCCCTCAGGGGTAGTTTTAAACCCACTGATGATATCTATGGCGACTCGCGCAAACCTCACTCCAAACAACTCCTGGGATAAGGGCATTTTACCCATCCCAGGCCCAGGTTTGTTTTTACAACAATCCGGGCAAGTAGCAATCCATCTTAACAGATCACTACTCATCCCTGGCCAGTAGTATCTCCTACTCAGACGTTCCAGGGAACGTTTCTTCCCGAAATGTCCACTGGTCAGGTGTCCGTGGCAATAATACATAATATCCCTCCGCATTCCAGAAGGTATTACCACTTGCCGGACTCTCCTACCGGATGGATTGATCTTCCACCGGTAGATGATTCCGCTCTGGACCTCTAACTCAGCCCATTGAGCTATTAGTCTTCTCATTTCCTGGTTCTCCAGGGAAATCTCAGGCCGCGGAGGCCATATCTTCCTAGGTAACAATACCAACAACCGGCTAAGGTTAGGATCCTTTTCCTGGAACTTCCGGATGGTTTCCATGGACCACTCCAGAACCCCAGTTCTCTTGATCTCATAGGGAGTCCTTGCTCCGGCTATGACAGCCTGGTGCTGACCACAGTCATCACAGTTGGTGTTTTCACACTTCCTGATAGGACGTCGAGAGAGTGCATCAGCATTTACATGCTTTACCCCAGCTCTATGCTGGATCTGACTTCGGAAAGGTGCGCTAGCCAACGTCCAATCATTCCCTCCGCATCTTTGAAATTCAATAACCATCTCAAAGAGGAATGATCTGTTCTTAACGTGAAATCTGACCCCCAAAGAAAATGTTTGAACTTTTTAGTATACACTATTACAGCCAACAATTCCCTCTTGGTGGTACAATAATTTCGCTGAGTCTTACTCATAGTATTACTAGCAAAAGCAATGGGAACCTCCACTCCGCCTTGGACTTGGCTGAGGGCTGCCCCAATGCTCTCATTACTAGCATCTGTATCCAATATAAAATGACCATCCGGGGTGGGATACTTTAACATCGGTGTCTCTACAAACAACTTTTTTATTGCTAAGAAAGCTGCTTCCTGTTCCTTCCCCCAAGGGAACTCTTCCTTCCTATTTCCGGGAGTCCAGTGCGACAAACACTGGATCGGATAGGCTACCCGGGAATACCCCGGCAGGAAATCCCTATAGTATGAGCAAAATCCTAGGAAGGATCGCACATCTTTAGGACCCCTTGGTATTTCCCATTCAGTCACACTCCTGATCTTTTCCGGATCTGCCTTAACCCCTTTGGTGGAAATAATCCGCCCCAGGTAGTTAATATCCTTTTTAAACAGATTGCATTTCTTTGGTTTCAATTTGAGACCGTTAGACATGATTCGGTTTAAGACTTCCTCCAGATTGCTTAGACAGCCCGCAAAGGTTTTTCCAAACACTATTACGTCATCTAAGTAAACCAGACATTTCCGCCATAATAAATCACTTAACAGCGTCTCCATAATGGCTTCAAAGGTGGCGGGCGCATTACATAACCCGAATGGCATTACCTTATATTCAAACAAACCGATATGGCTGGAAAACGCAGTTTTCTCCATATCCTCAGGCTTCATGCCTACTTGCCAATACCCGGACTGTAGGTCCAGTGTACAAAACCACTCATTCCCCCCTAGGGAGTCAATCGTCTCATCTATCCTAGGGAGAGGATAGGAGTTCTTCTTAGTCAACCCATTCAATTTCCGGTAATCAATACAGAACCGTATGCTACCATCCTTCTTGGTTACCATGCACACAGGGGAGGACCAAGGACTCATGCTGGGAACAATAACATTATCCTTCAGCATTTTCGCTTCCTCAGCCACAATCTTCTTTTTGAGGGGCAGCCTCCTATAAGGGATCTTAAAAGCAGGGGTTGTCCCCGGTTTTAATTTCATGCAACACCTTATTAGTTCTCCCCAGAGGTTCCCCTGGGGCCGCAAAGGCTTGCCGGCATCTCTTCAGCATAGCCCTCAGGGCTTCCTGATCATTCTCATCCGTTATAGATGATCCTGTTAACAACTTAGTTAACTCCTCATGCAGTTCCTCCTCCCCTCCTTCTTCTAACCTCAGATCTTGCTGGCTACCGGTGACTGCCTCCGCAAGTATCACTTTCCCAACTTCAGTGCCTTTTTCAAGATATACTGTGGAGTTTCCGGGGTTGGAAATGGGTGTCACTGTCCATCTGGAATTCCCTACTAGGGTATCCGCAGATTCCAATCCCTTCCGGGATAATACAGCCATATCCGGCTCGATTACGCTAATCCCCTCTGGATTAGCCTCCCTGAACTGACTAACACGTCACAGGTCATTCCCGGGGGAATCTTCACCGTCTGTGCCTCACTAGCGACACTACTTATCACTCTCAACTTACAGAGTATGGTCATATTGTATGGGTATTCAATCCTCAGTTTCCCACTTTTCGGATTCAAAGTCGCACCGAAAAGCGCCGCAAAATCCAACCCAAGGATACCATCATCTTCAATCTCTGCTATGGTCGGGGCCCAAACAAATTCTTTCCTGGCCACAGAGATTATCAGAAAATTCCGCCCAAATGTCCTCATTCTGGTACCATCGGCCGTGCAGGCGTTTACCCTCATTGTAAGGTTCTCACACATACTCGGCAATAAGCTGATAAATCTCCTAGAGATCATGGAGTGGCTAGCTCCAGTATCCATAAGAAACTCCCCAGTCTTTCCTTGTACAGAACAGGAAACGTACCACCTCTTCCCATCAGTTACTGAGGGATTCCTAGTAAACCGGTGAAGGTCACTATCAGTGCCCAGGTCGAATCCACATCCTTTCAGGTGTTCCAGACAAGGATGACCCGGGGGAAGCCTGGTTCCTCCAACCTTAACCAACTCTTTGGTTATTGACTCCTCTAAACTGGCACTAGGTTTCCCATACGCGCACCCCTGGGCGCCTGTTGTACCAGCCTCCCCAGCCTCATGGTTTCCGGGATGTACGGTCCCATCTCCCTTCTTGCTGGACGTATTCACTGCTAATGAATCTTCACCGCCAACGTCGGTGATAATCTGGCTTATTTCCTCAGGGGTAACCGTCCTGTCATCCTCGGTAACCCCCTCTAATTTCCCGAAACCTCACTTCTCAGAACAGATTTCTCAGCTTTGCATTCAGACGCAAAGTGCCCCTTTACTTGACACCTGTAACACTGGATAGTGTTACGATCGACCCTCGGGCGGCGCCTGGTTTGATTCTGAAACACTTCGTTCATGTCTTTTATCATGGATTCCATTAATGTATTTAACGAGTTCCCTGACAAATTTGTTTTGTCCGGAGTGGTCTTCTCCGGGATCTGGGTTTTCTGACTGGAATTAGTCTGAGATTCCCGAGTGTCAGGTTTCGGGGGGGTTTCCGAATAGCTTTTGTTACTCGGAAGCTTCCCGGAAGCTGAGGATGAGCTAGCCTTCTGACGTCCTTTGAATTTCAGGGCGTCTACTCTCTCCTCCCCTTCAGATTCTTCCCCGGAAGAATCGTCTTCATCTAAGGAATGTTCAATTCCAGAGACGCGCTGACCCCTATTAGCGGGTATCATACCAGCCAATAAAATTTTCTTTTTGTCATGTTGATCAATCGCCATGAACAAATCCGCTAGGGAAGACCCAGCTTCCCAAGCTAGACCACAAACTTTAGCATGATCCGGATCACTCAACCCACTAATAAACCTTACAAATAGGGATTCTATATAATATTCCGCATCCCTACTCCATTCTGGTCTAGCCTGCCGCAACAATCGCTGCAGTTCCAGTCCATATATTTTGGCAGATTCCTTAGGTTTCTGTGTTCTCCTCTGAAACAGAGTCCAGTGATCTACTGTCACCATTTTCCCAAAAGTATAACAAGCTAATACTTCCAGTTGGTCGTATGTAGCATCCGGCCCATAAGTGTCTCTCCACTCTTCCACCACTATTTTACCAGGGGCATCACTTAACCATATTACAAATGCCCCCAAGGACTCATCCTTACTCCAGCAATTGTACTTACAATCATCTAACAGTGATTGATATTCCTCCTTCCAGGGACGTAACCCGCGTGGTTCTCTTAGCGGCATAATTAGAATGCACTAATTGACCCGACATGCGTCTGCTCCAAGCCAACAGGTCTTACCGTCTTGACCCCGGCTCGAGCAATCCAAACCTAAATTGCCTATAGCAGGGTCCCGATTATGCAATCGGTGATCTGCAGGGGTCATTGTAACCCGCCGGTTCAAAGGAACCCTTTTTTTAGGTGCATCGTCAGAAGGTTTATCTGAATCTGATTCTGTACCTTCATCAAAGCGTGGACCTTGATAGCCAGTCAATCCTTGTCTACTTTTAGGCACAGTATTTGACCTTCCCTTAGTTCCCTGTTGGGATCCCTTATTCAAATCATCACTCAGCCTGCTCCTAGGGTCCTTATTGACCCCTGTATGTGGTTTAGCGGACGGTGGTGGATATGAATAAGTTGTATCCGGGCAATATTTATAATTGCCCTTACTATCATAATCCCCCGGATTGCCATATTGAGCCGGGTCGTCCCCCGAAAAGGGATTCAATGAGCCATAACTATGGTTCACTACTTCATCTCGAAATATATTTCTATAATGTCGAGATACTTCCTCTTCGGCGGATATTTCCCTGTTAACTTGACCACTCATGTCCTGGTTAACTGGTTCCCGTTCAAGAGAGCGCCCGGTAACATTCACTCTCCTCGAATCCTTCCCTCTGTTTCTATACACAGAGTCCTCCACATTCCTCAATCCATTGCTATTAATAAATGGATCAAACTGAGGTAATGCTTCCACTTTACTACCAGTAAGTGTATTGTCAACAACAGTTTCCGGTATGTCTGCAGGAATTTGTTCATTTACAACCTCCACCCCCTGTTGTTCTATTACCTTTGCCAATTCACCCTGCAGGAGAGTTTTCCTGGCTTCTAGGGAACAGACTGCTTCAACCTGAGCTTTCCGTTTCCTTTCCAACTCTTCAGTTTCCTCCAGGATTTGCGTCCTGGTACTTTCATTTTCCTTGACCAACCGGTCTCTGCCCTTCTCGAGCTCCTCTGTCCCCTGTTTCAGGACATACCACTCCCTGGAGTATTGTTTCAACTCCTTCTCATACTTCTCCTTAAGAGACTCCGAGTGTTCATTCTCTTTCCGGTTCTCAACAATCCGTGCTTGAATCTTTTGAAATTCATGCGATTCCTGAGCTACCTTCTTTTTCATATACTGGTTGTCTTCTATCAACCGTTCCCTCTCTTCTATCAGAGCACCTTTTGTTTTCTGATTCTAAGAGAGGATCTCATCCCTTTCTTTTACCAGGGCTGCCAATTCATCAGTCATTTTGTCCAATCGGACATTTTCCCAGTAGAGTTCATCCTCTTCCCGAGCTAACTGCTCGTCATATTCCCTCTGGAATTTTTCATCCCCTATATAGGGGCTCACCCAGGAAAGATCCTGCACTTTCCTCTTCTTCTGCTCCGGCTTCAAGCCCTCCACAGGGTCCATCCCTGCCATTTCCAGGCGAATTGATTCCAACTCCCCCTCACTCAGCTCTGTGCCTGAGCCTCCCAGGCTAGAACCGGTAGCCATTGTCTGTCCACTAAGGACTTCCTGTTCAGTTTAACCCCGAACAATTACCTTGTTCTGCTACCTTTGCTGCTACTGGTCATGGCACCAGTGTGGTGGTTCGTAGTTATTCTAGTTTAAGGAACAACGAGAACGGCAGTTTCCAGGTGCGAGAATATCAGTCTTTATTACAAAAACAACTTCGGTTCCTCCACGAGGGAACGATCGGTTAACTTTCAGTGACTTTGACCCTAGGGTAGCGACCAACCTTAAACAGTTACTTTGGTTATGACGTACAGCACATCAGACAGGACTTCGCATTCGGGGCCTTCGCAGGATACTGGGGGACCCGGTGCCTATCAGGGTTACAGTCACGGTGGAAGATGTACTTGACATGTTGAAAAAGGTAGATCTGTCGGACTACAAGGAGTGCATGATGTGGGCGTGCTTAATCACGAGTTTCCCCTCGCTGTTAGGGAAGAGTAATCTGGTTCCCTCCAAATTGGGCGACACGTCAGGGCACTTCCTCAGAAGAGGTTTTGTTGAGTTCTACTCTTGGGGCCTATTACTTCGCATCAGCAGTTCAAAGACTATCCAGTTCGGCCAGCGAGAACACTTAGTACCAATCACCTACACTACCGACTCGCCTTTATGTGCTGCCTCTATGTTCAACCGGCACTTCACTGACGCTCCGGCTGCCCCAGACTCGCCTCTGTTCTTGGTGAGGAAGGGCCATTGGTTGGTCCCTCTTACTTACCCACCATTGCTTAATGAACTACATTGGGTTTGCTAAAGGACAAGACTATGTATGTCTGGTCGCACTTGTGAGATGATTTCACCATTGCAGTTCATACTTTATTGTGATATACGAAAACCCAGAGTGATGTAGAGTACCTGTTTTGTATCCGGTCTTGTTGACACTAATCTTGTCTCTGTAGGTTTTGAATTCAGCAGACGTATTACATGCTTTTTAAAACTCAAAAGTGGAAATCATGATAGTGTAGGGACACTAATATTATGTGGTCGAACACCTACTGCATAGTTTGCAAGGCCGTAGCCAGGGGGCACCCCGATCAGAGGCGAACAGTATAAAAGCTGCCCATACCCCCTTGCTCTGGCAGACCTCTTCAGGTCTCCGATCGTGACTGACTGCATGAAAGCATACCCTTATTATTGAAAGACTCGAATGAGACGAAACATTGATCGTTAGCTTGCTTGTACAGGTTGAAGTCCTAATAAACTTCCTTCTTTGCATCTCAACAAGAAAACTGTGGTTCGCGTACTTATTTATCGAATTACATAAAGACGAACTCTACACTGGTGCCGTGACCAGGATTTTTCTAGAAGAGATAGCGGACTGACCCTGGCAGAGGCTCGGTCAAAGAAGGGGGGGGGGGGGACCTGGCCTCGAGGATGGGGAACTGGACCTTACAGTGGCCCAGATAAATGAGGTATGGAATGCGGCGGCCCGATTGCATACACCCGACAGGAGAGGAGTCTGGTTTTTCGAACTCCGGGAGAATATACACCGGTGAGAACGAGTCTGAGCACCAACCCTTTCAAAGGGAATCCCTAGGCAGACCTGCTCCCCTCCGAACCCAACCTCGGGCACATGGAAAAGGACCTATCCCGGCGAGGCCGACAGATCCCTGACTATGATGCCTACTGCGAAAAGTTAAAAGCAGAGGAAGAAGAGATGAGGGACCGGTATAATGCTATGAATGAGGATTTGATCCGCCTGGCGGAGGAGAAAGCGAGGGTAACCGCCCAGAACCAGAAAGAAGCGTAGGAATTGAAAGAAACCAAGGGAAGGATTCAGGCGGATCGAAAATACATCCAAGAGCAGTTGGCGCTCGAAACCTCTCAGCTAGCCAAAGTTCAGCAGCAGGTTAAAAGCGTACAGCACCATTTGACAGAGGAGCAGGTCAAACTCCAGAAAGATAAAGAAGAGGCCCGAAAATCGCGGGACCTCCGGGACACCTACGAGATCGGGATCGACCGACAGTCTGAAAAGGTGAAGAAAATAAAGGCGGACTTCTCCAAAGAGGAACAGTCCGGCAAAGCGATGCGGGAACAATTCGAGCAGGAACGAGAGGCTCTAAAGCAAGCTCGACTTGAAATGAAAGCTGACTTGGAGGCTCTACAGAAGAAGAAAGAGGAAATAAATGACACCTACTTGGCCTATGAGCTACAGGTGGAGGAGACCCGTAGGGAGAACGCAACTAGTGGCCAAGAAGCTAGGGACGAGGGTCTCGGGCAAGGCAAGCACGTGGCGTCCACCCTAGTCCGATATTGAAACCCGAAGACCCACTGGAAACTCGGGGCATATGAACGAAATCGAAGGAAGCTTACAGCAACTGAGCCCGACCGAAAGGTAACCTATGGGGGAACGGAGGAGAAAGAGATCTCCAGTAACGAAGATACTACGACTGAGCTCCCACCCAAAAGAATGAATCATAGCTACAGCTCCCTGCATCCATTTGCGGATGATACCTTGGCAGGCCACAATTACAAGATGCCGCCCCCACCGATATACAACATAACCTACCAATACGGGCCACCAGTACCGGGGGTCGGGCAGGACGAAGGGCCTCAGCCCAAGTATGGGGGTGGTGGATCCAGCGCAGGGGGAGGAACAGGGACCATTCCGGACCCCGGCTTGTATGGGGGTTCTCAGCCCAGTGCAGGATTCATGGGCCCGAATCCAAGGGGAGCGACCCCAAGACCGATACCGGCACCACGAAAGTTAACGAAACGAGCATCAATGGGCCCGAGGGTCACCGCAATAGTAAAATCCGATCCCTGCATTCAAGGGATGGGGATAGACTGTTGTAGCTGGACACGAGAGGATGAATCCGAAATTATGGAATGGAGCCGGAGGCAATCCGACCGTCTGGTATGGAGTCATAACAGCGCTCGAAAGCCTGTTCGAACGCCACGACGATTCAGTGGGGAAAATTGGAAAGAAAGCTACCTGGATTTCTGCGACGACAACCGTTATCATGGTTGGGACAAGGAGGCTTCCTTAGGTCCCCTCATCAAATGGTTAAGTGAAGGTCCGGGACGAATAGCGGTGGATGACTGGCGAATGACCTATGGAGAATCAGGGAACTATGACCAACTGGTATCCGCAGCCACGCACATCTTCGGAGTATTGTCGGCGAACGATCCCTGGTCGGAGTTCCAGGTTCGGACACAGAAACCGAAAGAATCCCCAAAAGTGTTCGGCTTGGAGCTGCAGAGATTGTTGCAGAAAGCTCGACCCTATTGGAGACGTGACAATGAATACTTTCTGGATGAGCTATTCACACATTTTATCAAGGGATTGAGGGATCCGTCCCATGCGGAGCTGGTACAGAAGGAATGGGGGCGCGGTTCGTCCATGGTGGACTTCTTCTTGGCTATCGATCAGCACGAAAAGAAGAAGCGTTTATTGTCCGGGTTCGTACCCAACCATAGAATAGCAGCCGCACATGCGGCCTCTGCGGAAGCCAGTGACTCGAGTGACGGTTCGGATGAGGAGCGCATTGCGGCCATAGGGGGCGATAAGAAAGACGAGAAGAAATGGTGGAAAAAGAACACAAATAAGCCACCGGAAGCAGAGAAACAGGGGGAGGTGATCGCTAAACCTACCCCTCCCGTGGCTGAACCATCCGAAAACGAGAAATGTCTAATGGCCATGATGGAGGAAATGAAAGGGTTATTGGACTATCGAAAAAGACCGAAATTAGATAGGGCAACGGTCAAGTGTTTTAGATGCCAGGAGACAGGACATTTTGTGGCTGAATGTACAGCAGAGAAACCTGTCTGGAGAGAACGAAAGCGGGAGGAGACGGAAAATTAAAGGGGGTTGTCCGTGAAGGCAAACTGACAACCCCTGATGGAGTATGCCATGATACGATCCATACGAATGCGATTGGGGAGTCTGTAATGAATCCGCCCAGCAGCATGGGAAATGCTAATAAGCCGGAAACATGTGGGGCTGGGGGTATTGGTGAGACAATTGCCAGGGAGAGCAAAGAAGGGAAACCGGTCACCAATAAAGAGGAAGGTTGGATAGAGGAACTATCCAGGATCGGTGGGGTCCGCCTTCCCCAAGGTCATCCGTGCCTGGACTATTTGAAAGGATTCGGATTTGACTTTGACATGACAGACGACGTCAAACGGTTCGCAAGTAATCCCTCGATGATGGGAGGAAAGAGATGGTATGTGTCCGTATCGGTGAACGGCAGAATGGGGGAATTTTTGTTGGATACCGGAGCTAGCCACTCCGCTATGTCAAAAAGGTTCTTCGATCTGGTGTCAAACATGGATGATGACCTCACAACGAGGGTAAATGCATGTGCGGCCGACGGGAGCAAGATACGAACGTTTGGTAGGACTTGTATGGTCATCCTGGTAGGCGGAAGGGAATATATCATTTCCCCGACCGTTGCCGGGATTGAGGACGACGGGATCATAGGGATGGATTTCGCTTCTCTATATGGAGCGAAACTGGACCCCGTCAGTGGAGTGTTGAAATTGACTAATCCCTATAAGGACCGGATACAATGCCTGGCACGAGAAGTGAGTGGTGTAGCAAGTGTGGTACAGACGGTGAAAATACCCCCCGGGATGGCATGTGATGTCTTGATAGCCTCCAGCAGGATGAAGAGGGGTGTTCCGGGGGTGTTCGAACCAGATGTGATGGTGTTGAGAAAGAAGGGATTGGAATCAGCCGATACCCTGATAGGGAATATCGCATGGGGAGTAGCCCCGATCACGAACCCGGGTTCGAAAACCGTTTACCTGGAAAAAGGCACTGTAGTGGGAGAAGTGATATCCGTAGAGGCGGTCACCAGTAGCTTTGAAAAAGGGGTCGGAATAGCCTCGACTAGTGAAGGAATGGAAGAAGGATTGGCAGCATTGGTGGAGAGAGCTGGGGTAGAGACAGAGGGGCAGAGGAACGCCTTAAGAGATATGTTGACGGAATGTGGCTCAGCTTTTGCACGGCCCTGAGAACCTCTGGGACGGACGGATAGAGTCTTACCCTCAATCAACACGGAAGGGGCAAGTCCAGTAAAGATACCATACCGACGTCTTCCGCTAGCGAAGAAAGTGGTAGCGGAGGAGGAGATTACGAAAATGCTGGCGGAAGGGGTAATAACCCCAAGCACCAGTCCTTGGAGTAGTCCGGTGTGTATGGTGACCAAGAAGGATGGGAGTATTAGATTCTGTATTAACTACCGGAAACTGAATGGCCTGCCTAAAAAGAACTCGTATCCGCTCCCCCGGATAGATTGAGTTTATAAATGTATTTTATTGCACTTAGTGATTTTCAAAATACAGTTTACATTCGTCAAATGAGATGTATCTCTGTTGTATATGAGCAGGTAGTACGTATAATAAAGTATGTGTAAATGAGATAACAGGTTCACAGTATAATAGGTATATTTGTCAGTGATTTACCTCCAGTAACTGGCGGCTTACAATGGCTTATATGTAGTTATTTGTCTATCGGTGGCGGAAGCAGTTCGTATGATAACAGTGAGGACGTTACGTGAGCAGTCCTAATTCCCGTTGTCTTTGGGAGAAAAGTTTTACCACTGTTGGTTTAGCTAGAACTCGGAAACTGTCTCCATAGATGAGACCATAGATGAGACCATAGATTCCCTCGGAGGAAATGAATGGTTTTGTACGATCGATTTGCAGTCCGGCTATTGGCAGGTGGGTATGAGAGAGGAGGACAAAGAGAAGACTGCATTTTCGAGTCATGTGGGGTTGTATCAGTATAACGTGATGCCATTCGGCTTGTGTAATGCTCCAGCCACGTTCGAAGCAATGATGGAAACCTTACTTAGTGACTTATTATGGAAGAAATGTCTGGTATACCTGGATGATGTAATCATATTCGGAAAGACATTTGATGAATGCCTGGGAAACTTGAAGTTGGTGTTACAGCGAATAATCTCGAATGGATTAAAGCTGAAGCCTAAGAAGTGCAATATGTTTCAGAAAAGTATTAACTACTTGGGGCGGATCATCTCTACGGAAGGGGTGAAGGCCGATCCCGAGAAGGTTAAGACAGTGACTGATTGGAGCATCCCCAGGAGTCCGAAGGAGGTGAGACCTTTTTAGGGTTTTGCTCTTATTATCAAGATTTCCTAACGGGATATTCCCGGATAAGTTATCCTATACAATGTCTGTCGCACTGGACCCCAGGGAAGCGTAAGGAGAGATTCCCTTGGGGGAAGGAACAAGGGGAAGCATTCGAAACGATTAAACGGTTGTTTGTTGAAACACCTGTGTTGAAATACCCCACCGCGGATGGACATTTCATATTAGACACCGATGCTAGCAATGACAGTATAGGGGCGGCTTTGTCTCAAGTCCAAGGGGGAATAGAAGTCCCTATTGCATTCGCAAGCAATACCATGAGTAAAGCACAAAGAAATTATTGTACAACGAAAAGAGAGTTATTGGCTGTAGTAGTGTATACAAAGAAGTATAAGCACTTCCTGTGGGGATCTGATTTTAAGTTGCGAACGGATCACTCCTCGCTGAGGTGGTTATTGAATTTTAAGGATGCCGAGGGTATGATAGGGCGGTGGTTAGCACACCTATCAGAGTTCGGACTGGACCACAGCCAAATTCAGCATGGAAAGGGGGCTAAGCATGTGAACGCTGATGCGTTGTCGTGAATCCCTGTGAGGAAGTGTCAGAACGTCGGATGTGATGATTGTGGGAAACATAACGCCGTGCTGGCGGGAGTTAGGAAGCCTTTTCGAGAACTCGGTCCGGTGGTACTAGAGTGGGGCGAGGACTCTATCAAAGATTTCTAGGAGAAAGATGCGAATTGCATCCGTCTGAAGATATTACTTCAAGAAGGAAGGGACCCAACTCGACCGGCGATATCGCTCGAGAACAGGGAGATGAGGCGGCTGATAGCTCAATGGGTAGAGTTAGAAGTTGTGAATGGACTGATCTATAGGTGGAAAACAAATGCGTTGGGAAATAAGTCAAGACAGATCTTTATTCCTACTGCCATGCGGAGGGATATAATGTTCTTCTGCCACGGGCATCGGACTAGTGGCCATTTTGGAAGAAAAAGGTCCATGGAACGATTGACTAGGATGTTGAGATGGATTGACACTTGTCCGAAATGTTGCACGAGCAAACCGGGACCGGGGCTGGGTAAGATGCCTTTAACCCAGGAGTTGTTTGGAATTAGGTTCGCAAGAGTGGCGGTGGATATAATTACAGGATTTGTGACAACTCCGGAAGGAAATACATGTATAATGGTAGTAACGGATTACTATACAAAGTATACGAAGGTATTTCCGATGAAAGATCACAAAGCGGCAACGTGTATTAGAATGTTGGTTAAAGGGTATCGCTACCTGTTCGATGATCTAGATATTCTATTGATTTCTGCGTATAACTTGGTAAAATATTAGTTCAATATATTAGGAACTAGAAAAAGTAAAGAAAATGGCATAGTACAGTGCTCGATTCTATGGGAAAGCCACTTGAAAAAGCTAGTTTTTAACTAAGCTAATAGAGTATTTTTATTTTGTGGTCAGATGACCATGTTCTTCTATTGCTATCTTCGAATCACTTTGGATTTGATTAGTTGGCAGAATAATCAAATAGAAAACGGAAAAAAAATTAAATGTTGTGGTGCTCGTTTTTCTGTAATGCCCATTTAAAGAAAAAGTACTTCCTTTGCGAGGCAATCTAGCCCTACAGCCCATGCAATGGACATTGCTGCTTAAATACTCTCTATATGAAAATTATACTATAATGCAAGATTCCTTCCTCCCTTCATTTACCCCCCCCCCCCCAAAAAAAAAGAATAACTATACCTTTTTTCGAGAAAAGGTCATGGCACCTTCTGGGATAGAACTCCTGATCCTCTGATTGCAAAGCAGGCATCATAACCACTACACTACAGATTCTGGTGGAGATCTGAAGAACTGTTGTGCTATTAATCCATACATCTCTTATTGACATATGCCAGGAGAGGGCAGCACTAGCTACATAGTACAATGTCGTTTCTCTGACATCCACAGGGTTCCAGCACCTACTTTTGTAGCGATACCCTTTAAGGGATGGATACTGTATTTAGGAGTACCTCTGATGTAGCATAGAGACCAAGGGAGGGAGTTCGAATCGAATCTATGGCAGGAAATGTGTCATCATTTGGCCATTTGCAAGACCTGTACCAAACCGTATCGACCACAGAGTGATGGTCAGGTAGAAAGGTTCAATCGGACCCTAATACAGGTTCTAAAGAGTTTGATAAATCAGGAGATGGATGATTGGGACGAGCAATGTGACTTCGTTTGCCATGCGTACAATAGTACAGTGCATGCGAGCACGAATTGTTCTCCAAATCTATTAGTATTTGGGGAGGATTTGATTATGCCAGCGGACTTAGTGTCCGGGGTAGTTGGAATGAATCGGGATGTCCCCTGTCAGATAATGTTTGTGGAGGTGTTGAAGGAGCAGTTCAGAAAGGCTTACGAATTGGTAAGAAAGGAATTGGGGAAGACAGCCAAATGGTAGAAGGTGGGCTATGATACCAATCTAAAGGTTTGGCGGTTTGCAGTAGGGGACTTAGTAGCGAGGTACCACGAACCTCTGGTTGGTATCAAGCTGAGGGATAATTGGGATGGTCCGTGGAGGATTACCCAGGGAGTAAGTGATGATACAGTATTAATGAGGGATATGTTCGGAAGGAATCAGAAATCTAATGTAGCCCGATTGAAGCCATGGAAGGGGAGAGAGTACTCCACCGAAATGTTCAAAATGGGGGAGGAGGAGAAAGAGGAGATGAGAAGAGATTTGAATAGGGTAATTGAGAAAAGGGGTCCGGGTCGACCAAGGAAAGAAGTGAAACAAACGGTGCGAAAGATAAAAACTCCTATAACATCAGGAAAATCAAAAAAAAGTCTCGGCAGGTGTAGACTGTAAGAGAAGGACTGCCCCCGCTGTGGCTCAAACGGGGCAGGATAAAACCTCTCCGAACGTCGGGTATAAAGAGAATCCGGTAGGGGTTCGTCGCAGCCCCAGGCTGAGGGTGAGGGGTGCTGTTACCTAACCTGAAACACAACGATGTAATCAGTTAAGTGTTGTCATAATTACCCGGGAAACCGGGTAATTCGTCTTATGTATAGGAACGATCACAACAACATCAGAAATCCAATAACTTACCTGTGAACGTACCCGTGGGTGATGGACGGCTAAGCCGGCGGATTAGTATTGGCTGTCCGTATTGAATCCATTTAAGACTCGAGATGAATTCAGCAGGAGAGTGAGGGTATCAGTACTATAATTACTTGGTCGTAATGCGTGACGCGCGGGAAAGTGAAGGGTTGTTTACTTTTTGCGAGCGCGGGAAAAGAACGAGGTCTCGTAGAATGCGCGGTATCTCGCGAGAGCCCGCCCGCATGCGCAAAGGTCGACGCGGGTCAATGATCCGCCATATTTGTTTACGGTTCGCCGGAGAGAGACAAGTAGAGTAGAGGAGCACACAAAAAGAAGTGATAAAGTTGTATTTCTTGGACAGTGGTGTATAGAAGGTGGGTGGTATAGCCAGGAACCCGTTGACAGGGTCCTGGTACCTGCTATCACATATAAGCCGAATGAAAGGAGTGTCATGATGGCTTTGGCGTCTGGCACTCGTACTGAACGATCGGCCCTCACCGAGGTGTCCGAAATGTTTATGGAAGGAGCGGAGACGATGTCGCCTGTTACTAAAATTGAAGAGAACGTATTGAATGAGGATAACTCCGAAGAAGATGAAGGAATTATTGGCATGGACATTGGAGAAGGGCGAGATTGAACGGAGACCCCACTGCTCGAACCTAACCTGGATGGGTTCGTTTCCAGATATGATGGACGAGAGCTACACATTCATGCTCGAATTCTGAAAGGTGAACGGAAATGTTGGCATAAAGAAACGAGAGACGACAGTATGACAGTTTCTAACGCCAATGGAATACGCGGCCCTTCCGTCGAATTGGCTGCTATTCTACAATGCCACCAAGGCTGGTTTACAAGTAAGCCAGTCGTTTCGAAGGGCGATGTTCGACTGTGAGATCGCGCACAGGCAACATCGATTACCAAATTTGCCGTATGTACTGACAGACAACACTGGAATGGGGGTAATGGTAATGGACATCGCTGGTGATGTCCTATACCACGAACCGGATACTGAGCCCGAACCGAGGAACAGTGAGGATTGGGTGTGTAGGGGCTAGGGTTATACGGGTATGTTATATGACGAGTGCTGTTGGATGTTGTGTTGCGAGCTCAGTCCGAACCCTTCAGTCCGACGGTAGGTGGCAGCACCTACCTCGGGCTTGGGGTATGGACAGAGGTCGCTATAGGCTTCCGGTCTGCGTGTGCGCGCGCAGGCTGGCTGCCTATATATACCCAGCATCTGGCGGTACTCGTCGGTTACTCTGAGCCACGCTGGCAAGGAGACCCTGTGATCATACGGCTGATTAGCCTACTGACCCGTTCCGAACTCTATAGGGAGTTCGCACACATAGATACTGCTTGTCTAGGTTCTCTGAATAAACCTGATTTGCAACCTGTAACACTTTATCCGAACTTTGTCGACTTTGTTCTTTAATTGATACTCTACCAATATCATAAAGAGACAAAGTATCGTTTATTACACTGGTGCCGTGACCAGTTCTGAGTGAAACGCAGGTTAGCCTGTGCAGTAGCACAGACCTCCTGCTCTGGACGGAGCAGCGAGGTCTCCCGATGAGGCGTCAGCCTCATCCCCGGAGGGGTTAGATGCCGTGAAGGAGGCAGATACCCGCAGGAGTGCGAATGTTCCATCCAGGACAAGCGCATTTTTGGGATACCAGGGTCCCGGAATAATGAATTACTCATTAGATGAAATGAGCCTGTCAATGTTCAACGTTGGTGGGTCAAGATCAGCCGCTCCGAATCCACGGAGGGCTACCATCTTGGAGGAACGTCGTTTCGACGACATGAGAGAGGCCAGAATACAGGAGCGTGTGCAAATGGCCCAAATGGAGTTGTTGACCATTCAGAAACAGTCGAATGAATGGAAAAGCAGTCTGATTGCATTGGAAGGTGCAGTCACACATAGAGCTTCCAAAATCAAGGAGAAAGACGCAAGGCTTTCAACTTTGTTGGAGGAGAACGAGAAGCTGGTGCAATCACTTAGCAGGGTTCGAGTGGAGTTCGATCAGAAACAAGCTGATCTACAGGGACTCCGTTCCGACTTTGTTCAGGCGAACACTGATCTGAATCAGATTTGTGCGGCCCGAGATGCCGTCATCCATGAAGCAGAGGAGACCCGATCAGAACTTGTTCGGGACACTGAAGACTTACGGGAGGCTCGCCAAAGTCTACTGTCAGAATGTGACATTCTGAAGGCAAAAAGAACTTCTTTGGAGAAATTTTTGTCAGAGACCAGGGAAAGTATACAGGATAGCAGTACCTCGTATGCTTCCGCTGATAATGACAGTCCGAAAGGTCCTCATTACAGGAGTTTTACAGACACCCCAAATCTTCCTATGGGACGTGGGATGACTGTAGAGGGTGCCTTGTCTACTTCAACGCCAGGACGACCACTAAAGGTTGGCCGAGCAAGGGGTAGAGGTAGGGCGAGTGATTACTCACCTAGGGTGGGTATCAGTGGTATCCGTCCAATTCCGAAGCAGGTCTTTTCGGCTCCGACGGGTGTAAACACGGCGGGCAGGGGAAGGTCATTATCGGAGTTGGTGCGAAGTCCACGTTCTCAGTTGAAACTGGATGAGCAGCAACTGGATTCGGAACGCTTGAAGAAAGCATCCGAACAAGATAAGGCGGCCAAGACCGACTTAACTCCCTCGAGTTTGTCGCAATGGCGAGAATGCCAAGCAAACATACTGTTCAATGAACAGAAAAACTTGGAATTGGAGAGGCGAGATGTGTATCGCAAGCAGCAGGCTGCTCTTGAGCAGCAACAGGAACGCATGAAGGAAAATGCAGCCCTCGCTGAGGAATTAGCAGAGCAGGAGGCGGCGGTTTTGAGAGCTCGACAAGAAGGGCTCCGAGCGGCCGGTGAAGCTGCGAAAGCTAAATTGGCGGAGGCACAGCAAGAGGAGGAGGCTGATAGACAGGCCAAGGAACTGGAAAAAGAGAAAGCGGCGCATCAGCGATTGCTTGCTCTGGCCCAGCAGTGTCAGTATATGACTGACCAGGAGAAAAATTGGTGGTTCGCTCAAGGTGTGGACCCCACTAAGGATTTGGTGTCGTATGGTACCTACCAGACCTATCTGGAGAGGCAGAATAACGTGCCTACCAGAGGCGCTACTCCGGGGACGACTCCGGGCACAAAGAGTCCGAGGAGGGCTCCAAGGAGAACAATTCTGAGTACAGAGTTGCAAGAGTTGTACGATACAAACCCAGCAATAGCTGGGATCGGATTGCACAACGTGGGTACAGAAAAAGACGCCTCGGCTTCCATTTCTAAATGCCTGGCGATAACCTCTAAAATTAGGGGGTCATCCAACGCTGCTAGACGCATTGCTAGCGAGCCTTTTCCCTACTGGCAGAAAAACTCTTGGGAAGAGTGGTTGGGAGCCACCGTTGAGGACATCAACCTCAGTGGGTGGGATCAACAGGATGCAATTCCGTATGTCTGTAAGGGATTGCGCTTGGGAGATGGCCTGATGGCCGTGGAGCAGTGGAAAGATGAATGCGGACCCCGCGGCACTTTCAAACAACTGGTAGAGATCGGAACTATCCTATACGGAGACTCCGCTCGGATTGACCCGATGGTTGCTTTTAAGAAGCGAGTGCAAGGCAAGCACGAGGCCCCGAGGGTTTTCGGACTTGCACTGATGAGACTCCTGAAGAAGGTACATCCAGCTTCAGGAATCCATGATGCCTTATTCTCTAAGGAATTGTTCTCTCAGTTTGTTGCTGGACTGAGGGACCCAGAAATACAACATGTGGTGTATGATACCTGGAGAGCGGATACGTCATTAGATGACCTTTTTAAGGCCATCGACATACATGCTCTCAAGAAGTCACTGTTAGGGGACCGGGTGCCCACCCGGGCCTCGGCCATTATAGAGTGTTCTCCGGAGCAGTCTGATGGTTCGGGCAGTGAGGAAGAGGGGGCGATAGCTTCTGCAGCTCAGTTTAAGAGGAATGGGAATTCCTCTAAAACGCCGTGGAAAAATAGGAAGCCGGAAGGGGGTGGAAACCCTCCTCCGAAGAAGGAATCATCGGACCCAAAAGCTCCGATAATGGACGCAGCGTTTTTCACATCGCTGTTTGAGAAGATGACGACTTCCATTCAGGGGGCTACACAGCCTAACAGGAGGAAGATCAATCGGCGGACCGCCAAGTGCTATAGGTGCCTGCAGATCGGTCACTTTGCTGCGGAGTGTACGGCTCCGACTCCGAAAGTTCCCGGGAAGGAGGGAAACTAGAGGGGGTGGTCCGAGAAGGCGAGCGGACGACCCCTGCATATGATGTACGCCAACATACCAGAGAGGTAGAGCCTAGTGAAATTCCGAAGGCAGGAAGGGAATCAGGGGTGGCTTCGAGCTTGAGGGGCTCGGATGCCGGCCTGGTTAACATTCCAGTCCAACAGTTGCCCGGCAATGAGGCAGGGAGGCCCATTACGGATCGGAACGAGGAAGTTGCGGCTGTCACAGACACCGTGTGGGTAGGGAGTACCCAGCTTTCCCCGGATCATCCATGTTTCGACCATTTGAAGAAACATGGCCTTGATTTGGCTGCTCCGAAGGATTTTAAACGCTTTACTGTAAACCCGTCTCCGCTGGGGGGGGAGGCGGTGGTATGTGTCTGTTACTGTGGCCGGTAGAGCGGGCGAATTTTTAGTAGATACGGGAGCTAGCCACTCCTTTATCTCCTCTAACTTCTATGCTCTTATGCCGGATAGTCGTGATAACTTCAAAACGAGGGTAAACGCCTGTTCGGCCGATGGGTCAAGTATGCAGACGTATGGGCGCGCGTTCATACCGCTCCGAATTGGAGGGAAGGAGTATGTGGCTTCTCCCACCATTGCGGATATTGCAGACGACGGTATACTCGGATTGGATTTTTCGGCGTTGTATGACGCGGTCCTGAATCCGGGTACAGGGGTACTCCTGATAGAGCACCCGTACCGTGCGGTAGAGCAATGTGTGCTCCGACAAGTGTCGACAGTGGCAACGGTGGTCCAAACTGTAAAGATTCCTCCCGGACAGACGTGTGACGTGCTGGTCCGAAGCAAGGGGCTTAGGAGAGAGGAAGAGGCAGTTGTGGAGCCGGATGTGGCCATGTTGGGTAGTATCGGTTTGACGGGCATGGACACCCTGGTGGGTGATGGTGCTTGGACCGTTGTGCCGGTTTCTAACCCCGGGTTGGAACCGAAGTATCTAAGGAAAGATACAATACTGGGGAAGGTGTTCACCAGTGAGGCAGTGATGCCTGCTGGACAGGTGAGCATGAAGGGTGACCCTTCTCCGACCGTTCTGAGTGAGGGACTTGAGAAAATGATCTCCGAAACGGATTTGACGGATCGGAGGGATCTCGATTCCCTAAGGAGGCTGGTAGTGAAGTATCAGGATGCATGGCAGGTGGAGGGGGAGCCTTTGGGCCGAACCGACAAAGTGTTGCATTCTATCAATACGGGTGATGCACAGCCTTTCAAGATGCCTTACCGACGCTTGCCTTTGGGTAAGAAAGCGGTGGTAGAGGAACAAGTGAAGACCATGTTGGAACAGAAGGTGATCGTGCCTAGCACTAGCCCCTGGTCCCTTCGGGTTGTGCAACGCCCCGGCCACTTTTGAGGCTATGATGGAAACTCTTCTGAGTGATCTGTTGTGGCGCAAATGTTTGGTATACTTGGATGATGTTATTGTCTTTGGCAAGACTTTTGAAGAGTGTGCGTTGAACCTCGGAGAGGTTTTGGAACGAATTCGGTCCAATGGCTTGACATTAAAGCCGAAGAAATGTGAACTTTTTCGGAAGTCCATGGTCTATTTGGGCCGGATCATCTCCACCGAAGGTGTGCAGGCTGATCAGGCTAAGTTGGAGACTGTGGAGACTTGGGAAGTTCCAAAAGGACCAAAGGATATCAGATCCTTTTTAGGGTTCTGTTCCTATTACAGGGACTTCATCCCCGGATTCTCTAGGGTGTCTCAGCCATTACAACGGTTGAGCCATTGGACTCCGGGGAGGAAAAAAGAACCCTTCCCATGGGGGATGGAACAGAATGAAGCCTTCAAAGAGATTAAGGCGTTGTTCCGAACCACCCCGGTGCTGAGATACCCTACGGAGAAGGGGCATTTCATCCTTGACACTGATGCGAGCAATGAGAGCATCGGGGCCGCATTGTCCCAAATCCAGGACGGAGTAGAGGTCCCGCTGGCGTTCGCTAGTAACAGTATGAACAAGGCACAGAGAAATTATTGTACTACCAAGCGAGAGCTGCTCGCAGTAGTGGTGTACACGAAGAAGTTTCGGCACTTCTTATATGGAGGAAATTTCACACTCCGTACCGATCATTCGGCCTTGAGATGGCTCCTCAATTTTAAGGACGCCGAGGGAATGATTGGTCGGTGGTTGAATCACCTCAGCGAGTTCGGACTGGAAAACTCTCATATCCAGCACCGAGCAGGCACGAAGCATATTAATGCTGACTGTCTGAGTAGACGTCCGGTACGCCGTTGTGTGCGTCCGGAGTGTGGGGATTGTGGTGCTCACAATGCTGTGGTAGCGAGTGTGCGTTTGCCTTATGATGGGTTGTTGCAAAACCTGTTGGATTGGTCCACCGACACTATAAGGACGTACCAGATGGCCGATCCTACCATAGCACGACTGAGGGAGCTTGTCCCTACTGGGGTCTGTCCAGTGAGACCCGAAATATCGCTGGAAAACCGTGAAATGCGACGTTTCTTGGCCCAGTTCCACGAACTGGAGGTCCGAGACTCGTTGTTGTGCAGGTGGAAGACTTGTCCCGGAAAGCGGAGGGTGTTACAAATGGTAATCCCTGCTGCTATGAGGAAAGACATCCTGTACTACTGCCACGGCCATTCCACTAGTGGGCATTTCGGAAAGAAACGCTCGTTGGAGAGGCTGAGTCGGAGATACTACTGGCCCGGCATGTCAGGCGACCTTTTAAGGTGGATCGAGACCTGTCCGGCCTGTTGTTTAGGCAAACCTGGTCCTGGATTAGGAAAATTGCCACTGCAACAAGAGCTATTCGGAGTGAGATTTGCTCGAATAGCTGTGGACATTATCAGTGGAGTTAAACCAACTCCAAAAGGTAATACGTGTATGATGGTGGTCTCGGACTACTATACGAAATACACCCGAGTGTACCCACTCGAGGATCATACCGCTGCTTGTGCGGAAGCATTGGTGAAGGGGTGGATCCTCCATTTGGGGGCTCCTTTGATGTTACATAGCGATCAAGGGAGAGAATTTGAGTCCAAACTATGGGCAGCTATGTGCCATCAGTTGGCTATATGCAAAACTCGGACCAATCCGTACCGACCACAGTCCGACGGGCAGGTGGAGCGGTTCAATCGGACCTTGATCCAGGTTTTGAAGCCATTAGTGAACTCCCATATGGATGATTGGGATGATCAATGCGAATTTGTGGTGCATGCGTATAACAATACGGTCCACACTTCGACAAATTGCACACCGAACCTCTTGGTGTTCGGAGAGGACTTAATCATGCCGGCGGATTTGGTATTCGGGGTGGTAGGGATCAGTCCGGAAGCACCATGTACGGTGCTATTTGTGGAATCTCTACGAGAGAGGTTCAAATTTGCCTACGAAACAGTTAGGGCTCATTTGCTCAAAGCTGCGAATTGGCAGAAGGTGGGTTATGACACCGGATTGAAGTTACGACGATTCGTAGTGGGGGATAGAGTGATCCGCCTACACGAACCGCTCTGCAACGTCAAACTGGCGAATAACTGGGATGGACCACACACGGTGGTTAAATGTATCAGTCAAACGACTGTGTTGATTCAGTCCGAAGCAGGACGCATCCGGACGAGCCATGTGGCTCGGTTGCGTGCTTGGGCTGGAAGGGAGCTCACCCCGGAAACGGAGGTGGAGAAGGGAACTTCGGAGGCTAAATTTGTACCTTTGGAAGGGGTGTCAGTGGATACCCCTAAGAGAGTGGTACAGAAGAAGCTCCGGAAGACCGTGAAAAAGAAAGTCTCGGCAGGCGAAGGAAGAAGGGCACGGAAAACTAAAATCAAGGCTGGAGTTTTAGTTAAGAACGAGTGTCCTTCGGCCAGGTTACGAGAGGTGGACGGGAAACCCGTTCGGCGAAGCCCAAGGCTGGTGGCTAGAGGGGCTGTAACCTAGCTTGTTTACACAACGAGTGTGGTGTCCTGTGTTGTCCTATATGTTATATGTATGTTACCAACAGGGGCGCTCAGAGTCGATATGAAAAGAATGTAAGAGTGCTCCCCGAGGGTGGTGGACGGATAATCCGGTGGGGTAATCTTCGATTTCCCATAAATATCCACTAATACTCCTGATGAGCTCTTTATTCGAAGTATATTTTGACTTTTGTGAGCCGCCTACGTAGCAGTGTGATCCCCCGAGCCCGAGCTGCGGGCGGGAAAGGTCGTGACCTGATTAAACAGTAATTGGGTCACACCGGGTAACGGGATCGCGTCCAATCAGTCCAAACTATGGGCAGCTATGTGCCATCAGTTGGCTATATGCAAAACTCGGACCAATCCGTACCGACCACAGTCCGACGGGCAGGTGGAGCGGTTCAATCGGACCTTGATCCAGGTTTTGAAGCCATTAGTGAACTCCCATATGGATGATTGGGATGATCAATGCGAATTTGTGGTGCATGCGTATAACAATACGGTCCACACTTCGACAAATTGCACACCGAACCTCTTGGTGTTCGGAGAGGACTTAATCATGCCGGCGGATTTGGTATTCGGGGTGGTAGGGATCAGTCCGGAAGCACCATGTACGGTGCTATTTGTGGAATCTCTACGAGAGAGGTTCAAATTTGCCTACGAAACAGTTAGGGCTCATTTGCTCAAAGCTGCGAATTGGCAGAAGGTGGGTTATGACACCGGATTGAAGTTACGACGATTCGTAGTGGGGGATAGAGTGATCCGCCTACACGAACCGCTCTGCAACGTCAAACTGGCGAATAACTGGGATGGACCACACACGGTGGTTAAATGTATCAGTCAAACGACTGTGTTGATTCAGTCCGAAGCAGGACGCATCCGGACGAGCCATGTGGCTCGGTTGCGTGCTTGGGCTGGAAGGGAGCTCACCCCGGAAACGGAGGTGGAGAAGGGAACTTCGGAGGCTAAATTTGTACCTTTGGAAGGGGTGTCAGTGGATACCCCTAAGAGAGTGGTACAGAAGAAGCTCCGGAAGACCGTGAAAAAGAAAGTCTCGGCAGGCGAAGGAAGAAGGGCACGGAAAACTAAAATCAAGGCTGGAGTTTTAGTTAAGAACGAGTGTCCTTCGGCCAGGTTACGAGAGGTGGACGGGAAACCCGTTCGGCGAAGCCCAAGGCTGGTGGCTAGAGGGGCTGTAACCTAGCTTGTTTACACAACGAGTGTGGTGTCCTGTGTTGTCCTATATGTTATATGTATGTTACCAACAGGGGCGCTCAGAGTCGATATGAAAAGAATGTAAGAGTGCTCCCCGAGGGTGGTGGACGGATAATCCGGTGGGGTAATCTTCGATTTCCCATAAATATCCACTAATACTCCTGATGAGCTCTTTATTCGAAGTATATTTTGACTTTTGTGAGCCGCCTACGTAGCAGTGTGATCCCCCGAGCCCGAGCTGCGGGCGGGAAAGGTCGTGACCTGATTAAACAGTAATTGGGTCACACCGGGTAACGGGATCGCGTCCAATCACGCGAGACGCTGCGCATGTGCTTTGTTTTAAAAACAAAAGCGAGGGAACGCCATATTGATTTTGGGCTCGCCCCGGTCAATAGCGGTGTTGGTCGGCAGCGTGGAAGTTGGTGTTTTGGGCGGCTAGAAGAGGAGAAAAGTCAGTAAAAGAGTTGTAAGCAGTGAGTACTCTTTCCTGGTGCGTCTGAGACAAAGAGGGAGACGGGGAACTAGTGTTTTCCCCGTCAAAACTCCCGTCGAAAGACACTTTGACGAAGTGAGGATGGCCGAGCAACAGCTCCGTCAATCCGAACTTTCCGGACACTCCGAGGTGGCATCCGCCACCGAGGAGGCAATGGATGCTCAGAGCCCTAGTGGTGATGAGTTGAGCCAGACACTGTCGGAACTCCGTGTAGATCCGGCCGTGTCCCCGATCCGAAAGTCCCCGTCGCCGGACGGCAGCGAGGACTCCGGAGTGCTGCAAGGACTCGCCTACACCCAGGTAGCGGTGGATCCTTCCGAGACGACTGCACGTCCCTCCCGGATATGCAGTCTCAGCATATCACCAAACCTCAAGCAGACGGTTGCTCGCAAACTGTCTATGGGGAGTGGAAGTGATTCCGACACTTCACGTCCGAGGACGCGCGGTGGGAAGGGTGCTACCCGAGATCGGTCCAAGTCGGCCGATACTAAGGCTAGCACTAAGGCTATCAAACACTCTGGTGTGGGAAAGAAGCCTCCGGGAAAGGACGAGCCTAAAAAGCCCGCTCTGAAGAAGGAAAGTACTGCGAGTACAAAGAAGCCGGGTTCCAAGGCTGCCACTGCAGCGGCCTCCAAGGATCCGAAGACGGTGGACCCCAAGGCTCCTGCTACGAAGGCGCCTAAGGGTCAAAAGAAAGCTGATCCGAAGCCTGGAGCTAAGGACCAGCCAGGGAAGGGGCCGACGTCTGACAGCACTAAAACTGTCAAGACTCCGGGTCCCAGTAAGTCCAACCTACCGATTCCGGCCAAGGGGAAAGGTAGTGGGAAGGCAGTTGTAACAACAGCTGCTCCGACCTCAGCCGTTGACGTGTTGTCCTTCTCGCGAGGGTTAGACAACAGCTCAGCAGTAGCTGCTACAGCCGCTGCGATGGCTAGTACGAAGGGACATGGGGGAGCCCGTCCGAAAACGGTAGTTCCCCCCGAGGCACCTCGGACCGAGGAAGCTATGGATACAGCATCCGCAGCCCATACGGTCCAGGTAGTGCAGGATGTGCTGTCTGGCATCACATTCAACCTCCCGACTCCCCTGGAGCCAAGGAAGGAGGTACCCGTTCGGGTGGAGTTACCTCCTCCAAAAGAGGTACCCGTCCGAGTGGATACTCCTCCACAGTCGACCGAGCCTGCTCTGGAACCATCCAATACCATGGATATTTCAGAGGAAGCCGGGAAACTGGATCAGGCTGCAGGTGGTGGTCCGACTGGATCGGGGGTGCAAATCCTCGCTCCACATCGGCATGACGCATGGGATAAGGAGGAAGCCGACGTCCCATCCCTGCTCCGAGGTGCTATCATCGACCAGATGAGCGCCACAGAGGTCAGATCCTTCGATCTGATCCAAATGCGAACCTTCCGGGGGCTGGACGAGTTGTCTGCCAGGTTCCCGGCTTGGTTCCCAGATCGCCTAACGGCGGCAATGGAGGATCTTACCAAACATTCAGAGACAGCTCGCTTAGTTGCTGAGACCGAGGGACGTCCCGAACTTATCGCGGCCTTGGAGTACGACCTGCAAACTGCAGCGGAATTCAAGACCGTGCATAGCCGGCGGGAGAAGAGGAGACTTCTGACGCCAGCAATGAAGCTGGCTCGGAGTATGGAACAGAAGACCAAAGAGTCCATTCTGGATGCCACTCTGGAGGGTGAAATGATCCAACAGAACACGGCCGCGGCTAGGTCTGCAGACACTAGTCAAATGGAAAAGGCCAATCGGAGGGACCAATACCTACGAGAGACCATCAAGGTGACCTCTCGGAAGGGGGGTCGATCCGACGAGGAGGTAGAAGCGGTTCTGAAGGGATTGGATGAAAATTCTCTCCCGGACGACGAACTTCAGGTTCTGGTCCGGAATGCACTCCGAGCCAATGCTGCAAGTGGGTTTAAATATTTTAAACCCATGTGTGTGAATGACTGTGTCAAGGACAAGCGGGCCTCACACATTCCGGAAGAGGTGGGTCCTGACGGTCTCTCCGATGACGAGGAGTGGATTAAGACCGATCCACTCGAGAAGTCGGTACAGTTGTACCACTTTGAGCTCCTGGACAAGGTTCGCAATGGTAGTACCAAATACCATTCAATCTTCCAGAAAGCTAAGTTGGCATGGGCTATGTCTAGATGGCATCCATTTAGCAAGTGCCCCTTTGAGCCTTGTCTGAACATCGACGAGACACTGGAAACGCCCCGAACTTGGCCTAGCAAGGTTCGGTACGCAAGACATGTTACCCGCTTTCATTTGCGTCACTACATGCGGTATGACTGCTTGAGTGTGGGTCCAAAGCAGAGCAAGGGTTGTCCGAATGGTGGCTGGTTCTACACTAGAGCCGATATCATCAGGCATCTTGCTAAGCAGCACGGGTTGGCTCTGGATGTCGCAGCGGAACGCATCCAGACAGCCCATCAGGAAGTCTACGCCCACTTCCCTCCAGTAGTGGGCCGGAACGAGAATCTCGAGGTGGATTTTGGCACCAACGAGAGAGGAAAGGTCCGGGTGTTTTACAAGGTAAACCCGGACGGCAACTACAACCGGGTTCCGGAAGGTGAGCTCTTCGATGAATTCGAGGAGTACCAGAAGCGTACCAGCACGCGAAAGGTGCGGCACGCTCAGAAGAGACCTAGTGGGTCTTCCGAGCAGGCCAACTCTAAGAAGGCCAAAACGGATGAAAGGAAATCCGTTATGGAGAAGGCGGATCCGGGCTATAAAGGACCGGCATTCACCTCTCACACGACTGACTGGAAGAAGGGTCCCCAGGGCAGGCCACCTCGGTCTGATCCGGAGGATCCGAACTCCAGCACGATGGGGTCCTTCGCGGAGGAGTTCCCCGAAAGTAACCTGGTTCCGGGTGATGAGTCGCAGACTCTAACCCAGACCGGTAAGACCAAGGCTCCGGCAAAGAAAACGCCGAAGCCAGTTCAGACCCCGGATCTCCCACCCGAGACCGCAGAGGAGGGGCGTCTAGTCTTGCGACTGAACAGCCCTCCTTCGTTCCCTCCCGCCGACTTCACTTCCTATGAAGCCGGACAGGAGGCCTTCGGTCAATGGCAAGACAATTTTCATCGGTTGCTTGCTGGCCTGAGTCAGGAGGTGGCGATGTTGTCGTTAAACACGGTGCATCATCTCCATCAGAGGGAGGTCGCTACCCAGAAGGCAGCGGCTGCGGAGTCCGTACAGGAAGAGCGTGAAAACGCTCGGACTGAACGATGTGCTGCTAAAACCGAAAGGAAGAAGCAGAAGCTGGCAGTTAAGAACGCCGAGGAAAAGCTGGACCACGAACGTCGTCGGTTCCGGGACTGCTTCGCGCATGAAATGCACGAATGGGATGGAACTCGGGCTCAAATCGAGCTCTGGCTCCAGGAGCTGACTCTGGCGGAAGCAGCGTCGGACTCCGAGGAGGAAGAGGAGCCGGCTCAACCCGGTTCCGGAGACGAGTCGGGCTAGATCATCCTATTCTAGGAGCCGATTAGGAGAAAAGGGGGGGTATCCTAAATATACCAACCCTACAAGCAAAACCCTTAGGAAGGGTTTAGGAGTTTCCGGACAGAGGAACGCGGCAGGCTGGCTACGCAAGGATCCAGTCTGCCAGGTGGTACTGACGGAGGAGGACAAGGAGATCCGGAAGGGACGCTGAACTCGGGACTGGAGCACTTTACCAACATGGATCCGATACAGGATGTTTTTTATATATAAACTATGGATATCAGGACCGAGTGCTCCTAATTATAAGTCCGAAGATCGCCTGGAGGCAGGACTATTTTTTTTTTTCTCTCTATTTATCACCTAAAAAGCTCCCGAGCATGAGCTATGAACTTTCTCGTTCCGGTGAGTAAGAGCTGAACGAAGTAGGTTCTGAAAGCCGGGCGGAATGCAACACCATCAACAGAGGATCCGGATCTTCGCTACACGTATGATGTCTTTTTGTAATAATACTTTAACATGTCTTTAAAACTTTAAAAGAAGTGGTATTGTTTATCACTTATAAGTATTATTCGTTACGAGTTTAATTAGCTCGGGGTCCTGAAGGGACGAAATTTTTTTACTGTGATATTGTACTTTTTCAAGTGTTTGTATACTATATGTATAGATAACTCCATCTATCCTAGGGAATGGGGCGTAATTGTTATTACGGTCTATATATGTAGAAATGTGTGTAATTAATACCTTTTTGTGTTCAACAGTATACGTCATATTGTTTGTAAGGTATAACTTTAATAAACCCCTAAGGTGGTATTTATAAGATAATGCCAGTCCGAAGTGTTTTCGGACTTTAACCTTAATTAATTTTTTACCTCCCGGTTATTATCTGGTAGGGGGTAGTGTAGGGGCTAGGGTTATACGGGTATGTTATATGACGAGTGCTGTTGGATGTTGTGTTGCGAGCTCAGTCCGAACCCTTCAGTCCGACGGTAGGTGGCAGCACCTACCTCGGGCTTGGGGTATGGACAGAGGTCGCTATAGGCTTCCGGTCTGCGTGTGCGCGCGCAGGCTGGCTGCCTATATATACCCAGCATCTGGCGGTACTCGTCGGTTACTCTGAGCCACGCTGGCAAGGAGACCCTGTGATCAATACGGCTGATTAGCCTACTGACCCGTTCCGAACTCTATAGGGAGTTCGCACACATAGATACTGCTTGTCTAGGTTCTCTGAATAAACCTGATTTGCAACCTGTAACACTTGATCCGAACTGTGTCGACTTTGTTCTTTAATTGATACTCTACCAATATCATAAAGAGACAAAGTATCGTTTATTACAGGTGGAACGGGCGAAGGCCCCGCCAGTTCCACGACTGTATACGCTGGATGGAGACGAATTACTTCGCCGATTGAAAGAGTGTGAAGACGCGGAAGAAATGTTGAATGAAGTCATCTCGAACATGATTCGAGAGGGTACCTACGCCACTAGGGCATATGTACCAGGACTGCAGGAAGAGCTGACAGCGGCGGAGCAAAAGGGGCGACTGGCGTCTATCCGAAAGGGGAAAGCGGCCAAAACAGAAGGGCAGCCTTTCGACTGAGAGTGAACCCGAGGGTGATGGAGTAGTCAGGAAAACGAAAGGAAAGAGTTCGATGGGGAGGGGCAAGAAGAAGACCCTAACAGACAGTGAGTCCGATAGTGATCAGGGGGTGTTTCACACCGTCCTGTCGGCGAAAGAAAAGAGGAAGTTAAGAGACTCGAAAAAAGATATAAAAATGATAGTCCCTAACAAAGTGGTTGCGAAAGTAACTGAATCCGTAGGACAGGCGGAACCTTCATCTCCAACTGAGGATCCGCTGAAAGGAAGAATGGCTGCTATTTCAGGCTGCTGCCAGCACAAAGGTGGGCAGTTTGATTGGCAGGACAAAAACGAAAGATAGCCCCGTAAAGGTTACTGAACCAGAGGACAGTCCGGATGAGGAATCTGGACAGGAATTGGGTTCGGAACAACCAGATACGCCATCCAAGAAAGATCCGGAATCTGGCAAATCGGATCCAGAGGGGGAGGATAAGATGGAGGAGGGGGAACCATCGGAGAAAGAGGAGGAAGAGGAAAGAGAACGGTTAGAACGGATCTGGAAGAACAGTGCTGCAGACTTTAAGCATTTCATCCCGGGGTCATTTGAAGAATGTTCCAGGGGAAAGAAAAGCTACAGCTGCCTCGATCCGAGAAATATGAATGGTGAGAGTGATGATGAGGACTGGCTCAGGGAAACCGAGTCAGATCCGTTGACATCGACCTTTTATGAAGAGTGGATACAGAAATATCCGGACAAGTATTATAGCAGAGACCAACGTTGGAAACTTCGTTGGGCGTATCACTGTTGGTATATAAAGGATCAGGAACGGTACTGTCCATTCACGAATTGCATGGAAGAATTTTGGAACGGGCAGAACGTATCCAACCCGGATGCGCTTTCTGCGACACCTATGCGAGAGGCATATGCACCACGCTGTGGTGTACGAATGTGCCAATCGTGTAGGACAGAGGGATAGCGCGACCTGCGATGGTTGCGTTACCCCGAGGAGAGGTGTGATGATAAGGCATTACAAGTACTGTCACAGCCCCGGATTGAGCCCAGGTAGAAAAATATCATAATAAATATCTTGATTTTATTGTGTTGAAAAAATCATGCGTTTTTCACGGATATCATGATTTGTAAAACATGATATATCATGGTAATAATATGATCTATCATGATGAAGACCATAATAAACCATGATATTATATGGTTTACCATATGAAATTTCCTGTGATGAATTGTAATTTATCATGATTTATTATACTTCATCATAATATTTATCATGATGAAATATATTTAATCATGATAAGTATTATGATGTAATCACATTAAGTATCATATTACTTCACGTTTTTGAAATTATGATTTCCGTGAAAACAACATGAATATTTCAGCATGATTTCTGATGATAAAAGGTGATTTACCACAGTAAATTTGCCAAGATATATCATGATTTATTATGCGTTATGTTTATATATTATGATATAATCATGGTTTATCATAATATATATGTGATATATCATGGTTTGAAATCATAATTTTCATGATATTTAGCATTATTTATCATATTTTATCATTGTGATATGTCATGGCATAAAAATCATGATTTTCATAAAAGAACTATGATTTATTCAACATGATAAGTATTATGATATATTTTACTATATCATGACATATAGTATGATAATAAATCATCTGATATATCATGGTCTAAACATCATGATATATATCATGATTTACCTTACTGTACCATAATACATATAATTTAAACATGATAAAACGGTTTCTTCTTTCAATGTGGATAGACTATATGTTTATTGTGGGGGTTGGGTGGGGGTGGGGTGAGTGGTCAATGCATTAATTCATCAATTTCATCATTTAATGGTGGTTACTGTAAAACCTCGTGTATAAGCCGTGGCTAGTAGGCATGTGGAAGGCAGGGCCGGCCTGTGGAAGGCAGGGCCGGCCTGTGGAAGGCAGGGCCGGCCTGTGGAAGGGAGGGCCGGCCTGTGGTAGGCAGGGCCGGCCTGTGGAAGGCAGGGCCGGCCTGTGGAAGGCAGGGCCGGCCTGTGGAAGGCAGGGCCGGCCTGTGGAAGGCAGGGCCGGCCTGTGGAAGGCAGGGCCGGCCTGTGGTAGGCAGGGCCGGCCTGTGGAAGGCAGGGCCGGCCTGTGGAAGGCAGGGCCGGCCTGTGGAAGGCAGGGCCGGCCTGTGGAAGGCAGGGCCGGCCTGTGGAAGGCAGGGCCGGCCTGTGGAAGGCAGAGCCGGCTCCTGCTGTAACTTTCTCCTGTGGGAAATATGAGTGACGTTAATTATACATGTGAGAAAATTGCCTTTAAAATAAAACAAAACAGATTATAATTATAGTTACATTTACTCAACACAGCTTTAATCTATTCTAAAGCTATTCATACATAATGAATAGATTATAATATTATGTATATGTATATTATAAACATATATGCCATGTATCAGCATTAGTTTTAGTATAAAGATACCAGTCATTAAAACAGACTAGGTTAATACACCTACCTAGACCATGTGATATACATCCACATGTATGTATGTCTCCATGCAATATACATGTGGTCAGTCTGCTGCCTTGTGCTGTACTGGTCACCCTGTTTAGAAATAACCCATATCTCATACTCACACTGAGGTGGGTTGGATGGGGGCACGGCTATTGTCTTAAGGGAGCATTGTTGTATGTTCGCACCTATACCCCTATCACAATGGGCACCATAGTGGTGTGTTCACAGCTAGCTGCAGACAGGCCTGTTACCACAATGGGTGGTTAGGGGGGGGGGGGGGGAGAACCAACTGAAATTATACATTTCCTTATTATTATGAATTAATTGTCAAGGATATGTTTATCTAATTCTAAACATTGGTAGCATTATTGACACATTTTTATTTTTTCTCTGTGACAATAACAAGCAATCTTCAGGGCCCCTAATTTCCCTGGTTAGTATCACGGGTTGTACTCCTTTGGAAGCCTTAAAATTATGTATAATAACGGGATCTAGGGTCCCCTAATTTCCCTGATTAGTATATCGGGTTGTGCCCATTTAGAAGCCTTAAAATTATGTATAATAACGGGATCTAGGGTGCCCTAATTTTCCTGATTAGTATCATGGGTTGTACCCATTTAGAAGCCTTAAAATTATGTATTATAACGGGCTCTAGGGTCCCCTAATTTCCCTGATTAGTATCACGGTTGTACCCTTTTATAAGCCTTAAAATTATGTATAATAACGGGATCTAGGGTCCCCTGATTTCCCTGATTAGTATCACGGTTGTACCTTTTTAGAAGCCTTAAAATTATGTATAATAACGGGATCTAGGGTCCCCTAATTTCCCTGATTAGTATCACGGGTTGTACCCATTTAGGAGCCTTAAAGTTCAAATTTGAACATGGTGTTCACGCTGAATGAACAGGCTCAATGGATGGCCACCAGGTGGGTGCCACATATTGGGCAGAGGCTATTGTTTTAAGGTTCTATTGTTGTATGGCTAGGTGTGAGCTTCCTCTAGACTGGGAGTTCTCCATGTGGTGTGTGTGTATGGGTGGGCGGGCGGGGGGGTGGGGTGGTTTCATCCACGTGTGAGCAACAACCAACATCCTGGTACCCCAACTAACAAGCCTCAGGCAGTGCATGTTGTGTTATGCTAAGAGGTACATGTATACCAGCGACATATATATACATGTAGTACTATACCCCATGTGCATGCATATACATATTATAAATAGGATTGAAGGTAGACAATATCTAAGCCCTTTATAGGGGCATTCATTATAAATCTGTTCTATACACCTCTAGGGCCGGCCTGGACCCCCTTATTAATCCTGGCCTACTAAAAGGACACCCATGATTATCCATCTATGTTAATTGAAATACATTTGTAGGGGCACGAATAATACGTGTACATATAAGGTCCGTGGAGTCAGAGCGGTAAGTGCCTCCAACGGACACTAGGTGGCAACACCTGAGCCATGTCCTTTCGGTTATCCGGTAGCGGAGCCGGGCAGGGCACTCCAGACGGCGCTACGGAGGAGTGCCACGTCGACACTGCTTGGTCCGCGCTCAGGGTATATAAGAGGCCGAGGTTGGCTACCTCACCAGTTAGTCCTAGGACGAGCTCTGACCCGCACCTTTCGTACCTTCGCTTTGACAGGGGCACCTACACCCCTCCCACGTTATGGACTCTGCACCAGCCATGCTGGCACAGAGCTTAACTGTCCGGTATCGCTAATGCTTCGAACTATCGATAGAATCCTGTGTGTCTTCGAATGGTTGAAAGACCAAGTGAACCGAGTGAAAAACCTTCGTGTACTTTTGAGGCTGTGATCGAATAAAAGACCTGTTGCATTCAAACCGAATTTGGAACCTGTGTTCGTGTTGTACGCATATGAAACCCCTACATTGGTGCCGTGACCAGTTCGGGTGAAACACAGAATAGCACAGTCAGTTGGGTTAACATGGCTGAACAGGCAAAGGGTGGAGCGTCCCTTCATCCTATTTCGAGTCCAGATCCGGAGGTGGTAGCAGCCCTTGAGAAACATTATGGGCCAAACCGTTCGAGTTCTACACCAGAACCAAGGAGAGGCAATCCTGATTCTATTCGAAAAGATCTGGGGTCAAACCTAGATGATTCTTTGTTTGAAACTGGCGGTTCGAAGAGACACATTGCTCCTATGCCAACACAAGGCATGAGCATGCTGCATGCTGAACGACACCGGCGACAGGAAGTGACACGTCGTCATTTCGAAGAGGAGAAGAATCGTTTCGAAGGAGCAAGGATTGCAGAGATGGACAGGATGAATGAAGAGTTTGAAGCTTTGAGTCATCGGTTGGTACAGCTCCGGAACAAGAATGAAGATCTAGAAGGGGCAACAATGGAGAAACAGAACCGCTTAGACACAACGAAGGCGGAACTGGAACATATGGAAAACCAGTTCGCTCATCAACAAAATGTCTTGCGGCGACGTACTGAATCTCTAGAACAACGTCAAGATAAGACCATACATGATTCGGACGAGCTCCATGATACGATCCGAGAAGCTACCAAGGCGATGATGGACGAAAAGGATCGTCTGATCAGGGAGGTGGAAGATTTACAGAAGAAACGAGATGAAGAGGCAACTCGAGGTGGCCGTTCAGGGTTCGATCATGTCAGTGGTGGCATATACAACTCATCAACTGGTGGGGGTAGTGCCTCTACCTCAACCGGAGGGAGACCAAAACGAGTGACCATTGATACAGAGGATCCGGATGGAAGATCTTCACGGCGTGACCAACGCCCAACGTCGTATGATGACGACCATTCGAACTCTCCCAGTCGTTCCAGCTCTCGAGAGAGACCGAGCCGTACGGGTTCGAATGAGAGATCTTCGAGATCTGATCCGAATGAACGTTCAAGTGGGC
This sequence comes from Harmothoe impar, assembly GCA_947462335.1. Lineage (NCBI taxonomy): Eukaryota > Metazoa > Annelida > Polychaeta > Phyllodocida > Polynoidae > Harmothoe > Harmothoe impar. The sequence continues at coordinate 25,021,478 of OX381714.1, read as the reverse complement.
CCTCAAGGAGGCCAGGGAGATCTCCTACACATGCTGGTAGACGAGTATCTCGCCGCGAATCGATGTCCCCTGGAATGAAATTGATTTACGACACGAACCCCTGCATTGCTGAGATGGGAGTGGACTGTGTTAGCAGACAAGCTGATAATGCCGATAGCGTCGACTGGAGCATCGAGCAGTCGTTTCTGTTGCACAGGGACAACCACAACGCTGCTAGACGCACTGCAAGCACTCCGAGTCCGTTCACAGGAAGACAGCCATGGCAGGACTGGTTCGCAGACTTCATGGACGATATGAGGTATAATCGATGGTCAGAAGAGGAATCGTTGGACGAGCTTTTACGGGCATTGAGAAATGGCCCAGGCAAGCTAGCTGTTTCGAGATGGAGAACGATGCATGGTGCCGGATCGTTTACCCAATTGGTGGAATGCGCCAGTTACCTGATAGGTAATGTGGGTAATGAAGACCCGCTTCGATTGTTTCGGAAACGGACTCAAAAGCCAAACGAGTCGCACCGTGTGTTCGGTCTAGAATTGCAATCTCTCTTGCAAAGAGCTAGACCAAGATGGCAGTTAGATGACCCACAGTTCCTAGATGATTTGTTCTCGCAATTCATTGAGGGATTAAGGGATTCCGATGAACGTACCGCTGCATGTGATAGTTGGAAAGCTGGAACTTCTCTCACTGATTTGTTCATGGCCATAGAAGACTATGACAGGAAACGGCATCTGCTATCTTCGAGAGTACTTTCGAGAACTTCCAGTGTGGTGCAAGACCCACCAGCCTCTGATACAGAGGAAGGTGATTCTGGAAGGGAGGAGGAGATTGGCGCAGTTGCTCAAAAGAACAGCGGCAAATCTTATTCCAATTCGAATTCGAAGCGCTATCCGAAGGCCGACAGGAAAACACCACCTGTGACCCCAGGAGTTACAAGCGCACCTTCGACTACTTCCTCAACTCCAAGTTCTATGGAAGAACTTCTGTTAAGGTTGACTGACTTGATGTCTGGAAACCAGCAATCAACAGGGAGGAATTCGAAGCCGAGAGTGGACAAGACCACTAGGAAGTGTTACAGGTGTCAGGTCCTGGGACACTTTGCTGCAGAATGCCCAGCTGAAAAGCCGGTACCCAAGCCTGAAGAGAAGAAAACGGAAAACTAGACGGGGTTGCTCTGGATGGCAAGGTAGTAACCCCTAAGGAGAAGGAAAGCCAATATATTGCCAGCGGTGCAAGCGATGAAGTCCGAGGTGCAGTAGAGATTGGAAACTTAGAGGAGGGGCCTGATCAGTCCCTTCTAAGTATGTCCAATGAACCCAGAAAAGTAGACGTCCGAGGAGGAAGTACTGGGGAAGCGGCGAATTGGATACAGGAGCTGGAAGTAGTCAGCAGTGCCCGATTGTCCCCGGATCACCCCTGTTTGAAGCACTTGAAACGACGGGGAGTAGATCTTGGTGTCACCAAGGATTTCGAACGTTTCACCGTTAACCCATCACCATTGGATGGGAAGAGGTGGTATTTGACTGTAGCAGTGAGGGGAAGGTCTGCAGAATTTCTAGTGGATACTGGAGCTAGTCACTCCATGATCTCGAAGAGGTTCTATGACCTTGTAGCCGATGAGCCAGATAACTTCACAACGAGGGTAACAGCTCATTCGGCCGACGGTAGCTGCATGCAGACGTTTGGTAAAGCATTTTTCGAAATCAATATAGGTGGGCAGGATTACCTTCTGTCCCCTACTATTGCTGATCTGAGTGATGATGGCATCATCGGATTAGATTTCGCTGCGTTGTACGGTGCAATGTTGGAACCTTGTAGGGGGATGTTAAAGATAGAACATCCATACAAGGTGGCCGTACAATGCGTGTTGAGAAAGGTATCTTCTGTAGCCTCGGTGGTACAGACGGTTAAGATACCCCCAGGACAGACATGTGATGTGCTGTTTTCGAGTGACAGTATCTTCCGAGACCAGATGGCGGTGGTTGAACCCGATGTGGTGAGACTTGCATCAATTGGACTCGAGAGTGCAGATACTTTCGTAGGCAGTGGCAGTAGGAATTTAATTCCTATTTCGAATCCTGGTGGTGAAGTCCGTTATCTGATGAAAGGTACTCCCGTGGGGCAGGTGATCGTTGCACAGGCAAGCACCAGTATACTCTCAGAAGATACCCAACCGAACCTTGAAGGGATGTCCGACTTACGTCCGGAACTCCAAAAGTTGGTGGACGATTCGAGCTTGGTGACGGGGGACCAGAAAGATCAGTTGAGACGGGTATTGGTGGAATATGATGCAGCCTTCGGGGAGCCCACTGGTTTGGGGCGAACTGATAAGGTGCTACATTCCATCACTACAGAGGATGCTGTACCTTTCAAAATCCCTTATAGACGCCTACCTTTGAAGAAGAAATTGATGGCCGAGAAGGAAATCGCTGATCAGCTGAGATTAGGGGTGATTGTTCCCAGCACTAGCCCCTGGTCCAGTCCTGTTCAGATGGTGACTAAGAAAGACGGCACAATTCGCTTCTGCATAGATTATCGAAAATTGAATGGCTGTACAAAGAAAAACTCCTATCCTCTCCCCCGTATAGACGAGACTATTGATTCCCTGGGCGGAAACCAATGGTTCTGTACGCTGGATTTGCAATCCGGATACTGGCAAGTTGGAATGAAGGAAGAGGATCAGGAAAAAACAGCGTTTTCGAGCCATGTCGGTCTTTTCCAGTACAATGTGATGCCGTTCGGATTGTGTAACGCCCCTGCAACATTCGAAGCCATGATGGAATCTCTGTTGAGTGATCTGTTATGGAAGGAGTGTTTGGTGTACCTGGACGACGTAATTGTCTTCGGGAAGACCTTCGAATCGTGTCTGGCTACTTTAGTCAAAATTTTCGAGAGGTTGATAACCCATGGTTTGAAATTGAAACCAAAGAAGTGTCACCTGTTTAGGACTTCTATTAACTATCTCGGTCGGATAATATCCACTGAGGGGGTTAAGGCGGATCCTGAGAAACTAGATGTTGTATCGGAATGGGAAAAGCCAGAGGGACCTAAAGACATACGGTCCTTTCTGGGCTTCTGTAGCTACTACAGAGACTTCCTACCGGGGTATGCCAGAATAGCTCAGCCTATGCAGGCTCTAGCTCACTGGACTCCGGGTAGAAGGAAGGAGCCTTTCCCATGGGGTCCGGAACAAGATCTAGCATTCAAAGCCGTGAAGAACCTATTTCGAACCACCCCAGTTTTGAAATATCCAACAGCTGATGGACATTTCATACTGGACACAGACGCCAGTAATGACAGTATAGGTGCTGCTCTATCCCAGATGCAAGAGGGGATAGAAGTGCCACTGGCTTTCGCTAGTAATACCCTCAATAAGGCCCAGAGGAATTACTGTACCACTAAGCGCGAATTGTTGGCGGTAGTGGTGTATACGAAGAAGTTTAAGCACTTCCTTTGGGGAGGTGACTTTACTTTACGGACAGATCACTCGTCCTTAAGGGGGCTGTTGAACTTTAAGGAAGCAGAAGGAATGATCGGTCGATGGCTGACCCACTTGTCCGAGTTCGGGTTGGAAAATAGCCAAATCCAACACAGAGCAGGGAGCAAGCATATCAATGCTGACGCCCTTTCGAGAAGACCCATACGGAAATGTTCTAGAATGGATTGCGATGATTGTGGAGCCCATAATGCTGTAATAGCTGGAGTTCGAATGCCGTATGATGTAGGACATTCTAAAGCAATGGAATGGTCCACCGAAACCATCAGGCAATTCCAGAAGGGTGATGCTGTCATTTCGAGACTAATAGAACAGGTCTCCAGTGGTGCCCAACCACAAAGACCAACCATTTCGATTGAGAACCGGGAAATGAGACAGCTACTTGCTCAATGGTCTGAGCTAACTGTTGTTGACGGTATCTTATGTAGGTGGAAGATAACACCGTACAAGGCCAAAATTCGACAAATCGTGATACCCACAGCTGTGCGAAGGGATATCATGTATTTCGTACATGGACATCAGACCAGTGGACATTTTGGAAAGAAGTGCTCCCTTGCGCGACTCTCCAGAAGGTATTACTGGCCTGGCATGAGTAAAGATCTCTACTTGTCCAGATTGTTGTCTGAGCAAACCAGGTGAAGGCCTGGGGAAGTTGCCACTAACTCAAGAGCTTTGGGGAGTTAGATTTGCACGCATAGCGGTTGATATCATTAGTGGCCTAAAAACCACTCCTGATGGAAACACGTGCATGATGGTGATCTCCGACTACTATTCGAAGTATACTAGAGTGTTTCCTCTGAAAGATCACAAGGCTCATACATGTGCTCGTGCATTTGTAAAGGGTTGGGTGCTTCATCTAGGCGTGCCCTTGATGTTGCATAGTGATCAAGGCAGAGAATTCGAATCTGAGTTATGGGCAGCAATGTGCCATAACCTTGCTATATGCAAAACCAGAACGAATCCGTACCGGCCTCAGTCTGATGGTCAAGTAGAAAGGTTCAACAGAACCTTGATACAAGTCCTGAAGCCTCTGGTCAACAGTCAGATGGATGATTGGGACGAGCAATGCGAGTTTGTGGTACATGCTTATAATAGTACGGTGCATGCTTCCACCGGTTGTTCCCCCAATTTGTTGGTATTCGGAGAGGATTTGATTATGCCTGCTGACTTGGTGTTTGGCGTAGCTGGGATAAACGCTGAAACACCCTGTCAGGTGATGTTCGTGGAGGCATTGAGGGATCAATTCAAGTCCGCATACGAGATGGTTCGATGTGAACTAAGCAAATCTGCTTCATGGCAAAAAGTGGGCTATGACGTAGGTTTGAAACTTAGGTCCTTTCGAGTGGGGGATGAAGTAGTTAGGCTACACGACCCCCTACAGCAGCTAAAGTTGTCACCCAACTGGGATGGTCCCTTTACTGTGGTTCAGATTGTTTCAGAATCCACGGTGGTGATCAAATCCTTGCTGGGACGCCTGTATAAATCCAATGTAGCTCGCCTACGCCGGTGGCAGGGTGATGCTTCAGCGCATTCGAAGCCAGGGGAGCATTCGAAGTCAGATAACACTGAGTGGAGAGAGACCACCCCGGAACGACGTGGTCCTGGTAGACCTAGGAAACTAGTGATACCCTCAGATGAGAAAAAACCTATGCCTCCTGGTATTGGTAAATTAAAGCGGGGCCGGGGTAGGCCTAAAAAAATTTTACCAATTCGAGCTTCTAGCAAGAAGGATAAAAAGTGCGGAAAAAAAGTCTCGGCAAATGAAGGTCTGAAGGGGAGGAGGGCTGTCCAATTGACTACTGGACATCCTGTCGAATCTTCCCGGACGACCAGGTCTAAAGAACCCAAGGTGGGGTTAAGACGCAGTCCACGGCATAATCCGGAGACTGCTGTGACCTAATTTGTATACACAACAAGAAGTTTCGATGCCATGATGGTAGTACAGACCTAATTGCTGTCGAGTGAGCAGAGCTAGGATGAGAGTTGATCATGAACGTCCCCGAGGGTGGCAGACGGAACTATCCGGCGGGTATTCTTATGTTACCCGTAATGACATTTGCCTACACTCCTGAAGAATTCATGATTAGCGGTATCCCTGGTACTGTGGAACTGACTCAATAAGGATTACACTCCGGTGAGCTACCCGTTCGATTAGTGGCGGGAAACGCGAGCGTCTCCCGCCGGGTTATCCGTCGGAAAAGGGCTATCCGGTGAAGCGTGAACGCTGATTGGTTGACCTTCGCTCCCGCGGCGGGCGTGGCATCACGAGACAAGAAGGGCGGTCGCCATATTGGATCAGTGCCAAGAAGACGCACGGACGCTGCAGGGCAAAGGAGGAGGAAGAAGGGACTTGTAGTCGACCAAAAGTCTCCAAAACCACATCATAAGACGCGCCAACCTGGTTAGTTCCCGCTCATAGTGTCATTAGGACACGCGGAGCTTTGTACTCCGCAAATCTTCGATTATTAAACTTCGTTTTCGTTGAAAACATTCGACTGCGATGGAGGAGCAGTACACCCCCGGTGAGGGCCTCCAGTCCGACGAGATAGATCTGTTCGGGATGGACGATGGCCAATTCGACAACGCTCATGAGTCGGATTATGAATCCGCCTCTGAATCCACCGGGAGTGCGGTTACCGTTCGTGTAGCGGGGATCGGCTCCTATTCGACGGCTGCACGGGACAGCATGACCATGCCACCCCCGGCTACAGTCAACCTAGGGCCGTTGCCGTGGCGCAATGTCCCGAAACGCGTTGCTTCGAAAGACATAGACAATTCGACGTCAACCCGGCTTAACGCAGCAGGTGATGAGGAAGAGGACGAGATGCCAGAGTTGGAAGAGGTAAGCCAGAAATTGCCTATCCATACAGTATCTGGCGATGAAATGGAGGACTTCGTACGAATATCGCTGGCCCAGCAACAACTCATGGAGGTGCTGGAGTGCGACCCGCCGTTCGACACCTCGCTGAAGCTCCATCCCACACTCATGTCGATGGTGCTAGACAAGCTGGAGGAACATGGATTCGACCACCATGAGGGTACTTGGCTAGAGAGTTACGAAGGAGCCATCCGGGGAGCATATAAAAATGAGATCTTTGGAAAAATCCTACTGCGATGTGGTACGAACTTTCGGCATCTCCAACAAGCCAAGGCTATGGAGGAAACAGTGCCCTCAAGTGATGGGAGCACAACCAGTACGAAGGGGAAGAAAAAGAAATTTTCCAAGACCAAAGGTAGTCGTAAAACTTCCAACGGCAGTACTCCTCCCAATACTCCGCCTAAGTCCGAGGTATCCGAACCTGCCCCAGTCCAGTCCGAATGCTCTTCGAGTACTTCCCAGTCGGCTTCAACGTCATTCGAAGAACCAACTACGACCACCGGGACTACTGAGTCTCCATCCGAATCTCTTCCGAAAGCTCCGGGACCTTTACCAGTCCCATTCGAAGAAGACTCAGCTAGCGTGGAGTTGGCTCCGCGGGAGATCCATTCGGATACCTCAGGATCAGTTGAGCAAGAAGCTCGTGATGCTCAGGTGGTTAGAGAATCCGATGAACTCAGGGCAGCCAATGAACAGTTACGGCTAACTCTGGAAGCTATGCAAACTGCCCCCAGAACGCCAATGACTCGAGCCCAGTCCCGTAAGAACCCCAATCCACAACAAAAAGGACGGTCCGTATCCGACGCTTCGGATCTGGAGGAGGTCCCCTTCGAACTTCCAAAGAGCCAGAAACGGAAGGCGAAGAAGAGTGAGGCACGACAGCCATGTGTACCTCATCCTTCGCCTCCCCAAACTACTGCGATTTATATGTCCCCAACCGTGAGGTTGGTGGACGTAGTATCCAGTACGGCCTCTACCCCTTCGACGCCTCCTAGGGCACCCACCCGGACGCATTCGACCCCTCCAGCAACTCCGACTAAGAGTGCAGGTCAAGGTACCTGCATCTCCGTCTACGTCCTCCGAGTCAGGGCAATCGAACACGCCACCAGTGGTTTCGTCGCCCCCTCCAGCTGCAGGGGCAGGTGCCTCGGCAGACGTCCCAAGTTCTCGGGTGGAGGACATGATTTGGCGCAATGCCAGTGGGGGCTTCAAGAAATTTAGGCCCGAGTGCATGGAACACTGCAAGCGATCGAGGGATATGTATTCGTGTCCCAAAGAACCGGACCATGAAGGATTGTCTGATGACGAAGAATGGATGAGATCCAATATGGGTTCACCCAGTTCCTGGTCATGGACAGAAAACTGGTTCGGTCGGCTGCTGGATCGAAAACAGTTCCCCGAGACCTACTACAACCATGAGGGCCGCCCCAAAATACGATGGGCGATGGCCCGGTACAAGGAAGGGGTAAGGGAGGATTGCCCATTCGATTCCTGTCGCGTCTACTTCGCACATGAGAACCGCCCCATGCCTACTCGTCTTCGATTCATGCGACATCTCGTGGAGAAGCACATGCACCACCATGCGATGTATGTCTGCGCTGATGTTGGCAAGTCAAACAAAAGGTGTTCGGGTATGTGGACCCCTCGAAGAGGCCGAATGATCGAGCACCTGATACAATGTCATGGCCAAGCCATGATGTTGGCCAGAAAGAACGTTGGAGATCTCCATGCATCACTGGTGGCAGGCCTGGACAAAGTAAAGTTCGAAACCATTACGATTGAGACCTTCCAATTCGGAAAGGTCCAATTAACCCGGAATTCGAAACAGTCAGCTGTCTTCCAGCGTACTGATCGACGTGGTCGGCTGGACCTGAACGACACCTTGTACAAGGAATTGTACGACTGGAGAGCGGCCAACCCCCTTCCAGGGAAACGAAGTGAGAACAGGAGTCCAGCCACTTCCGAACCTGACTGCAAAAAGATCAAATCCGAGGTTCCGGCTCCAAGAGCTCCAACTGCAGCACGAGGGCGCGCGACAACGATTGAGCACCGGTCCCCACTGAAGGACTTGCGTCCTAACTATGGTCCGGACTTCTCAGCCCCCAAGGGTCGTTCCCAGCTGCAAACCCTTCGTCCTCTGACCCCTGGTAACCTGGCCAGTAAGGCTGAGTACCCTTCAATGGACTTCCCTGGTCCGGAGGTACAGACTGAGAAGGATCCGTACAAAAATCTCCCTACGGGCATCTCTGTAATGGATGCCATCCGCCAACCTGACTCACGGGACGTGGAGATGGCGGATTCGGATCACTTTGTGCTGCCTGGGAAAAAGGACTTGGTGGTGACGACCACCAACCTCACTCCTCGGGCAGAAGACAAGGTGAAACCAAAGGCTGACAGTTCTACAAAGTCAGTGGGGCGTAAAACCCCTGCTACTAGTGCGGATTCGACATCCATGAAAACTGAGCCTGTGGTGGACCCGGTTCCAGTGACCACTTCGAACCCAGTCACCACCACACCAACGACAACTGCTGGAGGAGGGAAGGCAGCAACTGTTGCAGCCACCCTACTCACCACCACGACTACTACTGCCACTGTGCCCTATAAGCCCAGTGTTCGTGAGGAACCAGCAGTGGATCCAAACCAGTGGTATGATCTGATGATCAGTGGTGAAAACATTCGGCCGAGGATACAGATTCCGAAGGACTACTTCGAGCCTCCAAAGGCTCCGGATGCGGTGGTGCATAAGGAGCTGTACGAACGATGGTTGCAGGAACACCTGGCTGGCATGCAACGATATGCAGCCGGTGTGGCGAGAGCATCAGCCGACTATGCCATCACCATGCAGGGCAAGGAGGTCGAGAGGCTGAGGAAGATCTTCGAACAGCAACGGATTGACGAACAATCGGAGCCAGATAAGGTGATCGAACTCACCAAGCAGCTGGCACAATCGAAGAAAGAACTCTCAACAGCTCGTTGTCTGCAGAAAGCTGCAGAAGATACTCTGGACGATCAGGCCAAAACGATGAAGGCGCTGAACGTTAAGTTCATTCGGGTATTCGGGATAGGACTCACCCAATGGAGTGGGTCACTCGAAGAACTCCAGAGCGTATTGAAGGACTTATAAGCTAACTTGGGTGTTCGGCTGTTCGATTGTGTGATTGAGGACTTGTGCATATGATGCTTCGATGATACTGTAATAATTGTGTTGTTATTATAAAACATCCATGATTAAGGTCATGATTCGAAGGTAAACATAAGCCAGGTGGAAAATGCATAATTGTCAAGAAATGTCTTCGTTGTCTAAAAAAAAAAGAAAAAAAAAAAAGGGGTGTTCATACTTTAAGTAGTATAACTTATACTACATACTATGATTCGAACCAAAACTGTACATAATGTTCGGTGCCTACTTTTATCTCTAAAATTTTTTTCTTTTTGGACATAACAACTGGTATTCGGATTTCGAGAGTATATCTATTGTTAAGATATAAAGGCATATATCGGTTGCCTCATATGGAGGCTAATATTACTACATTCCTTGGTTATAAGAGTTAATGTCACAACTATGTTGGTTCCAAGTATTTTTACATAATTCCAATAGTTCACGTAATTACCTCTCCTGGGACGGTTCGCCCACATAAATATTTTCGAGCCATTACTTCTGTGTCATTCCGTCCTAAAAAAGTCACATATTGTGCAATCTCAACTTACCTTAAAATGATTAATGCAGTAACCATTATTGTATCTCAACGAAAACCATACAGAACTGTGATCACTATAGTTAGAAGTAGTATAGAACATATATTCGTATATATTCATATCTTTATTAAAGATGGATACTCACGTATCTATCTTGTCGTTATAGTGTTGGATCTATAAGATCCCTGTTTTGTACATAGAGATGTAAGTGTTGTTTGGTGTAACAGGTAAAATCTAAAAATCTGTAATTGTACTTTCTACATGTAAGTGTAAAAACGTATATCGTACCTTCAAATGTACCCCGGTATTGTCATCATGTACACTGATATTATTCTCCCATATTCGAGTATATTATATTATATCAGATGTATTTCGAACCTGGTTATAATCTGGTGGGGGTGATGTAGGGGCACAAATAATACGTGTACATATAAGGTCCGTGGAGTCAGAGCGGTAAGTGCCTCCAACGGACACTAGGTGGCAACACCTGAGCCATGTCCTTTCGGTTATCCGGTAGCGGAGCCGGGCAGGGCACTCCAGACGGCGCTACGGAGGAGTGCCACGTCGACACTGCTTGGTCCGCGCTCAGGGTATATAAGAGGCCGAGGTTGGCTACCTCACCAGTTAGTCCTAGGACGAGCTCTGACCCGCACCTTTCGTACCTTCGCTTTGACAGGGGCACCTACACCCCTCCCACGTTATGGACTCTGCACCAGCCATGCTGGCACAGAGCTTAACTGTCCGGTATCGCTAATGCTTCGAACTATCGATAGAATCCTGTGTGTCTTCGAATGGTTGAAAGACCAAGTGAACCGAGTGAAAAACCTTCGTGTACTTTTGAGGCTGTGATCGAATAAAGACCTGTTGCATTCAAACCGAATTTGGAACCTGTGTTCGTGTTGTACGCATATGAAACCCCTACACATTTAAGATCAACTCAAACATATTAAAATGCCATATGACAATTTGAATGAATTCAATATAAGTATGGTTAGATAATCGTCATAAATCATGTTTTTCCACTCAATGGGTAAGATCAAGATAAATCATGATGATTGTAATGATTAATCATGGTCATGTAAAATCATGATAAATCATGTTTTTCCTTTCGATGGGTAAGCTCATCATAAATAATGATATGTTATGATTAATCATGGTCAGGTAAAATCGTGATAAATACTTTTTGTCAACTCAATGGGTAAAACTGTGTGTTATGATTAATCATGGTTAGGTAAAATCATGATGAATCATATTTCCCTATTGATGAGAAATACTATGCTAAATCATGATATATTATGATTAATCATGTTTAAGTAAAGTCAGGATAAACGAAATTAAATGGAATAAATTTTAATCCATCATGATTGATCATAATAGACAAAACATGATTAATCAGTAAATAACATCATGATAAAGTATGATAGAAAATGAGATCATAATAAAGTATGATTTATCATGATTAATCATGGTAGGAGAAAACATGATTTATCATAATCTCCCTCTCAGTAGGTGAGATCATAATAAAGTATGATTTATCATGGTTCATCATGATAGGAGAAAACATGATTTATCATGATTTTCCCTCTCAAAGGTATGATCATAATAAAGTGTGAGGGACACTGTTTCTCCGAAAATGACGTTTTCGGAGACACCGGGACTCGAACCCGGGGCCTTCCGCTTGCCAAGCGACTGCTCTACCACTGAGCTACATCCCCATGTCCTATCAGATAGACCGTGTCTCACGTTACTGGATCGGTATGGGAGGGGCGCAGTGACTACCTGTGCGGGCCACCCCTGCGGGCCTACCACTCAGGTGCGGGAACTACTAAGCCCCTACAAAAGTATGATTAATTATGATCAATTATGATAGAAGAAAACATGATTTATCATGATTTCCCCTCCCAAAGGTATGATCATAATAAAGTATGATTAGCGTCACCAATAGCCCACCCGTATCAGTTGGATGCCTGTGCCTACTGTTTACTCACACATCCATGGGCCGAGTTTTTCCTCACCACTGGCATACACCCTCCACAATACAATAGCTGAAGGTTTTGTTTTTTACATATGTCTTTGGGAATAACATAATTAGTAGAGAAAATATTTAGCTACAGTTTGGTGAGTGGCACTCTGAAATCCGATTTTGCTAACCGGAGATATGAGCTTGTAAAGTCAACTATATTAGCATTCCATGTACTGTATAAAATCTATACCCCGCGCCCATTTTCTAGTACCCACAATGTGTAAAGAAGAAATATGCCTTTCTATTGATATCTAAATGGTCGAAAAAAGTTATTGTTAACCCCCGCGGAGTTTCATACTACGATTATAATGTGTATTGGGAGTCTGCCAGGGGCGTGTGAGGCCGCCCCTGACACCCCTGCAGCCCCTTGTACATTAGGGTATAGCCGGGGCACCAATAACCAGAGCCGTGCCCCTTGGGGATGCCCGTAAAATGAGTGTATGGGTTCACTAAATGTGTTGTAAAAGACTGAATATGCAAGTTCTAGTCGTGATATTTGTTATGTATTTGCATACAATACTCATGCCTACGCATAACAAGCAGCATATTGACTTGATTACTAGAAAAAAAGTTACAACAATGTTTCTGATTCTCATTATGTCCGTAACTGGACTGTTTTGGCTAGTGTATTGAGAGGCGGTCTCACAACATTATAGACAAATCCCCTTCCAGCATACTTATTATTCGAGATGTGGACTTGACATTTTGGATTTTATGTATCCCTAGATATGTTGCACATCTGCTGTTAACAATATACAACTGTATATTGATTTCCCAACCTTTAAGAAATGTATTCAGTGAACCCCACTCCCATATTTACACCCCCCTCCCGTACCTGCAGCCTTTAAGTAGGTGGTCAAGTGCATCTACACCACAGGAGCCTCAAGGTGAAGTCGGGGTGGGGGAGCTGTGAAAGCCGGGCATGGCTATGTTGCGGTGACACCTCTAGAAGGGAGGGGGTCCATGTGATTGTTCACTATCTATAGGATATTTTTCCAATAGATGCCCCTTTTTTTCAATGAATAATTTCGTATTCCGTTGGTTCTGGACATGCTAGACACAAGATTAAAACGGTTTTCTCATCCTACGGACATGACGCTTCAATACAAATAAGAATTATAGCAATATGATACCTTTAAAAGTCCTCTGTGGTAATGCTAGTATGATTAATTATGATCAATTATGATAGAAGAAAACATGATTCATCACGATTTCCCTTCTCAAATGTAAGATCATGATAAAGTATAATTAATTATGATTAATTATGATAGAAGAAAACATGAATTATCATGATTTCCCTTCTCAAAGGTAAGATCGTAATAAAGTTTGATAAATTATGATTAATCATAATAGGAGAAAACATGGTTTATCACACAACACAATACAACACAATACATCATGATATTTATCATGATATTTTTCTACCTGGGAGTGCTTCAAGGGAACGAGTAATGACCCTGCACGACATGGTGCTGTCGGAATATAATAAAATGACGACAGCAGACTTCAAAAGGATAAACATAAAATCTGATGCATTTTGCTTCGGGCAGGATGCAAAGAACGGAAAATTAAGTGGCCGGATTGCCTTAGTGAAAGCGAGAGGCAAATTCCAGATGAAAGAGGAACTATTCTCGAGGGTCTGCGACTTTCGAGGAGACCCACCAAAGTCAAAACTGGATGAGAAAAGACGGGCTAGCCGTAGCCCGGCGAGTGGGAGGGGTAAGAAGTCCCGCACGAAATCTCCTGAGACGCCGGAGTTCAAGGTACCCCAATCGGTATCAAGGGACTCCAGGTCAACTCAGCAGAAACGAAAGGATTCGACTACCTACCAGTCGCCAGTGAGTGGGGGGTCGGGCTCGCGCCCTGCCTCGACGGCTTTGAGTTCACAGGATGATACTCCGCCAGCATGGTTTGATTCGAAAGGACCCGGTCCCGTCCAGAAGTTGGATGAATACCCCGGGCTAGACACAACGGAGGTGACTCGTTGGAATGAACCTGTGATGACTCAGGTGCCAGATAACAGGCCGCGCTTAAGCACACGACCGGTGGATCTGTATTTCGATCCAGCTGATAAAGTAGTATGCGAGACCGCTCAGGCAGCGGTGGATTCCTTCCAGGACTCGCAGAGAGAGCTGGCTGTGCGTTACAACCAGGGGGAGGCGAACCTGTTCGCACGTTCACTGGTGGAAATGGAAGGTACGCACCGTGCAAAGCTGGAGGAGCAGAATGAGGTAATCCTGGCGGCGGAAACCGCCAAGATCTGCAATGAATTAAAGTTGGCTGCATCACAGACAGCCTTGAGTAAGAAAAGGTTGCAAGAGAGCACCGACCGGAATGAGGCGATGAACGTCAAATTCCAACAGGTGTTCGGAGTGTTTATTGCCGATTGGGATGGCACTCGTGAGTCGGCCCTGGAACTCCTAAAGAACCAGGCGGACTAAGAGTGGATTTATAAGTGTATTTATGAGTGATAAAGTATTCGAAAGGGAATGGTTCGGTGGACTGGAGCAGTGCGTCAAGAAGGAATAACATCATTTATTTACAACATTTAACTATGAGAAGAGTGAGAACGGGCTAACTACATAAGAAGAGGGGAGCACCAATAACCCGTTCGAAAGAACGTGTCTGTTCAGTTGGGAACAGAATAAACAAACCTGAAAGAAGAGGAGAGCGCCACTAACCCGTTCGGAAGAACGTGCCTGTCCAGTTTGGGACAGGATAGGAGTTGAAGAGCAGAGCACCAACCACCCGTGTTCTTCCGAAAGGAACGAGCATCGTGCCTAACTCTTGTTCATACAGTTAAGATGGTTGCCCGGATCTTCAACTTTTGTTTTGTTTTTTGTTGTTGTCGCATTGAGATGAAGGAATAAGACTGTAAAAGTGATTCGAGTGTAGAACATCTGACTATTGTATGCTATTTATCTGTTATAATTCGAAATGTGTCGAGCCGTTCGAATATACAAAGATTGTAAACCGTCCTTGTCAATAATATTAGTTTTTTTTTATAAATTTACCCTACTGTGTTCAAAGATGTATAGATGGCGCTTAAAACAAATATAACTCAATTGTATGAGTTTATATATATATATATATTGTACATGTATTTATAGAGAAGCGTATGTGTTGTCTGGGGGGGGTGATGTAGGGACACTAATATTATGTGGTCTAACACCTACTGCGTAGTTCGCAAGGCTGGAGCCAGGGGGCACCCCGATCGGAGGCGAACAGTATAAAAACTGCCCATACCCCCTTGCTCTGGCAGACCTCTTCAGGTCTCCAATCGTGACTGACTGCATGAAAGCATACCCTTATTATTGAAAGACTCGAAGGAGACCAAACATTGATCGTTAGCTTGCTTGTACAGGTTGAAGTCCTAATAAACTTCCTTCTTTGCATCTCAACAAGAAAACTGCGGTTCGCGTCCTTATTTATCGAATTACATAAAGACAAACTCTACAATAGCTTTTAAGAGACTAGAACCCGGGATCCCAGCATTGAAAAGCCGGCGGCTCGATCCATTAGGCCATGGAGAACTAATGAAACTGCAATGAAACCAGACACTACAGGTCCAGCATTATTTTATCTACTTGAATTTAGCTTGGCCCAACTCAGCCAACATGTCCCAAAACATTATTGTGAATACCGTAAATTCTCGCGTAGAAGCCGCGGCTTGTACGCGAGTCAGAATCAGCTTTCTTTTGATACCAAACATGCCTATATAGGGTGCGGCTTATACGAGAGTTTTTATAAGTATACAACAGTACCAAAATCGCAATATTCAGACCCCCTCTGCGGCTTATATAGTTTGTCAAAGTTAGGGGTGCGGCTTATACGCGAGTTAGGCTTATACACGAGAATTTACGGTAGTCTCTTACTGAATATCCCCTGACATTGTATCTCGTTGGCTTTCTTTTCATCATTTGAGGTGGATTAATGCCAGCAGTGGTGATATTGGGGATCACTATTGCCACCTGGGAGCTAAGAAAGTAAGCTGCCATGTCAAGTTGCTCCAACAGGTGGCACAACTGAGTCAACTCTAACATAGAAGAGATATAGTGAAGCACTTCTTCTAAGGAAATAAAATGACTATAATAGATGCATTCAAGAGCTAATTTTCAAGATATACTGGCCCTGTCTCTGTGTCTCTTTCACCTGTTTCCCTTTTTGATGTTTGAGCTTGGGAGTACAGTAAAACGTCACTAATCCAACCACTGCTGTCTGGATATTTTGCTGCTAGAATCAGCCAGTTCTCGGGATAGGAAATCATTCAGAACAAAACTAGGGACCTTTAGCAAACCCTGACGTAGCTCATTAAATGCAGACATATCCTATGCTTTCAGCACTGCTACGTTTGCGTTTAATGAGCTTTTAGGTGGTTGCTAAATGTCCCTAACATGTAAGTCTGGTCGCACTTGTGAGATGATTTCACCATTGCAGTTCACACTTTATTGTGCTATACAAAAACCCAGAGTGATGTTGAGTACCTGTTTTGTATCCAGTCTTGTTGACACTAATCTTGTCTCTGTAGGTTTTGAATTCAACAGAAGTATTAGATGCTTTTTAGAGGCTGAATATATGCTATCTTTTCAAAAACATTGATATAACGCTTGTTATCTTCAAGTTCATACTCAAAAGTGGAAATCATGATAGCTTTTTATAGACTAGAACCCGGGATGCCAGCATTGAAAAGCCGGCGGCTCTATCCATTGGGCCATGGAGAACTAATGAAACTGCAATGAAACCAGGCACTACAGGTCCGGCATTGTGTTATCTACTTGAATTTAGTTTGGCCCAACTCAGCCAACATGTCCCAAAACATACTTGTGAATAGTCTCTTACTGACTATCCCCTGACATTGTTTCTCTTTGGCTTTCTTTTCATCATTTGAGTCTGATTAATGCCAGCAGTGGTGATATTGGGGATCGCTATTGCCACCTGGGAGCTAAGAAAGTAAGCTGCCATGTCAAGTTGCTCCAACAGGTGGCACAACTGAGTCAACTCTAACATAGAAGAGATATAGTGAAGCACTGCATCTAAGGAAATAAAATGACTATAATAAATGCATTCAAGAGCTAATTTTCAAGATATACTGGCCCTGACTGCATGTGTCTGTTGTCTATCTTTCTCAGGTAAACATGTTATTTCTCTGTCTGTGCATCTCTGTGTGTGTCTCTGTGTCTCTTCCACCTGTTTCCCTTTTTGATGTTTGAGCTTGGGAGTACAGTAAAACGTCACTAATCCAACCACTGCTGTCTGGATATTTTGCTGCTAGAATCAGCCAGTTCTCGGGATAGGAAATTATTCAGAACAAAACTAGGGACCTTTAGCAAACCCCGACGTAGCTCATTAAATGCAGACTTATCCTATGCTTTCAGCACTGCTACGTGTGCGTTTAATGAGCTTTTAGGTGGTTGCTAAAGGTTGTTAACATGTAAGTCTGGTCGCACTTGTGAGATGATTTCACCATTGCAGTTCGTACTTTATTGTGCTATACGAAAACCCAGAGTGATGTTGAGTACCTGTTTTGTATCCGGTCTTGTAGACACTTATCTTGTCTGTGTAGGTTTTGAATTCAGTAGAAGTATTAGATGATTTTGAGAGGCTGAAATATATCTTAGGATGCTATCTTTTCAAAAACATTGATATAATGCTGGTGATCTTCAAATTCATACTCAAAAGTGGAAATCCTGACACCTTTTAGAGACTAGAACCCGGGATGCCAGCATTGAAAAGCCAGCGGCTCTATCCATTAGGCCATGCAGAACTAATGAAACTGCAACGAAACCAGGCACTACAGGTCCAGCAGTAATTTTATCTGCTGTCTGGATATTTTGCTGCTCGAATCAGCCGGCACAAAACAGGTACTCTTCATCACTCTGGGTTTTCGACTTGATAAGCTACAGGTCCAGCATTGTGTTATCTACTTGAAATTAGCTTGGCCCAACTCAGCCAGCATGTCCCAAAACATTATTGTGAATAGTCTCTTACTGACTTGTTTCTCTTTGGCTTTCTTTTCATCATTTGAGTCTGATTAATGCCAGCAGTGGTGATATTGGGGATCGCTATTGCCACCTGGGAGCTAAGAAAGTAAGCTGCCATGTCAAGTTGCTCCAACAGGTGGCACAACTGAGTCAACTCTAACATAGAAGAGATATAGTGAAGCACTTCTTCTAAGGAAATAAAATGACTATAATAGATGCATTCAAGAGCTAATTTTCAAGATATACTGGCCCTGTCTCTGTGTCTCTTTCACCTGTTTCCCTTTTTGATGTTTGAGCTTGGGAGTACAGTAAAACGTCACTAATCCAACCACTGCTGTCTGGATATTTTGCTGCTAGAATCAGCCAGTTCTCGGGATAGGAAATCATTCAGAACAAAACTAGGGACCTTTAGCAAACCCCGACGTAGCTCATTAAATGCAGACATATCCTATGCTTTCAGCACTGCTACGTTTGCGTTTAATGAGCTTTTAGGTGGTTGCTAAATGTCCCTAACATGTAAGTCTGGTCGCACTTGTGAGATGATTTCACCATTGCAGTTCACACTTTATTGTGCTATACAAAAACCCAGAGTGATGTTGAGTACCTGTTTTGTATCCAGTCTTGTTGACACTAATCTTGTCTCTGTAGGTTTTGAATTCAACAGAAGTATTAGATGCTTTTTAGAGGCTGAATATATGCTATCTTTTCAAAAACATTGATATAACGCTTGTTATCTTCAAGTTCATACTCAAAAGTGGAAATCATGATAGCTTTTTAGAGACTAGAACCCGGGATGCCAGCATTGAAAAGCCGGCGGCTCTATCCATTGGGCCATGGAGAACTAATGAAACTGCAATGAAACCAGGCACTACAGGTCCGGCATTGTGTTATCTACTTGAATTTAGCTTGGCCCAACTCAGCCAACATGTCCCAAAACATACTTGTGAATAGTCTCTTACTGACTATCCCCTGACATTGTTTCTCTTTGGCTTTCTTTTCATCATTTGAGTCTGATTAATGCCAGCAGTGGTGATATTGGGGATCGCTATTGCCACCTGGGAGCTAAGAAAGTAAGCTGCCATGTCAAGTTGCTCCAACAGGTGGCACAACTGAGTCAACTCTAACATAGAAGAGATATGATGAAACACTGCATCTAAGGAAATAAAATGACTATAATAAATGCATTCAAGAGCTAATTTTCAAGATATACTGGCCCTGACTGCATGTGTCTGTTGTCTATCTTTCTCAGGTAAACATGTAATTTCTCTGTCTGTGCATCTCTGTGTGTGTCTCTGTGTCTCTTCCACCTGTTTCCCTTTTTGATGTTTGAGCTTGGGAGTACAGTAAAACGTCACTAATCCAACCACTGCTGTCTGGATATTTTGCTGCTAGAATCAGCCAGTTCTCGGGATAGGAAATTATTCAGAACAAAACTAGGGACCTTTAGCAAACCCCGACGTAGCTCATTAAATGCAGACTTATCCTATGCTTTCAGCACTGCTACGTGTGCGTTTAATGAGCTTTTAGGTGGTTGCTAAAGGTCGTTAACATGTAAGTCTGGTCGCACTTGTGAGATGATTTCACCATTGCAGTTCACACTTTATTGTGCTATACGAAAACCCAGAGTGATGTTGAGTACCTGTTTTGTATCCGGTCTTGTAGACACTTATCTTGTCTGTGTAGGTTTTGAATTCAGTAGAAGTATTAGATGATTTTGAGAGGCTGAAATATATCTTAGTATGCTATCTTTTCAAAAACATTGATATAATGCTGGTGATCTTCAAATTCATACTCAAAAGTGGAAATCCTGACACCTTTTAGAGACTAGAACCCGGGATGCCAGCATTGAAAAGCCAGCGGCTCTATCCATTAGGCCATGCAGAACTAATGAAACTGCAACGAAACCAGGCACTACAGGTCCAGCAGTAATTTTATCTGCTGTCTGGATATTTTGCTGCTCGAATCAGCCGGCACAAAACAGGTACTCTTCATCACTCTGGGTTTTCGACTTGATAAGCTACAGGTCCAGCATTGTGTTATCTACTTGAAATTAGCTTGGCCCAACTCAGCCAGCATGTCCCAAAACATTATTGTGAATAGTCTCTTACTGACTTGTTTCTCTTTGGCTTTCTTTTCATCATTTGAGTCTGATTAATGCCAGCAGTGGTGATATTGGGGATCGCTATTGCCACCTGGGAGCTAAGAAAGTAAGCTGCCATGTCAAGTTGCTCCAACAGGTGGCACAACTGAGTCAACTCTAACATAGAAGAGATATAGTGAAGCACTTCTTCTAAGGAAATAAAATGACTATAATAGATGCATTCAAGAGCTAGTTTTCAAGATATACTGGCCCTGTCTCTGTGTCTCTTTCACCTGTTTCCCTTTTTGATGTTTGAGCTTGGGAGTACAGTAAAACGTCACTAATCCAACCACTGCTGTCTGGATATTTTGCTGCTAGAATCAGCCAGTTCTCGGGATAGGAAATCATTCAGAACAAAACTAGGGACCTTTAGCAAACCCCGACGTAGCTCATTAAATGCAGACATATCCTATGCTTTCAGCACTGCTACGTTTGCGTTTAATGAGCTTTTAGGTGGTTGCTAAATGTCCCTAACATGTAAGTCTGGTCGCACTTGTGAGATGATTTCACCATTGCAGTTCACACTTTATTGTGCTATACAAAAACCCAGAGTGATGTTGAGTACCTGTTTTGTATCCAGTCTTGTTGACACTAATCTTGTCTCTGTAGGTTTTGAATTCAACAGAAGTATTAGATGCTTTTTAGAGGCTGAATATATGCTATCTTTTCAAAAACATTGATATAACGCTTGTTATCTTCAAGTTCATACTCAAAAGTGGAAATCATGATAGCTTTTTAGAGACTAGAACCCGGGATGCCAGCATTGAAAAGCCGGCGGCTCTATCCATTGGGCCATGGAGAACTAATGAAACTGCAATGAAACCAGGCACTACAGGTCCGGCATTATGTTATCTACTTGAATTTAGCTTGGCCCAACTCAGCCAACATGTCGCAAAACATACTTGTGAATAGTCTCTTACTGACTATCCCCTGACATTGTTTCTCTTTGGCTTTCTTTTCATCATTTGAGTCTGATTAATGCCAGCAGTGGTGATATTGGGGATCGCTATTGCCACCTGGGAGCTAAGAGAGTAAGCTGCCATGTCAAGTTGCTCCAACAGGTGGCACAACTGAGTCAACTCTAACATAGAAGAGATATAGTGAAGCACTTCTTCTAAGGAAATAAAATGACTATAATAGATGCATTCAAGAGCTAATTTTCAAGATATACTGGCCCTGTCTCTGTGTCTCTTTCACCTGTTTCCCTTTTTGATGTTTGAGCTTGGGAGTACAGTAAAACGTCACTAATCCAACCACTGCTGTCTGGATATTTTGCTGCTAGAATCAGCCAGTTCTCGGGATAGGAAATCATTCAGAACAAAACTAGGGACCTTTAGCAAACCCCGACGTAGCTCATTAAATGCAGACATATCCTATGCTTTCAGCACTGCTACGTTTGCGTTTAATGAGCTTTTAGGTGGTTGCTAAATGTCCCTAACATGTAAGTCTGGTCGCACTTTTGAGATGATTTCACCATTGCAGTTCACACTTTATTGTGCTATACAAAAACCCAGAGTGATGTTGAGTACCTGTTTTGTATCCAGTCTTGTTGACACTAATCTTGTCTCTGTAGGTTTTGAATTCAACAGAAGTATTAGATGCTTTTTAGAGGCTGAATATATGCTATCTTTTCAAAAACATTGATATAACGCTTGTTATCTTCAAGTTCATACTCAAAAGTGGAAATCATGATAGCTTTTTAGAGACTAGAACCCGGGATGCCAGCATTGAAAAGCCGGCGGCTCTATCCATTGGGCCATGGAGAACTAATGAAACTGCAATGAAACCAGGCACTACAGGTCCGGCATTGTGTTATCTACTTGAATTTAGCTTGGCCCAACTCAGCCAACATGTCCCAAAACATACTTGTGAATAGTCTCTTACTGACTATCCCCTGACATTGTTTCTCTTTGGCTTTCTTTTCATCATTTGAGTCTGATTAATGCCAGCAGTGGTGATATTGGGGATCGCTATTGCCACCTGGGAGCTAAGAAAGTAAGCTGCCATGTCAAGTTGCTCCAACAGGTGGCACAACTGAGTCAACTCTAACATAGAAGAGATATAGTGAAGCACTGCATCTAAGGAAATAAAATGACTATAATAAATGCATTCAAGAGCTAATTTTCAAGATATACTGGCCCTGACTGCATGTGTCTGTTGTCTATCTTTCTCAGGTAAACATGTTATTTCTCTGTCTGTGCATCTCTGTGTGTGTCTCTGTGTCTCTTCCACCTGTTTCCCTTTTTGATGTTTGAGCTTGGGAGTACAGTAAAACGTCACTAATCCAACCACTGCTGTCTGGATATTTTGCTGCTAGAATCAGCCAGTTCTCGGGATAGGAAATTATTCAGAACAAAACTAGGGACCTTTAGCAAACCCCGACGTAGCTCATTAAATGCAGACTTATCCTATGCTTTCAGCACTGCTACGTGTGCGTTTAATGAGCTTTTAGGTGGTTGCTAAAGGCCGTTAACATGTAAGTCTGGTCGCACTTGTGAGATGATTTCACCATTGCAGTTCACACTTTATTGTGCTATACGAAAACCCAGAGTGATGTTGAGTACCTGTTTTGTATCCGGTCTTGTAGACACTTATCTTGTCTGTGTAGGTTTTGAATTCAGTAGAAGTATTAGATGATTTTGAGAGGCTGAAATATATCTTAGTATGCTATCTTTTCAAAAACATTGATATAATGCTGGTGATCTTCAAATTCATACTCAAAAGTGGAAATCCTGACACCTTTTAGAGACTAGAACCCGGGATGCCAGCATTGAAAAGCCAGCGGCTCTATCCATTAGGCCATGCAGAACTAATGAAACTGCAACGAAACCAGGCACTACAGGTCCAGCAGTAATTTTATCTGCTGTCTGGATATTTTGCTGCTCGAATCAGCCGGCACAAAACAGGTACTCTTCATCACTCTGGGTTTTCGACTTGATAAGCTACAGGTCCAGCATTGTGTTATCTACTTGAAATTAGCTTGGCCCAACTCAGCCAGCATGTCCCAAAACATTATTGTGAATAGTCTCTTACTGACTTGTTTCTCTTTGGCTTTCTTTTCATCATTTGAGTCTGATTAATGCCAGCAGTGGTGATATTGGGGATCGCTATTGCCACCTGGGAGCTAAGAAAGTAAGCTGCCATGTCAAGTTGCTCCAACAGGTTGCACAACTGAGTCAACTCTAACATAGAAGAGATATAGTGAAGCACTTCTTCTAAGGAAATAAAATGACTATAATAGATGCATTCAAGAGCTAGTTTTCAAGATATACTGGCCCTGTCTCTGTGTCTCTTTCACCTGTTTCCCTTTTTGATGTTTGAGCTTGGGAGTACAGTAAAACGTCACTAATCCAACCACTGCTGTCTGGATATTTTGCTGCTTGAATCAGCCAGTTCTCGGGATAGGAAATCATTCAGAACAAAACTAGGGACCTTTAGCAAACCCCGAAGTAGCTCATTAAATGCAGACATATCCTATGCTTTCAGCACTGCTACGTTTGCGTTTAATGAGCTTTTAGGTGGTTGCTAAATGTCCCTAACATGTAAGTCTGGTCGCACTTGTGAGATGATTTCACCATTGCAGTTCACACTTTATTGTGCTATACAAAAACCCAGAGTGATGTTGAGTACCTGTTTTGTATCCAGTCTTGTTGACACTAATCTTGTCTCTGTAGGTTTTGAATTCAACAGAAGTATTAGATGCTTTTTAGAGGCTGAATATATGCTATCTTTTCAAAAACATTGATATAACGCTTGTTATCTTCAAGTTCATACTCAAAAGTGGAAATCATGATAGCTTTTTAGAGACTAGAACCCGGGATGCCAGCATTGAAAAGCCGGCGGCTCTATCCATTGGGCCATGGAGAACTAATGAAACTGCAATGAAACCAGGCACTACAGGTCCGGCATTATGTTATCTACTTGAATTTAGCTTGGCCCAACTCAGCCAACATGTCGCAAAACATACTTGTGAATAGTCTCTTACTGACTATCCCCTGACATTGTTTCTCTTTGGCTTTCTTTTCATCATTTGAGTCTGATTAATGCCAGCAGTGGTGATATTGGGGATCGCTATTGCCACCTGGGAGCTAAGAAAGTAAGCTGCCATGTCAAGTTGCTCCAACAGGTGGCACAACTGAGTCAACTCTAACATAGAAGAGATATAGTGAAGCACTTCTTCTAAGGAAATAAAATGACTATAATAGATGCATTCAAGAGCTAATTTTCAAGATATACTGGCCCTGTCTCTGTGTCTCTTTCACCTGTTTCCCTTTTTGATGTTTGAGCTTGGGAGTACAGTAAAACGTCACTAATCCAACCACTGCTGTCTGGATATTTTGCTGCTAGAATCAGCCAGTTCTCGGGATAGGAAATCATTCAGAACAAAACTAGGGACCTTTAGCAAACCCCGACGTAGCTCATTAAATGCAGACATATCCTATGCTTTCAGCACTGCTACGTTTGCGTTTAATGAGCTTTTAGGTGGTTGCTAAATGTCCCTAACATGTAAGTCTGGTCGCACTTGTGAGATGATTTCACCATTGCAGTTCACACTTTA